>OX101811.2:68359796-69804964 GCA_944452925.2 Chrysolina oricalcia
GTAAACTTTAACATCAAAAACTTTTTCCTCTACTGTACGCATCGCTCTCCTCAATATTAAAAACTGGTGAAGTGCAAGATTGAGTTAACAACTATGAGTTGTGATAAGGAATTTTCTTATTTATACCTTTACACAGGTACCATATTATAATGACTAATTGATGGATTGTTCTAATTTGAGGAATTATTTAATTAAAGGATGTTATTATAACTGATTGCCCCGATTACCTGGGTCGATATTAATATTATTCATTGTGCTTGATTACAGAATACTTTTGTAAAAGGGTACCTAGAAGATTTGATGATTTTTCCAGAACTAAAGTATCCGAAGGATCCTCATAGCAGAGCTCTAACATTATGTACCGCTATTTTGTATTGGAAGAATATTTTTGTTTAAAATTTTGTTGTTGTGTAGAGAATTGAAATGTAATTCAAACGATGTATCACTCGACCCCCATGGCCTTAAAAAAATATATAAATGGCCTACCAACGTCATTTAAAAAAATAATATTTTTTTTGTTGTCAAAAAGAAGCTTATGAACCACCATTGAACCACAAAAAAAATCAAAACAGAATTCCAATCCGTTCAAGTTAACATGGGTGGGGTTACTCTAAGAGAGTTCTTACATTATGTACCGCCATTTTGTTTTGGAAGTATATTTTTGTTTGAAATTTTGGAGACGTATAGAGCATTGTAAGACGTTTCGTATGAGGTATCACTCGACCCCCAAAATGGCGTCGGGCCGCCACTTTGAAAGATAGACAATTTTATTTGTCGTCAGAAAGTAGCCTATGAACTGCCAATCCTCCAAAAAAAAATCATGCGAAAATTCTAATCCGTTCAAAAGTTAACAGGGGGGGGTTACTTTATGGACACACTGTATATAGTCGATGTTCATATTTTATAATAACTTTATCATATAGTGTTAGGCTTGTGAATAGTGAAATGTCCCTATGGTCGTAGAAAAAGTTTACTGTACAACGAGCCGTCGGCTCGTACCGTAATTTTCAAACTCGTGAGTAATGAGTGTCATTCCATGCTCGTTGCACAATATACAATTAAGGTTTCCTTCTATCGATAAACTATCCACTACAACTTTTTCCATGGCGGATTAACAAACTCCCATTGAAGCGTCTTAACCCACAACCAAATCAACTGTATCCCAAGACCGAGCCTTGAAAACATCTCTTTCCATCCCTCGCCGGTGTTAAACTTGGGGTGATCGAGTTATTATACCCATCAAACAATTTGGCATAGTGTGTGAAATGACGGGAACTAAACTCGGCTTGGTAATGCCTCTGCCACGTGCCTTATTCTCCGAATTACCGCGGGGTCGCGTCTAAATTGGGTGCTGCCAGAATCATATCCTCCATGAAAAATTGTTTATAACGTGGATGTTGCTTCCGAGTATGTGAACGCTTTGATGCGCACGGCCTAAGTAAAAAGTCGTGTAGTGAAAACCACTGGAAAAGCCTTTCCGACGTTGGTGCTTGATCTTTTCCGCTGAAAATTAGTCTGTAATTGTGGTGGAAGAGATAGGGGTTGGAAAAGTTTCATGGGTTGGAAATACTCCGCTACAAAGTGTCGGTAATACTTACCTAAGTGTGGGTTCATGCAGCACCAAGTAACAATTATCAAGTAGCAATTATCAATTAACAATTATCAATTAACAAGTATTGATAAAATAGCATTCATGCACCCAAATTAAGGTTCATATAAACCCATGAAAAAATTAACGGCAAGCTTAAAAATTCTGAAAAAAATTCAAGTAAATTTGGCATTCAAACTGAATAATTAGAGAGATGTAGAACGCGAAATATTTGACTTTATATGAACCTTAACAATAGCCAAGGAACAAGTACCCATGCGCACAACTCCGATCCGTTGCATTTGAGTTAACCTTACTTTTTCGTGGATACTATTTGAAAATTCAGATTCTAGTTGTTATTCCAAAATAAATAACCAGCTTTGTTCACGTTTCTTTTTTTCATTTACAATGGTACCCCCGGATGACAACATCAAATGTATGGCCCATAGAGAAATAAAATTATTATCTTTGGTATGTCCTGTGAGACTGAAAATACAAACTATCGACACTGAGGCAACAGCTATTGTCTTTCAAGCATTATATCTCTGATATTTTTATATTTTGAGTTCGTATGACCTTTGTCATGCAATATGGGAAATTGCCGTGCAAGATAAGCCAAAATAGCATCATCAATTTCCATTTCGATATGAACAAAACCCGAAAACACAGCAAAATGATACAAATTGTCCTACAAATATTTGAAAGAGATTAATGTTCGTCATTATACTGACCAATCCGCGGTCATCTGCGTAGTAGTTGCGCACTAGAAGAGAATTTCGTTCAATTAGAGTGAAAAGATAAAGTTTGTCCAACTTCCACTTGTTACTTGTTAATTGATAATTGTTAATTGTCTGCATGAATGCATTCATTGTAAAACAAGAAGTTTCTTCGTTATTAATTTTTGCAGGTGAGTTTCACTTTCACCAATTAACTCTGAGAATCTATCAGAAAACAACTACTTTCCCGGCAAAAGCCACGCTGGATATAGAACTACATCTGATAGATTTCAGATGTAGTTCAATGTCCAGCGTGGATTTTGCTGCGAAAGTAGTTGTTTTCTGTTAGATATTACAAAAAGTGGATTATTTTCATTTCAACTATCTCAGATGTAGTTCAATGTCCAGCGTGGCTTTAGCCGGGGAAGTAGTTGATTTCTGTTAGATATTACAAAAAAGTAACTTCAATTTGTCGTAGATTTTTTTCCATTTCCAGAAGAGTCATGTTTGTTCAATTTTCAATTGAGAATGTTTCTCTTTTCAAAATCAAGTTAGCCCTAAACCACTCAAATCGTGACATTTATCTGGCTTGCGTTTTGAATATTTGAGTTATACGACTCTGACATTTTCATTCCTCAAAATTTGAAGTTTAGAAACAAACTTTGTAATTTACAAACCGATCTTTAATTCATTATTATTCTTTGTATGTCTAAAAATATGAGCAACTCCGTTATTAAAATGCATAATCCGAAGGAAAAAAAAAAGCTTTCAGTTTTTATTACAACTGTGTAAAAATTTTACCATTTACTTTATTACCGCTGATAATAATTACTAATAATTCGTAATTATTTAGTGACATACAAATTTAATTTAATAAAATAAAAAATATATAATTCTGACTTCACAACTCGAAATTAGCCTAATTCCAACTTAACAACTCGGAATTAGTATAACTCCGACTTTATAACTCGGAGTTAGTATAATTCTGACTAATTCCGAGTTGTGAAGTCGGAATTATACTAATTCCGCGTTGCAAAGTCAGAATAAGGCCAATTCCGAGTTGTGAAGTCGGAATTAGGCTAATTCCGAGTTGTGAAGTCGGAATTATACTAATTCCGAGTTGGAAAGTCGGAATTATAGTAAATCCGAGTTGTGTAGTCGGAATTATACTAATTCTGAGTTGTGAAGTCTGAATTATACAAATTTCGAGTTGCGAAGTCAGAATTAGACGAATTAATTTTTTTAATTCTTTGTGGCCCTTCTACGCTTTCGTAATTTTCACTGCTTAGCGTCAATTTCATATTGACAATCAGCCCTATGCTGTATCACTTCCGTTATGTTGAGCGGTCAGACGTTATCCCAACTTAATGGCATATTGTCATTAACTTGAGATAACGTCTGACCGCTAATCATAACGGAAGTGATACAGCATAGGGCTGAATGTTGTGGACGGATAGACCTGGATCACATACTTTCTGACAGTAGGTATCTGTCTCAAAAGTCGAATCAAAATTATCAAGGGTGTTTCATTTCATCAACGACAAAAAACTTCAGATGCCCAAAATGCGAAGACAGTGAAAGAATAGTTTTTGCCGTATACTTCTTCTTCGCGTTCTTTGTAATTATGATGTTTTCTTCTTCAATAATATAGTGGAGTATTCCATGTAAGGGCATCCTGTGTCCATAGTCAGGACCTAGGGTCCTAAAATAGGCACTTGATACTTTTCATCATTAATTTTACATGTCCACGAGCATAATTACCAGTTATAATGAAAACTGAAATTGTAATGAACGAGTCTGCTTGGGCGTGCCCATATTTAGCATAGTTTTATTATTTAAGTTATTACTTAATTTTTCTTCAGTTTTCCATTTCGAATTGATATCATTAGGTAGTTGTGATTCCCCTAGGTGATAACCTTTTCACGATGCACACGTTATAATTTGATAAGAAAATTCTTGGTATCTTGTCATATGAGATATATTAATATACTTAGGTGTGTAAATACGTTATTTCTGAGAAGACTTATAATTCGATCACTTGTATATGATATTTTATCTATACCAGTAATATTGACATTACGAATAAAAAATTGAAATGTTGTCCAACCCATGCAGAACCTGAAAGAAAAGGAACGGATTCCACAAAAGTAGACATGTGTTCTCAACCAGTTCCATACCACTATTCCTACATGATGCTTCGACCTTTTCGATTTTTCTTCGAATATTTCCATACAACAGAAAATAATTATCAATATTGATATCATGGTTAAAGCTTTCGCGGCCGAAGTTTTCAGTGTCACAATTTTCACTCGGGTTTTGAAGGCCGTCGTTTTTTGGAATTGTTTCCTAACGTTGTTGCAAAACAGGTTATTACGAAGATCTCAGGGACGTAAATAATAATAGTGTATTCCTATTTTGTTGCGAAATGATACTCCAAATTCAAGTCCTACAGTTTACTCATCAACAAACTTCTCACTAAAATATAAGAAATTGGTAATTCACAAAATACTTTTCGGAATAAAACGATTTCTTCGATCATGAGCCTCAAATTACCTAAATGCAGGTACAAAGTTTATTAAATATAAACAGAGCGAAACCAGGAAGCTTTCAGTGAGAAGAATGTGTTTACTGACAATCAATGTTCAACAAATTGATTGTCTTGACAACGTAATTAAGCCCCATTCACTACAGAGTTGATATCGTTTGTTATTTCAGAATCGCTTATTACCATAACTGGGTTAAGCATATTTGCAATAACATTAATTGACAACTTTTTATTATTGTCGAGGTTTTCTTTTGTTATTCTGGAATTTCTAAGAATGGAATTCCATATCCGGTTGAGGTTAACAGGTTCTTCTTTTCTGTTGAAATTCTCCGTGTGATTGTGGATCTCTATTGCCTCCCGTACAAGACGGCTATGGTATCTCTGGTTGGGGGCAAGAAGTTTTACGTCCTCAAACAGAATCTTGCATGTGGTTTCCTTCACTGAGAGCGTGTTCTGCCATTGCCGACTTGTCCATTTGGCCTAATCTGCAGTTCCTCAGCCTTGTTTCCATCGATCTTTTTGTGGTTCCGATGTAAAACTTTCCGCATACCATGCACTTCAATGTAATTCAATGTTAACGTATATGATAATGATATAGGACCACGAACTGAACCCTGCGGTACCCCATAATTGACTATTAGAGGTTTTGATATATCTCCGTTAAATTTAACACGTTGCTGGAGGCTTGCAAGGTAATAATAATACATGATGGTCCACCGTGTTACTGAGATAGGATTTCATCAGATCATTAGTTTTTCCGCTGACACCATCATTAACAATTTAGTATCGTTTTCCGACTGAAAGTTATTCATTGCCGAAACCAGTGAACCATCATCGAATAATCTAACGATCAAGGATAACAAACGATTAGGCAGACAGGATAAGAGGCGTTCCGGAAATAGGACTGTCAGGACTCCGGAAGAGGCGAGGAACAGCCTGCTTACAGTCTGTCTGTTCGGAAGACACGCGTGCCAAGCAATCGTTTACACAAAAAGAAATCGCCAGATTGAATTGTGATTTTTCTTTTGTTGATAATGCAAGCGCGGATCGTGTTACGAAAAGGTGTACGCCGAGGCAGATGTGTAAGAAATTCGGTAATTGGATAAAATTATCATGTGCTAGTAATATATTGTTGATTTATTTGCCAGTGCTGCTAAAACCGATGACTAGTGAACGATATATAGAGAGGAAATAGAAACCTTCAGTTTACATAAAAAATAATAATAAAGCTGAAAATTATTCCAATACACAGTGCCATTCTCGGAGTGAGTTATGAAATTATCGAGTGCCTTTAAATGTATCGTCGAATGTTTGAATCTGCCTGAATAAGGGAAAAAGCAATTGTATAATTTTTCATACAATTACACACAAGTATCTTATAGTTGTTGTTTTATTTATGGAAGAACAGCTACAATGGAGAACATTCTCACAAGATAATTTATATATCTTTATGATATTTTCATTCGGTTGGTCTCTTTTCATAAATGAAAATGCTATACATAAGTAAAGATGTATAAATAGTTATGTATTAGAAACTACCATTCAGAAATATAAATTCATGTTGAAATATTGTTGTAAAGTACTAATTTACTGGGATATACAAATCGAGGGCATAATACACCAACTTATTTAGTCTATTTTGCAGTATGGCATCGTTGGATGGGGTGGGGCTAAAAAACATATAATGGACACACTAGAAAAAACTCAAAAACGCATTTTGAAAATCATGTATTTGAGATAAAATCGATTTCCTTCAGATCGATTGTAACTCTGTCAGCTATCTACTACGAAACTTGAAATCAGTTTTGAAAGAGAAACAATTAATTATGCTATATTTGGCTCAGGCAGAATCTCGACTCAGATACAGATTTTGTTTTTGGAGATCATCCACTTGTTTTAATGATGTGTTTTTCTCGCAGAAAAAATTAATTCGTCGTATCGCTGGCGCCTCTCGTACCACTAGTTGTCGAGACTTTTTTAAAACCATGAAATTGTATCTTTACCATGTTTGTATATATTTGAATTGTGTGTTTTTATATTTTGTAACTTACACTCTTTTAAGACTAATAAAGAAGTACATTCTTTTAACACAATGCAGCAAAATGACCTGCATGTGCCATTTTCAAGGACTAAACTTTTATATAGGTCACCTATAGTAATTGGGAAGAGGTTGTTCAATAAACTTCGCCCAACATTAAATCATCTCTTACTTTGAAAGGATTCGAACAATGTTTTACGAAATACCTTCTTAAATGTGGATTTTACTCTTTGGACGAATTTTTAAATATTTGATCACTATGTTGATGATGATTTGGTCAGCTGCCAAGATTTTCTTTCTTAGTATTTTGTTTTAGCTCTAACTTCTGACAAATTCTACACGTGTTTATGCATGTCTTAAAGTAATTAAAGTATTATTATTATTTTTTTTTATTTTTTTTTCTTTGGTGTCTGTGCATCGACTGCTATGGTCATTAGCCACGTGTTCTGGATAGGCCTTGTTACTAACTCCATGCCTTAGGAGCAGCACTGTTAATTGGAACGAAACAGTGAATCGTGCAGGATTATTATTATTATTATTATTATTATGTAGAGCTGAAGATACTGGATATTCGCCAGTTGTTTGCAAAATCAACTCTTTTATATATTACGAAAACAAACAAAAATATACAATGAATTTGGTTCATAACTTCAGCACCAGAGCCATAAGTTTAGAACAGGACTATTCACCACGAGCAAAATAATCAATTGATCAAAGATGTTTTGTCTACCTGGGACCTAGATTACTAAATATCATACCAATAACAATAAAATCAATGAAGAAAAAACATCTAAAAGATTGGATATTATCGCAGGACAGAAATAAACATAAAGAATATAATTGATCCTACTTACCGATAAGACTATATTTAAATTGTGCTGCTATGAAAATCATTAATTTACATACTTTCTCTACTTGATTTGCAGATATATTTTATATAGTTTATCTTTTCCCTTTCTTTTCTTTTTTTGTGTAATTGTGTGAAATAATATATACTTACAAATTATAAATGTGTATATGAATTTGAAATGTAAGAATGTACAAAAGAACATCCCTTTGAAAACGAATGATACTTTAGTGTTTAATTGAAATGAGAAACTTACCCATAGACAGGTTTTGTGTCATCTAACTTGATGTAAATATTGTATTGAATCTTGGAATATTGGCAAATAAATTTATTATTATTATTATTTTAAGGACTATTTGGTTATATTTCAGTCGATTAGTTCATCTATATTCGTCCGTGAGACACATTTTATATACCCAATCACTATTTTTAATAGACTGGTAGATTTTTCAGTTTGAACAGTGGAAAGTAGATTGTTGAACAGTTTGAGGCCTAGAACTTTTTTGCCCTATTGTCTTGGGTGGGAAAATGAATTTACTTCTAGGATTAGATTCATGAGTGGGTACCAATAACTTTTTTTTATGTTTTAATGTTTTTATTAAGTGATTACGAATATTTACATTCATGTAAAACTACTCCATTAGAATATTGTTCATTAGAAATCATGCATAGGTGCCACCTGGTTATGAAACTGCAATAACATCAACATTTCTCGAGCAATTATGGGCGGCCCTCACCATTTGCGAAAGAAAATATCATTTTATAAATTCTTTCAATTACATAGTTTTTAAAAATAGTGAGTTCGTTTCAAGAATTTCAACTGATTAATAGCTTTTTCGTTTCAATGAAAATTAAACTTCCCTTGAGTTAAATCTTCATTACAAATTATCAACATCACAACATCTCAACATCACATAGTACATTAGTTACAAAATATAATCCGCTAGTTACTTTAGAATACCCCAGATACCAAGCTAAAATGACAACGTGACAATAACACCAAAGTTGTTAATTTTATTTTTACATCATCGTTGTCAATGAACAGTATATGGAAGGCTTTTTCCTCTTCTGTGCTCCTAGGTAATCAAGGTTATTGTTTGTCTTCCAGACTCATTTGAAAAAAAAACCTGCATGATTGCTTTACCTTTATTGCCACCTGACTGTTGGAGAGAATGACTTTGGGTTGGTTTCTAGGACACATCCTTAGAATATATCTCATTCAAACGGGATTGGCCATTAACTTTGCATGGAACATGCAGGAATGAGTGCCTGGGCCCCGTATATCCCAGCACTTACCCCATTGATTGTCTCAAATCCATTCGTGTAACATATTTGCCATCTTTTGATGACACTTGTAGGGTCCTTGATGAGCAACTGGCCACTGGCCATTGGCCGCAGTGGAGGGCCTGATACGGGCCGACTCACGTTCAAACCTAACCTAACCTAGGGTCCTTGATGTGTCTTCTTCAATTTGTAATATGGTAGTGTATAAGCACGCTCATCTGGTAGCTGTCAAACTTACCCATATTATCTTTACATACATCTGAAATAAAAGTAGTGGCAAAAAAAGGCAACCGCTAGATGTCGCTGAATAAACCAATATGTCTACCGATGTGAACACCAAACATTATTGCATAGAGAAAAGTTTCGAAACAGTGTTTCTATAACAGCTTTGTGGTGAAATTGTCAAATTTGATGAATTTTGCGGACTTGATAACTGCAGTTATTAGTATTTTAAAGATAATCCGTGAATTATTCAATTGTATCAGGTATAGAATCACGAGATTCTATTTGTGTTTGTGAAAGAACTTCATTAATTTTAGGTGAAGATGCCAATAGTACATCTTGGTAAATATATCTGTGCCTCTGAGATGCGTGAACGATAAACAGAGAGGGTAAATATCCGCTACCACCTTAAGGACAAGAAGAAGAAGAAGAACAGCGGCTGTTCTATCGCGCACCCAATATTCAGAGGCACAGATAGATTTGCCAAGCTCTACAAGTGGAACTTCCTCTCTTCATTATTTTCAATCTCAATTCGTCTATCACTTGGCATGTTTCCAGATTCTTCCTCCATTGGGTTTTCTTTTTTCAACCAAAATTTTCATATAAAACTCCAATCACATTTATAGGAATATAATATGGTCTCTTGAGTGAGCCGAGTAATTTTTTCAAAGAACAAGGTGAACAAATAAGTACTTATTCGCAATCAGCTCTATTCAAAATGAGTGTAAAGGTTTGTATTGTACATGTCTCCTAAAATAAATTTTGCATAGGTTACAAATCTCAAAACTGACTTGGTTACTTCTTGTCCAAGCCACAGAAATATAACAATGATATCATAAGCAATTTGAAACCTGAACCAATAATTATTTTAGCCCTGACCACGGTCACCAAATAATATGAAGAAAGTGTTCATTGGCATCTCGTGATCATATGGAAGTGCTTCCTATCACCACAACTCACGATTAACAGTGTGGAGAGTGCTCGTTTTGTAATTTAGATTTTATCGTAGTTGTCTGTGAACAAACCCCCTAACGAAAACGATCTGGTCTCGCGATCTACTTAATTCAACAGGAAAATGAGTAGGGTTTGAGCAGTATGGAAAACACGTGTTTTGTGTGTGTTTTATCAGTATTAACATCTTTCGGAAAACACTATAAATTTCATTAAGTTTCCTCTTTAGTGTAGGTACATTCAGTTACAGTCATCGTGATGACATCGAATGTCATATTTGAAATCTACTTCTCTGATGAATTTTTGTCAATTTTCAGACAATTTAATAGACCATATCCATAGAAATATATATTATATACTTACTCTAGAATGCTAATCCCCATGTCAAAAGTGTTGTAAAAAGTTCAAGCTATTCCGCAATGCGCAAGCGCGTCATTAGTGATTTTTGTAACAGGCCCGGTTTTAGTAAAATACTATGGTACTTGTGAAGATTAACAAACATCAATTCTGAATCTCGGAGAATAAGGTTGGAAACCTCATTGTGCTTATACCTGTTATTTGTATGTAGCCGATTTGAATACATATTTTCACATATTTATGATCCCGAATATTCAGCAAAGGCCATCAGAAAGTAGAGTACGGTTAATATTATTATTTACCGCTCTGAAGCGACTGATTCTTGGTATCACATTCACTTTTCAGCTGTAGTTAACCAACAAAAATCTACGGAACCACCCGAAATCGTCGGTGCGATATTTCAAGGAAGCACTGGATTGGAAAATAAATTGAAAGTACAAAAAACCATGAAAATTTATTTCAGCTATTATCATGAATAATTTCAACTCAAATTGGATTTATAAAATTGGATGCTTGGAAGTTCAATTTTTTTTTCTAGAACGATTCGTGGCAAAATACGCAACTGCATTTAATTTAAATCATTTGAAGAGATTAACATGTTATTTCTACGAGTATTTCTGGTTGTATTACCTTAGTGCAATTTCCACAATGGGGGTTCATGAAAAAATGAGGCCAGAAGCATTTTCCTTACCATCAAAAAATATCAAGCAAAAAAAGCATATTGACATTAATTTTCTGAGGCGATTCTGTGTATGTGTTGTACTTTTTGTAGGAATCTAGAACTCATAATATAAGCGGTGTGGTTGAAAGTTGTATCACTCGCCATGCATGTTTATGCAGACTCAGTATTGCTACTGCACTAGGTTTCAAATTATTTTATTGTCGTTTTCACATGAATCTTCATGAGGAAAATGTCTGCCACAAATTACAATTTTCTCACTCAAATGTTCTGCCTTCATGAAAACAATAACCAAAAATTATGTCTTTTTTGTCAAGCGGGGATAGCTCGAACGGAGAGCGCCGGTTCACCGATATCTGAAGCCAAGCAACGCTATGCGAGGCCATGGTTTGGATGGGCGACCTATACGGACCTCCTTTCGATATTCTCCTCGGATCGAGCTAGGAATCGCACGTAAAAAGGTAAGACCTCGTTGATCCTTGGCTCGCACAAGTTTCGACTTTTGAGGGCTGACGTTCGAAGGGGACGACAGCTGGTTAACGGAAAAAACAATTTTAAAACAATTTTAACAATTTTTTTAGCTAAAATAATATTTAAGCTATTTTGAGCAAAGCATTTAGGTACATAAAAAATTTCGTTTTCTACCAAAAATAATTCATTGTTTATTTTTTTGTTTCAAAACAGTTCATTGTTTATTTTTAGGAACAAACGGCCTTATTAGAAATTTTCTTCAAAGGAACAAGATTAATGCAATTCACGAAAGATAGAAGAATAACCAATGACAACAAACACCACATAAAACGAAAGAGAAAATCTGAAATTCTAAAAACCGACTCTGTCTCTGACAAGAGTGACAGATCTTAGTGACAAGTCTTCCCGTTGATGAAAAAGCACTGTTGCACGGTCATTATAATTACAGTAGCATAGGGTACATTATTGTTTTAAATAAATTTCTTTCACGCCTAAAATTTGGAGTAATCCATAACTAAAAGGTTCTTTTCGGATTTAAAAAGTCCTAAGTGCGCTGTCAAATTTCTCTCTTTCAAATGACATGTGTTGTATTGCCTCATAACAAAAAACTCTGAATTGGAACACCAAATTATTTTCAAACTTGGCAACGATCTACCCAAAGTACACTGATGACGCCCATGCGCACATCGTAAACGGGTCGCATACGCGGCATGCTTTTCGCCGTGAAAATTGGCGGGATTAGCATTCTAGAGTGAGTATATAATATATATTTATGCACTAGCGGGCGGTAAAGTACACTTTACCGCCCGGTTCGCCAGGCGTAAAGTAGCACTTTACCGCCCGTGGGCGCATTATGGCCCGGCGGGCCGTAAAGTAGACAAAATTCTCAAATTGTCTATACTCACACATCATTTCATGCAATTCCTAACACGAATTAGAATCATTTCAGTTCAATAGAGCAATACTCTTTCTAACATTTGTTCATAATCGTTGGCAATTTTTTCGGTGATGATCTATTTATTTGAAATAGATTCTCCAATATAGCTACTATAGTTTCACATTCCTCATATTATGTTACCCTTAATTATTGTATGCATAACGTATGAAACGTGTAGACCATTGCAATTCAAGTCAGTATTTGTGATTCGCGCTATAAAACCGCTAGTGCATAAAATTTTGTATGTATCACGTGCGTAAAATGCGTTTAAGGCCTTCGGCGTGTGATGGCTCTCGGCTAACGCCATCGGGCCATCATCCACGCCGCAGGCCATAAACGCCTACTTTACGCCCTTGATACATAAATAACTATTCTATGACTATAACCTAATACAATATTGAAACTGGTGATAGACCAGGTCATGACTGTTCAGAATATCGGAATTTCACCTCAGTAAAAATATCACCGTTTTCGAGATAACGGACATTTTAAGAATTTCTGGAAAATCGCTATCTATCCTTGGATGTTTGAGTGCCATGTATACAAATTGAGACGAATTCAAATATCTTTGCTGCTGAAGACTACTGATGAGTGATGCTTTTAGACGTACAGAACAGTTTTTCAGAAAGTGAAAAAAAATTTCAAGAAATGAGGGTAAAATGACAGATTTGAGTTTCATCAATTTAAAAAAAAAAGTTTATTGTCCGAAAGAAACAACCAATGGGAAGTGGACATTCATTTCAAAAAAGAATGCTCATTTTGTCCAGACTCTTCCATGGTATAAAACAAACTATAATTATTTTTGGAGGAACTAATTTCCATTGAAATAGGCGTGGTTTTATTCTTCTTTCTTCTTTTTTCAACTTTTATACTTACGCCAAAAATTATTTTATTTTGATATTATCAAAGTAAACCGTATAACTTTTACCTGAAACATTTTTTCGTACTCTTCATGATAGGCGAGATACTGTACTTCCTCGCACTAATGGGCCACCTTGTATATAATATGGGCCCTTCATTATTTCAAACACTCTGTATTCATAGCCTAATTATATTTTGGTCATTCAACAATCCATTCTGATTAATCCTCAATGATAAACTGAATCAACTTATAATTTCGTAGGCGAATTCATTCACTGGAGATTAGAGTATATTGTTGACAACCATGTAGAAAAACAGTGGCGTTTTTTTATTCAGTAATATGGAAAAATATTTCTCGCGAATTTCAGGAATGCTCAGTTGCACACAATATTGAATATAAATGAGATATTGATATTTTTTATTCAGCCTAATATCTCCAAAAATCACCAATTTCATGATTTGGTGCCCTCTAGGGCCGAATCTAGTCATACGATCAAGTTGGCCAATGGAGACTTTTACTCAAAATGACTCCAGCCAAAATATATCAAAAATCCAGCCATTTCCACCGAAAGACTTTTTCCCATAAGATGTGTGCTATTTTCAAAATCGGAATACAAAGTTCACCCTGTACATACTTTGTAGAGCACAGGAATCCACTAGCATTTACGGAAAAAGTATTGTCAACAAAAATACTCATCCCGGACCCGACCAGAAGAAGTAAAAACTCGGGATGGTTTTAATGACGTTACCGGTATTGATTGCCTTTCTCTCGGGAATCAATTGCCATGGAAATACCTTGGATACCCCGCACCCCGCACGATAGGGGGTTGTGTTTGAAGAGTGTTGTCTAATTATAAAATCATAATTCACGCCATTCATATCGATCTCCATTCATTGTTAAACGGGTTCATTAAATATTTATTGTACCTTGGATCGAGACGAGAATCTGGGAATATCTCCGGCCGTTTTGTCAACTAGACGTAGGTATTATATCTTTATCGATATGAATATGCTAAGCCTGAAATAATAAAAATGTGATCCATTTATTTTGATCCCCTAGATGGTGGGTATTGTTGGGATCAAATTGATTCTTGTTCTTGATAGAAGTAAGATAATTTTACTATCTTAATACTACGATATTTTAATTCACTTGGGACCGCAATGATGGTATTTCTTTTCAAATGAATGAAACCGGTTTTGATAATATCATCGCAAGGGTTCTTCGTTAATATAAACGAACAGTTTGTTTTCCATAGAACATACTATAGGTGTTCAACTCTATTATTACGTGAATTTTTTCGTGGACAGTGTTGATACTTTAGGTTGAAACTTATATCAATCTGAAGTGAAAAACAAGGAAAATATTAGTGTTTCTGTATTCGATGAAAAGTAGAAATCCTCGTGTAATTAGTGTATTGTTGTTAAAAATTGTTATTTCTGTCAACCGAATGCACCCATACGCGCAACCCTCGGAAGTCTTCGAGAGACTTGTATGGTCTAGGGAAGACGCAGCCCTTACCTTTCAACGTGTGATGCCATGCACGAGACCGATGACCATGCGAGGCTTTGAACCCTCGACCCTTCGCTCCAAAGGCGAACGCACTACCACCACGGTCACTACGACCCATAAACAACAATTTAAACAAGATAATCTTAAACTACAAGAACTACCAGAACAAAACCTGGGCATAGTAGAAAACATCAGTAATAAATAGAAACATTCTCAATTAAAAATTGAACCAATACATGACTCCTCTGGAAATGGAAATAACCCACGATAACTTGAAGATACTTTTTTGTGATATCTATCAGAAAACAACTTCTTCCCAGGCTAAAGCCACGCTGGACATTGAACAACATCTGATAGATATTGTGAAAGACCCTATATAACTTGAGAGAAAAGATCTGAAAGTGAAAATATTCACGCATCAATGAAATGAGCGATTGTTTGTAAGTGATTCTCGTGGTGTTACCAAGCGATTTAATCTACACCTTTTTCATATGTAATTCAGAAAGTATAACTTGTAATTCAGATTAGTAAAATGTATTTCAGAAAACGTAACTTGTAATTCAGAATTGTTAATTGTGTTTCAGAAACCGTAACATGTAATTCAGATTAGTAAATTGTATTTCAGAAACCGTAACATGTAATTCAGATTAGCAAGTTGTATTTCAGAAAGTGTAACTTGAATTTCAGAATAGTGAATTGTTATTCAGAAAGCGTCAATTGTAATTCAGAAACCATCACTTGTAATTCAGAAACCATCAAAGATCTGACCGGTGTGAAAAGAGCGGCCAAAGATAGCAGCCGAAATCTCCGGAGACTCCCCGTAGACACCAAAAGGGTGCTATTATGAATAATAATAACAAATATCTACAAAATAGAGTATGTGGACCTTTTGCATAACTTTACTGACGACAGGGTTGAAAGTGGATGGGTAAATAATGCGGTTGTAGCGTAAAATGACTTCCGGCAAATTAAGGTATTGTAATGAAATAATTTCGCTTTTGGACTAGGGTTGGATATTTTGAATATGCAATTTTCTTAAAGTACTGAATAATGGGATTCAGGGTTGAAATGTTCAACCCTAAAATTTTGAATATTCATTTCAAATTGGTTCCAGCATACACAGATTTTGACTGTCCATTTTTTGTTGTAAAAGGACCATTCCGTTAGGGAATTGTTGACCTCTGTTGGGATCCCGGGGTGGATTTTTCAACTCTACTATAGGGGGAGCCAGGTGGTGCATTTAGCACTTATCTTAAAAATTCGACTTATGAGTGAAGTCGTCGTCGGAGCACTAACATATGTTGTCAAAATGTTGCAAATCACCTCTCCTTTACTATTTGATCAGAAAATTCGACTTCCCGAGGGAGCCAGGAGGTGCATTTAGCAACTCTTATCTTAAAAATTCGAAATATGAATGAAGTCGACGTCGGAGCACCAACAAATTTTGTCAAAATGTTGCAAATCACTTCTCCTTTACTGTTCGATCAGAAAATTCGATTTCCTAAGGGAGCCAAGGGGTGTAATTAGCAACCCTTCTCTTAAAAATTCGAAATATGAATGAAGTCGACTTCGGAGCACCAACAAATGTTGTCAAAATATTGCAAAACACTTCTCCTTTACTGTTTGATCAGAAAATTCGACTTCCCGATAGAGCCAAGGGGTGTAATTAGCAACCCTTCTGTTAAAAATTCGAAATATCTCGGAAACGCTCAAAATTTTCCAAATTTATCAGGATATCTTTTTTGATTGCCTTCAGAAAATCTAAAAAAAATGTGAATGATTTTTTTCCATAAAATCAATGTACCGTGAAATATTCCAAAAAAGCCGGGGAATCGATCCAAACTATTGAAAAAAATCCATTTTTTTTTGCAGCAAATACCTTTTGACAAAATCTACCTACTCTTCAAATTTCAGTTTTAAGAATTCGTTAACAGAGCGGGGAAAAAGTGAAATCGAAAAAAAAAGACGGGACTTGGTAACTTTTTTTATAAAAGCATCAAAATCTAAAAACTAAACGAAAAGTTTGTACGAACAATTTCATTGTACTAACTCAGTACTACAAAAAACTACGTATGAATTTTTTTTTATATTTAAAAAAATATATAAAATTTCATGACATTAGCGCGTTCTGGCGGGCCTTTATCTTCCACCTAGTCTTCTGGCAATTTTTTCTCCCCTTATTTGTATAACATCCGGTTATTCTGCCAATTTCCAGCCTTGCACCTTATGACTTATTTTACTTAAAAAATGCATATTTAACCCTCTACCCTCGCGTTATTCTTCCGGGGAGCCTTCTGGCGGCCCGTCTCACGCTACGTTGGTGACAACCGAACCTATAAATACTAAAATTCACTTTGCACCGAGTCACCCGTATTTCTACGTAGTCAGCTCTCCGTCTAATACGGGTTGTTCTTGGTTTCTGAATTACAGTTGACACTTTCTGAATTACAACTCACGCTTTCTGAATTACATGTCACACTTTCTGATTAACAATTCACTAATCTGAATTACAAGTTACACAATCTGAAATACAACGTACTAATCTGAATTACATGTTACGGTTTCTGAATTACAATTTACTATTCTGAATTACAAATTATACTTTCTGAAATACATGTTATACTTTCTGAATTACAACTGAAAAAGGTGTAGTTGATTTCTGACAGAATTACTATCGATATTATTGCTTGCACTCGTGGTATTTCCCCCGATAATTTCACTCGCCGTATGAAACCATCCTTTCCTGCAATATTAGGACCAATAAGGGACGTATGCTTCGATAATACGCAGTTCCTAGCTTTCGAGCCGGTAATACCACTTTGTCATGGCAACCACGTATCTAAATAACATCATTAATATCATCTTGCTACTAATATGAATGTGAGTCTGACAGACGTCATGTGTATCAGGCATTATCTATAAATATTGAAGAATTCACGATATGGAACTTTGTTTACTTTGTTGGCTCGTGAAATTATCCCAAAAAATACTACTCGTGCTCACAATACCACGATAGTTCTGTCAGAAATCTTGAACTCGATCAAAATGCTTTGAGGTAACACCACTCGTCATAAAGGACTCGTGATGTTTCTAAGCTATTTGATCTCGTTGATTTCTGACAGAATTACTATCGATAATATTGCGAGCACTCGTGGTATTATACCCCCGATAAGTGTGTCGATTCATTTCTGAATTAAACTGAATTGTATCGAAAAAACACCACTCGTTCGACGGATATCTGAGATAAACTCAATCACGAGTGGAATTTTATTAGACCATTTCACAAACAAAATGAAAGGTAAACAATCTGAAATTTGGCATAATAAGACGAAATTAGCAAAAAAATCAATCTGAGAAATTAATATATATCAATCCTTTATTTAGTGTAAGACTAATGTACATGTATAAATAAATAAAATAAAATATAAGTCACTTAATTAGATAAAAATACAATAAAAATTAAAACAGCAAGAAACATATCAGTCAACAAATAAAATATAAGAACGATAAATAAATATCAAAGTCAAGGCTTGCACTCATTCAGCATGATGTTCTTTAATTTTACTTTAAATATAGGTAGCGACCGTGCGTTTTTCAGGTCATCCGGGAGGTCATTAATATTACTCAATCCTTTGAAAAAAACTGAATTTTGTGATTTCATTTCACAGGCTCAATGAATATATTATTTCTCGATCGGGTGTTATAATCATGGTGTTCAGAAACAAAAGATATTTTTTCCCTCAGATAAGTTGGGGCATCACCTGTTCTTATTTTGAATATAAAAATCATGGTTTGATAGAATAACATTTCATCTACTGGTAGCCACTTCAATAAACTTAACATTTCATTAATAGGTGTTCGTTTAGAACAAGATAATATTGTTCTCATTGCTCGATTCTGTAGTTTTTGTAGGCGGCCTATTTCATTTTGTTGTAGCAAATATAGAATGGTGGAGCAGTAGTTGAAGTGAGGAAGTATCAGTGTGTTGTATATAATAGTTTTTGACCATTTCGAGAGAATACTGGAGCATCTGTATAAATAATTAATTTTGAATGAAATTGTTTTAATTATATAATTTGCATGATTTTTGAATTTTAATTCTCGATCAATAATGATTCCTAAATATTTAAAAGTATCCACTACTTCAATTGAAATATCATTTATTTTTATTTCACAATCATATTCTCGAAACTTATTATATTCTTTGTTATTACCTATCATCATGAATTTAGTTTTGCTTGTATTTATCTTGAGTTTGTTTGCGCAACACCATTTGTAAACATTTCCCAAAGTTTCATTCACGGTCTCTACCACTGCCAAGATATCTGAATTAGAGAAGTGAATCAGAGCGTCATCTGCAAATAAGTGCACCGAGCATCTTCCAACATTTTTCACAACATCGTCAATGTATATAAGAAATAGTAACGGGCCAAGTACACTACCCTGGGGGACTCCCTGTTCATTCAATATTTCATCAGATAAAATATTATTCAATTCAAGTTTTTGTTTTCTGTTCTCTAGGTAATCTACAAGCCATGCTAATGCATTTCCAATAATACCAATGCTTTCTAATTTCATTGCCAGTCTATTCCTATCCACAGTTTCAAAAGCTCTTTGAAGGTCTAGAAAGATTACACCTGTCATAAGATTATCTTCCCAGTTTCTTCTAAAATCATCCAGAACACATTGTATGGCTGTCTCACAACTGTGACCACTCCGAAAACCTGACTGCACACTATTTATCACTCTGTTCTGCTCTATGAAGTCCACAATTTGCTCATATGCAGCCTTCTCTAAGACTTTTTCTATAATGGGTAACATATTAATTGGTCTCAGGTCACTAGCTTTGATAGAGTTTTTTACTTTAGGGATTGGCACAATTGTGGATAATTTAATATTATTGGGAACCCTACAGGTTTCAAAGGATAAATTGATTAGATTTAAGAGAGGTTGGGCAATATTACAAAAACAGTTCTTGAGGAAAAGGGTGTCCACATCATCTGGGCTACCTTTATTTGGCAGAGAGAGAATAATTGTCTCTAATTTTTTATAGTCAATTAACATGAAGCTGTCAAGAACATGTTCTCTGTATCTACGCAGAATTGGAAAATCAGGGCCCGCATTGTCTATTTTATTACTGATTTGTTATATACTTTCTACATAGTAGTTCAATAAACGGAAACCATTGATTAATTCGATAGAACCATCGTAGACGATCCATCACATACAGTGGAAGTGAGATAAAACTGGGGGGGTGAACAAACTTTCAGTCTATCTCCACCAAAAATAATCTTTATTGAAGATACTGTGTAGTCCGAAGACTAACAACAGGCAGATACCATGCAGTCGGAAGACTTATATCAATAGATAGGACATGTTTCGAAGGATTAATCCTTCATCTTCAGCAAAATAGGGGTTGATTACAAGTCGATCTAAAGAAAAGTGAAAGGGGTTACAATAGAGTTGAGAATTACATTAAATTATGTGACCTACCATATGGTGGAAAAATAACATTTAAAACGGAAAAACTTCTAAAAAACTTTTAAAAAACTTATGGTCCTAATTCTATCTAGTGCGGGGCCCACCTATGTTAGGGACCTTGGTTAGTCCACTCAAATAAAATATCAGAAAATTAATAATTCGTTTTGAAATTTAAATTAAACCATGCGGCAAGCGTGTTTACATCTGACAACTAGGTTATGAAATTGACATCTGTCATCTGGAACGTCGTGGTTCGAGGTGGCAGAAAACAGAATGGAATGTTCCATGCTATCATGGAACAAGAAAATCCTTCTTAAAATATTGTCATTGACAGCTCTGTAGAATATTGAAGTAAAATGGGATTTCACTTGTAAAAAATTATTGAGAATTAAAATAAAAAGAATTACCAAAGAATGTAAGTGTTTCATTGAAATATTATGTTATGTGGTGTAGAGAAATAATATCAAAATAGCAAGGAATTGAAAAGTTTCAAACTGTCAAACTGGGTCTGTTCATTTATGCATTGAAAATCTGAATTTTTGATTGCTTTATTTATTTCAAGAGTCTCTAGTAGATTGAGTTTTTTGTCTTTATCACAAACGAGTAAAATGTTTAACTCCGAGTTGGGATCAAAATTATGTTTCTCATTTACGATATGGATGGAAAAAACTGAATTAGAATTAATTTCTTCTTTTTCGGAGTTGGAGTCTATAATTCTGACGTGTTCAGCTAGTCGAGTTCTAAACTTGCGGCCAGTATGACCAATATAGCAAGACTTACAATCAAGGTTGGAACAGTTCAGTTTATAAACTCCAGACTTATGCAGCATCCAGCATTCGATAGAGTTTATCCCAAATCTGCTCGGTTCTGAATGCATGCATAGCGTCATCACTTATATTTGACGTTTAACTGTCACATATACCTTCAAATCTGAAAACACCGAACTTGACTGACCAATCAGAGTCAAGAGTCAAGTTCGGTATTATCGATAGTCCGAACTTGACTAGAGCTTCTGATTGGTTCATTTGGCAAGTACGACAACAGAATTCCATCACCTACCTCAGTAACGTTTTTCTCGGTTCACACAGTGCTTTCCTTTTGTGTGGTCGAAAATGAAAATAAGGATATTGTGGAATGAGCGTATCATCATTGAATCAATATCTCTCAGGTACTTAATTTTTGAATTGATTTTCTAGAGAAATATGACGTTAATTTCCATCGATTTCAAGCAATAGGTACTTACCTTCCAACCTACTGTTCGAAATTGAGAGGAAATTACGTCATATTTCTCTAGAGAATCAATTCCGACAATGAAAAATTGGGCCCCAGATGTCCAAAACTCCAAATCCTGAATTTCTATTCAGTTCGATACAGCCAGTCCAGCCCTGACCTTGACCGATTCAATCTCCAATACCGACTAATATAACGAACCCCTCTCCTATTGATAATTATTTTGATTCATCCTACAGTGTTGATGATTCCAACATTGTTTTACCTCAAGCTGTGCCGACATAAACGCCACTTTCCCTCCCGCCGCGAATCGGGGGGCTCTGGTGAAACATAAGCCCTCTTAAGTGTTCTATGGCTGTCGAGAGATACTTATCGAGCTATAAACGTTAATGTATTATTATATCGTAGTTATCAAATAGATACAAGTTCAAGCAGAAATCACCATTATTGGAAATGTAATTTTTCTCGGTTTGTTCAATATACAAAAAGGAAAAGAGACCTTCCTAGATGACTATTTACAAAGTAATGGAGATTGTGATATTCTATATTTTATCATTATCTTTCCGCTCATTAGGCCAGTAGAGATAGACACGATTATTCCAAAATTTAATAGTAATTTTTCGCCGAGTCCCCCGATGCAACTTCGGAGATTTATTTCAATTGCATAATAATCTAGTTACATTCAAAGCTTTATCAAATCACTGACAACGATGATGTGAAAATAAAACAACTTTGGTTATTGACACGATTGTCATTTTAGCATATTCATGGTTATACAGTGCGTTCATAAAGTGTGGAATCGCTCCATTATCTTACGAGTTAATTATTTTCGGAGGTGAAACTCAGATAGGTCGATTTTATATTTTAGATTTCCACCTTTTTTCAAAAAAATCGATTTTTCCCTCACCTCCTTACAAGATAAGACATCATTGATATGTATTTTTTTTTAATTGAAAGGGTATATTTTTATATAAAAAATTGAAAGACCATATTTTTTTTGAGTTCAACCATACCACATACGTCATATCATACTCTTCAAGTTTCAGTAAGTATATTGAGTATGAAGGAAACCAGTGCTCATATTAATTTGTCGACACTCATTTCATTATTCACTTTGCAACGTAAACCTGAGAATTACTCTGTAGTTAAGTAGTAGGCTATGAAAACATCTGAAAGTCCTTAGCAACCAGACAATAAGTTCTTAGTTACCATTGCGTATGACATTATTAAATTGATTTGTTGTGTATAGCATATCAATTTATAAATCTGCAATAATAACTTTCTGAAAAATATTACACTAAAAGCAATTATTTCAAATAACGATGGTGCTGTCAGAAAAACAGAGAATAGAAGTTCTGATGATTTTAGGTTACGGCGATCGTAAAAGAAGTACCAATCGCAGAAGTATGCGAAATCTTTGATGAAAAATATCCTGATCGAGAACCAATAAGCAAATCGACAACGGTAAGCAAAATATTAAATAAATTTTATGAAATTGGCAATGTTAAGGACTAGCCTAAGAGTGGCGACCTACCGTTGCCGAAGACACTCAACTGAATGTTTTACTAGGAATTAAAGAAAATCCTCATTGTTCAATTACAACTTCATCCGACAACAATGAGATATCTCTGTTGTAGTGCTGTGAAAAAATTCTAAGAAAAGCAAAAATGCATCCATATAAAACTAAACTCATACACGAACTTAATGAAGACGACTTCGATAGACGCAAGGAGTTTTGTGAAATTATGCAAGAAGTGTGTAATCAAAATAATGGGTTTGAAATTAATGCCTTATTTTCCGACGAATCAACTTTTCCACAAACTGTACTGTGATACGCAAAATTGTCGTTATTGGGCAACAGAAAATCCAAATTGGACAATGGAAGCTCATACCTAATATACCCAAAAATTAAATGTGTGGGCTGGGATTCTCAGGAAAACCATTGTAGGACCATATTTTTTTACGGTACTGTGACAAGTGGAAATTATTTGAAAATGTTAAAACTTATGTAGTTCCTTATTCAACTGAGACATTTCCAGGCATCAATCAACCTGATCGAATAGTTTCTTCTATAAGGTTCCATCAGGATGGAGCCGATCTACGTTATGTTCGAGTTATTAGAGATTTTCTCAATATAACGTTCCCCAATCGCTGGATTGGACGACGCGGACAGATTGAATGGCCTGCTAGGTCCCCAGATTTAACTCCCATGGACTTCTTTCTCTGGGGTTACTTAAAAAGTAAAGTGTACATAAACCGACCCATCAATTTGGAAGTCTAAGGTCTAAGAGAATTCGAACTGAAATTCAACGAATTACACCAGACGTCTTGGATATTGTCTTTAAAAGTATCTAGAATGAATATACTAGCCAGGCGCTTTCTTCACTGAGATATTGAGCAAAAACTGAAAAAAGTTCAAATCTGGTATTTTCAAATTGCACATCTGGTATTTTAAAACTGGTTTAGGTCCTAACAACATAAAAAAAAATCAGAATGACTGGACCTTTTGCAAGCACGGATGTACATGACTGGATTATATAATTTATCACTTAAACTGAATTTGACCTCCGAGCAATAAAAGATATAGAGAAGGCTTTTCTGTCTCTTTTTCGAAAGCAACATACCCGACGTTGTTTACAAACATCTCAGCCCGACTCATGTTAAAAAGGGCATTGTCGGAAATATTCGTTTGCACTCGGTGATCAGGTTGGAATTCCGTATTATATTCACTCTTAACTGGCGATCATGTTTGTTTACGACTTATTTGTCGTCTTGTTTAATCAAACCATGGGCGTCTCAGCATGGTAATCATGGCATATACCATAGTTGACCTTTTCATTGGTATTAATAAGTTGATTTTTATTGAATTTGCTCATTTTCATCCCGATTTTGAGAAAAAAATACACTATTTGTTGAAATAGCTGTAAAAAAACTATGTTACTATGTAAATCGACTGAACGATCACCTATCAATAATTAGGAAAAAACTTGTTGAAATGCAGGTATACTAAAAAGTAAGTAAGTAAGTAAGCAAACTCACTCTTCATTAACCAAATTCAAATCATAAGCCATATCTAATGGGTATTGGAATGTTTTGTTGACATACAGGGATTATCAAGTACGTAAACCGTTCATCAAAAGTTTTCGATATTCCTATTTGAATAAAATTTTATATACACGGAATATCACATATATCAATATGAATAATCGATCTGGAATGTCGGTGACGTATTGCTTCTAGTAAAACCGGACGTGGACATAAAATTCTTTACTGTGAATGGAACACTATGTGAATCATCGCAGGTTTGAAATCTAATTGAGTAGTGTTTTTAATGTCTTGAGGGAGCCCATACTCCTTCCTAATTTCGGGACATACCTCATTGAATTTCTTCAATCCTTTTGGAGATGCAGGAAGTTAAATAATAACTACATAAGAAATTATCGATTCTCTACCGACAGACTTGTAATATCGATCGCTCCCTAAGCCTAACTCCACACAAGTTGAGAAATAAAAACTCTAAAAAAATGTATTAATCTGCCTCAGAATATCAATAACCTGAATTCAGAAAAAAACACCAGAAAAAGTGTTAGAGAGTTACTAGCTTACTACACTTTGGATGCGTATCTCAATGATAACTTTCATCATTAATTTGAATGTAATCTCTCATGTGTATTATAGTTTATGCGTAAACTCTTATGTGTATTATAATTCATGTATATCGTATATAAAAAGTATAGTATAGTTTACTAATGTGATTCAAAGATTTGGAGATTTTGACTTTTTTACTTCAGCACTTTCATTTATTTTTTCAGTATTTAAGACCTTATTCTATGCTTTATCAGCAATAATCTAATTCTTCGCACAATACAGTATTTTTGATTGATTGAACCATCAAAAGTAAGTGTTCATTGCTTTGAAGCAATTTAGTTTGTTTGCCACACAGCAATATTCTCTATCTTTCTGCGTTCACAATTGACGAATAAAAGTAAATTTTTAAAAGATCGTAGAAAAAATAGTGTATTCTAATGTCATTTACAATTGTCACTTATTTGTGTACCTATCCATCGTAATAAAATATGTTACTCTCTACTGACAACACTCGTAGAGTGTACTCAAAGGCATAGCCTGTGAGGGTACATAGCGGCTATTATTTGCCGTGGCGCTCCTGGGTGACTTAGAAATTATTGGAAGCGCATTCACTTTTTAACTCAGGGAAACCTACAGCACTTCCGCCAAGCATTAGACGCCAGGATAGACATCTTGATAACACACGTGCTTTCTAACCAGGCATGTGGTCTCCTATCGATACCAATACATGTGAGAACAAATTTCTCGGCACCGACCGTGTCTAATTATACATATTTTTAATTAAAAATAAAACATAAGAAAATGTATTAGCACGCCACTGGTTCTACGCTTACGTCCGAATATCATAACGATAACAAATCTCCACCTCCGAACTCGGAGTTTTACCCCTCACCCACAATCTGTAACAAAGGATAGTGTTATGGAGCTTTCATAACAAATGTGTGTTGTGATTATAGAAATGGCATCTCTATGTCTTTTATTGCTCGGAGAATTTGACAATACTGCCGACATTAGATATGACTTTTGTGAACTTTAGTGACAGCCCAATGAAATCAATATTTGTGTTTCGATGTATTTAACATATTATTTAGATACTCAGTTTCTGCAATATGGCCAATATTGGCAATACTATCCTACTGGTAACTACCATAATCGTACTACTTACTGGCGGCCTAATGGCGTTACTAATCGGATTGGTCTTGCCCAACAAATTTATTTATGAAGTGGGAAGATATCCGCCATGTTCGGAAGATCATCAAGGGAGACACTTGAATTCCCACGTGAATATCCACTCTTATATTCGAGAAAGGAATAAAGGAAGAAATTATGGTAAAATCTCGAAATTCAGTTGGTTAGTTTCGATAAGCGTACCTGCTTACGTCGATGATTCATTTGCTAAATATGCATGTACTGGGACAGTCATATCCACCGATAAAGGTAATGGAACATTCTATATTTTATGTGCCGGTAAAGGTAAGCTTATCGGGCTCATTCTCCAAACAAAAAGAAAAGGGTAAAGGTAAAGAATATGGGTCCAGCTGGGATTTTGATAACATTTTTACAGGTGTTTTAAAACATCGTAAAAACACTAGAGCAATCGAAATTTTTGCGCGGAAAGAGCATTTTCTATTTTTTTCTTGATAAAACATGTGTGCGAACTTACTTTTGAGAGACACATTTACAAACCGTTGGACGGAGTTCAAACGTATTTTTCATTTCAAACCCATTGTCTTGAACTTCGAACACTTCTATCCAACCATATGGAGTAATTGATAGTACCTAATAAACTTCAAAAATTAAAAAAATACGCAAAAAGATTTTTATTCAATGTACATAAAGCGTGTTCCGTTTCATGCATTCATCGCATCACTGTTGCAGACATAATCAAGCGTTCCGTTTCAACTAACTTTGACGTTGGTGGGTTGAATCGGAACGAATTGCTTGCGTGGTGCATGCCGTTTCCCGCAGATGTTGACATTTATCACTTTATCAGTTAACCAAATTCTTATGTTACGGAAACAAATCTGGTAATCTAGTAAATAAATTAATATGGGTAGAACGAAAGTGTTAATAGCAGGAGTAAGAAGCGAGCTTTGTGAAACTGAGAGTAGCTCAGATTCTGATGCTAGTGAAAGTTATGAGGATAATATCGTCTGTCCCAGGCCAAATCCACGAATTTGCTAATTCCAGGGTTCTGTCTTCAACATGTAAAATACTAATTTTCTACCAAAATGTTCATTGCCAAACTCATGAAAGTGCTATCAGGTTGTCTACTGTGAACGAGAGTGAATTTGCCAATGTGAAAACTTACCTAGGTTTTCAAAGCAAGAAGCACGAATATTCTTGAAACTCTCCTCATTCGAAATGACAAATTGCACATTCGTGGTTTTGGCATGAGACCGACGATATGATGTTGAATGAATTGACAATTTTTTCTTCCATTGTACGGTCAATCAGGTAAATGTGATAATGCACGATACTTGACACTTCATCAAATATCAAATTTAAATTTTAATTCGGTTTCTGACGTTTCTGTTTGAACGTGACTTTTGAGTTTGACAGATCTAATTTGGATCGCATTGATCGCTGCAAGACGAACGGGCAGTAGATCATGCACTTTCGATGTCTCAAGGCCAAAGAGGGGAATATAAAAGTGGGCGTGTCAATGCGCTCCCAATGTAGGAAACGGAACGGTCATATGCGCATTATGTCCTCAATGCATGAAACGGAACACGCATATAAACAACCATTGACAAATGTGAAATGACAGGACACTTTTAACACGAAGTTAGTAATGGAATAGTGACGGTCAAGTCTCGTTCATACCCTAGCGAATTTCGCAATTTTTCTGCGAATAAAATGGCTGCCGACACGGTTCAGCATCAACGAGTGGTCCGGCATGACTGGCAGCCACTTTATTTGCCGAAAAATTGCGAAATTCGCGAGGATACGAACAAGTATTCATGGAAATTTAAGTTAAACTACAAGAAAGTAAAAAATTTATCGAATTCTCAATCGAGTTTATTAAAGGTTTCTGTCAGTGACATTCAAAATAACTTTTGACATACAGTTCTCTGTCGAATGTCAAATCCGCACGATCTAATTTGCGAAATGTTGGCCAATGTTGGCCAATGTTGGCCGCTTCGCTCGCATGGTCTATTTTGAGTTGTAGTTCTCATTTCAAATTGTAACATAGGTTTGTGGAATTGACAGAATTGTTGACTATTTAGGAAAATCCGCGCGTTCGTCCGACATTTCGCAAATCCGCGCGCGCGGATTTGCGAAATGTCGGCCGAACGCGCTCGCTTTGTTCACATATGGTCTATTTTGTTTAATAGTTCTCATTTCAAATTGTGACATTGGTTTGTGGAATTTACAAAAATGTTGACCAGTTAGGAAAACCAGCGCGTTCGGCCGACATTCGGCAAATCCGCGCGCGGATTTGCGAAATGTCGGCCGAACGCGCTCGCTTCGCTCGCATATGGTCTATTTTATATAATAACTCCTATTTCAAATCAGATTATAGATTGGGGAAGATATGAATATATGAAGTGAACCTGAAAATGTGCGCATTCTTCACCTATTCCAATCTCTTTTTTTTTCATCTCAACACATTAATTTCCTATATATTTATTCGCCCGTTATATGCAATTTCCTGTGAGACATTTAAAAATTCGCCACAAATAATTTGATCTAAAGAAATTTCACACCCTAAAATATTTTTCATAACAGTCCAGATACCTAGCTACCAAAAAAACGCATATTCCTGCTAATAAACAAAAACTAATCATTATCAATGTCTTTCTTTGAATCGACAATGAATGTTGTGCGTTTAT
Organism: Chrysolina oricalcia; assembly: GCA_944452925.2. Lineage (NCBI taxonomy): Eukaryota > Metazoa > Arthropoda > Insecta > Coleoptera > Chrysomelidae > Chrysolina > Chrysolina oricalcia. Next base: position 68,388,938 of record OX101811.2, read on the forward strand.
TGAAAATTTATTGAAAGTAGAGAAAAGTTATAAATTTTTCCATCTCTGTTGCCAGAGAATGCGCTCTGTCATTGTTCACTATGATGATAACGAGTCTTGACATTTAAAATTCCCGCCATTATAGGGACCAATCACAAAGCGAATGCCCTAGCAACAAGGATGGAAAAAATTACGAACTTGTGTTTTTTTTATCGGTGTCTAAGAGCAAGAGTTCCAATCGACCAGACTTCATATGGGCAATTTGCATGGGCTATTCAGAACGATAGTACTCTGGATTTGTCTAATTTGGAATATTAATCCAAATTCGAAAGGTTATTCTGTATACATAAGGTTAGGTTAGGTTGGGTTAAAGTTGGATAATAATTTACGCATGTTCTAATTGGTCCATACGGATCAGTCTGGTCGATTAGAACTTTTGCGGTACTGAGTCTCGTTCATACCTCGCCAATTTCGCAATTTCTCTACGAACGAAATGGCTGACAACAATGAATGGTCCGGCATGACTGACAGCCATTTTATTCCCAGAAAAATTGTGAAATTCGCGAGGGTATGAACAAGTCTTTAGACTATCAGAAATCTCTATTGGCAACGTCGCAGTTCCAATTCAACAATGTCAACAAATTATAAATTAATCTGCATAATAAAAGTAGCTTTTTTAACCTTTTCCATACTATTCGAAGCCTATTCTGCTAATGAATTGATACTTCTGTATATGTAGAAAGTGTTATCAATACAACACAGTTCATTAACATTGAAAAAGAGGTAAAATAACCCATCCAACAAATTGAATTTGTTTGTCTTGAAAGTGAGTATCCACATTTATTTTTTTCAAAAATAAAATAGAAAAATTTGTTTCCGCGCCAAAATTTATTTTTTTTATTCATTTTATCGTGTTTTAAAGCATCTGTAAAAAATTTTTCAAAATCCCAGCTGGACCCATATTCTTTACCTTTTCCAAGAAAAGTGGTGTTACCTACGTAGTTTTATTTCCTGAACATGAATTCGAAAGAATTTCGTGGGGGTCTCTCATACTTTTCGAGTTATGACCTTTTGAATCTTGAAAATTGACCATTTTCAAAACGATTTTTTTGGTAAAATTCGCAGAAAATACCTCCTTCTTTTTGTCGACACTTTTTTCATTCCCTAATCAACTCTTATTTCACAATTACAAGCACAAAAACCAAATGTTTTACGGAAAAAATTAACCTTCTTATATTTCACTATTCTTAACCTCACTCTTCTTTGGCGTTAGTTCTAGAGATGTGGGAAGGGTTATGTATACTTTATAAGAAGGTTGATTTTTTGTATGAAACGTTCGACGCTCAAAAAAGTGTCAACAAAAAGAAGGGGGCATTTTTCTTCTATTTTTTACCGAAAAAATCGTGTTTGGAAATGGTCGATTTTCAAGATTCAAAAGGTCATAACTCGAAAAGTATAAAAGACCCCCACGAAATTCTTTCGGATTAGTGTTCAGGAGATAAAACTACGTAAGTAACACCACTTTTCTTTTTGTTTCTAGAATGAGCCCGATAAGCTTACCTATGTGCCAAACAGAGTTATTTTGTATTTTGCAAATCGACCATTCAAAATATTCAGATCGGTGGTCCCACAGTTGAGGGGAGTTTATACAGCACGTAAAATAAAATAAGATATAATAAAACAAAACGATGAGTAATAATAAACGGAATGTTTATAAAACTATATATAAAGAATAAGAAGCTGCCAATCAATTTGTAATATTCATTTATACTAATCTTTTTATTTTACATGTTTACTCTTTTCAACATATTCGTATTTGAAATAATCAAGGGAGGCGTGCCACAGGGATCAATCTTAGGGCCCCTGCTTTTTCTTCTGTATTTAAATGTTTTTCCATCTGTTCTCTCCAGTTTAAACTGACACACTTCTCAGTATGTTGATGATCCCTCAGTAATTATAACAGCAGTAATATAAAATATTTTGCTGAATCAAGTACAGTAAAAAAAACGAGCGAGCGGTGCACAAATAATTCTTTAAATTTGAATGCTGATAAAACTGGAGATGTATTGTTCAACCTGCCAAAATATACAGTGTGTTTCACTTCTCATAGTAACGCTCCCGTATCATCCGTAAGTTTTGACGTGGAACCATGGAATTTTCAGGTTCGATATACAGTTTGTCTCACTAAGTTGGAACCATAAGGAAAACATTTTTATTATGCATTTTAGGAAAAAAAAGTTATTCTTCATAAAAATTTTCGCATGTTCTAAAAGCTGAAATGCAATTATCAGATATCAATTTTTTTCAGTCGTATACGCGGTGTGACAGAAATTATGAATTTTACTCAAGAGTAAAGTACCTTCATATTTGAAAATATCGAAAATTCTTATGAAAAAAAGTTATTTAGAATGGAAAATTTCGTTTAAATATGCAATTACGTCCATAGACATTGAAAAATTGGGTTATGTTACTTTTACTTTTTTTAAAATTTTGAATGAACATTTATCTCTTTTGATTATGATTTTTCCATGTAAGTGGATGCAATTTCATATTTGAACGTAATTTTCAGTTCTCAACAACTTTTTTTTATAAGAATTTTCGTTAATTTCAAATATAAAGGTACTTTACTCTTGAGTAAAATTCATATTTTTTGTCACACCGCGTATACGACTGAAAAAATTTGATATCTGATGACTGTATTTCAGATTTAAGAACATGCAGAACTTTTTATAAGGAATAACTTTTTTTCTTAAATGAATAATAAAAAAGTTTTCCATATGGTTCCAACTCAGAGAGACAAACTGTACACAGTAGAAATGAACTCACTGCACAAAATGGCTCGTCCTACGTGAAATACACTGCACGCCAGTAGACAAAATTGGTCCAAAATTCCTTCGGGTTCGTGTTCAGGATCTCCAAATGACTACTAATACACCTGTCACCTGAAAAATGTTCAGTCCTGAAAAATTCTAATTTGTTTAACTTTTCATGGAAACGCCCCAGTATCTTCTGCAATTTTCGACGTAAAACCATGAAAACCAGGGAAGGAACTGGTGCTGGAATATACAGTGAGGGGAGAAACCCCAGATAAGCGTCTCACTAGGAACAAACACCTCCTTATTCCAGGCAGAGATGTACTACGCTATTGTGCAATGAGCAAGAGAAATCAACATGACGAAAATGAGTAATGCAAGGATCAAAATATGCTCAGACAGCCAGGCTTCACTGAAGGCTCTTATGAATGCGAAGGTGACATCAGGACTGGTATGGCAATGCCGAGAAGAACTCAGTGTCCTCTCAGAACACAACAAAACAACTTTGATGTGGGTTCCAGGACACTGTGGCATTGAGGGCAATGAAAAAGCTGATGAACTAGCCAGAAACGGTTCATCAACTTCATATATTGGCCCAGAACCCGCACTCGAGATTACTAAATTCGACATTCGAGGATGCATTCGGGACAGGATCAAACGAAAACAAAGAGAGAGGTGGAAGGAAGCCCCTCTCATGCACCATGGGAAAACATACATTAAAGAACCGTCAAAACACATAACTGAAGAACTACTCAAGCTGAGCAGGAATCAAGTTAGAACGATAACGGGCCTTCTCACTGGTCACAGCCCAATGAGAAAACACCTGCACAAAATGGGTCTGTACAACGGAGAACTTTCCTGCAGACAATGTGGTAAAGGGACAGAAACAGCCAAACACGTACTGTCAGAATGCGAGGTATTAGACCGCAAGAGACAGGCAATATTCGGGAAACCCAGGCTAACCCCCGAAGAATACAACAGTCAATCGGTGAAGAACCTGTACAGACTGGTACAAGGGAAAAATGGGTTGAAACAAAATTCATTTGGTTCATTTGGGTGCAGCACAGATTTGAAAAAAATTAATTAAAGCAAAGATAGCCATGACCACATTTTGATAGACAAAGCAAATTAGGCGTATTACGGCTATTTGCACCGATTCAACTTAAGGTTACCTTATGACTTAAGTGGACCTTACATTACGATTTCGGTTTGCACCGCTATTTGAGAAGAACGTAAGCCTTAGTCAAGATAAGCCTCACAAGTTTCAAGCTTAGGTTCCACTTAACGACCTAACCTCACTTTTTACAAGAAACATTTTCCAATTTCCTTCATGTTTAAAGTTTTTCGAGCATTTTTTCCTGGATTTTGCTAATGTGAATGCATTTATGTGGGTATCTGATGATTGTATCAGATTTGAAACAAAATGTCACGTACAATATTAGATGATGACGAGGAGAACGTAAGCCTTAGTCAAGATAAGCCTCACATTTTTCAAGCTTAGGTTCCACTTAACGACCTAACCTCACTTTTTACAAGAAACATTTTCCTATTTTCTTCATGTTTAAAGTTTTTCAAGCACTTTTTACTGGATTTTGCTGATGTGAATGCATTTATGTGGGTATCTGATGATTGTATCAGATTTGAAACAAAATGTCACGTACAATATTAGATGATGAACTAGAATTTGAATCAAATTTTTTATGATGTGCCTAGACAAGTGTATGTGAGGGTACATCATTTGCATGTTTGACGAACTTACATTTTTTCCGCGTTTAGTGCGACCAAACCTACAGCTCTCTATATACTAAACCTGATTGAGGCTGATATTGAATATTCCTTTGATGTGAAAGTATAAAAATAATTTTCAGATTCAACACTATACTCATATCATAATACAAAATGTCTGTTGGTATATTGTTAATTTATATTACTTACGAACTTAAAATTAATCTGTTGCTTTGTACTCGAGGAATGGAATGGCAACTCTTTTCAATTTTTCTTATTCATCCAAAATTGTTAACAACATCTTCATGTCGTAAATATTTTGGATGGATACTATTTTTTACCTAAGGTAGGGTTGAGGTGGGTGATAAACGATTAACTACTCATTTTAACGAATGTACACGCAGCTCTCTAGGCGATAATGTGGCTAGTTTTCCGGTAGAGACAAATTTTCCAAATCACATGCCATCCTCCCGACAGCCTTTCAAATTAGACAGAACTAAAAACTTTGTTTACCGTCTCATCGTTGGTTACGTGATCATTTTTTCGCTGTTGCCAAACATTTCTAATACCTTGATTACTTATATTTCGGACTTCCATCATCTTAATGGTTGAAAGATTTCTATCTCTTTCAAAGAGATAGAAATCTTTCAACCATTAAGATGATGGACGTCCGAAATATAAGTAATCAAGTTACTACATCGTCTAAAACATTCAAACATTTCTAATACCATTGTTTAAATAGAAGATAGTTAGTCAATGCCTGTGGAAAAGGTATTGGACGCAAACGAGAGTGTCATTAGCTACAAATATGAATATTTAACGTCATTTTAATGCAGGTTTCTTCAAAAAACCCTGATTTTAATGCTGTTCCGTTGTTTCAATCATGTTACGACTTGACTTGATGGCCAGATCACTGAAGTTACGACATGACTTGGAAGCGAGATCACTGTCGCCATCTACATGTCGCATCCATTTGAATCCAATATAAATCCCTTAAGGTTGGCTAACTATCTTACTTCTATATAAACAATGCTAATACTCAGCTAAAGATCAGGCCAGGAGTCAACGATGCAAACCATCTTTACCTTAAGGTGTACGTTAGGCTGATCCTCCACTTAGCTTAGTTTGTTATTAAGGAGAACCGGTGCAAATAGCTGTTAGTCTTTTTACGAAACTTCATAAAAAATATGTTTCATCCAAGTAACAGATGGGTGAAGGTCGACCCCTCTCCCGCCTTTAGACTATGATTAAAATAAAGTCGGTTTTGCACCTGATAACAAACGATTATCGATGATTTTATTCGACACTTTTCGCATGCGAGACAGTGGTAGATGACATTCATGGTTGAACGGGACCATTTGTCTTTGAAGCTAATCCTACAGTATTATAATAGATATTGCATATTTTTGTTTCTATAAATATATGTAAATGAAATTATTTTTGTATTTACTCTTTAGCTATGCCAAAATTCCCTGAATATGCAGAATGCAAAAAGTGACCAACGCACTTTTTTTAAAGAAATTGGAAGTTGGAGAGAATTTAAATCGAGATTTTTTTCCATTAAATTCAGGATATTTTTCTACAAGTTACAAGGTAAGAAAATAATGAAAAAAAATACTGATTTAATTATCATTCATAATCTTTAAAGGTCAATATCTCAAAACTAACTTTTTGTCGCTTGGTTCCTTTTTGCATAACTGCGTCCAATTGTACTATTCTGGATTTGTCCAGTCAATCATCAAATACGGAATACTTTGTTGGGGTTCCAGTTCACAATAAATATATTATTATACGTAAATGATATGGAGACTCATTGTTGATTATTTTATTAGAAGTTGCTATGTCTTTGGAATCGACAATCGTATTTTGGTAAAATGTATAATGGATCATGTCCACAGTCGTTGAATTTAAAAAAATAGAAAAAAAATATATCCTTATTAATTATTTTATCATCCAGTGTGTTTTTTTCAAACACATCCGCGGGGATAGCTCGAACGGAGAGCGCCGGTTCACCGTTATCTGAAGCCAAGCAACGCTATGCGAGGCCGTGGTTTGGATGGGTGACCTACGGACCTCCTTTCGATATTCTCCTCGGATCGTGCTAGGATCGCACGTAAAAAGGTAAGACCTCGTTAATACTTGGCTCGCACAAGTTTCGACTTTTGAGGGCTGCCATTCGTAAGGGGACGACAGCTGGTTAACGGAAAAAACAATTTTAACAATTTTTTTAACAATCCATCGAGGTATTGAAGTGGTTTTAATGGCAAGTAAATTCATTCCTGGAATGAAAAAATTATAAACTACTACCAGAACTATCCTTGAGAGAAGCTTTAATTTTTTTCCTTTTTTTCCATTTCATCAATATACAGTGTCCGGCATAAAGTTCGCAGCATATGGAAAACTTTTTTATTATTGATTTCTCAAAAAAAAATATTCCTGATGAAAACCTCTGCGTCATCCCAAACCCAAATTGCGAATACCAAAAGTGAATTATATGGATATAATTTAGTTTTATTTGCAGCAATATTTTGCGAAATTCCGTCACATATTTCAATAAATGAGATTTTCTGATAGAAGCGAGGATATCCAGGAAGTAATATCGTCATATCTAACAATATGCCATACATTTACCATAGTATTCCTCATATCGTACAGGGCGATGAGAAGAAAATGGGAAAAAAGTGGAAAAATTAAATTGATCATAGGGCTATGATTTGAATTTCTGGATCTACATTCGATTCTGAACAATCTTTTACCCAGACTTTTAATTCTACCATGAAAAATAAAGTGTTTTTTTTGAAAACAAGCTTTGTTTTTCATTATCTTATATGGTAGTATAAAATTCAATTTTGGTATTTGCAAATTAAGTTTTAGATGAAGCAGAGGTTTTCATCAAGAATTTTTTTTTTGAGAAATCATTAATAAAAAAGTTTTCGATAGGCCGAACACTGTATGACATTGAGCAAAAGTTTAGGACAACTAAGCGAAGTACATTCCAAATGTTGTCAAAATTGGTGATGTTTAATTTTTTTTCAAGTGCTCTTTCGTTCATCTCAAAACTGAAAGAGCTATAAAAAAAAAGTAAAAAAATATCTCGAAATTTTAACGCTTTGTATGTAGGTAACGAAGCGTTTGAATATACATGTTTGGGAAAAAAAAAGTCTTATTTTGACCCCTAAAATATTGATACTTAATTTTGAATCACCTTGTATACTTATTTTATCTCATTTCAGTGTTAACAGGAGATGACTGTATTCGAGCTCCTCTCGTGGAAGAGGACTTCCGCAGATGTGTAGTCAGATCCGAAAGCGAATATTTTTCGGAAGGTGGCGTTGTGCATCGAGTCATAAATTATGTGTCATCGAAACCGTCTGGATTAGTACCCCCATATGATGCACTGTTTTTTCTACAAATCGAACCAAATTTTTCCAAGAACGTGGAAAGGCTGGCACTTTACTCAACGGCACTTCCCATCACTGGGAATGCCATAGTGGAAGCTGGGTGGGGTGGAAATAAGGTAAAGTTGTAGTATTTATAGTATACAGGTGAGGAGGAGAAGGGGGTACACAGGGCATACCGAAATCGCTGTGGTAGCGGAGAAAGAAATCCCAATATCCGCTATCAAAGTGATACAGGCAGAGGATAAAATTTCAGTAGCGTAGTTGTAGCTGTCAAAAAGTAGATTATTACACTGTTAGAATTTACCTTCGAGTCGAATTTTGCATGTCACATGTTATATCACCTTGTGACTTTACGATGGAATTTCACATTTTAATATTACTTCACATTGTAATATTACTTCACAACAAAAATTTGCACTGGATATATGCCGTGTAGTTTCACTTTCTATACGCATTTACAACAGACTTTCACATTGCAATATTACTGTTTGATTTCCTAACGTGAAACTACACTTCAATGTAAATTTGCCATAGGATTTCATAATGTGATATTTCACGTTATCATGGATTTATTTGTTTTTCCATTGTAGGGTTACATTTTTTATTCTATTCAATACACCATCGAGGTATTCAATAATTTGAGGAATTGGTCTCCACCACACCACAGCACTTCATTACTATATTCGATGTTGGAATTCCGCATTCCAACTGAAACTTATTTCAATTCGGCAACTTTGCTAAAAGTATCTCATCCTTTCCCGCGCACACACTTACGCATAAACAATAGTTGGCGTAGTCAGTTGCGATACGATTTTTTGGCAGATCAATTATATTGACATTGAAACTCGATTGAGTTTGAATAATTTTGATCTATTGTACTTGAAAATCTCTACCGATCTGGTCTCAAATTATCTTGGCACCATCAGTATTATAACTTTTATGTAGTTGTCAATGAAAACCAGCAAATTCACAAAATTTGCGGTTAGATCATAGTGTTATGGTAAATGTATGCCGAACCCTGTCACAACGAATGTTATTATTGTTGAATAAAAACGGTCAGAAAAAAACCCTGATATTTTTTGAGAGGTTTCCGATAGACAGAAACTTGTCCCATCTCCATACCAGCGACTTGAGAAACGTTAAAAGGATGCTGTTTCAGGACACTCGAGTTACGTTTCTGTTATAAAGTTAGTATCATCAAAAGTGATAAAGGTCTCTTGATGAGTATGGCAATGAAGTGTTTTGGAGAAGTAGAGATAAATTTCTCAAATTTTTTAGGAAACCAACTTTTTCAAAATCCCCAACATTTTCCCAATCACTTCTATACCTTTGCTTCTAGGAAAATTACCTCCTTGACAAAAATCCCCCTAGTAAGAAATACCCCCAGTACAAAAAACGATCAGAACAAAAAAAAACGGAAAATTAACCCGGTACAATAAAACTGCAAAAACTGGAAACATTCAAAACTTCAATAATGAAATGAATATTTGATTTCAATATTGCAAAAAACTGAAAACATGTACGGATGATACATTACATGTAAACTTACATTCATAAATCAATAAAGTTTTATGGGCTCATCTTGTCACTCAGTGAGATTGTCCTAAAAAAAACTGGTGTTGTAAACCAAGCCAAATGCTCCCTATCGTCTTGTTAATATTGGCTAGTGCCAAAACGAAATATGAACTATTAAAATAAGAAGAAAAGTAACAGGAAAAGACCAGCTGGATAATATTGTTGAAGTTACAACTTTGAATGAAAACAAAAATCAAAGACAAAAAACACACAAAATGATGAAAGGGGGGTGCAGTTTAGGGGTTGAAAAAGGATTTTTAAGATTTGCGGCGAAACGAGACCTTTTAGCAGAAAATGTTCAAGGAAAAAGTTGTAGACAATAGAGTAATCAAAACCTTTTTGACATAACCTCAAATTATCCGTTAACACGTTGACTCCTGCACGGTGTAGCCGAACTCTACCCAGAAACGGACATACGCATTTTTGCGAAAAACAGGTTTTGAACAATGGAACCCGGATATATTTAATCATATATATATGAAATGATACAATCGATATTTTTTCTCCGGCGGCCAGTAAACTGGTAGTCAGGATATAAATTCATGTGTGTAACTATATACTGAAAACCATTATAATGGTAAGATTTGACGTCCCCATCTAATTATATTCATCGTTATATAATAGTACTCTACCTTAGTATAGTCACTCCGACGAGTGAACCCCAAAGTCATGGCCTATGCGGGGACAGGACGGCTCTTTTTATTGTTATTTGCCGTGGCGCTCCAAGGCAACCACCCTTATCATTCCATGAAGAATAGGGAAATGAATGAGGTCAATATATTTTATAACCCTTTTATTGAAATTGGAACTTACAACCTAAAGTTTGAAACAAAAAACTTTCAAGAGTAAAGAAAAAAGTTATTGTCTGTTTGTATGCCACATTTTATAGCAAGGACTTATGGAAAGCCCTGGCGAGTCAGGACAAGTGGGACAGTTATAACGAGATCTTTTCCTTGTATTCAGCTTAGTGCAATATCGGCAACGTAACATACCACTCTTATTTTTTTCTGAGATCGGAATCTGTTCTGGGTAATGATGTGAAGAAATTGAACCTGAATGGACTCCAGGCACCATATTGGTTTGAATAAGGTCCTCTACTATGCTCTCACGAAATTGTAGGAATGAGACATTGTTATTCGTTACCTTCTTGTAAATGTAGAAGCTGTTCCAGATGCATATGTCAAACAGATGAAAGAACAATTTTCGATACCAGCGAATTGTTTTCCGCGGTGTTGAATAATAGGACAAAATTTGGTCCGCTCTGTCTATACCAGACATATGCTTGTTGTAATCAAGCACGCAAGCAGGTTTTATTTTTCTAGCACCCCGTTTACCAACAAACTCTATCATATCGTGCTTATGTTTCGTGCTTATCAATCTGACATCCCGTTTATCCTTCCATTTCGTCACCAATACTGGACCCTTACGTTTCCACACCGCTTCCCCTTGTTTCAGTTTTTTCTTCAACAAATCTTTAGGATTTCCCACACGATCCTCGCGTAGAGTTCCAACGACATGTGTTTTTTTCTCGAAAAGGAATTCAGCTAAAGAAATTATCCATAAACAATATATGCCCTTTATCCAAATAGTCCTTCATCAAATGTTTGACAACGTCTTGCGTACTCAAAGATCCTTTTCCAGTATATACTATTAGGTTTAGTATATATCCATCATGAGTCGTGAGCTCGTACAGTTTCATTCCATACTTGTGGCGTTTATTGGCAATATATTGTCGAAAAATCAGACGACCACGCCACAAGATCATGGCCTCATCAATAGATAGCTCTCTACCACGATAATAGCAACGCTTGATATTTCTTAGTATTGCTTCCAGAATATTCCTAATTTTGTGAAGGCGGTCATCAGTATTGATACCAGTATGATTCACGAAGCGTAGCATTTTCAAAATCCCTAGAAATCTATCACGTGACATGGTTTTTCCAAAAACTGGGTGGTAATAAATACTTTGCCTGCTCCACTGTTTGGCAAGGGAAGGAACTTTAACAATGCCCCCTAAAACACACAAACCAAGAAACTTTCTCATTTCTTGAATGGAAACTTCCTTCCATATACAGTTTCTACGTCGTCTGCTTTGTTGAGATCGATCAGGACTCTGTTCGCTACCTCTCCTGTTAGTTTCACATACAATTGTTTGGATAATTTCATTGTCGAAAAATTGGTCAAGGTAATCTATCGGTTTTGCATCAGCTGGAAGATTAATATTGACAGAAGTTATTCCTGTAAAATCCCATTCTTCTGCTTCTCTTTCTTCCTCATCCCACCCATAATGTTCATCCGATATGTACTTGTTGTTAGGTTTTCTATGTCTCAAATTAGCGTTTGTTATTTGCTCATATTGAAGCTGCTGTTCTTCATCGAGATCATCCTGTTGTTCCACCTCTGGGTCAAACTGCTGTTCATCCCCTGATTGGAACTCGCTATCTTCACTACTGCAACTACTCTCGGTAGCATAGTTCTTATCAATAACCGAATTATCGTCAGAAAAGTCAATATCAGACTCACTGGATAGCGAACTTTCTGGACAACTTTCTGTCTCTATAATATTTATTTCCTCCTGCAATTGTTATTCAGACAGGAAGCTACTTTGAACTTTCCTTGAAAGTTTAGGTTTCTTCAAACCACTTGGACTGAAACAAAAAATTAAAATGAATTCACAAATTGATGACCACCCTGTATATGGAATAGGTATTTTTCTTGAATTCAAGAATATCTAAGTGACACAGGAAACTTAATAATTTTTTTTTTTTTTCTTTTTTTTTCCTTGGTGTTTTGGCATCGACTGCTATGGTCATTAGCCATGTGTCTGGATAGGCCTTGTTACTCCATACGCCACTTTAGGAGCAGCACTGTTAATTTTTAACGCAACAGTGAATCGTGGAGGATTAATCCCAGCCGACACGAGCCTCAGTCATTCAGACTTTCACATCTGAAAATGAAAAAAGATTGCACCGTCTGGGAATCGAACCTGCAATCTCTCGATTACCAGGCGAGCGCTTAACCACTGCGCTAATCCCCGCCCTCTTAACAATATTTATCACTGAGAATGATCATCAATGAAAACTCAAATCTGACTAGCCAGTAACGGAGCTAAAATTATTGTTTATATTGTCAGTTATGTATATTCCACGACCTTGATGTGATATGAATGATTGTAATCAATATTTCTTACCCTGGACTATTGATATCCTCCATTATTCAACGATATTTCGCTGCAAAAGTTCTCGAGTATGTCAACGGATACACGTAACCTCAAAACTAACACGTGTTCGGAATATCTGTAACAACTCCTCTGAAAACCTAACTACCAGTATACTGGCAGGGCAATCGATTCCTGAGACCACAAACATATACTGCAAGCAACTACTATTTCGAACGTCCAGACCTGCATAAATATATGACACTTTGAAATAGGTAGGATTTTCCGCCAGTCAAGTGGTACTCAGTACATCACGAAAAACTCGAACTACCATTATAGTGGTAGTCAGGGGTCAACGTGTTTTAAAATGGCGAAAAATCAATTTTTTAGTATTTAATTTTTTTTTTCTCGAATAAATCATTCAATTTAAATGAAAATTTGTAGAAATATTGTCGTAAATATCGAGTAATGCCACAGTACAGTGCTTAAAAGAAACAGTAGTTGCACTTTGGTGTCAGCACTTTGATGTTGATGGTATGAAGTTTTTACTGCGCTTGATCCCAGGCGCAAATATGGCGACGTTTTCCTGGGGTTTTTATACACTGCTTGACACATGAATCTTTTTATACTGCTTCCACATAAAATCGAATTCGATTTTTATTTATCTATACAATGACTCAGAAAGGTGAGAAAATAAAGGTGTCATATGCTATTTTGATTGAAACTAGTTATTTCAAACACTAAAATGCGAAACGTTCATAATTAGTCTTCCCAAATAATTTCGAAAGAAAGTATATAACGATTTGAAAACTTGTAAGAGTTGTTTCGATCCTGGTAATGATTTTATTACAACTTGAAAATTGTTCAATTACCTTATTGTTTTTGTGTGTTGCTTTTAGGATTTGTTAAAATGATGTATGTTTGAAATCTCTATCTGCATTCGAATGGTAATGTTACACAATTTTAGGAAAGTTAGTGATTTTCCCATACTGCTTTCAACTAAATACAAAATTACAAATTTCAGCTTTGAAAATGAGACACAAAATGAACAAACATAAACTTTTCATTTGATGTGACTATTTACTTTACAGAACCCATACGGGTATTAAGTTATTACCCAACATTAAGGTAAAAAATCATTTAGAAATAATAACAGGGCCAAATCTGTAGTAAAACAAATTATAAAGCATTCATTGGTATATTACATTATTTCCTTTCTCTGAAAAAAACTCAAATTCGGGTCGTGTTTGGAATTCTTTCAATGGTTTGTTTTCCTAATATCTACCTACTCCTTTCTAACTCATGTTTATATCTGATCTAATGGCAATCACACAATAGCCACACTCTTTACACAAATTCAATATTATACCATTGTTTATATAGAAGTAAGATAGTCAATGCCTGTGTAATTGGTGTTCGACGCAAACGCGAGTGTCATATAGCGTGATTAGTTACAAACATGAATATTTGACGTTATTTTAATGCAGGTTTCTTCAAAAAACCCTGATTTTAATGCTGTCCCATTGTTTCAATCAAGTTACGACATGACTTGGATGCGAGCTCACTATCGCCATCTACATGTCGCATCCATTTTGATCCAATTATAATCCCATAAGGTTGACTATGTTCTATATAAACAATGATTATACCGAACAAACTGTTGGATAGTTAATAATGAATACTGGATTTCTCTCACTTCCAGTTTCCAAAAAACGAAATCGTCAAATAATTGTGTTGTTTTATGTTGCCACTAATGAATTTTTAGCTCACTGTCCATCTGTCCAATGACAGTTTTTCAATATGGTGATTTATAATACTCGAATATTTGGTGATGCGCCGGCAACTCTGCATCATCTCTGTCATTTTACTGCGCAACTGTAATGCTGATCCCACGAGTTGGTCACGCTCCTAAATGCAAAAAATAAAATCCAAACCAAGATTTGATTGAAATTATCTTACTGGTTCTTTAGCACTATACTGTGGTAATGCCATTTGAATTGTTCTAGTGCATTGATCCATTCGTCTTGTATTTATCAATTCGATCACGATAGTAGTTCGTTGCCATATACGACCGACATTGAAATAAGCAAAGTCGCGTGATGAGCTAAAATCGTTGACCGAATGATATATAGTTGGATTATTTTATCTTTACCCATGCGTCATCAATTTATGATCTAAGAAATAACACACCCTCTATGTAACATCTCTGACTATCAACCGGTATGAGCGAATCAAAATTCGTTGACATTTGTCTTCTAAGCAAATAATTATGGTAGAAGACAAATCTTTGGGAGATCGTTTGCTAACGAACAGTCGTTACCGACCGATGATGAACCCTTTACTCCCATAAACACCTAAACATGTAGGCTTATTATGGCAAGAACCTGTCAGAAAACAACTACTCCCCTGGCTAAGACCACGACGGGTATTGAATCAAATCTAACAGCTACTTGTGCAACGTTCCTCAAAACATCAGAGGACGCGATTGCAAGTGCCCTCTATGACCAACCAGCAGAATTATGTTTTGATTTGGACGGGGTGACTAACCAGCGGAGTATGTATTGGTTTGGACGGGGAACAGATGGCTTCAGTGCTGTCTGTGTTGACCTGCCCTTGCACTGATGAGAGGCAACAACCTCGAAACTAGTCTGCAGGTGGTCACCCCGTCCAAATCAAAACATAATTCTGCTGGTTGGTCATAGAGGACACTTGCAATCGCGTCCTCTGATGTTTTGAGGAACGTTGCACAAGTAGCTGTTAGATTTAATTCAATACCCGTCGTGGTCTTAGCCAGGGGAGTAGTTGTTTTCTGATAGGTTCCTGCCATAATAAGCCTACATGTTTAGGTGTTTATGGGAGTAAAGGGTTCATCATCGGTCGGTAACGACTGTTCGTTAGCAAAGAATTATGGTATTGTGATGATCCATTGAAACTCAAAACAGTGAAAAGAGATAGCCATAAAGCTGACAGTGTTTTTACATTTCAACTAAACTTGCCAAATAGTGTATTGACTAGAGCAGTACCATCAATCACGTCATTATTTTCTGTCATTGGGGATTGTTTGTCACCACTTTTACTTCGTTTTGCAGTCAGACACATAAAAACAGTTTTTTTTTCAAAACTAAACGTCTCTTACAATCATTAATTTCAAAGTAAGTACAATACAATGTGTTTTTTTCACAAATAAACTTTGAAATTTCTAACCCCACAATTGATATATGTGACTGTAATTCCGTATTACCGGGATATTCACACAACAGTAATTCAGAGGGGGAAACCCTGTTGAGAAAAAATCCTTACCTAATTCTATAAATAAAGACCAAAAACATTCACAATATATTTTAACTCTTTTTTAGATTATGCCTGGTTAATTTAGTTAATTTAATAATTCATTTTCTTATCTCATTATCTACACGTTGTAATTTTTATCGGGATATCAGCCACGTCGTTTTACATTTAGACTTTGTTTTGACTAAAATTTCTCGACTTATTTCATATGCATTACAATGATGACGCACTGGTAAAGATAAAATAATTGAACTGTAAACATTTCCTTGTGTAAATACAGAAGGAATGGAACGATGAGGGGGAGTGGGTGATAGACTCCTATAGAGGAGAGAGCCCTAGCGCTCAGTTAGCCTTATAGGCTAGGCCCTTTTGGCCTTAACTGTAAGTAATGGTTAAGTGATGGTTTTAGGTAATAGTTTTATTTGTTCCCTATTTTATTATTGAATGTCCCTTATTTTACAGTATCCCTGTTGTTCTGTAATAAATGTTTATATTCCTTTGCTACCTCTTGAGTTTCAATAGCTACCGTCTGTAGCTACACCCCAAGTCGCATTTAGTATAATGGAAACAACCCCTTATATGGCTCAGGATGCTACCCCAGTAGCCCTAGTCGCGACAAAATGTCTTTTTTGGTGTCAAATAATGATTCTTCCGCAATTCGGACGAAGACTAATTTTCGAGTTATGTATATTTTTCGAAAAAAAATACCCTTTTCCACGAATAATTCTTCTGGGGTATTTTGAAGGTCTATAAGTGATAATTTCAATCGTTGAAATGCCTACTTTCAAATAGTCTAGTAAGTTTGAGAAATTGAGAAAAAGTCTCTCTGAATCATGATTTTCTGAATATTTTCAATGATTTTCCATAGTTGTAGAAAAAAGCCACAGGCAAGAACCAGGGAGAAAATGATGTTAACAAAATGGCATCAATGACAATTATTACATCGCTGAGGTCATCCTAAAAAATAAACGAATTTTTCGAATCAATTACTGATATACGAAATTTCTAATTAATTAAATAATTGAAAAAATCGATTATTGTAGAATTTCAGGAAAAATTGAAATTTTGCTCACCTTCACGTTGTTTAAGAGCACCAACAAAGATCTCCTTGAAAAATTCAATCCAAATGTTACTTATTTTCCAAAAAATATAACTTATCAAATTTGGTAATTTTGAAAAATGCGTTTTATCAAGAACTGAAAACTACTCAGTAGATCTGAATGGGGTTAAGTAGGTTTCAAGATGAGCCTAAGTTGATGACAATTTTTTTTTTGAAAAATGACAAATAAAGACTTTTCCATTTGTTGCTTACTTTTTGAATGTCACTGTAGATTGCCCCTCTGTAACTTTTTTCCCATTTAGAAAAACTGTATTACCGTTTAGGATATCCCTAGCTGGACAACCTTATCTTGGACTCACCGTATACAAAATCTAATAATCACTACAAATCTCATTTGAAATTTTTTTCACCCTGTATACCCGAGATCGAATCAAAATAAATAGAGAACCGAGTTCTTTTTTCTTGGTATGCTATAAAGTATAGTAATCATATGGGACACTAGCAAAGAACAATAAAAAATAAATGGTGGTTCTAATCATAGGAGTCCTTGGTGGAATGATGGACACAGTGCTTTGTCTGCTCAGAGCACATGACTCTCGTACCCAACAGTTAGTTAACCTACGGACGTGGAGCGAGGGAATGTATGGACATTCTCGATTATGGAATCAGACGGTAAGAGATTGTCCCCTTCTTGAAATGCCGGGTGACAGTTCGTTACCTGCCATACGATTCAGTAAAAGGCCGCTGACAGTAATTCCCAAAAGGGAAGACTGGGAGCGGATCGGGCACCGCCGGCTTCCCACCAAGGGGATGGATCATTTGGTACACAGATGGCTCCAGAATGGGTAAGTCAGCCGGCGCCGGGGTATACGGGCAGTCTCCGAAAGCGGAACTTTGTTACGCTCTAGGAACGTTTGCTACTGTATTTCAGGCAGAAATGTTTGCCATACTCGCCTGTGTAAGAGAAAATCTCAACAGAGGCTACCGCGGCCAGCAAATCACGATATGCACCGACAGCCAAGCGGCGAGCAAGGCTCTCACATCATATAGAGTCACTTCATTGCTGGTGTCTGAATGCATCGATGATCTGCAAAGGCTATCTTCCAGCAATAAAGTAAAGCTACTTTGGGTCCCTGGTCACACCGGAGTACCTGGAAACGAACGGGCTGATTATTTGGCCAGACAAGGTGCGAAAAGCCCAGCGATGGGACCAGAATCTATCATACGAGTTTCAAGATCATGGTGCGTCTCAACCATGAAGGAAAGTCTGGAAGTAAAATTCCAGGATACATGGAAAGATACACTAGGCATGAGGCAATCGAAACTCCACATCGGAGGTCCTTCTACCAGGAGGACCAAGACTCTGCTCACACTGAGCAGAAAGGAAATCAGATTAGTGACAGGGCTCCTGACGGGACACTGCCACCTCAACAGGCACCTCAACATTTTAGGTTTCACGGATGATACCGAATGCAGGTGGTGCTTGGAGGATGAGGAGTCAGCCACTCACATCCTCACGGAATGCCCGGCAGTGGCAGCAATACGGGAAGCACACCTCGGGAGCATCGTACTGAACCCGGAGAGTGTGAGGGTGGTATCGGTCAGAAGGCTGGCCTCTTTCGCTCACGAGATAGGCTACCTTCAAAACTGAACCATCTCCCAGCAGTATTGGGTGCATAACGGGTCCGATTGAGAGGCCTACATGCTTATGGCTTCGTCCGCCCACATACCTTGTTCTATCTATCTACGGACGTGGGGAGTTTATTGGGGTAAACGACACCAGCGCGCCCTCCGGATGTGTCGTAGCACCGGACACAGGGCCTGACTGCTAAATTAACTCCTAACGGAAAAGAAATAATAATAATAATATATGTCGTGGCGTGGCGCAGTGGTTAGAGCGTCCGACTCTGAGTCGAAAGGTCCGGAGTTCAAGCCCCAGTTGCGGCTGGGATTTTTTAATTCAATTTGACCGATTAAATTATTGAAATCTCGTGGCTCGACTGGAGTGAGTCCTGCACGATTCACGTTCCAATTAACAGTGCTGCTCCTAAGGTGGCGCATGGAGTTAGTAACAAGGCCTATCCAGAACACATGGCTAATGACCATAGCAGTCGATACCAAAACACCGAAGAGAAAAAATTATAATAATAGCATTTATAGTCAAACAGTTTCCCATTTACAGAGCTTCTTTGTTTTAGATTGCCCATGTCGATATCCTCAAGCATGACCCTTTCTATTATGAGAAATGGTATGAATCGAAGGAAGACTGTTGCAAAAATCTTGGCCCTTGCCAGGAATGTGAAAAAGTTCCCTCTGAAGCGTGTACTTTGGAAGCAGTTTTACAAGGTGATTCCAAGTCAACAAAAATTAATGGCAGGCCACTGGTGATTATAGATGGTAGCCGCACCACCCTCATAGGCATTCAAATCAATCAAGAGTACGAAACAGATTCTACAACTTTCATCGACCTGCGATATGAAGAATTTTTGAAATGGGCAGGTGATCCAACATCGAGTAGGAGTGGTCATGATAAAAAATGCAGAAAAAAAATTAAATTATACCGAAAACATAATCACTGGTGTAATGAGAAAACGCGTGATTCCTTTTTGTTTGCATATGGGTTGAAGGCTGACGGTGGGAGAAATATTAGTTATGAAGACTGTGAAACTAAAATATCTAGACAAAGGATATTTATTCGTCCTAAAAGCATTAAAGCCAACTTGAGCACTGGCAACACAATTAGGGTGGATGTCAGTGTGGCTGTAACCAGTTATGAAAGAGGAAATAACACTGTAACGAAAGAATTGACTGGTGCTAAAAGTTCATCTACTCCTAGTGTTGGGTTAGGTGGTACCAAAACTACAATCATCAAAGGAAGTGAACCCGAAACTACTGGTGCTATTGCAGGCGGTGCTGCGAGTTGGTCTACTCATGAAGCTGGGCTAATTACTGAAAACAAGATCAGTCAATCGTCTTATCCCATATCTGTGTCCAGTGCCAAAACTAAATCAATCCAAGGAAGCAACCCGGAAACTAACTTTGCGATTGTAGGCGGGACCAGTACTGATAATGTATCCTCAATATATTCACTGTTTGATACCTCTAGTGGTGCTGCAAGTTGGTCCACTCATGAAGCTGGGCTTATTACTGAAAACAAGACCAGTCCATCGTCTTATCCCATATCTGTGTCCAGTGCCAAAACTAAATCAATCCAAGGAAGCAAACCGGACACTAACGTTGCGATTGTAGGCGGGACCAGTACTGATCATGTATCCTCAATATATTCACTGTTTGATACCTCCAGTGGTGCTGCAAGTTGGTCCACTCATGAAGCTGGGCTAATTATTGAAAACAAGACCAGTCCATCGTCTTATCCCATATTTGTTTCCATTATCGAAACTACAGTCTTCAACGGAAGCAGACCCGAAGGTAAGGGCAGTACTGAGCATGGTACAGGCCCAGGCAAATTTTGAAGATGTCATGAATTATATTCAGAATTATACAAGTGAGTGCTCGTAAGTTAAGGAGTTCGAAAGTTGAAGGGCTCGGAAGTTGAAGGGCTCGGAAGTTGCAGGACATAGAAGTTGTAGGGATTTGAATACTACGACTCAACTGAGGGACTATCGCGTAGCGCTTCGATTCGCGCTTCGCGTGAATACTTCGCAAAAAGCTCGGAAGTTGGAATACTACGACATCAATGAGATTAAAACTATTACTGGACAATAATTAAATGGATGAAATTACTTTAATGCGTTTTAAACTATAATAGGACAACAAGGGCGGGGATTAGCGCAGTGGTTAAGCGCTCGCCTGGTAATCGAGAGATTGCAGGTTCGATCTTTTTTCATTTTCAGATGTGAAAGTCTGAATGACTGAGGCTCGTGTCGGCTTGGAATAATCCTCCACGATTCACTGTTGCGTTAAAAATTAACAGTGCTGCTCCTAAAGTGGCGTATGGAGTTAGTAACAAGGCCTATCCAGAACACATGGCTAATGACCATAGCAGTCGATGCCAAAACACCAAGGAAAAAAAAATAGGACAACAATAAAATGATTACAACGACGTTAATGCGTTTAAAACTGTAATAGATCAAGCTTAAGACGTTTCAAGTCAAAGTCATAGTCAAGTCAAAGTCAAAGTCAAAGTCAAAGTCAAAATTGAATATGCTTCATTGTCTGAAGTTAATGATAAACTTATTGACAAAGCTTCATTGTATTAAAGATAATGTTGACAAATTTAAGGAAATTTAAATACTACCCAAAAAGTATAATGGTGATACTCCCTACCATCGGCACATAATTCCTGATGAGAGGGAACACCACCACTATATGCGCTCCGGGGCGACTTAACAAATAAAAAAGAAAAATGGGGTGCATTTGCTATTTCAACTGCAGTGAAAAACCCGGAAAAAACCTACAGTACCACCATATGGTCCTTGGTGAATGAGAGAATGGAACAACACAACAATTAAATATAATACATGCTCTTTCATCAAGGACTTCTCCATCTCTGCCATTCCAGCCCGATCACCATTTCTTTATCAGATGAGGAGTATGCACATGAAATCAGAAAAAAATGTTAATCGAGGTGTGAATGACATAGAAATGTTAAAACTCTAACCAAGCTCGATTCATGATCCAAAGTGATGACTTTTAAAAACTATCATCATAAAACTCTTGCAGACTATAATACTCTGTCTGATAACATACCTTTCACATTTTTCTGAAACGAAAAAGTGACGTGATACCTTTAATATTTATTGGCAGGTGATTAAACATCTTACATCCATTATAAAATATCGAGTTTATGGTAAGTGTACTTTTTGGATTTGAAAGTTTCAAATCATTACTCTGTCTGGTACTACGATCAGAAGAACTGTTTCCAATAGAGAACTTTGTTTTGTGTATCAAACAAACAGTTTCAAGTATAAAAATAGCAATAACTGTTATAATTTTATGTTTAGGAAAGAGAAATGCAATACCATATCTTAGATGCGATTCAATAAGAGAATGATGAACTGGTTTTGAAACTGAAAATCCTAGTTCATTCGAGACAACTCTCAATGCGTAGCAACCCGAAGAGAGCTTTTTACATAAAATTTCAACATGGTGCTCAAATTTCAACGAATTATCCAGATAAAGTCCAAAGTATTTTGATGTCACTATATTTTCAATGATACTATTGTCTAACGGAATGTTTTCAAGATGACATCTAAAAGATATTCGATATAATGAAACTATGGTTCAAATGATTTTCACATAAAGAGGGTTTACAAAACCACGACAGTTGTTTAGCTTTACAAAAGCTTCTTCAAGTGGTGAAGATATACTAAATTACATATTTGCTATGTTACCTTAAATGCTTATCCAAAATTAATTAGGGTTCGGTTGTTTACCTAACTCCCAGTTAATTCCCGATAGGTACTTTTACATTTCTATTATTTAAATCTAACCTTTCCAGGAAAACAAATTGATTAGTGGTGACGAATTTAATTCGAGTTGGTCATTGAGCAAGTACTGATAATTTTTCCATTTATTAATCTCCATACTTTCTAAAAGATTTAGCTTCTTACCTTTGTTTTCGACATGAATGACTTCAAAATCATGGTCGAAAGTATGGTTTTCAATTAATAAATGGTTAGCATACGTGGAATTTGTTTTCCCATTTACAAAACTACTTCTGTGCTCGGCTAGGCGTTGTTTGAAGGTTCTACCTGTTTGGCCAAGATAAAACTTGGGGCAACTCTCACAGTTTAATTTATAGACTCCACATTTTTCTTGTTTATCCACCCTATCTTTATTTTTAATATGTCTGCCCAAACTATTGTCTGTCTTAAATGAAATATTTAAACGTTGCTTTTTCAAGAAATTACCTATTTTATTGCTTGGTTCACCGATATATGTAATTGTTTTGAACCTTTGGTGGTCTTTTGTAGTAGGATAAACTTCTTGAATAGCTTTTTTGTATTTCTTCTTGGTCAGAAGGTTGTCTATCAAAGATAAAAGATATCATGTTGGTTTTTTATGTTGAATGATAGTAAATCGAATCACACCAATCTTTCACTTTTTTCAGATCAAAACGTATCATTCGTGTTTGTTTTTTATGATGCCAAAATATAGTACTGTCATCAGCAAAAACTGTAAAAGAACCTGATATCTGGATGTTCAACAGGTCATTTATGTAAAATAAAAAGTGAATTGGTCCAAGTATAGAACCTTGAGGTACTCCACACTTAATTTTCTTCGATTCTAAATACTCAGAATTTCTTATTTGATTTCGCTCGGACAAATAAGATTCAAACTATTTGAGAGAGATGTTCCTGAAACCATAATGATGAAGTTTAAGCAAAAGTATCTCATGATTCACACAATCAAAAGCTTTGGAAAAATCACAAAATACTGCAGCCGCCACTTCCCCACCATTAAATCGCGAATATACCTCATTTAAAAGGGACAATATTGCATCTACTGTTTTTGATTTTTCTGAAATCCTATTTGAAGGTGATTAATTAAATTATGACATCTCAAAAATTCCATAATTCTCGAATGAATCAGTCTTTCAAGTGAAATAGGACGAAAGTTAGAGGGATCATCAAAATATCTACCTTTATATATTGGAATAACCAGAGACGTTTTCAGAAAAGATTGAAAACTGCCTGGCTGAAATGAATCATTCATTAAAATAACAAGAATACTCAGAGCTTGTTTTGGAAGATTGTGAAATATGTTAATTGAAAGGTGAGAAATGTGTTGAAAATGTCACTGAAAGTTGATCAGAATGCGTCCGAAATCACCCGAAGTCGAAATGAAGTTATCTCGAGTTCAGTTAGAGCGACTTCGGATGCACTTTGAAACATTTAGAGTAACTTCCAGTGATATTTTCAACACATTTTCCATCTCTCAGGTGAAAATCCAAAATATACAAATTGTAGATATTGATCTCTACTTCCAAATGCCGTTTTAAAGAATTTGAATAAGATTTTTTCCTTTAAATCGGTGCAATTAGAAATATTTGATCTTAAATTGTTGAATAATGTTCTCGTTTTCGAGGATTTCCCGGAAAAAAGCACCGATCTGGTCGTATAAAAAATCATTTTGTAGGTTCATTAATTCTCTACAAAAGTGTTATCAACTGTAAAACGATTACTCCTATACTTTTTTCTTGTTTAAATAATTCCACAAAGCGATTTTGCTGGGGCAAAAACCAGGATTTTAATTTTCGAACCATCGTATAAAAAGTAGAATAGGCCGTTTGCATCTTTTATTTTGTGTGAAAAGTGCCTTTTATTTTTATGTACGCTTGTCCTATATCGGACACCAATAATATGAATATAATGACTTTAATGCTTTTGAAACTATAATTGGACACTAATAATATGAATACGACTTAAATGCGATAAAAAAACTAAAATTTGGTTCCATCAATATGAGTACTAAGACTAATGCGATACCTGAAAAATAGTTTATTTTTCGAAATATGAAAAAACTTGAAAACATTGAAACAGTAAAATTTATTGTTTCAATCAGAAAAATTATTAAAATACCGAGAGCAAAGTGTCCGGAACAATCCATAAATTTTTACAAGATCTGTTTTTCGGTATTTTTTTTGGTTTCGAGCTTTTGACATTGTTTATTTTTTTCAACTTTTTCAAAATTTTTCAACTTTTCAATAGAATTGGAGAAAAATCGTTAGGAAATATCAGCGTGGCTTGAAAAGAGGTTTCTGAAGCAATTTCAAAATTTTCATTTGTAATTGCACGGTCAATATCTCGATTTTCCATTTTTTTTCAATACTTCCCGCACTATTGATTTAACGGAAAAAAATCAATTCCATTTTTGTAGAAATCCTGAAGAATGTCAAAAAATATATCTTGGTAAATTGAAGAAATATGAAGAGTTTCTGAGATATTCCGCATTTTCCAGATGACAATTATCTTTTTTCAGTTTTCTCACGTTTTTCCGATTTTCCGGTAATTTTCTTAAAAAACAGTTCGCGTAGAATTCATTCGTCTAGTTGATCTCTAACTATTGCATTTTCAATTTAAATGAACGGTTCAGCGTATTTTAATTTTTATTAAAATCGACAGTTTTTGGAAATCTTGGAAGAACCCTGTTAGCATTTTCCGATTCATCTCAAAAACTATACTGTAGGGTATATTGAACCTAGTGGAAAATTAGCACGTGAACATGAAGAAGAAACTAAAAAAAAGGGATTGAGTATATTCCACATCAATATTCAATGTATCTCAAACAAAATTGATCAGCTTATGCTCTTCTTAAAAAATAAGACCTATTCGGTAGTATGCGTTTCCGAACATTGGTTGAATTCAAATCAGTTAAATTTGATTAATCTTCCAGGTTACTATATAGGTGGTAATTTCTGTAGACAATCCAATAGACATGGGGGTGTAGTTATATTCATTCGTGAAGAAATTAGTGCAAAAACATTGAATCTTATTGTATTGAGGTAGATGCGGAATTCTGCGGAGTTATTCTGCCGTCCTCAAAAACAGCAATCATAACTGTATATAGATCATGCCTCGGTAATTTCTATAACTTCATTCTTAAATTCGAAGAACTACTAACTTATTTATCAAATGATTACAATCGAATAATAATCCTTGGCGATTTTAATGTAAACTTTCTTAATATCCATAATAAAACTATGTTTAAAAGATTTTCACTATTAATAGGTTCACAAAACCCGCGACAATTGTTTCGCTGTACAACAGCTTCTTCAAGCGGAGAAGATATAATAATTTACATGTTTGCTATGTTACCTTAAATATACATCGTAAATTAATTAGGGTGCGGTTGTATACCTGTCTCCTAATACATTTTCAATGAGAACATTGCATTACTAATTACATTCCATCTTACCTTTCCAGAAAAACAAATTAAGTAATGGTGAGTTATTTAATTCAAGTTGGTCATTGAGGAGGTTCTCAGAATTTTTCCACTTATTGATCTCCATACTTTCCAAAAGATTAAGCTTCATACCTTTGTTCTCTACATGAAGGACTTCGAAATCATGGTCGAAAGTATGGTTTTCGGTCAATAAGTGGTTAGCATAAGTAGTTTGTTTTTCCGTTTACAAAGCTATTTCTGTGTTCGGTTAGGCGTTTTTTATAGGTCCTACCAGTTTGACCAAGATAAAACCACAATTTAATTTATAGACTCCACACTTATCTTGTTTTTCTACTTTATCCTTGTTATTTTTAATATGTCTGCCTAAAGTGTTGTCTGTCTTAAAAGCAATATTGAAACCTTGCTTTTTCAAGAAATTACCTATTTTAGTGCTAGGTTCACCGATATAAGTAATTGTTTTAAACTTTTGGTGGTCTTGTAAACGAGGATAAACTTCTTGAATTGCTTTTTAGACTGAAGGTTATCAATCAGAGACGATTTATAACCATTATTTACTGCAATTTGTTTGATAATATCTAATTCTTTATTAAAATTTGATGTACTGAGAGGAATACTAACTAATCTATGTATTATACTATTGTAAGCTGCTGCTTTATGTTGATATGGGTGTGATGAACTATTGTGAATTGTTATATCTGTATGAGATGGTTTGTGGAAAATATAAAATTCATGTTTATTGTTTACTTTAGTTATTGTCAGGTCCAGAAAATTTATCGAGTTGTCGTTTTCAAATTCTATGGTGAATTTGATAGAAGGGTGAAGAGAATTAATAAATTCCAGGAACTGATTTAATTGTCTAGTTGTACCTCTGAAAACTACCAAAATATCATCAACATACCTATGCCAATATATGAAGTTTATAAACATTTTATTCTCTTTTATTTGAGTTTCCAAATTATCCATAAATATTTCAGCCAACAAAGGGCTTAAGGGATTACCCATAATCAAGCCTTCATTAGATGAATAAAATTTATTGTTGAACTGAAAATAATTTTGACTTATAGAAACACTGAGTGAACTCAATATTTCCTCTTTAATGATAGGGTTTACATGATTTATATCTAATAGTCTTTCTACTAACAATATTGTTTCCTTAGGAGGTATACTAGGAAACAAGTTTTGTACATCAAAAGAAATTAATTTGGTATTTGGTAAACTTTCTTGCTAACTCCAATGAACTGAAAGAACTCATATGTATTACTAAAATGTTTGGACTGGATATAACCATATCGGAGTTCACCAGAGTAAGTAATACATCAAGCTGCATCGACAACATCCTAACAAATCTTAACGATGAATGTTATCAGACAGGAGTCCTTGAAGCCTGCTTGTCAGACCATTATATTGAGTTAAATCACTGTCAACCTACAAAGTCAAGAACTATCTGGAGAAGAAAACTTAGTGGTTTTCGTATGGAAAATTTCAGATCTTCCTTAGCTGAAGTTGGGTGGAGTTGTGGAGTATCTTTGAAAACCCTAATGGAGATGTACAATCCCTATCGAATATCGAATATCATAACTTAATTAATCAATGTTTTCCCAAACAAAAATTCTGTGTTGAAAATATGTCGCCAGTTTCCTGGTTCAACGAAAATATTTCTAATACGAGAAATACTCTCGCTGCTATTAAGCAAGTTTACGATACAACCCTGTAGATAGGAAGGCATACTATAGTTACCGGAAAAATTACCAGGATGCAATAAATCACTCCAAGAAATCAGCTTACGACAAGCACATTCAAAACTCTAATAATAAATCCAAAGAGAGCTGGAAACTAATAAACTCTGAATCAAACAGAATTAGAAAAAATACAGATGAAATCGAACTTGAACCTAAAATTTTTGCAGACTTTTTTGCTACAGTGGCTGAAAATGTCATAAATACGATAGCTGAAGATACTAGAGACCCCTTGTACTATATGAACTCTTTACCTAGAATTGCATCATCTTTCTTTCTCGAACCAGTTACTACATATGAAGTAGCTGAAGCAATAAACTCTTTAAAAAATAGTAGTAGTGTTGATATTTTTGAAGTAAACAGTAAACTCATTAAAGAAACAGCTGATATATTAGTTATTCGATTAACCCACTTAACAAATCTTTGTTTCAGTAAAGGAATATTTCCAGATATATTTAAAGTAGCGAGAGTGGTTCCCATATTCAAAAAAGGGGATACAAATCTTCCAGAAAATTACCGTCCCATTTCAATTATAGTTATATTTGGAAAATTGTTAGAAATCTTTCTTAAAAAAATATTATCGAAGTACTTTGAGAATAAGTCCTTACTGCACAAATTACAATTTGGATTTCGAGAGAGTTGCTCGACGGTGGACGCGATCTGCTCAGTCGTGTGAAGGATAATCGAAGGTTATGAGAAGGGTGAACATACTTCACTAACTCTCTGTGACCTAAGCAAAGCTTTTGATTGTGTTTCTCACGACATACTTATAAAGAAAATGGAATTTTATGGAATTAAGGGTCTACCTCTAAATCTTTTTAAATCTTACCTTGACAATCGTCAACAATGTATATCAGTAAAGGAAAAAAATAGTGACATGAAACATATTAAATATGGAGTACCTCAGGATTCCGTCTTAGGGCCTCTATTATTTATAATTTACGTTAACGATTTATTCTTTCATCTATTTCCTAATGAAATTGTCATGAATGCAGATGATGCCACTCTGGTGAACCAGGGAAATGATACATCCAGACTACAACAAATAATAACGAACACTGAAAATATGGCTGAAGAATGGTACAACTCAAATACTCTACTTCTTAATCGGGATAAAACACAAAAAATACTCTTTTCAGTTAACAAAGAATTAACATCAGGTGAAACTGTGAAACTGCTTGGCGTAGTTTTAGACGATAACCTTACATGGATACCCCATATAGATCAACTGAGTAATACGTTATCTTCATATAACTTTCTCTTGAGACAACTCAAAAAACATGTGCAAAAGTCTACTCTTCTTTCAGCGTATTTTGCTTTCATACACTGAAAAATCAGTTATGGAGTTATTTTATGGGGTGACTCCAGTAATGCTCAAAGAATATTCAAACTTCAAAAAAAGTCAGTCAGAATAATATCAAATGTGGGGCCTAGGGAATATTGTCAGCCTCTATTTATTAAACACCGAATAATGCCTTTACCGTCACTATACATATTCTACTCATTATTAGAAATACACAAAAATCAAAACGTATACCAAAAAACCTCAGATATATCATCTTATAACACAAGATCCAATAATTTACCAAGGACCCCCAGATATGAACACCGTTTGAATGATTGTAGAATGTACTCAAAACTCATATATATATATATATATATATATATATATATATATATATATATATATATAATATATATATAATATATATATATATATATATATATATAATATATAATTCACTCATTTTTATCGCGAAGACTAAAGATTTGTTACTGTCGAAGTATTAGAATGAGTGTGAATGGTTTGATTATTAGTTTTAATTATAAGCCGATTCTATTCAAAATTGGAAGTTGAGGAATTTCGGGGTCGGGGATTATGATTCTTTTGTCACCATTAAAAAACTCAAGATGACGGCCCAAATGACGGTCGAGTTTTGCGATTATGGTCCAATTCTATTCGAAATTGGTATCTGGGGGTTTTCGGGGTCCTAGATTATGATTATGTTGTCAATTTTCAAAAATTCACGATGGCGTCTCCAAAATGGCGAAAGAGATTTGAGAATTGTTGTCCGATTCAATTCAAAATTGGTATCTAGGGGTTTTGGGAGATTACGATTTTTTGTCAAAATTCAAAAATTCAAGATGGCGGCTTCAATATGGCGGATCCGTTTTGTGATAATGGTCCGATTTGACTCGAAATTGGTATCAGGGGGTTTTCAAGGTCGGAGATTATGATTTTATTGTTAGAATTGAGAAATTCAAGATGGTGGTTCCAGAATGGAAGACAAGTTTTGGAATTATGGGCCAATTCTATTCAAAATTGTTATCTGAGGATATTTGGGTCGGGGAATATGATTCTTTGGTCAAAATTGAAAAATTTAAGATGGCGACTCCAAAATGGCGAAAGAGATTTGCGATTATGGTCCGTTTATATTCAAAATTGGTATCTGGGAATTTTCGGGTTGGAGATTATGATTCTTTTGTTGAAATTCAAAAATTCAATATGGCGGCTACAAAATGGCGGACGAGATTTGTGATTGTGTGCCAATTCTATTCAAACTTGGTATCTGGAGGTTTTCCGGGTCGGAGATTATGATTTGTTGTCAATATTCAAAAATTCACGATGGCGGCTCCAAATGACGGACGAGTTTTGCGATTATGGTCTGATTCTATTCGGAATTGATATCTGAGGGTTTTCGGGGTCAGAGATTATAATTTTTTCGTTAAAATTCAAAAATTCAAGATGGCGTCTCCAAAATGGCGGACGAGATTTGAGATTGTTGTCCGATTCAATTCAAAATTGGTATCTAGGGGTTTTGGGAGATTATTATTCTTTGTCAAAATTCAAAAATTCAAGATAGCGGCTTCAATATGGCGGACCCGTTTTATGATAATGGTCCGATTCGACTCGAAATTGGTATCTGGTGGTTTTCAAGGTCGGAGATTATGATTTTATTGTTACAATTGAGGAATTCAAGATGGTGGCTCCAAAATGGAAGACAAGTTTTGGAATTATGGGCCAATTCTATTCAAAATTGTTATCTGAGGATATTTGGGTCGGGGATTATGATTCTTTTGTCAAAATTGAAAAATTCAAGATAGCGACTCCAAAATGGCGAAAGAGTTTTGCGATTATTGTTCGTTTATATTCAAAATTGGTATCTGGAGGTTTTCCGGGTAGGAGATTATGATTTGTTGTCAATATTCAAAAATTTACGATGGCGGCTCCAACTGACGGACGAGTTTTGCGATTATGGTCTGATTCTATTCGAAAGTGATATCTGTTAAAATTCAAAAATTCGAGATGGCGTCTCTAAAATGGCGAAAGAGATTTGAGATTGTTGTCCGATTCAATTCAAAATTGGTATCTTGATTTTGGGAGATTATAATTTTTTTTTTAAATTAAAAAAATTAAGATGGCGGCTTCAATATGGCGGACCCGTTTTGTGATAATGGTCCGATTCGACTCGAAATTGGTATCTGGGGGGTTTCAAGGTCGGAGATTGTGATTTTATTGATAGAATTGAGAAATTCAAGATAGTAGCTACAAAATGGAAGACAAGTTTTGGGATTATGGGCCAATTCTATTCAAAATTGTCATCTGAGGTTATTTGGGTCGGGGATTATGATTACTTTGTCAAAATTGAAAAATTCAAGATGGATACTCCAAAATGAGTTTTGCGATTATGGTCCGTTTATATTCAAAATTGGTATCTGGGAGTTTTCGGGGTTCGAAATTATGATTCTTTTGTCAGAATTCAAGATGGCGGGCCCGTTTTGTGATCATAGTTAGATTCGGTCCAAATTGTTAAGTGGGTGTTTCTCCTAAGCTTGAAATTTTGAACATGTATAAAAACTAAAAAAAGTAAAAATAAAATTCTAGTTCAAAAAACTAAAGAAGACACTTCACTCCTAACATTGACTGAAAAGTAGAAAATAAATTTTAATAATTTCTGAAATGTAAAAAATGCTCTTTACGTATATAGTTCTTGAACGCTAAATATTAATATTATAAGAATATTGGTGAAGAACACCCAAGATTTTTCACATTTAAGTTATTATTACATTAGAAATTCAAAACTTCAGATTGAACATTCAAATAAATGATATAATCGCTGCAATTTGCCTATAAACAACTCTTTGCACTCGCGTGCTTTGTTGAACTCCGGCTCTGCCTCATTCAATAAAATTCACTTTCATACAAAAAAGTCATTTAATGAATGACCCTGTACGTGTACGGTATCTTCATAAATGCCCGAAAAAAAATTCCTCCAACATCCATAATATGCAGGCTTTATTTTCAGTCTATTGTGAATTTCCAACTTCCCCGCGTAAGGCAGTCATACCTGCTTTGAACTGTCCAAGAATGAGATTAGTAATAATCGTTACCATGTTGCCATATCAGTGAGTTCGCAACATTACTGAAACAGATAAAATATATTCCGTAGGTATATGACGTGTACGCCACACGTGGTAGAATGCTGAACTGATATATACAAGTTTCATCATAGTTCTAACATTACCACCCCATGCAAACTCTTCTTTTTCTTCAGATTTCTACTTTACCTCAAACAATGTACAGATTTCTGACAAACCAACATATTCAACTCGCATCAGAGGCTTCTAGCGTTGGAAATTGGTAATAAAAAAGTGTTCAGTAGAGGCAAAAATTGAGGATGATATTGTGGCGTCAGTATACTGAGGTTGTAATTCGCCTGAGTCTTTAATGTATGGTGGATGCATGTTTCCCGAGCTGCTAAAGATAGTAGTATGTATATATATATATATATATATATATATATATATGAATACCAGTAGGTACTGTATTTATGTAATATTGTATTTTCTACATATTTAATTTTCTACTTGTACCTGGTTTTATATTTACTGCTTTTAAATGTACATTATTTTAGACAACATGTGAATGTCATATTATCTTTTATTGACATCCATATTATCCCAACTCTGTGACTTGCTACAAAAATGTACCCATTTATACGTAGTTAAATAAACATCTATCTATCTATCTATATCCTCAAAAAATGCGGATTTGATCTAATCAATTCCTGAACTTTTATCGTGGCACGAAAAACTTTAAAAGCCCGTAAAAACCACGTACGAGTGGGGGGGACGGGAGGGATATGGAGGAAGCGGTTGAAAGCAGTTTTTAAAAAGAAACCCATCCGTGAAAACCCTGTTCCTCTAGCTCTCACTGTTTTCGAAATATAATTTTGCAGGGAGTGTAGGGGGAAGGGGGAGGAAGGGATGGAAGTATATGGAGGTGGCTTTCAGTACCAATGTTTTCGTACGGCAGTAGTTCCAGTTGAATATTTATCTTGAGAAATGCCGTACAAGAATCTTTTGTCGAAAAATATCTCCCCTCGATGGAAAGTTTCATTTACCAGCGTACTCATCTGCACCGCTCACAACTGACGGCACAGTGCGTGAAGGAGTTGTTTCATATGGTACTATAATTCTGAATATAATTCATGCTGGGTCAGATGACCCCTCCAAAATCGGCCTGGGCTTATATTACAGTATATGAATCCTCTATACTTTCACTATTTTATACGTCCGCAGGTGAGGAAAGCTCAATCGCCCATAAAACTGGTTTAGTGACTGGGATCGAGACCAGTACATCGTCCAATCCCATATCTGTGTCCAGTACCGAAACTAAAGTCACCCAAGGAAGCAAACCGGAAACTATTGTTGCTATTGTAGGCGGTACCAGTACTGAACATGAATCCTCTATACGTGCAATGTTTGTTAATTCCACTGGTGCTGAAATTTCATCCTTTCATGAAGCTGGGTTGGTCACCGAAAACAAGACAATTACAGAGTCTGATTTCAAACCTGCGATAAATGAAGATACAACTGTAAGCAAAGTCAGATCTGAGATCGAAGGTAGTACTGGAACCCAAACTACACTCATTACTGTACGCAAGACCAACACTGAACATGAACCTTCTAATACTACTGAAAGTCATTCTGATACCTATAGTAGTACTGCAAATGAGACAAGCCTTGACTTCCTTTCCGGATTTCAGGCGGATACTGAAACCAAAGTATATTACGGAGGTGTTGCTGAAAATATAAACACACGTGCGTATGACATTGGTAACGAAACTAAAACAGAATCAAATACTAGTTTTAGTATAGGCAGAAAATCAGGTGTTTTCGCCATAAACGATTCTTTCAGAACTACTACATATGTTACAACCGAAACTACTGGAGATCTAATTGGCACTAAAAGTGAAGCTGCAGTGGCTGTTTCTAGAAAAGGGAATGGTATTGATTTCGAAGGAAGTTTTGCAAGTGGTGAAACTGAAACAGCGGTTGAAACCGCCATTATAATGGTGTCTAGTACCGAAACTAGTGCAGAAATTACCAAAAAAACTTATGATTCTCTGCCTAGCGCTGCTCGTGAAGTTACTGAGGAAAATGAATCAATAACTGGAAACAAATCCAGATCGGGTATTGATGTCAATACTGAAACAGATTTCGTCGCGGATATCCAATTCAAATCTGAAATGAGAACTGGAACTTACCTTGTATCTGAAATAATTACTGGACTCATTGGCGCAACTGAAATAGGTATTGAAATAGGATCAATTGATGATTTCACTATTAGTGGTGTATCCAAAGATGGATCTATCGAACAAATTTATGATGAAAGCAGTGCTCTGCTCGTTTCCGGAAAGACAATTGCAGCCAGGGAAAACATAAGTGTGACTTTTGTTATCACTTCTGAAATCGATATCACAAAAGAAACAAGTACCAGTTCGAGCACTCCATCTAACATCGGATCCGATAGAAGTTCTGAGTTCAAAACTGACCTGATATCTAGAGGTTACACTGATGCTGAAATTGATACTGTACTCACTGACGCAACTAAAATGCGTATCGAGAATGGTTCCAGTACTGGATTCGAAACTGACTCAACAATTGAAACAAAATTCAGTAACAGTATTGATGTCAGCACTGAAACTGACATCAGTACTGAGATAGTGATAGAAACTGATCTGGAATCAAAAGCTCACACTGATTCTGATATAGTTACTGTACTAACTAACGGAAGTCGAATAAGTACCGAGGTGAGTTCTAGTCCTGGGTACGAAACAAGTTTGTTGAGCGATGAAACTGAAACAATAGCTGACACTACCATTGGAATTGAGTCTAAATACAAAACCATATCTGAAATTAACCCAGAAATTTATGTATCTGTATCATACTCTGCTCCTGAAATTACTACTGAGGGAACTGAATCATTATTTGTAACCAAATCTGGTACCAGTTTTGAAACCAGCACTGGAAGTGATGTCAGTACTGAGATAATGATGAAAACTGGAATGAATACAAAAGCTAACACTGATACTGAAATAGATACCAGACTCACTGCTGATCCTGTAATGCGTACTGCGATTGGTTTTAGTACTGAGTACGAAACAAGTTTTGTGACCGGTAAATCTGAAGCAGTAGCAGAAACTACCATTGGAATCGAGTCCAGTTACAAAACTAGATCGGAACTTACTCCAGAACCTCATGTTTTTGTATCATACTCTGCTCCTGAAATCATCACTGAGGAAACTGATTCAACATTTAAAACCAAAACCAATACCAGTATTGAATCCAGTACTGAAACTGATGTCAGAACTGAAACAGTGTTCGGAACTGAAACGGAAACTGGGGCATACACTGATGCTGAAATAGTCGAAGAACCCACTGACGCGACTGAAATGGATACGATTGGTTCAAGTATCGGCTTCGAAACGAGTTTTGCAAGTAGCAAAACTGAATCAGAGTCTGAGACTACCTTCGAAATTGAGTTGATAACTAAAACTAGTTCAGAAATTTCTTCAAAACCTTATATTCCTGTATCACACACTGCACTTGAAATGACTGCTACTGAGGGAACTGAATCAAAAATTGGAACCAAATGCAGTTCCATTATCGAAGCCAGCACTAAAACTGATGTCAGTACTGAGATGGTGTTCAAAACTGAAATAGAAACTGGGGCTTACACTGATGCTGAAATAGTCACAGGATCCACTGACGCGACTGAATTGAATACGATCGGTTCCAGTATTGACTTCGAAACAAGTTTTGGAAGTGGCAAAACTGAAACAGAGTCTGAAAGTACCTTCGGAATTGAGTTCATTACTAAAACTAGTTCAGAAATTACCTCAGAACCATATATTCCTGTATCACACACTGCACTTGGGATGACTGCTACTGAGGAAACTGAATCAACAATTGGAACCAAATCCAGTTCCACTATCAGAGCCAGCACTGAAACTGATGTCAGTACTGAGATGGTGTTCAAAACTGAAATAGAAACTGGGGCTTACACTGATGCTGAAATAGTCACAGGACCCACTGACGTGACTGAATTGATTACGATCGGTTCCAGCATTGACTTCGAAACGCGTTTTGCAAGTGGCAAAATCGAAACAGTGTCTGAAAGTACCTTCGGAATTCAGTTCATTACTAAAGCTAGTTCAGAAATTACCTCAAAACCATATGTTCCTGTATCAAACACTGCATTTGAAATGAGTGCTACTGGGGAAACTGAATCAACAATTGGAACCAGATCCAGTTCCATTATCCAAGCCGACACTGAAACTGATGTCAGTACTGATATGGTGTTCAAAACTGAAATAGAAACAGGTGCTTACACTGATGCTGAAATAGTTACTGGAACCACTGACGCGACTGGATTGATTACGATCGGTTCCATTATTGACTACGAAATGAGTTTTGCAAGTGGCAAAACTGAAACAGAGTCTGAAAGTACCTTCGGAATTGAGTTCATTACTGAAACTAATTCAGAAATTACCTCAGAACCATATGTTCCTGTATCACACACTGCACTTGAAATGACTGCTACTCAGGAAACTGAATCAACAATTGGACCCAGATCCAGTTCCATTATCCCAGCCGACACTGAATCTGATGCCAGTACTGAGATGGTGTTCAAAACTGAAATAGAAACAGGGGCTTACACTGATGCTGGAATAGTCACAGGACCCACTGATGCGACTGAATTGATTACGATTGGTTCCAGTATTGACTTCGAAACGAGTTTTGCAAGTGGCAAAACTGAAACAGAGTCTGAAACTACCTTCGGAATTGAGTTCATTACTGAATCTAGTGCAGAAATAACCTCAGAACCAAATGTTCCTGTATCACATACTGCACTTGAAATGACTGCTACTGAGGAAACTGAATTAACATTTGGAACCAGATCCAGTTCAATTATCCAAGCCGGCACTGAAACTGATGTCAGTACTGAGATGGTGCTCAAACCTGAAAAAAAAACTTGGGCTCACACTGATGCTGAAATAGTCACAGGACCTACTGACGCGACAGAAATTCTTACGATTGGTTCCAGTATTGACTTCGAAACAAGTTTTGCAGGTGACAAAACTGAAACAGAGTCTGAAACTACCTTCGGAATTGAGTTCATTACTAAATCTAGTGCAGAAATAACCTCACAATCAAATGTTCCTGTATCACACACTGCACTTGAAATGACTGCTACTCAGGAAACTGAATCAACAATTGGACCCAGATCCAGTTCCATTATCCCAGCCGACACTGAAACTGATGCCAGTACTGAGATGGTATTCAAAACTGAAATAGAAACAGGGGCTTACAATGATGCTGGAATAGTCACAGGACCCACTGACGCGACTGAATTGATTACGATTGGTTCCAGTATTGACTTCGAAACGAGTTTTGCAAGTGGCAAAACTGAAACAGAGTCTGACACTACCTTCGGGATTGAGTTCATTACTGAATCTAGTGCAGAAATAACCTCAGAACCAAATGTTCCTGTATCACATACTGCACTTGAAACGACTGCTACTGAGGAAACTGAATTAACATTTGGAACCAGATCCAGTTCAATTATCCAAGCCGGCACTGAAACTGATGTCAGTACTGAGATGGTGCTCAAAACTGAAAAAGAAACTGGGGTTCACACTGATGCCGAAATAGTCACAGGACCTACTGACGCGACAGAAATTCTTATGATTGGTTCCAGTATTGACTTCGAAACAAGTTTTGCAAGTGGCAAAACTGAAACAGAGTCTGAAACTACCTTCGGAATTGAGTTCATTACTGAATCTAGTGCAGAAATAACCTCAGAACCAAATGTTCCTGTATCACACACTGCACTTGAAATGACTGCTACTGAGGAAACTGAATCAACAATTGGAACCAAATCCAGTTCCATTATCGAAGCCAGCACTGAAACTGATGTCAGTACTGATATGGTGTTCAAAACTGAAATAGAAACTGGGGCTTACACAGATGCTGAAATAGTCACAGGACCCACTGGCGCAACTGAAATGCTTACGAATGGGTCCAGTATCGAATTCGAAATGAGTTTTGCAAGTGGCAAAACTGAAACAGAGTCTGAAACTACTTTCGGAATTGAGTTCATTACTAAAACTAGTTCAGAAATTACCTCAGAACCATATGTTCCTGTATCACACACTGCACATGAAATGCCTACTACTGAGGAAACTGAATCAACAATTGAAACCAAATCTAGTTACATTATCGAAGCCAGCACTGAAACTGATGTCAGTGCTGAGATGGAGTTCAGAACTGAAATAGAAACTGGGGCTCACACTGATGCTGAAATAGTCACAGGACCTAATGACGCGACTGAAATGCTAACGATTGGTTTCAGTATTGACTTCGAAACGAGTTTTGCAAGTGGCAAAACTGAAACAGAGTCTGAAACTATTTTCGGAATTGAGTTCATTACTAAATCTAGTGCAGAAATAACCTCAGAACCAAATGTTCCTGTATCACTCACTGCACTTGAAATGACTGCTACTGAGGAAACAGAATCAACATTTGGAACCAAATCCAGTTCCATTATCAAAGCCAGCACTGAAACGGATGTCAGTACTGATATGGTGTTCAAAACTGAAATAGAAACTGGGGCTTACACTGATGCTGAAATAGTCAACGGACCTACTAGCGCGACTGAAATGCTTACGATTGGTTCCAGTATTGACTTCGAAACGAGTTTTGCAAGTGGCAAAACTGACACAGAGTCTGAAACTACCTTCGGAATTGAGTTCATTACTAAACCTAGTGCAGATATTACCTCAGAACCAAATGTTTCTGTATCACACACTGCACTTGAAATGACTGCTACTGAGGAAACTGAATTAACAATTGGAACCAAATCCAGTTCCAGTATCGAACCCAGCACTGAAACTGATGTCAGTACTGAGATGGTGTTCAAAACTGAAATAGAAACTGGGGCTTACACTGATGCTGATATAGTCACAGGACCCACTGATGTGACTGAAATGCTTACGATTGGGTCCAGTATCGAATTTGAAACAAGCTTAGCAAGTGG
Source organism: Chrysolina oricalcia (assembly GCA_944452925.2). Lineage (NCBI taxonomy): Eukaryota > Metazoa > Arthropoda > Insecta > Coleoptera > Chrysomelidae > Chrysolina > Chrysolina oricalcia. Next base: position 68,427,926 of record OX101811.2, read on the forward strand.
CAAAACTGAAACAGAGTCTGAAACTACCTTCGGAATTGAGTTCATTACTAAAACTAGTTCAGAAATTACTTCAGATCCATATATTCCTGTATCACATACTGCACTTGAAATGACTGCTACTGAGGATACTGAATCAACAATTGGAACCAAATCCAGTTCCATTATCGAACCCAGCACTGAAACTGATGTCAGTACTGAGATGGTGTTCAAAACTGAAATAGAAACTGGGGCTTACACTGATCCTGAAATAGTCACAGGAACCTCTGACGTGACTGAAATGCTTACGATTGGGTCCAGTATCGAATTTGAAACAAGTTTTGCAAGTGGCAAAACTGAAACAGAGTCTGAAACTACTTTCGGAATTGAGTTCATTACTAAAACTAGTTCAGAAATTACCTCAGAACCATATGTTCCTGTATCACACACTGCACATGAAATGACTGCTACTGAGGAAACTGAATCAACAATTGAAACCAAATCTAGTTACAGTATCCAAGCCAGCACTGAAACTGATGTCAGTACTGAGATGGAGTTCAGAACTGAAATAGAAACTGGGGCTCACACTGATGCTGAAATAGTCACAGGACCTAATGACGCGACTGAAATGCTAACGATTGGTTTCAGTATTGACTTCGAAACGAGTTTTGCAAGTGGCAAAACTGAAACAGAGTCTGAAACTACTTTCGGAATTGAGTTCATTACTAAATCTATTGCAGAAATTACCTCAGAACCAAATGTTCCTGTATCACACACTGCATTTGAAATGACTGCTACTGAGGAAACTGAATCAACAATTGGAACCAAATCCAGTTCCATTAACGAAGCCAGCACTGAAACTGATGTCAGTACTGATATGGTGTTCAAAGCTGAAATAGAAACTGGGGCTTACACTGATGCTGAAATAGTCACAGGATCCACTGACGCGACTAAATTGATTACGATCGGTTCCAGTATTGACTTCGAAACAAGTTTTGGAAGTGGCAAAACTGAAACAGATTCTGAAAGTACCTTCGGAATTGAGTTCATTATTAAAACTAGTTCAGAAATTACCTCAGAACCATATATTCCTGTATCACACACTGCACTTGGGATGACTGCTACTGAGGAAACTGAATCAACAATTGGAACCAAATCCAGTTCCATTATCAGAGCCAGCACTGAAACTGATGTCAGTACTGAGATGGTTTTCAAAACTGAAATAGAAACTGGGGCTTACACTGATGCTGAAATAGTTACTGTAACCACTGACGCGACTGGATTGATTACGATCGGTTCCAGTATTGACTACGAAATGAGTTTTGCAAGTGGCAAAACTGAAACAGAGTCTGAAAGTACCTTCGGAATTGAGTTCATTACTGAAACTAGTTCAGAAATTACCTCAGAACCATATGTTTCTGTATCACACACTGCACTTGAAATGACTGCTACTCAGGAAACTGAATCAACAATTGGACCCAGATCCAGTTCCATTATCCCAGCCGACACTGAATCTGATGCCAGTACTGAGATGTTGTTCAAAACTGAAATAGAAACAGGGGCTTACACTGATGCTGGAATAGTCACAGGACCCACTGACGCGACTGAATTGATTACGATTGGTTCCAGTATTGACTTCGAAACGAGTTTTGCAAGTGGCAAAACTGAAACAGAGTCTGAAACTACCTTCGGAATTGAGTTCATTACTGAATCTAGTGCAGAAATAACCTCAGAACCAAATGTTCCTGTATCACTCACTGCACTTGAAATGACTGCTACTGAGGAAACAGAATCAACATTTGGAACCAAATCCAGTTCCATTATCAAAGCCAGCACTGAAACTGATGTCAGTACTGATATGGTGTTCAAAACTGAAATAGAAACTGGGGCTTACACTGATGCTGAAATAGTCATAGGACCTACTAGCGCGACTGAAATGCTTACGATTGGTTCCAGTATTGACTTCGAAACGAGTTTTGCAAGTGGCAAAACTGACACAGAGTCTGAAACTACCTTCGGAATTGAGTTCATTACTAAACCTAGTGCAGAAATTACCTCAGAACCAAATGTTTCTGTATCACACACTGCACTCGAAATGACTGCTACTGAGGAAACTGAATTAACAATTGGAACCAAATCCAGTTCCAGTATCGAACCCAGCACTGAAACTGATGTCAGTACTGAGATGGTGTTCAGAACTGAAATAGAAACTGGGGCTTACACTGATGCTGAAATAGTCACAGGACCCACTGATGTAACTGAAATGCTTACGATTGGGTCCAGTATCGAATTTGAAACAAGCTTAGCAAGTGGCAAAACTGAAACAGAGTCTGAAACTACCTTCGGAATTGAGTTCATTACTAAAACTAGTTCAGAAATTACTTCAGATCCATATATTCCTGTATCACATACTGCACTTGAAATGACTGCTACTGAGGATACTGAATCAACAATTGGAACCAAATCCAGTTCCATTATCGAACCCAGCACTGAAACTGATGTCAGTACTGAGATGGTGTTAAAAACTGAAATAGAAACTGGGGCTTACACTGATCCTGAAATAGTCACAGGAACCTCTGACGTGACTGAAATGCTTACGATTGGGTCCAGTATCGAATTTGAAACAAGTTTTGCAAGTGGCAAAACTGAAACAGAGTCTGAAACTACTTTCGGAATTGAGTTCATTACTGAAACTAGTTCAGAAATTACCTCAGAACCATATGTTACTGTATCACACACTGCATTTGAAATGACTGCTACTCAGGAAACTGAATCAACAATTGGACCCAGATCCAGTTCCATTATCCCAGCCGACACTGAATCTGATGCCAGTACTGAGATGGTGTTCAAAACTGAAATAGAAACAGGGGCTTACACTGATGCTGGAATAGTCACAGGACCCACTGACGCGACTGAATTGATTACGATTGGTTCCAGTATTGACTTCGAAACGAGTTTTGCAAGTGGCAAAACTGAAACAGAGTCTGAAACTACCTTCGGAATTGAGTTCATTACTGAATCTAGTGCAGAAATAACCTCAGAACCAAATGTTCCTGTATCACTCACTGCACTTGAAATGACTGCTACTGAGGAAACAGAATCAACATTTGGAACCAAATCCAGTTCCATTATCAAAGCCAGCACTGAAACTGATGTCAGTACTGATATGGTGTTCAAAACTGAAATAGAAACTGGGGCTTACACTGATGCTGAAATAGTCATAGGACCTACTAGCGCGACTGAAATGCTTACGATTGGTTCCATTATTGACTTCGAAACGAGTTTTGCAAGTGGCAAAACTGACACAGAGTCTGAAACTACCTTCGGAATTGAGTTCATTACTAAACCTAGTGCAGAAATTACCTCAGAACCAAATGTTTCTGTATCACACACTGCACTTGAAATGACTGCTACTGAGGAAACTGAATTAACAATTGGAACCAAATCCAGTTCCAGTATCGAACCCAGCACTGAAACTGATGTCAGTACTGAGATGGTGTTCAGAACTGAAATAGAAACTGGGGCTTACACTGATGCTGAAATAGTCACAGGACCCACTGATGTGACTGAAATGCTTACGATTGGGTCCAGTATCGAATTTGAAACAAGCTTAGCAAGTGGCAAAACTGAAACAGAGTCTGAAACTACCTTCGGAATTGAGTTCATTACTAAAACTAGTTCAGAAATTACTTCAGATCCATATATTCCTGTATCACATACTGCACTTGAAATGACTGCTACTGAGGATACTGAATCAACAATTGGAACCAAATCCAGTTCCATTATCGAACCCAGCACTGAAACTGATGTCAGTACTGAGATGGTGTTCAAAACTGAAATAGAAACTGGGGCTTACACTGATCCTGAAATAGTCACAGGAACCTCTGACGTGACTGAAATGCTTACGATTGGGTCCAGTATCGAATTTGAAACAAGTTTTGCAAGTGGCAAAACTGAAACAGAGTCTGAAACTACTTTCGGAATTGAGTTCATTACTAAAACTAGTTCAGAAATTACCTCAGAACCATATGTTCCTGTATCACACACTGCACATGAAATGACTGCTACTGAGGAAACTGAATCAACAATTGAAACCAAATCTAGTTACATTATCCAAGCCAGCACTGAAACTGATGTCAGTACTGAGATGGAGTTCAGAACTGAAATAGAAACTGGGGCTCACACTGATGCTGAAATAGTCACAGGACCTAATGACGCGACTGAAATGCTAACGATTGGTTTCAGTATTGACTTCGAAACGAGTTTTGCAAGTGGCAAAACTGAAACAGAGTCTGAAACTACTTTCGGAATTGAGTTCATTACTAAATCTATTGCAGAAATTACCTCAGAACCAAATGTTCCTGTATCACACACTGCATTTGAAATGACTGCTACTGAGGAAACTGAATCAACAATTGGAACCAAATCCAGTTCCATTAACGAAGCCAGCACTGAAACTGATGTCAGTACTGATATGGTGTTCAAAGCTGAAATAGAAACTGGGGCTTACACTGATGCTGAAATAGTCACAGGATCCACTGACGCGACTGAATTGATTACGATCGGTTCCAGTATTGACTTCGAAACAAGTTTTGGAAGTGGCAAAACTGAAACAGATTCTGAAAGTACCTTCGGAATTGAGTTCATTATTAAAACTAGTTCAGAAATTACCTCAGAACCATATATTCCTGTAGCACACACTGCACTTGGGATGACTGCTACTGAGGAAACTGAATCAACAATTGGAACCAAATCCAGTTCCATTATCAGAGCCAGCACTGAAACTGATGTCAGTACTGAGATGGTTTTCAAAACTGAAATAGAAACTGGGGCTTACACTGATCCTGAAATAGTCACAGGAACCTCTGACGTGACTGAAATGCTTACGATTGGGTCCAGTATCGAATTTGAAACAAGTTTTGCAAGTGGCAAAACTGAAACAGAGTCTGAAACTACTTTCGGAATTGAGTTCATTACTAAAACTAGTTCAGATATTACCTCAGAACCATATGTTCCTGTATCACACACTGCACATGAAATGACTGCTACTGAGGAAACTGAATCAACAATTGAAACCAAATCTAGTTACATTATCCAAGCCAGCACTGAAACTGATGTCAGTACTGAGATATGGTTCAGAACTGAAATAGAAACTGGGGCTCACACTGATGCTGAAATAGTCACAGGACCTAATGACGCGACTGAATTGATTACGATTGGTTCCAGTATTGACTTCGAAACGAGTTTTGCAAGTGGCAAAACTGAAACAGAGTCTGAAACTACCTTCGGAATTGAGTTCATTACTGAATCTAGTGCAGAAATAACCTTAGAACCAAATGTTCCTGTATCACACACTGCACTTGAAATGACTGCTACTGAGGAAACTGAATCAACAATTGGAACCAAATCCAGTTCCAGTATCGAACCCAGCACTGAAACTGATGTCAGTACTGAGATGGTGTTCAGAACTGAAATAGAAACTGGGGCTTACACTGATGCTGAAATAGTCACAGGACCCACTGATGTGACTGAAATGCTTACGATTGGGTCCAGTATCGAATTTGAAACAAGCTTAGCAAGTGGCAAAACTGAAACAGAGTCTGAAACTACCTTCGGAATTGAGTTCATTACTAAAACTAGTTCAGAAATTACTTCAGCTCCATATATTCCTGTATCACATACTGCACTTGAAATGACTGCTACTGAGGATACTGAATCAACAATTGGAACCAAATCCAGTTCCATTATCGAACCCAGCACTGAAACTGATGTCAGTACTGAGATGGTGTTCAAAACTGAAATAGAAACTGGGGCTTACACTGATCCTGAAATAGTCACAGGAACCTCTCACGTGACTGAAATGCTTACGATTGGGTCCAGTATCGAATTTGAAACAAGTTTTGCAAGTGGCAAAACTGAAACAGAGTCTGAAACTACTTTCGGAATTGAGTTCATTACTAAAACTAGTTCAGAAATTACCTCAGAACCATATGTTCCTGTATCACACACTGCACATGAAATGACTGCTACTGAGGAAACTGAATCAACAATTGAAACCAAATCTAGTTACATTATCCAAGCCAGCACTGAAACTGATGTCAGTACTGAGATGGAGTTCAGAACTGAAATAGAAACTGGGGCTCACACTGATGCTGAAATAGTCACAGGACCTAATGACGCGACTGAAATGCTAACGATTGGTTTCAGTATTGACTTCGAAACGAGTTTTGCAAGTGGCAAAACTGAAACAGAGTCTGAAACTACTTTCGGAATTGAGTTCATTACTAAATCTATTGCAGAAATTACCTCAGAACCAAATGTTCCTGTATCACACACTGCATTTGAAATGACTGCTACTGAGGAAACTGAATCAACAATTGGAACCAAATCCAGTTCCATTAACGAAGCCAGCACTGAAACTGATGTCAGTACTGATATGGTGTTCAAAGCTGAAATAGAAACTGGGGCTTACACTGATGCTGAAATAGTCACAGGATCCACTGACGCGACTGAATTGATTACGATCGGTTCCAGTATTGACTTCGAAACAAGTTTTGGAAGTGGCAAAACTGAAACAGATTCTGAAAGTACCTTCGGAATTGAGTTCATTATTAAAACTAGTTCAGAAATTACCTCAGAACCATATATTCCTGTATCACACACTGCACTTGGGATGACTGCTACTGAGGAAACTGAATCAACAATTGGAACCAAATCCAGTTCTATTATCAGAGCCAGCACTGAAACTGATGTCAGTACTGAGATGGTTTTCAAAACTGAAATAGAAACTGGGGCTTACACTGATGCTGAAATAGTTACTGGAACCACTGACGCGACTGGATTGATTACGATCGGTTCCAGTATTGACTACGAAATGAGTTTTGCAAGTGGCAAAACTGAAACAGAGTCTGAAAGTACCTTCGGAATTGAGTTCATTACTGAAACTAGTTCAGAAATTACCTCAGAACCATATGTTCCTGTATCACACACTGCACTTGAAATGACTGCTACTCAGGAAACTGAATCAACAATTGGACCCAGATCCAGTTCCATTATCCCAGCCGACACTGAATCTGATGCCAGTACTGAGATGGTGTTCAAAACTGAAATAGAAACAGGGGCTTACACTGATGCTGGAATAGTCACAGGACCCACTGACGCGACTGAATTGATTACGATTGGTTCCAGTATTGACTTCGAAACGAGTTTTGCAAGTGGCAAAACTGAAACAGAGTCTGAAACTACCTTCGGAATTGAGTTCATTACTGAATCTAGTGCAGAAATAACCTCAGAACCAAATGTTCCTGTATCACTCACTGCACTTGAAATGACTGCTACTGAGGAAACAGAATCAACATTTGGAACCAAATCCAGTTCCATTATCAAAGCCAGCACTGAAACTGATGTCAGTACTGATATGGTGTTCAAAACTGAAATAGAAACTGGGGCTTACACTGATGCTGAAATAGTCATAGGACCTACTAGCGCGACTGAAATGCTTACGATTGGTTCCAGTATTGACTTCGAAATGAGTTTTGCAAGTGGCAAAACTGACACAGAGTCTGAAACTACCTTCGGAATTGAGTTCATTACTAAACCTAGTGCAGAAATTACCTCAGAACCAAATGTTTCTGTATCACACACTGCACTTGAAATGACTGCTACTGAGAAAACTGAATTAACAATTGGAACCAAATCCAGTTCCAGTATCGAACCCAGCACTGAAACTGGTGTCAGTACTGAGATGGTGTTCAGAACTGAAATAGAAACTGGGGCTTACACTGATGCTGAATTAGTCACAGGACCCACTGATGTGACTGAAATGCTTACGATTGGGTCCAGTATCGAATTTGAAACAAGCTTAGCAAGTGGCAAAACTGAAACAGAGTCTGAAACTACCTTCGGAATTGAGTTCATTACTAAAACTAGTTCAGAAATTACTTCAGATCCATATATTCCTGTATCACATACTGCACTTGAAATGACTGCTACTGAGGATACTGAATCAACAATTGGAACCAAATCCAGTTCCATTATCGAACCCAGCACTGAAACTGATGTCAGTACTGAGATGGTGTTCAAAACTGAAATAGAAACTGGGGCTTACACTGATCCTGAAATAGTCACAGGAACCTCTCACGTGACTGAAATGCTTACGATTGGGTCCAGTATCGAATTTGAAACAAGTTTTGCAAGTGGCAAAACTGAAACAGAGTCTGAAACTACTTTCGGAATTGAGTTCATTACTAAATCTATTGTAGAAATTACCTCAGAACCAAATGTTCCTGTATCACACACTGCATTTGAAATGACTGCTACTGAGGAAACTGAATCAACAATTGGAACCAAATCCAGTTCCATTAACGAAGCCAGCACTGAAACTGATGTCAGTACTGATATGGTGTTCAAAACTGAAATAGAAACTGGGGCTTACACTGATGCTGAAATAGTCACAGGATCCACTGACGCGACTGAATTGATTACGGTTGGTTCCAGTATTGACTTCGAAACAAGTTTTGGAAGTGGCAAAACTGAGACAGATTCTGAAAGTACCTTCGGAATTGAGTTCATTATTAAAACTAGTTCAGAAATTACCTCAGAACCATATATTCCTGTATCATACACTGCACTTGGGATGACTGCTACTGAGGAAACTGAATCAACAATTGAAACCAAATCCAGTTCCATTATCAGAGCCAGCACTGAAACTGATGTCAGTACTGAGATGGTTTTCAAAACTGAAATAGAAACTGGGGCTTACACTGATGCTGAAATAGTCACAGGACCTACTGACGCGACTGAAATGCTTACGATTGGTTCCAGTATTGACTTCGAAACGAGTTTTGCAAGTGGCAAAACTGAAACAGAGTCTGAAACTACCTTCGGAATTGAGTTCATTACTAAATCTAGTGCAGAAATTACCTCAGAACCAAATGTTCCTGTATCACACACTGTATTTGAAATAACTGCTTCTGAGGAAACTGAATCAACAATAGGAACCAAATCCAGTTCCTGTATCGAACCCAGCACTGAAACTGATGTCAGAACTGAGATGGTGTTCAAAACTGAAATAGAAACTGGGGCTTACACTGATGCTGAAATAGTCACAGAACCCACTAACGCAACTGAAATGCTAACGATTGATTCCAGTATTGACTTCGAAACGAGTTTTGCAAGTGGCAAAACTGAAACAGAGTCTGAAACTACCTTCGGAATTGAGTTCATTACTAAATCTAGTGCAGAAATTACCTCAGAACCAAATGTTCCTGTATCACACACTGTATTTGAAATAACTGCTTCTGAGGAAACTGAATCAACAATAGGAACCAAATCCAGTTCCTGTATCGAACCCAGCACTGAAGCTGATGTCAGAACTGAGATGGTGTTCAAAACTGAAATAGAAACTGGGGCTTACACTGATGCTGAAATAGTCACAGAACCTACTAACGCAACTGAAATGCTGACTATTGGTTCCAGTATTGACTTCGAAACGAGTTTTGCAAGTGGCAAAACTGACACAGAGTCTGAAACTACCTTCGGAATTGAGTTCATTACTAAACCTAGTGCAGATATTACCTCAGAACCAAATGGTCCTGTATCACACACTGCACTTGAAATGACTGCTACTGAGGAAACTGAATCAACATTAGGAACCAAATCCAGTTCCATTATCGAAGCCAGCACTGAAACTGATGTCAGTACTGATATGGTGTTCAAAACTGAAGTAGAAACTGGGGCTTACACTGATGCTGGAATAGTCACAGGACCTACTGACGCGACTGAAATGCTTACGATTGGTTCCAGTATCGAATTTGAAACAAGTTTAGCAAGTGGCAAAACTGAAACAGAGTCTGAAATTACCTTTGGAATTGAGTTCATTACTAAAACTAGTTCAGAAATTACTTCTGATCCATATATTCCTGTATCACTCACTGAACTTGAAATGACTACTACTGAGGAAACTGAATCAACATTAGGAACCAAATCTAGTTCCATTATCGAAGCCAGCACTGAAACTGATATCAGTTCTGATACGGTGTTCAAAACTGAAATAGAAACTGGGGCTTACACTGATGCTGAAATAGTTACAGGACCCACTGACGCGACCAAAATGCTTACGATTGGGTCCAGTATCGAATTCGAAACGAGTTTTGCAAGTGGAAAAACTGAAACAGAGTCGGAAACTACCTACGGAAGTGAGTACATTACTAAACCTAGTGCAGAAATTACCTCAGAACCAAATGTTCTTGTATCACACACTGCACTTGAAATGACTGCTACTGAGGAATCTGAATCAACAATTGGAACCAAATCCAGTTCCAGTATCGAACCCAGCACTGAAACTGATGTCAGTACTGAGATGGTGTTCAAAACTGAAATAGAAACAGGGGCTTACACTGATGCTGAAATAGTCACTGGACCCACTGCCGCGACTGAAATACTTACGATTGGTTCCAGTATTGACTTCGAAACGAGTTTTGCAAGTGGCAAAACTGAAACAGAGTCTGAAACTTCCTCCGGAATTGACTGCATTACTAACACTAGTTCAGAAATTACCTCAGAACCATACGTTCCAGTATCACACACTGCGCTTGAAATGACTGCTACTGAAGAAACTGAATCAACAATTGGAACCAAATCCAGTTTCATTATCCAAGCCGACACTGAAACAGATGTCAGTACTGAAATGGTTTTCGAATCTGAAATAGAAACAGGGGATTACACTGACGCTGAAATAGTCACAGGTCCCACTGACGCGAATGAAATGCTTACGATTGGTTCCAGTATAGACTTCGAAACGAATTTTGCAAGTGGCAAAACTGAAACAGAGTCTGAAAGTACATTCGGAATTGAGTTCATTACTAAAACTAGTTCAGAAACTACCTCAGAACCATATGTTCCTGTATCACATACTGCATTTGAAATAACTGCTACTGAGGAAACTGAATCAACGATTGGAACCAAATCCAGTTCCATTATCGAAGCCAGCACTGAAACTGATGTCAGTACTGAGATGGTGTTCAAAACTGAAATAGAAACAGGAGCTTACACTGATGCTGATATAGTCACAGGACCCACTGACGCGACTGAAATGCTAACGATTGCTTCCGGCATTGACTTCGAAACGAGATTGTCAAGTGGTAAAACTGGAACAGAGTCTGAAACTACCTTCAGAATTGAGTTGATTACTAAAACTAGTTCAGAAATTACCTCAGGACCATATGTTTCTGTATCACACACTGCACTTGAAATGACTGCTACTCAAGAAACTGAATCAACAATTGGAACCGAAACCAGTTCCATTATTGAAGCCAGCACTGAAACTGATGTCAGCACTGAGATGATATTCAAAATTAAAATAGAAACTGGGGCTTACACTGATACTGAAATAGTCACGCGATCCACTGACGCGAGTGACATGCTTACGATTGGTCCCAGTATTGACTTCGAAACGAGTTTTTCTAGTGGCAAAACTGAAACAGAGTCTGAAACTACCTTCGGAATTGAGTTCATTACTAAAACTAGTTCTGAAATTACCCCAGAACTATATGTTCCTGTATCACACACTGCATTTGAAATGACTGCTACTGAAGAAATTGAATCAACAATTGGAACCAAATCCAGTTCCATTGTCGAAACCAGCACTGAAACTGATGTCAGTACTGAGATGGTGTTCAAAACTGAAATAGAAACTGGGGCTTACACTGATGCTGAAATAGTCACAGGACCCTCTGACACGACCGAAATGCTTACGATTGGGTCCAGTATCGAATTCGAAACAAGTTTTGCAAGTGGTAAAACTGAAACAGAGTCTGAAACTACTTTCGGAATTGAGTTCATTACCAAATCTAGTGCAGAAATAACCTCAGAACCAATTGTTCCTGTATCACTCACTGCACTTGAAATGACTGCTACTGAGGAAACAGAATCAACATTTGGAACCAAATCCAGTTCCATTATCGAAGCCAGCACTGAAACTGATGTCAGTACTGATATGGTGTTCAAAACTGAAATAGAAACTGGGGCTTACACTGATGCTGAATTAGTCACAGGACCCTCTGACGCGACCGAAATGCTTACGATTGGGTCCAGTATCGAATTCGAAACAAGTTTTGCAAGTGGCAAAACTGAAACAGAGTCTGAAACTTCCTTCGGAAGTGAGTACATTACCAAATCTAGTTCAGAAATTACCTCAGAACCATATGTTCCTGTATCACACACTGCACTTGAAGTGAGTGCTACTAAGGAAACTGTATCAACAAGTGGAACCAGATCCAGTACCACTATCGAAGACGACACTGAAACTGATGTCAGTACTGAAATGGTGTTCAAAACTGAAATCGAAACAGGAGCTTACACTGATGCTGAAATAGTCACAGGACCCACTCATGCGACTGAAATGCTTACGATTGGTTCCAGTATTGACTTCGAAACGAGTTTTGCGAGTGGCAAAACTGAAACAGAGTCTGAAAGTACCTTCGGAATTGAGTTCATTACTAAAACTAGTTCAGAAATTACCTCAGAACCATATGTTCCAGTATCACACACTGCACTTGAAATAACTGCTACTGAGGAAACTGAATCAACAATTGGAACTAAATCCAGTTCCTTTATCCAAGCCGACACTGAAACTGATGTCAGTACTGAAATGGTGTTCAAAAATGAAGTAGAAACGGGGGCTTACACTGATTCTAAAATGGTCACTGGACCCATTGACGCGACTGAAATGCTAACGATTGGTTCCAGTATTGACTTCGAAACGAGTTTTGCAAGTGGCAAAACTGAAACAGAGTCTGAAAGAACCTTCGGAATTGAGTTCATTACTAAAACTGGTTCAGAAATAACCTCAGAACCATATGTTCCTGTATCACACACTGCACTCGAAATGACAGCTACTGAGGAAACTGAATCAACAACTGGAACCAGATCCAGTTCCATTATCCCAGTCGACACTGAAACTGATGTCAGAACTGAGATGCTGTTCAAAACTGAAATAGAAACAGGGGCTTACACTGATGCTGAAATGGTCACTGGACCCACTGACGCGACTGAAATGCTAACGATTGGTTCCAGTATTGACTTCGAAACGAGTTTTGCAAGTGGCAAAACTGAAACAGAGTCTGAAAGAACCTTCGGAATTGAGTTCATTACTAAAATTATTTCAGAAATTACCTCAGAACCATATGTTCCTGTATCACACACTGCATTTGAAATGAGTGCTACTGGGGAAACTGAATCAACAATTGGAACCAAATCCAGTTCCATTATAGAAGCCAGTACTGAAACTGATATCAGTACTGATATGGTGTTCAAAACTGAAATAGAAACAGGGGCTTACACTGATGCTGATATAGTCACAGGACCCACTGACGCGAAAGAAATGCTAACGATTGGTTCCAGTATCGAATTCGAAACGAGTTTTGCTAGTGGCAAAACTGAAACAGAGTCTGAAATTACCTCCGGAATTGAGTTCATTACTAAAACTATTTCAGATATTACCTCAGGACCATATGTTTCTGTATCACACACTGCACTTGAAATGACTGCTACTCAAGAAACAATTGGAACCGAATCCAGTTCCATTATTGAAGCCAGCACTGAAACTGATGTCAGCACTGAGATGATATTCAAAATTAAAATAGAAACTGGGGCTTACACTGATTCTGAAATAGTCACACGGCCCACTGACGCGAGTGAAATGCTTACGATTGGTTCCGGTACTGACTTCGAAACGAGATTGGCAAGTGGCAAAACTGAAACACAGTCTGAAACTACTTTCGGAATTGAGTTGAATACTAAAACTAGTTCAGAAATTACCTCAGAATCATATGTTCCTGTATCACACACTGCACTTGAAATGACTGCTACTCAAGAAACTGAATCAACAATTGGAACCGAATCCAGTTCCATTATTGAAGCCAGCACTGAAACTGATGTCAGCACTGAGATGATATTCAAAATTAAAATAGAAACTGGGGCTTACACTGATTCTGAAATAGTCACACGGCCCACTGACGCGAGTGAAATGCTTACGATTGGTTCCGGTATTGACTTCGAAACGAGATTGGCAAGTCGCAAAACTGAAACACAGTCTGAAACTACTTTCGGAATTGAGTTGAATACTAAAACTAGTTCAGAAATTACCTCAGAATCATATGTTCCTGTATCACACACTGCACTTGAAATGACTGCTACTCAGGAAACTGAATCAACAATTGGAACCGAATCCAGTTCCATTATCGAAGCCAGCAGTGAAACTGATATCAGTACTGAGATGATATTCAAAATTGAAATAGAAACTGGGGCTTACACTGATTCTGAAATAGTCACACAACCCACTGACGCGAGTGAAATGCTTACGATTGGTTCCGGTATTGACTTCGAAACGAGATTGGCAAGTGGCAAAACTGAAACACGGTCTAAAACTACTTTCGGAATTGAGTTGAATACTAAAACTAGTTCAGAAATTACCTCAGAATCATATGTTCCTGTATCACACACTGCACTTGAAATGACTGCTACTCAGGAAACAGAATCAACAATTGGAACCGAATCCAGTTCCGTTATCGAAGCTAGCACTGAAACTGATGTTAGTACTGAGATGGTGTTCAAATCTGAAATAGAAACTGGGGCATACGCTGATGCCGAAATAGTCACAGGACCCACTGACGCAACTGAAATGCTCACGATTGGTTCCAGTATCGACTTCGAAACGAGTGTTGCAAGTGGCAAAACTGAAACAGAGTCTGAAAATACCTTCGGAATCGAGTTCATTACTAAAACTGAATCAACAATTGTAACCCTATCCAGTGCCAGTATCAAAGCCAGCACTGAATCTGAAATTAAAATAGGGGCTTACAATGATGCTAAAATAGATACTGGACTCACTAATGCGATTGAAGTACATACTGACATTGATTCCAGTACTGGGTTTAAAACAAGTTTAGTGAACGGTAGAATTGAAACAGTAGGTGATACAGCCAGTATTGAAACTGACGTCAGCTCTGAAATGGTTTTCAAAACTGAATTTAAAACTGGAGCTCATACTGATGCTGAAATCGTGAGTGGACTCACTGACTCAAGTGAAATGCCTACTAAAACCAGATTAGTGGATGATCTCAATATGAGTGGTATATCCACAGTCGTAACACCCAAAGAAATATATGATGGAACCAGTACCGTGCTAGTACCTGACGAGCCAGTTGCGTCCAAGCACAACATAACTGTGATTTCTGTTATCACCTCGGAAATCGAAATCACAAAAGAAGTAAATGATATTTTAACGAATCCATCCAATATAGGATCCGACAGGAGTTTTGAGAGTGGTTATACTGAAACAACAGCCATTCTGGAGTTTGAACTCGAAATCACTGAGGCTGGTATTGATATTGACCAAGAGTTCTATAGAAATGGTACTGGAAAAAACGCCAGCTTTGAAATAACAGCAGGTGGGAGAGCAAGTTCAAAAATTTTAATTGGAGCCACTGATGCGACTGATAGACAAAGTGCAACTGAATCAACTACTGTTTTCAGTACTAATGGTGAGCCCACTGTTATCACCCATGCTATAATAAAAACCGGAAAAACTACTCCTCTAATGGAAAATATTACAGATAGTTCTGTCACCACATCTGTACACCATATCAATGAGGAAACAATTCAAAGTACTGATTTTTTGTCCAGTATTGGTTTCGAGAAATTCCACATGAGTGATGAAACTATGACAGCCTCCGCTATTACTTCTGGAGCTGAAATCGTTAGTGACACTAATTCAGG
Source organism: Chrysolina oricalcia (assembly GCA_944452925.2). Classification (NCBI taxonomy): domain Eukaryota; kingdom Metazoa; phylum Arthropoda; class Insecta; order Coleoptera; family Chrysomelidae; genus Chrysolina; species Chrysolina oricalcia. The sequence continues at coordinate 68,443,679 of OX101811.2, forward strand.
TTTTGAGCAAACAACATACAGTGTCAGAAATACCACAGAAACTGAATCAACTACTGAAGCCAACGCCCATACCAAAATAGTTACCAAAAGTAGTGAGTTGAGAAGAACTGCAACAACTCCTTATATCATCTCCACAACCATTACCAGTATTGAAACGAGTACTGAAGCAAGCGCCAGGAATGATTTCACTTCTAATGATATTCATGATATAAATGACAACGTCGGTGTTGACAGATTGCCTCTTACTAAAGAAAAAGATAGCCGTTCATATAATGACACTGATCTTTCGAAGATTTCGCATACATCTGATTATGATTATAAGGTTATTGCAGAACCAAAGGATCAAAAAAATCACTACTGACACCAGTTCTGGCGATGGTTATTGCCTTTTTTGCCAGGAATATTTGGAACATATCAATATAAATATAATATGTTTTCCACTTGATTATTTTATTTCACACTATAGATTTTAGATTAGATGAAATTAGTTAAGGTATATAATATTGTTTATTCCGCATTTAAAAATAATTTTTACATGATAAAATTATATTTTTGTTTAGGTAGGTAAAATTATCTAATTCTTTTTCATTTCATATGATTTTTTGATATATTTTACCTACCCCGTATATGGCCGAAGCAATTCCTGTTCGTTTCCAAATTTACATTATATTCGCGTATTTATGACCAAATAAACCGGTTTTCAACGAAAACCCCAAAATCCACAATTTTCAATTATTTTAGATACCTAGATTGTATTTTTTTGAAGTAAAGGGCCCCGCAATCTCCTGATGGAATTTGAGTCCAGGTGGATTTTTTTTTTTAATTTTTGGTATGATGTAGTCCATGTGATTCTCAACCAACGTTACCTTGCGCCAACCCAAAAAATGAATGGTATTGCTGCTAGGGAGCGTTGAAATCACCCCTTGAGCAGATTAGACTATTTATTTTTTAATCTGGAGACAATATTTTCACTTGTTTCATTGTTGCTAATGTTGCACAATATTGTGTTGTTTTATAAAAAAATATCTTCCTCCCAACTCCTATTACGAAACGCAAAAAAACATATTTCTCGAGTGCCTTTAAATTTATTTATTTATTTATTTAGCGTTGCTAATACAATATCGTTTTATCACATAAATAAAAGATGAAGTATGTTAACGTGTAACAAGACAAAAAAGGAACATTAAAATTAACTTTAACATATAAACATTAGTAAATCTATAGATATATAAAGTCTTATAAAATCCTGGTTGTTAATTAAAATAAAGCAGTGGCGGAGCATAACACAGCTTTGAAAAAGATCACTATACCGACATAAATCTGAACACGACAAATAGAATAAATTGCATTGCTGGAATTGATCGTGTAAAATATATTGACGGATATTACTTTTGAAGATATTGATGTTAGGAGACAATTTAATGACGTCAGGTAAGTTATTATAAATTACCATTCCAGCGTCAAAAATACTTTTTTTCGTACACATCAGATTAGTTTGACGTACGTTTATGTGTTTTTTTTTGGCGGGTATTATAAGAGTGTATTTCATTGCGAAACTGCGAATTTGTGGACAAATATTCTGGCAATATATTATTTATAAGTTTGTGAATAAAGATCATTGTACGGAATGTAATTAATTTTTTTACTGACATCCAATTTAACTTTATTTGCATTCTATTAATATTTTCATATCTGCTGGTATTTAGTAAGAATCTCATACTCCTATTTTGCAGAATCTGTAGTTTATGAACATCTGACTTATTACACATAAAAAGTAAAGAAGAACAATATTCGAAATGTGGTTTTATTATACTATTATATATTAATTGTCTAGTGTATTGAGTTACTGTTTTGTTAATGCTATATGCAAAACCTATTTTTTTAGATATTTTCTTGGAAAGATAATCAATGTGCTCACTAAAAGTGAGGTTTTCATCAATGATTATACCTAAATATTTAATACTGCTCACTTGTTCAAGATCTCTTCCGTCAAATTGGATTTTGCAATCGATTACTTCTTGCATTTTTCGTTTATTTTTAATTATCATATATTTAGATTTATTTATGTTAACAACGATCTTATTATCGTCGAATGTTTAAATATGCCTGAATAAGGGAAATAGCAGTTTTTTTATGATTATCTCCTCTCCCCCCAAAGGGCACAAAACGAAAAAATTTCAGTGGATTTTTACCTGAATTTTTAATATGATGCAGTTCAACCCCAAAAATGAATAGTTTTGATGCTAGGGGGCGTTGAAGTCATACCATGCTCAGAATAGACTTTACATTATTAGGCCGAAACAGTATCTCTACTTATTTAAGTTTAGATTATACTGAGCAATTGTGTAATTTCTTATAAAAAATCTATTACCCCCCCCCTTACCCCCAACTCCTATTTTGAAACACAAAAAAAATTTATTCAGGCACCACTCAAATTCAAATTGTTGATGTCTACTTTTTAGTTAATTTCAAGATTTTTACCCAATCAATTGATATTTAAATAACATGAACTACGCCCTACTTTGAAGTCAGCGAAATCCACCAATATTTTTTTGAAGGGAGGGAATGGTGAAATTAAACTACTGCACGATCCCAAGTAGCACACCTATATTGGTAAAATATTGGTACAATTTTTTAAAGAGAAACATTCTCAACATCTATCAGATGTAGTTCAATGTCCAGCGTGGCTTTTGCCGGGAAAGTAGTTGTTTTCTGTTAGATATTACAAAAAGTAACTTCAATTTTATCGTAGGGTTTTTCCATTTCCAGTGGAGTAATGTATTGATTCAATTTTCAATTGAGAATGTTTTTCTTTAAAACATGAATCCCTTCCAAGAGTGGTTATCTTGTACGATGGAAAACAGCGACTAAATTCCAACTTTCAGTCGCAGATGATTCCACAACTGACTTTATGAACATCCTGTTCATATTTTCAATGTCATTGGTACAATATTGTGAGCATATTGGCGAAATATTTGAAATGCAATATTGGCGAAATATTTGAAATGCCAAATTGGTGAGAAAAAAATGTGAATATTCGGCGATATTGGTCCAATATAACTTGAATAATATTCTTGAACTAATATTGGCCTCAAAATGTTCGGCGATATTGGTACAATATCGCTGATACAATATTCTGACAATATTGGCACAATATTCAAAAGTTATATTGTCGAGAAGTAAAATGTGAACATTTTGCGATATTGGTCGAATATTGTTTGAATATTTTAGATACAGTTTTGGTGAAATATTCTTGAAGCAATAATGGCCTCAAAATATTTATTGATATTGGTACAATATTTATCGATATTGGTAGAATATCATTTATTGTATTTATATTTAATGTCATTTAGTTGATGAAGGTGACACCAGAGTCTGCCTTTTGATCACCATAACCACCGAGTGAGCTGTCTTGAAAACAAGTTATGGGAAGTATTTAATATACTTTCGTAGGTTTTAGAAGACGTTCTATATGTAGAGCCACCTAGCGGATTTTTATCCAGGTTTGATCATGATATAATTTCAATATGTTTCATTGAATATTTAGCCAATATTCAAATTTCATCTCAATCTAGATGTAGGAAACAATATGAAGACAATATTGTTTCAACGATATCGATAAATATTATTGAAACAATATTGACCCAATATTAATTAATAAGATTTGTTGAATATTGGCGAAATGATATTCAACCAATGTGTAATCACACTTGGAGATACAATATAGTTTTTATTCCTAGAATCGATATTAGGGGAATATTGGGATTGCGATATTTATTCTAGATGTTAAAAACGATGTGAAGACATTGGTGGATGTGAATAAAACAAATTTTAAGTAAATGCTTATACTTTCTTGAGACAGACTTATTCATTTCATACATAAATGAAAAGGATGAATATATAGTATTAGCATTTGCTAGATTTTATTCACTACACCCAATATTGTTTTATTGATATTGGTAAATGTCATTCAACCAATATTAACTCAATATGAGTTATTACAATTTGTCAAATAAAGTGGAAATGATATTCAACCAATATTCTAACAATCTTGGAAATACAATATAGTTTTTTTCCCCTATAATCGATATAACTGGAATATTTGGATTGCAATATTTATTCTAGATGTGGAAAACAATGTATAACCAATATTGTATTATCGATATTGGTAGAAATTATTCAACCAATATTGACCCAATATTTCGTGTGATAATCTCTCAAAACTAGTTCAACCAATATTCCACTAGTATTATTAATATAATATTGTTTTCTGAATATTCACCCGCATTGGACCAATATTGATTTTTCATTTACAATATATCTATATTGGCTCAATATAGAACCAAGATTCAGCCGATATGATGTGCTACCTGGGATTGCCTTAATTCGAGCTGATTGATACATTTATTTTGATAATGCATTCACAAGTAGTCGAAAATTAATTTTTTTTCATGTTTCAAAACAGGGGTTGGGGTAAGGAAAGGTTTTATATTTTTTTTATGAAATATTACGCAATTGTTCAGCATAATCTAAACTAAAATACGAAGAGATATTGTTTCTGCCTATAATAATGACTAGCCTATTCTGAGCAAGGGATGATTTCAACGCCCCCTAGCATCAAAACCATTCATTTTTGGAGTTTGTCACCCAATTAATTTCTTTTCAAAATAACTTGAACTGCATCATATTAGAAATTCAGAAAAATCCAACCAACGTTTTGTGCCCTTTGGGGGAGGGGGGATAATCATAAAAAACTACTATTTCCCATATTTAGGCATATTTAAACATTCTTCGATACATTTAAAGGCACTCGAGAAATAATTTTTGCGTTTCGTAATAGGAGTTGGGGGAAAAAGAGGTGGTAAGATTTTTTTATATAAAACTGCACAATATTGTGCAACATTAGCAACAATGAAACAAGTGAAAATATTTTCACATGGGTGAAACAAATTGATGTTGTCTGTAAAAAAATTAATCAATGTTATTATTTATTGACCGTACTCAAATCCATGCTAGACAGAAACATCCTCTTGAACGTATACTATGCTTATGCTTACTCTGCTATCACCTACAGTGTCGTAATCTGGGGTCAGGGACGTGATGTGAAAAGAGTTTTTGTTTTACAGAAACGAATTCTGAGGTTAATTTTTAATCTACCCTATTGATCTTCATGTCGCGAAACTTTCAAACGCCTTAAAATCTTAACAGTCTCTTCAATATATTTACTAAAATTGCTCAGTTACATCTACATCAATAAAGATAAACTAATGAGAAACAGTGACATCCACAATTATTTCGATACAAGACACAAAAACAATTTTATTTTAGAAAGAAGAAATCATTCGTTTAGTCAAAAAGCTCCCATTAATTGTGGCATTCGATATTATAATAAACTTCCGGCTATCATTAAGGATAGTGAATCCTATAGTATATTCAAGAGACGATTAAAGAAGATCCTTCATGACGAATGTTTTTACAATTTGAAAGAGTTTGAAAGTTACGTTGGTAACAATTAGGAGATGCACTCTTCTAGCAATATTTAAATGCTATTTTTATTATTTACTTTGTATTGTTTTAATTATTAGGTATGTATTAAGTATTTATACCTCTGTATATTTTATGTAAGTAACCATCTATTGTATAATAGAAAATCAGGCAATAAAGAATCTATCTATCTATCTATTGTTATCGGATTCAGAAATAAATAGTTTAATCTGCTCAAGGGGTGATTTCAACGCTCCCTAGCAGCAAAACTGTTCATTTTTTTGGATTGGCGCAATGGTAACATTGGTTGAGAATTACATGGACTACATCATATCAATCATTCAAAAAAATCTACCGTGACCCAAAGTCCATAAAGAGTTTGCGGGGTCCTATAATTGAAAACAAATTTTTCAAATCAGTATTTTGCTATCTTCATAAATAACCCCTCATTTTGACAAAATAAATGAAGAAAATTGGCACTTTATTTCTGATATTTATTAATTACCTATGGATTACAATTTAATATATAATATTACAAAAACTGAACTTATACATAAATAGAACACAAAATTGTCAAAAAATCAAGGAAAGAAAGAATTTCAGAATTACATTTTTGAAAAAATTGAGATATTTACATCAGGTTTCCGAACGCTTGAAGAGTTTTGGCTCGGATGGCTTATCGTCGTCGGTGTAGTCAGCGAATTCTTCTTAATAATTCGTCGAAAAGGTTGGCCTTTTGAGCATATTTTTTATCAATATCCTCCACATTGTACTCAGTTTGCGGTGAATTACATGCGTTACCAGCGTAACAGTCTGATCAAGAAGTTGAAAAACGAGAAAAATAGAGATAAAGCTCCTAAAAAATTTTGGGAAATTTAAGAAACGTTAAAAATTGCGATTGGTATTAAGAAAATACGATGAAAAAAAAATTATTTAGTTTTTTGATAATAGCCCAAAGACTATCAGTATTTGAGAAATTTTGAAAAAAGTCCCTTGAAGAGGAGGAAATTTTCAATAAAAATGTCCAGCATGCCGGTACAGTATCTCCATAATTATTAATTTTTATTTATCATTAAAAATAGTGCTCCACGATGCTGTTACAGCACGGGTGCACCGCTACAAAAGACAGTAAATAAAAAGACAGAATAGTATATTGTGTATCTAGTAGTAAAAGCAATACATTCCCGGACGACAATGTAAATTGTTGGTCGAGGCGTTAAGCCGAGGCCAACAAGCTGAAGTCTGGGAATGTGCTTTTACTACGAGGTACACATTAGCTATTTGTATTACTAGGGAGGAAAGTGTCACTTTTCCTCCCGCAGGATGTAGTTTACTGCCCGACGCGAAGCGGAGGGCAGTAAACATTCAAGGGAGGAAAAGGCACTTTACTCCCATGTAATACATATGATTTTTCCTCCTACCCACTCAATAAAATCTTTTTGTTACCTTGTTTGCAAATAGACCTATTCTTACTTGATGGAAAGTATAGACAATACAGTCATGTGTATCTGAGAATCTGCGGTGGTGCAATGACTAGCGTCTTGGGCTTGTAATCCGAAGGTCCCGGGTTCATCTCCTGGCAATTACACTTTTTTTTTCAAGAACGTTATTTTACTTTTATCTTGTTAGTGATTTGAATTATTGGACATTTAGATAGCTTATACATTTCGGATTGCTATTGAGTAATTTTCTCATAAGTAATGTTATGGGCCTATTTGAATGAAGTGTCGATCATTATTTTTCTAAGAGCTGCGCTTGTAGAAAAAATGTGTATTTCGAGCACAAAGTGTCATTGTTGTTCTCCAAAGATTAATCTCTTTGTCGAGCAACAATCAATCACTTTGCGCTCTAAATACACAAATAACTATTAAAGAACTAGAGTAGAAGTAACATTCATGTTTGATTTTTACCAGAATACAGGATATATAAGATGTTCTAGAAATTACGGAAACAATTTGATTATAATAGATTCACAAGTTTCATCGTTTACAACTTACTTGAAATGAGGCGGAAGAAAAGTATGAGTTTCCTCCCTGGTTTGAGGGAGGAAGGTGTGTACTTTCTATAGGGGTAGGAGGATAACTATTTTTTCTGAAATTGCAATCAGCATTATCAAAAACTAAGGAATTTTACATATTGTTTGCGTGAATTCAATAACTGTCTAAAATGTAAACAAGCTGGCAAAAATTTTCCCGTATCGTTTTCGATACGGGAAAGTATTAAACGGCCCGAGAAAATTCGTTGCTTAGCAAAGGACTAAAATAAAGGATTAGCGTATTTTGAGGCCTGCAGTTGCTCCGAGAAAATGGGCATTCTTGAACGATTTCAGAAAAAATTAGTTTTCTATAGCAATAAATGCTAATTTGAAATTTTGAATAAATATTGGTATCATGTGAACACTTGAAAGAATAAATCGCAATTAGAAAAAATTGTGTGAGTCTATTATTCAAAAACAATTCTTTTTCCAGTCTTCGTTTTCATAAATAACGTCGTAAAAGTTTGAATAATTGACCTACAACTTGCTGGCTTCCTGGGAACCCTTCTTATATGCCTATTTAACAAGATCACATGATAAAAGTTTATGAAAGTTTATTATTTTGTTTTTTATAGTTCTTTAAAACTAAAGATGAATCAAATATACAAAAAAATTATTAAATAACTTTTCTTGACAATTTTTTTATTGAGTAAGGTTATTCTGGACTTTCATTGTCTAAAAAAGAAACAAAGAAAAATTCAATTCTCAAGTGTACACTTGATAACGACTGTAGATTTCAGCAGTTGAAACGTCGTGAAGAAAAATTGCAGAGAATTGAATTTTTCTTTGTTCTTTTTTAGACAATGAAAGTCCAGAATAACCTTACTCAAAGTGAAACATTGTCAACCACTTTCAAACAAATGTTTTATTATTGCTGTTTTTCATCTAACAATGGCAGTGATTAATACTGGTTACAATTTTTTGCCGCCATTTGTTTATAAATCAGTTGTAAACAAGTATAAATAATATTTAGGAATACATTTTTTGATTGTTTGTAATCGTATTTTCTTTATTTCGATTGTATTATAATTATTTAGGAAATCAGTTTCTTCTTAAAAATTATAATCTGTACTTTTCAATAGTAAAAATAACACCAGATTTTGTTTCAGAACATCTTAAAACCCCCAAATCTCAATGCTTGAATCATTTGAATATACAGGGTATCATTCATTCTGATCGGAGTTAGCCTTGGAAAAGTGATATTTGGCTATTTTTCAAAGTATTAATTAAATATTTTTGGGAATTCTGTGACAAGAGAAATTTTCCAAGCATTATTTATGGATTAGAGTTGATAATGCTACCAGCTACAGATGATACCCTGTATATTCAAATGATTCAAGCATTGAGATTTGGGGGTTTTAAGGTGTTCTGAAACAGAATCTGGTGTTATTTTTGCGATAAAAAAATGCCTAGTATGTTTTTCCCAATTTTTCACTTTTCATTTGATCGTAGTTAACCGTGGAAAATGGATATACAAAGGTTCCGTAAACATAAAGGTATGTATTTCCGAGTACTACAACTTGAGTCAAAGAAAATTTCGAATTATTTCATGCTCAACGAAATATGATGGTGTGGCTGCTCAAAGTGGGACACACTGTACATATATGTATTTATTTATTAGATACGCCTAAATAATTTTATATTTACATTTTTTCATATACAGGGTGTTTCTTAAGTACGTGCAGAAACTACAAGAGCATATTGCTGACATCGAAATAAGGAAAAAAGTTCCCATAAACACATGTCCGCAAGTTATTCGTTTCTAAGATACAGAGTGTCAAAGTTTAATTATTATAATAATTGTTTTTTTGTGAATAAAGTTTTAAATTCGGGTAAAGTTTGGTATCTGGGATGATTTTTCAATGACAAAATCAAATTTTGTGATAATTGTGAAAAAACTAAATTCTAATTGAATTTATTTTGAATTAAAAAATCTTGTCATTCAAAATCACTTGCATCGATTATTTCAAATCTCAAAAACTCGAAAACAGTTGCTCGCAGTGACCTCTACCAAGAATATAGTTTTTACACAAACTAAATAATAAATATTCCCAGATACCAAACTTTACCAAAATATCATAATTATTTTGAAATTATTCACAAAAAATTAAAATAAGAATTCAACTTTGACACTCTGTATCTCAGAAACGAATAACTTGTGGACATATATTTATAGGAACTTTTCTTCTTTTTTTGATGTCAGCAATACGCTCATAAATCTTCTACACGTACTTAAGAAACACCCTGTATTTATATATTTTCATATAGATAAATTTTTTCTCTCTCAATCTCTCACATTTTTACATATTAGTATTTAACATTTTCACATTTTAAACTTTTACATATTAAGAGTTTCTTTTATTTATTTCCACATTCTTAGATATTAACATATTACATTTTAAAATTTTTATATTTTCATATGTTTACATTTTAACATTTAGTCATTGATATTCACATTTTTACAATATTTCAATTTTATATTCTTTTATTTATTTTTTAATATTTATTTATTTGATTATTTGCATATTTTATTGTTAGGGACCTTTTCATCGTTTCAAGTGATACATTATTCAACTTGTTCATGCACAAGGTCTCACCTTTTATGGGCACCAACCCTTTTCATTTGCTAAGATTCTACCTGTACTTTATCTTTCAATTCGTTTTTTTTCTGGAAAATAAATTTATTATTAATAAAAGAAAAAAAGGTACAAGTATGATACTAACCTCATTTAGTCAGGCTCCAACCCCACGCCACTGGTAACTTGTATGGGCCCTCACCACTTCTCAGCCATGTTTGAACTTGCTGGTTCGTCCTGTATAAATAGCAACATCTCTTGTAGGTGCTAATCTGGAAGATGAAATTTTGGTTTTGCCACTACGTTTGAAAATGAACAGTATCGTAGATGATTACTTCCATTTCGGACTTCCATCGTCTTAATGGTTGAAAGATTTCTAAGTCTTTCAAATTTTCTCACTAGGTTTCGATTTCTTGAATCCACATTCGTATTCTGGTGAATAATGACAAATTCAGATTTTGCGTGATGTTTAATTGGTCTTCTGGCGCGCGTGGTTTCGCGTTTTTTCCTCCAAAACGGCCCATGAGCGTTCTCCATATGTTTATAATTTCTATGCTTGGTTGACTGAAAGTACCATGGACCTGTAAAGTATTGTACTGGACCCAGCTGTTTACATCCTGGTCTGAAGTCGTGAATGGTCACAATCTGTAGTCGTGATATTCAGTTGGTGATGTCACATCTCATAGGTTGTCGTTTCTTTATTGGTCAGAAATAGATATTCTTTCGATAAAAAAGACTGTATAAGTTTCAGTGTCTATTTATAGATGGAAAACTGTTTGAAATGGGATCTCGTATTGAATTATCGGTGTTACTGCATTTCAGTAACTGATCTACATGACGTTTCCAAACAATTTCCTCACCTAAGATTTAAAAAAAAATACATCTTATTTCCTAAAACTTCATCAATGACACATTTGATCCATGTTTTTCTATTAGAACATCGATAATCTCTACAATATACTATTTCCCCGACCGTAAATTTATTGTCACTCAATCTTCCTGCTTTATTCAACATCACATCATTTCTATTGCTATAACTTTTCAAAAGATCAAGTCTTGTTTTTGGCTTGTTTCTGAAAATCTTACTCGAAGGTGTCAAAATGATATCTGAACATTAAGGTTTCAAAACTAACATTTCTATTGACTGGATCTCTCAATGCTTAAGACATTGCCAATTTGAAGCTTTCTACCGAGTTCTCTGCTTGACCATTACCTACTAGAAGGAAGATAGACAGGTGAAGTCATGTGACGATTACCATTCATGCTCAAGAAATTAGAAAATTCTTTGGATGTAATTGAGGAACCATTTTCTGTGACTATTACATCCGGCCATTCAAATCGAGAAAAACATTCCCTACACTTCTCGATAGTTTCAGCAGTATCACTTTTTTTCATAATGAAAGCTTCTACCCATTTTGAGTAGGCGTCCACAATGATCAATATCATTTTATTATGGAAAGGGTCCAGAAAGTCACAATGAACTCTCTCATACATTCTGTTGCATCTATTCCAAGGGCGAGAAACAGATTTCACGGGTTCGGGACGGAACTTGACACAAATTTCACAATTTTTTACCTTATTCTCAATGTCCTCATCTAATGATGGCCACCAAGTAAAACCAACAGAGTTTTTTCCGAAATTTGATGGCCATTCAAAGTTATCATCGAGATGCCCGTTGATACCTGTTGTTTTTCTGGGAGATCTGTCAGATGGATGATTTTCCATAATAAATGAGTTTTTTCAAAATTTCTTTGCCACACACTCCACAGGGCTCGTCTTGAAGGCTTGAAGGACCAATGTTGTTTCTTTATCGGTCAGAAAAAGACTGTGAAAGTTTCAGTGTCTATTTTCTTTCAAGGAATTGACAAGAACAACAAATTCTCTTTTTTTTTCATACAGAGCATTTGAAAATCATGTAATGTGAACTCTAACAGCAACAAAGGTGCTAAGTCTTTATCATAGACAAAATTGAGTCACTATACGTATTCCATTCGATAACAATCGAAGAATGAAGGAGAGTGATGGTGACATTATCAAACCTGTATTACTTACAAATTTCAAAATCCAAACTGTCGAAAAAAATCATTACTTGGGTCTTCAAATGGTTTTGTAGAGTTTGTTGTTTTTGGTCGTTTGTCAACGCTGTTCAATATCAATATTTATGTTTTCCACAGAGTTAACTTCTGACAGAGCTATCATATTCTGTCATTGCTTTTTTGTGAGATTATTGTTGAAATAGTGTTCTGTGTCATATAATAGTGAAAGACGATACTGCAGATTTAAAAGTTGAGATGACGGAAGAAATTGACAAATTAACCCCTGAGGTCCAACAAAATGTTGTACGAGAAAATCGTCTTTTGCTTATTTTCAAGAAGTGAATGGTGATCATTTTGAACGTTTCATTCAACTGTGTGAATGAATTGAAAAATACATCCTAAATATTATGTTACATTGTTTCCTTCGTAAAGTATCAAAATTTAACATTTTCAAAATAAACGTTCTCAGTTATCATTGCATCAAATTTGAAACAATCAATATTGCTGATCGGAGGATGGAAATCCCTTTCGAACAAGGTGCAACGCGACCATGATTCAGAGGGCGTGCAAGAAGGGGGTAATATTTTCATACTGTAAATTGTCAAATTGAAAATGGAGATCGACATGTTTCAGGGTATTTTAAACAAATGTATAATAACGCTAAAGAAGGATTCATTCCATATATATGGACCACACTGTATAATATGTGACTGTAAAGCTTGCTTTTATGGAACGAAAGCGACACTCTATGGACATTAAAATATTTTAATTGGTGTTCGGAACCAAACAAATCGTCTGTCATAAAATTCTATCGATTTATCCCTAACAAATGGGAACAGAATATAATTAGAAAACTCTAATAAATATTTTATGATCTGCAGCCATAACTAATATATCAGGTTTCCTGGGTGTTAATCCCGTATTATCCCGTGTTTATTTTACTTAAAAGACTGTGCGGTTTGGCTCTTTGAAAGGTGTGTAATCTACTGTCCGCAAGAGTCTCGGATTTCAAGACTTTCGGCGAATGTAGAAAAAATATTCGGCAAGCCTCTAACGAAAGAACGAGAATTCGTGTTGTTTTTGATTTACTACTAAGTGATTATTTGTTCCGTCTATGATTTGGAATGCCTTGCATATGAGTGTTCGAAAATGCATAATGTCGATTGACTTCTTATATAGGAATAGAAATATTTATTCATCCTTTGGGACATTACAAGATGTATAGGACAAGTCAATCACTCACTGAGAAGTGTGTTACAGATTATCTTAAAATTATGACATGAAAATATAAAAAAATACATACAAAATACAGACGGCACAATAAAAATAATAGGGCTTCTACACGCTATCACAAAGGTATTCTTTTATACTATAGTAGTAATAATAATTATAATAATAATAATAATAATTTATTCGTATTAGCATACAGCAGCCATCCGAAGATGGATATAGACCGGGATCCCACGCCTATTTTCAAAATTGATTAATAACAGGATGAATCTTCCTGAGTACCTTCATTTTGCCGAGACGCTCAACTTTTTCCTCTACGAAAATTTTCGATAGTGGTAGCTAATGAAATGCGCAGGCGTCAATCATGTCGATTTGGTGAGTGAAAAAAATTCATTAATAACAGTTAGTTTTTCAGTTGAACCTCAAGATAATTCGATAAAGTAGTCGAAAAAACTTTTGTCCTACAAAATGAATGGTAGGACTGAAGAGTCCCCCACTCCCAACATGTACCAATGACGTGGTCATAAAAATTCATTAATAACCAGCATATTTTTTTTACCGTTGTTCGGTTAATATTTGTATAATTGAATGGTCATATTGCCCTCTACAAATTGAATGGTAGGTGTTCCCAGTCCCACGCTCCGAACATGTCAATTCCATGGAAAAAAAAATTTATTAATAACTGTGGGACAATGATAACAATGAAAGGTGAGTGTATCCTCCACCTTAATAACACAGTGTCCTACAAAAAAACGGGTATGTATCGCTAGTCCTACAAAAATTATTCAAAATAACGAATTATTTTGAAATTGTGGTTTAGCTCATTTAATGTACTTTTATTCGTGAAGTAATGTTACTTTCAATGTATAATTGTTTGTTCAATTCAAAAATATCATAATTCACGTGAAAAGTTTATGAAATAAGTGGGAAATTTTGTTTAGCTTTCATAATTTTTATAAACATATTGAAAACAACAATAACAAAGTAAAAACGTTGAAATAATCAATCTGCCCTCCAGGGCGGCTTAAATGAAGTCGCATGCGCTTCAACAGATGCAGGGTAACCCGGAAAAACCTGCAACACCACATCGTCGTATGAAGAGCAGAAATTTATAATTGAAAACTTTCAAAGAGGTCAGACGAATTGTGAAATTCTGCTCTACGGTAAAATAGGATGTATGGTATATCCAGATGCCTCAAAAAGTCCAGTTCGAAAGAGATATTATATTTTACGGGGGTCAAGTGGCCAAGTATAGTTAAAATACCGATCTTTTATCCACTCTTGTAGTCGGTCGTGGGTTCGAAGCCTAGCAACTGCTTATATTTCTCTGATGGCCCAAGAAAGTGGAAAAGCACGTAAATAGTGAGAATTCGTTAATCCTTGGATCTCACAAGTTTCGTCTTTTGAGGGCTGTCCTTCGTAAGGGAACGACATCTGGTTAACGGAAAAATTAATTTTAAACAACAATGTATGCAACTATCATCAAAGGACTCCGCACACTTCTAATGATGAAAGTCTTACTGTGAAAATAGCTGAATTTTTGGTATGTTGTAGCTGAAGCTATTCTGAGTAAAAGTCTCCATTGGCCCTACTCGATCGTATTACCAGATTCGGCGCTAGAGGGCGACACATAATGAATTTTGAGATTTTTGGAAGAATTTGAATGTATAAAAAAATATCAATATACCATTCATATCCAATATTGAACTAGTGAGCGACTGGTCATTACTGACATTCGTGAGAAATATGTTTTATAATACAGAAAAAACCAAACTGTTTTTCTACAAGGTAGTCAATAATACCTATCATCAATTCTCCTGTGTATGAATAGAATTTGTAAAATAAAAATGATAATGTTATTGAAATTCATCTATTTCTTTGAACAGTGTCTTGTCATGCTATGAAATGCAACACCCTTTGTGAAATATAATTTATAATTAAAATGAAGGGACTTACGAGCTACAAATTAGATATAATGTGATTATTTCTAAATAAAATCGATTTCGAATTAAAGCAAAAAAATCATATCGATTCATAATATCATATCATAAATGAGGATAAATGTGCCTAATTACAAAATATTTTGATTTTTTATTTCGGAAGGTATGATCGAAATATCTGTAGGCTTGTTAAGCCCGTGGCTTACGGTCAAATAGATTGATTTCACTGCCTTGAAATGAAGTTAATTCAATTGGTTTGTTCCACCATGAGCCGTGAGCTTCAGATTTGGGTAAAACTAATGGTTAACCATACAATTTTTGCGCTCACCAAATCAACATGACTTTTGCCTACGCAGTTCATTAGCTACTGATATCAAGAATTTTCGTGGAATTGACAATTTCGGAGCGTAGGACTGAGAATACCTACCATTCAATTTGTAGGACAATATGACCATTCAATTATACAAATATTAACCAAACAATGGTAAAAAAATCCGCTTGTTATTAATGAATTTTTATGACCACGTCATTGATACATGTTGGGAGTGGGGGACTCTTCAGTCCTACCATCAATTTTGTAGGACAAAAGTTTTTTCGAGTACTTCATCGAATTATCTTGAGGTTCAACTGAAAAACTAACTGTTATTAATGAATTTTTTTCACTCACCAAATCGACATGTTTGAAGCCTGCGCATTTTATTAGCTACCACTATCAAGAATTTTCGTAGAGGAAAAAGTTGGGCGTCTCGGCAAAATGAAGCTACTCAGGAAGGTTTAGCCTGTTATTAATCAATTTTGAAAATAGGCGTGGGATCCCGGTCTAATATACACGTCAGTTTAAAATACAATCAAATATGCAGCATTAGCTGAGACATTTAAAATTAAGATCTATACATGATAAAAGTATAACACATTTGCATTTTATGATTAGGATTCACACATAAGATAACCTGAATAACAATTACATATTTAACATTTACACATTATAACATTTACATATAAGGTAAAAGAATATGGGATGATAATTTGGGTAATTGATCACCGACAGACAATTTGGGGTGTATATAATATGCCGTTATAGAAAGCCAGATTCATAATAGTCGTTAAGATTATAAAAAGCCCCCTGCATCAATATGCGTTTTATTGACGATTTGAGCTTGGATAGCATTTACTCGTCATCAAAGGTTTTATGTTTTCTTGAAATTACTGAAGGAATCTATACTCCTAATGGTAAGTGGAAGTTTAATGTAAATTTTCATTCCCATATAACTGAAACTATTTTCTAGTTTCGTAGTTTTGTGAGTGGGAATACATAGTTGATCAGAATTCCAGGTATCATAATGATGATTTTAAGAATTGAGCTGAAATTTATCAATGTTTTTTCTCAGATATACAATACTTTGATGTATATGTTGCAGACAGGCATCATTTTACGAGGATATATTGAAAAATTCTTATCCTACTATAGAACCAAACAAAATTTCAATGTCAAAATATTTTATTACTCGACATATTCTCCTCTTAATTGGATACATTTATTACAGCGAACCTGCAACGTCTCTAGACCTTTCAAAAAAAATGTTTCTTCTTGTTGTGCAAACTAGAACTCCACAGCTTTTATTAGAAGAAAATTTACGACCATTTTTTTTCAGTTGAGGAAAGAGGTGATAGTCGGACGGAGCCAAATCTGGAGAATAAGGGGGGTGTTCTAGTAATTCAAACCCTAAATCACGAATTTTTTGCATGGCAACATGAGATTTGTGTGCAGGGGCGTTGTCCTGCAAAAACAAAACAGCTTTGGATAGCTTTCCGCGTCTTTTCTTTTTAATTTTTTCCCGTAAAGTGGTCAGTAATGTCGAATAGTAATATCCAGTTATTGTTCTACCCTTTTCCAAAAAATCAATCAAGATTACTCCATGGCAATCCCAAAAAACTGAAGCAAGAACTTTTCCAGCAGATTTTTGGACACGAAACTTCTTAGGTCTTGGAGAACCGGAGTGTCGCCATTCCATCGAGTGTTGCTTTGTTTCTGGATCGTAGAAATGTACCCAAGTCTCATCCATAGTAACAATTCGGTTTACGAAGTCTACATCGTTTTCAAATCGAGCACAGATCGAACGCTATGTTGCTACCCTTGCACGCTTTTGGTCAACATTCAAACATTGGGGGATCCTTTTCGCAGCAATTTTTCTCATGTCCAAATTGACGTGAACTATATGATGAACGCGTTTGTATGAAATATTCAGTGCTTCAGATATCCGTTTTAGCCCAATTCGACGGTCTGTTAAAATCATGTCATGAACTGCATCGATATTTTCGGGGACTGACACCGAAACTGGCCTTCCCGATCAGTCATCATCTTCAATGGAAAATTTACCTCATTTGAAGTGCAGTCCAATTTTTACGAAGGACATTGATCACCAAGGGTATTAAACATATCTTCGTAAATCTGCTAACCCCTTAACCATTTTAAATACAGGTACTTGATGATGGCTCGATACTCCAATTTTTCGATTTTCACAATTTCGGAGGACATATTTTTTCTTTCAATTTATTGCGTAACTCTGGTTTACTTTTTTGACGTCAAACTTTACACTGAGACTTCTAATAAGTTATTGTTCGTTGCTATGGTAACGCAATATTTTGTTTATGCAGGGAACTGGCCTAGGCTAACTAGATATCAATACATCCTCGTATATTTAATAAAAGCGGGCTTACAAGTTTGTTTGAAGTCTAAGCTGAACATTTTTCGTATAATTTTTTTCTGTGTTACAAATATTTTACCGGCATCTATAGAGTTTCCCCACAACATTAAATTATAACATAAGTGAGAGTACACTATGCTGTAATAGACGTTAATTACTGCACTGGTGGGCATGCAGTCTTTTCTCACACTATGCTGTTGTAGATTTTAATTACTGCACTGGTGGGCATGTAGTCTTTTATTCTTAAAATTGCATAAAATGCCTTATTCAATTTTATGTTTACTGCGTTAACATGTTCTGTCCATCTGAGACTGGAATCGATATGTAAGCCCAAGAAATTTGTTGTTGTTGTTTTTGATTCAATTTCATCACCTTCGACTCGACATGTTAGAGAAGATGAGTTGGAGGAAATATTGTTGGAATGAAAATATACACATTCTGTCTTATCGACATTAACCATTAAACCGTTAGATTTGCACCAGTTTACAAAATAATTTACAGTATTTCGATAGCCTAATTCTAATAACTCGTATCATACTTTTATCAGATTTTACAGGAGAGGCAATAAACGTTCCTAGGGGCACGATGTTAAAATGTAAGTGTGCAAAAATAGCTAAATGTTCATTCGAGTCACAAAGAAGTAATCCATTACTGTGAGGTGTTATTTAAATTAATATTGCTTTCGCAATGTGGATTACCACTTATTGCTTTTCTATGATTGTGGGTTACGTCATTTTGGGATTTTATGTTGGGTGTCTTACGATAATTTGATTTTGGAATTGTACCTACCAGTTCGAATCAGAGATTGTATAAGAGATAATCAACTTGCTTGTGGTGGCTTACGACAATATGCTTCTATGATTTACGGCCAATGGGGATACGATCTTATTTAAAATGGAAAAATAAAATATTTCTATTGGTGTATGGGATACTAGCTTTTAGAATTTGCTGCTAATGTGGTGGACTGATATGAAAACGTCAAAACTCCAATTTCGATAAAATTGATGGATACGACATGTTAGAATTAGGCCATCGATTTGCAATGGATGATATGAATTACTCTGAAGTCTGTGCGGAGACCAACAATGAGGTATCGTCCGCATATATATTTAGCATTTGCGATTTAAGGTGCACTGGTAAGTCATTTATAAAAAGTAAAAATATCAGTGGCCCCAGCACAGATCCCTGTGGAACTCCTCTGTTCATGAAATGAAAGTTGGTGGTAGCATCCTTTACTTTGACTATCATCTTCATATTGCTGAGAAAAGAGAAAATCTATAATCCAATCCAAGAATATTCCCCGGAATCCAACATTAAACAATTTATTCTCAATAAAATTCATGTCCAAACTATCGAATGAGTATATAAAAACTGACTGCGTGGTTTTATTTTCTGATGATGTGTCTGTAGTATTCCATTGTGAAAATCATCGCGAACTTGATAATAAATTTAACACACAATATAGTAGAACCAGATTGGTGCTACACTTAAGGATTGATAGTCAATTCTACCATCGTTATGCAATTTTCCATCAATAACAACAATCATATGCGCAAGGAATTCCATATTCATATAATGCAACAATGAACACTTCGCAAAACACAAAATTCTTAGGAAACTTTCTAGTCTCCAATCTCACATTCAAAAGCTTCATACACCATATTGGTGAAAAACAAATTAAAAGTGGATTTTTATCAATTCTACGGATGGAAAACATATTTTTTTTATTGGTGCCCCATTTTACCAAAGCACGCCTCAGCGTGTTTAAATTGAACTTTCAAAACGCGCGTTTTTTAAAGTTACCATGGTAACATCAACAACTCGAGAAACGTGAAGTCTAAATGACAAATGTTTGATTATTGATCTGACAGCAATAACTTGTAACTTCAAATAAACAACTCTTCCATTTATATCTGTTACCTCTTGCTTTTCCATCCATTTGATGAACTTGTCATTTTTTTTAGGCGCATCATTAGATTTTTGCCCTCTAAACCGCGATTCTGCTTTACAATTCAAAGAATATTATTAATATTAGAATTAATTTTCATGAACTGCAGTGACAACAATTAATCTTTGATGGCAAATTGCAAATTTCTGTGTTTCTCATTTCCATGACAACGAAAGGTATACTGATGTCACATCACGAATTCATCCATTCTACATTATTAGTACATATTAACATTTTTTGTAGTAAGAATACCAGTATTTTTGATTTCAAAGTGCATCAATAAACAAAAATTGCGTAACGTATTCGTGGATAACTGGTCTTTCAAACACTTGCTCTATTTCGAAAGACCTTTTTATCCACTCATACCTACTTTAATATACTATGATATACATCAACTAATCGTCATACATTATGCACCAATATATTTCCACTTTGTTTCTATATTTTTCCCAAAGTTTTTCGAATCTATAAAAGATCAGTATCTACCTAGTAAGTCGTGAACAAACCCCAATTCACGACATTACTATTATTTATATTAGATCACATAATGTAACTGCAAAATTCCATCCCACTCTTGCAGTATGCGTTTTTGAAGTGCATCATTATCGTTTTTATAGACTGCTGCAGCGACTCATATCCCTCCATCAGACCCCCTTACGGAACGGAAATAATTTTCGATGAAAACACTACGATAACTCCCAACTCCTCATTACAGTGATTCACACCGCCTCCGCCTGACTTCCCCGCCATCCAAATTGATACCCTTCTATCTATATTGATGAAATAAGTACTCAGGTACAAGCCGGAGTCGTGTAACTCCGGATGGAGTTGTTCACGTGATCGCATGTCGAAACGTCGTTGTCGATTCGGAAGAACTAATTAAGGATTAAGTTCAATCTTGCTGGCTCGAACAAATTTCCACTAATTTGATATCTGTTCTGGCAGTATTCCGATTATCTGCTATCGGCTCCGGATATTCCTATAGCGATTAGGAGATACAAGCAGTCACGAAACACTCCAAAGTCATTTATAGTTCTAGCTCTGTCAAGACATGAGACGTGTCTCCTATATTTCCGTGTTACTCATCAAGTGTTTCAACATTGGAAAAGTTTCATTATAATATGAAATTTCTGCTGAATTTTAAATACCTTTTTCGAATTATAAGACCAAGCAATAGAGGTTTTTACCCATAAAATAAAAGACACAAATGGCCTATACCAATATTTATAAGATAGTTCGTTAATTTCATTAAAAAAATATGGATGAAAACCCCAGTCTTCGCCACAGCAAAATCGCTTGCGGAATTTTTTATACAAGCAATAGTAAAAAAAATCACAACTTTTTTGTTTTTTTTGGAAATATCTCAAAAATTATTCAAGGAATCGTTTTATAATCAATGTAACTTTTGTATAGATTTACAAAACCTACACAATGGATTTTCATGCGACCGGGTCGGTGCATTTTTCACTGAGAAAATCCGGTAAAACCTCGAAAAAGATCCCATTTTCCATATTTTTTTTGTTAATTTGTATAAATCTGAAGCTGGACAAACAATATTGCGGAAACTGATAAATAATATTGTTGAGAATCCCCCTGTAAATAAATAGTACTAATTGTCATTGACAAACGAACGTTTTTGTTGATAAGTTGATGTCAGTTTTATGAATATACTGTCCCAAGTATTTCAACTCATTTTGAGCATTTCTTTCGAAGTATTTCTCATCGATCTTCCTCCATATCAGACGTTTTCGTTTACCGGGTAGGTGTTCTTTGGAAACGAAACAAATAATATTTGGTTCAACTATGCGCAAGATGTTTTCTGTCCGATGTGTAGTTTTTGCACAATCCCTTCATAAAGAATTTAAGGGTACATCTTGCAAGATGGACGATCGAAGGGAAATCATCGTATTCAAACTCTGTAATCGACATCTGAAAGTAGAGGTCAATATCTACAATTTCTATATTTTGGATTTTCACCTGAGAGGTGGGAAATGGCCGGGTCTATCAGAGAAAAGCGGAAAGCGCTTTGCCGGATAAAGCATAAAAGCGCTTTACAAGTTCACTAGACGGTCCACGATATTACTTCTGTCAATTTTGGAATCTGGGAAATTCAAAATTAAATGTTTATGCTTAGTGTAGTGCGTTTGTTATAAATTAGTCGTAAAGTTGGTAATTTGAAAAAAACATTAGGAAATCTAATCTACACATTGGCCTGAGACTCTAACCTCAAAGTTTAAATGAAAAATTTTAAGATTGAAAAATCACCATGACAGAGTTTGTGATGAAGTTATTTATGGTGTTGGAGATTCAAAGAACTATATTTTGCCAGTTAACTGAAATACTATTATTGGCGCCCCTAACGATTTTCCAATTTTCCATTTTCGTTCATCAACTTAAAAAAAAATACTTGTGAAGTAAAACTTCTGTCAAATTACAGACCGCTGAACCGCTTCAAATAAATCCAGCGGGAAATAAAGCGCTTTATGTATTTGCAGCGTCTGGAAGAGCTGTCAGTCGTCTACCACGTGAAGCGTAGAAGCGGCTGCAACCGCTGCAGGCTGTTAGACGCACCCAATGTGTTGAAACGCTTCAAAGTGCGGCCGAAGGCACTCGAAGTCACACCGAAGCTGAGTCGAGTTGTGTTCGGGCGACTTCGGGTGCACTTTGGAGCATTTAGAGTAACTTCCAGTGACATTTTCAACAAATTTCTCATTTCTAAGGTGAAAATCCAGAATATAAAAATTGTAGATATTGATCTCTACTTCCAAATGCCGTTTACAGTATTTGAATAAGATTTTTTTCCCTCAAATCGGCGCATTTAGAGATATTTGCCCTTAAATTGTTAATAACGTAATTGTGCAATAACTACACATCGGACAGAAACCATCTTGCGAACGGTTGAACCACATGTTATTATTTATCAGTTTCCGCCATATTGTTTGTCCAGCTTCAGATTTATAAAAATTATGGATTATTGAAAAATGGTTTCTTTTTCGAGGTTTTCCTGGATTTTCTCAGTGAAAAATGCACCGAGCTTGTCGTATAAAAAACCATTTTGTAGGTTTTATAATTTTCTAAAAAGATTCATTGACTATTAAACGATTCTCTCAATGTTTTTGAAGATATTCGCAAAAAAAACAAAAGTGTAATTTTTTTACTATTTTTTGTTTAAAAAATTCCACAACGCGATTTTTGCGAAAACCGGGGTTTTCATTCACTATCTTATCAGAAGTAGTATGGTCCGTTTGCGTCTTTTATTTCGTGTGAAAAGACTCTCTTATTTTTATCTACAGCTTGGCCTAGGTAAATTGAGTACTTACTGTGTTCAAAATGAATAGATTATTATTTCTGATGTTGAATCTTACTCGAATTGAAATTAAAACTGGAAACTTTTAACGACCGTACCAGAATTAAAGCCTTGGCAATTTAAGACATAATTTCGAGGTAGTGATAATATAGTAGGACTGAGCCCCTAAAACTGTGACAAGTGGTGCCAACTTCGGATCTCCAGACGCCTTCAATAACGGTATGACGACTTGAGAATTGCGAGACTCTACTCTCTTAATTAACTCTAATTAAAATTGGCTGAAGATACGACCCATTACTTGTCTCATAATTAATAACTGAATTGAATAGCTGGAATATGAAATGAAAAGCTTTATTAATATAACAGAAGATATATAAAAGTATATTTCTGTTAGCATTTCAGTTTATTACGCGTGTCTAATTTAACGGTTTGATGACAGATATTTTTCATTTTGAACGAGTATATCATTGCATAATGATGAAATCGTATTGTTTCAGTGTAACCACAATCTTCGATCACGGTCATAATTAATAATTAATAGATAATAAAGGATTCAGAATCATGCACGGACACTCTGAAAGTATTCTGGATTCATTGTTGGGAAGACAACTAACTAAAGGCAAGTTCCCAATAAGGCGTTTATGCTTTTCGCGTCGCGCGTTACGCATTCTGATTGGCGACGCGATTTACAAAAAATTTCTAGTGCTTTCCAATCGTTCCCAATCGAATTACGTCAGGAAATCTGTGTAATAACAAGATTTTCAAATTATCTGTTGTTATATGTCGTATATGCTTGGTGTATAGTATAAAAATGGATGCAAATGAATAAAAGACTGATAAAATAGCTATAATTAGTTTGTTTAATGAGAAAACGCAGAAAACAGAGAAAACGGTATCATGCCAAGTTTATTGTTGAGTTATTCTTCTTTCACAATTCTTTAATTCACAATCTGTCCCTTGTAGTTTTGGTTCTTTCTGTGAGTGCCATTTTGTGGTCCCACAGAAGCTATCAACAATTTTTCTGTGCTCTGGAAATTATCTCAATTACTTTCTTCTTGTACAGATGACGATATTTTACTTCTAGCTTGAGTTTCTTCAGATTCAAAACATGGATATTCGGATATATCGGCAAAAACGCTTCATAGGGAACTCACCTTAACTGTACCGGGTAGGTCGGGTCTTGTCTCGAGTTTATTCCACTAGCTATCCGTGATCGGTTTTTTGTCGTTAGGTTGCTTATTAAATTTGTTATTAACTCTTTCATGGGCGCCAAATTGTGGAACTATTTTTGAAACAAGTTCGATAGGTACCAAAAATTTTAATTATTCCCAAATATACAATGGACTAAATATAATTTTTATCTTCTATCAAGGGTGAGAATGTGGGGTTTTTGGAATAAAATTACCTTCCCAGCGCCCACTTATTGTTGAAAGAGAAAACAAAATCATAGTTTATATACAGGATGTCCCACGAATATTAGTACATGGAATATTTAGGAACTCGGGACTAGTAGAGGAATGTAATTTTGGGGTTGTTGGTTAAACCAATTGGTGCAGATTTTTTTAATATTATGTTACTCAATGAGATTTTTGTTTTCGGTAACGTGACATCAGATTCAAACTTAATAATGGGACGACCTGTATATTTTAGCTATCACACTTGTGGTCTAAAACGTTCAATTCAAGAAATACAGGTACTTCAATATCCTTTGTCCCACGACGGCGACGTCTGAAACAAGCAATTGCCAAATTATTTAGGTTTAGGGTCACCCTGTGTATTTGGGCAGTCCTATATTTTTTGTGATGATTAAAACAAGACAAGGCAAAAATCAAGAGTATCTACCAGAAAACTATAACAATCACAAATATTTATTTTCATACACTATAGTTCTATTATTGTAATGTCAATTGAATGATTGGTAGGAACAATATCTCCCACCATTATTTCTGTGGCTAAGATTGTTTCGTTTTCCGAGGATACTTCTACTTATCCTTCAGCAACACTACTAGATTTCCATGCACCAAGTCTCTTCAAAGTGCCTACCGTTCATTTAAATTTTAATAATGAAGTTTTGAAAAATGTATCGTGTGTATGGTTCCTGGGCCTACACATTGATGAGAATTTAGATTGGAGGAGACATTGTGAGACAATAATTGCTAAACTTAACTCTGTCAGCTACCTACTCCGAAACATGAAATCAGTTTTGACAGAGAAACAATTAATTATGCTATATTTTGCTCAGGCAGAATCTCGACTCAGATACGGAATTTCTTTTTGGGGGTCATCCACTTGTTTTAATGATGTGTTTATCTCGCAGAAAAAATTGATTCGTCGTATCGCTGGCGTGTCTCGTACCACTAGTTGTCGAGACTTTTTTAAAACCTATGAAATTTTATCTTTACCATGTTTGAATATATTTGAATTGTGTGTTTTTATATTTTGTAACCTAAACTCTTTTAAGACTAATAAAGAAGTAAATTCTTTTAACACAAGGCAGCAAAATGACCTGCATGTGCCATTTTCAAGGACTAACCTTTTATATAGGTCACCTATCTACTGTAATTGGGAAGAGGTTGTTCAATAAACTTCCTCCCAACATTAGATCATCTCTTACTTTGAAAGGATTCAAACAATGTCTTAGAAAATACCTTCTTAAATGTGGATTTTTCTCTTTTAAATATTTGATCGCTATGTTGATAATGATTTGGTCAGCTGTCAAGATTTTTTTTCTTAGTATTTAGTTTTAGCTCTAACTTCTGACAAATTCTACACGTGTTTATGCATGTCTTAAAGAAAATAAAGTATTATTATTATCAAAGTGTGCTTATCAGCCTAGCATCGGCAAGTAGGGATGAGCTCAAAAGTATTGATTCCAATTGGTTTTGGATCGAAGCTCTTGATCAAACTACCCGACAATAATACGAACAAACCAAGATAATAATATGTGAATTGTGTGATAAACGAAACATGCCATTGTATAGAAAATATGTTGCATGTCGCAATTTTGAAAGTTGTCACTTATTCTTTAAATACTCAAATGGGAAAAATTGCAGGCAAGTTAGTAGTGGGAATATATTAGTTTGGCAAAATGTCTCAAATTGTTTCAAAATTTTTTAATTTTCCCCGTTGTTTCCGTCTGTCCTCTGCGACAATTTTGATTAATGCTGGGGCAGATTTAATTGCTTCAGGGCCAGTTATTTTCATTGCCAGTTAAACTCCAGATTGATTAACTGGTGGTTAGAATGAAAAAACTGGCCCTCAAAGAGACATGGAGGTTGAACATCTGAATATATAGAGAAATCTTTTTCAAATAAAGCAGACATGGCAGCTAAAACATTTAGTGGGAGTTGTGACAAACAGAAATCTGCTAATACTATTAGTGTTATTGTCGTAGAAGAAATCAACAAAAACGACGTTGACTATTCAGATAACATAACAAATAAGGAACCTCCCACAAAAACGTAATAAGGGAAATTAGCAGAAATTTCATTATGTTATATTGGAATGGGTTGTTAGAAAAATGGGTTAAATTAAATGATCTTGTATGTGTCGTTTCTGAGATATTATCGGTCAAAGTTTGTCAAACGTCGTATTTGGGTAGGATTGGCAAAGAAAGACAAATTCTGAAAGAAAATGTACCAGTCGGAACTCGTTAACATGTCCAAATAAAAATCTTATTAATGAAAGTACATTAGGGTGAATTGATTGAATTAGGGTCAAAAAAGTCGTTTCACGGGATTTTTATTCTAGCACTAATCCAGAACCAACAAATTAAATTTTGGCAAGACATTATAGTTTTAGTCTATCCTAGCTGATGAAAACGAGTTTTTTTCCTGTCTATTTAGATTAGGAATTGTTTAAATTTTGGATTATACAGCTTATACCCCTATACTGAAAACAATCGACTGGTCTTTTTTTACTGCAAAAAAATAATGAATTACTACTGTCGATTGAATGAAACATAAGGAAACTTTCTGATGAATTCAGTTGTTCAGTATTACCAATATTACCGTTTAGATACTGGGTTCGTTACATTTTTTTTAGGTCAGTTACAATTGAATATCTCAAAATCTATTTCGTTAATTCGGTTATAATTTCACTCACACTATTTTGAGAATGTTGACTATCATATACAGAAGTTTTGTCAACTTTTGTATTTTGAGTTTATAAGATATGAAATTTTAAAGTTTACCATATTATGACATATGGGTAGCTTACCATCGATTGAACAAAATTTTTTCAAGTCAATTGTGCGATACTATAAACAACACAAACTACACTCTACAACAAGATCAAATCAATTATTATTAAAATTAACGAATTCAACAACCACATATATAGTAATACCGTAAAATTTAAAAATGAATATCTTAGAAACGGTTTTTGAGATATTCAATGAAAACATTGTAAATGATCTAAAAAAAAGGTAAATAATCATAATTTATTCGACATAAGAATACAAAACATATGATTGAATATCAATTGATTGCTTGATTGATTGATTGATTAATTGACTATAGAATATGAATAAATTGAAATAATCCACAGAAGGGGGGATTTCTTGTATGTGATTGAATATAGATTCAATAAAAGAGGGAAGGTAGTTGAAAATTATTCACATATACTCACTATGCTAACTACATAAATTATTTTAAATTTCGTATTTACATATTTCCATGTAGATATAAAACAATGATTACAAATAATAGTAATTATTATCTATACTTTGGCTTTGATTCTATTTTTTTTTTTTTTTAATTGTCCATTAGTTCATGGATCGACAGACGAGGCGATTCAGATAAATATTGGTAAATATATTTTTTTAGTATGAATAACGAGTTGATCGTTTTTATGTCATATGAAAGGTAATATAAAACAACTGAATTCACTAGAAACGTACCTCATCTTTTGTTCAATCAATATTGGCAATAAATATTTTTTGTTGTAATCCATGATTTAAAAAAATCTTTTTCAAGCACTGAGAGTTATCAAACAACAAAACAAGTTTTTATCTCCCAGAATAGACTGGAACTGTGATGTTTCACCAAAACTTGACTCATTGGTTCTGAAATAGTACTAGAAAAAAAATAACAAAAACGACTTTTTTACTATGCCCCGTATACAACCTAATGTACTATCATTGATATAATTATAATTGGAAATGGTAATGAGTTCCGGTAAATACATTTTCGTCATAATTCGTCTTATTTTGACTAAGAAAAAAAATTTTTTGTTTGTCAATCCTACCCAATTACGACTTTTTCACAAACTTTGACTGCTTATATCTCAGAAACGACACATACAAAATCATTTGAACTCATACATTCTTCTAATAAGTCATTCCACTACAACATAATAAAATATCGGACAATTTGACCTAGAGCCAATTTCCCATTTGTTTCCGTGCGGGGTCCTTTATAGATTTGACAGGTGGAGTTCAGCATATGTTTAATAATTGTACAAATTGCAACATGACTATATGTTATATCAAAATAGTTATAAAAAACGTTCCAAATAATAATATATTCAATATACAGGGTGGGGCACTGAAAACGAAACAGACCGAATATCTTCAAAACGCATGTGTTGTGAATAAAATGCAAAAACACGTCGAATTTTAATCCTATCATAACCTCAACGGTCATACCTCTCCCCCCACCCCTTGGGCACTATCACCCAAAAAATTTGAATAGGGAAAGTAGTAAGTGTGACACATCATTAAAAAAGTAATTTCATAAGGAATTTAGCCATGTCAATTTTTGCCATCTAACTTTTTATTTTGGCGCCCTCTTTCGGGATAAATAACTATTCCGTATTCCAAATTATAATACTGCATTTGCAAGCTATTTTGACATAAATTCGGTGACAATGCATTAGGGAATTTTTATAAGAGAAAAAACAAAATGGCGGCTCCAAAATGGCAGACATGATTTGCAATTATGGTCCGATTCGATTCAAAATTGATGTGGTGGTTTTCAAGGTCGGAAATGATTATTTGTTCGTCAATGCAAAATAACAAGATGGTGGCATCAAGATGACGGACGAAATTTGTAATTCTGGTCCGATTCGAATCAAAATTAGTATGTGGGGATTTTCAGGGTGAAAAATTATTATATTTTTGTCAATGAAAAAAACCAAGATGATGGACGAAATTTGTTATTGTGGTTAGATTCGATTCAAAATTGGCATATATGGGTTTTACAAGTTTTCAATATGACTAAAATGAATTAATTAAATTGATAAAAAAAGGTTTTATACAAATGCACTAAAAAGGAAATAATATATTTTTCAGATGTGTGACGAAGGTTATTCTTTGCGTAACAAAAATTTTATCTCGCAAAAGTACCTATTTTGTACTCGCGGCAAGCTTTCGAATTTGTTACGCACAGAATAACCTACGTCTCACATATAAAAAAATAGTATTTCCTTTTTAGTGCATTTGTATAAAAGCTTCATTTTATCAATTTAATTAATTCATTTTAGTCATACTGAAAACTTGCAAAACCCATCTTTGCCAATTTTGAATCGAATAGAACCACAATTACAAATTTCGTCCACCATCTTGGTTTTCTGTATTGACAAAAATATCATAATTTTTCACCCTGAAGTTCCCCACACACTAATTTTGATTAGAATCGGAACACAATTATAAATATCGTCCGCCATCTTGGAGCCACCATCTTGTTTTTTTGCATTGACGAACAAATCATGATTTCCGACCTTGAAAATCACCACATTTCAATTTTGAATCGAATCGGACCATAATTGCAAATCATGTCCGCCATTTTGGAGCCGCCATTTTGTTTTTTCTCTTAGAAAAATTCCCTAATGCATTGTCACCGATTTAATGTCAAAATAGCTTGCAAATGCAGTATTATAATTTTAAATTATTTAATTGAAATGGCTGAATTCCTTATGAAATTACCTTTTTAATGATGTGTCACACTTACTACTCTCCCTATTCAAATTGTTTGGGTTATAGTGCCCAAGGGGTGGGGGGAGAGGTATGATAGTTGAGGTAATGATAGGAAAATGTCCCCCTTGGATTAAAAATCGACCTGTTTTTGTAATTTATTCACAACACACGCGTTTTGAAGATATTCGATCTGTTTCGTTTTCGGCGCCCCACCCTGTATATGTTGGTTGTTTGCGTATATTTATTTACTGTCGACTGTCCCGGACCGTTTTCGATCCGGGACAGTTCGCTGCTTAGCAACGGACTAAAATACCAGATTAGCTTATTTACATACCCCCAGAAACAAAAATGAAATGTGTGTATGAAGATAAACGAGACATACCCCGGTGAACATTCAACTTTACAATTATAAGTCATTTAATGGTTTTCATCAGATGTCTCATGCGTTATGTTGAATGAACTTACGATACGTACTTCAAAAATCGGTCATACTCATGACTATATGATATACCAAAATTAAACCATTTCACCTCGAACGTTCGCTTTGACACGTTTCAATTATGTTGCATTTTTGATTAAATTAATCGTCCAATACTGCATAATCACGAATGTATCATTTGAATGATGATAACTTTGAAGATTGCATATAAACATATTGTTTATGTACTTTTTCAAATGTTGTCTCTTCAATAATTTGCAGATATCAAGACAGATATGAAAATATCTAACATTTTTAAATATAATCGTATATACATTTTCGTCAATATAATCAATAGTTAGACCAAATAACTACGTATTATTGCATATTTTGCCAGACGTAATTTATGTGCCCCAAAAAAATATATAATTATTGATCGAATTAATCAATAAAAATTATTATATCATTAATACACATCTTGAGTAACGATAATTTTGAAAACCGAAAATAGACGTATTATTTATATGTGTTTCCAAGAATCGTCTCTCCATAGTTTTCCTGGCATCAGGCAAAATATGAAAATTTTACCAATTTCCTAATATAGTAATGAAAATATTATATTAGATTAGAAACATTTAACGACCAAATAACTAAATATTTTTGCATACTTTGCCTGACGTAACTTGAATATCTAAAAAAATATATTCATTTATTGATCAAAATAATCGATATAAACTATTATATCATAAATATATCTCTTGAGTGATGGTAATTTTGAAAATCGAATATAAACATATTATTGATATATGTTTCCAAACATTGTCTAACATTGTCTCTCCAAATTTTTCGTGACATCAGGCAAAATATGAATATTTTACATATTTCGTAATATAGTAATGAAAATATCATATTTGAATCGATCCATTTTATGAACAAATAACTATGTAACTTTGGGTACCTTTTCGCATAATTTGCCTGACGTGAGTTGAATATCTAAAGAAATATGTTCATTTATTGATCAAAATAATCAATATAAACTATTATATCGTTTATATATCTCCTGGGTGATGATCATTATGAAAATCAAATGTAAACGTATCATTTATATATGTTTACAAAAATTGTCCCTTCAAAGTTTTCTTGGTATCAGACGAAATGTGCATATTTTTCATTCCTCATAATATTGTTATGACAAGGATTTATTCAGATTGATACTCTTTACGATCAAATAATTATGTATATTTGCATACTTTGCCTGACGTAAGTTAAATACCTTAAAAAATATGTTCAGATATTGATCATTATAATGAATATGAAGTATTGAATTGAATTGTCCATTAGTTATTGGACCTCTTGGGTTACCCTGATAACATGCATAAAAGGCCTAATAGGATGCTTAGCTTGTACCTACAATATACCATGATAACCATTTTCAGTCTTTGGACATTGTGCATAATAGGTCATTTTGATAATGAAAATATGATCAACGAAGTATGACGTCGATACAACGCTAAAACTTAGTAGATGTCGCCTCAGAAAGGACCGTAGTATTGGGAACATGACTTTTGAATCACTTACTTGTGATATATTCTTTGGACATTGTGCATAATACGTCATTTTGGTGATGAAAATGAGATCAATGAAATATGACGTTGAAACAACGCTGAAAGTTGGGACTTATCGCCTCAGAAAGGACCGTCGTATTGGAAACATAAGTTTTGAATCAGTTACTTGACATATGTTATAATATGCTATTTGGACAATGAGCATGATACGTCATTTTGATAATGAAAATATGATCATTGAAGTATGACCTTGATACAACGCTGAAAATTGGGACTTATCGCCTCAGAAAATACTTATAATGGATACATATTGATGATGTTGACCAACATTCATAAGACGTTAAGTTTATGTTCCACATATGTAACAATTTGAAAAATGTTCACCGGGACGGTACAAATCACGCGCAACCTACACCCAGTTTCGTTACTTTGAACTCAAAAGCTGCCGTTTATCCAACGAATACACGTCAGCGCCAGTGATAAACCTGACTTTACTCATATCTGCGTTTTGAATAACCACTCCTATGGTGACAGTCAATTGAAAGTTTATGAAGTGACCATTGGTCTGTCGTCAATACCGGACAGTTGAATGTGCATGCACAGCTAACTTTGCGCTTTGTGAGGCCACGGTCGGTGACTCTGTTTGTGACAGGGGTATTTTGACCGCAACGCTTTGAACTTTATAGAGCTAGTAATACAATGCTTGAACCATTGTCGTCCCTGAAGGGAGAACTTGGGATGGGATGCACACATGCCCATTTATAAAATCTCGATATTGTCGGAGTTTCGGACGAAAAAATCAGGAACATTCCGATACTAATTCCGAACAAAATGTGTTCACCTATAATTTTCATATCTGTACAAAATTGCATAGTATTTTGTATTTAAGGTGCTATTTTATGGTTTAAGGTTACAAGAAACAAATTATAAAGCAGCCAGAAATATTAAAAGTAGTGCTATTTTCTTGATTCCAACAGAGGCTGGGGAGATTTGAACTTAGAGACAATATCATCACGCTATTCAGGTCTATCAGAAGAAGGGATACTGTTAGGGCTGTTCTTAATTTGAGGCGACGAGCTCGATTATGTATTCAAGAGGAAGGCCATCATTTCGAACACTTCTTGTTGTAATACTTTTTGTGCATTTTTTACAATTTCATGATTTCATTCTTGTTTTTTGAAACGCACCGTACTCAGCCAAGTGTTTGCCACAATTCCGAATAATGTTCCATCCGGCTGTTGTCTTTCCAGATATAATTCAAAATAAATTTGTTTTGTTTTCGTACTATTCCTATCAAATTTATAATAAATTTTCATCATATCTCGTTTTTCTTCATTTGAGAATGAGGACATTTCGACTGAAGTATTTGTGCAAACTTATGATGTTTAATAAGTTCTGACAACTGGTGTTTATTAAACAAAATTTTTCGATGGAGTCAAATCATAACAAATTATACATCAATGAAATCAGAATGAGAATCACTATTTTTCTATATAAAAAAACAATATGGCACCCATAACAGAAGAAAAAAAATGATGATAAATGCCAGAAGACGAAACGTCGGATAGTAAATCTGAACATGAAAACGTGTAGCTGAAAAAAAGTATAAATGAAAATGTACTTTTGGTTTTGAGCTATGTTGTCAAATAACGATAGAAAAAAATAAAAACGAAAATTCCGATTTTCAGTTTTTTCCCGATATTTCCGGAAATACTCGGAATTTTCCAAGTTTCAAAACAGTGTTTTGTTAAGCACCAGAATACACAACTTTAAGCTTCGACGTAAATCCTGTAGTTTAGGAGATCTCAATGGTGGGGATCGAATTTGAATTGCCCTGTATATGAAGTGGTATTTTTTTAAAAATAATTTCATTTGTACATTTTTGTCCCTATGTAAAAAACTTGAAATAGCTCATTTTACGACATAAAAAAATATAGATTTATTCAACTAAGTTTATCCGATAGATAGTTATCAGAGACTTTATTGTGAGGTGAAAAGACCGGCCCTAAGAAATATATAAACATAACATGGCATATTATCATCAAACTTGGACACAGTATAGTTGTTACTCATATGTATTTTTCCAGGTCATTTTTCACCATAAATCGAAGGTCCAATAGAGAAGAGGCGTCCCATATTTAGCAGACACTATTAATAGGTCAACAGAATGCGCTTCTTCCACAAGAGACAGAGTAGTTGGGGCTCCAACATCACCTTATTATTTAAAGTGCGCTGAGGATATTCAAATATTGCTGCTGCTGCCTATGTAGACAGTACCCTCAATTTTACAGCGCTAACTGCTGCATTCAATTTGTCGTCCGCATAATTTCTATATGGGCGAGATCACAAATTTTTTTTGTAATTTTACACCATTTCACCTAAAAAACAAATTCGTCAATAATATCACGATTGAATTGTCACAAAAAATTCAATCCATTTTTTGAGTAAAGTAACCCCAAATTGTTTGTGAAATCCATTTAAAATTTTATAAAACATCGAAATATGTTTCTGATCGATTACGAAAAAATTACTAGGAGACAGAAATTATGGCACTTTCAATAAAAAAATATTATGGGGTTATAGGATTAGTCACTTTCATTTCACAGATCTTAGTTGTTCGCATTCGAAAATATAACAAATATGCTGAAATTGGACATATCGTCCGAACGCGCTTCGCCGCTGTAACTCTGAAACACGTACAACTTATACTGTGCATGATTGAACCTGTTCACTCAAATTCCCGCATCTAGTTATTTCCAACTTAAAAAAAATATGTCATAAAAACATTTCCTGCAATTAGGCAAAGTTACCTATCGGTAGCAAAGTAACCGCAATCTACGGTACTGTATTATCCTTTGTCCCACGACGTCTGAAACGAGCAATTGCCAAATTATTAAGGTTTAGGGTCACCCTGTATATTTGGCAGTCCTTTATTTTTTTGTAATGATGAAAACAAGGCAAAATTACACACATCGCCAAACTTCTTGGACCCCCTCGTAAAGTTTACAACGAAATATTTATCATAGCTGGTTTTTTGTACATTCAATTGTTATTTCTTTCACCGTTGCTAGGCATCCAAAAATGTTTACAAAACCAATTTTAGATACCTACCAATGTTTAAAAAGTGATTCAAATCGATTTAACGTTATCAAGTGATTGTTGAGTTCTTTGCAATTATGCCTGGAAACAGAATTTCAGTATTCAATAGAGCAAGAATAGTGGCTTTGCATGACGAGGGTGTGTCGAATCATCAAATCGCGGATAGACTAACGATTCCACGCGCTTCAGTTATCCGAATAGTGCATTTGTACCAGGAAACTAACATCGTTGACTATAGACGTGGAACTGGACGTCATAGGGAAACTAATGCCAGAGAAGATCGGTATCTAGCAGGATATGTACGTCGGAATCGAACCATAACAGTCTCAGCTATCCGAACTCATTTGCGAAGAACGTTCGATCGATTAATTTCCAATACCACCATACGGCGGAGACTTGCTAGAGCCAATTTGCGATCCAGGAGGCCATTAAGAGTACCCAGGTTACTTCCCAGACACATAGCCGCTCGTCTACAGTGGGCACAAGAACACAGAGACTGGCTTTTAGCTCAGTGGCAAAATGTCCTTTTTTCGGACGAAACCAGAATTGTTTTGGTTAGTGATAATCGGCGACACAGAGTTTGGAGAGGGCCAGGGCGACAAGAAAGACTATCTTTTGCCAGAGAAGTCGTTCCATACCAAGGAGGATCAGTAATGTTTTGGGGAGGCATAATGCATGGTCGTCGTACACAGCTTATTCCCATTCCAGACACTATGACAGGGGATAGATATATTCGAAACATTATTGAACCCATTATTCATCCTCTCCGACATGAAATTGGAGCCAATTTTATTTTTATGGATGACAATGCCAGGCCCCATCGCACGAGAAGAGTACAAAATGCACTGGAGATTGAGAATATTCAAAGATTACCGTGGCCAGCAAATTCGCCAGACATGAATCCCATCGAGCACATGTGGGATTTCGTCAAACGAGCAATATCAAACAGAATTAATCCCCCTAGCACCCTCCAGGAACTTACCCTCGCGGCCCAAGAAGAATGGAACAACATACCAATTGATACCATTAACGCATTTATTGTTTCCATGCACAGGCGAGTTAACACTTTACTACAGAATAGGGGAGGACACACCGACTATTAAAGCGTTTTTTATTTCCCTCTGAAGTGATTTTCTACTAGATTTCAGATTATTGTAATCATTTTCTTATGCACTATATTTCGTTTGTATTTTCTTTGCTTCAGTTGAAATTAAATTCAGCCACTTTGCATTGGTTGCTTAACCAAATTAAATGCATTTTGACATACACTTCTTGACTTGTAATAATAGCGTCTCATTTCGACAAACATAGGGGGGGTCCAATAATTTTGGCGATGTGTGTATATAATTCATCCATATATTATTAAAAAACGTCGTGGGACATAGGATATTGAAGTACCTGTAGTTCTTAAACTAATCGTTTTGAACCACAAGTGTGATAGTTTGTTGGAATCGTTTCATCAGGAGGAAATGTCAAAACATACAGATTGTCCTATTAATAATTTTGAATCTGATGTCACGTGACCGAAAACAAAAAGCTCATTGGGTAACATAATATCAAAAAAAAGCTACTCCAATTGCTTCAATTTACAACCCCAAAAATACAATTCTCTACTATTCTCGAGTTCCGACACCCTGTATATTGTTCAAAGGAAGATCATAAATTCCTGTACGGCAACTGGTTTTCAGACACAGTGTGAAATATAATTGTTCTACGTAATAGCCGGTTATAGCCCGGCTATTTAATGGAATTAAATAAAAATATAGAAGAAAAAAAATTATGAGATTTTTTATTTGCACTGTGATTGGGTAGAGAAGTAATTTTCAGAATATCTTGTTGCTTTTTTAATGTCTCAAACATCTCAAAACAAGAAAATGGGGATTTCTCACAAGATTGTGCATTATGTTTTTACGAAATGTTAGCGTCATTAATTATTGTACGGCACTCTCAAAATTTTATTGGTAGTATAAAATAATAATTGAAAATTACAATGCCGTTCATATCAGATGGATCATACGAGACGATACTCTGAAACCGTGTAACTTGCAAATTCGAGCTGCTTTTTCTCAGTTCAATGTATCTGTATCTTACAATCTTTGTACTTTATGTTTTTTTATTTTGTCGTCAGCAAATTACTGTAAAATTAACCTTTCCAGAGGGAAATAAAGGACCCCGCACTTTTTATATGTAAAATGGTTCTCGGTGAAATTGTCTGAATTTTTAGTATATTGTAGTATTCTATGTACTGATTGAACGTGCAGAATCGCAAAGTTCGTTGATGGATAGATTTTGAAATACAGGGCGTTGAAATTAAAAATCAGTAATTTTTATTTAATTATTTTCTCGAGATTTGAAAGTGCCAACTGCAACTGCAACTGAAAAATAAAAACATTTTAGTAATGTTTGAGAATTCGACGTAATAATGAAATATTGATAAAATTGTTTTGGCATGCAAAATACTATTCTTATTCCATCATTGATCACAATTCTTTCATTTCCTAAAGGGTGATTTGAAAAATTGGTGAAATATATGGCCGGTTCTTTCGTACATATCCTGTATATTCAAGTGAATTACCATCCTCCGAAGACAGCTGATACCGTAAAAACATGATTTAGTTGGGATATATAGGGTGATCAGAAAAATTTTCGATGATAAAAATGACAAAATATCAACGTTTCTTAAATCACCCTGTAATTCACGATTAACTAGGTGAAATTTCTTTATTATTATTTAGTATATTCATCATTCTCTCCTCAACACTGTCCCAAAAATTCAGTTTCCTACCATTACTGGTTACATAGTTATTAATTGAGAAACTTTTTACCATTTGCATGACGAGCTGAAGGAACTTGTTTACGCGTACATTCTACTAGTGGCCACGATTTTTCACAAATAGTGAAACATGAGAATGTGAAGATCAAAATAAATGTAACATTATAGGCAGGGTGATGACCAATGACGGTCCATCCAATTCCATCTACCATTTAGGAACTGACTGAATATACGACACATCAGTTACAACTCAGGCAAGAGCCAGATAAAATTCCTAATGCTTGGTTAGTTCGACTCGCCCAATCGTGTATGAGGCCCCGGTACGGGAAATCACTTATCACTGAAGGTGACAAGGAACAGCCTTAAGGCTGCTTCACATAATGGCAGTAGCAGTGGCGTCACCCCCCTCTATTGATAAGATAACCAATGGCAAACATGTTCAGACGAAGCTGAAAATTCAAGGTTACGCTGCTGAAAGTTTGATTCATTTTAACTTTTTGCAGTAAAATCTAGCAGTGTTCGCATTTCTAACCTTAAAAATATCTTGGAATTTAGATAGATATTATGATTCCTTTCAACGGCTTGTAACAAACAGTCACTGCCACTAGTGCCACTGCTATTGCCTTTATGTGGAATAGCCTTTAACCGAACCCACCTCCCCCGTAGCAGCGCTACAGTCCTCATACAATAAGAAAACCATATCGGCTAACAGATACATTTTGATTCTGTCGTAGACGGAGAGTGAATGAAAAAGAAAAATCAATTAGTTCCAGCAGTGATAATTATTATTACTTGAACGTATTGAACTACCTATAGTGATGAAATATAATAGATGTCTTTGTTTCTATTGATAGCCAGCAAATATAAAAATCATGGAAACTTCTATCCGAATGGAACACGCATTGGAAAAAAACCGTCGCTGCCCAGATTCAAATTCTCCCATTTGAAATGAAAGCGATCTATCAATCATTTTCACTTTTCCCAGATAGTTTGTTTCTCACGTTTCATTATTTGTGAAAA
The DNA here is from genome assembly GCA_944452925.2 of Chrysolina oricalcia. Lineage (NCBI taxonomy): Eukaryota > Metazoa > Arthropoda > Insecta > Coleoptera > Chrysomelidae > Chrysolina > Chrysolina oricalcia. The sequence goes on from OX101811.2 coordinate 68,482,731, forward strand.
ATCTTGGCCACAAGTAGAATGTACGCGTGAACAAGTTCCTTCGACTCGTCATACAAATGGTAATAATGGCCGATTTCACCAACTGATTCCTAAAGTTAGGAAATACCTAAATCGAATTTAGGAACGCCCAAGTGCAATTTGCGTTACACCAAGCGTTAAAGTAATGATTAAAAGTGATAGAAAGTACCAAACATAGGTATTTTCTATCACTCTTAAGCATTACTTAACTTGTGGTGAAACGCAAATTGCACTTGGGCGTTCCTAAATTCGATTTAGGTATTTCCTAACTTTAGGAATCAGTTGGTGAAATCGGCCATAAGTTTCTCAATTAATAACTATGAAACTAGTCACAGTAGAAAACTGAATTTTTGGGACAATGTTGAGGAGAGAATGATGAATATATTAAATAATAATAAAGAAATTTCACCGAGTTAATCGTGAATTACAGGGTGATTTCTGAAACGTTGATATTTTGTCATTTTTATCTTCGAAAATGTTCATGATCTCCTTATATATCCCAACTCAATCATGTTTATACGGTATCAGCTATCTTCGGAGGATGAAAATTCACTTGAATATACAGGATATGTACGAAAGAACCGGCCATTTATTTCACCAATTTTTCAAATCACCCTGTAGGAAATGTATGAATTGTCATTAATAATGGAATAAGAATAGTATATTGCATGCCAAAATAATTTTATCAATATTTTATTATAACATCGAATTTTCAGACATTACTAAAATGTTTTTATTTTTCACTCTGTACCTACATAATGATATAATCAAGGGTAATATAACAAGACCTTGATAAATAGTCTACTATTTTCATTGCATCTAAATTTCGACTGTATTTTACAATAATTCAACGAGACATTATTTTGGCAATAATAATCTGATGATAGCCCGAGAGCGAAGCTCGAGGGCTTTCATCTCTGATTATTAATGCCAAAATAATGTCGAGTAAAATTAATAAATACAAGAGAAATTTAGCAGCAATAAAATAGTCGACAATTAATCAAGGTCGTGTTATATTTGTGAAGATTATTTCTTGAATCTACTTCTTTATATCAGTCATATGAATGAATGAAAATTAAACAATTTGGAATAATTTATTCAAAATATCAAGAACAAAGCACAAAATCTAAACAAAAACAGCACCATCTTTATAATTTATCAATTGAAATTAAAAACACAGTTATTGTATGTGACATTTCCACCATGCGTAATTTGTGACATTTGTTCAGCTTTTGAAGACCGTAGAAGGTCCACATTCATTCTCTTATACAGCTTCAACACGATTGATTTTATTTGACGTTTAATATGTATTTATTTAGAGTACTGTCAGATGCTCAGACTCCTTGATATGAGTATCATGCTGAATAGTCGGTGACTATTGTGCATCATGTAAACAGTCGCTAATAGAGCGTGTTGATTGGTCCTGTCAAACAGGAAACAAACGTATGATTGGTTGATGACTGATATTTAATAGACGAAAGAAATAATCAATTATGTCCTCCTTCCCGGAAACATGTTAAATTGACGCAATCCGAATATAAGGTAAAATTTTATTTGAGAGGATATCATAGAAGATACAATTTTTTTTGTGTTCGACCAACTAGCTGTCGTATAATACACCATGCTATAGTCAGCTGATTTTTTCTTTCTTCAAGATATTGCTTTAGCGATAATTTAACATGTTTTCAGGTAGGAAAACAAAATTGAATACTTTTCTTTTTTTGTGCGTGGGAGGCTACCACCGCTCATCCCCCCATGGAACCGCAGCTGACGTTCACGAAGCTTTATAATATAACTCTCTGATGCATTCCACTAATTTTCGCTTGAGAGGAACTTGGTCATGGAAATCTGTCACTGGCTCCCGGACTAATACTACCAGCTTTCTCTAAGATACTAGAAAGAGCAATATATAACAACCTAAACAGTTTTCTGAATCGACATGAGATATTGTGTCAAAACCAATATGGTTTTAGAAAAGGTCTATCCACAACAGATGCAATATTGTCTCTGACCAAGTATATAGAAGAATGTTTCGAAAATAAAAACCAATGTCTAGCAATCTTCACTGACTTATCTGCGGCTTTTGACTGTGTGGATCACACAGTCCTCCTAGACAAACTGAATAGATATGGCATACGGGGAACATGTCTAAAGTTATTTGAATCATACTTGACGAACAGATACCAAATAGTAGATATAGATGGAAATAAAAGTAACTCGCTACCGATAAATAGAGGAGTCCCACAAGGATCAATACTAGGTCCGTTACTCTTCTTGATTTACATTAACGACATGCCTTCCAACGTAATACACAGAAACACATTCACATGCATGTCTGCGGATGATGCGACCTTTGCAATTGAAATAAATAAGGAAATGAATATGCAAACTACCTATCATGATATAATGCAAAAAGCTAAAAAGTGGTTCACAACAAATGAAACCAAAACCAACTCTCTATACTTCAGTGTAAAGTCAAACGAAGAAATCTCAAATGGAAATTGTTCAATAAAATTTTTAGTGGTACAGTTAGATCCCCAATTAAATTGGTCATCACATATTGATGTGTTAAGATCCAAAAATGCAAAAGCAATATACGCCATTAGGAAAGTCAGTGAAACTTCCAATATAAATGCTGCACTAACCAGTTATTATGCCCTGTTTCACTCTCATCTAATATATGGAGTGCAATGCTGGAGCAATGCTGCCTTAGTGCACATTTCAAAAAATTTTACAATGCAGAAATTTGCTGTCGAGGTATCTTTAGAGTTGCATGGAACACAGGTTGTAGAACGCTATTCTCCACACTTAAACTAATGACAGTATATTCAGTAATCATCTACCAAAAACTGCTACATATTAAAACACATCTGAACACCTACACTTCACAAAAAGACTTACACAACTATAATACGAGAAATAGGCAAAACTTGACCCTCCCCCAAAGGAGATTGAAGAGAATGTATAACATCGACATCCTACAGCTATATAATATGCTGCCTGTAGAGTTTCGAAAACTACCGAATGCACTTTTCAAACACAGACTGCGCAATATTCTTTCAGAACACAGTCTCTACAGCATTACAGAATACGAAACGCTCGTTAGGGAAAAGGAAGACGTTTTCAGCATTTATACATGAATTTATTTCGAAATGAATAAATATATTTTAAATCAATGACGCTAGAAGATTCACTTCAAAACTGTTAATGTGTTATGTATATGTTTTTTTATATTTCTCAGTATTCTTAATATCTATATAAAACCAATTTCAAGGCAGTGATATGAAGAAATCTCTATGTACTGTAATTTGTAATCATAGGTTAGGTTAAGAATTGACTATTCCTATACAATTGTTATTGTCGAAAGAGGAATTAACATTATTATTATTATTACATCAGATGGGTTATTGCGAAAAGGCCCTATATAATTGAGAGACAAAATCTGATAGTGAAAATTTCAACTATCTGAATGAAAATGCAAATTTTCAATTGAGAATGTTTCTCTTTACAAAATAATTAACTTGTTTAACCAAAACACTGCAGTCAGTGGCGGATCATGACGTTCGGCAGACTGAGGCGCAACTGATTTCAGCGCCCCTTTCCTTCTGGAGTATGCCTACCCAGTAGGCCGTATATTTAAAAAACAAAGACAGTTTTTCTCAAATATCGTTTTTACTACGAATTCATTACATAAAATTTGAAATATAAAAATAAAATTCTGCTGTCAACAATAACAAAAAAAGAGAAAACGATACAAACCATATCATAAAAAATAAATAAAAAATGTGTATCATATAAAAGACTAAAATATGGACTTTTCTGGACTTTCTTTTTGCAAAGTCATCTATCACAGCATCAAAGTTCAGTTTTTCCATGACTTCTCTTTCGATAAAGAGAACTGAAAATGATTTCACATTTTCTTGAGATAAACTATTCCGCTGATATCTTTTTATCCGTTTGAGAACGGAAAATGATCTTTCTCCACTTGCGTTACAAATAGGTATGGTAGGTTGAAGATGATTAATTTGTACATATCTTCGGGATTCGACAACTTCATTTCGTTCGCAAAGCTTTGGAATTGAATAAATTCTTTTTTGAAAAGGAGAGTATAAATGTCATCTTTGTACAATTCGAGCAATCTGTCTATGCACAAGTCTCTTTCCACTATAGAAATCTTGGTATCAGAAATGAACTTGAAGTGTGCCAGAATTGCATTGTATGATTCAGCTCGTTTTTCCATCTCAACTATCAGAACGTCGCAGACAACATTAAATACATTTACGATTAATGATTTTCTGCCACACAAAATTGTATCGTTTTCTACAGATTCGTCGAATGGTATTGTTTTTTCCATGAATACTCAGTATGGAAAAATTGTTTGTTTTGCCCAGTTTGGCTCCCCCCGCCTTAAAAAATACGAGGCGCGCGCCTCGTGCGCCTCACGTATGATCCGCCACTGACTGCAGTAGTGTTCAGTTAGTTCTCATTGATTTCACATTACTATGAGTTTCATTTATGATTCGAAAAAACGGCCTACTACCTTTCTATTTCAACGAATTCTTAATAAGAAATTACGAAATTCATAACTATGACACAAGAATGAGGATTGACTTTCATATTCACAGAACAAGTTCCAGAATGAGCATGAGATCGCTATTTTTCAAAGGGTTATATGACTTCAATTAACTGCCTATGAACATAAAATCATCAGTATCTTTACTTTCTTTGATTCTTTCATTATCAGAGTATATTAAAACTCAGATGATTGTTGGACATATTGACGTATTAAAGTAAAGTGTTTAAAACATCTTCGTGGAAAAATGCGCTTACGATTGGGAATACCATGAAACCGGTCCGTAGGTGTTCTCCCAAGTGGGTTGAGACATGTTTTGGCGGTGAGATTGGGAGAACATTGCAAAGTAGTTCTTGTAGAATACTTTGCCTATAATCTAACAGATATAATTTAATAGTCGTAGGGGGCAGTAGTTGTTTTCTGTTGGAGACATTCCGATGATTTCATCTATTTTATAGGTTGAGACAGAAGTCACGATTGCTTATTCCATTTTTATTATCAGTTTAACGGGCTTCTGCCAAGTAGTGTTATGGAATATTTTCTATTTAAAACATTTTTATGACATAATAACGAGGGAGACAATTCAAAATCTCCTACAAATATTTTTTGGTGTAACTTGATTAAACTTCAAGTTATTGAATATTCGCTCCATTTTCTCTTTGATGTGAGGTGTGTTGATGAAGTAAATTTGGAGCAATTGTTGCCTGTGTATCTCTCGGGAAAACCTTCAATATCACGTGAATGAAGGTAGGGTATATCGAGTCAATTTAAACAACAGCTTTGATTAATGTTTTGTCAAATGTCACGTCGTTATGTTAGCTTTGCTCGTTCAACTTGAAAGTGTATCAGTCCTTTAGGTCTTCCTTCCAAAGTGTCTGAAATTTCCTTTGTTCAAGGATACGGTGTAATCATGCGATTGTATAAGAAGGTGAATATTTTGTAACAGACCAAGTAATTTTTGTGTTAGTTGAATGCTGAAATGGGGGCATTATTTGCATTTAAAAATAGATTAGATTAGATTCGATTAGATATTTATTGGTCAAATTATTGCACCTTAGTGCTAATAAAAGTCAAAAATGTTGGTACCTACATACAATATAAGTGTAGTTACAATTATTATAATTATAGTATCACAGTAAATAATTTGTATAAAATTGAATACGGAACAATCACAAAATAAATATATGAATATACTTACAAACTAAGATAAAAAGGTATATAGAGATATAAGATAGCGTATAGAGACATAATTATTGCAATAATCATTTGGTGAAATTGAAGTCCGACGGATCATAGTAAGCATTACTTTGTTAGATGTTGTTTTAGTTTCCTTTTGAAACTAGTGAGGGTTGCATTTTTCATTGACTGGGGAAGTGAAGTATAAAGTGGTATGTAGGAATTACGTCTCCTTAGATTCGATTAGATATTTATTGGTCAAATTATTGCACCTTAGTGCTAATACAAGTCAAAAATGTAGGTACCTACATACAATATAAGTGTAGTTACAATTATTATAATCATTATAGTATAATTATAGTATCACAGTAAATAATTTGTATAAAATTGAATACGGAACAATCACAAAATAAATATATGAATATACTTACAAACTAAGATAAAAAGGTACATAGAGAAATGAGATATCGTATAGAGACATAATTATTGCAATAATCATTCGGTGAAATTGAAGTCCGACGGATCATAGTAAGCATTCTTTGTTAGATGTTGTTTCAGTTTCCTTTTGAAACTAGTGAGGGTTGCATTTTTCATTGATAGCGGAAGTGAAGTATAAAGTGGTATGTAGGAATTACGTCTCCTTGTCATTTCTAGTCTCTGGTTTGGTGCTCCAATCTTATCTTTATTCCTAGTATTATAAGAATGATTATTTCCATTTGTAGGATACTTATGTGAATTTTCTCGAATGTGTATTAGATTGCAGAATATTATACTCGATGGTAGAGTCATTATATCAAACCTCATGAACCAAGGCTTACAGCTTTCCACTTGAACTATTCCAGCTAAGGCGCGGATTACTCGTTTTTGAATTGTAAATACCTATTCTTGAGATATGAACAGATGTTCCCCAATTTATCAAACCATATGTTGAAGAGCTATGAAACATTGCATGGTAGGCAACGTGGGCAGCTTCCTCAGCTACTTTATTTTTTATCTGCCTGATTTTTCGCTAATTTATCAATATGGGGTTTCCAAGTTAACTTAGAGTCAATAGTTATGCCAAGACACTTCACATTATCTGAGGGATTATGTGACAACGAGAACATAACTGATTGGGTCTTATTTTCATTCACACATAAGCTGTTCGCATTGAACCAGTCAGTAGCTTCCTGAATAACTCGTTCTTCTAATTCTGATGATTCTTCGTCATTGTTTTTTCCAATGGCGAAGGTAGTGTCATCAGCAAACAGCATTGTAAATGTTGTCATTGAATTTGGTAAATCATTGATATAAATCAAGTAAAGTAGTGGCCCAAGGACGCTACCTTGTGGGACCCCATTCAAGGTCGTTTGAATGCTACTGAGTTCTTCGCTCGTTCAGATATGATGCGAGAAGATTAAGTGCAACACCTAGAAAGCCATAATATCCTAATAAAATATCCGTAGAGACGCAGTCGAACGCCTTGCTCGGATCCAAGAATATGGCAAGTGTTGCTTCTTTGTTTTCCAAGCCATCAGTTATGAAATTGACTAATTCGAGCACTGCTTTCGACGTACTTCTACCTTTTCTAAATCCAAACTGTCTGTCAAAATATTTGTGTGTACAAGATAATTAATAAATCTTATTGCTTTTATTTTTTCTGCAGTTTTTGCCATGACTGGAAGTAGTGCAATTGGTCTTTGGTTAGAAGGAAAGTTGATATCGCCATTTTTTAAAATCGGAATTATTTTTACAATTTTAAATTTGGATGGAAATACACCAGTTTTCAAAATCAAGTTGACAATAATAATTCATGTATATACCGGGTGTCCGCGGGAGGTGGCTCGCACCTATAACTTTTTTGTTTTTGAAGATAATGGAATGAAATTTGGAGAATCTGCAAAAGAAATGAAACTGCATTTTTTACGAATAATTGAAGTTCATGCTACTTCTGATTTCACCGGAAATGACTTAAACTTTCGATTTTTAAATGGGACACCCAATATATTTTCACCTCTTTTCTCTCCATAACATTCTGAATACAACCATGTATCATTTGTCACTTTTTGTAACCAATTCTTTTTCAAATTTCGAAATATTTTGATTTTTCAATCTAGCGTGCTATGGATACGTACCACTAATTACAGCCTTAAAATTTTGGGAAAATACAACTTCTCTGTTGTCGGTCAAAATGTATATGCTATGTAAAATTTTATTTTAAAATTGAAGTTACAAATATTTTTATATGGCTACATGGTGGCTCGTCGAGTTTGGAAAAAATACCATTTAATTTGATACCGCACACTTATAGGTTTTACACAAAATTTCGTTAAGAAACTTGAAAAAATAAGTAAGATGTTTCATAAAATAAGGCAGCTTTTGGTATTAAAATAGGATTTAAATGCATCGAGTTATATTTGACAACTTATGAAATAAAATCATTAAGGAGGTCCACTCCTTATTTTACTTCGCCTTTGCAAAAGTAAATTATGTATTTATTGTGTAATTATTTAAAGGAAGGAAGAATGATAATATTTATGCATGAAGATATGTTATTAGCTTTTGTATTATTGATTTTGTTTTATCAGTTGTGTTGGTTACAGGTTTTAATCTCTCAAGATTCTTCATTTTGAGAAATTTGCAATGTAATCTCTTAAAGTTTTTCTACGGAAGTTTGTTTGAAACCTAATGATGTGCAGTATCAAATTATTCAAATGCTCTTTTTTTTCCTAATCCGACGAGCCACCATGTTTCCATCAAAAAAAAATTTAATCTAGAAAATTTAAAATGAATTATTGCATAGCAGGTACATTTTGATAAAAAAGAGTGTAGTTGTATTATTCTCAAAATTATAGGTATTAAATTAGAGATTTGAAGATATCCATAGCACTCTAGAATAAAAAATAAAAATAAAATTCGGTTACAAAAGGTGACAAATAACACATGATTGTTTTCAGTAAATCACATAGAGAAAGAGGAACTGAAGGATTTGAAAATCGAAAGTTGTTGAATATTGTACTCTGTCAATGTAGTTAGATGACTGAAATATCTATGGAATTGTGCTTATAAATTGTTTTTAAAGTTGTTGATAGTCTTGTCATCGTCTTTTGTCAAAGAGTTTCAATAAAAGTTTTAGCCTAAACTTGTGTATATAGTTGTCAAACATATAAGATAAATAAAAAAAGGCGCAAAAAATGTTCTTATCTTGTCCATCTCTGCCTGGAAAGGCCACATAATATTGGGGGCAAGTGGTGCAAGAGTTTGAAATATCTAGTGCATTATAGGTATATTCGCAATGGGTAAATAATTTTTCAATTGCATCTAATTCATTATTGAGAGAGGATTTATTAATTCTTTTTGTTTAAGATAAACGAGTATACTAGAGATCGATACTAAGGACAAAGATGCAATTTAAAAAAAAATTGCAGCATAGTGATTCGATTTATCATTCATTAAAAAGTTATTCAACAAAAAGAATAATAAATAAAAAATTTTACAACATTCTCGTATGTACAGAGTGTTAATTCAGTACTGCATTCTTCACGGCTAAACATCTGGATTGTCAGGAAATCAGATATTTTTGTTCAGATAATTTAAAAATATTCTAGAGAAGGTACTTCTCAAATAAGTGCATATACCAACATGGTCTTCAATGAAAATAAATTCAACTTTCCAATTAATCGCCCGGTGTTTTATTTATATGAACTCTCTGTAATCCTATATTTTCAGATCGGATAGTGCGTTGCCACGTTATCATTATTTATACAGATTTTATTGCGAAAAATTACTTCACTTCGAACTGGAATAATACTTTCGCGGTTGACGATTTTCTAATAGATGATTTGCACCCTGTGTGAATTTTTCTGATGTAAGCTCTCAGGATGGTATGTCAATGATCGATTGTGCTAAAATTCAAAAATTATATTTATCATATGGGTGACTTGAACGGACTTTTCGTTCGACACAATTACACTAAATTTTGGTGCCGATTATGGTTTTCTCGTTTTTTATCGGTGATTTCTATAAAGTTTTAGTGCAATCATATTTGAAGGGTCCAGTGGAAAAACGATAGGGTTTTTTCCGAAATAGACACTTTAGCGGCATCTATTAGCTTATAGCTCGAAATATTAACATACCAAACCTTACTGGGGACAAACAATGACATTTCATGAAAAACTGCGGTCGAAAGTAGGCAGCACAGTGTAAAAACGATGACACTCCCACATTAGATTTCGCTTTTCTCAACTTTTTAAGAAGTGGAACCTCATCGTTTTTCCACTGGACCATTCATTTATTTCTTGCATAAAATTGAATGTTCTTTCATAACCTAAAATCAAATTCGGGAATATAATCAACATAGGACACTGGCATTCTGTTTCGTAGAATCATATTTTTAATCATCTGCTCTTGGGTATTTTGTGATCCTGCAGTAATAAAAGTAAATTCAATATTAATTTTCAACTTTAACGTCCTGCATTTCGAAAACGAGTTCTCATGTTACATGTTCACTTATAGATATTATTTTTCTTGCAATGTGAGAAATTAATGAACGGACCGGTCCACCTTAGGAATCATCCTGTACAAGCAAATATTATGCTAGTGCTCACATTTCCTTCAAAAAAATTAAGCAAGTTATCAATTAAAAAGTATATATTTCTGCCAAAATTGCATAGTACCACGCCATACACACCTTATATGGTAATCACATCAGAATATTGGCTAAATTCAGTGCGAGTCAATATCAATACTTACATAACTTCAGGAAATTACCAGGAAATTAATTCCTAATTTGTCAATAACCAAACATAGTTTTTTAGGCAAAAATTGCAATAAGTCAATAAGTAAAATTATTGTCATCTCTAACTTTATTCAAATTATTCCACCTATCGCCCCCACCGACTTAAACTTTAAACTGGACTGCCAATACCATATTATCGAAATTGATCCAATTACGAAATTGATTGGTGGCCATAGGACATGCGCATTGTGTCTGTTATCTGTCAGAATCACATTGGCGTACTTCAGGAAAAATTAATGGGTATAGTACGAAAGCAAGTGGAATGTTGAAAAATTGAGTTTTTATTTAATGACGAGAATATTTTATAACTGTACATTCATGAATCACATTTCCTCTCCTACTTTCACTTTGAAAGAGTAAAAGGAAAATAGATACCCAAGCAATCCTCAGCAACTGACATTTCCCTTGGAGTACCACAGGGCTCAGTGTTCAGACCGGTACTATTTATTTTATATATTAATGACTTAAACGTGTCAATATACGAGGGCTGACAATAAAGTAAGGTCTCCAACGCTGCAACTTCGCCGGATCACGCGCTAGGCGAAATCTGGCAACACCGCCGTGTTCCTTGGTTCCCCCACTACCACTTTGCTGCTGGGTGAGGCTTCCCCGACCGCTCAGTCTTGGCTGAGCAGCCGTCAACGATGGAGGTACTACTCGCGTCAGCGTCCAAGTGCGAATTGCGTTCTGTAATACGTTTTTAGAGTGCGAAAAAGGTGACACCTATTGAAATCCATCGTCAACTAGTTGAAGTTTACGGGGAAAAGTGTATGGACATAAAAAACGTGCGTAAGTGGAGCCGCGAGTTCAATTCCGGGCGCACTAATGTTCACGACGAGGAGAGAAGTGGCCGACCGTCGGTCTCGGATGCGATTGTTCAAGCAGTGGAGGCAGAAATGCTCAAAAACCGCAGTGCGACAATTAGGGACTTGGAAGAGAAGCTTGGAGGAGTGTGTAGCAGCGAAACAATCCGTCATATCCTTGTGAACAAGTTGCAGTACCACAAAGTTTCTGCCCGATGGGTGCCGAAACAGCTGACCGAAGACCACATGAAGCGGCGCGTGGAATGTGCGACCAAAGTTGTGGCCCGTTTTGAAGAGGAAGGCGATGATTTTTTGGAAGGGTTTGTTACGGAGGATGAAACGTGGGCTCATCACTACACACCCGAAACAAAGGAGTCGTCCAAACAATGGCGCCATAGCGATTCTCCGAAACCCAAAAAGTTTAAGGCGACACTGTCAGCCGGCAAGGTGATGGCTACGGTGTTTTGGGATCGCCACGGGGTATTGTTGGTGGATTTCATGCCAAGGGGAACCACTATCAATGCAGCAAGGTACTGTGAGACCCTGGAAAAGCTTCGTCGTGCCATAAAAAACAAACGCCCGGGATTGCTGAGCAAAGGAGTGAAATTTCACCACGACAACGCGCGCCCGCACACAGCCAACGTTACCCTTGACCTGCTCAAGACATTTGGCTGGGAAATCATCGATCACCCTCCCTATAGTCCCGACGTGGCCCCCAGTGACTACCACATGTTCCCCGCCCTGAAAAAACATCTCGGAGGGAAGAAGTTTGATAGTGACGCGGAGGTTCAGAAAGAGGTCAACACCTGGCTGCGCGAGGCGGACGGAGAGTGGTATTCTGCCGGCATAGACAAGTTCATCGTGCGGATGCGCAAGGTGTTGGAAAAAAATGGCGATTATGTAGAAAAGTAGCCAAGACCTTGGCCTTTCCAACGGTGTATCGCTTTTTGTAAATAAATGTCATTTTCTATGAAAAAAAAAATTGGAGACCTTACTTTATTGTCAGCCCTCGTATTCACTTACCATATAAGCTGATGATACATCAGTGATTATTGTATCCCAAAAAAAGATATTTCACTACAAAAACAGTTTAGTGACATTTTCCAAAAGTTGGAATGTATTGTTTTTGGCTAACTCTATTTAAATTCTGAAAAGAGAGACTTCCTTAGATTCCGGAATTACCAAAGGTCTTGCCCAGAACTGTAGATCGAAATTAGTAATAATCAAGTGGCTCAAAATTGTACAAGTGTTCAATTTCTAGGTATCTATTTTGACAGTACGTTAAGTTGGAAAACTCACTGTGATAAGTTGGTCCAAAATCTTAATTCTCATAACTTACTCAAAAACTTAAGGGAAGTCTTGAATACAAAACAAACACTCAACATTTACTATGTACAGGTGAAATCACGGCTGGGGTGCAGTACGTTTGTAATATTTTTTGATCCTACTTATGACTAATTCCTATACAGATTTATATTTTGTTTAAAGGAAAGTTAAGCTTATTATTATTAATGTAATGGGGACCATACTTCAGTCGTTAAAAATTAGGGATTTTTACACCAAAGTCCAAAACACTTCATTTCTATTTACACAAGGTAACGCCAATGACCTAATTAATGGCTCCCCAGATTGTCAAATATCAATTCTTTGGTGGCTCTTGTTTTTCGAGTGGTTGGCATATGAGTACTAGCAGTCTAGTTTAAAGGTTAAGTCGGTGATCGCCCCCACTTAACACTTGGCGCGGAAGATGTAAAGGCCCGCACAGCAATTAGGTATGTTTCTTCCATGCAGGGACGGGCGTAGTTATAATAGAAATCACAGCTGTATGCGGTGCATATGTACTAGTCCGACCCTGGTTAGCGGCATGGAAATCAATTTCGTGCTAATCGACCATTTTTATATGTTTGACTACAACTATAACTATAATTTATTTCAAAATGAAATAAGTTTAAGTCACTTCTCGTGAAACCAGAAGTTGCATGAAGCTGTGTTTTTGTAAAAAAAATGCAGTTTCAAGTCTTACACAGATCCTCCAAATTTTACTCTATTATCTTCGAAAACGAAAAAGTTATAGGGGTAAACCACTTTCCGCAGACACCCGGTATAGTGTTGCATTATTACGATATCGGATATCAATAATCCAAATGTTGACAAAACATGTATTCATGTATTATTCAAGTGAAATAGTTCGATTGGTAACATTTCAGTTGCAGTTTAAATTTATCAAATTGAAATACAGCAAGGAAATACAATCAATACAATGTTTCGATAACATTGCTGTATACAATGAGGTAAATAAGTCATAAAGCAGTTATTCCACATGAATGGGGCAATTTTGGTGATATGGACAAGTTTGATTGAAAACTGTATTTATTATTCAATGTATAGAATTTTTTTTTAAACAATGGAATATTCACCAGTCAATAGAGCACATACCTAATTCATTGTGAGTGAAATAGTATACGGTACCATATTTACGCCTTTTATGTACAACTAATAATAATAATAACATGCCTTTATCCATCATCTTAAAAGTTTTACGCGAATAAACGTTTAACTCGAATAATTAATGGACAGGGTTCAGCTATTGAAGCTGCTTTCAAACCCAACCGAGTACACGAAATTTAAAATAGTATATTATGATGGAAGTTTTATAAGACACTATTTTGTCGCATGCGTTGTTTGGAGTGCGACGAGCGAAGCGAGGAGTGCTCCAAGAGAACAAGTGCCACAATATGTCTTATAAAACGTGTTTCGTATATTATTTTTTTATTTAGCATTTTTATGTAGTTTTTTATTGGCAAAAATTGGATTCAATATTAATAAATAATATCAGAAATATCGGGTTGGTAACACAGATAAAATATTTAAAATTTGAAGGAAGCTGTAATTAATTTGCTTACATAAATTAATAAAATTTTGAATGCAAATATCAGTAAATTACCTTTTTTAAAATGACTGATGAAGGAGGAGGGCTCTTTTATAAAATATGAAAATAAACGAGCGGAATTTTTATAAGATAACACGCTTGAATGTAAATTTTGTAGTATTTCTATACTTATTTATGGAAGAGATAAATTGGGAAATGACTGACACTGACATGCACTTGACAATATAATCAACAACATCTATTTAACATCTACATAGTGTTAATATCCAAAGATGATATAACCAAATATAATAGTCCAACAACCCCTCCTATTTGGTTACTCCTTGTAGCTGAATACACTTCAGAAATTTTACAGGGGTCAATGGCTTCGTAAGAGAGGCGGCTACCATATCATTTGTTGGTATATATGATAGCTTGATAAGTTTTTCAGCTATCTTCTGTCGTAGAAAATGGTGACGCACATCGATATGTTTGGTTCTGGATTGGTAAGAACCATTCTGAGCAAGATTGAGTGCGCCCTAATTATCCACGAATATTCTGAGTGGAGTATTTTCTGCTGTTCCTTTTACATATCGGAGGATACGCTTTACTGCAGACCAATGTGCAGGTCCTGGATTGTTATTCAACCGGCTGACAAAGCTGACAGCAGAAGCTATGTCTGGTCTGGACACCTGCGAAGCAAACAACAAACTTCCCACTGCTTCTTGGTATGGGATATTCTCCATCTTTCTCTAATCATCCAAAGAGCTGGGCTGCTGGTCCCTCGACAGCTTTACGTTAGGATCTAAAGGAGTTGTCGCAGGGTTGCAGCTTTCCATATGAAAACGAGTTAAAACGTTCTCAATATATGTTTTCTGATCAATCTTCTTTTCCTGTCCCTTGAAATTTGAAATCCAAGTACATATTTGGCTTCACCAATGTCGGTCATCTTGAAGCTTTTCATCAGCTGAGATTTTATCTCGTGTTTCAGATTATGGTCGTCAGAAAATATTAGCAAGTCATCAACCCAGACTGCAATAACCACCATCTTTCTCTGACTTGACTTGAAATAAACGCATGGGTCGAATTTTGACTGTTTCATACCGATACACTTCAGACATCCATCCAATTTGATGTTCCACACTCGACTTGCTTGTTTGAGTCCGTATAAACTTTTCCTGAGACGACAGACTTGGTTCAAATTCTGATATCCTTCAGGCTGATGTATATATATTTCCTCCGTGAGTTCTCCTTGGAGGAAAGCTGAAACTGCATCCATTTGATCAATGTCCATATCTCGTTTGACTGCCAGTGCCAGAAGATACCGAATCGAACTATATCTCACCACCGGAGAAAAGTTTTCCTCAAAATCTAGTCCCTTGCGTTGGGCACAGCCTTTAACAACGAGCCGGGCTTTATGCTTCACTATTTTACCAGTGACATCTCGTTTTGTTATTAAGAGGTACCTTTCCTGGAGGTAGATCCACAAGTTCCCACGTTCCATTTTTCAGCTGTGATTGGTATTCATGGTCCTTGGCTTGTTTCCAAAGATCATGGTCAGGACGATTAGTAATTTCATCAACAGACGTCGGATCATCGGGTTCACTTAAGCTCATTGCATAAGAAACATAATCCTCGAACTTGCTAGGGGGACGTCTAACACGTTCTCCTCTTCGTTGCTGGTCGACAGGATCAATCCGTGCCTGCTGTAGATTATCACGATAGGTCGGATCATCGTTCCGAACACCCAGTTGATCAATGTCATCATTGGAGATGGAATGAAAATCGGTTGAATTGTTTGATTCATTTTGGTCAGTCAAATCATTAGATGAACTATTTTCGTTTTCAGGTCCATCGTCTCTTTCAGCTGGGAAGTCCCCATTGGAGTTATCTGGAACTTCTTCAATACGTTCATCTTCATTTATCATTTGACTGCCTGTGTCATCATAGACCAAAGGAAAGTTCTCAAAATTTCTTTCGAATTTTCCCAAAAGCTGTGATACTTTCTCGTGTTCCGAAAAAATGACATCACGGGACACGAATACTTCCGATTTCTTCGGATCATAGTGTCTGTATGCTTTACTATTCACGCTGTAGCCAATGAGTATGCTAGGGCGTGATTTCGGGTCCAATTTCTTACGGTTGGGAGCTGGAACACGAGCATACACTCTGCAACCAAATATACGAATATGCTTAACGGACGGTTTTCTTCCTGTCCAAATTTCCAGAGGTGTAGCTTCTGTGCATTTCGTAGGAGATCTGTTGAGAAGGTAGCATGCCGTGTTTGCGGCCTCTGCCCAAAATTTGTGAGGAAGTCCCGAATCAGCAAGTAAACATCTGACCTTCTCTACGATCCGCTTTTCCATTTTGTTCAGGCGTATGAGGAACGGAGGTCTGGTGTTCGATACCTGCTGCACAAAGAAAGTCTTTCATTTGATTTGAACAAAATTCTCCTCCATTGTCTGTTATAAACGTTTTTATCTTCAGACCAGTTTGATTTTCTACAAACTTTTTAAAATTGAGAAATGTATCAAAAACTTGGCTCTTTTTTGCCAAAAAATAACAAAACGACATGTGGCTGTAGTCATCCAAGAAGGTAAGCATATACTGGGACCCCGCTAGTGATTTCTCTAGTGGTCCAACTAAATCAGAAAGAATTAGCTCCAAAAGTCTGGAAGATTTAGTTTCACTCAAGGGAAATGACAAACGATGACTTTTACTGACAGCACAAGTTCCACAAACAAATTCTTTTGGAATTTTATCAGAAAAAGTTATTCCGTGAACTAATCCGTTTTTCAGCTTTGTTAGATTGGATAAATTGACATGCGCCATGCGCCTGTGCCACAAAAGTTCTGCTTTAGGAAAGTCTGATTGAGCCATCAAAACTGATTGGGAAGAAAGGTCGAGCCTGAACAAATTGTTTTCTAATGTAGCGGTTGCCAGAATGAAATCATTTGCATCATACACCCGTGCACCATCAGAATCAAAGACAACTGTATTTCCTCTCTTCACAATTTGACTAATTGAAAGAAGATTCACACGTAAATCAGGTACATAATATACATTTCGAACAGTAATATCTGAAGTATTGCCATTAACTGTGACAGGCAGCTTTATATCACCAATGCTGCTCGTTTGCAAAATATCCTGACTGTGTGCGGTGCTAACATTCATTTTTGTCGGGATAGTTCCATTCACAAAAGTGTTTTTGTCCTTTGTCAAATGCGCTGAACAACCCGAGTCAAAAAACCAATCTGAATCACCCACATAAGTTTGTGTAGAAAGAGCGGTAAACATGGCTTGTTCCTTGTTATCAACATTGGCATTCACGGAAAACTGTGTCTTTTCACCACGGTTGGAACAATTTTTCGCAAAATATCCGTATCTATTACATTCGTAGCAACGAGGTCCTTTAGATTTGAAACTGGTACAGTTTTTGTCGGAATCGGAACAATTCTTTTTGAACTGTTTCTTCAAACTAGATTGACCGGAACTGTTCTTCGAACTGGAATTTTTCCGATGTTGAAAACCATACATAGCCTCAACTGTATGTCCATCCCCTCTTTTACTCATCGAAACATCTTGAAGAAGCTTAGTTTTGATCGCATCGGCGGTAATTTCAATACCGGAGGACTCTATCGCCATGATCATAGGCTCGAAAATATCGGGAAGACCGGCTAATAAAATAGTGCCTACCCACTCATCAGAAACTTTCAAACCAATGTTTGTGAGTTTATAGGCGGTCGTGATGATCCTGTTCACGAAATCCTCAACTGAGTCACAATTTTCGAGCCTAGTCATAATCAGAGATCTCAATAAACCAACACTATGAGCCCTGAATCCTGGAAGGCAGATTCCAAAGTATCCCACGCTTCCTTAGCAGTCTTTGTTGATTGTAAATGAACGTAATTTACTTGATCAACCAGAAGAATAATTTTTGCTCTCGCCTTGATGTCTTTCTTGCAAGAATCGGTCTTACAGTCACCAGAAACGCAGTCCCAAAGTCCCAAAGTCCAGAAGATTGGCCTCAACTGCAAATTTCCAAGCGTCGTAGTTCTCGCGCCCCTTCAATTTTTCTATTTGCGGGATTTGACTAGACATGCCCTGGGCCCATAACCTATAGTATTTCTATACTTATTTATGGAAGAGATAAATTGGGAAATGACTGATACTGACATGCACTTGACAATATAATCAACATCTATTTAACATCTACATAGTGTTAATATCCCCAAAGATGATATAACGAAATATAATAGTCCAACAAATTCATCTGATAATCTTTATGCACGAGTGTTGTTCATTGGAATGTTTCAGGAGTGAAGATTTTTTTTTTCTGAGATATATCATAGTACTGACGAAGACTATAAATAAAATTGTGCTTGTCTCGCTACATTTATTTACTTTTCCAAGTTTACCTTACATTTTTCAGTGTTGCTTGTGGTGTCGGCGAAGGGATGTTCTAGCAAAGCAATTATCACCCCGCAGTCTAATTTTGAGGAATTTTTCTATAATTGCATTCTTATGAGAAATTTTATACATAAGGTAAATATTCTGTCATAATTGCACAACTGCATGAAATTCAGGATGATTTTGCAAGAAACCGTTTTATCCAAAAATTCCAAGAGTTTGTTTTCATATTTTGGAGTAAGAGCCCGAGTCCAAAGGAGAGTCCGTAGTGATATTTTGTTGTTTTAGACTCCTAACAATCATTCATTAATTCGTTATAAACATTCAAATAACAAAAATTGTTTTTCTTTTGTTTTACTTATAAATTGAAAACGAATAAAGCTTGCTCTGGTTGCTTTAATGAGATGGATTCTAGATAATAATTGAAATACGAACAAAATGGAATATTTTACAACCCGATTGGATCATTAGTAATGGAGGAAAACCGGATTTTTTAATTTATGAAAGTATAGAATATCGTCTACTTGATGCCTGTACAAAATAGGTGCTGTCGGTTCATCAGTTTTGGCACAATTGCAATTTGATTTTTTTGCACTATCTTGCAGCGTGCTCTAGTGATAGCTCTAGTGATAGTCCGATTTCAATTTCTAAAACATATTTTGAAAGTAGAAGTACAGTCCATGAAACGAATATTGTCATTTTGAGCTAAAATGCTGCGAAATGGGTGAAAAATGCTTGCAAACATGGCTGAAAACGGCCGAGCTGGCGTAGGCGATGGAGTGGTAGGAGAGAGCGGGAGATGAGGGGAAGCGTATTATCACGTAACCCATTCATTAGAAGAATTCTCCTCATCTCTCGGACTCTCCTACCACTCGGCAGCTAACGCGGGCTCGGCCGTTTTCAGTTATGTTTGCATGCATTTTCCACCCATTTCGCAACATTGTGACGCAAAATGAGAATATACATTTTGTAAACCATACTTCTACTATCATAATCTGTTTGAGATATTTAAATCGGACTTTCACTAGAGCATCCAAACACCCTGCAAAATGGTGCAAAAAAAATTAATTGCAATTGTGCCAAAACTAATGACTGACAGCGCCTGTTTTGTGCACACATAAAATACACATGATTCAATACTTTCATAAGAAAGGCCCCTACCTCTTGAAAAGTGGCGGAGTTATGAATTTTTCAAAAAATCGCCTTTACAAATTAACCGATTGGGTTGTAAAACATTCCAATTTATTTTTTCTACAATTCTTTACCTTGGGGCAACAACTAGTTTTTATTTTATAAGCAAAACAATAAAAAACACGTGTTTTGTTATTTGAATGTTTATAACAAATTAATAAATGACAGTTGCGAGTCGAAAACAACAGAATATAACCACGGATTATCTTTCATGTGATAACATAGTCGCTTTCCTACTGGTGTTTTTGTTAAAAACTCACTCATTTTATGCTCTATTGATTGGTGTATACAGATCATCTCACAACACTGCGAACATAGGAGAGGATATGACCAATTAACTATCGTCCAACCCCTTCAGTTTTCGCCGTTTTCGGTTTCGCTGTTCATGATGATAATAATTGTCAAACTGTCATCGTGACATCCTAATACTTATCTAGCAAAGACACTTATACAAGGATGTATTGATATCTAGTTAGCCTAGACCAGTTCCCTTCGTAAATAAGATATTGCGTTACCATAGCAACGAACAATAACTTATTAGAAGTGTCACTGTAAAGTTTGACGTCAAAAAAGTAAACCAGAGTTACGCAATAAATTAAAAGAAAAAATTTGTCCACCGAAATTGTGAAAATCGAAAAATTGGAGTATCGAGCCATCATCAAGTACCTGTATTTAAAAGGGTTAAGAGGTAAGCAGATTTACGAAGATATGCTTAATACCCTTGGTGATCAATGTCCTTCGTATGCGACCGTGAAAAATTGGACTGCAAGCTTCAAAAGAGGTAAATTTTCCATTGAAGATGATGACCGATCGGGAAGGCCAGTTTCTGTGTCAGTCCCCGAAAATATTGATGCAGTTCATGACATGATTTTAACAGACCGTCGAATTGGGCTAAAACGGATATCTGAAGCACTGAATATTTCATACGAACGCGTTCATCATATAGTTCACGTCAATTTGGACATGAGAAAAATTTCTGCAAAATGGATCCCCAAATGTTTGAACGTTGACCAAAAGCGTGCAAGGGTAGTAGCATCGCGTTCGATCTGTGCTCGATTTGAAAACGATGTAGACTTCTTAAACCGAATTGTTACTACGGATGAGACTTGGGTACATTTCTACGATCCAGAAACAAAGCAACAATCGAAGGCATGGCGACGCTCCGTTTCTCCGAGACCTAAGAAGTTTCGTGTCCAAAAATCTGCTGGAAAAGTTCTTGCTTCAGTTTTTTGGGATTAGCATGGAGTAATCATGATTGATTTTTTGGATAAGGGTAGAACAATAACTGGAGATTACTATTCGACATTACTGACCACTCTACGGGAAAAAAAATAAAAAGAAAAGACGCGGAAAGCTATCCAAAGGTGTTTTGTTTTTGCAGGACAACGCCCCTGCACAAAAATCTCATGTTGCCATACAAAAAATTCGTGATTTAGGGTTTGAATTACTAGAACACCCCCCTTATTCACCAGATTTGGCTCCGTCCGACTATCATCTCTTTCCTCAACTGAAAAAAAGTTTAAAAGGTCGTAAATTTTCTTCCAACGAGGAGGTAATAAAAGCTGTGGAGGTCTGGTTTGCAGAGCAAGGAGAAATATTTTTTTTGATAGGTCTAGAGACGTTGCAGGTTCGCTATAATAAATGTATCCAATTAAGAGGAGAATTTGTTGAGTACTTAAATATTTTGACATTGAAATTTTGTTTGGTTCTATAGCAGGCTAAGAATTTTTCAATATATCCTCGTATGTCATTGGTTTATTCTATGAAAGACAGTTTGATGGAAATCTGAAACTACTTCAAAATTCATGAAAAGGTTTTGTAAATTGTACAATTTCACTGATACGTTTCTTGAGAACGATCTGGAGATATCCGTCGGATCCACGGGATTTGTTGAGACCATCAAAATCTGTATGACAACTGGAAATATCATCTCAGTCAATAATAGTGATGTACTAGTTAGTTCTCCCAATATATTCAGAGTAAGAAATGGCAAAGGACACCGCAAACACCTTATGGGATTTGGGTCCCGGTGGATATTTTTGAATTTTTGGTATGGTGTAGTCCATGTTATTCTCAACTAATGTTACCATTGCGCCAACTCAAAAAAATTAACAGTTTTGCTGCTAGGGGGCGTTGAAATCACCCCTAGCGCAGATTAGACTATTTATTTTTGAATCCGGTAACAATATGTTCACTTGTTTCATTGCTGCTAACGTTGCACAATATTGTGCTGTTTTATAAAAAAAATCTTACCCCCCTCCTTCTCCTAATATGATGTAGTTCAAGTTATTTTGAATCGAAAATAATTGGGTGACAAACCCCGAAAATGAATAGTTTTGATGCTAGGGGGCGTTGAAATCTCATTTTGCTCAGAATAGACTATTTATTATTATAGGCTGAAACAATTTCTCTATGTATTGTAGTTTAGTTTATGCTGAACAATTGTGTGATTTCTTATAAAAAAAAATCTGAAACCTCCCCCTTACCCCGAACCCCTATTTTAAAACGCAAAAAAAAATTATTCTTGACTACTTGTAAATGCTTTATCAAAATAAATGTTTTATCAAAATAAATGTTTTAATCAGTTCAAATAATGAAGGAAATCGTACAGTTGTTTAATTTAATCTATCCCCTCTTCCTTTGAATCCACCAATATTTTTCTGAATGGAGGAAAAGGTGAAATTGAACCACTGTACAGTGCATCCCATTTTGGGTGAGACAGCCAGGTTTCTCGCTTGTTATTTAAGATAGAGCCTTGCGGTTTTCACGTTCCTGTCCTTTTTTTTTGTGAAACTCAAGTTGGCCTAATCAGATTTTGCATAACTGTTTCCGTTTATGAGATACAGGGCGATTTTGGAAATTGATACTTTTCGGACCCCTTCTTTATCTCCGAAGTTATTAGAAATAATGCTGAGCTAAAAACTACATCTGATACAGAATTCTGCGTAGAATCCAGTGGCGTACTAATTTTTTTTTCGGGGTATGGTTTTGAAGATACGACGCAAACCTATATTTTTTTTCAATGGAACACCCTGTATTTTATTACTTCGTTGAATTCGCTATTTTTTTCCCTTCAAAATTATGTATAACACTATATAGGTAGGATGTTCAGAAATGCTATAAAACACTAAAACATCACTTAATGATAATGTTTTGTTAGTGGGCCATGGATTTCCCATATAAAAGAAGAATTAATTGAATAATTTTCATTTGTGTTTTTTTTATAGGAGAGTAAGCAAATAAAGATAATACGAAAAACAAAACGTAGGTACCTACCTAATAGCAAAAAACAAATAATATAACAATTCATAATACAAATTAGATACAAAAGAAATACCCAATAAAATATTTATCATTAATAAAAATTTTCAACATTATATAATATCTTACTGATTAAACTGTTCAAATTGCTGTCCATTTTCCCTAATACATAATTGACAAACTTTTTCAATTCGCCTGAGTGCATTTAATATTATAAAAGGGCGGTTTTGTAAATTTCGGAAAGCTGCCGCTGTTGATGCACGAAGTTCTTCGGGACTGTTGTGTCTGTTACTGTATATTTTATTTTTCAAATAGCCCCACAAGAAAAAGTCTAATATAGACAGATCAGGTGATCTTGGAGGCCACCTGATGGGTCCATGAGTACCAATCCAACAACCCTGAAAATTATTTTCTAAAAACCGCCCGATCAATCTTGAATTATGGGCAGGGGCGCCGTCCTGTTGGAAATGTATGGAATGAAGAAAGGCGAGGGGAACATCTTCCAGTAGTTCCGGTAACACGTCTTCTAAAATTGTCAAGTACCTAGTTGCGGTAAGAGATCCTTCAAAAATGCGGTATATGATTTTTGTCCCCAATATGAAACATGCCACATTAAAACCAAATCTACCCTGTTGTTGTCGTTCAAAAATCAAGTGCTGGTTTTCATCATACCAATGCCTTGTATTTTGCCTGTTAAATATACCAGCACTGCTTATATGTGATTCGTCTGACCAAATAACTTTTTTTGCGAAATCAACGTCTCTCCGAGCATGGTTCAAAAACCAATTTCAGAAATTCACACGTCTTGCTGCATCACCAGGATATAAGTGTTGGACAATATTGACTTTGTAGGGTTTTAACTTATACTTTTTTTAAATTCTGTGTACCCGTGATCTGGAAATAGCAGTATCATTATCTAATTTTGCACAAGAAGTCTGATGATAGGCATGAACGCTAGCTAACACATTTATTTCATCTACTTCTTGATTCTCTTTATTATATACCTTGGGTCGAGGTTTAGAATATGCACCATAATTCAGTAAATTATACTTTAGTCTGAATATAGTTGCTCGGCTAGGTTGATGCCTCTCAGGATATCTGAAAGTTTTTAAATCACGATGTAAGGAAATGTCTTGTGGTAAAATTCTCGACGTCATACCTGTTCAAATAAAGTTCCAAAGCTTCGCCAACGTTTTCATTGGATTGATTCAAACATTGTATAATGTCATATTTTTCATTGTTTTGAAAAACCAAATCTCTTCCAGCCATTATCAGTTCTCAATCAACAAATTCACAAACAATTATTTCTACAATACTCAATATTCCTTCAAACCCAAACACGATGAAACACAATAATAATTCGTAGCGATGACAGCTAGATCAGATTTGTTTTTTATTCTCTTCAATGCCTATTTGATAAAACAATGCTTCCAAATGCATAGTAGCCATAATAACAACAAGGATGTTCGTATCATCCATGACCTACTAATGTTAATAATCAAAAGTAATAATTCTCTTATTGAAACTTGGAAAATCCATGGCTTACTAACGAAAAATTATCATTATGTGATGTTTTAGTGTTTTTTAGCATTTCTGAACATCCTACCTATATAGTGTTATACATAATTTTGAAGGGAAAAAATAGCGAATTCAACGAAGTAATAAAATACAGGGTGTTCCATTGAAAAAAATATAGGTTTGCGTCGTATCTTCAAAACCATACCCCGAAAAGAAAAATAAGTAAGCCACTGGATTCTACGCAGAATTCTGTATCAGATGTACTTTTTAGCTCAGCATTATTTCTAATAACTTCGGAGATAAAGAAGGGGTCCGAAAAGTATCAATTTCCAAAATCGCCCTGTATCTCATAAACGGAAACAGTTATGCAAAATCTGATTAGGCCAACTTGAGTTTCACAAAAAAAAGGAAAGGAACGTGAAAACCGCAAGGCTCTATCTTAAATAACAAGCGATAAACCTGGCTGTCTCACCCAAAATGGGATGCACTGTACAGTTTCCTTAATTTTAGCTGATTTAAACATTTATTTTGATAAAGCATTTACAATAAATATCGTGTTTTAAAACAGGGGTTGGGGGTAAGGGGGAGGTTTCAGATTTTTTTTTTTAATAAGAAATCACACAATTGTTCAGCATAATCTAAACTACAATACGTAGAGAAATTGTTTCAGCCAATATTAATAAATAGTCTATTCTGAGCAAAACGAGATTTCAACGCCCCCTAGCATCAAAACTATTCATTTTCGGGGTTTGTCACCCAATTATTTTCGATTAAAAATAACTTGAACTACATCATATTAAAAATTCAGAAAAATCCACCGAAATTTTTTCATTTTGTGTCTTTCTGGGGGAGGGGGGATAATCATACAAAACTGCTATTTCCCTTATTAAGGCATATTTAAACGTTCGACGATACATTTGAAGGCACTCGAGAAATATTTTTTTGCGTTCCGTAATAGGAGTTGGGGGGAAAAGGGGAGGGGGTAAGAATTTTTTTCATAAAACAGTACAATATTGTGCAACGTTAGCAACAATGAAACAAGTGAACATATTGTTACCGGATTCAAAAATAAAAAGTCTAATCTGCGCAAGGGGTGATTTCAACGCCCCCTAGCAGCAAAACTGTTCAGTTTTTTGGGTTGGCGCAATGGTAACATTGGTTGAGAATTACATGGACTGCATCATACCAAAAATTCAAAAAAATCCACCGGGACCCAAATCCCATAAGGTGTTTGCGGGGTCCTTTCAGTTAAAGCACTCAGTAATCCTTCGCCATTAGTCAAACGAATGAATTTTATTAGGTCCTGGAACGTTATCGGGTGAGCACTAAATCACCGGACATGCAACCGGACAATCTTATCGGCGACACAAAGGACAATATGGCGGAACTCGCGTGCGATAGCCAGATTGCGTGTCGTCTTAGCCTTTCCTTCGAATCCTTTCGCTAAAGCTCGGACCGTTATGCTTTTCACGCCGCGCAACATATAAAAGGCCTAATGTGAGTTTTATGATGACTACAGTTTGTCCTTCCGATATAAATTCACTTTGAACTTGGGGTGCACTCGGTGGAAAGTTTCGTTATCTGATTCAGGGAGGGTATGGGTGAAAGTTAATAGCGCTGGCACTATTTTGTATACCTACAACTTCTATACTGATGTTCTTTTTAGAAACTGTTTGTCTGGTAAACAAGACAAATTCTGATTACAGAAAATACCATACAAGGTGAAGTTAGCTGCCCTTACCAATCCCTAAACTGGATATATGATATCAAGAAAGTATATAAAAACAGTGCTTCATTATTTGTGTTGGATATATTTTCATTGTTAACTTATCTGTAATGTTTTATCTATTTATTTATGTGTACATATTTTTAACTCTTAACTTTTATTATGATCTTCATTCATTTTCATTTTATACATTTTTTTATGACTTTATAGAATTATTTACACTCACTTTATCAACAATTGACAATAATGTATATTTGATGATTGATTGAAATCAAAATATTTTATTATTCAACATTAGTCTAAGAGCTGCACTGAGAAAATTGTTTTAAATTTGCAATGTATTTTCAATGCTTAGTGGAACATTATTTCAGGTTCTTGGGAATCTTACTTCTATATTTCAATTTTTAAACTACAAGATGAATCTATACGCAGTTAATTTGAGATTTAATTCAGCGCGTAAAATTTCCTTCGATATACTGAAAATAATTGTGTGAATATCCCTCGACTATGAGAAGTTCCAGCTGCAACTGGAATGTACATCTGTTTTGGCGTAAATTTTCGCGTAGGTTGTAAAATAACGCATCCACAGGGTAAAGTAAGCTCCTACACGTTTCTGTTCATTCAACTGTGGTATTGAGGTATTACAAGTAATAAGTAATGATTGTATTTTGTGCATTGCATCATCAGTAGAAGGTAAGTGAACTTTATTAAAATCATAACATGATATTTACGAGATTGCATTCAGGTTTCTTCTTCATAATATCTAAATATCTAATGAAATTCAGAAGTGTAACCTCAAAATCACGATATGTTTTGTGGGAAACACCGATATCATATGTTGAATTGAGTTCCTATATATGAAAAATTACTAAATCGCATCAAAAATTTGATTTTGGAAGGTTATATGTTTTGAAACGTGTAACTTCGATCAATGAATCCCAAATTATGGAGAAACCAATAAATTCTTGGGTCGTTTTTCTTAACTAATACTTACTTTTTTGGAGAACGTTGGCTGTTGCTGAGTTTATTTGTGACACTTGCTTCCAAAAAGTCAAATTCTTTTAAAAAAAACAACATTCACCAAAAACTCCACAAGTACTTGTTCCATCATTGTGAAATGACATTTTCCCGAATAGAAAGCATCTAGCTGTCGAATAATAGAACATATCTATGATAATTTATATTGAATTTTATTGGTCTCTGCCCTAACTGCTTCACGAATTAACAAGACGATGGAAAGCCCGTGGCTTGTATAAATACAACTATTTTTTGTTTTTAGGACAATCGCACTGAATAGGAAAACCAGCCCATAAATCTTCATAATATATTGATAATGATTAATGTTAGTTTATGATATGCAATATTCGAAAATATATTCAGTTTTTTGCTATATTGGAATTAAATATTCAGTTTATGTTAAATTTATTTTTATTTCCAATTATTGAAGAGATCTGTACATAATTAACCGAAATATCGTAAGATAAGGACAGAATCTGTTGATATTAATAAAACATAGAATTTTTGTTTTACGACTGAACGCCACAGATTCAATTATTTTTTTCTAGTTCCTACATGAAGTGTGCTAGACGATTCTTACCCAGATGATACGGGGTCAATCTGTCTGCCATTCAGCCAGAGTGGTTAATAAAGTTATAGAAGTGGATGGAAAAATATTGAGGATTTTGAAAACGTTCAACGTTCAAAAATTTGAGCAATATATCTCCACTTCGCCAATACACTTTATTGCTATAAATACTCATCTGGAGACTATTATCAGTCTTGAAGATGCTAGTTTTATTAGCGAAACGTAAATCGAGTATAATATAATGAAGTGCTTTGGTGGCCTGGAGACGAATTTCTCAAATTGATGGATACATCTATGGTGCGTTAAATAAAAGACAAAATGTATCTACCTGTACAATAAAAAATATACAGTGAGGTCTTGAAGTAACGGATAAATTCATTTTCTACGTTGTTACCTATTTTCAAGAAAACCCCTGAAACACGTCAATTCATGTTTTCAAAAAGATACTCTGTGGACTAAAAAAAAATCGCTGCTCCTTCACCCCCATCAAAGTAGCAGCCAACACCCCCCCATTTTTTTAAAATGAAATAGGCGGTCAAGTGATACCTTTCGAATGGTATTCAATTGTCTATACAGCTGTGTGTCACGTATGGCAAACAACAGTTGGTAAATGAATAAAAAAAATAGGGTGCATTGAATATACAGCGAATTTAATAGTATTCGTGGTAATTTTTAACATTTTTAAAGTTAATTTTGTTTTGACGCAAAAATTCAAAATTCAAAAAATAGACATGGCTGTATAGACAATTGAATACCCTTCTAAATGAGGCATCACTTGACCCCCTATTTCATAATGAAAAATTGGTGGGGTGGCTGTCACTTTGAGGAGGGTGGAAGAGGGGCATTTTTTCGTGTCACAAAGTGTCTTTTCGAAAACATAAATCGATGTATTTCAGGGTTCTTCTTGAATATGGCTAATAAGGTAGAAAATGAATTTATCCGTTATTTTAGGACTTCACTGTATAAATTCATGATAATGTAATCCCACATTATGAAATTCCAAAGCAACTTCACATCGGAGTGTATTGTTCAAGTTGGAAAATCAGACCGTAATATTACAATGTAAAATTCCACTGCAAATTATTTACGTTAGAGAATCAAACCGTAATATTACAATGTAAACCTCTAATGCAAATTTTTGTTGTGAAGTAATATAACAATGTGAAGTTCCATCGTAAAATTATGTCACAACGTAAAGTTACATCGAAGATGTGCACAGAGTTGATCAGAGTAAATATGGTATGCAAAATTACACTCAAAGGTAAATTCCCGTTAAAACGGGCGGTAATTAAATTGCCTTTAGTGGGAGCGGAAAAAATTCTCCCAGTGTGAGGGACCAAAACTGCAAGAGTTTTATAAAAGCTGATATTTTGATATTGTGTCATGAATAGGTTGAATATCAATAGCCTGCCGTCAGTCAGCCAGTTTTTGGAACAACTGGCGTGTGGGTGGTTCCATACTTGTAAAAAAAACACGTATGTCGCAACTGTTTTATAAAATCTGAAAATTTGTCTGTGGATAGCTAGGCAAGCAACAAACTGCGTGGACATAGTCAGTCAGCACAATATTGGAACACTACGCGTCAGCGGTCTGGCAAACCCGTCAAAAAAATGGGTTCGTAAAAGAGTGTTATAAAATCTGAAAATTAGTCTGTGGATAGCAAGACAACTAATAAACTGTGTGGACATAGTCATTCAGCACCATATTGGAACACGGCGCGTCAGCGGTCCGGTAAACCCGTCAAAAAAACTGGATTCGTGAAAGAGTTTTATAAAATCTGAAATTTAGTTTGTGGATATCAAGACAACTAACAAACTGTATGGACATAGTCAGTCAGCACAATATTGGAACACTACGCGTCAGCGGTCCGGTAAACCCGTCAAAGAAATGGGTTCGTAAAAGAGTTTTATAAAATATGAAAATTTTCGTGTAGTTCATATTACCTAAAATAAGACTAACATAATCAGTCAAAAGTTTCATGAAACAAACGCCGTCAGCAGGCAATAGAAAGGCGCGTCTTATTTATATAGCGCGCTCTACCGCAAAATGGTTTTATGTTCAGAAATATGCAATATTCAATACATTATTCAGTCTGCCATATTCTGTAGAATATTGTATTCCAGTGGTGCCATGAGCTTTGTCTCGAGTGAATGCATCATTGATTTTTTTTGTGCATTTTAATGTAAGCTTGTCTTCAATTTTTTAAAATATTATAATATTTAATATTCTACATTCAAACAAGTTTGATGAGGTTGTATTGTATGAATTTGGGAACCAAAATGAGAGAATAGAGAATGGCGAGTTTAACATGACGACGTTGAATGTAAAACATTCATTACTGAAAATTAGGCTTGTAAAAATACCCAAGGTAGACTATAAAATATGTGAAATCTGTCTTTAAAAAATTTTCAAATATTATGAACACCCTTTCACGAACCAAATTTTTTTGACGGGTTTAGCGGGCAGTTGACGCGAAGTGTCCGAATATTCTGATGACTGACTATGTCCACACAGTTTGTTAGTTGTCTTGCTATCCACAGAATAATTTTCATATTTTATAAAACTCTTTCACGAACCCAGTTTTTTTGACGGGTTTACCGGCAGCTGATGCGTCGTGTTCCAATATTGTGCTGACTGACTATGTCCACACAGTTTGTTAGTTCTCTTGCTATCCACAGACTAATTTTCAGATTTTATAACACTCTTTCACGAACCCATTTTTTTGACGGGATTGCCGGACCGCTGACCCGTAGTGTTCCAATATTGTGCTGACTGACTATGTCCACACAGTTTGTTGGTTGCCTAGCTATCCACAGACAAATTTTCAGATTTTATAAAACAGTTGCGACATACGTGTTTTTTTTACAAGTTTGGAACCACCCCCACGCCAGGCTATTGATGTTCAACCTATTCATGACCCAATATCAAAATATCAGCTTTTATAAAACTCTTGCAGTTTTGGTCCCTCAGCTCTCCGTCTAATACTCTAATAGACCTTTAAAAACAATGTTTATCTTGCGCTGCAAACCAGGCCACAACGGAAGAATTAAAAAATATTATTAATGATAATAATATTTATTTTCCATTAGACACTGATTACATGTATTGGAATCGTCAAAGTACATATAAAACTACGACAGCACAATTCGGAGTGTAAATAACTAACTTTACCCACATAACACATATACAGTGCTGTCAAGAGTCTGAGAATGGTCTCTCTAAAGGATGTTTTTTTTATGATGCCCATTCAATGGTGATATTGGCAATGTTGCCAAATCAACAGTTTTTCAGATATTGAGGGCAACTGAACAGTTTCTAATGACTTTGGTGAAATTTGGCATGCCTCGTTTCCATCGTATTGACCTGATAAATATAATGACAAGATTTTGAAGTTTTTGAAAAAAGTACGACATTTTAACGATTGTAACATTCATTTTCACTTTTTCAATATAAAATTCGAAACTAGAAGCTAGTATTCTATTTACAATAAGAAGTACAAGTACAGTTCACACCAGAGCTCAACAGCCAAGTTGTTTGTGGTTTTTGAAATATTACAACATGGGGCATTTTCGTTGAAAAGAGTTTGGGAACGTTACAATATTTCAATAGTCTATCGAAATAAGAGTATTCAACTATCTTGGAAAAGCCTGTACTTATTGTAATCGGATGGTATAAATTTCCATCTTTTCTGAATCCTGTTTTTTTTTTAATTGGGACAGCTTCTCCGACTTTCAATATTTCTGGGATGGACAAAGTTAGGAATGACAAGTTGGCGAGAGAGGTGACTGGCATTGTAATGAATGGTAGAGATTTCTTTATGAGAAATAATGGAACTTCATCAGGGCCTGATGAGTATTTGTTTTTGGATTTTGTTGCTGAAAGCAGCGAATATAATTCCTCTGGATTGAAAGGCTCTAAAAAAATGGAATGCTGAATCATATTTATGGGATGGTGGTTCAGTTTACCATCCACTTTTAGTTTGTTTAATATTTTTGAAGGAGAATCAATGAAAAAATTGGATAAATCACCTAATTTATCTCGCAAAATGTCACCAGTTACAATTTGAATATTTTTTTACGCCTCTCTTCCTATTTGAGAGTTTGGATGTTACTTCCCATGATGTTTTGCTGGGATTAGGAGAATCTGTAATTCAGTTCTCATAATTTTTTTTAATATCTCGTACTTGTGTAACATGTTCGTTTTTTGCATTTTTGTAAGCATATGTGAGGGTCGCAGGATACCTCATTCTCAAGATATGTAAATCTTTCAAAATTGCACTTGATGATTTCACTTCACCTGTTACCCATTTTTTGTTCTGTGAATTGTCATTTTTCCAATGTTTTTTCAGAAGTGATGAAAAATTGCACCAAAAAGGGAATCAAGCTTCGAAAGCATCTTTCCATTCTTCACATTTGAGTGCTTCACAAAAGTGATCTACACAATGCTTATTGAAACTTCTCCTCGTTCGAAAAGTTTTTGAAAGAACATCATACACATTATAATCTTTTTCGAACCTATTCAAGACGGAAAGATGCCGCATGTTCTGTAGTTAATTGCCATATCATGCTTCAATTCGCATTTCATTTTACTGCGAGGATAGTCTTCAGATTGTCTATGGATGGGACTGGTTCAATATACAAATGATTGTGTTTTCTCATCTTCCATTTTTGAGAATTTTCTATCTTCCCATCCATATTTTCCGGAAGTTGGATTGTTTTTTTCTGGTTTCCAGTGTACAATAAAAACCCAATAATTGCCGCAGTATGATTCAGATAAAATCATGGGTATCTATTGTCCAATTGGGTAGAAGTGAAATGATCATCATTTGCGCAGTTTGCTATATTCCGATTGTTTCATGAGAATATCTATAATTATTCTATAAAGAGGTAAAATACGTTTTTCAGTTTGGGTAATTGGTTGTTTTGTAGGGTTGTTTGTGTGTTGGATCAACTACTGAACCAATTCTAAAATAAATTAACAGAACGAAAGCTACACACTATTCCTGAGTAATATAGGATATAGTTCAATTTGATAGAAAAAAAAATTGTACATAAAATTTCTATATTTGTCTCTATTATTTTACGCGGCGCATTCACCATTACTTGTACGGTAATTAAATCAATTCACTTCACGCTTTGCAATAATTATTTATCGCAGTAATATCAAAGTCCTTGAGGTCCTGGCAATGTGGTAACGTGAAAATGGGGTACCGCCATCCACCATAAGTCTGTTTTTGCACATTTTGTTAACATATAGCGATTCTTGTCACTTAAACTCAGGTGATGATTATTCGAATCTAGGAAATGAAACTCCCGGAGAAGAAACCCCGGATAAAAAGTCCACCGAAAAAAAACCTCGGAAAAAAACTCACGGAGTATAAACCTTCTGGAAAAAAAACCCTTGGAAAAAACCCTACGAGCATTTTAGCATTTTGGAAATACATTTGGTGAAAGAACTAACTTTACGTAGATATTTATGGCATTTATGGGCCGTGGTGGTCGGCTGGTAAAAGCGTACGCCTCGCAAGCGTGGGGTCGTGGGTTCGATCCACCGATTCACCGGTCTCGTGCATGGCATCACACGTTAAAAGGTAAGGGCTGCGTCTTCCCTAGCACACACAAGTCTCTCGGAGACTTCCGAGGGTTGTGCGTAGGGGTGCAATCGGTTGACGGAAATAAAAATTTAAAAAAAAAATTGAGTGCGTGGAAATTAATAAAGTGATTTGCCAACATTTTTCCTTTTGAAAATACATTTTGTGAGTAGTAATTTTGTATATAATCAAACCAGCACTAACTAACCTTAAGTAGAAATTTGAGTGCAAGGAAATTGATAACATAGGTCGGTTTTGCACCATTTTTTAAATATGTTTTTTTTCTGTTATTTCCGAGGTGTGTTTATTCCGGTTTTTTTCCGGTGGGTTTTATTTCCAGTGGTCTTTTTTCCGTTTTTTCCATTTTTTTTCGGTAGGTACTTTTACCTTTTATCGAATATTCATTGTTCTTGCAATTGTGAGGATTAAAATTTGAGAAAGTGTTTTGTGACGAATTGTACGATGGATAATTTTAGTGAGTTTATTCAAAATCTATTCAGTTATAAAACGTTAAGATTTGAAGAAATATGTAATATTTTATTTAAGTAATTGAGTGAATCACAACTTCTAATAATTTTTTGTATCTAGCTTATTGTACATTCACTTTAAAAAAGCTAGTAAGTTATCGAAACATGTCATATTTACGAAATTTCGAACAAGTTCGAATGTTTTTCCGGAGGCTACAAATAAATGATAAGAATAAAATCGACAAAGTCGAAGTACCCTTCTCTCCAAATATTTCCACAAAGTGGAAAATATGAGGCAAAAATCTCACAAAACAACTACTTCCCTGGCTAATGCCATGACGGATATTGAACTACATCTGACAGATATTTGTGCAACGTTCTTCAAAGAACAACAACAACAACAACAAGTGCTTATTGTAGACAAATAAAGTTGTCGGACCTACACTTGCACTGATGAGAAGAAATAACCTCGAAACATTTCTGCAGGTCATCCCCAGCCAAATTAAGGATAATCTTCTGTTTGCCTACAATAAGCACTTGCAACTGAGTCTTCTTTGAAGAACGTTGCACAAATATCTGTCAGATGTAGTTCAATATCCGTCGTGACATTAGCCAGGGAAGTACCTAGTTGTTTTCTGTCAGATTTTTGCCTCATATTTTCCACTTTGTGAAAATATTTGGAGAGAAGGGTACTTTGACTTTGTCGATTTTATTCTTATCATGTCATATTTAACCTTCCAGTGGTGGCGCCAAAGCTTGTTGCACCAGTGGTTGCGCTGGTGTCACAGACCAAATGGGGAAGGGGTGGGATTTTCTTCAAAAAAATTAAATGACTTTCAACAAAAGGTTCATTCAAGAAAGTGTACTACAATTAGAAATTAATTTTTCCAAATTTACACGTAAATAATTTTTTTTTGTTTGTTTAAACAAACAAAAAAAAATTTTTTGTTTTTTTTTGACGTGTAAATTTGGAAAAAGTAATTTCTAATTGTAGTACACTTTGTTGATGAACCTTTTGTTGAAAGTCATTTAATTTTTTTGAAGAAAATCCCACCCCCTTCCCATTCGGTCTGTGACACCAGCGCAACCACTGGTGCAACAAGCATTGGCGCAACAAGCATTGGCGCCACCAATGTGTATTGAATAAAATGTGTGAAGATCGAATCGTTTTCTGTGTAGTTCGTACAATTACTATTGATCTTCATCAAGTTATGGCCGAGTCAATAAGAAGCTATAGTATGTTTTATTTTTAAATTATTGATAACATGTTCGAATGCAAAAATTAGAATAGAACAACAACAAATTTTTACTATATTTCATCACACCCGGGTGATGCTACAACCCGAATTCCGCGTGGATTATCAACTCTCAAAATCACAAGCGGCTTAAGTGTGCCGCTCTTCTATAAACGATGGATTCACTGACCTCCGGACTGAAATAACTGCCGATCGATCGAATTTCGCGCTGTCGATTGTTCTCTTCTGCTCTCCTCGCTTTGCCAATTTGCCATTGGAATTCATTAACTTTAAAAATAGACGAGCGTGGTATGCACCTTCACACTTCTATCTGTCTTTTTCACTTCTTGATCATTCCACTAGCCTCTCCGTTTACCGAATAAAACTAGTTTTATTTATACAACATATCATTATCATAGCCATCATCACAATCACAGGCCTAGCCTTACTCGTTGTCTCAAGAAATTTGTGTATTTATGCATCACAGTCATTAGCTTGAAAATTGACAGGTGACACCACTGTCATTAGTGTCTTTTTATCCCAAAGGGACATGTTTCAATCATTTCAGTAGTACCCTCTTCCTGGCTCATTTTTTTCCGAAACACAATAAAAAATAACAAATAACAAGGATCTCGAGTCAAAACAAATAATTATAAATGTCGTTTGTCAAACAGATATCGACGCTCATGCGCTTGCGCATGTCGTCCTAATAATAAGCATACATATTGAAACTTGCCAACTTTGACGGTCAAATTCTTATGATTATGATTGAGACTAAACCTAAAGGAACTGGATAAACGCTCCTTCCCAAGTAGCACACCTATATTGGTAAAATATTGGTACAATATTGTGAACATATTGGCGAAATATTTGAAATGCAATATTGGCGAGAAAAAAATGTGAACATTCGGCGATATTGGTCCAATATTTCTTGAATAATATTGGCGAAATATTTTTGAACTAATATTGGCCTCAAAATGTTCGGCGATATTGGTACAATATCGCTGATACAATAGTGGCACAATATTCAAAAGTTATATTGTCAAGAAGTAAAATGTAAACATTTTGCGATATTGGTCGAATATTGTTTGAATATTTTAGAAATAGTATTGGTGAAATATTCTTGAAGCAATAATGGCCTCAAAATATTTCTCGATATTGGTACAATATTTATCAATATTGATACAATATCATTTGGATATATTGCTGGATGTCATATACCTTGGTAAATTATTAAATGTCTTTTAGTTGATGAAGGTGACACCAGAGTCTGCCTTTTGATCGCCATAACCACTGAGTGAGCTGTCTGAGAAAAGTCATGAGAAGTATTTAATATACTTTCGTAGGTTTTAGAAGACGTTCTATATGTAGAGCCACCTAGCGGATTTTCATCCAGGTTTGATCATGATATAATTTCAATATGTTCCATTGAATATTCGGCCAATATTCAAATTTCATCTCAATCTAGATGTAGGAAACAATATGAAGACAATATTTTTTTAACGATATCGATAAATATCACTGAACCAATATTGACCCAATATTAATAATTAAGATTTGTTGAATATTGCCGAAATGATATTCAACCAATGTGTAATCACACTTGGAGATACAATCTGGTTTTTATATAACCAATATTGTATTATCAATATTGGTAGAAATTATTCAACCAATATTGACCCAATGTTTCGTTTGGTAATCTACATTCAAAACTAGTTCAACCAATATTCCACCAATATTATTAATATAATATTGTTTTTTGAATATTCACCCATATTGGACCAATATTGGTTTTTCATTTACAATATATCTATATTGGCCCAATATGAAACCAAGATTCAGCCGATATGATGTGCTACCCGGGTTAGGCTGGTGCCAAAACAAATTTTAAAAGCTTTAAATAAGAAAAAAGTAACAGACAAGGACCTGGTGGAAAATGCTGTAGAGGTTCAAATTTCAATGAAATAAAAAATTTAAACACGAAAACACCAAAAATAGGGAAATTGGGATGCAGTTTAGGGGTTCAAAACGTTTTTTTGCGATTTGCGATTAGCGGAAAATGTTCAATGATAAAGTTGTGGATAATAAAAATTAGAATGTCGGGGCGTGGCGCAGTGGTTAGAGCTTCCGACTTTGGGTCGAAAGGTCCGGAGTTCGAGCCCCAGTTGCGGCTGGGATTTTTTAATTTAATTTGACCGAATAAATTATTCAAATCTCGTGGCTGGACTGGGGTGAGTCCTGCACGATTCACTGTTGCTCCTAAGGTGGCGCATGGAGTTAGTAACAAGGCCTATCCAGAACACGTGGCTAATGACCATAGCAGACGATGCCAAGAAACCAAAGAAAAAAGAAAAAATTAAATAAAAATTAGAAATATTATAGATAATATAATAATATATGCCCACATTTCAACCTTCAAAGTAACTTTGAAACTATGAACCATTTAGCATGAAGGAACTTGAAAACTCTCAATTTGGAAAGGAAGACTCGGCTCCAGGTATTGACGGAATCTCATCCTCAATGCTAACCCACCTACCTATGATAGCAGGGGAACTCCTCCTAACTTTCATCATTTACACGCGAGAAAAAAAATTAAATATTTTTGCCATTTTGACGGTTAATTTGAGGTTATGTCAAAAAGTGTTGAAGAAAGGATTAAGATTTTTTTAGTATCTACTACTTTTTCATCAAACATATTTTGCCGCAAAGCGCAAATGTTTTCAACCCCTAAACTGCATTCCCATTTCACCATTTTGACTGTTTTCGTGTTAAAATATTTTGTTTCCCGAAAGGACCCCGCAAACTCCTTATGAAATTTGGGTCACTGTGGATTTTTCTCTCTCTCTCTTTCGTTTATTGGCCGTTACTTCCAGTGAGGTATAATTGGCCAGCTCTCCTCCCATAGGTAAACGGGAATCCGTCCCGTCCCGGCCTGGTTACCGGCGTAATTACCGGGAGCTTCGTCAGGAGGATGGAAAAGGTCTTGCTCGAAGCAATTTCTCCACCCACAAAAAATTTTACTGTTTTTTATAATTTTTTCAATGCACGTGTTACCACGACATGTGGTATTACGGCGAACTTCACAAACATTTAATAAACTTTTTTCAATGCACGTACTGATTCAATGACGGCAGACATCACAACACATACTACATTTCAAAAAATATTTAAAATTAAAATTCTATAACCTGACTTCCAGCACGAGGCCGCCATCCGACCTCTACCGCTGCCGGAAGTCGAATATCCACTGTGGATTTTTTTTATTTATTTTTGGCATGATGTAGTCCATGTAATTCTCAACCAATGTTACCAGTGCGCCAACCCAAAAAAATTAACAGTTTTGCTGCTAGGGGGGTTGAAATCACCCCTTGCGTAGATTAGACTATTTAATTTTGAATCCTGTAACAATAATTTCACTTAATAATAATAATAATAATAATAATAATAATAATAATAATAATAATAATAATAATAATAATAATAATAATAATAATAATAATAATAATAATAATAATAATAATAATAATAATAATAATAATAATAATAATAATAATAATAATAATAATAATAATAATAATAATAATAATAATAATAGATTTTATTGTTCTAGAGCGAGTACACATACAGAAGTACAATTTCAAACATAGCTCGAGAACAAAAGGCAGAGTTCGGTCTCATCAGTAAGTTGAATTACCGAGGAGACTCGCTCTTCCACTCAACCTGTTTCATAGTTGCTAATGTTGCACATTATTGTGCTGTTTTATAAAAAAAATTCTTACCCCCCTGTTTTCCATCCAACTCCTATTACGAAACGCAAAAAAAATATTTCTCGGGTGCTTTTAAATATATTGTCGTATGTTTAAATATGCTTGAATAAGGGAAATAGCAGTTTTTTATGATTATCCCCCTTCCCCCCGAACGGCACAAAACCAAAACATGTCGGTGGATTTTTCTGAATTTTAGATAAGAAGATGCAGTTCAAGTTATTTTGAATAGAAATTAATTGGAAGACAAACCCCAAAAATTAATAGTTTTGGTGCTAAGGGGCGTTGAAATCATACCTTGCCCAGAATTATTATAGGCAAAAATAATATCTCTACGTATTTTAGTTTAGATTAGCTGAACAATTGTGTAATTTTTTATAGCAAAAATCTAAAACCTCCCACTTACCCCTAACCCATGTTTTAAAACACGAAAAAAATTTATTCGCGACTACTTGTAAATGCTTTATACAAAATAAATGTTTTAAAATAAAATTAGACATCAACAATTTGAATTTGAACATTTATTTTGTTCAAGTATTAACAAGTAGTCGATAATTATTTTTTCTTGTTTTAAAATAGGGGTTGGGGTAAAGGGGAGGTTTTAGATTTTTTTTATAAAAAATTACACAATTGTTTCGCCTAATCTGAACTAAAATTCGTAGAGATATTGTTTCCGCCTATAATATTGAATATTCTGTCCTGAGCAAGATATAATTTCAACGCCCCCTAGCATCAAAATTGTTCAATTTTGGGGTTTGTCACCCAATCACTTTCTATTCAAAATAACTTGAACTGCATCATATTAAAAATTCAGAAAAATCCACCGATATTTTTTCGTTTTGTGCCCTTTGTGGGGAGGGGGGATAATCATAAAAAACTGCATTTACCTTATACATGCATATTTGAACATTCGACAATACATGTAAAAGCACTAGAGAAATATTTTTCTTGAGTTTCGTAATAGGAGTTGGAAGAAGAAGGGGGGAAAAGAATTTTTTTACAAATGGCACAATATTGTGCAACATTAGCAACAATGAAACAAGTGAAAATATTGTTACCGGATTAAAAAATAAATTGTCTAGTATGCGCAATGTGTGAATTCAACGCCACCTAGCATAAAAACTGTTAATTTTTTTTGGGTTGGCGCAATGGTAACATTGGTTGAGAATTACATTGACAATTTCCCTCATATTATATAAACCAACCAAATGCCATAATTTTTTGAATTCAAACCAATGAGAAAAGGACTTTTCGAAAACACTGTCTCCAGCCCGTGGTATTTTCAAATCGGTGTTTCGCTTCTTCCTTATTTATACGTTTCCATAGTTACAACAATTTCTGTGAATAGAGAAACGTCAGTTTGACGGTTCAACCCTTCAACTGACATTAATGACACATGATGAACCGTTCCTGCAATACGTATTTAGTCCATAATAATTTAATGTATTCGTGAAATCGTCTGATCGAATATCCCTTCAAAATGCAGAATTTTCAAAATACTTTCACCTTGCCAGTCGCTCAAACTGTGTTGCTGTCTCAGATCAATAAGTAAACATAGATCGGCCCGATGCTACGTAAACATCATATTCACTGAACCGAAGACAACTTTTGTTTATTTACGTACACCTCTCATCCCTAATGTTTTCAAACATTGACGCCCTGTTGTCAAATTGGAAAAAATATGATTTTGGTAGGAACCTACCAATAAATGCATAATCAATCATATTTTATATTCAGATGTATTATTCTAAAAATTCTAGAGAAATGTTTATGTCCAGAAAGGTGTGAAAAAATTACCAAAAAGGAAGATATATGTCGTTTTGAACTGATGAAATTTTAGGCACTTCCAGCGGTTACTAGAATTATTTTACTCTTGGCAACACCGCTTGTGACGGCCATTTTACGTTGTCGTTTTGTGTTGATGAAGTGTTGTTAGTAATTTTCCTGTGTGTTTTCGTGGTTTTTGTCCTGCTTAAACTACTTAAAGTTACATTTGGAATATTTTTCAAAATAGTACAGTGGTTTAGTGAGTCACAATGTCGAAATACTGCTTTGTTTGCAAAACAAATGATAGTAAACAAACATTCCACAGGTGAGGTTCCAGTGACGTGAATGCACGATGCAAATCATGCAATCAAACGTATTCGTCAAATATAATATTGGAGGACAAAGAAACTCATTCAAAATTACAGATACGAAAAGCCTATGGAAAAGTGGTGAATTCCTCAATGTTTGTTATAAATATCTGTGAGCAGGGGGAAAAACATTGAGATGAAAGGAAAATTGAATTTATTTTCCAATAATATTGACATTGTTAAAATTCTAACAGTGAGGACAATTAATGATATACCAAAGGACTTACTTTAAATTTTTGGAAATCATTTCTTTGAGGAAGAGCCTTTATCAAACCATAGTTTTGCCTTGGTAAAGGTAATAAGTACTTCAAATTTTTTTCAAAATCTGATTATACCTTGAATTGTCAATAAGCGGAACTGACAAAGTAGAAACGGTCAGGTCTCTTTTGACAAAGACAGTTCTATTTAAAAATCAATAAATACCAAGTGTTGAAATCCTCATGTACTGAGCTTTCTTGAGAATAATTCTTTCACATACACTTTGACACTTTATATTTATACATTTGTAATATTGTATATGTTAGGCTTAAAATTAAATAAATAATAGTGATATTTGCCTATTTGTTATAATAACGTGTGGATAAGCATATATTTCATTCAATCTGTTAGAATTTTAACAATATCAATATTATTGGAAAATAAATTCAATTTTCCTGTCATAAGCTTCAATGTTTTTCCCCCCTGCTTACAGATATTTATAACAAACATTGAGGCATTCACCATTTTGCCATAGGCTTTTCTTATCTGTAATTTTGAATGAGTTTCTTTGTCCTCCATTATTATATTTGACGAATACGTTTGATTGCATGATTTGTATCGTGCATTTGACGCCACTGGAACCTCGCCTGTGGAATGTTTGTTTACTATCATTTGTTTTGAAAAAAAAGCAGTATTTCGACATTGTGTCTCACTGAACCACTGCACTATTTTGAAAAATAGCTTTAAGTTGTTTAAGCAGGACAAAAACCACGAAAATACACAGGAAAATTTAAACAACACTTCATCAACACAAAACACTGGCACTTGCGTTCTCTGATGCTTT
The DNA here is from genome assembly GCA_944452925.2 of Chrysolina oricalcia. Classification (NCBI taxonomy): domain Eukaryota; kingdom Metazoa; phylum Arthropoda; class Insecta; order Coleoptera; family Chrysomelidae; genus Chrysolina; species Chrysolina oricalcia. The sequence continues at coordinate 68,524,871 of OX101811.2, forward strand.
GAGGAAAGTATCTGTTAGATTTAATTCAATCCCCGTCGTGGTCTTAGCTAGGAGAGTAGTTGTTTTCTGACAGGTACTTGCCATATGAATGAACTGGTCCAAAATTTAGGAAGGATAATACTCAACAGAATTAACAATTTATTTATAGATGTTGGAGAAGGTTTCTTAACTCATAGGGCCAGTTGTATAAATAATTTAACAGACAAATAAATATTTGATTTGATGATTACTATGGCAACGCATGTCTAAGCTCACCAGTTATGTTACCTACGTTAACAGAAGGCTTTATGCAACTGGTCCATATTTATTCAAATATTCGTATTGATTCGTTGAAACTTGATCTACACAACATAAACCCCCAGGCACCAAACTTGGAATATAGTCAAGAAACTTGTTAAATCTCTCGAATTAATTACTTTAGACCATAAATAATGCTTTATTTTTGATAGCTGAAAACTAGAATCCAACTAAGGAAAGAATATCATCATGAATCACAAAACTAATCCGCTATCTTGAATCCCCAAATTTTGATAAAAAGTTATTTGCTGCCAACCCCCTGCTTTTTATTGACCCTAGGAATTTTAAGACAAAACCGTGACATAACTTGTTGCAGCTCACAGGTACTGCATTTGCATAAGTAATTTTGACCCCCTTAAAAAAGCACAGCACTGTGCTAGAGGTGTTGTGTTTTGGTTCGAAGTCAAAAACCCGAAACAAAACAGTTTCCGCAAGAATTATCTTCGGTTCAGTGAATATGATGTTTACGTAGCATCGGGCCAATCTATGTTTACTTATTGATCTGAGGTTGCTGTACAAAACACCACTCGAGCAAGCTCTCGTGGTGTTTCTAAGCAACACAGTTTTCGTGACAGCAAGGTGAAAGTATTTTTTGAAAATTCAGCATTTTGTCGGGATATTACTACTGACTACATCATACCAAATATTCAAAAAAATCCACCGGGACCCAAATTCCATATATAAGGAGTTTGCGGGGTCCTTTGGAACCTCAACAACATTCTCCTCCTGGTCCTTGCCTGTTACATTTTTTCTACAACTATTGAAAATCATTGAAAATATTGAGAAAATCATGTTTCAGAGAGACGTGTTGTTGGTTTTTCAAAATTTTAAGCGGTTTATCGATCGATAAACCTCCAAGTTACATAGACCATTTGGAAATAGACTTTTCAACAATTATTTTGATCACCTATAGATTTTCGAAATACAAAAAAACACCAGAACAATTGTCAGTGATATGATGAGGGGATTTTTTCTCGAAAAATATACCTAACTCGAAAACTACACCTTTTCAAGGTGTAAATCAGAATGTGTAAAGTGAAATTCAGAATGGTGAATTGAATTTCAGAATGTGTTCATTGTAATTCAGAAAAGGGAATTGAATTTCAGAATGTGTAAATTGAAATTCAGAATAGTGAATTGAATTTCAGAATGCGTGAATTGTAATTCAGAGAGTTAAATAGAATTTCAGAATGTGTAGATTGAAATTCAGAACTGTCAATTGAAATAAAGAATATGTGAATTTATTTTCAGAAAGTGTAACTTGTGAATCAGAGGTGGCAATCTGTGAATTATGTACACAAAAAACGTTATCAAATTGGTGAATATTGCCTATCCATGAGTTGAGATCAAAGTGGGTAATTATGAGCCCAAAAATTCTCCATCGAATTTTTAATCAAAGTCTGCATATCCGCACACCAAACTTTGTTACTACGAAATATGTATGCATTTATTTACAAAGTTGAATTATTTTGAATTGTGGTCAAATGTCACGTTGGTTCGTATGCCTAACTTTTATCTATTGGAGTTGGTTAACAGAGGCTTGTATATCTTGAAGAAATAAAGAATAGAATAAGAGGCATAAGATGTCCGGGGGACTGCTCACTGCTAATATCCTATACAATAGGAAAGTTGGGTCGAAAATCCATCAGAAAACAACTACTTTCCTGGCTAAATCCACGACGAGCATTGAATTACATCTGATGAAATTTCCGTGCAGAGTTCCTACAAGGTTATCTCTGCAATTGCTTGGTTGCATGGGAATGTTCATCGAAACATTCGGACCACCTATATATCGATTTCGGAGTGTTGCTCCTCATCAGTATAGGGTAGGTCTAGCAGTCAATAACTAATGACTGCAACGAATAAATCGACGACCAAACCCATTTAAAGACCGAAACTGAGATCGCGCCTGCACAGTGGATTAACTCCAAACTGCGAGCGCCATCCCAGCACCGGAAGCCCAACCAAGAATATCAAGAATAGAGAAAGAATAGAATAGTTGATAGTTGAAGGAGATTGCGCATTTCATACGGCTGCTATTATAGCATTGCACGATATGGATGTAGGACGCTAATTCTTCAAAATTATATTTTTGTAAAGACGAACGAATTGAAATATCCATATAAATTAAATAAAGTTTTTTACTTGGTGGAGGGTTCTATGTACCTGGAAAATCTGCTTTGAAAAAATTTCTACTGAAAGATATCTTCGCCATGTGTTATAGAAATGCATGGTCGTGTATCATAACTTTTCATACCTTAATGGATTATTTCTCTACGTACATATTAGACTTGTAAATTATATAGTTTTGGAATCCAAATGTTGTTTTCGGAGTTACAAATTATTATTTCTGAATTACAAATTACCTTTTCTGAATTTGAATTAACACAGTCTGAATTTCAATTCACTATTCTGAATTTCAATTTATACATTCTGAAATTCAATTCACTTTTCTGAATTACAATTCACGCATTCTGAAATCTACTTCACTACCATGAATTTCAATTTATACTTTCTGAAATACAAATTATCTTTCTGAATTACAATTCACGCATTCTGAAATTTACTTTACTATTCTGAATTTCAATGAATACTTTCTGAAATACAAATCACCAATCTGAATTACAATTTACGCTTTCCGAAATTAACATTACCGTTTCTGATTTACTACTTGAAAAGGTGTAGTCGCCTTCTCAATTGCAAAAAAAACATGGTCATTCGACACAAAAAAGGCATATTTCTACAAATTTTCATGTGAATTAAATAATTTGTTCGTAAGAAAGAGAAATTGCTGAAAAATCAGTTTTTCGCCATTTTCACGGATAATTTGAGGTTATGTCGAAAAGAGTTGAATACAAAAGTTTTCGATTTTTACATTATCTACAACTTTTCTACTGAACATTTTCCGCTAAGAGGTCACGTTTCTCCAAAAAACCGTTTTCAACCCCTAAACTGCATACCCATTCAGAATGTTTTCGTGTTCCATTTTTTTTACCTCAAAGTTGGAACCTCAACAACATTCTCCATCTGGTCCTTGCCTGTTATTCTTTTTTTTTATTTCAAGCCTTTAGAATTCGTTTTGGCACCAGCCTACTAGTCCATTTTGAAGAAGGAATAATATCATAAAAGCAAAATTTCATTATCTGTAAACGAAACGTTTTCACGATTAATTTCGAACCATAAAACACCAGTCGAGTGTTTCTTTACAACCTACAGTCAAATATCAAGTATTCATTATAACGATCGACATGGCCACAGCTGCGGCTGACAATAAATATTTCAAGATAGACAAGAGGATAAAACATTTGTGAAACAAAGATCGCCTTCTTAAATGTCGTAAGTGGCGTTGAAACCCCTCGTGATCTCATTTCTAGATTTAACCAATAAAGGTCACAACAATTAGTCATAACCGTTAAGATCTTTATGCAAGTGGTTCAATTGGGGTTTCAGCTGAATGAGTTTTTGAAGTTAAAGTTCACCCCTCTTGTAGTTTCTGTCGAGATGAGAGTGTTTCGGAAGTTATAAGGTACTTTCACTTTCGTTTTGTTCGTCGACTACATATTCAATGATTGACGTACCAACCAATTAAAATCCTCTGGCAGTTGAAAGGGTAGCGGGAAAATGTCTGAAAAATATCAGCGAAGGAAAACCAATTTTGGAAAACCGTCGAGAAAAAAATGTCAAAACTATTCATTGTCTGTCCTAACCGAAACCTTTCTTCACAACAGCCTTCTCTCAAAATTTTAGTAGCTAGGAGGATAGAGGGTAAAAGATCCCTCCTCCTTCGGACTCGGCTCTTTCGCCAACATATGAAAATGATCTCTTGCATTTTTAGACAACACGCTTCCTTGCTAAATTATCGGTTATTTTCAAGCAAGTGTGCGACTATGACCGATTATTTCATTCGTGATGAAAAAGACCAATCAGACACCACCATTTTTCGAATATATTTTGTTTAAATAAGTGATTATTTCACAAGAGCTGTTTAATCGCGATTGAATTTTCGTCCTCCGTATTGGTTTTCATTGTGTCGTTTTTCAGGGATTGTTACAATTCTTGGCAACAGTTTATAAAAAAACAATAATTTCCTAATCGTTTGAATGACCAAATTGGCCAATCAATAGAGCATTTTTCCTAACAAAAATACTAGGAGAAAACCGACTGTACCATCAGATGGAAGACAGTCCGTAGTTATATTCTGTTATGTTTTCGACTAGCAACTGTCATTTATTAATTTGTTATGAACATTTAAATGACATGAACATGATTTTTAGATTCTTTTGCTCATAACATGAAAACAATGAAAACTAATGCTACAATGGAAATAATTGTAGATAATTGGAATACAAACAAAATAAGATTTTTAGGACCCTGTCGGATCATTAGTAACGGAGAAAAACCGGAAAAACCGGATAATTTTATGATTTTTTTTTTAAATTCATAACTCCGACATTTTACAAGGAATAAGATTAGCCCTCCTCATGATAGTATTGAGTCATGTGTACTTTGTGTGTGCACAAAACAGGCTCTGACGGATCATTAGTTTTGGCACAATAGGGAATATGCTTTTTTTTTTGTTTAATCAATTTTTTACGTCGTTACAACATAGTAAAAAATATAAATACGGTTGAAAGTCCTGGAATTAATTTTTAAAATAATATATAAAATACCGATTGAATTTGACCTATTTGAACGCCTCCATTTTCGCGCGCTGTGGATGACGTCACATGGCGCGATCAGTGTTGTTCTTCTTCAGTGTCGTTCGTTGAGACGTACTCTGATTGCTCTACTTGCTTTAAGTTGATAGTTTATAAAAGAGTAAGACAAATGCAGTACAAGTGTTAGAGAGAGATAAACATATGTGAAAGTGATCTCGATCAACCAGAGCAGACTTCAATGGACAAGCCTTTCTATAGTTATGGCCACTGACACTATTGACAGTTATTAATTAGGTTAGGGATTTGCAGTTTTAATCGCTATTACGATAATGGAAAATGCTAAAAAACCATTTTATAGGTATTGTCTACTACCGGAATGCCAAATAAAGTATTTTTTCTGTTCCAAGAGATGCGAAGATGCGTAAACAATGGTGTAAGGTTATGAGAAGAGGCGAAGTATCTCCAATATCACATTTACATTGTTGTGAAGATTATTTCAATGTAGTACATTCATCAGATGTAATTCAATGTTCGTCGTGGCATTAGCCAGGAAAGTAGTTGTTTTCTGATGGATTTTCGATCCAACTTTTCCTATTGTATAGGATATTAGCAATGAGCAGTCCTCCGGACATCTTATGCCTTTTGTCATAAGCTCATTGTGAACTACAGATTTCTTTTCCGTTTCATATACGGTCTTGACGATCGTGGAGCACGGATATTGTTTGGTTGGACTTCCGGCGCTGGGATGGCGCTCGCAGTTTAGAGTTAATCCACTGTGCGGGCGCGATCTCAGTTTCGGTCTTTAAATGGGAATGGTCGTCGATTCATTCGTTGCAGTCATTAGTTATTGACTGCTAGACATACCCTATACTGATGAGGAGCAACACTCCGAAATCGATATATAGGTGGTCCGAATGTTTCTATGAAAAGTCCCATGCAACCAAGCATTTGCAGAGATAACCTTGTAGGAACTCTGCACGGAAATTTCATCAGATGTAATTCAATGTTCGTCGTGGCATTAGCCAAGAAAGTAGTTGTTTTCTGATGGATTTTCGATCCAACTTTTCCTATTGTATAAGATATTAGCAATGAGCAGTCCTCCGGACATCTTATGCCTTTAGTACATTTTATTTCGATAGTTAACATGAAGTGAATTGATCACAAGTAAGTTTTGTATGCATAAATATTTTGTATATCAAGCAGGAGATAACTCTGTTTATACCTGCCTCACCTAAATTTCAAAAGAAAAACTATCATTTGATAAACTATTACTACTTATCAGTTCAGGTATTGTCGAATTGTGCTTTGACAAAACTACTTTCAGTCATTGCTCTTGATAATTTACAATTGTCACTAGACCAAAATCGCAGTATGTAATGGAAAACACTACAAATATATAAATAAAAACAAATTTTCTATGAAAAAGATAAATGTCATAACGTGCCATGTGACGTCATTCTTCGTTTCGACCAATGGTGATGCGTTTCGCAAATTTGAATTCCGCGCGCTTATTATGCACTTTTTGATTGAAGTTTTATGGAGTTAAATACAAACTAAATGATAAACTAATGGTGTAGGTGTAATGTCAAGACAATAAAGTATCGGATGTAAAAAATCAAGTAAATTTAAATCACTTGCATATTCCCTATAATTAGTTATAATTATAGATCACGGAATCGCTTTCTGCATCAACAGGCATATAGTTATTGGTTCACGGTATAGGATCGTTCCTAACAAAAATCAAATTTGCAAGTTGAATTCGCGTTACAATACCAATACGATAACAAAATATAGGTACGTAAACTATGAACATACGTTGATTACGAACAAATAAAAGGAGTTCCTATTAATAAAATTCATAAAATATCGTAGAATGGTGATTTCTTATACAAAAAAAAAATGTTCGTATTAAAAGTGACAAAAAAAAATACGAAAACGTCAACCCAAAATTGTACATTATACGCATATAATAACGGTCCTTTTTTATTATTAATGCCATATTCACAATGAAACTCAAAACGCAGTATACCTAAGTACATAAGTTGGAAGTTTTTAATTCAACTTGTGTTGTTTTGTCTGTCTGCTAGGAATCTAGCAATCAAAGTTTCGGCTATGATATTGTTATACAGGTTGTCAATTTGAAAACTTCCCACCCTTAATATCTTCCTTCCAGTAAACAATATGAGTAATCGAAAAAACAGGTCAATTTTATTGTCAAGGGGGACACTTTCAAGGACTAATTGTAGCCCTCGTGGTTCAACCCTCTAGGAGGGGTAGATGTTACCCTTAGAATTTTAAATGGGAAGGGGGGTCAAGTGGCACATCATTTTGATGGGCGTTCAATTCTTGTTCCAATGGTACCCTGACTTATTATTTTTTGATGAGCATTTTCAGAAAAATTGCGTTCTAAACTAACAGAAGTAATTATTAGAACGCCTATACTGAGATGCATGGTTTGGCCAGAACTGGTTAGAATATTAGGTGGTACCGTTCCAACCCTTTATTAGGGGTAACATTAGCCATTAGCTCCAAACACTTTACATAAAAAAGTAGTCTAATAGTAAAACGTAGATGGTAGTAAAGTTGTGTTTATTAAATGCTGAATTTTTAAGTGTCATCGCAGAAATTGTACAGATAGCCTTCTTTTTTTGCTACTTCTGCTGTAAAAAGTTTCTGTTTTCCGGCAAAAAATTGGTTAGCAAATTTGAACTATGTGGTAGTATTGTGAATACCGTTGTACCTGTTGGGCTGTTTAGGAATTACTTTAATAAGTGTATAAAAGTGTAAAAATGGTTTACATTCTTCAAGACAGAATTGAAATGATTGTAATTTATGGCGAAGTTGGAAAGTGCGCACGAAGGGCGGCATGTCTTTTTAACGAAAGACATCCAAATTGTAATGTAAGTCACCGGTATGTGCTTGATTTGGTGAATAAGTTTTACGAAACTGGTTCAGTGACAAATAAAAAAAGAAATAACCCCAGAGTACTAAATGAAGCAGCTCAAATTGAAGTTTTGGGAACATTTGCTGCAGAGCCCACGAGCTCCTTACGATCAGTATCAGAACAGACGGGAATGTCACGCGAGACTATAAGAAAAGCATTGAAAATGCATAGATTTCATCCATATAAAATGCAGATTCTTCAAGAGCTCCACGAGGATGATTATGATAGAAGAATAGAGTTTTGTGAAATCATGTCTCATCGAGTCAATACCATCCCTAATCTTCTGTTAAACATCTGTTTCAGCGATGAGTGTTCATTTTTTCTGAATGGCAATGTTAATAGACAAAATTGTCGCTATTGGAGTGACGAAAACCCACATATTTTTCGGGAAGGGCATACACAACACCCACAAAAAGTTAATGTTTGGGCTGGTATTCTTGGAAATGCCATTCTTGGTCCATTATTTCTGGAAGAAAACTTGACTGGCAATCTGTACCTTGATATGCTTGAAGAGACTATCGATCCTCTTATAACTCACGAGCTAGAAACTCAAATTGATGCAGAAGGTAATGAACTTTTGCAGGAGGATCTGTTACATTTCCAGCAGGACGGTGCTCCACCTCATTATTTTCTTCCCGTCCGACAGTGGTTAAACGAGAGATTTCCGGGTAGATGGATTGGCACAAGGGGAGCAGTTGAATGGCCTCCGAGATCACCGGATTTAACACCCTTAGATTTCTTTCTTTGGGGGCATCTTAAATCCGTTGTTTATAAAACACAACCTTCTGATATTGACGAACTTAAAAGACGAATTACAGCAGCATGCCGGTCAATTCCTAGTGAAGTTTTCCGTAATGTTAGAGGGGAGTTCGAAAACAGACTGTATTACTGTTTAGAGCAAAATGGACAACATTTCGAACAGCTAATAAGATAAGCGTAAGTAGATTTTATGTTGGAAATGTCTTTCTCGCAAATTAAATTTTATTGTGTAGAAGGAAAATAACCACCAAATAAAAAATCCCATGCGTAATAAATTTATTTCTGTCATTCAAGGGATGGAGCGGTGCCACCTACTCTTCTAACCATTTTTATTAAAGGGAGTCAATACAATAATGCATCTCAGTATAGGCGTTCTAATAATTACTTCTGTTAGTTTAGAACGCAATTTTTCGGAAAATGCTCATCACAAAATAATAAGTCAGGGTACCATTGGAACAAGAATTGAACGCCCATCAAAATGATGTGCTACTTGACCCCCCTTCCCATTTAAAATTCTAAGGGTAACATCTACCCCTCCTAGGGGGTTCAACCACGAGGGCTACAAATAGTCCGTGAAAGTGTCCCCCTTGACAATAAAATTGACCTGTTTTTTCGATTACTCATATTGTTTACTGGAAGGAAGATATTAAGGGTGGGAAGTTTTCAAATTGACACCCTGTATATAAGAATTATGTTTTCATTTGTTATGTTCGCACTTAGCCTCATGTTGTTTAAGTTTGGAAGATTTCACGATTTCGTTTATTTATAATTATATGCATTTGAAGACTACAAAATAGTGGTACTATTCACTATTAATTTTGATTTGCATTTTTGTTTATTTGATATATTTTAAATAAATCACTTGTATAAAAGATAAATTGTTTCATTACTGTCTGCCCAGAAACTTGTGAACATTAGCCAATTTATTATCCTGTACTTTTTACTTGTGTGTTTTCTGTTAAAAATACCATATTCATGATGTGATTTTGAATTATATCTTCTTTGTTGCACTGTGTCCAAAACAAAATCAGTCGTCACATCATCTTATTTGATGAAACTATATGAGATGAAACTATATGAGATGAAACTATATCCTCACCACAGGTTCGCATAAAAGCAGTTCGACGTTCATACAGTGCGATGCAAATGTATGGAATAGATTCATTATTTCTGAATATAAAGATATTTCGGAAAATTCCTCAGACAGTTCGATTTTCTTTTCCGATGGGCCAATTTTTGAACCCCATCCAAAATAAATAGGGTTATCCGCATTTGAGTAAAAATGACTGATGATATTTTTAAAAGGGACACCCAGTATATTTTTCCATATTTGGTTAGGCATCGTCATCACGAATCCAGTCTTACCAGGTTTGATGGGATTATATCAAACGGCTGCAGAGATATGGGCAAAAAACTTCGCCATTTGCCCAATGAGTGCGACAGAGACTTTTAACTTTCTGAATCGTTTGGTGTCTCAGTCATACTCATTAGACATACGAGGATGTTTTTTTGCCCATATCTCCGCAACCGTTTAACATAATCCCATCAAACCTGTTATCACTGGATTCGTGATGATGATCCCTAGCCACATCTGGAAAAATATACTGGGTGTCATATTTAAAATATCACCAGTCACTCAATTTGTTAATTCGAATTAAACTTCATTAAAATAGGGTCACCCATCCTCTCTAATTTAGGTCACACGCACAACCAGCAATCCTCTAAAACAAAAATCCAACAAAACCACGATCTTTCACCGCGCCGAGGCAGGATGTCCTTTGAGAGATATTACAGACAACTAAAAGAATCTCTGAAAAATAATACGCTCGTCCAGACGAACAGAAGTTTCTTCTAATCTGTCTGCATCACGGCGGAAATGTGCAAACTGACGGACCAGGGCGGATTGTTTACCTTTGTTTGCACCGGATGAAACCGGGAGCTTCTTTTCTTCTTCTTTTCATTCAAATGGCTCTCCCAAAGACAATCTCACAATGAGTACCTGACATGTGGGAGCGAGATTGGAACTATTCAGGATAATTAAAACACGTGATATGTTCGGCGGACTGACATGGGATGTTCCGATTGATAGTCGAGTTGAAAAAATCAATTCAATTTAGATTCAAATACATCGATTTGTTTTATTTAGGCCAATCAATAGAGAATTTCTTCGTAACAAAATCACTAGTGGGAAAGCGACTGTTTTTTAAGATCCTATCGGATAATTAGTAACGGTTAAAAACTGGAAAAACCGGAAGATTTTGCAATTTTTTAAAACTTCATATCTCCGCCATTTTACAAGTTGTAGAGTTGGACTTCCTTATGAAAGTATTGAATCATGTTTACTTTATGTGTGCACAAAACAGGCGCTTTCGAACCATTAGTTTTTTTTTGCTCAGTTGCAATTTGAATTTGTTTTGCGTCATCTTGCAGCGTGTCTGGAAGCTCTAGTGATAGTCTGATTTCAATTTCTGAAACAGATTTTGAAAGAAGAAGTATAGTCCACAAAAGGTAAATACAGGGTGGGGCACCGAAAACGAAACAGATCGAATATCTTCAAAACGCATGTGTTGTGAATAAAATGCAAAAACAGGTCTATTTTTAATGCAAGTGTGACACATCATTTAAAAGGCAATTTCATAAGGAATTCAGCCATGTCAATTTTTGCCACCTAACTTTTTATTTTGGCGCCCTCTTGCGGGAATAATAACTGTTCCGTATTTCAAATTATAATACTGCATTTGCAAGCTATTTTGACATAAATTCGGTGACAGTGCATTATGTAATTTTTCAAAGAGAAAAAACAAAATGGCAGCTCCAAAATGGCGGACATGATTTGCAATTATGGTCCGATTCAATTCAAAATTGATATGTGGTGGTTTTCAAGGTCGGAAATTATGATTTGTTCGTTAATGCAAAAAAGCAAGATGGTGGCTCCAAGATGGCGGACGAAATTTGTAATTCTGGTCCTATTTGAATCAAAATTAGTATGTGAAGATTTTCCGTGAGTATTTTAAAATATCGCAAAATTTTCCGGTTTTTCAGTTTTTTCCGTTACTAATGATCCAATCGGGTCGTAAAAAATCTCGTTTTGTTCGTATTTCAGTTCCTTACAATTTTTCTCATTAGAGCAACCAGATTGCTGTAGTTGTCACTTTTTAAGCAAAATACTAAAAGAAAACAATCCGAAACAGAAAAGAATATAACTGGCACTAGTATTTTTATTATAGAATCACCAATTTTATGCTTTATTGATTGGTGTTGTTATCGAATAAGTCAAATTGAAAAACAGTAAAATAATAGGTTTGGTTCAATGAAATGCATTCAGGAAATTAGTCTATAAGGACATTTATCGATGAGACGAAGTTTCATTATTTTCTTGAAGCTATGGTGTCATCAGTTTTTTTTCAATTGATTCGGGAGTATGTTGAACAATCTCACTCATTTCCAAGATATCTGCTGACTTCAGACGAACATGCAGATATGGAATTTATTTTTATTCTTGAGTTAATTGGTCAATTTTGTTTTTTTTTTAGATTTCTATGTAGATAAGTACGTTTACAGTGTGGAAACCTATAATGGCATAAAATCCTTATCTCCATAACCGAAATATATATTTAAAACATCCTCGGAGAGGTCGATTTTTTTTTGGAAAATCTATTTTTATACATAAAATTTTTTTCTCCTTTCGACCTCCTACCCTACAGATCAACCCCTTCAAAATTTTGTATTTTGAAGGGGTGTTGAGTTATACCTAGCTTGAAACATTTTAAATTCTTAATACAACCATCTACCTCTTTTTTCATTTCACTCATGCTTATTCGTGTTTGAAGCATTATAACTACTGAAAATTTTAATTGCAAAAATGTATTTAAAAAAAAAGTAGAACAAGTTTTATTTTAAAAAATCAATTTTTGTAACAAAAATTGTATACCCTTTCTTCAGTACTGTGCCTTAGAGAACGGCTTCAAGTCACCAAAGAGCCCATGCCTCAAGAGCAGTGTCCCAGTACCTCGGAGATGTCGAGATTATGTTTGGTTTTAGGTTAAGTTTGAACATGAGTGGGCCCGTGTCAGGCCCCCCACTACGGCCAATGGCCTATTGTGGCGCACCCTACGGTTATATTTCTCCCAGTGTATCCAACCTCTGAACGGAAATGAAGAATGTATTGGGAGAACAATTTACCAGTTTTTCTGGCCTTTCTGTCGGATTGCCAAATATTGAGAATCTGGTTCTGGCCGTTGCAGGGCATGTACACAGAATGTGTTTAGCCGCTTCATCATCCTCCATGCATAGCCGGCACCATCTTGTGCAAGTCCGATTGTATGCATGTGATGTTTGAGTTTGCAGTGGCCAGTAAGCATGCAAACCTACTATACCAGTTAAATAAAGAAAATGTTTTCAGCAGTTACTAATTTGGGGGTCGCTCCACCCAAGATGCTATAATATCTTTATATTCTCACCTTATGTCTAATTTTGAACTGAATAATGAGTTTTTGATTTAAAAAGAGCGTTTGATGTGATAAACATCAATTTAATATTATATAATTTTTACAGATGCAGCATGCGTGGTTTGGCATTCGCGTGGATTAAATCTTACCTCACTAATAGGAAACAAAAAACCAACTTAAAAGCTAACGGTATATCAGTTCATTCCAGTTTCATTTCTACTACCTGTGGCGTCCCTCAGGGTAGCATATTGGGACCCCTCTTATTTATAATTTTTTTTGATAGCCTTATGCAGGAATTTCCTCATCATTATGTAGCAGCGTTCGCTGACGATGCTGTTGTTACAACTTCTAACAGCAATCTAGATATACTATCTAAAATGTCATCTAGTGCGGTTAATCAAATGATAAACTTCTGCAATGTTAAGGGACTTGTGTTAAACGAAGTTAAAACTGAAATGATACTTTTTAGCCTGACAGATTTGAATAAACGTCTGTTTGTTAAACTCAACAACAAAACTATCGAACAAATGAGGGTTACCAAATATCTTGGTATATTTATAGAAGAGCATCTGACATGGTCGTGTCAAATAGATGCAGTATTAAAAAAACTGTCAATCTACACTTACGTTCTTTGGCAGCTTAGGGAGAAAGTAGACGTTAATCTTTAATTACTATATTATTTTGGATATGTTCAATCCTGCCTTTCTTATGCCACCTTATGCTGGGGCACCTGTGCTAGGTCTTCAGAGATCAAAAGAGAATAATTAGAATTATGTCATTTAAACCTTATTCCTATTCTTGTAAAAAATTATTCCCTGAGTTAAATTTACTAACATTTCCCTCCCTGTTTATTCTTGCGTCAATAATGCACGTCAAAAATAACCTATCTGACTATCTGGTTTCTAGAAACAATCAATATTGTCTTAGAGTAAGCATGGATTTGGCCTAACCCAAGCACAAATTGACTACGGTAACCAACAGTCCTATCGTGCTACCAATTAAATTATACAACAAACTGCCAATTGAATTAAAGAAAATCTCAAATAATCATAAATTCAGAAATACTCTGAAAGTAATTTTAATTAAAAATTCATTTTATTCTATTAATGATTTTGTTAATTGCAACGTCTCTGACCTCGCATTTATTACTTTGTTGTGATGTTTTTTTTGTTTGTTTGTAAAATTTCTTTGTATTATTTGTATTCTACAAATTATTTGAGTTTATTTTTAATGTAAACTTTTCTAAGTTTTTTAAACTTATTCTGACATTATCCAATACTGCAAAGTCTATGGAAATAAAGATTTGTATTTGTATTTGAGATGTGCTCTACTGAGTTCTAGCAGTTTGTTAGAGTCCTGTTTTTTTCTTGTACAAGCGATAAATGCTTTGGAGTCTTTTATTGTCTGCCCAGGCTGTTATGACATTCTTGGCTAAACCGATTACCGGTTTTGGTCCAGTGAACGTTGTTTCGACCCCCCCTTTTGCTAGGGCGTCCGCTATTTCGTTTCCTTCTAAGCCTGTCTGACTTGGTATCCAGACTAGGGTAACGTTGTTGCAATGTGCTAGTCGGTTCAGGGTGCTATCTAAAAATATTTTTATTGTCTTTCGTGTGTGGTGTAAATTTTCCAGCTTCCTTGCACACATTTCAATGGCAAATTTAGCCCTGACGCAAATCCAATAGAATATCTTTGGGACATGCTGAAAAGAAAAATGCGAACACGAAGTCCAGCTTCTAACTCAATTGCAAAGTTAAGGATCGCTGTAGAGGAGGAATAGAATCAAGTTCCGCAAATTACATTCAAAGATCTTTTGCAAAGTAGGTACCTATGCAGAATGGAGACTATTAATAGAGCTAGAGGAGGGAATAATAAGTATTAAGGTATGATTATGTTGCGTTGTTATTTAGTCTAACAGTAGTTGATGTTGCATTTTCAAATAAGAAATATACGAGGGCTGACAATAAAGTAAGGTCTCCAACGCTGCAACTTCGCCGGATCACGCGCTAGGCGAAATCTGGCAACACCGCCGTGTTCCTTGGTTCCCCCACTACCACTTTGCTGATGGGTGAGGCTTCCCCGACCGCTCAGTCTTGGCTGAGCAGCCGTCAACGATGGAGGTACCACTCGCGTCAGCGTCCAAGTGCGAATTGCGTTCTGTAATACGTTTTTTGAGTGCGAAAAAGGTGACACCTATTGAAATCCATCGTCAACTAGTTGAAGTTTACGGGGAAAAGTGTATGGACATAAAAAACGTGCGTAAGTGGAGCCGCGAGTTCAATTCCGGGCGCACTAATGTTCACGACGAGGAGAGAAGTGGCCGACTTGGAAGAGAAGCTTGGAGGAGTGTGTAGCAGCGAAACAATCCGTCATATCCTTGTGAACAAGTTGCAGTACCACAAAGTTTCTGCCCGATGGATGCCGAAACAGCTGACCGCAGACCACATGAAGCGGCGCGTGGAATGTGCGACCAAAGTTGTGGCCCGTTTTGAAGAGGAAGGCGATGATTTTTTGGAAGGGTTTGTTACGGGGGATGAAACGTGGGCTCATCACTACACACCCGAAACAAAGGAGTCGTCCAAACAATGGCGCCATGGCGATTCTCCGAAACCCAAAAAGTTTAAGGCGACACTGTCAGCCGGCAAGGTGATGGCTACGGTGTTTTGGGATCGCCACGGGGTATTGTTGGTGGATTTCATGCCAAGGGGAACCACTATCAATGCAGCAAGGTACTGTGAGACCCTGGAAAAGCTTCGTCGTGCCATAAAAAACAAACGCCCGGGATTGCTGAGCAAAGGAGTGAAATTTCACCACGACAACGCGCGCCCGCACACAGCCAACGTTACCCTTGACCTGCTCAAGACATTTGGCTGGGAAATCATCGATCACCCTCCCTATAGTCCCGACGTGGCCCCCAGTGACTACCACATGTTCCCCGCCCTGAAAAAACATCTCGGAGGGAAGAAGTTTGATAGTGACGCGGAGGTTCAGAAAGAGGTCAACACCTGGCTGCGCGAGGCGGACGGAGAGTGGTATTCTGCCGGCATAGACAAGTTCATCGTGCGGATGCGCAAGGTGTTGGAAAAAAATGGCGATTATGTAGAAAAGTAGCCAAGACCTTGGCCTTTCCAACGGTGTATCGCTTTTTGTAAATAAATGTCATTTTGTATGAAAAAAAAAATTGGAGACCTTACTTTATTGTCAGCCCTCGTATATTTCTTATTTAATAATTCCCCTAAGAATCTGTTCTTGAAGTTGATTATGATTTTTTTTTATTAAAAACACTTAATTTACCGTTAAATGTGTTGTTCAGCAGAAATTCCACCACGGAAAATGAAAACCAAGATTTTGCAGTTCATCTGAACTTTTTCATGAAAAAGGAGATTTTACCATTGTTTAAATAGAAGTAAGATAGTTGTCATTGCCAGTCGAAAAGGTAATGGACCCAAACAGGAGTGTGATCTTGCGTGATTAGTTACAAACATGAATATTTGACGTTATTTCAATGCAGGGTTCTTCAAGAAACCCTGATTTTACCGCTGTACCATTGTTTCAATCAAGTAACGACATGACTTGGAGGCCAGATCACTGAAGTTACGACATGACATGGATGCGAGATTACTGTCGCCATCTACATGTCCCATCCATTTGTATCCAATATTAATCCCATAATGTTGTCTAACTATCTTACTTTACACCAAGCAATAGAGCATAAAATTAGTGAGTTTTTAACAAAAATACTAGTAGGAAACCGACTATGCCATCACATGAAAGACAGTCCACAGTTATATTCTGTTATGTTTTCGACTCCCAACTGTCATTTATTAATTCGTTATAAACATTTAAATAACAAAAATCGTGTTTTTTTAAAATTGTTTTGCTTATAAAATGAAAACGAATGAAAACAAAATAAAGCAATTTGGTTGCTTTAACGAAAATAATTGTAGATAATTGAAATGCGTACAGAATGCACTGAGAAAATTGTTTTAAATTCGCAATGTATTTTCAATGCTTAGAGTGGAACATTATTTCAGATTCATCGGAATCTTACTTCTATCGTTCAATTTTTAAACTACAAGATACGCACTTGAAATGAGATTTCATTCAGCGCGTAAAATTTCCTTCGATATACTGAAAATAACTGTGTGAATATCCCTCGACTATGAGAAGATCCAGCTGCAACTGGAATGTACATCCGTTTTGGCGTACATTTTCGCGTTGGTTGTAAAATTACGCATCCACAGGATAAAGTCAGCTCCTACCCGTTCCTGTTCATTCTTTTTTGTGACCAACTGTGGTATTGAGGTATTGCAAGTAATAAGAAATGATTGTATTTTGTGCATTGCATCACCAATACAAGGTAAGTGAACTTTATTAAAATCATTACATGATATTTACGAGATTATATTCAGGTTTCTTCTTCATAATATCTAAATATCTGATGAATTTGAGAAATATAACCTCAAAATCACGATGTGTTTTATGGGAGACACCGATATCATATGTTGAATTGAGTACCTACATATGAAAAATTACTTAATCGCATCAAAACTTTTGATTTCGAAAGGTTAATATATGTTTTGAAACGTGTAACTTTTGATTAATGAATCCCAAATTATGGAGAAACCAATAAATTCTTTAGTCGTTTTTTCTTAACATATACATACTTTTTTTGGAGAATGTTGGCTGTTGCTGAGTTTATTCGTGACAATTGCTCCCAAAAATTCAAATTCTTGAAAGAAACAACGTACACCAAAAACTCCACAAGTACTTGTTCCATCATTGTAAAATGACATTTTCCCGAATAGAAAGCATCTAGCTGTCGAATAATATAGTCCATATTCTATGATAATTTAAATTGAATTTTATTGGTCTATGCCCTAACTGTTTCAAGAATCAACAAGACGATGGAAAGCCTGTGGCTTGTTGTATAATACAACTATTTTTTGTTTTTAGGACAATCGCACTGAATAGGAAGACCAGCCCATAAATCTTTATAATATATTGATAATGATTAATGTTAGTTTATGATATACAATGTATTATTCGAAAATGTTTTCAGTTTTTTGCTATATTGCAATTAAATATTCAGTTTATGTTTGAAATTTATTTTTATTTCCAATTATTAAAGAGAACTGTACATAATTAACAGAAATATCGTAAGACAATGAGGTTATAAGGACAGAATCTGTTTATACTAATAAAACATAGAATTTTTGTTTTACGACTGAACGCCACAGATTCAATTATTTTTTTCTAGTTCCTACATGAAGTGTGCTAGACGATTCTTACCCAGATAATACGGGGTCAATCTGTCTGCCATTCAGCCAGAGTGGTTAATGAAGGTATAGAAGTGGATGGAAAAATGTTGAGGATATTGAAACGTTCTACGTTAAAAAATTTGAGCAATATATCTCCACTTCACCAAAACACTTTATTGCTATAAATACTCATCTGGAGACTATAATCAGTCTTGATGATGCTAGTTTTATTAGCGAAACGTAAATCGAGTATAATATAATGAAGTGCTTTGGTGAGCTGGAGACAAATTTCTTAAATTGATACCAACCTATACAATAAAAAAATATACAGTGAGGTTTTAAAGTAACGGAAAAATTCATTTTCTACGTTGTTATCTATTTTCAAGGAAACCCCTGAAACACGTCAATTCATGTTTTCAAAAAGATACTCTGTGACCTAAAAAAAAAATCGCCGCCCCTTCACCCTCATCAAAGTGGCAGCCACCCAATTTTTTAAAATGAAATAGGCGGTCAAGTGATACCTCATTTCGAAGGGTATTCAATTGTTTATAAAGCTGTGTGTCACGTATGACAAACAACAGTTGGTAAATGAACCAAAAAAGGGTGCATTGAAAATTTAATAGTATTCGTGGTAATTTTTAACATTTTGAAAATTAATTTTGTTTTGACGCAATAATTCAAAATTAAAAAAAAAGACATGGCTCTATAGACAATTGAATACCTACCCTTCTAAATGAGGTATCACTTGACCCCCTATTTCATTATAAAAAATTGGTGGGATGGCTGTCACTTTGAGGAGGGTGGAAGAGGGGCATTTTTTTATGTCACAGAGTGTCTTTTCGAAAACGTAAATCGATGTATTTCAGGGATCTTCTTGAATATGGCTAATAAGTTAGAAAATTAATGTATCCGTTACTTTAGGACACTGTATAAATTCATGATAATGTAATCCCACATTATGAAATTCCAAAGCAACTTCACATCGGAGTGTATTTTTCAAGTTATCAAACCGTAATATTACAATTTAAAATTCCACTGCAAATTATTTACGTTAGAGAATCAAACCGTAATATTACAATGTAAAACTCTATTGCAAATTTTTGTTGTGAAGTAATATAACAATGTAAAGTTCCATCGTAAAATGATGTCACAACGTAAAGTTACATTAAAGAAGTGCACAGAGTTGATCAGAGTAAATATCCAAGGTGATATAACACGGGTGAGCAAAATTCCACTCGAAGGTAAATTCCCGTTAAAACGGGCGGTAATTAAATTGCCGCTAGTGGGAGCGGAAAAAATTCTCCCAGTGTGGGATGTATTACGACCCGGTCGGATCATTAGTAACGGAGAGAAACTGGAAAAAACGGAAAATTTTACAATTATTTGATAAATTCATAACTCCGCCATTTTTCAAGAAGTAGGATTGGCCTTTCTCCTGAAAGTATTGAATCATGTGTAGTTTATGTGTGCATAAAACAGGCACTGTCGGATCGTTAATTTTGGCACAATTGCAATTTGAATCTTTTTTTGCACTATCTTGCAGCGAGCCTGGATGCTCCAGTGATAGCCCGATTTCAATTTCTCAAACAGATTATGGAAGTAGAAGTATAGTACTACAAATTATATATTCTCATTTTGCGCTACAGTGGTACGAAATGGGTTAAAAATGCATGCAAACATGACTGAAAACGGCCTAGCCCGTGTTAGCTGCCGAGTGGTAGGAGAGTCCGGAAGATGAAGGGAACTCTTCTAATGGTTACGCTTCCCTTCATCCCCCGCTCTCTCCTACTACTCGACTGCTTCCACCAGCTCTGCCATTTTCAGTCATGTTTACAAGCATTTTTCACCCATTTTGCAGCATTTCAGTGCATAATGAGAATATATGTTTTGTGGTACTGTACTTTTACTTTCAAAATCAGTTTCAGAAATTGAAATCGGACTATCTCTAGAGCATTCAGGCACGCTGCAAGATAGTGCAAAAAAATATTCAAATTGCAATTGTGCCAAAACTAATGATCCGTCAGAGCCTATTTTGTGCATACATAAAGTACAGTCCATTAGAAGGGCCAACTCTATTTCTTGAAATATGGCGAAGTTATGAATTTTTAAAAATATCGTAAAATTTTCCGGTTTTTCCGGTTTTTCTCCATTACTAATGATCCAGCCGAGTCGTAAAAAAATCCATTTTGTTTGTGTTTCAATTATCTATAATTCTTTCCATTGGAGCAACCAGATTGTGATATTGGTTTTGATTTTATAAGCAAAACAATTTTAAAGAACACGTTTTTTGTTATTTAAATGTTTATAACAAATTAATAAATGTGTGATGTCACAGTCGGTTTTCTACTAGTATTTTTGTAAGGAAAAACTGCTCCATAATTTTTTTGGGAAGCTTGGTAGAAAATGGAATAGTTTAAAGCGACTCAAACAATATTAAAAAATAAAACCATCCTTTGTGGTGGTTCTTTTAAAGTAGATTTGATGATTCTTTCCAGATAGATATGTAAATATCATTTTCATTATATCTATGTGAAAACACATGCTTATTTAGCATACTGAAAAGGATTTTTTCCGTGTGCCCGCACGGAAAAAATGTCCATGCGCTGGTGTCATTATAGCTGACTATTTACATGTCAAAATTAAATAATATGTTGTTGACAGTTCTCTAGAAATCTCACATTGTTTGAATATTTCCTAACCAACAGGGTAATAACGCTTGTTTTGTGGCAATTTCTGGATATTTTTGTACCATAAATATTTCAATTAATAATACGTTTTTGTTCCTTCATCATTAAAAATAAATGTTTCTTAACAATCTGTGGTTTTCTGGTAGATATGAAAAATATCGTTCATTACTCGTCCATAAATGCTTTTTTCTACAACCACACTCCAAAACATGCTTTTCTGCATAGTTTTACGTTCGCAAACATGATTATTTCTCACAATGATTGAAATTTGACATTAGTGTGCCGCAAAGTGACATTTCTGTGCCACAAAGTGACATTTCTGTGCCAAAATTTTTCAGTACCTAATTTCTAAGCAATACAGTTTTCGTGACAGCAAGGTGAAAGTATATTTTGAAAATTCTGCATTTCGAAGGGATATTCGATCAGGCATCTTCAAGAATGAATAGACAAAGTCTATTGGTTTATATAATATGAGGGAAATTGTCGTACAAATTCATAATATTCTGAACAAAAATCATAGACATCACTACTGCTGTCTCAAATACCCACATACACACTATCTATTGCTAGGCAACGGAGCAACATCTATCGAATCTTGTCCTCATATACATTTTTTGTGTGTTCTTTGTTTTGTAGTTGTTATCTGTTATTATTTATGTATACAATACTGTGACGTATCCAGTATCATGTAAATGATCAAAAGGACCAATAAAGATTATTATTATTATTATTATTATTATTATTATTATTATTATTATTATTATTATTATTATTATTATTATTATTATTATTATTATTATTATTATTATTATTATTATTATTATTATTATTATTATTATTATAATTATTATTATTATTATTATTATTATTATTATTATTATTATTATTATTATTATTATTATTATTATTATTATTATTATTATTATTATTATTATTATTATTATTATTATTATTATTATTATTATTATTATTTCCTTCAAGAGTGTACCAGTCAGGTCCTGTCTCCGGTGCTCCGACCCATCTGGAGGACGCGCTGGTGTCGTTTACCTCAATAACCACTCCCTACGTCCGTAGGGTGAGTGATTATTGGGTCCGAGAGTCATGTGTTCTGAGCAGACGAAGGGAACCAAGGATGACGGCCTTCTGCATTCGAGCGGCTAGGATTTGTGCCATATTACGGCAGGCCGGTATCAACTTCAAATTAGAGAGCAGTGTGTCCATCATTCCACCAAGGACTCCTATAATCAGAACCACCATTTTGACAGAATGGTCCGGATACAACCTGCGGAGTTCAAAGAGAAGATCTCGATATTTAGTCCGTTTTTCCTCCTCTTTCCGAACGATATTCATCTCGCCTGGAGCAGAAAACTCCACGACGAATATCGTTTTACTTTGAAGGTCGAGGAGGACAACATCAGGCTTATTGGCTTGTATTTGCCTGAGGGTGGGGAATGAGTAGTTCCAATAGATTCGGCACCTCTCATTCTCCACCACGGACTCAATATCCCCCGGAACATAAGGCAACACCGGTGTCTCGTCTATACCGTACGAGTGTCTTAGATGGTAGTACAACACTCGTAGCGCCGCGTTATGCCTGTGGATATAGGCTGAGACCGCATAAGCTGGACATGCTGATAGCAAATGCATTACGGTCTCAGGTTCCCCACGACATTCCCTGCATCGGGTGTCAGGGACGTCTATACCCATCACGCGACTACGGTAGACGAGGGTGTTGAAGACACCATCCTGGAAGGCCATTATGAATCCCTCGGTCTCCGACTTTAGCTCACTCGAACTGAGGAAGGCAAAGGTCAAGCTTTTGGATAAGCCAAGGTCTTCGATGTTGTTGAAGAAAACACCATGCATTGGCTTATCCATATGCAGCTGTAGGAGGACCTCTGTCTCCGCAGCTTTAATGTGAGCCTTTAGCTGAACGGGTCCCAACTCGGTGACAGAGTTTGGGCTAGCCCGTTCAGTGTCGAATACGAGACCAAGTTCATCGGCTGCACGGGTTGCTGCCTTAAAGAGAAATGCTCCATTCCCTGCTTTTTCATGGTCGCGGACCATGCAGAGAAGGGGATCTGAACTCCTGATGACTTTACAGGCCCCATCCAGAACCATTCTGTTATGCAGACACTCCAAACTCAAAAGTCCACGGCCTCCCCGTTGTCTGGGAAAGTATAACCGTGAAACAGACGATTTAGGATGCAAGCTCCTATTGAGATGCATCATTTTGCGAGTTTTTACGTCGAGTTGTCGCAGCTCTTCCTGAGTCCACTTCATCACTCCGAAGGAGTAGAGAAGGATCGGAACGGCAAGCATATTAGTTGCAGCAACTTTGTTCTTCCCCGACAGTTCTGATGACCAGATCTGTCGGAGTTTATGCTGATACTTGCCGCGGAGAGAGTTCTTAACTGTGATTACCTCTTGGGAGCGGCGTTGCGCCACCCCTAGGTAAGTATAAGTCTCTCCGGCATCCAGATGATGTAGGATGCTTCCGTCTACGAGCTGGACATCCTCTCCGTATTCCTCGCATCGTCCTCTTTTGAGATGAACCGTGGCACATTTGTCGATCCCAAATTCCATTCCGATAGCATGCGTATATTCTTCCACCACCCTAAGGGACTGGTGTAGGTCCCTTTCTCCAGAGGCATATAATTTTAGGTCATCCATGTAAAACAGGTGGGTGACTGTATGCCTCCGGTTGCTGGGGGTGCCGCAGCTGTACCCACGGGTATTCCTGAGTGCAACGGACAATGGCAATAGTGAGATGCAGAAGAGAAGAGGGCTGAGGGAGTCTCCCTGAAACACGCCTCTTCTGATGATGACCTGCTCTGTTTGTACTATGTCTCCACCAGATTTTATAGCGAAGCGAGTCCTCCAGAGCGGCATCAGTTGTCCAATGCATCCCACTATTTGATCGGGTACCTCAAGGCATCTGAGCAAATGCATGATTAACTCATGCGATGTTGTATCAAATGCCTTGCGGTAATCGATCCAGGCCATCGAAAGGTTACGCTTGTACTGCACGGAGTCCTGCGTGATACATCTATCGATGAGCAGGTTCTCCTTGCAGCCGGCAACCCCTTTCTTTGACCCTCTTTGCTCATATATCCGTTCATACACCGGATCAACTGCGGAGAGAATGCGTGTGTATAAGATGCGCGTAAACACCTTATAACACGCATTCAAGCACGTTATCGGTCTGTAATTCTTTGGATCAGACAAATCTCCGTTTTTGGGGATGAGCACGGTTCGCCCCTCGACAAACCACTCCGGAATCTGCTGCTCCCCATCTAGCCATGAGTTGAAAACTCTAGCCAGATGGCGGTGGGTTGCTGGAAACTTTTTCCACCAATAGTTATTCAACCCATCGGGTCCTGGAGCAGCAAAGTTCTTTGAGCCTTTGAGGGCTCTTTGAACTTCTTCCGGGGTTATCGGATTGCGCAGATGATTGAGCTCAGGCTGCCGAAGCCTCCTGCAGAATGCTCTGAACTGCGCTAGGGCTGGAGTATCTACATTGATTGGTTGCGGATACTCATAGATGTTCTTCCAGAAGGTTTCCACCCGATCAACAGTCGGCGGGTTATCAACAACACGTGGAGGCTCTTGAAATAAACGAGAAGGTTTATCGCGGAACTTCAAGTTTTCCGCGACTCCTCTCGCTCGCCTCACTAGTGACTTCTTTGCAGCCACTAGCATTCGTATTATTATTATTATTATTATTATTATTATTATTATTATTATTATTATTATTATTATTATATATAATAATAATAATAATAATATAAGAATGAGTCACTGACATTTCATTCCGTCTTATAGTATAGTATTATTTTTAGCAAAAACGGTGTTGTAGAAAAAGTGTAGTGTGTAACACGAGCAGAAATGCAATTTCTCACTCTTTGAATTGCAGCACTCGCTTGCGCTCGTGCCGCAACTTTTTCAAACTCGTGAGAAATTAGCACTTTTCTGCACTTGTTGCACAATATACTATTTCCTCTCGATTTATCAGGAAGAAGATGCATTGAAATCAATTTTGCCTCTTCAGCGAGATCTTTTGGCGGTCGTCTTCGCTAGAACTCATTTTCAAAACTTAGAAGCAACATAAAAGGGTAAACAACGTGACAGATTATGACAACTGTTATGTTTGTATTACCAAACAACACCATAGCAACAAATCGTTGTCAACACGATGACGACGACGCAACGCTTATTTGGTCATATAACCGCATTATTTAGTTCCACAAATTTTGCAGTTGTTCTTATAATTATGCACGCATATAATATTTAGGACGTTATAAAAATGACGACCTTAAAGGTAGTAGAAATAGTTATTTAATCAACTAGGGTATTAATGAAGGTGATTAATGATCGAGATATTTTAATCGCATTTTAATATAGGAGTTGATTACAATACTTTTCCGTCGACCTAATGATAGTATGAAAGAAAATTTAAAAAAAATGTGAGAAATTTTCGTGGTTCAGGATTCGAACCCCTGATGATCTATACATCCGGATTGTCTTCGTTCACTCGCATTTCACCTCTGCGCTACGGAGCCCATGTATGAAATGTCGCGTTTTGATGAGTTGAGTATTTGCTACATTTTCCAAAATTACTTGCCATACATAATAATGAAAATAATTAATTTTTCATAGACTTTTCTGTTTTTATCGTTAGATTCGTCAAAATATCCTTTTTTCGGAAAGTGCTTGTCAAAAAATGGTCGCCACTTGAAAAATAATAGTTAGACACGAAAATGTAATTTTGCCAACTTGTCTTATTCATATCTATCATACTGATATCACCTGAGGTCCTTAGATTAGTTTACTTCCGATCATGGCCACCTAGATGTAATTTTAAAAGTGGCTCCAAGAAAATTGAGTAGACATAAAAACTTTCGAAGATGTCACATTCTGATCTAGAATTGTCTCAGAAATCCAAAAATGTTAACAATATACAGGGTGTTCCATTTAAAAATTTAGAACCGGAGCTATTTCCGGTGAAACCGGAAGTGACCGGAAAGTGAAAAACAGGTGAAAACTCTCCTCTTCACACACCATTTACCAGTAACAAATCTCATTTTGATACACCTAAAGGTCTAGAAATTATGACTTGTTTATTAGATTCGTTGACACCCGGTATGGTTTGCTACATGTAATGTTTTTCTAGCAATTCGCACGGTTTCCAAGTTCCGTTCCCGCTCCCGCTCCCGCGTTCCCGCTTTGGTTTGACGGAACCTTTATTCTTACAAACTATTTCATATAGCAATTCTAATATTGTCAGAGTGTTAATTCACCGATTTTGATGGTTTAGCGAAACCTGGAACCAATCTAGGATTTAAGTTCTAACTATGCAGTGAACAACTAGATAAACCAAGATTTACATAGAACTGCCGAATAACCGGCCCTTAATACACTCCAGTGAGGATGATATACCAATACAAAGTACAAAAATTTTAGACAAAAAAATACTGACCGAATTAAATTATGCAATATTTTCACTGGTATTGTAATTTTAAGGAAGAGTGTGCAGATATTCAACGTTCATACATTCGCATATGTGAATCAAACTCATTTCTTATTTGATATCACTGCTAGAAATAATAAAACAGAAAAGCCAATTTTGGTATCCTTTTTACTGCATTATTTACGGCCCCACATATAAATGATTCCATTGTCGTGACTTCCAAGTTCATTAAATAATCTGAAAGAAGAATGCGCCTTAATGTTTGAGAATATATCACGTAGCAACGTTTGTTTTCCATAAAGCACTGTAGTTTTCAATAGTCAATTATTTTCGCCTTATCTTATCACAGGTGTATGGCGTGATGAAACATAAAATAAACGCGATGCGTTGCAGCCAGGTGAGATCATGATTGCTTCTAAATCATCACTGCGAGCATTGAAACGTCTCTCTGTTCAAATTTATCACGTATTCTAGATGAAAATACGGAAAATTAGTAGGTGTTTCGATGTTGATAATAATGAAATTGATATGACTTCAATTTGCAGATATGAATGTCCATTGTGCCTAAGTATACCTAATGCTATCGGAAAGTTGTTCGTGATTACACAGTTATTCGCAGTACTTAACTCTAACGTCACGAAATTTACTATTGCAGATGAAAATTTGAAAATCGGAGGGAAGCGTGAATACACAAAAAATGAGCAATAAAACTATGTATGAGAACAATGTTGATGCTAATTATAAAAATAACGAGGAAAGTTATTGGGTATAAACCTCAAATTGTTGTGCAACACGTGTTTCGAGCTTAAGCTCTCATCAGTACAACACTCGGATGTAAAAATAGAAACAAAGGAAGTCAACAACAGGAAGCCAACCACACATTTGTGGCTTCGGTTAGAAGACCTTGTGCTCACAAGGCAACAACTAACGTCGCCATGGAGGCAGCTATAGCTACCAGCGTTACAATCCTACCCAGGAAAATACAAATCAAATCAAATGTGTGGTTGGCTTCCTGTTGATGACTTGTGTTGTACATCTTCGCACTTTATTTTACCGTACTGATGAGAGCTTAAGCTCGAAACACGAAAATTTACTTCAGTATTAAGTATTATTTAGGTATTTTGAACTTACATTTTTCAGACAGGCAAGTTTTAGAATACGGTTTTACAGACAAAATTGAATCATCATATCGGCTGAATCTTGGTTCCATATTGGGCCAATATAGATATATTGTAAATGAAAAATCAATATTGGTCCAATACGAGTGAATAATCAAAAAACAATATTATATTGATAATATTGGTGGAATATTGGTTGAACTAGTTTTGAATGTAGATTATCACACGAAATATTGAGTCAATATTGGTTGAGTAATTTCTACCAGTATCGATAATACAATATTGGTTAATTATTGTTTTCCACATCTGGAATAAATATTGCAATCCAAATATTCCAGTCACATCGATTATAGGGGAAAAAAACTATATTGTATTTCCAAGTTTGTTAGAATATTGGTTGAATATCATTTCCACTATATTTGACAAATTTTAATAACTCATATTGAGTCAATATTGGTTGAATGATATTTATCAATATTGATAAAACAATATTGTCTTCACATCGTTTTTAACATCTAGAATAAATATCGCAATTCCAATATTTCTCTAATATCGATTCTAGGAATAAAAACTATATTGTATCTCCAAGTGTGATTACACATTGGTTGAATATCATTTCGCCAATATTCAATAAATGTTATTAATTAATATTGGGTCAATATTGGTTCAATAATATTTATCGATATCGTTAAAACAATATTGTCTTCATATTGTTTCCTACATCTAGATTGAGATGAAATTTGAATATTGGCCGAATGTTCAATGAAACATATTGATATTATATCATGATCAAACCTGGATAAAAATCCGATAGGTGGCTCTACATATAGAACGTTTTCTAAAACCTACGAAAGTATATTAAATACTTCCCATAATTTGTTTTCAAGACAGCTTACTCAGTGGTTATGGCGATCAAATGGCAGACTCTGGTGTCACGTTCATCAACTAAAAGACATTTAATAATTTACCAAGCTATATTGACATCCACCAATACATCCAAATGATATTGTACCAATATCGATGAATATTGTACCAATATCGATAAATATTTTGAGGCTATTATTGCTTCAAGAATATTTCACCAAAACTATTTCTAACATATTCAAACAAAATTCTACCAATATCGCAAAATGTTCACATTTTACTTCTCGACAATATAACTTTTGAATATTGTGCCAATATTGTCAGAATATTGTATCAGCGATATAGTACCAATATCGCCAAACATTTTGAGGCCAATAAAAGTTCAAGAATATTTAAGAATATTGGACCAATATCGCCGAATGTTCACATTTTTTTTTCTCGCCAATATTGCATTTCAAATATTTCGCCAATATGTTCACAATATTGTACCAATATTTTACCAATATAGGTGTGCTACTTGGGATGTTTCCAAGATAACAGTCGTTTAAACGCAGTGACTTCTCCTAGCCAAAAAAAAACAGGTAGATTTGTATAGGTTTTTATAAAACATATTTTACATGATATAAAGTCACAAGTTGTACAAGAAACGAACGCTTTCCCACGCGCCGCCACTGCCCATTTTTTCATCAAGTGACATATTTCTGTACTCTGAAAAAAAATGGTAAGTACTGTACTTACAGTTTTCACAATTCTGCTATTTCTCATATACGAAAGAGATAATCACATTTTAGATGGTGCATTGTGTGTATGAACAAAAAGATATGATAATCTGCAGGTCTCTATACTGTTACACATAAATTTTCCTAAAACTATTTTCATTTAGACTACTAGATATACGACTTAACGCCTTTACTTGCGCAAAGTGAATAGGAAGACGTTCCGTAGTTCCTATCTATCGAATAGAGGGAGGATCTCATGGGAGTGTCTTCTCTGCTCATCCTGCGAGAGCCTATAAGACCCATCCTGATGATGCAGGAAATGTTCAGGGAGTCGATATAGTTCCAGGGGCGTAACATAAGGATTTTGAAAGCACTATTTATAGAAACAGCTAGAGGTGTACCGTTATTCGAGTAGGAATCACCGAAGTATAGGTAAAACAGATTTCGTTTTTATTCTGGGAACTGTCGCTGTCGACGTGCGCTTGATTTGAAAGCAGTACTTTTATGACGGGGCTGATCTAATACAGCGTATTGTACGTACAACTTTCTCAATTCAATTCAAATTCATTCTTAGTCGTATCATTTTTATACATTGCAACTTTAAATAATAAAATGAAACAAAATTAGATAAAGAAAACCAGATGACACCAACATCACCTATGCTGCAACAGCTTGTATTGCGATTTGATATCCTCTGATTTTCCATAATACATAGTAATGAGTACCTACTTATTAGGAAGTTATTGCAACCTCTATCGTGATGATACTTTATTAAAGTTTTCCTTCATTTGACATTTATTCAGTATGGCTTTCACAATTTTCTTTTAATAAAAAACAGGCATCCCGTATTTAATTAAAATAAAGGAAAAGAAACTTTTAATTAATTCGTCTTTATTTTGACATAGCTGCCAAATTTTTGTGAATCACAACTCGTAACCTATAGATTTGCAGTGAACATCGAAACATAGTAGTAGTTATTGTGTGAGAAAATTGTGAGTTCAAAGTTGGTAATCATGAAGAAAAAAGATAAAAATTTCAAGATTTACATACGAGGGATATATTATTCTTCTCCAAGTAGTGTCTCGTAAGCATATTGCAAACGGATGCGCTATTTGGGAAGGAGTGTAAACATTATGCTGCAGTTGAAAAAAATAATTTTCTTTGTAAGCTATTCGGCAGCACATACAAAATGATATTAGACCAATGATGTTATGAGATGATGATTCGGGTGAATAGCTAAAAAAATTTGAAATTTGACGTAACTTGTCAAAATAAAGTTTGAACAAAAGCATCTAGAAAGGAGGCTATTGCAATAACACCATTACACCTTGGCAAACATAGCTGCAATTGTGAAAATATTCACGCCTATGATGCGCATTATTCTTACGACGTGCTATCCACTGATGTTTGCCAAACTGTACGAAACAGAATTACAAATCACAATACAGGATACTTTGAATAAAGTTTCTTGTAATAAGGTAAATTTATTTCAGTTTGCAACAACTCTGTTTACAGTCATATTTATTTCATAAGATAATTATATCCTCACTATCTAGTAATTATTATTTTTATTATTTAGATGTTAGAGTATCTCAAAAATGTATTCGATTCAACTTTTGAAATTATTTATGCATAGGTGAGTGATTATACACCAGGTGTACATTTTCTGATATCACTATTGGAATATTGTATCATACATATTGTTTTTCGTCTGATGGATCGTGTGTGATTCATAGAGAATTTGTTTCTTGCCTAAATATCCAGATCAAACAATGGTAAGCGTAAATGTTTCTGTTCATAAGATTGGATTCCTGTTACAACGACTGCGTAGAATAACGTCTGTTTTTCTTCAGCATAATTTTTAGAATTGAGTTTAGAGCGAACTGAATATTTTTTAGAACATACAGGGCAATTCAAATTCGACCCCCACCATTGGGATCTCCTAAACTACAGAAGATACGTCGAAGCTTAAATTGGGGCAAAGTTGCGTATTCTGGTGCTTAACAAAATACTGTTTTGAAACTTGGAAAATTCCGAGTATTTCCGGAAATATCGGGAAAGAACTGAAAATCGGAATTTTCGTTTTTATTTTTTTCTATCGTTATTTGACAACATAGCTCAAAACCAAAGGTACATTTTCATTGATACTTTTTTTCAGCTACACGTTTTCATGTTCAGATTTACTAAACGACGTTTTGTCTTCTGGCATTCATCATCAACTTTTTTTTCTGTTATGGGCGCCATATTGTTTTTTTATACAGAAGAATAGTGATTCTTATTCTGATTTCATTGATGTATAATTTGTTATGATTTGCACTTCTGAAACCACAGATATTAAAAAAAATCAACTTCATCTGAGATGGTCATGACTCTATCGAAAAATTTTGTTTAATAAACACTAGTTGTCAGAACTCATTAAACATCATGAGTTTGCACAAATACTTCAGTCGAAATGTCCTCATTCTCAAATGAAGAAAAACGAGATATGTTGAAACTTTATTATAAATTTAATAGGAATAGTACGAAAACAGCACAAATTTATTTTGAATTATATCCGGAAAGACAACAGCCGGATAGAACATTATTCGGAATTTTGGACAAACACTTGGCTGAGTACGGTGCGTTTCAAAAAACAAAAATAAAATCATGAGCTTGTAAAAAATGCACAAGAAGTATTACAAGTGTTCGAAATGATGGCCTTCCTCTTGAATACATAACCGAGCTCGTCTCAAATTAAGAACAGCCCTAACAATATCCCTTCTTCTGATAGACCTGAATGACCTGGTCTATCACCAGTTTCAATATTGTACAAGGTTTACCAGACACCCTGTATATGGGAAAAAATCCCACAGTTCAAAACAAATCCATTATATTGAAAAGAAATCCAATATATAGAAAATAAATCCAATATATAAAAAATAAATCCAATATATTGGATTTATTTCCAAAATATTGAGAAGAAATCCATGAAAATTCAATGAAAATTATTTTATTCTATTTGTTGGATCCCTGACGAATTCGTACCTACATCACACTAAATATCACATTTATTTAATTTAAATTAATAAACTATTGTAGAATTCAATGGAAGAGTATTTTTCTCTGTGCGTGTGTTTTTTTAAATGGGTACAAATCTTGCATGACATTTATGTCGAATAAATTGTCCCCCCTGCCACCCGAAAGCTAGATAGAGAAAGGGCAGGGTTTTGGAAGTTTTCTGGACGTCAAAAATTACAGCGAAAACAAATCAGGAAAGTGGCTCGCACCCTCCTTTTGCCGGAAAAAGTTGGAATACTCGCAAAATTGAAATCGGAATAATCCGTAAAAATAGTGAAAAATATCTGACCGTCGAATATCGTGGTTTAAAAAAATTTCTTTCCCCGTCAAAAGCTAGATAAAGAAAACAAAGAAATTCTGAAAATATTTCAACAGCTTCGGACATGGAAAATATTGATGGAAAAAAATAACTCATGAAAAAAATTAGGAAAACTTGCGAAATAGAAATCTAAAAAATCCGTAAAAATAGGGAAAATTATCTCACCATTGAATAATTTGGTTTCAAAAAAATTTAGCCCCCTTTCCCCTTCGAAAGCTAGATAGAAAACGCGTAGGTATTTGGAAAAATTTCCCACGATAAATTAACAGGCAACAATAAAAAAAAATGTTATAAAATTGTTATTTCCGTCAACCGATTGCACCCCTACGCGCAACCCTCGGAAGTCTTCGAGAGACTTGTGTGAGCTATGGAAGACGCAGCCCTTACCTTTTAACGTGTGATGCCATGCGCGAGACCGATGACCATGCGAGGCTTTAAACCCTCGACCCTTCGCTCCAAAGGCGAACGCTCTACCACCACGCATCAATTGAAATTAAAAGACTAAGAAACATATCCAAAGAAAACTAAAAAAGAAATAAATAAATAGTAAACATAAGAAAATTTATTTAAAGAAAACCTTTTACTTAAGTGCACTGAAAAGAAGAAAATACATTTTAAAGTGAATTGAATCCATCATTTTGTTACATTATAAAATTTTGAAAGATATATAAGCTTGTCGCAAGAATAAATCTTGGGGTTATATTATATTTAATTTACAATAAGAAATACAAAGATACTTCTCGCGACAAGAATTTATATAATTTTAAATTTTATGATGTTACAGAATGATGGATTTATCCACTTTAAAATTTATTTTCTTCTCTTTAGTGCATTCAACTAAAAGCTTTCCTCTAGAAAGTTATTTTTTAGTTTATTATTTCCCCGTCATTTGAATCAAACTCGTTCAATTAATTTTCTAAATTCAATTCAAAAATAATAATAACAATTTCAAACCAAATAGCAGATCGTTCGTGAACAAATCATTCCTCATGATGAATATAAATGTCGTTTCTGACTGTCAAATATAATATTTATGGGTATGAGCGTGAAGCTTAAAGATATAAATAACATATTGAGGAGTGGAAGAACGTTCAATTTCATACTTATTCATTAGAGTGGATTCGTTCCAAGACAGATTATTTCAGATCAGCTGAGGTCATATAACTAATATTAGATTTTATGATGTGCCCGTTCATAATTCAAATGAAGTTTCTGTTTACAAACAGAAAAGCTATTGCATTTGGCTCACATATAAGAGCCAGGATTTGAGCGTTTTGAGTTACTTTAATGCTCGATCCAATCAACCGGAGAAATGAACTCAGATACATTGAAATTATGTTGATGAATGAAAATCGGTATATAATAATGAATCGACTCTATTCATAAAAAATAAAACAGAAAAATGGAATTTGGTAAAAAGGCAGAGTCAGCAGAAGCAGTTGACATTAATTCTAGGTTTTTGCAAGAATTTCTCTACCACCGATGCTACTATGAGCGTTGTCGGAAACTTGGTTAAACGTCTTGAGGCCGAAAAAGTATTGGGAGTCACACTACTGGATTTGTCAAAGGCCATCGACTGTGTTTCACACAACATTCTACTTGAAAAACTTTCATACTGGTGTTAGAGGCACTGCGTTAATAGCTATTTATGTACCAAGTGAGTTATATAGATCGTAATGCCCGGAGGGTAACATTCACCAGAGGGACTTTTGGCACGAGGAA
The DNA here is from genome assembly GCA_944452925.2 of Chrysolina oricalcia. NCBI lineage: Eukaryota > Metazoa > Arthropoda > Insecta > Coleoptera > Chrysomelidae > Chrysolina > Chrysolina oricalcia. Next base: position 68,559,191 of record OX101811.2, read on the forward strand.
TGAATGTTGCCCGATGGGCGTTAGGATCTAGTAACGCTCGTGGTGCATAAAAGATTTTATTTTTCAAGAAAAAATGATCTTAAACGACGTTTTTTACTTCATAAATTTCTTCTCATAGTATTAACTGCGTTCTGGTCGGCAACTGAGCACAAGAGAGCTTCTATGCAATTATACAGTGACCGCCAAAAAGTATGTACCAAATGGGAAAAATTTTTATTATTTGAGTATTGGAAAAAATATTCTGGGGAAAAGTTTGTGCATGTCCGATAACCTAAAAATCGATTTTGACACATGTCACGTGATCGCTAGAATGGCGGCAAAATGAAAAAAATTGTAATGCAAATGCAAAAAAGGGGTAAGATGGCAAGATATCAAAAAAAGTTATTTGAAAAAGTCAATTAGAATTCAATTTTATACACATAAACGAAGTTTCAAGAGATAATTCAAAAAAATTTAAAATTGCATTTTTTAAAAATATTTTCCCATCTATTTAAAAATTTTTTTTTTTCTTATGAATTGCTTGACTATACTGAAACATTTGCATTTTAATGATAATGACAAAACTTTCTCATTTTCTCCACACCAGAGGGCACTAAATTGAAAAAATGGGAATTTGTCAGAACCCTTGCTGTTACATCGGTTCGTATCTAACAGTTATATCCGAATTCCACGACCATTGTGATGACATGACACTCCAAAAACATGGTAATTTCCTGATTATAATCAAGTTCCGATGATAATCGTGCATGAGCGTTTCACTTCGCACATAAACTTGAAAATAGTGCGTCAAATTAAAGATTCTTAAAGTTTATGTGCAAAGTAAAACGCTCGTACAGCACTATTATTGAAACTTGATTAAAATCAGGAAACATGGTGTTTCTAGATTGCCATATCAACACAATAGTCTTGGAATTCTGATATAACTGTTAGATAAGAACCAATGTAACAGCGAGGGTTCTGGCAAAAACCAATTTTTTTAATTTAGTGCCCTCTGGTGTGGTGAAAATGAGAAAGTTTTGTCATTATCATTAAAATGCAAATGTTTCAGTATAGTCAAGCTATTCATAAGAAAAAAAAATAATATTTTTAAATAGATGGGAAAATATTTTTAAAAAAATGCTATTTTCAATTTTTTTAAATTATCTCTTGAAACTTCGTTTATGTGTATAAAATTGAATTCTAAGTGACTTTTTCAAATAACTTTTTTTGATATCTTGCCATCTTACCCCTTTTTTGCCTTTGCATTGCAATTTTTTTCATTTTGCCGCCATTCTAGCGATCACGTGACATGTGTCAAAATCGATTTTTAGGTTATCGGAGATGCACAAACTTTTCCCCAGAATATTTTTTCCAATACTCCAATAATAAAAAAATTTCCCAAATGGTACATACTTTTATATATATTTTTTTTTATTCATATTTTCTACAGATTGGAAATATGATACATAGAAATATAATTTGAATGAATAAACATGGGTAGAATTCCACAAAAACAAGGCTTGTCGTGGAAAAAAAGAGGGGTTATGCCTGTGCGCACGTACACATATACATGTAGTCACACGTACACATTCACGCACACACGTATACAAACAACACATAAATGTATATATTGCAGTTCCAAAATTATTGTATGGATACTGTTTCATTATAGAAAACACAATTAAACTACTTATACTATGCTAGGAACTAATTGCCATGGAAACATTGAAGAGGTTGCTGAGGGTTGTTTATTTGATAAAATGTCGCTGCATTTTTGTAAGAATTGACAAGCTTGTTAGTGGAGGAAACTAAAAACGGTTGTGTTCATAATGATTATGGAGATCCCACAGAATGTGACGCTCAAAGCTGAAAAAGCGTTAGGAAATTTACTGCCTGTGAAATCCAAATACTTATACGAGAAGGAGTATGGCCATTTTTTGAAATGGGAAACTGAAAACAGAGTGAATACAGTATATGAAACTGTCTTAATGGCATACTTCCAGGAACTAGTTAGTTTATTTCATGAAAAATATTAATATTTTTTATTAGACATTTTGTAAAATCAACAATATATAATAAAAATAAAAATAGAACTCAAAGGTGCGCATTTAGTGCCTTCTTGTTCATAAAAAAATTGAAAATAAAACAATTTTTCCATATTTTTTATTTATTTTACATTATTTTATTCTGAAAAATTTAGTGCAAATAGTCTATGGACCAAATACTCAGCTGAAATCAACATTGATTGTTAAAGAAAACATAAAAGCATATATCAGCATTCAGTCAATTGATGGCTTTTCTAAAAGTTAAATCAAAAGGATACATTCTTAAAAAATCAAATGTATTGGAAGGTGGACAAGTATTACTTTTCATAAGAAAAGCTCCAGATGATACTTTTCTGCAGTTGTTCTGGTAATGGGCGTATTTGGAGGCTTAAGACGTGATGAAATGGTCAAGATGACAATTGATGACATTGAAGATAGAGGAGCCGTTTTACTGATCAAGGTAAAACCAAGACCTGCACCTCAAAAAGTTTCGCCATTGTTGAAGAAATCGAAATAGGAGCCTTGAACTTAGTTAAAAAGTACATTGCACTACGACCAAAGGGATGTAGAAATAGAAATACTCTTTATTTCCTTAAGACAATGATTACATTGTGTCGGAAACGCCAAAACCTAAAACTACATACATGTACATACTAAAACTTAACACATAACACATAATACAAAAGTATATTATTATTGTACAGGAGAATTCAAGAAATCTTGCACTGTATAAAAATTATTTTACACTAAAAATGTTTTAAGGCAGTTTTTAAATATTTTAGGAGTCATACTTGATTTGATATGTTCTGGCAAATGATTAAAAATTCGTGGTCCCAAATAATTAGGTGCATTTTGTGTTATTTTGTATTCCGCAAGTTGTGTGTGAATTAGGCCTTTCTGGCGTGTATTGATATTATGAATATCTTTGTTAAGGTTGAAATGGGTTACGTTGCAATAAATATAACATGAAATTTCAAATATGTATAAACCAGCAAGAGATAAAATATTGCTAGATTTGAAAATCAATTTGCATGTTTCTCTAAATGGGATGTTGAAAATGCACCTTAAAATTGCCTTTTGTGCTATAAATACATCTTTTGACTTGGTAGAGATGCTCCACAAGCAGATTCCATATCGAAGACGAGATTCAATTTGTGCATAATAGATATTTACAAGCTGGCCAACATCCAGCACTGTTTTCAAATTTCTGAACATATAATATGAGGAGTGTAACTTTGAAGTTAGATTCTCACAGTGTGACACCCAGTTAATGTTTTTATCAAAGTAAATTCCAAGAAATTTTACTGTATCTGTATCGGATAGGACTGTGTTATTGAAATCCAGTTGTAATTCAACTGATGGCTGTTTATAGTTATGAAAACGAACTACCTGTGTTTTCTTAGCGTTGAAATATAGATCATGGTTATTAAAAAATGTACAAGCAGCGGTTTCGGTTTCTTGTTTCAATAGTAATGTATTATTCGATGACTTTAAAATAGATATATCGTCCGCATACGCAACGAAATCTGATTGGAGTATATTATCTCAAATCTGTTGATACATAAAATAAAGAGAATCGGTCCCAATATGGATCCCTGTGGGACACCCATACACACCGATCCTGTTTCAGATGTCACAAATGATATTGAATTATTATGATCAAACCTCAAAGACACACATTGGCTTCGATTTTCAAGAAAAGATCTCAACCAGTTATGAGGTTTTCCCCTGAAACCGAAAGACTCTAAAATATGTAGTAATTTTAGATGATTAACGCAGTCGAACGCCTTGCTCAGGTCGCATAAAACTGTGGCAGGGCATTCGCCGTCATTGATAAAATTTACAAGAGTATTATAAAAATACAATAGAGTAGACCGAGTGGATTTACCACTGCGAAAACCATGTTGGGTGGAATTTAAAATATTATGCTTCTTAATAAAATCTAACATTCGTTCTAAAAAAGAATATTAAAAAATCTTTGATAATGTTTGTGGTAAAGTGACAGGTCTGAAATTTTTGATACTATTTAGTTTTTTATTTTTGTGGATAGGAGTAACCTTTCCTAATTTCATCTTCGAGAGAAAAACCCCATGTAAACAACGTAGGCTTTTTTTAACCTAAATAAATAATAAATGCATTAAGTTACCTGTAGGTAAAAATACTATAGGAAGTGTTCCTTCTATTATAGCGAAATGCCTTAATTTGGAAAACCCGAAAGATTACACCGGACACTGTCTACATCGAACGTCGTCAACGCTTCTTGTTCGAGGTGGTGCTCCTTTTGAAACACTAGAGTAACATGGAAAATGGAAGAGTAGTACGGTAGCGGAGCGCTATATTGGAAGAAAGTATCTCCTCGAAGAATAAAATTGCCTCAATGATAGCCCATTCCGTTTCCGAAAAAGAAAATGTTACTGTTCCGAACGAAACCAAATGCACATTGAGGAGTTCATCATCGGTCAACTCAGAGAACTTCAAACTTGGTACTAATTTTTCAGGAACATTTGGAATTTTTAATTTCTATTTGAGAGAAAATAGTTAGTCCCTTTTTCATGTACTGTTATAAATAAAACTTTTCTGAGTAATTAATTTATTGAACTTCAGAAAAAAACATTTAGCGGGCGTTATGATTCATAATGCCTCCATAACGCCCCGGGCGTTATGGATCTGTTTTATAAAGCAGTAATTGACAAGTGAAAAATAAATCTGATTTAAAGTTACTTGAACAATCGTTTCCAGAAAGTTTTTTACAACAATGAATTTTCGGAGCAAGGACCGAATAACCTAGGTGAACCACAGGGATCGGTTCTGGTTCCACTTTCGTTTGTCATTTATGATGATGATTTTTACAATTTTATGAAAATATGTCACAGTGTAGATATTATTTGATGATATAGGTACTTCTTTAACAATTATTAATCTCTTGTTGAGCAGTCTGTGGAAAAAGCTGACCATTGGTTCAATATCAACAAACTCATGATGAATAAAAAAGTCATATAATATGATTATTACAATGGCTTCTACATTTTCTGAATTTTAGTGCGTGAAATTGTTAGGTTTTACTTAGTCAATAGGTTGAATTGGTCGAGCCACATTTTTGGTTTGAAAAGTATAAATAACCGAGTAACTTATTGTCACTTCGGGAACTGAAACCAATTGAAAATTTCACTACATTGAGAATAGTGATTTGCTCACTGATTCACTACCACATTTCTTATGGAATATTACTCTAGGGAAATTCTAGTGATGCTCATTGCATTTTTATTCAGCAGAAAACAACAGAAAAAAGCATTGAGGATTCTTGTTGGAATTAATTTTAGAGACTCCTTGTCGTGAATCATTCATTAACCATGATATTAGGTCAGTACCATCTGTATGTTTTTTAAAGTCTATAGGAGATTCAAAAGAAGGTTCTCTTGTTACCCAAGCAATGCAGCGGGTTGAAGTCCGGTGACCGTGGTGGCCATAGTATTTGCCCAAGTCGCCCAATCCATTTCGGAGCAGTAGTGACCAGGACACCCATCTTGTTGAAACCTCACGGTCTCTCTGACTTCCAGCGGCACATCTTCCATAGTAGATGGGTTAATTGGTTTATTGGAGTTCAGTGTCGGTGGAAACTCGAACGGTCCAATCATGTGGCCATTCCGTATACCGGTCCAAAGATTCATTGTGAATTGATGTTGGAAGCTGACTGGTCATTGAATGAGGATTTTAAAAATGTCAGCTGTGTAGGTTGTAGATATTGAAAACGACCTGATGATGACACGATGATTCATCTGTCCATAATATTTTATTGAAGAAATCTGTGTTTTCTCAACACACGGCGACAAAAAGCTATACGTGTTGGATAATCTGTTGGCAACAAAGATTGCACATGCTGTATGTGGAAGGTGTGCAGTGGATGTCTTTTCAAGATATCATGATCGGTTACATTTTTCATGCCGATTCTTCTCTAATGGACGGATCATTCTCAATTTCGAAAACACGATAATCAAGATGTATTTATTGGGATATCTTTCACGGTATAGTTGAAACTGATGCAAATAGATTTTGCCAAGTTTTCAAATCCTATTCACAAAGCACACTAACTGTCACGTTGTCTCTGAGTACCTGCCATTCAACTGACAGGTCAGCCCAGATGAAAGAGCAACAAATTGCAGCTTACACTTGAAATACCCCCTTATGTACTCTACCAACAATATCATTTTTTCGAAAGAGCATTATGGCAACTTCTATTTCTTCTTATACTCTGGAAAAACGAGCAAGTTTTTAAAGACAATGTACAGGTTTTTGTAGGAGATTAATTTGTCACAAAAAAAGTTGAAAGTTTCATAATAGAAATCTTTGAAGAATCTAAATCAGGATAAGTTTTTTTTTGTAGAACTTAAATATCGAAAATCTACAACTACTTACTGTTCAGTATAGGTATTTCTCAAAAATAAGAATTAACATGAAACGCTGCTCCTTATTTGCTTGTTACATAAAAAAATTATCTGAGATAGAATTTTCATTTTTGAAAGCTCCAATATCTGGAAAACCGAGGAGTTTTTTCTGAGATCAAGTTGTGGTTTTCTGATAGGTTATGAACTTGTTTATCACTGGCTATAGTATATGATCCATGGTTTACTGGACACCCTGTATATGTATATATGTTTGTGTTTATATGTATTCATCAAAATGTTCAATAATAATAATAACTCGTCTTTATTCATCAGATGCAGAAACCAATAAAATAATATATAACAACATATAAATAAATATACAAAATGATAGCTAATCTGCAAATATGAAAGGGTGGAGTATCAGCAGAATGCTGTTTTTCAACTCAACCCGATGTTTCATGATAATGCATTATTATTTATCGATTTTTTTTTTTATTTTGTAAAGCTAAACTGTATTTATTGTACTATTATACCCTTTATATCGACTTATTCAATATCATCTTTGATGATCTTACTTAATACATTCATTACTACTTTTATTGATTAGAAGAGTTTGGCACAAAAATATGCAGTTTCCAACCATGTAAATTCTCGATCCAGTTATGCATGCATAATAAAATTCAGGTTATAACATAGGTATGGTTACTGAATCAGGATTCAAAAGAGGGGGGCGTTTTCACTTAAATGACCCCTCCCATTTGTTCATTTATTTTGTTTTCCGCAGAAACATCATATGATAATTTTCTCATCTCAATTTCTCTGTAGTCTTTTCGTGAGTATCTATCAAGAATATTCGACAAAATCAAACACTATTTTAGTTTCTTAATACAGTTGGTTTTTCGGTAATTCAGAGCCAACGTGATAGGTCAGTGATGCGTAAAATAGGTCATATAGGTCATAAGTGCAAGAAAAAAATCCTACCTTGTGCTGTGACTCTACGCGCAACAGATTTAGATCTCATTGTAGAAACTCAGGAAATGTCAATAAAAACCACTGAAATCTCGACCGTCTTCATATCATGAACCAACACATCGGACGAATAAAGTCAAGACAGTACGGACGGAGACAATAAGAATCCCGATCGTCTTTTTTCATATACGCTCGGACCAATCAGAGCGCTCTATTCGCTGTCATGTTTTATCACTTCACCGGGGCGACTGTGCTGTAATTTTTGATTCGGATAGCGGTTAGCTCGCGCTGGAATAAAAGACTATTGCCCGCTCTTTTGTTTCTCTCGTTTGTTTCCACCTGGAGAGACAGATATCGATGCGGCGTAGGTCGCGCGTTTTTATTCCTCCGGTGCGCAATTATGTGCGCATTTCCACGCCTCCGGTGATGCCACGCCAGTGGTGGGTAGATAAGAACATCACGGTCGATAGTCCGGGACAGTCCGGGTATTCTCCCGGATTCCCATCCCCGCGGAACAAGACCCCGAGGCTGTGTACCAGTCCCACTAGATTGATGCATATGTAATTTGTTTGCTCTATTCTGGCTGCTGTTTGGACAAAGCCCCGCAGATTCTTACGGTTTGCGGAGTTCATTAATTTCTACTCGGCTGTCTTGATGGTTCTGTTTGTTTTGGCTGATAATACGCAAATTTGTTTTAATATGGTTTTGTTTCGTGTTCGTTGCGGTTCAAAGGGCAATTTCAGTTTTGTATGGTAATTGGAGACTAAAGAACAGAACTAGCACTGGTAATACAGGCAATTGTTATGTTCTGTACACCTACGTTTGAATAATCAGTTTATTCGATTTTACTCTGAACTTTTAGTGTTCTATAACCAAACCCAACATCAACAGTATAGAAATAGACAAGGTGTAAATCAAATATACAGCTCTGAATATTACCAGGGCCCAGGGCCGGATTACCACCTATTTACGCCATAGGTCAAACTTTGAAAGTACGCCCTACAGAGAAAGGTCTGGGGAGTGTGGAAGGTAATTCCCAACTATTGTCAAAGTAGGGCTATTCAACTATTATATACAGCTTGTAATGAAACATGGAATCATCCAATAATTGTCTTTTTTAATGATGAATAGATAATAATAAAGAAAGGATGGTGATCAATAATTTAATAATTTAATGCCTCTTGCTTAATTATTAAAATTAGTTATATATTTATAAATATTACAATCGAAATATGTAATATGTACAAAAACACTTTCAAACCTTCTTCTTTCTGGCATTGGCCCAAGCAAATGACTATCGTATTAGTCCAAAGATCTAGTAATATCACTTTCAATTCTCAGAAGAGCAAGAGCGTTGAGTTTCGTTTGATGCATGTTTCATCTATGGGATTGTTTCATCCTTTTCAAACCTTAAATTAAAATAAAATAAAAATAATTCATACTCCAATTGTGACTTGAAAATTCACAGCAATTTTATTAATTGATAATTTATACTTGTAACTTATAAAAACGTCCGCCATTAGAGAATTTGTTTATTTTCATAACAATTTTGATAAAAATATCGATAGCAGTTGTACAAACTTAACCCACAATTTTCTTATGTTCATGCGCGTCTGCTACTCATTTACAAACGTGCGAAATGTCTGCATGTGGAATATGCTGATTACTTTACAGAACTCTACTGAAATATCAATTGGCAGAGATATGTCTATTGTTGATTGTTACTTGAAATTTTAGTGCAATTTTATTAATTGATAATTTATACAGGTAACTTATGAAAACGTCTGCCATTGACGAATTTGTTCATTTTCATCATTCTATTGATGAAAATATCGATGGCAGACGTTAGGTGTACAAACTTTACCCACAAATTTTACGTGTTCTTGCTCGTCTGCCACTCATTTACTCACGTGCGAAATGTCTGCCTGTGGAATATTTTGATAACTTAACAGAACTCTACTGATAGGTCAACTGGCAGGCATATCTATGTCCATTGTTAATTGTTACTCATGTAAACCATTGTTATTTCAATGAGGAATTGTATAAATAGAGTGCTTGAAAAAAAACCTGAAAATTTTGTGCAATTTTGTGAATTGATAATTCATACTGGTAACTTATGAAAACGTTTGCCATTAAAGAATTTGTTTATTTTTATCATAATTTTGATAAAAATATCGATGGCAGACGTTAGGTTAGGTTTGAACGTGAGTGGGCCCGTGTCAGGTCCTCCAATGCGGCCAATGGCCTATTGTGGCTCATGGCAGACGTTACTCAGTATTACTTTCCAAAACTCTACTGAAATGTCAATTGGCAGACGTATGTCTATTGTTAATTATTGTTACTTGAAAATTTTCTTTTGAAATAATTCATTGTATTTGAAAATAATAATTTTTCAACCGGATAACCTAACATGAAAGTGATAGTTTTTCACTCTAGAGATGAAAGTGAAACAAATGGAAATATACTTAAAACAAATTGATGAATTTTTGACACTAATGACAGTTAATCTCACTACTTGGCACTTGAATCAGCAAACGAACGTCACTTCGTTTGACAGTTTATAAACATTTTCACGATAAAAAAGTTAGCACAAAAATCCAACTATTAATAACTTCAACAGTTGAACTTTCAATATTTATAAATGAAATTTCATCATCAAAGACAATTTGTCACTGCTCATTAGTCATTATATATAGTAACAAGTATTATTATTTAGTCTGTGTCATAAATAAATAAAGTTCTAAAAATTGTAATCCAGTATTTTATGAACGACATCTATCGTAGAAGGAATAGTATTTCCTACTCGAGATGAAATACGTTTTTTTCGTTCGTGAGATTGCCTTGGCCTAGATTGGCCTTAAGGGTAATCCGGGCCTGAATATTACGATTGCATTGGTCACGGTATTTTATTGGTAAACTGTCTCGGTACGGAATCCGTGGTGTCACTCATGAATGTGTGAAAAAAAAATTGAGTAAACGTAGTAATCATATGACTAATGGTAACCATCAATCATCGGGTATCGAATATTCTAAAATAGGAGTTACTCAGGGTTCACTCCTGGGACATACCTTATTTTCACTCTATATCAACGATATTGTGATGATTTGTAACGGCTCAATTATTGTTTACGCTGATGACACATCAGTTATTATATCAGATAGGGATGAATCATGTATACGTCAGAAATGTAATAAAATTTTCTTTGATATGAACCAGTGGTTCAGAGCTAACTGTGAATACAGATAAAACAAACATAACAGACAAAAAGAAGTTAGTGACATTGATTGAGACCACTCGATTTCGTGGTTTATATATAGATAAACATATTTTCTGGGGAGAACACAGTCGAATCTTGATCAATAAATTGAATTTTAGGTCAAACCAATTACGTAATTTAAAAACAGTTCTGTCTAATGATCAGTTGCTGACTTATACCGGGTGTCCCAGATTTTTTCATACAGCCAATATCTCAGTTATGTTGCTTAGAAAAAAAAAATGAAAAAAAATGCACTTATATCAAACCCGTATAACTTTAAAGCTTTTGTGTTAAAGTCAAGTTCTGTCAAACTATTCCTGAGGAACTACCCCTAACCTCAGATTTTCAAATTGCACCCTATACATTTTTTTTCTGAATTGGGACCTGCAGTCAATTCTTATTTCAACGATGTATCACACATGATATTTTGACAGATGTCAAACTTACAGAATAAGTGAGTTTGAACAATAATGTACAAAATTCCATAACACAGAATTTATTGATAACAAAAAAATTATAAAAGCTGCTCAAAATGTCTACCATTACCATACTGGGTGTCTCAGATTATTTCATACAGCCAATATCTCAGTTATGCTGCTTAGAAAAAATTGAAAAAAATGCACTTATATCAAACCCGTATGACTTTGTAGCTGTTGAGTCAAAGTCAACTTTTGTCAAACTACCCCTGAGAAAGTACTCCCAACCTCAACTTTTCAAGTGGCACCCTACACATTTTTTTTGAGTTGTGAACTGCAGTCAATTCTTACTTCAATGATGTATCACGCTTGATGTTTTGACAGAATAACCGAGTTTGAACAATAATGTACAAAGTTCCATAACACAGAATTTCGTGCATGTTTAAAATCATTTCCTCCGTTACTGTGGTGCAGACGTGTACAATCTCCTCTTGTAAGTCGTTCAAGTCTATTGGTATTATCATACACAATTTTCTTCAAATATCCCCACATATCTTTCCATACAGTCCATATCTCAGTTATGCTCCTTCGGATTTTATTAAGTACACTTGCGTCAAACCCATATGATTTTGAAGGTATCATACCAAAGTCAACTTTTGTCAAACTATCCCTGAAAAAACACCCCCAACTTCATTTATTCAAGTGGCACCCTATACATATTTTTTTATGACTTGTGTAGTGTAATCGATTCTAACTTCAATAACTTTGTATCACACTTGAAATTTTGACAGATGTCAAACTCGCAAAATTAGCATATTCGATGTAAACAGCATTTTATATTAAATAATTTTGGTATAAATTTTTGCTCATGGTGTACTTCATTCGAATCGAGTAATAAAAACTGTCAATGCTGTTGATCATTTATTTTGTTATCTTCGTTTATTGACAGTTGTTCTTGCACGCGTCTTTCAGTCAGTTTGATAATAAATTCAAGAAAAATGCCTTTCACATTCACTCCAAATGAGTATGTTGATATGTTATTAATTTTTGGTGAATGCCGGAAAAATTCCCGTGCTGCCGTCGAATTATACCAACAGCGTTTTCCCGATCGACGACTACCAAATCATACCACATTTTCTTATGTAGAGAACAAAATGAGAACAGGAGAATTTCCAGGAAAAGGCAAGCATGTTCAATATGCTGCATCAGTGCAAATTGAGGAAATGTGTATTAATGTATTGGCCTATATGGAGGCTCACCCTCATATTTCTATTCGAGCACTAGCTGACGAAGTTGGAATAAGTAAGTCGTCTGTGCATAGAATTATAAAAACGCATAGTTATCATCCTTTCAAAATACATATGCACCAGGGGCTACGACCTGATGATTTTGAAAGGAGACAAAATTGTATTGCCACAATGCAAGTTTTGATTGAAAATAATCAAAGTTTATTGGATCAGATCATGTGGAGTGACGAATCAAGATTTCACAATAATGGGACAGTGAACCGACATAATATGCATTATTGGTCACGTGAAAATCCTCATTGGGTGAGAGAAACAAATTTCCAAACTATGTGGGGCGTATGTATGGTGTGCGGTGTTCAATGGACGTTTGATAGGCCCTTATTTTTATCAACAAACTCTGACGGGGCGTAAATATCTGGAATTCTTACAAAATGACCTTCAGAGACTGCTACATGTTAGTCCTCAACAAGAAAGATAACTCATGTGGTGGCAACAAGATGGTGCTCCGCCACTTAATCACCACATTGTAACCGAATATCTCGATCAATATTTTCCAAATAGATGGATAGGAAACAGAGGTCCTATTAGGTGGCCAGCACGTTCGCCAGATCTGACACCGTTAGATTTTTTTCTGTGGGGTTATTTGAAGAGAATCGTGTATGAAACTAGACCAATAGACTTGAACGACTTACAAGAGAAGATTGTACACGCCTGCACCACAGTAACGGAGGAAATGATTAGAAAATCTTGTACGAGAGAACTGATAAGGCGATTTGAAGCATGCATGAATAATGATGGTAGACATTTTGAGCAGCTTTTATAATTTTTGTTATCAATAAATTCTGAGTTATGGAATTTTGTACATTATTGTTCAAACTCACTTATTCTGTCAGTTTGACATCTGTCAAAATATAATGTGTGATACATCGTTGAAATTAGACTAGACTGCAGTTCACAATGCAGACAAAAAATTATAGGGTGTCATTTGAATATTTGAGGTTAGGGTTAGTTTCTCATGAATAGTTTGACAGAAGTTGACTTTAACACAACAGCTTCAAAGTCATATGGGTTTGATATAAGTGCAGTTTTTTTTTGAATTTTTTCAAAGCAGCATAACTGAGATATTGGCTGTATTAAAAAATCTGGGACAGCCGGTATATGGCATTCATTAGATCCTTCATTATTCAATAAATTACCAGACAATGCAAGAAATGATCGAACTTTAACACGTTTTAAAAAATGTCTTAAATATTTTTTAGTTGAAAGATGGTATTATAAAGTTGATCAGGCACTATAATTTGTCAATCTACTGTGTTTTGTTTGATATATACATATTACAATTTACTGAATTTTTTTTTTGTCTACTGTTTATTTTTATTTTAGATGAACGACTACTTCTATTCAATACTTGTATTGTCCTTCCGGAGTTTTGACTTCTCTGTCACATCCACCTTCATTTCCTTGGAATATACAAAAAAGGAAACTGTAAAAGTAATTACGGTAGGTGGAAATTTTATTTGACTATATCATATATACAATCGCATATTTATAGCAAGCAAGCAAAAATCAGAAGATGAAGTTACTGGAAAAGTTTTCGTAAAATTAAGTTTATCACTTTCAGAAATAGCAGGCAATGATTTTATAATAAATTCTGCAACTTGGACGAAATGATCCTTGAAATAGTTTGGAGTAGGTATAAGATATTATCATTAATTCGAGTAGTTGTCTTATTTCTTTCAAAATTTATTATATGCCAGCTTGCTTTAAACTTGTTTCCAGCAGAACAAATTTACTCATTATTTGCAGACTTTTTAGCAGTTTTGACTTCTTTCATATATTCTTTTTTTGATGATTTAAATACTCTTCATCATCTGGGTCTTTACTTACTTCAGATATCAATCAAATACTTGATAGAATTTATCTCTCAGCCAGCAGCGCATCATCGAACCAATTGATAAATAATTGTTCTTTTCTGTGACGACTTTTTCTTCATTTGAAAATGTTTCACTACCAAACCATTATACGTCTTAACTAAAAAATTTGCCAGTTGGTCAGCATCGAGTTAATTATCCTTAAAAATATCCCAGTTTATTTTACGCAATACATTCCTTCATTTCTGTACACCAGGCGTTGTGATGGCTCTCTCACGTAAAGACTAGAGTTGTTGTTGAAAAACAAATGGTAAAATTGTTATTCCCGTCAACCGGTTGCACCCCTACGCACAACCCTCAGAAGTCTTCGAGAGACTTGTGCGAGTTTGGGAAGACGCAGCCTTACCTATTAACGTTCGATGCCATGCATAAGACCGGTAACCAAGCTGGGGTATCGAACCCACGACCCTACGATTGAGAGGCGATCGCTCTTCCAGCACGACCACTACGACCCTACAATTTTTTACCCTTGTTAACACTCATCCATCAAGGCTATTTTGGCATATACTGGTCAAAATATAACTAATCCCCTGGCTAATACCACGACGGATACTGAATTTTATCAAACATATACTTGAAAAATGTTCTTCATTCCAGGCACTATTATAATTGCTCCCGATAACCAACAGAACTTTGTTATAATTCGGACAAGCCTAGGTAGGGGCTCAGCCAATTGCTAAACCTTGATTTTATATTAGGCCAATAAAGATATATTGTGAATATGAAAAAGATAGAAAGATAGATATTTATTGTTCTCTTCGAATCATATCCATATAATAATAATAATATTTATTCATCATTTCGATTCACGATATACAGGTAAAATAATATAATAAAAGCATAACATTGAACATAAATACGAAAATACAATAGAGTATACACTGGGAGAATTTATTCCGCTCCCACTAGCGGCAATTTAATTAACGCCCGTTTTAACGGGAATTTACCTTCGAGTGGAATTTCGCATACCTCCTGTTATATCACTTTGGATATTTACTCTGATCAACTCTGTGTACTTCTTCGATGTAATTTTACGTTATTACATAATTTTACGATGGAACTTTACATTGTTATATTACTTCACAACAAAAATTTGCATTAGAGTTTTACATTGTAATATTACGGTTTGATTATCTAACGTAAATAATTTGCAGTGGAATTTTAAATTGTAATATAACGGTTTGATTTTCTAACTTGGAAAATACACTCCGATGTGAAGTTGCTTTGGAATTTCATAATGTTGGATTACATTATCATGAATTTATACAGTGAAGTCTTAAAGTAACGGATTAATTCATTTTCTACCTCATTAGCCATATTCAAGAAGAACCCAAAAATACATCGATTTATGTTTTCGAAAAGATAAAAAAATGCCCCTCTTCCACCCTCCTCAAAGTGACAGCCACCCCCCCAATTTTTTATAATGAAATAGGGGGTCAAGTGATACCTCATTTAGAAGGGTATTCAATTGTCTATAAAGCCATATCTATTTTTATAAATTTTGAATTTTTGCGTCAAAACAAAATTAACTTTCAAAATAAATTGTGAAAGGCTTTCGCGGCCATCGTCACTTACATGGTGGTTCTTCGGGTTGTAAGGCCGACGTATGTTTAGAGAAGATCTCGACGTTTCGCCAACACGAGTGGTTAGCATTTTCAAGAGATATTTTCAAAGTTTCTGGTTTCTTAAGTTGCTGTCAAAATTTTGACAGCGAAGGAGCGACGATTTTTTTTCAGGGGTATTCTTGAAAATGCTTTTTTTTTCAAAGCTCCATTCATTTCTTGCTTTAAAAGTGAAGTAACTCTAATTCAAGGGGGTGAATAAGGGTTTTCCACAGTTTTTATCGCCAAATTTTTCTATTTCGGACCAAAAAATTCAAATTCATACATCACCATTGCTTTGGCCATGAAAAATCCCAAAATTTTGGCTACCAGCATTTCTTTCACTCAGCTTTTACATTGTTTCCCATTTGCCGCTCTTGGCCTTTAAATCCTTTAAATCGTAAACCATCAATTTGACTTATTTGTGAGTTTGACGTTTGTTAAACTGATAATTTACGATTTTTTTCGCTCAACTTGTGATATCTGTAGGTTGGAGGGGGTGAATTTTAGGACACATGTTTATGGGGATAAAAGTCTTATTTGACCCCATGAATACGCCTTTAAAATATTTGTATTGAATTTTTTACCCTGTATAAATCAACTGTATCTTTTCAAACATACTACAAATGATAATCTATGTGTTGACAAACAATTTCAATCAAACCTTAAACTGAATTATTTTAATTTTTCCGGTAAACATTTCGACAGATTTTTTCTTCAAGTGCATCCAAAACCATTAAGTAGGTACCTGTACATTTCCACGTACTCATTCAATGATCACTTCGAAAGAAACCTATTGTGACTCGTTCCTTCCAGAGTTACAGTCGCATATAAGCAGCGAACAGATTTTAAAAGAGGCCACATAAATAAGGAACGTGATGAGCTTGTGGAGCGGTCGAAGCAGAGCGTATCTTTGAGCACGTCCAGCATCGATTCGGTCATGTTTCCAGTTCGTATTCAATTCCGCCCGTCTCTTGAGAGCATTACATACTGTTTCTTCTTAGGGTTTTTAAATAAGTGGTGCGCTCTCACAATAATAATAATGATAATAATAATAATAAGATTTTATTGCACAAACAAAATCGTTGGGAATACCTGTAAGAAATTTAATTCTTGTATAGGTAGGAGAGATGCAGGGTAGTAAATATAAATAGTATATGGACTTTATCTACATAGAAGTATAGGATTTCAGGTAAATAATCATTAGTCCGAATCACAAGCAGTTAATAATAAAATTAAAATAGTGTAAACAAATACATTTATAATGGAAACACCCCCCTAAAATTTGAAGTTGTAAACCGATTTTATATTAAATGTCAAGTACTAAAAGGTCTACTTTGTGACAAAATTTGAAATGTTTATTCCAATTTTCAGAGCATACTACGATATTTTTTCTTAGTCGAAAATCGGGATTTTTTATTAGCGATTTTTTTATTGAACAAATTACTACGCCACTGGATTCAGAGTGCCTCTTAACAGCTGTGACCAAAAGTTCATGAGAAAATATTCATTAATAACAAACTTATGACAACTCAAAAATTCGAAAACTCTCACAGCTAACAATCACAAAAAACACCCCTATATCAACAGATGAAAAAAAAACAAAAAGTGTAAATATTTTTAATGAAAATAACGGAATTACATTCAAGTTTTCACGCAAATTAACTAAAACTAAGACCCAATAGATTTTTCAATTTAAATCTTAGTTGCCATGGAAATGATATTATAGTTTAACACTTGTGAAAGATTTAAGTGTACTATTTATTGTCAACAATTTTCACCTTAGAGTTCATCAAATTATTTTGTGTCATGGCTGCAAGATTGAGCGTAAGAGAGAAAATTGAAATGGTACGCCTTTCGGGAGATGACTTTAGAAGTGCTAGAGATGTGTAGAGTATTTAATGAGTGACATCCAGATCGTCCTCGTATTAGCTGCGGTACGGTAAATGAAATAAATAAAATATTCAATGAAACAGGTATGATCAAATCATTTTAGATTATTTCGGAAATAACCCTAATGCCAGTATAAGGAATGCCACTCTAGATTTGAATATTCCATACGAGAAACTAATCGGAGATGTCTCAATGCGAAGAATATTAATCCTTTCAAGACAAAATTTTTACACACACTGCAAAAAGGCGTCGAAGCGTTTATTGGCAAGTATTGAAATAGTTGTTTATTTGCGAGCATCAAGATAGGCATTTATTTGCGTCTCAAAGAAAAGTTATCGTAATATTTGTAGATAATTAAGAAAGAGTTGATGTGATGTGAGGATTTCTATGATTCAAAGGATATGTCCCAATTTACTTGTTACAACGTCTGGAATATTGTTTATGGGCCCAAGGGGAATATTTAAACAATAGAAATTTCCTACAAAATATTTTATATACCGACGAAGCCACTTTCACCATAAATGGAGTAGTGACACCTCACAGAATTGTCGCTATTGGGCAGCGGATGATTCTAACTGGGTAATAAACTGTAAAAGCCAGTATTCCCCAAAAATCAACGTCTGGTGTGTGATATTGAACGAACGAATTATTGGTCCTTTCTTTTTTGAGGAAAACATAAATGCGCAGAGGTTTCTAGAATTTTTAAACACAGAGTTTTGGGATGCTATTCACGAGCTGCCAATCAATGAACGATCAAATTCAATTGTCCAGTTAGATGGGTGTTCAGTTCATTATGCCAGAGCTGTGAGGCAATGGCTTAACGAACATTTTCCAAACCGATGGATAGGCCGTGGTAGTCTGTGGCCACCCAGATCTCCAGACCTCACAGTTTTGGACTTTTTTCTCTGGGGACTTCTCACACAAAAGGTTTACAAAACAAAAAAAGAGATAGAAATGAACTTTGTGCAAAAATTCGACAGGTGTGTGCAGATACTACCCCTCAAGAACTAAGCAACGTAATCAGAAACATTCGTAAGCGCTACGACGAATGTATCGAAATACATGGTGGATTAGTAGAGGCTACTAGAATATGAGTTAGAATCAATTGTTGCACTGAATCGAAACATTTCAGTAATTATTTATCATAGTTACGTTTATTAAAATTTTTTGCTTCATTATTAGTTGAATTGCGTGAATGTAATTCCGTTATTTTCATTAAAAAAATTCACGCTATCAATTTTTTTTTTTCATCTGGTGGCACTTTATTGTTGAAATCATGAAAAATATTCTCATGGCTATATCTGTTGATATAGGGTGTTTTTTGTGACTGTTAGCTGCGTGAGTTTTCGAATTTTTGAGTTCATAACTTTGTTATTAATGAATATTTTTTCATGAAATTTTGGTACACCTGTTTAGAGGCAATCTGAATCCAGTTGCGTAGTGATTTTTTTAATAAAAAAAAAATACTGTTTTCAGTTGAGTTTTATTCAAAATAAATATGAGGTTTTTTAGTTTGTGAATTAAAAAATTGAGTTATTTAATAACATGTGCATGATGCTTATTCCACTTGAGTTCACTGTCAATTATCACACCAAGGTATTTGAATTCAGGAGTACACTCTATTGAAAAATCATCAGAAACTGTGAGTGTAGTGAAAGGCGGCAAAGTAGACTTATTGTTGGAAAGTGGAAGAAACAATGTTTTGATCGGGTTTATGGTCAGCAATCGACTCTGAAACCATGATTTAATCATTTTCAGATCTCTTTCTGCTAGCTCTTTTAAAGTGTTCCATTCTTGAGCTGAATAGAAAATTGCTGTATCATATGCATAAGTACGTGATTATTTTGTCTTCGGTGTTGACCTCAAATAAATCATTTAAATAAACATTGAAGAGGATTGGTCCTAATACGGTTCCTTGCGGTACTCCATACTCTACTGTTTCGAATTCGCTGTAGACATTTTTCAATTCAACTTTATGCGGTCTATTCTTTTAAACAAGTCCGCAGTTTTTCCTCTGAATCCAGAATTTTCGAGCGATTCAATAATCAGTAAAACGACGTTATGGGCCGTGGTGGTCGGCTGGTAGTGCGTTCGCCTCGCATGCGTGGGGTCGTGGGTTCGATCCACCGATTCACCAGTCTCGTGCATGGCATCACACGTTAAAAGGTAAGGGCTGCGTCTTCCCTAGCTCACACAAGTCTCTCGAATACTTCTGAGGGTTGCGCGTAGAGGTACAATTGGTTGACGGAATTAACAATTTTTAACGTATTGTTACCGTGAAATGACGCCAATTAACCGTTAAATAATTGTTTGTGGTACCATATTTGAATGATTTGAGAGTTTGAGTTATTTTCCTTCAATATATGACAATATATCACAATGATATGATGAATAAAGTATTTTTAATTCCTTATGTCTTTTTAGCAGATCCCTTTCCCTCTCTGTACTATTAAGTTATATATAATTATGTAAAGTTAGTTGACACTACTTGAAAACAATGGTGAAGACACCTTAACAGAAATGTAACAATTTCCGTTAAATCTGTAATCAGGGGAAAAATCACATGAAAATACAAGTGATTATGTTGAGTGAGTTATGTAAAAATGCATGTCAATACAAGTTTAATTTACAACAAAGATTGATATTCCTCACAAATATTCGAATATATATATATATATATATCCAATAATACACACTGAATCATGTATGTGAATTGGCACTACTTGAATATAATGGTAAATACCTAAACAAACATATAAAAATCGCCATTGATGGAGAATATTACATAATTATACTAGTGATAATTCATGGAATATATTGGAAATTCAAATTTGAAGTCAAGTTATGACTTTACATTATATTGCATGAGGTATGTAATTTTACATGTATATGCATAGCAACGCATTACCCATATGGGATCATGTAATCTGATGGAAAAATATTTACAGTATACAATAAATTAAGGTTGCAAAAAAAGAACATGCACGTCATATAAATAGGAGCTGCAATATTTGTATACAAATCCCAACGATCCGTTTCAGTAATGTTTCTCATCGGTCAAAAGGCGTCATTAGCGTAATTTTTTTCGTTTTCGTGTCCACCGCAAAACCTCACCGTATCGATGAAACCAGAGGGTTGAAATTGTCACGGCAGAAGGCGTGGATCGCCGTCATCAGTCATAACTTGCTTGTGGGTCCTATCTAAGCACTTACGAATTAGTACGGTCGCACAGTGATTTATTTGGTTTCTGAGCTGGCAACTTCAAGAAAAATCGCAAAAGGAATTGATTGTTTTTTATTTATTTATTTATTTATTTAGTATAAACGGGAAAAGCCTTAAGTACAACGTTGTAAAATGTACAAATATACAGTGTGTCCCACTTACCATGCTCACCATGGGGATCTTTTCAATGGTGAGAGATACGAGGCCGGTTAAATGACACCAAATGTGGAGTTTATCAAGGCCAACTATAATGTGAAAAAATAACTTGATAAAATCTATTTGTTTTTGAATTATACGCAAAAAACAGATTTTAATCATTTTCATGTCTCCTCCGCAACTTATTTATTTATAAAAATATTCGAATAGGAATTTCACATTCTTATGGAAGTTTTTCAATGAGATTTCGAAAAAAATATGAAATTCATACCATCTCTTCTAGAAATTGAGATACATTTTTCAAATGTAGGTCATAGCTCACTATAACTTAGTAATGAATTTTTTTTTTCTCTTACAGATGATATGTAACAGTAATAGTTTTTTGCTGGAAACAACGGAGTTATCGTCATTTATACAAAACAAGAACTATTTTTAAGTCGCCATCTTGAATTTATAAATTTTAACAAAAAAATCATAATCTCCGACCTCAAAAACCTTCACATACC
Organism: Chrysolina oricalcia; assembly: GCA_944452925.2. Classification (NCBI taxonomy): domain Eukaryota; kingdom Metazoa; phylum Arthropoda; class Insecta; order Coleoptera; family Chrysomelidae; genus Chrysolina; species Chrysolina oricalcia. The sequence goes on from OX101811.2 coordinate 68,580,795, forward strand.
AATTTTGAATGAAATCGGACCATAATCACAAATTTCGTCCGCCATATTGGAGGAGCCACCATTTTTTTATTTTTATTTCAATAAAAATTTCATAGTGCATTGTCACTGGAATTATGAACATATGCCAAATTTCAAGTTATTAGGACCGCCAGAAGTGGGTCAAAATTCACTTACAAGAGACATGAAAATGATCAAAATTTGTTATTTGCGTATGAAACAAAAACGAATAGATTTTGTCAAAATATTTTTTCACATTTTAGTTGGCCTTAATAAACTCCACATTTGGTGTCATTTAACCGACCTCGTATCTCTTACCATTAAAGAGATACCTATGGTGAGCATGGTAAGTGGGACACACTGTATATATATATAAATACTTAAAACTTAAAGCTAAATTAGTAAAAAAAAATTGAAAATATAATTAAAATAAAAAAACTTAAAACTAAGTGCTAAATGAAAATAATACTAAGTACTAAAAACTAACAAATATTCTATAGATAAAATACGTAATTGATTGCATCCAAGGAATTAGTGAAAAAATTAAGTTCTGATGCATTAGCTTCCCTTAACATTCTTGAAATTGGACTATTAAATCCATAATTGAAAGAATGTGAGTTCTCCACAAAAACAGTTTTATCATCCCTTGTTACTCTTTGCTTGACTCTCAGGCCGACTAAAGAGATAAGTTCAGGGCAATTAAATTGGCCTGCCAGTAATTTAAATAAAAATATTAGGTCAGCTGTTTCCAATGTGGTAGATAGAATATCAGTGTAGTTACGTCGCTGATCCATTTGAAAGCTCATTTTGTAGGTAGCTCTACGCAAAAATTTATTTCGAACCCTTTCCAGTGACGTTTTGTACACATAGTAAGAGGGACACCATACAATGGATGCATATTCCATGTGTGACCTGATTAATGAACATTACAGAATTTTCATTGAGTTTACTGAGAGGACTTTAGCGATCCTACCTACGTAGCCAAGAAGTTTAAGTGATTACAAGATTGTTTTATTAAATATGGGCTGAGAATGGCATTTTTTTATCAAATATAACACCAAGATCTTTAACTTCATCAACTTGGTTCAAAGGCAAAGAGTTTATGCAGTATTCATATGTGATTGGTGACTGAGAACGATTGAAACACATGACTAGACATTTGTCAAGATTTAGTTCCAAGCAATTATTTCTACACCAATTGGTTAAATGGTTCACATCATCTTGAAGTTTCAAACAATCGACATACGAATCAATCACACGGTATATCTTGAGATCATCAGCAAATAGCAAAATCTCTCTGAGTCAGTAATGTGAGTAATAAGATCATCAATAAAGATATTGAAAAGTAGTGGTCCACAGTGACTACCTTGGGGAACACCAGAACAGGCTTCAATAGGGAATACGCATAATTTTTTTTATTTGTTTCATCAATTTTTTACTTCGTTACAATATAGTGAAAAATATAAATACAGTTGAAAGTATTGGAATTAATTTTTAAAATAATATATAAAATACCTAATGAATTTGACCTATTTGAACGCCTCCATTTTCGCACGCTGTGGATGACGTCACATGGCTCGATCAGTGTTGTTTTTCTTCTGTGTCGTTCGTTGAGACGTACTCTAATTGCTCTACTTGCTTGAAGTTGAAATTTTATAAAAGAGTAAGACAAATGCAGTAAAAGTGTTAGAGAGAGATGAACATATGAGAAAGTGATCTCGATCAACCAGAGCAGTCTTCAATGAACAAGCCTTTCTATAGTTATGGCCATTGACGCTATTGACAGTTATTAATTAGGTTTAGGGACTTGTAGTTTCAATCGCTATTACGATATTGGAAAATGCTAAAAAAACATTAATTTTATAGGTTTTGTCTAGTACCGGAATGCCAAAACACAATTATAAGTACACCAGATAAAGTATTTTTTTCTGTTCCAAGAGATGCGAAAATACGTAAACAATGGTGTGAGGTTATGAGAAGAGGCGAAGTATCTCCAATATCACATTTACATTGTTGTGAAGATCATTTCAATGTGAGTACATTGTATTTCGATAGTTAACATGAAGTGAATTGATTAGAAGTAAGTTTTGTATGCATAAATGTTTTGTATATCAAGCGGGAGATAACTCTGTTTATGCCTGCCTCACCTAAATCACAAAAGGAAAACTATCATTTGATAAACTATTACTACTTATCAGTTCAGGTATTCTCGGATTGTGCTTTGACAAAACCACTTTCAGTCATTGCTCTTGATAATTTACAATTGTCACTAGAACAAAATCGCACTATGTAATGGAAAACACTACAAATATATAAACAAAAATAAATTTTCTATGAAAAAGATAAATGTCATAACGTGCCATGTGACGTCATTCTTTGTCTCGACCAATGGTGATGCGTTTTGCAAATTTGAATTCCGCGCGCTTATTTTGCACTTTTTGATTAAAGTTTTATGGAGTTAAATGCAAACTAAATGATAAACTAATGGTGTAGGTGTAATGTCAGGACAATAAAGTATCGGAGGTAAAAAAATCAAGTAAATTTAAATCACTTGCATATTCCCTATTGTATGTGAAATATAATTATTAATTTTTACCTACTGAATTCTGTTTGTGAGGAAGCTGCTTTGTACTTATTTATACAATCAGTAATGTTATTTCAAGAAAAAAGGACAATAGACCATACCGAAACGTAATTCATTTCATAATAGAATTGTTTGAATTTTTTCTTCTAGACTGAACATCAATGACGTGTACATTATTTATGGTTTATGCATTTTTTTTATCTGAGTAAGTAGGTAGCCCAAGTAACAATTTAAAAGTTATTTGGATTTATCCTAGTTTTATAAAAGTTTTATGAAGGTTAGGTAATGCCCAATTTGATTTATGCAGGTCATATATTATTCCTAATACGCTACCAGAGCAAACAGATTTATGAATCAGTTTCAAAACACTCCTGAAGGCTATAAGATAAAACCATTCAACATTTAAGTATATTAGTTTTTATGATGGTTTTACAATGGCTTATACACATACACGATAAATCTTTTTGGTATTTAAATAATCCACATAGAAACTTAGTTTTGTGATGGTTTTATAGCACGCCTCAAGTCCAAGCAATGGTTCTGTAATAAAACTAACGATGAGGTTTTATTAAGGTTTTGAGATGTACTCTCGAGAACCGCTATAAAATCAAAGCATAAAACTATTTCTACTTAACTGCTAGTAGCTCCTCCTAACCGGTAATAAATAAATCACATTGGGTAAAGATAACTGGAAAAATTAAATAGTAATTGAACGTTTCACAAGACTTAGACACCAAATACTTATGACGGGAGTATAGACACTGAGTATACTGACCACGTCGATCACGAAAAGACGAATGTCAGGCGGGATTGACAATTGACAGATGAAATAATTTGGAAATTAGTTTAAATAATACCAAACGTACTTTTTTAGGATAAAATGATTTTAAAATGGTTTATTTTGAGGAGAAACGACTTTATGACGGCAATATGTGCAGCTAAATAGAATAAAGGGGGCCTAATTTCAATTCATGTTTCTTGCAATTTGGTGTGTATGACGGAAAGGAAATACACAATTATTGGTATGTATTTGTATTTAGATATAGTACAAATCATTGCGGAAAAGATAGAGTCAAAATATTTTTTTAATTTTATGTGGTATTTTGTTTATTTTCTTAATTTCGCGTTGTTATTGGGGCGCGTTGCAGATTTACCACCTAACTGATGTCATTTTGTCAAAAAAATTTCATTCGCAGATGATATTCGACATTTCACGTTGTTGAATACCTGTATATTCTTCATATATCACTGCCAGGACGCCATCATTATATTTTTGCTTGTAAATTAGTCGCACTATTTTTCGCAACTGAAGAATTTGATTAATTTGAGTCCGTTTTGGTTGTAATTATTTATGGGATATTTTCTAACCCAATTTCATTCAAAAAAAGATATTTTGATGCCAAATACATTTTTTTAATGACAAACAGGTTCATAACAGCCCCATGATTTGGTTTTATAATGATCCTCAGGAGGTTATTAAGAATCCTGCGAATAAGGCAAGCAGGTTTTATGCTTGCATTTCAAAATTGCCCTGGGAACCTTCATAGGAGTGGGCCCTTGTAGATTTATAGCAGCTTTAAGGAGGTTTTATGAATGTCGTTACAGCAAAACAGTTTTATCGATGCTGTGATTGTTATGGTCTTCAGAACCTTCTGAGGGCTATCACAAAACTGAAATTGTTACTTGGGAGTCTCTGTTTGTTTAAGTTTTCTTGTATTCGATTATTGTATAAAAACTGTTTTCGGTAATTTCAAAACCATTAACAAATAAATGAATGTAACTGACATTATATTACGTATGGAAATTATTCTTTTTTATCAATTCCAACGCTTATTTTCAATAAAAAAATTTAAATTCTCAAGATTACTGAAAAATCGATTTTGAAAAATTTGTTTTATTGTTTTTTTTTCATTGTTGAGTATATTTTGCCTGACGAACAATATATATTTTCATGCCATCTCAAAGGCAAGGTGTCAATGAAGAAAATGAGTACTGATAAAGTAAAAATATTAAAATTTGTAAACCAACTGTTTCGATTGGAAATTAGGCTTCTCAAAATTTGAAATTTCTATACAATTCGAACGTTAATATTTTGCTTCGAAAATATTACAGCTTATTTAAATCTCAAAAAACGTTTTTATCAAGTTTCATAACATGTTTATTTGCGAGATATAAAAATAAAAGAAAAATACGGTGTTTAATGTTTTTCTCGCTAATTTTCAGGTAAAGTTGAATAATGATTCTAAAGTTTTAGATTTATTTTCAAATAAGCACAACTTTTATATTGAACCTTTCTTGGTTAGTTGCATATTTCAGACACACATGGCTAATAAACCAATATGCAGCCCTGAAAACGTGAGTTTTCGCAACATTTTTCGAGAAGTAGAAATGTCCGAATTTTTTTTTACTTCGTAATTTTCCACATCCGAAACCGTCGGAATTTTTTCCGAATTCCTAAGCGGTCTCTATCTGAGGCAAATTTATTCCAAATCAATTCATTCAATGGTACTACGTTTTACACCATTTTTACGGAATACTCAGATTTAATTTTCTCGACTTTTCGCAACTTTTTTCAAGAATTTCTGCGCTTTCAGTAGATAGGGGGAGAAAATTATTTGAAATTAAATTATCCACCTGTGTGATGTTTTTCACTATTTTTATGGATTTTTCCGTTTTTATTTTCGCAAGTTTTTTCAACTTTTTTCGCGGTACAGATCCGAGTTTCCTACCTGACATTTTTTTTACTCCAGGTCCGCAAACGTCGAAAAATTTTCTAGCATCTGGGGGGCAGGGTGGTGAAATTATTCGAAATTAAATTATTTGATTGTCCTATATTTTTTGCTATTTTTTTTTCGATTTGATTTTCGAAAGATTTTCCGAGAAGGGAGAGGTCTGGAGCCCCGATCGATTTTTTTTTAGGCATAATTTCCGACGTCCAAAACCAACTGAACTTTTTCCTATTCCTATGCGTTCTTTATCTATCTTCCAGCGGTATGTGAAGATGTTTTTTTTAGATTTTAGATGGCTCAGTCGGATGCTAGTGCTGGAAAAATGGATTGGAACCGGAAAAACAGACATCCGAACAAAGCAAGTTAAATAAAAGCATTTAAAAAATGGTTCGTTCTGAGTTTTACTTTTTTTAAGTTGCTTCAGAAATACGAAATTCTTTCTTGCTTAGTATCTGGAGGAACTACTAGAAAACTTCATTTTCCTACGACCACATAGGAAAGTTACACAAATCGCACTCTCTATCCCAATGTCAATAAGCCGTCATACCCGTGAATCATGTAAGATTTACAGATGTATTTATTAATCGCTCTTCCTTATTGATAATATTTACAAAGAAACAAGACTGAAAACTAATTATTCATAAAAATTTAAAAAAAGAAAAAAAAATGATGCTGACAATCGAACCCACAACCTGATATTTCTTGTATTCTCATTTTATTGAAACAAAATTAAGCTATTTTCAAAGTTCAAGTGCACGATTCACTGTTGCGTTCCAATTAACAGTGCTGCTCCTAAGGTGGCGTATGGAGTTAGTAACAAGGCCTACCCAGAACACATGGCTAATGACCATAGCAGTCGATGCCAAAACACCAAGGAAAAGAAAATTAACGAAAAAACAAAGGGTTAGTAACGAAAGCTTAAAACTGTTAATTCATAATCATTTTAGTAGTTGGTTTTAATACGAACTACCTGTATCTAAGATGGGCAACCAGAGAACCAGGCGTGGGCACATTTGAAAATCTAAAAAGCTAAGAACGTTAATTATCGTTTTTTCCTTATTTCACTTTCTTATAGAAACAATATTCAAACAGACTGTCACAAATAAAACATAAGATTAATTAGGCAACTCAATATGCACGATCTGATATTTACATATTTTTTTAATAAAATAGGTGGTCGTAGGAAACAGTGAACATTATTTGTGCTAAAGTGATTTTTCACACTCGTAGGATTGTTACAATATTTACCACTTGTGTGAAAAATGTCTCTTTCCACACTCGTAATGTAATATACTATTTCGATCACTAAAGAGGAGAGAAAAATGGTATTTTCATCTACCAAAATTTGTTAGTAAATGAGATGCAATTCCAGCATCAATAGAATGAGTGATTTCTGAGTGAAATTTACTTCCGAATAACATTCTGCCTTATCTCATTCATCTATATGAATCTTCAATGGAAACTGAATAATTAAAATATGAACGAAAATGTAAATTTTCACTTTAGGATTTTTTCTTTCAATATCTATCAGATGTAGTTCAATGTCTACCGTGACCATAGCATGGGAAGTAGTAGTTCTTTGTTAGATATTACAAAAAAATTGCTTCATTTCACTCAAACTATATGAATGAAAATGCAAATCTTTACTTTCGGATTTTTTTTTTCAAAATTTACCATGTAGTTGAATGTCCAGCGAGGCCTTAGCAGGAAAAGTATAGTTATTTTCTGTTAGATATTACAAAAAATATTTTCATTTCATTTCAACTATCGAAATGAAAATGCAAATTTTTTATTTCGGTTTTTTTCTTTCAATACCTATCTATCAGATGTAGTTCAATGTCGAGCTAGCTTTAGCATGGGAAGTAGTTGTTTTCTGATAAATACTTATTACAAAAAATTGCTTCATTTGATTTGAATGAAAATGCAAATTTTTTCTTTCGGATTTTGTCTTACAATATCTATCAAATGTAGTTGAATGTCCAGCGTGGCATTAGCCAGGTACGCAGTTGTTTTCTGATAGATATTAAAATAAATAGCATCATTTCCAGTTTTTACCATTTCCATAGGAGTGTTTTGTTTTCAATTTTCAATTGAGAATGTTTCTCCTTTCAACATTTCAGGGGATTCCGTAATAATGCCATATACTTATTATTCAATGTCACGATATCTGTTCTAACCTCAATTTTTCAAATGGTAATGATGAAATATTAAAATTCATTTATATACTTATGTAAATTTTTGTTGGTTAAAAAATTCAAATGTAGTTATAATTACCGTAACTATACCTAGAACAAATCACAAGAGAGGTTATTGGGAGTGATTTAAAACCTGACCTAGGTATTGTATGAAAGTTTATTTGCTGCATTGTCGCCCAATAGAAGACTTCTCTCCCATCTGGGAAGACTCCAGAAAATCCTAGCTGAAAATAGCTATTTATGCATTTAGAGCGCAAAGTGATTGATTGCCGCTCGACAAAGAGATTGGAGAGCAGAAATGACACTTTGTGCTCTAATACACACATGATTTCTTCTACAAACGCAGCTCTTATATAGACATAAAAAAACGATAGACACTTTATTCAACATAGGCACATGCTATAACATGAGAAAATTTACATTCAATAGTAATCCCAAATGAATAAGCTCTCCAAATATCCAATGATTTACATCTCAAACAAAAGGACGAAAGGGAAAAAACTTGCCTGCAAAAAAAATACCGAAGCTGGAGATCGAACTCACGAAAAGATCGAAATCCCAGTTTAGTAGGAAGCAATTCACATTCAAATAGATTTATTTTATATAATTTTATATACATATTTCCTACTTCTCATATAAACATAATTTTCTTTCTTCTCTAACCTTAACACCACCGCAGTTCCTTAGAGTGCTTTGAATTTCTTGTGTTCAGTTTCCAACATGCAAGAATAGGTTCGTTTTCAACAAAAGCTAGGGATGTCGTGCGTTATTTCAATATTCTTGCTCTAGAGCGTAAAAGCTGTCACAAAATGACGTTCCTCGGAAAACATCTTTGCGTTGAGTTTTGAAAGCGTCGAAGGCTACTTTGGTTAGCGGTAGTAGAAAAATAAATTTCTCATCTTTTACCATTCTGGTTCTCACATCTACCGCACTATGTTGTCGCGTGACGCTTCCTCTATCTGAGCAAATTATACACGGTGTTTAAGGGTCAACTGTTTTATCCGTGATTTCATAACGCATTACCCCATTTCACATTCACATGAAAAATACTCATATGCGACATAAAGATATGATTAAAGATTACACATGGCCATTTTGTCTCACCCTTTATTCGAAGCAATTTCACATAAATATTGTCCGTGCGACAATATTTTCATTCAAAAACCATTATATACTGAACGACTATATTATTTGAATTATTTTCATGTTGGTGGTCTTCGTGAACATTACTCGTTCTATTCACTTTCATAGAATAATTTGCTCTTTTCGAATATGCTACCGATATCGAAATAGATTGCATTATGGATACTATTGACTTTTCCATGTATTCACTGAACCTTTCGCTCACGGACCGCATTGTCTTCCCGACATAAAATTTCTGCATTCAACCTCATATAAGAGACTTTTTTTCAATATGCCTAGTTTATCTTTTGGATCATCAGCATCACTTCTGCTTCTTTAAAAACGTTGGTGATGTGATACCCTATATTAAATGAAAATGGCCCATGTTTATAAACCTCACTCTCAGGGTACCCCCGTAAAAAAATCCAATGGTGTCAAATCTGGAGATCTTGCAGGCTATGGGTCTTCTGAATATTGACTTATCCATTTATGAGGAGAGTATTCGTTAAGCCAAGCTCTGACTTCAAAAATACTGTGTAAAGGTGCTCCGTCTTGTTTAAAAAAAAAACAATTTCTCTGCAGCAGTAGGTAGTCCATGTAAAAATTAAAAAAATCTTTATTTAAAAACTCTGAATAATTTCCTGAATTAAAGTTGCACCTAAAAAAGTAAGGCCTCTCGCTAAATTAAATCGGAAATTCCTGTGAAAATAGTGAAAAACATCAGACCACCTTATAATTTGATTTCAAATATTTTTACCTCCCTGTCCACCTGAAGGGCAGATACAAAACGCGTAGAATTCGGGAAAATGTACCTGATGAGTTTAAATGGGACAAATAAATTAGTTATTTATGCAAAAGATAGAATAGTAATTTTTATGCTATACTTCAAGTAGAAAATATTCTGATTAAAAAAATGCTATTGAACGTATATTGTGCAAGGGTCTTTTCAATATTAATGTATAATATAATTTTATGGGGTATAGTAGTAGGTAGTGACATCAATAGAGTTTTTCCCAGAAAAGAATAATTCGCCACTATTCAACTTGAAGAGAACAGGATCCTGCAAACCTTATTTGAATAGTATATTTTACAATGAGCATGAAATGACATACATTTTATATACCTACGAGTGGGAAATGGGTCATTTCATGCTCATCGTACACTATACTTTTTCTACGACCATCTGAATCATTAACAAATCTGTAATATTTTTAATAATCCTTTTTATCATAGACTCTCCTGCCATCATTTTTACATGGTTTAGATAATTTTTTCTTTCTTCACTCGTTGAACGAAACATCTATTTTTTTCTTTTTGTACACGTACCTACCTACGTCGTGAAACAAATAACATTCAAAATTTTCTAATTTTGACAACTTGGAAATAAAAAAACTTTATGCAGAAAAAATCAAACACTAATCGATTTCATAAAATGAAAACCACCATCCAAAGTCCATCCAAAGTCCATGTGTCATCTGAATCAACACTCGTCGTTACTAGAGCACCCAATAATTTTTGTTCAAATTAACTGCTATATAGAAAGTATTTTTCAACTATTCAAAAAATATAGAATCCGATTATAATCAATCTTTTAATTGAAATTATTCTGGTTTTATGAAAAGAAAATCATACCTTTGTCAGAAGATAGGCATTATCAGGAGCTTCTGATATAATCTGACAATCGAATTTTGTAATTATCTACTGATGTGAAATGTCAAATTATTAGACAGAAGTAAATAAACTTGATTCGATATTATTTATGTTCATAAAATTCGTTAATACCTACCTATAATGACAGTCTAGTAGGAAATGAAATATTTCGATACAGCTAGCCCGTGGGAAATGAAAATCGGGGTTACAACGTGGTAGGTTTCCTAATCGAAGACGCAATTGAAATGTTCATTTTTCTTAAAGGTCGTAGAAAAAAAAATTATATTATACTTATTTGTATCTTCATTCACAGCACATTTATACACTCTCGGACAAAAATATTGCATATTTTATTTCAAGATTTTTTTCCTGATAATTTCTTTTCCCTTAACAGGTTATTTATTTTTATTGATAAACGTTCAAAGACAGTATTCTACGTAAATTTCCATTCAGTATAGATAAAAGAATACTTGGACATAGTCGCTATAGCTGAATAAGTAAAATAATGGTACAAATTACAAACTTTGAATAGTGTGCCTTGCCACTATTCATGTCTATTGTTTTGTTTATTGTTAACAGAATGACATCTCGAGTAATATATGTCTTGATTCTGTAGTTTCCCTAGTGGGATGCCGCATTTGAGCGAATTAGTTTGTGTTAAAATTGTTACTTTAGTGAATGAGGGATGCAGACAAGAAGATATTGTGCGGAGATTGCATATCCATCAATCGACTGCTTCTAGTATTAGTAGTAGTAGTGGAGACTGTGGAGTACAAAAAGCGGCCTGGGCAAGGACGTAAGAGATGTACAATGCCAAGAGATGACCAATATTTGAAAATTCAATCTTTACGAAATCGCACGCTTACAGCTCCGCATCTCACAAATGATTTACTGAGTGTCACAACAGTAATCAGAAGGCTCAAAGAGTCCAAGTTCCTAGGCTTCTCCCACGTCACAAATCTAGACGGTTACAATTTGCCATAGCCCATGTCAACTTGGAATGAACATCAGTGGGGAAAAATTCTTTTAACAGATGAAACAAGAATACAGTTATGGAAACCAGATGGACGTGGTCGAGTATACAGAAGATCTGGAGAACGTTTCGCAAAATGTAATCTTGTACATAACGTTAGCTTTGGTGGTGGTTCCATTATGTTGTGGGGTGGCATTAGTTGGGACAGTCGAATCGAGCTTATAGAGGTGAATTTAAGAATGAATGTTGACTGGTACATACGCAACATCCTTGAATAGCATGTTTCACCTTACGGCAATTCATTGGTTACGACAATTTTGTGCTGATGCATGATAATGCTCGTGCCAAAACTGAAGTGTGTGGTATCAAACCGTCGTGTTTCATCGCCGGTACAAAAATCTGTACGAGCTTGATATTTGGCACGACGGGTCGTCGGTTGTCGTGCCAAACCGAGGTCTGTGTGGGGCAGCGACGTGAACCGACGTTACTGTTCAGTAACGTAGTATTTAGTCGTGTAGGTCAATATCAAAAAGCTATGAATAAACAATTTTGGATATAATTCATTGAGGAGTATCGAACTCATTCTTGTTTATGGCGCATAACGTCAGAGGAATACCGAGACTGAAATGAGACAAACAAAGCGTACGAGAAATTGGTAATTAAGTTACAAGAAATCAATCCAGATGCAACTGTTCAAACGATAAAGAATAAAATTGGCTCGATGCGTGGCAGTTTTCGAAAAGAACTCAAAAAAATGAAGGATGCCAAGAGGTCAGGTGCGTGCGCGGACGATATGTTTAAACCACATTTGTGGTATTTCGATCATTTGGTATTTTTGACAGATCACGAAACACCTCTTGTCTTTTTAGCAGCCAGTCTTTCATCCAAATCTTAAGGCCCTTTTTTCTCACCTTTTTTGCAATTACAGCTATCGCTGCCACTGCGAACATCTGTGTCAGATTCATTTCGCACCAGAGCAATAACTGACCGTAAATCGCGAAGTGTATGGCTGATGCAGGTTGGCGATGGAACACGACATGTTTGATCGTGGCGATGAAACCCGTCGTCAAAGAACGAAGTCTATGGGGGGCTTAAGAAACTCTAAGTACTGAGCTGTTGATATGTTGCCTCAAAGGACTTTCATTTTGTCGTCACTGTTGCTTGTTTTGATTAAATAGTAATACCGAAATTAGTCTATTACATTACTTCTTCTAAACGTGTGTTATAAAGTTTCAATATCTGGATCATTCGGCAATCAATATACGTTGAATATTTCAGCAAATAAACATGAAACCAAGGCTTGAAATAAAATATGCAATATTTTTTACTGTGAGTGTATTAAAAATGATGAAATGAATTTAGAAACGAATAATCATTAGCATAAATATCCACGGATGAAACGAAATTTGCTAATGAAAAAAATACCCAAAACAAAACTTTTTAAAATGACGCTAATATACCTAATATACAGGGTGTTTCAAAATTCAATACAAATTTTTCAAAGGCGTATTCCTGGGCAAAAATAAATATGTGTCCTAAAATTCACCCCCTACATGCTACAGACATCGCAAATTGCGTGAAAAAATCGTAAATTTTGTATTGTGGCCACAATTATTCATCAGATGTTCCAAAAATTCAAAAGCTCTCGCTCTTTTGGATGCTCTATCAATTGATTTCTTGCTTCAAAAATAAGGGGGTGAATGAGGGTTGCCTACAGTTTTTATGGCAAAAATTTTCTATTTCCACCAAAAAAATTAAATTCACCATTGAGTTGTTCACGAAGAAACCCAAAATTTTGGCCTCTTGCGTTTTTTTTATTCCACTGTTTCCAAAAATATCGCTGGTAAAAGAAAGTGGAATATTATAAAAACAAACTAAAATACCTACTTGGTGGGCTATGTTTTTTCACTTCGCTTCCCCATGTGATGCTTTTGATGTTTAAATTGTAAATCAGCACTTTCAATTCATTCTGAGTTTGACGTTTGTTAAAAGATTAATTTATAATTTTTTTTGTGCAGCTTGCGATAGTTATAGCTTTGAGGGTGTGAATGATGGGATGGGAAAAAAGTCTTATTTTGACCTCAGGAATACGCATTTGAAATATTTTTATTGAATTTTGTTACACCTTGTTGTGGGAACTAAATTCTACAATTGCCTGTCCGCTGAGATGAAATTAATTTCAAATTCAATTACTTTTAAAAATAAAGTTAATAGTTATTTAAGCAACAAGTGCAAAAAGGCCGAGTTGGACAACACGTCGAGTGCAATAAACAATTTTTGCACGAGTTGCATAAAACATTTTTTCTACGTTCATGCAAAAAGCAAAAAATGATTTATTGAGGTGCGGCACTAGGTGTAGGAAAATGAAAAGCGCAACTTGAATACTTTATTATTAATATCGATTTGCATTGAAACAGGAACTAATACGTTACGAACAATTTAACTCAAACTTTATTTTTACCCTCAATGTTGAAAGTGAATGAACAATTGGTGCAATTTTCAATATGAATATTTCGTAGTGAAGTACATTTTAAATCCACTTCTTGATTTGTTACTGCTGTAAACGTACTAGTACTTGGTAACTGTACATCGTTATTTCCTTCAGGCTGAAATATTTGTTTTGCAACACTGAGTTTGTTTGCATGTGATTCCTCTACGTATCCCTCCGCTACTGTCGACGATTTCCATGTTTGTCATGATGTCAGCACGTTGAAGTAGAATGACAGATGAGTGAAAAAAAAATTTATTGCACTAGTGCAATAAAGAACTTCTTTTTCCACTGAATATCGTTCAATAAAGTTTTGCTTTTTGCATGAATGTAGAAAAAAGTATTTTATCCACTGAAGTATTTCATTCAGGAGATGCATTTTTTGACTACACTGAAATAAAATGAAGACTCCACAGGTAAACTTTTATTCATATTTATGCATGGTTTGTATAAGTTTGTGTATATGTGAAAGTGTTATGTACTATTAAATTTTCTTTATCAAATTTTATTTGTGCAAAAAACTATATGTTGTAATAAATATTGTATTGAATATGCCTGTGTAAGGGTTCTGAAAGCAGTTGTTGAAAAAAAAATTCATTTGACCAACAAACACCTGTTTAGGAAATACCCTGTGTTTTAGCCACCTAACAGTGTAGTTGTGGTTGCACATTGAAAGACATCAATTACACCGCCACCAACACAAGTTTAATTTCCTGTTCGTCATAAATGTAAATGAGGTGCCGTGACAGTTCTCGCTATACCATTTCCATATTCGACGACAAAGATAATGACTGTCCTTATTACTTCTTCCTTCGTCACGATTCCAGTCTTCCAGCATGATTATTCAAATTTACCCCACTTCTGAAACACTCGTTTCCAGCAATTGTTTACGATAACGCTAAAAAATGATATGGAAAAAATTGACTCCGTCCCCGAGTTCAAAGAAAAGTCACCTCTATGCGCTAAACGGGTGAACCCTTTTTCCTTTATAATCTATTATGTAAATCGTATCCATTAAAAATCACGATGTAATAAAAGTATGATGCACGACAACGCAAACGATGGACTCTTCCATTAGGCATTGGCGTAGTCTCAGAATAGTATGCCGTGTTTATAATACAGGCTAACTGGTGAAATTTTGGATACGAAGCGACGAAGAAAAGAGATGAAATGCCACAGAACGAAAAAATTACCTAAATATTATGAAAAAAGAGACTGAGACAATATGCATAAACCTTCACAGAGAGAAATAATAGTTATTTATTGTATAAGTGTTTTAGATATCATTTTATTTGCGCAAGAATGTTTAAACGCGAGAGCGCATGCAATACAATGTTTTATTCACAATCACATTTATTTAGAATCAGAATAGCGGAAATTTTTCATCACAAAATGATTTGACGTTTTGCTCTGACAGCGGCTGTCACCTCCTCAAAAATCATTGAAATAACATACAAAAATATCGGGAGGTGTTGAATGGTTGCTATGTATTTTCGATTGTTTATCGACTCCATTTGTAAAAATTTGTGAAGTTGGTGAAAATAAGTAAAATGTGATTGATATTCAAGATTTTATTTTTCATTATTCCGCTAGTGGAATAAAGTAATTTCAATATTCCACTAGTGGATAAAGTGGAATTTTATACGGTTCATAAGTGTGGATAAAACTTCAATTATAAGGTGATTGTGGATAAAAGTATGTTTTCTACACAATTGTGAATAATTTCAGCACAATTTGTTTCTAATAAGTTGACAGCATCAATTTGTTCATTTTTCTTCTATAATATTGTATTAGAGATATTGTGTATAAACGATACACTTCAGTGTTGTATTATTCTGAATAGTTTTATTTAATTTTATCGTCCAATACTATGTACTAACCGTATATACAAGGAATGAATGAAATCTAAATGTTTTGTTTAAAAAACAAACACAACTTATGTTCTATTGTTGCACCACCTTGTTCATAATATTGAGTTATTTTGAATCAATCGTAGAAACATATAAATAGATTCAAATATACATATATATATATATATATATATATATACTTGCTTCAAGGAGCAATAAATGTTCCAGTGACTGTAAAACAGTCGAAAACAATCCTTTAGGAACTCACTATACCTTTGTATAGATTGTATGGCATATGTCCGACAGAAAACAACTACTTCTCTGGCTAATACCTCGACAGATATTGAATTATATCTGTCAGACATATGTGCAAAGATCCTTACTTTGAAGGAACAACATTGCAAGAGCTCTCAGAGACAGACAGCAGGACACCGCCTGATCCAAACAAGGAACCAACTGCAGACCGGTTTCGGGATGAAGTCCCTCATCAGTGCAGTCCTTGGTTATCACGGTTGTATACACGCGGGGGCCCGGTGCCCGTCATCGTACGCCGGGATGAACACTGCAATCGCTTACAGGGTCCACCACGGCAACAGATCTTTGCACATATGTCATGTCTGACAGATATAATTCAATATCTGTCGAGGTATTAGCCAGAGAAGTAGTTGTTTTCTGTCGGCCATATGCCATACAATCTTATACAAAGGTATTGTGAGTTCCTAAAGGATTGTTTTCGACTGTTTTACAGTCACTGGAACATATATATATATATATATATATATATATATATATATATATATATATAAATAAGGATGGATTTAGCGAGGGGCAATATATGAAAATATAAGTAAAAAAGTTATTGGGTATAACCCTCTATTTTTACATCCAAGTGTTGTATATCTTCGCACTTGATTTTACCGTACTGATGAGAGCTTAAGCTCGAAACACGTGTCTACGGTTGCAGAACATTTTGAGGGTTTTGTCTCACTAAGTTGGAACCATATGAAAAACTTTTTTATTATTCATTTTAGGAAAAAAAGTTATTCCTCATAAAAAGTTCTCCATGTTCTGAAATCTAAAATACAATCATCAGATATCAAATTTTTTCAGTCGTATACGCGGGGTGACAAAAAATATGAATTTTACTCAAGTACCTTTATATTTGAAAAAAACGAAAATTCTTATAGAAAAAAGTTGTTCAGAACTGAAAATTAGTTTAAATATGCAATTGCATCCACTTACATGAAAAAATCATTTTTTCTCATTTTGTATGTATTTTCGTATTTGCACAATATATGTATATGCATATGCATTCATTATGTGTTTAGATTGCAAAATTGTAAGAAAACATTGAGAAAGAGAAAGGTGAACATGTGTTACATAATCAAAAGAGATAAATGTTCATTCAACATAAAAAAGAAGTAAAAAGTAACATAACCCAATTGCATATTTGAACGAAATTCTTAATTCTGAACAACTTTTTTTTAAAGAATTTTCGATATTTTCAAATATAAAGGTACTCTTGAGTAAAATTAATTTTTTTGTCACACCGCGTATACGACTGAAAAAATTTGATATCTGATGATTGTATTTCAGATTTCAGAACATGCAGAACTTTTTATGAAGAAAAACTTTTTTTCCTAAAATGAATGATAAAAAAGTTTTCCATATGGTTCCAACTTAGTGAGAAAAAACTGTATATACCCATATGAACAAAATAATAGTATATTCCTCAACGAGCGTATAATTATTATCGAGGATAAAAATTCCGAAACGAGCTGAAGGTGAGTTTCGGAATTATCCGAGAAAATAATAGCTATTATACGCGAGTAGAAGACTATACTTTCTTTACGACTATACGATAATCAGAGTTTTAATGAAATCTAAATATTATTTATGAAAATAATACATACTTCATTCATTCATTCATTTCGGATTTCAGATGTATTTGATAATAACAATTATCCATGAATAATCGGTGTTCATTCATGAATGAATAAATGTCTTAATTGAAAATAATTAAAAAAAAAAACTTCCAAGAGTGAGATTTGAACTCACGCCTATATAACTACCTTCGTTATACATTTACTTCATGTACACGCTTCTACCAACTGAGCTATAGCAGGCACTCGAAAATTTTCGAATAAAATACCTACTAGAGAAAATCTGACCAAGAAATGAGAGAGTGTGGAACGTTCAAGTAAAAATTGTTTGACATACCTTTGTTGCAAGATAGATTTCATCAGGAGCTTCATTGATAAATCCGCTCTATTCATTTTATATTAGGTATATGTCACACAGATCAAAGTTAAAACTAAGAAAATAGTCAATTCGCGGATGCCAAGCTGTGACAAAAGTTGAATCAAGCAAAGCCTTCTTGAGAAATTTGTTAAACCTCTCAGTTCTCGTGGATTCTGAAAATTCTGAACCTGTGATTGGCCAAGTGCCGTTGAATAATGAGTTAGGATCCACGGTGTCTTGGAATCATCTTTATTCTTCAATTAAAAATCAATATGTAATGAACGTAGAATACAATAGTCGTAGAAAAAGAAAATTAACCCTAATTTTGGTAGTGATCTTCTAAGTACAATCTATTATAATTCTTAAAGACTAACTGATCAATTCGAATGAATAAACATTACCTACCTATAGCACAACTAGTGAGAATAATACACAATCACACTATAACTGGCAAACATGATATAAGCATTGCAATTTAGTGGAAGAATGGACTTGTTGTATCAAGAAGGTGAAGTTTAAATTTTTTATGGAAGCAAAATTGATACATTTGTTTCAGATCACCAGGAATGGAATTGTACATGGAGGCTATATTATATGAGAAAGATGATTTGATCATTGAAGTTTTATGTCGTGGTATGGAAATGTTAGTTTTTTGGCGCACATTACCTTCAGTGAATATCATGTCTGATTTAACCTTTTTGTATAAATAGGATGGTTTTTTGTACTTTTCAAGAAAAGAGTAAAGCAGCTACTTTTGTCAAAAAATTGCTACACTGTCGTGACTTGCTATTATATGTGACGTGTATGTTTTTTCTTTTTTTTATACTAGAGCTAGTTATATTTATACAAATTTTCTTTTATATTTTTCTTAAAGTGTCTGTGATGTCTCTATATACACCTGTACTTATACTTATATATTTGTCATTTATATTTACATTTTTATTCTTTATGTTGTCATGTAGACTAGTTTGGTAATTTTTAAATTTTACTGATGTTTTCCTCATTTTTATTTGTATCCCCATGCTTTTGGTGGGCAAACTAATTTGAGAAAATAAAGATACTATTATTATTATTATTATGTGATAGAGGTTACAACAGTGCAGGATTCTGCATATCCGACAGTCTGATATTTTCCACTATTTTTACGGATTTTTCCGATTTTATTTGCTCGAGATTTAACAACTTTTTTCAAGAAGGAAGGGGTCCTAGCCCCACAATTTTTCAAATTCGAAGGGGGGTTAAATGATTGTATTGTCATCGGACACATGTGCAAAATTTCAGCTTACAAAGAAAGAACGTTAAATAAAAGCCTCTAAAATGAGAAGTACAGCTTGGCAAACATAGCTGTAATCGTGAAAATAGTCACGCCCATGATGCGCAATAGTCGTACGACGGACTATCCAGTGATATTCACGTGAATGTTCGCGCAACTAGTGGAAATTTCACAATCTCAGCTATGTTTGCCAAACTGTATATAAATATAGAAATAAAAAACTGTTCACACAGAATAAAATAGTAACAGAACGACAAACACGTAGGTAAAACTAGTAAAAGAACGTGACATGCTAAAAATATATAAAGGACCCCGCAAAATCCTTATGGAATTTGGGTCCAGATGGATTTTTTTGAATTTTTGGTATGATATAGTCCATGTAATTCCCAACCAATGTTACCATTGCGCCAACCCGAAAAAATCAACAGTTCTGCTGCTAGGGGGCTTTGAAATCACCCCTTGCGCAGATTAGACTATTTATTTTTGAATCCGGTATCAATATTTTCACTTGCTTCATCGTTGCTAATATCGAACAATATTGTGCTGTTTTATAAAAAAAATTCTTACCCCCCCCCCTTCTTCCACCAACTTCCACCAACCTTTAAATTTATTTATTTATATATTTATTTATTAAATTTTCAAGCAGACAATTACAAAATTGTATAGGAATAGTCAAAGAGAGGGTACATGTATGTAGAGTACAAAATGAACATAGTGCACAACGACAACATGACTATAAAAAAGACACAAAAAACTAACATTAATACATAACATAAGTGTGACTAGAGAGGTAACATATAGACATGGGATATAGCAGTTTTTTGTAATTATCCCTCCTCTCCCCAAATGTCACAAAACGAAAGAAATTCGGTGGGTTTTTCTGAATTTTTTAATATGATGCTGTTCAAGTTATTTTGAATAGAAATTAATTGGGTGACAAACCCCAAAAATGAATAGTCTTGATGCTAGGGGTCGTTGAAATCATACCTTCCTCAGAATACTTTTCCGAAACAATATCTCTACGTATTTTAGTTTAGATTATTCTGAACAATTGTGTTATTTTTTATAAAAACAATCTGACAACTCCCCCTTACCCCAACCCCTAACTTAAAACACGAAAAAAATTAATTCAGGCACCAACTCAAAAGTCGAAAATATTTTTTTTCGTATTTCAAAATAGGGGTTGGGGGTAAGGAGGAGGTTTTATATTTATTTTATAAAAAATTACAGAATTGTTCAGCATAATCTAAACTAAAATACGTAGAGATATTGTTTCCGCCTATAATAATGAATAATCTATTCTGAGCAGGGCGTGATTTCAACGACCCCTATAATATAATAATTTTTGGGATTTATCACCCAGTTAATTCCTATTCAAAATAACTTGAACATATTAAAAATTTAGAAAAATCCACCGAAATTTTTTTGTTTTGTGCCCTTCGGGGGGAGGGTGGATGATCATAAAAAAACAATAAAAAATCATAAAAACTGCTATTTCCCGTATTCAAGCATATTTAAACATTCGACGATATATTTAAAGGCACTCGAGAAATACTTTTTTTGCGTTTCGTAATAGGAGTTGGGGGAAGAAGGGAGAGAGGGTAATTTTTTTTAACAAAACATCACAATATTAGCAACGATGAAACAAGTGAAAATATTGTTACCGGATTTAAAAATAAATGGTCTAATCTGCGCAAGGGGTGATTTCAACGCCCCCTAGCAGCAAAACTAAGATTGGTTGAGGATCACATGGACTACATCAAACCAAAAATTCAAAAAAAATCCACCTGAACACAAATTCCATAAGGAGTTTGCGGGATCCTTTGATGAAGGTATTTCATTGATTCTGACGGATTAGTCGCATATATTATTAGCATCCGAATATTTTCCTTTTCAAACGTGAGCCACTGTTATATTATTTATCTACCCCACTGATCTGTTGAGTGGACAGTGCGGGACGATGTGGTAACGATTATTGTTCTGATAAGGAAAGGGAATAGGGCAGAATGACCTTATTTGGTTGAGGTTTTCTATGAGAATTATGACACGCGTCAAAAAGCTGAGCGCATAATGAACAGATAATTTAAAAGGTACGCACGAATACACTTGGTAGAAAAACGTGCAAATAAGCCATATCAAGCAATGCGCATATATATAACTGATAAATAATATTTTCCCGCTGCCGACACTGTAAATAGTCCATACATGCGTAGCAACAAAACAGGTAAATGGCCTATATCATTCGTTTACTAATTCATCTTGACAACGGAATGTAAATAGTGTCATTTACATGCCTAGGGTAATAATGACTTTGACTTTGACAAGGAATACCTTCAGCTTCATTCATATCAATTTTTAGGTTATGAGACCTTTTGAATATTATTGTTGTCTGCTTATTCGGTAACTTAGTTACACGCACAAGCAACTTAGAATGAAATAGCGAACGAATAATCATGAAGGAAGGGTAAGAAAACAAACTTCAATTCAGGCAAATTTTGAGAAATGTCAACCAGCAGCGGGAAAAACGTAATAAGTAACACGGAATGTATCGACTGGTATCATCCTCGGCAAGCGACAAGCCTCGGCTTTGCCTCGGCTCGTACTCGCTCACCTCGAATGGTAACACGTCTTTACATTCCTTGTTACTTAAATAACTATTTAAAAAAAAGCTTTTATTCAAATGCACTTAAAAAAGAAAAGAAATTTTAAAGTGAAATAAACCCATCATTTTGTTACATTATAAAATTTTAAATGATATGAATGCTTTTATCTTGTAGGAGTACGGGGGTGAAGTGTAACTTGTAATGAAATAACGGACACATCATCTAATATGTAACCATAACCATATATTTACACAATATGTTACATAAGAACACTTAACAATTAAACGTATATGTATATACAGAGTGTTTCATAATAAATGCGCAGGACTTCAGGATGTGATAGCTCGTCCAAAAATATGAAAAAAAGTTTCTATTAACTTACCCTCTAAAATGCACCATTTTCGAGATACAGGGTGTTGAAATTTTAAAATAATAATCGTTTTTTGCGAATATCTCTGGAACCGTTCATCGCACAGAAAACAGATTTCGAATGCATTTTCTACTCATAATAAGCTATGTTTTATGCAAATTTTTTATTTTTTCAAATTCATAATTGGTGAAAATTTTGAAGGGGTAGTGGGTGTTTTTTTCTCCAACTTCTACGCCACTGGAAAAAGTACAGTTTTGAGCCTCCTATATGAACCGCCAATGTTTTCTACACAAAAAAGGTATTCTTTGTCATAAGCTCTAAAGTTGACTGTTTTCAAGAATAATTAACTTTCATGTTGTTTAAATAATGTTTTTTCCTCGAAAAATTGCTGCGTGCATTGAAGCTAATGGCGGACATTTCCAACAATTCAACTGAGTATGATTGTTATTGTTTTTTTTTTTATTTTCCAATTAGGAAGTCAGCGTTTGGTTTTGTTATTTGTCTTAACGTTTAAATAAATATATAATTAGGAAAAAATTATTTTAAAAAATGTACCATGTTTTTCAACATGAAAGTTGATTTTTCTTGAAAACGGTCAACTTTAGAGCTTATGACCAAGAGTACCTTTTTTGTGTAGAAAACATTGGCGGTTCAAGTAGGTGGCTCAAAATCATACTTTTTCCAGTGGCGTAGAAGTTGGAGAATAAAACACCCACTACCCCTTCAAAATCCAAAATATTCACCAATTATGAATTTTAAAAAATAAAAAATCTGCACAAAACATAGCTTATTATGAGTAGAAAATGCATTCAAAATCTGTTTTTTTTTTGTGCGATAAACGGTTCCAGAGATATTCGCAAACAACTATAATTTTTTTCAAATTTCAACACCCTGTATCTCGAAAATGTTGAATTTTAGAGGGTAAGTTAATAGAAACTTTTTTCATATTTTTGAATGAGCTATCACATCCGGAAGTCCTGCGCATTTATTATGAAACACCCTGTATAGTTGCTAAAGAATGACTCTGAACAAGCTCGACCAGATTAAAGCCGGTCGAGGAGCTCGAAAGACGGAGAACATCGCGGCTTGAAAACTGAAGTCTAACTCCATAACTTTTCTCATCTTTTGAATTCCATCTTTTCATTGCAGGTCAGGAATAAAGAAAAACCCAGCCTACGTCATTCCAAATTTCCAAATTCTCCGGCTAACGAAAGCGTCGTCATAAAACTAATTGCTGGCTGGCAAGATTTTGCATCGTAGGTAATCCAATTACCAGAAATCTAACTATGCATCCAAGTTCTGAAACTATTTTAACGGATTAAATATTTCCCCGTATAAAGATTTATGCCATTTGAATTTAAGAAGGAGAAAGAAATAAATATAAAATATTTAGAAATGAATTTTTTTTTTGAAATAAAAATTACTGTGAGTTTTATTGTTGGTAAAACCGCTACAATCTGAATATTTTGACGTTTTGTAACGAAATTTCGACTTTTGTCAATCGTAATAGGTACACACTCTTTTTCACACTCTGGACTCTTTAGTTTCTTTTTGTTTGACGTACCGTTTTCGCATAAAAAATAAAATTTATTCATTTGCTCGTTGATATGAAACGGGAATTATGAAGGCTTGAAACGTAGTCTAGTTGTCACGTAAAAAATTGTGTACCTACTACCTATATATCTACTTCGCTTTTCAAAAGTGATGTCACTATATACGATCTATGTTTTAAGCACCTGTTAGTAGGTAAAGAAGATAAAAGTAATCGATTCAATTGAAACTAAAAAATCAACAGATCCGTGATGAAATACTGGCTTCGGTCATAAAACACTGTAAAGATGTTCCCCAAATGCAACTGACAATAATAAAAAATGTTTTATACAGAAGAAAATGCATTTTGATGTATAGAAGATGCGTGCTATACCTTTCACAAAAATATCAAGGTTCAAACCAAAGTTATTATTATAAAAAAGAATTTGTTCTTAAAACTTAAGCACCCTGTAGTTCAAAAGTTAGGACCTTTAGGAATTCTTTTTCTCAACTTGTATTGATCACATTTTCCTCAAAAATTCTGCTCTTGAATGTAACTGCATCCCAGTTGTGATGGAACGTCACTGACCATTTTCCTACCATGATTCAAATAAACTTCCCTGAAGGAAACAAACAATCACATAATACTTCATTCACAAAGCAATATTTAAACAATAAGAAACTTGAAACAAACATACAAAATGAAAATTGGTCTAGAGTTTATGGATGCAACGAACCGGATGGTGCCACGAATTGTTGTATTGAAACTTTAAAGAAACATTCAGAGTCATGTACTTCAACAATAGAATAGAAGATCTGATATTGAATGGAAAGAGTGGATCACCAAAGGAATAATTGCAATGGTAATTATCATGAAAAACGATCCTAACCCCATACACGTTACAAATTATAGAAAATATCGTAATAAACTGAATGACCTCATTAAATGAGCTATTATCAAAGAAAAATAACTCGGAACCAACATAACTCGGCAAACCTTTGGAAGTTTTTGAATGAATTCCCAAACAAAAATAATGTACACAATGAATTAATTTAGATTGAGGGTGGAAACGGTGATATTCTCAAAGATAAATTAGATATTGCCAACAGATTCAACGAGTATTTTGGAAATATCGGGAAGGAACTGGCAGAAAAAATCAAGAACCAACAACACTTCAGAATCAACAAACCAAAAAAGCGTTTCATGAATACATTCTTTTTGGAAGAGACCGCTGAAGAAAAAGTGTTGGAAACTATCAAATGCCTGAAAAAGAAGAAAGCACCAGACATCAGAAATTCTGCAAACTATAGGAATTTTCATCTGTGCGCCGCTAAAATATGTTAACCTCTCGATGAACGCGCATGTAAATATCCGAAGGCACTAAACAGTCATTGTGAAGCCACTTTTCAAATGTGGGTCAGAACGAAATGTCTCCAACTATATCTTCCAATTTCCCTTATATCAAATATACCTATCGAAAATTTTCGAGAAACTCTTTAAAAAAAAGAATACTCACTTTGATAAACAAATAAGTATGAAATTCTGTCAGAGAAGCAGTTTGGATTCAGGGAAGGAAGGTCCACTGAAGGTGCAATAAATTATTTAACAATCCAGATAAGCCAAGCAATGGATAAGCAACAACCTGCATTTTGCATCTTCGTGGATCTAAAGAAAGCATTTGATACTCTTTTTTTTAAGAGTTTCTCGAAAATTTTCAATAGGTAATATATTTGATGTAAGCGAAATTGAAAGATATAGTTGGAGACACTTCGTTTTGACCCACATTTGAAAAGTGGCTTCACAATGGCTGTTTAGTGCCTTCGGATATATACATGCACGTTCATATACGAAAATACTTACCTCGAGTCAAATGAAGTTGAAATACCTATTATGCCCTCATCGACAGCCACCTGAACTATGGATTTGTCGCCTGGGGAGCAACAAATAACTCATTCCTTAAAAACTTGGAAAAAATACAAAAGCTTATTCTCAAAGTTATTTACAATAAACTTTATACTTGCCCAACCGAAAATCTATATAATGAATCAAATATGTATTCTGGATCTACGACAATTATATTTTTCAAAAGCAGTAGTTCGCCAACATAAATATAAAGCGAGTAACGAGACCAACGAAAAATATTCTTCAGATAAGTTTTTCATACCTTGGCCCCAAACTCTACAATCTCATATCTTGACTTGAAGCATCAGTTCCAGTACTTAAATCTTTTCAAAACGAAAGTCAAATCGTATGGATATTTCAAATACCCCGCCTTCAAGTTCACCAATAATTTGTGGACTTGAAAAATATCTATTACTTCTGAGTTGATCATCAAAGTCAGTGACATCATAGACGGAAAAAACCTTCTTTGTTTATTCACAATTTTCATTTCATTGGATAAATACAATAGTAGGAAATATTCGATGAGAATCCCAGTTATTTTGGTAAGATAATCGATTTTCCTAGGGCTCAAAAGTAAAACTTTGATGTCGGATTCTAGTGAAAAAAATAACCACATTGGAGAAAATAATAAACACCAGTTCGTTTCCACACCACCTTAGAGGCAGAGTTTCCGGCGCGTTTTTTCATAGTGGCATCCCCTTCAGGTCTAGTTCAACTGCTTAAGGAGTGAAGTTTCAGAATAATAAATTGCTTCTATGTCAAAATGAAAAATCAAATCATTTCCAGATTCGAATCAGTTCTGGACCAATGCGGCGATTTTTTATGTCAGTGTCTTTTCGAAAACATAACTCGACGTGACTTTTTACAAAAAATAATAACGTGGAAAAGTAATGTATCCATTACTTTAGGACATCACTGTATAAAACGTCGTAATCATGTTTACGACTTATGGCTTCTTTTTTGGTCTTGAAATCAGTTTTTCTTCCTACATGCCAATTCTCATAAACGAGAAAATGAACAAAAATTCCTGTGATTTTCCTGTAATTTTTCAAGTTTCCTGTAGTATATATTATGATCAGCACGAACTAGACTTATGGCTTTTTTATAACAGACTTTCACATCAACAAATTTTTATTGCACATTATTTTGTTCACGAGAAAGTTTGCAGGAAAACGAAAAAAAATTTCACAAAATTATCCTTCCGGAAAATTGACACCTGACCGGCTTATGGAAATTTTTTTTTTCGGGTTCCTAACAATATTAAATTTCATTCTATCGATTGCCATAAGCGAGAAAATGCATCAGCAACCAACTATTTTTTTTACATGATCGCGCCCCTATTTCAACCCTTTAAGCACATGCAAACCTTATGGATTTGGTTTTTCACTATTAGATTGTTATATCTATTCATGTGTTAAAATTTCATAATCGAGAAAATAAAAAATAAACAATTTTCTTCTGCAAAAGAAAAATGAACTTTTTATATGCCTAGCACACGTCCGATCGCTAAATTTTCATTTTTTGGGCACAGCACTGACATAATTTCCAGTGGTTAAAATCCCAGAAAAGAGAAAATGAGTCAGCAAAATCTGTCGTTATCTGACGGTCTATTATTGGGAAGTTCACAAAAGCTCAATTTCACATCGTGAATCCACTGTACCTACTTATATAATGAAGTTTCCATGGAAATGTTTCTAAAAATTTGCTTTTTAAACATTGATTGTGAATCAGTGACTAATCGGCCCTTTAGCGAGGTATATCTGTTTGTTAAATACCATTTTAGATACCTACCAACTTGAATAAAAATATAATAGGTATTCATTCTTCTCATGAAATGCTTCATCGTCATACTAGGTACCCAGGCTACATAAAAAAAGTATTTCGTTCTCTGTGGAACTGTCCAAGATTGTCAACATAACTAGGTACATTCATACAGATTTCCTGGAAATCGGCTGCGTAGTCACGAAAACTCTGAACTGCTGGTTGAATAAAGAACAGAGAGATACAGAATGATAGTAGGATGCGTTTCATATACACGCGCATGTCTTCGCTGCTCCCACGTTCCACCGTGATTCGTTTGGATATAGACTATAAAACCGTTGGATGAGCACAGATAAGTGGCTCATCACCACGCCTCCATTCTCTACAAAATGGCGTTCCAGTCCACTATATCAGCCGGTATACATTCGGGGCCAGATGTTGAGAGGAAAACTGCTTGATTTTTTGTGCGGGTGTGAAGGTTGAACATCTGTTTTCAAATGCGCTCATTCCTTTGTCGGTTATATAGATCGTTTTTCGCTTCGTTTCTGTCCATTTACTCCTGAACTCCCTGCGAAGGATATTTCGGGGTTGTTCAAGCAATTTCACGCCATGATTTAGTAAATCCCAGTGATCATATTTCAGAACTTTATGTCATCATTATATGCATGAATTTGTGCATGCATGTTGGTTTCAGTGGAGCTGAACTGATAGAAGCGACATATAATAGTTATTAGAACATCGGCAAGTAACTAGGCTTACAAAAAAATATATTCTTCAAAAAACTAAAAACTACGCTTTTATCTGACACTAAAAATAGTAAGATAATTATAAGTATATAGGGTAAAGGTGGAGAGTGCCGACCCTCTAAGCTATGTCTTCTATGTGAGATCGACAATAATCGGGAATATTGAAGAGTGCTACCTGAAGACCGGAACATAGGTATATTACATCAGAAATGAAAAAACTGAAATAAAGGCCAGAAATCTCACACGAGTCATCCACGTTTAGTGTCTACAGAGGCTTCATAGGTCTATACAGTGCGGCTTTTTTTAGTCCCCTCCCTCACATAAAAAAAACATTTGGAGGGTTTCATCGATACTAAGGTAAAGGCAGCAGTGTTCGTCACTTTAAGGTCTAACGCTATAGAAATTCGCTTCTGAAAAATAGTATTAAACGAGATAAGCTTTAAATTTTTTGTGTTGTTGCCCTTCAAATGTAAAGATACCTTGAAGTTACATTGTTTATACTACATACAGTTGAAGTAATTTTAATTTGTATTTCAATTAAATAGGAACCGATGTACCAGTGTTCGTCATGTCAGAAATGCTGTAAACCCAGTGGTCGTCAGTAATTAGCACCAGAGTTCGTCACAGTCGCTCTAGGGGAAAAATTATTAATAAGCAATTGAAAGAATGTTTATTAATGAAAAAAATTCAGTAACTAGGTACCAAAAATATACAATGGTATAAAAAAAAACTCATTTTTCTTTTTGATCAGCACAGGAACCGCAGTAAAATGTCTATTGTTTATCGGATACATTTGCACATTTATTGTGCATCCATTGCTTGCACTTCATGCAACTAATCATATTTTCAATGGTGTTTTCCTCGCAAATAACACAATGCCAGTCGCTTTCATCATTTTTTGTTTTTTTAGTTTCATTTGTTTTCTTGGTTTTCTTCCTACTTTGTTGCTCTAATCTCTTTCGTTTTCTCTCTTCTTGTTCATTTTGTTTCTGAACTTTCTTTTCTTCCTTTTTCTTGTAATATTCTTTCCATTTTTCGCATGTGGCTACTGATGGAATTCGCTCTACTACCTTCTTTGGTATTTTCGGTGACATTTCCGGCCAGAATAAAAGATTTTTAAATGGCGTCGCAACCCCTTCTGGAATATTTTGCTGCTGTTTTGATGATGTTGGCTTGGGTGACTGTGGAGGTGTCACTTGTGTTTTTTCAATGTCGCATTCTTTATTCGGTTTTGTGTTTTCTTTATCATCATCTGAATAATCTTTTGAAGTTTCACTATTCTCATTTTGGTTCTTTTCTTCATGTAATCTTTCTCCTGATGCATCCTTTGAATATCCTTTCGAAGTTTTATTGTTTTGGTACTACTCTTCATCTTCATTTGGCTTTTCTCCTGGCGCATTCTCTGAATTTTCTTTCAAAGCTTCATTGATCCCATTTTGATCCTCTTCATCTGGGTTTTCCTCATGTGCATTGTTCAAACACTCATGTATGACATCGTTAGTTTCAGTTTCTTCATTCCCCATTTCATTATTCGCATTTTCATACATATGTGAATTTGGATTGATTCCCACATGTTCCAAAATTCCGCCATCACCAATTTCAAATTCTAAAACATCTTTATTCCTCAAAATATCATCTAGAAAAAGTTCATCCACTTCTGTAAACCTCTCATTATGGAAATTATTCTCAATTTCAGCGTCAACTTTTTGTGACTTTGGTTCTTTAACATTTCGCCAAAAATAAAATAAACTGGTGTCCTTAATATCTCCAGACCACATGTCACCAGAGTTTTTAAATCGTTGTAACATTTCATCAGAAATGTTTTCCTCAATAAACTCCAGTTGTGTATATGAAATAATTCCTCTTCTCCGTTCTTCGCTAACAGATTTGCCTTGTACCTGTTTAGTTTTGAAATATGAAATTGCATCTGGGTTGAAAGGAAAAAGCCGACATGCTTTAAACCCATTTTTTAATGTACTGCCTTTACATGTTGACTCAAGAACTTTATTTAATAGGGGGCAAAAATTGTCTCTTTTCAAACGTGTTCCAGAGTTTTCGATCCTCCATTTATAAACCTCTTTTTTCCACGCCGCTTTAAGGGGATGAAACATGGCCACATCCATGGGTTGTAAAAAATGAGTGGAGTTGGGATATAAAGCAATGAGTTCGATGTTTTTGTCACTGCAGAACTCACTTAAAGGCAGCGTTAAATGAGAAACGTGACCATCCATAAAAACTATTATCGGAAACTCGAAATTGTTTTCCGTCAACCAAGGATAAAACACCATAGAAAAGTATTCAAAGAACGTTTGACTGGTCATCCATCCATTATCGGATCTTCCGATGGCCCAAGAAGATGGCACAGATTCAGTCATTGATTTCGGTATACGCTTCAAGTTAACAACAACCATCGGTGGTGCAATTTCGCCTGCTGCATTTCCCATCAATAATGTTGTCAGGTTTTCTTTTTCATCGGAGTTGATGATGTTATGCACGATTTTCTGACCCTTCCTTACCAAAACTTTATTATCTGCAGGACTCAAAAAGAACGCGGTTTCATCGCAATTAAATACTCTGTTTCCGAAGTTTAAAACGATATCAAAAATATTTTTTGCCTCGAGGTATTCTTTAATTTCATTAAACCAGTGTTTAATATTTGCTTCTGTGACCCCTGCTCTAGTTCTCGTTAAATTTTGCGATACCCTCTGTGTTATAATAGGATGCCGTTTTAAAAATGCTTTATACCAGTGCTTTCCTGGTCGGTCATCAGTAAAGGGGGTTTCTCTTTTACGATTTTTTACCATCATTTGGACGCTGTCTGGTAAATGGTCCTTGGAAACTGGAAAACCATTTTCCCCTAAGTGTAAAATCCATTGCACTAGATTGTTCTCTTCATTCTCGTCTAGTATGGTAGGTGGGCCCATTTTTCTAGCAAGCGGGGTTTTTCCCTTACATTTATCTGATAATGTCTTCCGCGGTACTTTAAATTGTGTGGCAGCACCTCGGATGCTCATTCCGCTGTTTTTCACAGCTTTTATGGCATTTTTCATATCGTCCTCTGGATATTTATTTCGAGACATCTGCAAAAAAAACAGAAATCCAGTTATCGTCATGGCTGTGCACGAGTATTCGTCATAGTTTTCAAACGCATGCTAAAGTTTCAAATAAAACAAGAATGTATGACGGTTACTGGTCCTTCAGTATTATAATATAAAAAGAATAGATTCAGCCTGTTAAGGCTCTATAATGTCGTACAGTAAGGCTGAAAATCGAATAATATGGCATTGATGAAATGAACCAGTTATCGTCAGCCATGACGAACATTGAGCTTAGTACTATTTCTGGTGGACGAGTGTTCGTCACCCCATAAATTCAGATAAAGGTAGGTTTCAAGCTTATATTTTCAGTTTTAAATCATAATTCAATATGTTATAAGCTATCTGTATAGTAATAAATGCCGTATACCTCTAAGAAACTCGTTTTATGTCACTAAGAAAAATATACTCACCTTAACTGCAAGCTAACGAACTGTCAAAAACTGCGATGATCGCTGAAGCACTAAAGTAAACTGTTACTGAACTGGAATGTAGTTACGTTGGGGTGTATATAATACCAACTCAATACCGACAAATATCACTAGAAATTTTATTTTGTTGAACTTAACAATTTTCGTGATCACAAACCTTAATATTTGCATATAATTCAAGGAAGTGACGAATACTGGTCCCATGACGGTCACTGGGTGTTTTACCTTACTTTTTGAAACAAAAAATATGGTGATTGCACGACAGGGGGCGCTGGGGGGCACATCAACTCAAAAAATTTAAATGGCATGGGGGGTCGAGTTTCACATCGTTGTAAAGAGAATTGAATTTTCTTCTCAACCATCCAAATATTTTTGAGTTTTGTTGAGACATTTTTTCCCAATTTCGATTTTTATGCCTTTCGAAATTTTCGAGTTGATGTGCCCCCAGCGCCATCTGTCGAGTAATTGCAATGTTTCTTCTCTCAAAAAGTAGTATCGGTAATACCCTTCAAAATATTTTTGCTTTCATTATTCCACAACGAACCGTTCAAATTTATCAAGGTATGAGTAGTTTTCAGATCCGGCGCATTTATATTTTATATTTCGAATTTTAATTGCAAAAAAAATATTATCGAAATTAAAAAAAAAATCATTTAAAAATTTTGAGTTGATGTGACCCCTGTCAAGCAATCACCATATTTTTTGTATGAAAAAGTAGTATTGGTAAAACCCTCCAAACGGTTTTTTTACCAAATTCGTACGTCGAACTGGTCAAAAGTTAACAGGGGGGACTAAAAAAAGCCGCACTGTATACTGACCACACCGTCAGCATTGCAGCCATATGCTTTCCAATGTCAACGCATAAAATTAATATGTCTACGTTTACTTCTTTTTCACCAGTCTCGTCTTCTTCTGAATTGTTCTTTTCTGTCAGTGCCACTGTCTTTTTTGCTGCTTCTTCAGCTGAATCATCTTCCTCTAAAATTTTGTGTTTTGTTAGACCGTCAGATAACGACAGATTTAGCTGACTAATTTTCTCTCTTCTGGGATTTCAACCACTGCAAATTACGTTGAGCCCAAAAAATGAAAATTCAGCGATCGGATGCATGCTTGGCATATAGAAAATTCATTTTTATTTGCAGAAAAAAATTTGTTTCTTTTATTTTCTCGTTTATGTGCAATAAAAACTTGTTAATGTAAAAGTCTGTTATAAAAAAAGCCATAAGTCTAGTTCGTGCTTATCATACTATATGAAACAGGAAAACTTGCAGGAAAATCACAGGAATTTTTGTTCATTTTCTCGTTTATGGGAATTGGCATGTAGTAAGAAAAACTGATTTCAAGACCAGAAAAAAAAGCAATGAGTTGGAAACATGATTACGACGTTTAATACAGTGATGTCTTAAAGTAATTGATACATTCATTTTCTACGTTATCATTTTTTAAAGAAACCCTGAGTCACGTCGAGTTATATTTTCGAAAAGACACTCTTTGACATAAAAAATCGCCGCATTGGTCCAGAACTGATTTGAATCTGGAAATGAGTTTGATTTTTCATTTCATTCATTTTGATTTTTTTTTGAGTTTTGATTTTTCATTTCATTTCTATTATTCTGGAACTTTCACTTCTTAAGAGTGAACTAGGCCTGAAGGGGATGCCGCTATGGAAAAAAAAACGAGCCGGAAACTCTGCCTCTAAGGTGGTGGGGAAACGAACTGGTGTTTAGTATTTTTTCCAATGTGGTTATTTTTTTACTAGAATCCGACATCAAAATTTTACTTTTGAGCCCTAGGAACAGGAATTACCCCACATTGTAGAAAGTTAAAGTGTACCTAGATTTTGCTTACTGCTGGTGAGAATATTAAACCTCATCGATATAACGTATTTGATACGAAATGTCATGATTTCTAAATAATGTATTCAGACACAAAATTTCTGGATTATTTTTGAATAAATTATTTCTATTACAGGAAATGTTTCTCTCTTTGACAAACAACTTCTTGTGGATCTTTCAATTTTCTTGTGAAATTTGACAACTACAAGGGTAATCAATTACAGTGAAAATCTATATAGGTTCACAAATAACCCATGATTTTAACTGTAATTTCACAAAACACTTTTTTCAGTGTACAATTTTTTCTCATTGAAACTTCCACTAAAATTGATCTATTCCCACAATACACTGGTGTATTTGCGATTTGATTCCCTTCAAAATGATGTATCACAAGTATACCAATACTATTGAACATTCTTGAGTAGGGGTGCTGGGGATAAAGTACACTGTAAAAAAAGATTATGTAAAAATACATGATGTAATTTGAGCTACGCGATGCAATAATCATTCAATTGAATTTACAGTGCAAAATCTAAAAAATTGTAACAACACAGGAGAGCCTGTATTTTTTTACGTATCCCACATGGTATTATGTATTAATATAATATTACCTGATATTTTCATGATATATTAAGCGGAATTACAGAAAAAAAATTTATTTCTCTGTAAATTTTGGTAATTGCCATGTATTATTTCCTTTCTGTAATAGGTATTTTAACTAGCACTTTACAAATGATTACATACTTGCACTGTATGTTTACTGGATATAATTTGTGAATATCCCATTCGAGTGTAGTAATTTTCAATATATTTACCATTTACGTTGAGCATTTTTTTAGTACAGGTGTTACACAAATAGACGGTTTATTCTGATTCGTTGCTCCACTGTTAGTGAAAGCAGATATGTTATATGTACTTGTGTTGTTTTCTTGGAAAATCTAAAGTTTCGATCAAAATTTGAATTCAATATGGAATACGATCAACTTTTGATAAAAAACTTGGATTAGGGGAAACTGGCCTAAAATGACACACTCGGGTAAAATGACACATTGGCCATATTGCTACCCTGAGAAGTGACAACGCCGCCCTAAATAGCTATTTGCAAACGTTCTTCATCCGTGATCTCAGTCTAGTTTATTCAGCGCGACTAGCCGTACGCGTCTTCGTCGAATCTCAAAAAGTCGTTTTTCTCGACTCAAGAAAATATTTGTATGGTCACTTAATTCGGCTGTAGCAATTTATGTGGTACAATAAGCCTGAGTTGGATTATTACAGGTAAGCAATGTGACTTTTCTCCTTATTTAAGTGTAGTTAAACTTTTGTTTTGTGCTTTTAAAATATATATGTTTTAATAATTTCTAAGAAATCATAGTTTTGGGTAAAATGACATACACAGTGTTGGGGTAAAATGACATACCTATGTCATTTTAGGCAGAAGTGACTTTTTATTTTTATTTCAGATAATATGGTTGGTAAATACACGAGAAAATCGCTTCGTCAAAACTGGAGCGAGGTGAACATGCGGGAGGCTATTCAAGCAGTGCAAAACGGTGATATGGGTTGGTTGGCAGCATCTAGAAGATATGGTGTACCTCAAGCAACACTTAGACGCAGAGCACAAGATAAAAATAAAAACATTAAAGGGTTCAAAAAAGGCTTAGGTCGTTTTCAACCTACATTTTCTGAAGAACTTGAGCGCGAAATAGTGGAACATATAAAAAAATTGGAAACGTGCATGTTTGGGTTAAACACGAAAGAGGTAAGGCAGTTGGCATTCCAATTAGCTGAAAAGAAGAAGTTAGCCCACCGCTTTAATAAAATAAAAAAAATCGCTGGTTGGGATTGGCTTTTGAGCTTCAGGAAACGTAACCCAGATATTTCACTCAGAACTCCCGAAGCCACATCAGCGGCTCGTGCTTAGGGATTCAATAGGCCGCAAGTTAGGAAATTTTTTGATATACTGGAACGTGCCGTGGCGGAAAATAACATCACATTTGACCGTATCTATAATGTAGACGAGTCCGCGCTTTCCACGGTTCAACGGCCGCAAAAAATAATGGCTACAAAAGGAAGAAAACAGGTTGGTGCAGTTACGAGTGCACAACGGGGGGCACACACTACTGTAGTTTGCGCCATGAATCCAATAGGTAATTTTGTACCACCAGCTTTGATTTTTGCAAGAAAGAAGTGGAAGCCAGAGTTGATTGATGATGCACCAGCTGGAACATTGGGCTTGTGTCAAGAATCGGGCTGGATGACAGGTGACCTTTTTTGTGTGTGGCTCAAGCATTATATAAAGTTTACACACTCATCCCAAGACAATAAAACTCTCCTACTACTTGATGGTCACGTTAGCCACAAGCAATTGGAAGTTATTATGATGGCTAAAGAAAATGGTGTCATAATGATTTGCTTTCCTCCACACTGCACGCACCGGTTACAACCCCTGGACGTTTCATTTTTCGGCCCATTATCCGCTTATTATAATCAAGCAATTACAAAGTGGCTCAAAAATAATCCTGGTCGAATTGTAACTCCATTTCAAGTGGGAAAGCTATTTGCTGAAGCCTATGAACGGAGTGCATCAATGGAAAATTCCGTTAGTGGGTTCAGAAAAACTGGAATCCATCCGTTCAACACAGATATTTTTCCCGACTGGATGTTTCATGCTTCTTTAACAACTGACATTCCTGAACAAAATGATCCCGAACCAGGAACATCAGACCATCAGCCTCCACTCACACCCCCACCACCATTGGAAGCTATTGAGATAACGGACATCCCTGGACCATCAAATATCTCTAAGATAACTCTAAATGGAGGAGATTCACTTAACTGTAGCCGAATTTCCGTAGATAGCATAATTCCAATACCAAAGGTTTCCACGTCTTTCAAACGATCAAAGCGCAAGAGACAAGGGGCGATTATGCTGACCTCAACACCAAACCTGGAAGAAGTCAAGGCCAAAGAGGAGCAGAAACGCTTAGTGTTGAAGCGACGAGCAAAAAGAAACCAAGCTAAAGTCAAGCTGTGGGATGATGAAGATGAACAAGAAACCCAAGATCCATTTGCTGGTTTTGAAGATAATGAGGAAGATACTGCATGTATTTATTGCAACGGCCTTTATTCCAAGTCGAAACCAGGCGAACTTTGGATGCGGTGTCAAAAATGTGAGAAATGGAGTCACGCCGAGTGCGCTGGTGTTTCCCCCCGAACAAAGTTATTCACTTGCGAACTTTGCGATTGATATTGGTTTTGTTTTTAGTTAAATCTTGGAATTTTTTACGTTTGGCTGAGTATGTTTTTCCTTTTATTTTTGTTTACGTTACCTTTATTTTTGTTTTAAAAATTAAACTATTTTGTAATGCTTCTTCCTTTTTTTATTTGCCGCCTTTCATATAGAAAAACTACCTGTCATTTTACCCTAGTATCAGCCTAAAATGACACACTGCACAGTTTTTATTAATTTGGGTGTCATTTTTACAAAACGTAAAAGTTTGCGGTTTTGTGCCTTTAATTGCTAGAGTCATAAACTAAGGAAGCCATTAAACTCCAAATGGATGCTTGAATATTTGTTTCTCAAGTTTTGTAGCAGTTTTTGCTTAGGGTATGTCATTTTAGGCCAGTTTCCCCTACTCAAAATGCCAACACGTATAATTGCATATCTACTTTCATAAGCAATGAATGCAATGATTACGAATGCGCTGCTGATGAGTAACACACCACCTACTTCCTTCAGGTTTTGTTTCTTGCTCAAAAGATTTTTCAATAAAACTAGTAGGTATATTATACACTTAGAACTTTTGGTGTAGTAATGATTATAATGGAGTTTTATACCAAACACGTGTCGAGGTGTTAAAAATAATTGTTTGGTGTTGGGAAAAAATATTATGATAAAAGTGCACAAGTCAGCCTTATAAGCACGCGTAAAAAGTTTTTAAGGGCACTCCGCTTCGCTTCAAACGTTGTGAGTGCCTTAAAGGCACCTAATACACGAGTATCATACGCTATTTTTTATTACTCATACCTACATCGTGACTTCAAAAACAATGCTAGAAATGAATACTGGCCCCTTATCTGAGGTTACTTCAATGAAACATTCTAGAAACATACTAGATACTAGACTATATTCAAAAAAGAAAAATTTAACACTCAAAATTCTGGTAAAATATGAAACAATGAAACAAAACAAATAATAGGTGAGTATCGTGAAAAGTCAGGTTCAAAATGAAACGATTATCACATACGATTTCGTCAAAAACTCGAAAATCTAAACAAAATGAACAGAAACACAGAAAAATGAAATATATATTAACAAAACAAAATATTAACACTTAATATTCTAGTACAATATAAGACAATAAAACAAAACATATAGTTGAGTATTATGAAAAGTCAGGTTCAAGATGAAAAGATTATCACATACGGTTTGGTCAAAAACTCAAAAATCTAAACAAACTGAACAGAAACACAGAAAAATTAAATATAGTCACAAAAGAAAAACTTTAAAAGATTATCACATACAATTTGGTCAATATCACATACGATTTGTTCAAAAACTCAAAAATCTAAACAAATAAATAAAAAGAAACACAGAAATATAACAGACATAGGTGTATTAACTATATATGAGATAACCTGTTTGTGAGCGCAATTTCTCTTCCCTTTGTTGCGACTTTTCTTTTTCCGTTACTTCCGCTATCTGGGTGTATTTTGAAATGGTACCTTTGAGTCATCTCCATCGTTGTTGTTGTTGTAATAGGGTATTGGAGGTTGAACACATTATACATACAGAATGCGGTTGTCATATTTTATTATTGTGCAGAAAGAACACTTGACCATGATAACTAGACAGGTACTCACCGTAATATATCACTTTTGAGTTCACATTAATTAGGTATTCACAATTCAAACTGCAAACAAATGCGGCGTGACGATCACGATGGCCTCACGGATGCGTGTGCTAAGAACTGATGTCCGTTCCGTTGTATAGGAAGTCGATGTAGATGGCGTTTGAAGTTACTCGTACAGTCATGTAAATTCACATGTTTCCTGTGAAATTATGTATACAAATGTAAACATTATGTAAAGATGAGTAATTTCATTGTAAAAGCTTGTAAATTTCATCAATTTTACAGTGTATCACATCATTGGCAAAAGAATTGAGTAAATTTACCATTAATGAACAGTAATTTAATAATACCAACAATGTGTTGTATAGTTCGCAACGATAGGCAAGTGTTCATAATGTGATGTTACACCCTTTTTATATAGTGTACAATGAGGACGTATTTGGTGGAAGTTTCCCGTCGAAATGAAAATCGACGGATCTGAGCAATTTTCACTTTTTTTACAGCTTCGGAGATAAGGGGTTGGCAACTTTCAGTTGAGATACACTGTATGGGTGAGAAAAAAGTTCTTGATAGCGTACAGATTTTGTTACAAAAACTGCTCAAATGGTAAAACAGAAATAAGAAAAATTCAAAAGTTCCGTGAGACACCGGTAAAACTGGACTGGGAAATGTTTAAACCATTTATCCTCCTGAAAACACTTTTGCACCGGCACGAGTAATTAAAACTTTGTCATTTTTCATGCCTACATGCAACATACCAACACGCATATTTCAAAACGATATTATTATTGTGCATTAATATCACCCCATACATCGCTATTTCCTCATCTCCAACAAGGATATTTTGCTCGCGAGCAACTCGACATAAATCAGTGACATTTTCTTGCCGGCGCTGACCTCGCCG
Organism: Chrysolina oricalcia; assembly: GCA_944452925.2. NCBI lineage: Eukaryota > Metazoa > Arthropoda > Insecta > Coleoptera > Chrysomelidae > Chrysolina > Chrysolina oricalcia. Next base: position 68,619,928 of record OX101811.2, read on the forward strand.
GTTCGTGTGTTTCCCGATAAGGAAAACCGACACTAGCACTAGGAAAATGGCTCCGTTATCACACGAGCTCGTATCGACGCTCTACTGTTTCCTTCCTTGCTCAGTTACGAATGCTATATTTTTTATTTATTCTAATTCAATTCATTGGCTTATCAACCTGTTGAGAAATGTGTGCAAATGGCTGTAAAATAATTCATTCGGTATCACGTTTACCAACGAGTTACGTTCCAGATTATTTTCCGTACGAGTGAAGGATAATTGAACTCGGGATTCATTGGAATACTGTAAGGCCTTTATGAGTTGATGTAAATGATAGTTCAACGACCAATTGAGACAGTTTTATAGTTTAAATGTTCGGTTTCGCCGTTATATAGACCAGGATCTCACGCCTATTTTCAAAAATGATTAATAACAGGCTGATTCTTCCTGAGTAGCTTCATTTTGCCGAGACGCCCAACTTTTTCGTCTACAAAAATTCTCAATAGTGGTAGCTAATAAACTAAGCAGGTGTCAATCATGTAAAATTTTGTAAAATTTGTTTTTACGAATCTCCCAGGTTTTCGGGGAAAACCCCTCATAAGCAGAGCTTGTGTCGATTTAGTGAGGGCCAAAAAAATCATTAATAACAGTTGAACCTCGAGATAATTCGATAAAATACTCGAAAAAACTTTTGTCCTACAAAATGGATGAAGAGTCCCCCATCACTCCCAACATGTACCAATGACGAGGTCATAAGATATCATTAGTAACTAGCGAATTTTTTTAACGTTGCTTGGTTAATATTTGTATAATTGAATGGTCATATTGTCCTACAAATTGAATGGTAGGTGTTCCCAGTCCTACGCTCCGAAATTGTCAATTCCATAGTAAAAAAAATCATTAGCAACTGTAGGATTATGATAACACATGCCCACTAAGCAAAGTAACATTCATTCAATATTTCAGTAACCTTCCATGGTAATGTGTAATGTTACATCAGAGTTTCCTGCTACCTTACTGCAAAGGTTCAGCAACTACTGAAACGGACGTTCAGCAATATTACAAATGGGATATGCCATTATCAATTATTCCAGCAAGGTTTTTGCAACATTGCATATAATATACAGGAAAATTGCAAATGTGATATTGAAAATGACGTCTTATGATAATGTTGCAGCAACTACTGAAATGTATTGATGGATGTAATCTTTCATAATTAGTAATTGCAGCAAGGTTACCGCAACATAGAATATAAATTAGTGGAAAATAATATATTCAATATTTTTATATAGCAGCAACTTACCACCAATCTTGTCTATTTCATAAATTACGTTCCAGTAGGTTTGTTCGCTACTGAAGAATTTTTGGATTTTCACTACTTGCTACTAATATTGATAGAAAATGAATACAATCTTCATGGGAGACAGATCATTCAGTATTGATGTGTCCTCTATGGAAATCAGATTCATCATTTTCTAGTTTTTAGAAATAAGCAGTGACAACCCAAAAAATCTTCTGAAATGATACCTATTAATTTGAATGTCCATTTAAATCTTGGAGATCAAAAAGACAAACATTTGATATTGAAACCTTCAATTAAAATATCACAAAAAAACAAATAAGTACTCATATTGAAATGTCATATTTAAAATTTGGCCTTATCAGGTACCTGAAGCTAAATAATCATGGAATTGAATGTGTAGCTTAAATATCGACATCTCGATCTACTTCCTAACCCTACAAGTAACGTGTTTTTGCGAATTGTAGCCAAGCCATCACATTTATTTGAAATGCATCATCTCTGATGCATGGAGATGAATTTCTCACTGCATCTGGAACAAAAATATTATAAATAAATATATAATTAGTCAACTCAACAATTATGGTCTTATTTCAATATAGAATGTACAATTGAACTTGTCCTTGATTATGACACTATTGTGCTTACATATTTGCTTTATATTTAAATTGAACTGACTCGAATTTTAAAATTTGTTTAGATTTCAATTCTTTGATTCTGAAATTTTCTTTTTTGTTGATCCAATTGCGTAACATGGCACAATGATTTGTGAAAAAACGTTCAAGACTTGTTCCAACACAAAACTTTTCATTCAAGCCACCAATATATTGAAAAATCTTCAACTAAAATCGAGATGTAAAAGTATTCCACATCATTTACAAATGTAAGAGTACCTTTCAAATTGATACTACTACCAGATTCATTCGCAATATAAGGAGAAAAAACATTCCCCTAATAAACGCAGAATGAGCATACCAGACCATCCTAACCTAAAATAATATTTGATGTATCGTCTTACCTTACATGAAGATGTCTTAAATTTATTAGCATTATCCATTATGCTGCTTCAACACTCAGTGAACTCTTAATCAAAAAACAAAATTGCAGAAGAATATGTACTTTACTTAGGTACCTAGGTTAAGAACGAATGAAAGTATCCAAAGCGAAACTAATGCAAAGGCATGACACACAACAACAATATAATTTACAATATCAAAATGGCGCGAGGCGCGTGGTTACTGGGTCGCCCCGTTAGTTGGCATCTCATCAAGACCGGGAAATTCAAAACTGGTTGGATTCCTGATAAATGAAATATTATTTCAAGTTTCTTTATACTTACCATTTAAAATTGTCCTAGCGTATCATTTTGTATATTTCTGCGATGATGCAATCGAAAATTGAAAGTGTATTGTGTTTTCTAAATACTGTCAATATTGTTTGTAGTTAGCTTATGTATGGTTGTAAATATCATGGAATTTCAAACTCAGTGCAACATTGCGATTTGAACTTGTTCGATAGTTCCAAATGTAACTTGCACTCACATTGTTCGTAGATAGTTTCTGTACTGTTACATTTGCAAGGAACTCTCATGGATCATGTAACATTGCACTTGAAACTCAATCAATAGCTTGCTTTATAACTTACAAACAACTTGTCTGTAGTTTATTCTGTTATGTTAAAAACTTAAATATAGCATTGATTGTGCTTTATGCAATATTATATTTTCATTTTACGATGGCAAGCCATAAATAATATTGTAGCAATATTTTGTAACATTACATGTTTAGTGGGTGGAAGGTTGGTGTAATCTTCACCTGAATAATACAGTGTCCTAGTCCTAAAAATTTTTTTCAAAATAACGAATTATTTTGAAATAGTGGTTTAGCTAATTTAATATACTTTTATTCGTAAAGTAATGTTACATTCAATTTATAATTGTATGTTCAATTAAAAAATATCATAATTTGATTTGAAAATATTATGAAAAAAGTGATGGCAGCTTTTTTCACCCCCCACCCCCACCCATTTAACTTCATAGGAATCCTCATGTAGTTCGTGAAGACCCATACTTTTTCAAAAAATAGGTAATTTCTAGCCGTTTGTTTTTTAGTTTTAATAGATCGAGTGAAATCAAAACGATTATTGTATTGATATTTATCTATTTCTATGAGCATTGTCTTGCCATGTTGTAAGGTTGAGCAAAATTAGCCGAAAGCCATCTTACGTAGTAAATGTGCGGAGTCTTTTGAAACAGAGAAGAAAGTTTCCTGAACATATTTCGATATTCCTAAAAACAGAAGCGCCAGCGCAAATGAAACGGGCCACTTCGGTTTTCCCCGTATATTTTGAAAATTGTTCGTGATACTTCCGATGAGAAAGTGCTAGGAATCGCACGTAAAAAGGTAAGACCTCGTTAATCCTTAGCTCGCACAAGTTTCGACTTCTGAGGGCTGTCGTTCGTAAGGGGATGACAGCTGGTTAACGGAAAAAACAAAAAAAAACAATTTGGAAAGATCTATTAATTGTTCTCTACAATATGCACCTTTTGTCTAATTTATAACCAACTTCATTTGCCATTTTCGAGATGCCAATTGTGTTACGACATAAAAAATACGGCCTGTATATCTTGCCAGAGGTGTATTTTAAGTATGGGGTATTCCTTTTGAAATTGATACCTTTTTGCCGTGATATCCAAAAATAATAGAATAGTGTATGGTTTACATTTGGAAAAATTGTGTTTGATCAGTTTTCTCGATGTTATGTTTTAGTTGGGAATTTGGACCACCCTGTACATTGTTTTTGAAAAAGACATTGTTTCACAAAGTGTTCCTAAAATTTGCTGGGAAATTCCAAAATGTAATGAAATACAGGGCATTCCATTCGAAATAACGAAATAAGGAAGTGGCCCGCTACTTCCGGAAGTTGAATATATTTTAGTTAAGAAGGCCATATTGGAAAACCCAATGCCACAAGTTTTTATTTTGAATGGTTCCCCATATATTTCTAACAAACGCTCTTCATGAAAGACCCTGTATATATTTGCAAAAACACTCCATACCCAAACAGTGCCTCATACTGCCTGCCCCTTTGAATTATTTACAGACTTTCTGAACAGAACAATGTAAGCTTACTTTACTTTTAATTCTATAGATATGTGGTTATATTACTTTCAAGTTAGAAAGTAATATCAGTTTCAATGGTACCTGATGTTTCCATTTCCGGCCACGTACCTCTGTTATAAAAAAAACTACCTAAAAGGAAGTATAGATTTTTTTAAAATATATTCGATTAGCTAGCTATGACGGAACAAACTGGGAACTGATATGAATATGCAGCTGGCAAAATTGAAATGGCTGAAAACCATGAAGTTTAGATATTGTTTTATGAGGACATTAATATTGGTGTCAAGAAGCAAAGTGTAATTGGAGCATTAGAAAAGTGCCAATAATTTTTGAGAAAAAAATTCTTATCAGTATGTGCATGGATGGTCAAAAAATGTAGTAAATAGAAGGGTGAACAAGTAGAGTGGGGGTTCGAAAAGTTGTGTTTATAGGGCTGAAACGTATGTTTTTTACGTTTCTGGCAAAAGTAGACCTTTTATCGAAAAAAGTTGAAGATGAAGGTTATATGTCAATACAGGACTTACACAAAATTATTTGATATTGATGAAATTTAGTAAAAGTGTACATTATATGAAGCGAATTATTCATTTTCTGATTTTTAAAAATAATTTAATACGATATCCAATAAAAAAAAATTGATTAGCAATATTTTAATTTTTGAAAATTTCATAGTGACTTTTTTCCGTTGAAACCGCTTCTTTAAAGTGGTGTGAAGAATCATACTGTTGGATGTGGAAAAACTGTCAAAACTGGAAAGAAATATATAAAACTCTTTTTAGAATAATGTCACTTATTCTTCATTTTTCGTTTGAATGAAGTGGTGAAAGTGATGCAGAATGGTAACTTTGATGTTACATCAAAAAAGAGAATATCATTCAACCGTTCAAGGTTCAGTCTGCTGAAAAACAAAATGTTTAAATAATCATTTTTACCTAAGAATTTTCTAAAAATAATCTTTTCAGTCAAGAAAATATTTTTTGTATGATTTATGTAATAAAATCTTGTATGCACCACGAGCGTTATATAGATCCTAACGCCCGGAGGGTAACATTCACCCGAGGGCCTTTGGCCCGAGGGATGAATGTTGCCCGATGGGCCTTAGGATCTATTAACGCTCGTGGTGCATACAAGATTTTATTTTTCACGAAAATCTTATCCTAAACAACGTTGTTCACTTCATAAATTTCTTCTCATAGTATTTACTGCGTTCTGGTCGGCAACTGAGCACAAGTGAGCTTCTATGCAATTGCCATGGAACCATTGAAAGGTTGCTAAGGGTTGTTTATTTAATAAAATGACGCTGCATTTTTGTAAAAGTTGACAAGTGGAGGAAACTGAAAACGGTTGTGTTCATAATAATTATGGAGATCCCACAGAATGTGACGCTCAAAGCTGAAAAAGCGTTAGGAAATTTACTGCCTGTGATATCCAAATACTTATACGAGAACGAGTATGACCATTTTTTTGAATGGAAAGATGAAAACAGAGTGAATAACGTAAACGAAACTGTCTTAATGGCATACTTCCAGGAACTGGTCAATTTATCTCATGAAAAATATTAATAATTTTTGTTTATTTTACATTATTTTAGTCTGAAAAATATAGAGCAAATAGTCTATGGTCCAAAAACTCACAACTGAAATCAACATTGATTGTTAAAGAAAACATTAATATATCAGTCAACTGATGGCCTTTCTGAAAGTTAAATCAAAAGGATGCATTCCTAAAAAAAATCAAAGTTGTTGGAAGGTGGACAAGTATTACTTTTCATAAGAAAAGCTCCAGAAAATACTTTTCTGCTACATAAATTTGTTCTGGTAATGGGCGTATTTGAAGGCTTAAAACGTGATGAAATGGTTCAAGATGACAATTGATGACATTGAAGACAGAGGAGCTGTTTTACTGATCAAGGTACCAGAAACCAAGACCTGCACCTCAAAAAGTTTCACCATTGTTGAAGAAAGCGAAATAGGAGCCTTGAACTTAGTTGGAAAGTACATTGCACTACGACCAAAAGGATGTAAACAACGTAGGTTTTTTTTAACCTTCAGAAATAATAAATGCATTGAGTTACCTGTAGGTAAAAATACTATAGGAAGTGTTCCTTCTATCATCTAGCGAAATACCTTGATTTGGAAAACCTGAAAGGTTACACCGGACATTGTCTACGCCGTCGTCGCTTCTTGTTCAAGGTGGTGCTTCCTTTGAAACACTAAAATAACATGGAAAATGGAAGAGTAGTACGGTAGTGGATAGCTATATTGAAGAAAGTATCTCCTCGAAGAACAAAATTGCTACAATGATAGCCCATTCCGTTTCCGAAAAAGAAAATGTTTACGTTCCGAACGAAACCGAATGCTAATTGAGGAGTTCACCATCGGTCAACTCACAGAACTTCAAACTGGGTCCTAATTTTTCAGGAACATTTGAAAATTGTAATTTCTATTTGAGAGAAAATAATTAGTCCCTTTTTTATGCACAGTTATGAATAAAACTGTTATTAATTTATTGAACTACAGAAAAAAAACATTTAGCGGGCGTTATGATTCATAATGCCGTCCATAACGCCCCGGGCGTTATGGGTTTGTTAATAACAACCGTTGCCAAGGTATTATAAATCAGTAATGGACAAGTGAAAAATAAAATATTTTTTTGAAGGATTTTCATGGATCAAACTCTAGGTTGAACATGATAATTTCCGCAATTAAGGGACTTAAGGATTTCCCATCATTAAACCTTTTGTGGAAGAATGGATTTTGTTATCAAACTGGACATAATTTTGTTTGAGACATAATGTTAAAACGACAAATGTGAAATAAAACTTTCTATGATTTTATAACTCTTCTATCTTCTATTCTATAGAAGTGGTATATACAATAATTCATGATGATTTCTTACCACATAACAGTTACATCCATCAACTTATAATGACAAAAGATCTATGCTCTCTTATTGGATAACCAGATTGACTAGAGTTTCTAATAATTCTCTGACTAATAGCATCATCAGGAGATTTAAAGGAAGCTGCGACTAGCTTTTTGGCCTTCTTCGTTGTGCCATAACCAATCAAAATATTTGGTTCTTTAATATCTGCATTAAAGTAGCTTTTATTTGGCTTGTATATTCACTTGAAGAAGCTACCGTGTTAGCGAAACATGTGATCACATTATAAAGTTTGTGAAGATCCAATTGTTTTCTACGAAGGCGTAGAAGGACCACGAACAATTTTTTTTTGGACCCCCGACTTTAATCTCGGACCCCCGACTTTAATCTCGGGGGTTCGACTTTCATCTCGGACCCCCGACTTTAACCTCCGGGTTCCGACTTTAATCTCGGACCCCCGACTTTAATCTCGGACCCCCGACCTTAATCTCGGACCCCCGACTTTAATCTCGGACCCCCGACTTTAATCTCGGACCCCCGACTTTAATCTCGGACTACCAACTTTAATCTCGGGGGTCCGACTTTAATCTCGGGGGTCCGACTTTAATCTCGGGGGTCCGACTTTAATCTTGGGGGTCCGACTTTAATCTCGGGGGTCCGACTTTAATCTCAGGGGGTCCGACTTTAATCTCGGACCCCCAACTTTAATCTCGGGGGTCCGACTTCAATCTCGGACCCTCGACTTTAATCTCGGACCCCCGACTTTAATCTCGGACCCCCGACTTTAATCTCGGACCCTCGACTTTAATCTCGGACCCCCGACTATAATCTCGGGGGTCCGACTTTAATCTCGGACCCCCGACTTTAATCTCGGGGGTCCGACTTTAATCTCGGACCCTCAACTTTAATCTCGGACCCCCGACTTTAATCTCGGACCCCCGACTTTAATCTCGGACCCCCGACTTTAATCTTGGACCCCCGACTTTAATCTCGAACCCCCGACTTTAATCTCGGGGATCGACTTTAATCTCGGACCGCCGACTTTTTTCTCTGAGTCGAATCCCGAGAATAAAGTCGGGGGTCCGATATTAAAGTCGGACCCCTCGAGATTAAAGTCGAGGGTCCGAGATTAAAGTCGGACCCCCGAGATTAAAGTCGGGGGTCCGAGATTAAAGTCGGCCCCCGAGATTAAAGTCGGGGGGTCCGAGATTAAAGTCGGACCCCCGAGAAGAAAGTCGGACCCCGGAGATTAAAGTCGGACCCCCGAGATTAAAGTTGGACCCCCGAGATTAAAGTCGGACCCCCGAGATTAAAGTCGGGGGTCCGAGATTAAAGTCGAACCCCCGAGATTAAAGTCGGGGATCTGAGATTAAAGGCGGTCCCCCGAGATTAAAGTCGGGGTGGGTCCGAGATTAAAGTCGGGGGTCCGAGATTAAAGTCGGACCCCCGAGATTAAAGTCGGGTGTCCGAGATTAAAGTCGGGGGTCCGAGATTAAAGTCGGACCCCCGAGATTAAAGTCGGACCCCCGAGATTAAATTCGGACCCCCGAGATTAAAATCGGGGGTCCGAGATTAAAATCGGGGGTCCGAGATTAAAGTCGGGGGTCCGAGATTAAAGTCGGGGGTCCGAGATTAAAGTCGGGGGTCCGAGATTAAAGTCGGGGGTCCGAGATTAAAGTCGGGGGTCCGAGATTAAAGTCGGGATTCCAAAAAAAATTGCTCGTGGCCCTTCTACGCCTTCGTAGTTTTCTGTGTAGTTTGTACAATCACTATGGATCTTCTTCAAGTAACGGCCGAATCAATCAGGAATTTAAATTATAAAATAAAAACTTCAACCAATCGAAGAAATCTTTCTGACTTATCAAATGTTCCATATTTGTAGATAATCGTTTCAATATTAATTTGAATTTAAAACTCCTCGTCCCCCCTCATCGCAATTCTCCCAGTCTACGATCCTGACTGGAGTCGATCTCATCAGAGAGAAAAAGTCAAATCGATGTCCTGCGACGCCAGCAGACTGAAAACTGAAATAGCTGGAAACTCGTCGTCAAGGATACCCGGAGTGAGTCGTAGTCTCTCCTCGAACCTCCCGGGGTCCTCAATTTGAGTGATAGTGAAAACTGCGATTCCTGCCAGAGTTGTCGAGATGGATTATCCTGCATTACACGACGTAAAGCCATTATGTTGTCAGGATAAGAGGCGCATTCACTATGTTGAACGAACGGAATGCTCTCTTCGATACGAGGAGGATCTGATATGGCAGATAATGGTTGATCGGGAATGTACCGGTACATCTGGAAAACACATGAATAATAATAATAATAATAACGTTTATTGAACAAGACTCACAAGAAAATATTCCTATGTTTACAATTTAACGTTGGAATATATTCGCTAGTGTCGAGCACTTATAAAGGATAAGCACTAGACACTGATGTGTGCGAAAAAATATGAATGTTTCAGTTTTATCATTGAAGTATATAAATGAAAGTAATATAGGAATAAGGTATATACAAGCTATTTCAAATGAAAAATTGGTACGAGAATTGAAATGACAATACATATTGTTACTATATTTTGATGAGGAAAAAATTTGTTTACTCGTTATGGTGAAATTGTTATAATGTTTTTTTATGTAAAAAAATGAAAGCTATCTTTTTAATTAGTTAGAGTTGAAAGAAAGACTCCTATATCATTCCAGTGTTGTCAATTGTGATATAATACTTTGAAAAAGAAAAGAAGAAGAATATGTCGTTTTATTTACTGTTTATTTTTTGTTTTGAAAATTGATATTTTGCCCAGGCTCGATACTTACTACTGTTACTGTTACTCTTACCCTTTTTGTTGTAGTACCTCAGCTCAGACTCAGTCGGTGCGCCTATAGAACATGAGAAAACTCCTTCTCTCAGTTGATTTCAAATGGAAGGCTTCTCTTGTAAAAGGACCCCACACAATAGCATAGTAAATTGGCCAACAGTGGGATTTGCCTGAAATTTACATATGATATTGGTATTGAGTTTCTGATCAAATGTTTTCATGGGCCCAACCCTCTAAAACCAATGATTTAGCTCTCAGAGGGCCGTATTTAGAATGGGTGCCAAATAAACAATGCCACTTTTTTCTCAAGTCCATAATTTTTTTATTTCCTATTAGAATTCAATTAAATAAGAAGTATTACAAAATCTCAGCGTTTGTCTTTTAGCACAAGTCCTCTGTGAAATATGTTTTGTCCTATAGGACCGTATTCAATAAAACTGTATTTGCCAAGAGATCCACAACAAAATGGATCAACTTGATTTTATTATAACTTTCTTATTTCTTGATCTATGTCAGTATTTGATAGCTCGTTTTATAGATGAATGTAGCTTTCTTTGTGTACATAACAAAATTGGTCGCCATCTTAATATACAAGATGGCCGGCCTAACCTATAACTTTATGTAGGACTTATCTTGTAGCTTTTTAAGGGCCAGTTTCACCGGTTCCAGTTGAACTACAGATAACTCACTAATAGTTTAGATTGTGAATGACATTCTTTGAATGGTGTTGAAAGGTTCACATTCTAACCAGCAGTTAATTAATCTGAAGCTTAACTGGAACCTGTGGAACTGGCCTTAAGAAAGATAATAACAGGAAAAAATAAAAAACTCACCCAATAATATAAAAATAACTGTACTATCTTATCAAAACTATATCTAATTCATAACTAACAGAGTTGATACTGATATTTCCAGGGTGGTGGAAGAGAACAAAAAGTGAATCACTCATTATCAAAATAATACTCGAACACTTACAGCTGCTGGAGTATTGCACTGTACGATTTGCGGCATCTTTAATATGCTGTAACACAGAAGTCGATGGATAATTCTCATTTTGATTATGGCGAGCAAATACCAAATACCATAATATGCTACAAATATGAGCACATTTTACTGATTGTGTCCTTGCCCCTGATTTGCAACTGCTATTATCAATACATATCACATTCAGGCTGGTTTTCATGCATGGTGTATTGAATAAACACTTGATATTTTTCTCTCCTTCTGAATCAAGAATGCAATCTTTAGTCTAATAAATCCAGGTTCATTCATTTATATTTTTATAGTTATTAAACCTTATGAAATTATGACTCTAAGATCAGATAATAGAGTTATATTTATATTATAGAGTTGGATTTTCAACAATCAAAACGTTGTATTTCTTATTTTTTCCGGTTAGACCGGCCATCTTGGATATTGAGATGGCGACCGCTTTCGTTATGTACACAAAGAAAGCTACATTCATCTATCGAACGAGCTATCAACCACTGACAGATCAAGAAATAAGAAAATTATAACAAAATCAATTTGATTCAGTTTTTTGTGGATCACTTGGCAAATATGGTTTTACTAAATACGGTCCAAATGCTGAGATTATGCAATATTCCTTATTTAATTGAATTCTAATAGGAAATAAAAAAATAACGGACTTGAAAAGAAAGTGTATTTTATATTTGGCACCTATAGGTATACTAAATACGGCCATGAGAGCTAAATCATTGGTCTTAGAGGATTGGGCCCATGAAAACATTTGATCAGAAACTCAATACCAATAACATATGTGAATTTTAGGCAAATCCCACTGTGGGCCAAAATCCTATGCTTTTATGCGGGGTCCTTCATCAAAATTATATGTGAAAATAAATAAATGATGTTCAAAAGTCAAATATGGTTTTATTTAAAGGTTGAAATGTAATATTGTAGAAAAGTTGGAAATAATGAAATGAATTCGAACGATGTAACCTTATTCTAGCCTCTCCGACAAACTTATGTAATCTAGTACAATTGCTGGTTCCTTGTAGTACAATTTTGAAAGTCATGTCATGTCAAAAAAAACAGTTAGACTTCAAGGTCACTGATTTAGAGAAATATTGTTTCGAATAATAAACTGCTTAGAATTAATAACAATTTTTTTTATTCTGGGGTCAAAGTTTTGGAGATGAAATTTTGTGCACAGAAATTTCTATGGTAGGTATTGTTTGAAAAGTTTATGTTGAAAATCAGGTATCTGGATAACGTTGATATTCGCAAATAACAGGATAAATATCTTGGATTTCTGCTCCGATATGTTGGTGATATGATGCTAGTTTCTTCGCTGGATAATTTTGGATTTGTTGTTTCCTGCTAAGTAATTTCATGCTGCAAGTGGCCTTTCTATGTTTGTCTTCCCTTTTATGTGATTTAGGTTTCAATTAATGTTTAATATTCTCTTATCTGTTGAAACATCTCTTCCCCCTTCTAAATTTCTAAATCTCCCTAATGGCTTCCGAAAAAACTGCCTCTCAGTCCTATTCAATAACTTCTATCTCCATGGCAATCGTTTTCCTGGTTAGTTTCAGTGCACACACTAGATTTTAAACTGTTCACTTTCACTTGGCTTTAAAATTATGTTTGTTACTTATTCTACATATTGTCCGACTTAAAATTAACAACAAACTTATTTTCTAATATTTACAATATTCCATACGAATTCATTCAAAACTTTGCAAAATGAAACACAGATACCGTTTTGAAACTATAAAATAACATTTGCTATAATCATACCAATCCCGGAAGCTCAAAAGGATATAAAGCTACCATCTAATTATCGACCAATTTCACTCACATGCTGTATGAGCAAATACTTGGAGAAAATGGTAAGTAAACGGCTGATGTGGTTCCTGGAAACGGATAAACTCCTATCACTCTACCTGGAAGGATTTAGAAACTATCGATCAGAAATTGACCAATTGACACTGCTAGAAGAGGCGATCCAATTGAGCTTCGCAAAACGAGAACACCTAGTAGCAGTACTCTTTGATATAGAGAAAGCGTATGATACTACCTCACAACATCCTTAAAACACAATACAATTTGTGTATAAGGGGATGGATTTCTCACAGAGAGCAAATTTTATGTTAGGAAAAGGACAACGGATTTTGGAAAATGGTGTACCCCATGGATCAACACTTCAATTTTCGATTGCAATCAAAAATATTATAGAGAACCTCATCGCACTGGTCGGAAAAAGCCCATACGACGATGGCGACGGCCATCTTTTTTTCATCCCAATCAATGGAAACAATAGAGGAAACTCCAAGAGGCAATTGAACACCTTGATAATAAAGCTGTAACCATTCCATTCCTCTTCTACACAGCAAAAACTAAATGCTTTCATTCCTGTCGACTACGCTCAAATCACAGCCACATTGTAATCATCGTGGACGATCCATAGAATTGCTGGCACTAATAAATAGTACCGTCGAAGAAATACCATCCTGTGAGGAAGCTTTTCCGCTAATTTCTCAACATTCATCTCCAATACCAAGTACGAGCAGTAACGGAAGTTAAAACTAAATCTCCGATTATTGGAAATGAGTCTGTAGCGGAGAATTCCGAACTTGGCTCTCTTTACAATGTCCCACCCATTGAAACAGATGAAGGTAAGCTATGCGTATGGTCGTAAGTAGGTAATTGCTTTGATATTTAATAAATTTTCGTAATCAGACGTGCAAGAAAAAGGCCATGCTCAGTCAGTTTATTGGCAGAAGTTTCGGGTACCATTCCAGACACCTCTTTAACAAAAGATTATACTACAGCAGATTATTCAAAGATTTTGGATGAAATTTGTCATTTTACCAAATCAGCAGGCAGAGCTACAAAGCGGAAGAGATCTGAGATAACAGGAACGCCTTTCAAGGATTCCTTGCGGTTGAACAAGAAAAACTAAACTAAGCCGACAACACCAAAAAGCTGCGAGAGCTGCAAAAAGGCAGATTAATGCATCCAAAGGCGAAAAATGGCATAAAAACTAAAACTACTCAAAAAGAAACGATTTCCAAAAAACACTGGGGAATTTGTCAAGTCTGCGATGAACCATACACAGACCCTCCGGAGTTAGACCTTATATTGAAAGCTCGACGTATAAAAAGTGGTACCATGAAGTTTGTACTGACTATGAAGGATTTGATTTTTTTCATTTTGATACATGCAAAAAACACTAGTCTATCTCAAGTGTGACGAGTGCACATTTTTAGATAATCTGTGCACTTTTAGATTAGCGCCGGCCGTGTGCATTCTTTCACCACTTATGTGCTGAAATAAATGTTTATGTTTTGGGTATATTTTGCAAGATTGAAACTTTACATTATATTTTGTTTCCCTTTTCTGAGGTGTACCGGTTTTTTTCTTTAGCAGAGTTAAGTGCGCAGCCTTAGCCATATTTCCCCCATCCTACTGTGAAACAACATTTACACATAGTTTATGAAGAAACATCCAATTCTTATTCCTACTTCATTTACGATTATCAGATATTCTTCGTCCCCTTATATTCTGTATGTCCCGGAGTACAAATTATGACAAAAAAATTGGAAAATTAGGGATATGAGCGGATCTATTTGTGCAGTGACAACACCAATTCAAACACAATTAATGTTTTCGAATGCATAAAACCGTATAAATTGCTATCATGAGTGTCATAACTGACAAATAAGACTCGTACTATGTTTGCTCGCCAATTAAAATTCGATCAATGAATTATACAGTGCATTTCACGAGTGAACGGTGTTGGAAGGCTGGTATCATCGTTAGTTTTATGAACGACCCCAATTAAATATCGTGTTGGTCTTCGTTGTTTACATAATTGTAGGAAGTTTAATGGAAAATCGATGATATTTATCAGACACTGAAATTTTCAAAAATACCATTGATTCTAGGATGAAAGAGGATGTCTGCATTGAATAAACTTTACGGGTTACTCCACTCATGATAAAGTACTCGTTTTTGAATGGTTGAAATTTTTGTGTTGTTGATCACACAACACCAAACTTTGGCCTTAACCGTGATAAGCACTTACTACCAATGCATATCAACTTCACAATATTTGACAAATTATGGATACATGTTAATCAATACAATCAATATAAAACCAAAACTATTCTGAGAGCATCACCTAACCTAAAATGTTATAGTTTCTGATGTCGTTATTTGTATTTGTAAGATTGTATTTTATTCACATGTGAGTTTACAGGATAAAAACAAACATGTATTTTTAAGAATACACATGTGAGCTTGTAATGTATTGTATTGTTGAATTCACCTGTTCAGCTTGTATGTGACTGTCTCTTTTAGCGAACTAGTATTCAGTATTTATATCCTTGACAGAGTAAATCTGTATAGGAATAGTCAAAAATTCAAAACTTAACTTATACTAACTTTCCTATAATTAGGTATAGATAATATACACAATACAATTTAAAAACAATAAAAATACAAATGAAACATTAAATAAAACTAAGTATGATCTGGAAGCAGCGATTTAGTGCTTTCCTGCCCATAGAAGAGAACATAGGCATCTTCGCTCACCAGGGATCTAGATGAAATTGGGGTCACATGTGAATCATTATATTAATGCCACGTTCTCGCATACGGATGTCTACAGTAGTCAGTGTAGTATCAGCTGTAGGTTGTATTATGTATTTGCTCTAGTTCTATACCATAAGCAATAAAAGTTTCAAATGGAAAGTGAGAACTTTAATGACAAAATCATGACAAGGCTAATCATTCAAAAACATGACATACCTCAAATATAAAAATATACTGGTTGTCTTCTTACTCTTGTACTTCTTCGCAAGGTTATAATTGAATCACCCAATTCGGATTCTAGTCTCTGATCGTTTTCAATTATATCCTGTCCGTTTCTTGATGGAGTAGAAAGGTCTGGGTTTGCCTGATAATTACTTATTACAGAAGCACGACCAGTACCAGAGCTGCTCTCACAACTTCCAAAATTTGTTGTCGAGGTTTCCGAAGAGTTCGCTCGAGCGGGCTGTGAGTCATCATTTTCAGAATTTCTTAAGTAATTTGTATCTGGCACAAAGCAAAATTGGGATTGGGAAGAATTTGGAATCACTACGTTTGTCGAAGCTATTTGGTTTACATGCCTCCTTCAATTTCAATTAAATAAATCAAATTACTTTCTCTTTAACAAATTTTTCCAAATTCCCAGAAACAATTTTTTTCTTTTGTAGTAATTCCTTACTCGAACCGTTTCCCCAACAGTGAAATTTGGAACTCCTGGATTTTGATAAGAGATTTCCACAGGTGCCTGGAATCTAACTAAATCAAGTTTCATTCTGATTTCTCTTCCAAACATCAGCTGCGAAGGTGACTGATTGGTAGATGAGTGAGGTGTATTTCGATACTGGATAAGAACATTCTGAAGTTTTAGTTCCAAATTCCCAGGACCCCTCATCATTTTTTTAATGCGTTTTTAATGGTACCAACATATCTCTCGACTTGACCATTTGATGCTAGGTGATAAGGAGCAGTAAATTTGTGTATTATTCCATTACTTTTAAGGAAATGTTTGAACTCTTGTGAAATAAATGTTCATCCATTGTCACTCACCAGCGTAATTGGCAACCCATAGCGTGCAAAAGTACCTCGCAAGATTGAAATGGTCTCAATTTTGTTCGTAGAATTTGTAATGAATATTTCTGGCCACTTGGAAAACGCATCACAAATCACAAGAAAGTAAGTTCCTTGAAAAGGTCCCGCAAAATTAAGGTGCACTCGTTGCCAAGGTTTTTTTGGAGTTTCCCAACAATGTGGTGGAATTTTTGTCTTCTCATGTAACATGGACTGACAACTTCGACATTTCTTAGCCATTACCTCAATATCGACATCTATTTTAGGCCACCAAACGAAAGATCGAGCAAGGGCTTTCATTCTTACTATTCCAGTATGTGCTTCATGTAATTCGTCCAATACTCTTTGGCGTGATATTTTAGGTATAATAATACGTGACTCCTTTGTAGTAGAAAATACCTTTAAAGCGATTAAGGATTTATTCATCACAAAACTGAAGTAATACGAAAGAGAGTATAACAAATTGAAAATGTCACGAAAGTAAATGTCATAATGACTGAACATCAGGGACCAGAACCGTACTAGCACCACACTCTTCCTCCCATTAATAATTCATTTCGTACTCCTTGAACCTCTCTGGCAAACGACGTTGCCTAGTCGAATAATTGCGATTGCTATTCTGAGAAGTCGATGGAGATCCGAGAGATGAGTCGGAAGAGACAGATTCTCTGGAAAAAAGACTGTTTTGTCGGTAGAAACAATTTCAATAGTTTCATCACATTGATTTCCAGATTTTCGATTTCCAGATTCTTTAGCCTCTGGAATACTCTTTGATTGGTCTTGGTTTGAGTTTGCCTCATCATTTGATCGGGACTCCGGTTTGGTGCCGCTTTCACCATTAGGGGCCAAGTGCCTCAGTGACACATTTGTCTCCCTTCCATCTTCTAGCCTGACTCGAGCGTATTGGGGATTAACCTTGCTCAATTGTAGTCCTTCTTCGGTTCTGTTGAAGTTGTTGTGGTGTTTCTAAATTTCAATTGCTTTCCGGAAGAGTCTTGGATAATAGGCAGATGTTGAAGAGATGACTTGAGGTTCTTCAAATTTCACTCTATGGTTATCGTTGTTGAGAGTATGTTCTGCGACAGCGGATTTCTGTGTGTGCCCTAACCGACAGCAAGCCTTGTGCTCTTTGATTCTTGTTTTAACGGAGCGTTTCGTGGTTTGGCTTCCAGTTCTCAAAAATTCTCAATTAGCTCCCTACCCACAAAATAACGGTACGAACGATTCTATGATGTCAGCTAACGCTATGGACCAATCAGATGTAAGAACGTCAAATCACAGGTATTTATTGAGACAACGTATAACAAATGTCAAGCATTTGACAGCGAATTAAGAAACAATAAACTTTGAAAAAATATCTCTTGAAAATGCTAACCACTCGTGTTGGCGAAACGTCGAGAACTTCTGTAAACGTACGTTGGCCTTACAACCCGAAGAACCACCATGTGAGTGACGATGGCCGCGAAAGCCTTTCACAATTTATTCCATTACTGTCTGGATTATTTCATGTCCCACTACTATCTGGCATTTTAGCTTTTAGTGCTCTCATATTGTTTTATTGATTTCCAGATGTGGTGATGAGCCTTCACGGAGAGAATGAAAAAAATGTGGAAGTAGGAAACAAAGGCTTGACAGGAAAAAGAACCAAAGCTATTGATATTTAGTTTTTTTTTTTTTTTAATTTTTATTTCAGTACTTTGTTAATATTGTGCCAGAATGCTTTAATTTTTCGAAGATTTTTTCATTTATGTTTTTGTTATATTTGTTTTTTTCATATTGAAAATATATTTTCTTTTTCTATTTGTTGTTTCTGTCTGTAATATCGCATAGACGTTGACGTCTCTTGAATATAACAGTGAAGAAATCGCTGCTATGTAGTTCTGTTACATCCCTGATACGTTATTAGGAGGCATCTTTGCGGAGTCTCAGAACTACATCTCATAGACGCCGCCAGCATGCATCATGAGTGTGACATAAGTGAGTCGCTGGGACGTCTGTGCGACGTAACGATCCGAGTCGCAGGTCACGAAGTAACATCGCAGCGATATCTTAGAGATGTATCTGTGTAGACTGGGTATCTTAGTTTTATTGAATGTGTCTGTGTCGAAACTGAAACCAATCCCTTGTACGAAAACTCGAAAATCCTCTCTTATATACGTTTCACATTACAGGCCATCGAGCCACCGACGAGTTCCGTAATAAAACTAAACCTCCTGACATCATAACTCTGCAATCATAAAATGTGACATTAAAAATACGGTCTAATATTTCAGTCCCTTCTTGCAGTCGGCTACGAAAATAAAAGACCTCCCTCGGGCTTCGCGATGACCACTTTGCAGCTGGCGCGCTGGATTTTATTTTGTAGATATGAGCAAAGTTCATCGAAGCGCGTAGTGCATTTTAACCACTTATCCACTTACAGATACTTACCCCAAGCTACCCTCTTGCTAGCGGAAACAAGATTTTTCAGTCAATTTTCCTTCTGTGAAAATGTTGTTATCCAAGAGATGGGGATTAGATCGAAACGACAAATTATTTCGGGCTGAACTTTGGTTTACTGGAAATCTGATATGGAAAAAACAATCGAACGTCGCGATTTTGGGACCTCAGCCAATTGTAATGGTACCATTTTTGTTTCGCGGAAATGCCCTGTTGGCAAGTTGACCACTTCGGATTACTGGAAATCTGATATGAAATAAATAATTAACGTAAAAAAACTTTTTATGGAAAAGCTTTTATTTAAGGGTATTCATCCCTGAAAAAAGGGGAGTAAGAAACGATTTTTTTTCTGAGTGGTGGAGGATTGTATGCTTGTATAAAGATAAAAATAATGAAAAAAATATTCTTTGAGTTTTAAATGAATGAAAAGTATATTTTCCCCGATATTTGGGCATTTTCGTTCAGTTCTACCATCAAAACGGACGAATATTTTGGTGATATTTCATTTCTGTAATATGGTCTATCATTCACTCAGTTAAACAACTTTCTCATTTTTCTCCTAGATGTTTCCTGATTTTGTGAATAATTTTACATAAACGTGTTTTTTTCGCAAAATGGGTTTCCTTGCTTTATTCTATTTGAAATGAGAAATATCCAGCTTTATCAAAGTCAACTAATAAAGGTTCGGTTCAGCCGTCGACCAGTGAAAACTAATTATTACTCACATTTCTGGATTCAGAAATGGAACTGAATTTCTTTTAAATGACATGCTCCTCTGTTTGCACTTCCCACACGATTGGTGAGGAAAAGAGAATCATATATCCAGTATGATATCTGGCACAGGGTCGGATCGGGAATGGGAAAAAGTAAAACTCATTCGGGTCGATCGAAACTATGGAACACTATAACTTTTACAATTAATAGCTTTTTTTAACAACATGTGTTCATCACTTAGGGGAAAATACTTTAGAAGATTTTTATATTAGGAAAACCAAGAGGCGGCTCCAGAATGTTGGACGAGTTTCGTGATTTCTGGTACGATTCCATTCAAAATTGGTATATAGAACCTTTTGGGTTTGGGATGTCAAATTTTTTTTTGATAATTCAACGTAGCGGCTCCAAAATAACGGAAAAATTTCTGATTCTTAATCTGATTATATTTTGAGTTGGTATAGGTATAGGAGTTTTTGTGGTCGGAGATCATGATTTTTTTGTCATTGTTTGATAATAAAACGGTGGATGAATAATTATTGTCCGATTCCGTTTAAAATTAGAATGTAGAGGTTCTTTGGATCGGGGATTTTGACTTTTTTTTGCCAAAATAAAAAAATTCAAGATAGCGGCCCCGAGATTCAAGGTCAGAAGGTCAGAATTTGTGTCTAGGACTTTTTGGAATAGGAGATGAGTTTTTCAAGGCTAAATAATTCAACATGACATATTTTACGAATGATTTAAAGAAAATACTCGTTTTCAGTTCATTTGAATAATTTTTTTTTTATAAAACATTTTTTTATTTATATTTATCAGGAAATACACTCTCCACTTCGTCAGGGCTCTTTAGCGAGAATATCGGAATTAGTGGCATATTTTTACGCATATTACTAAATAACTTGTTCTTGTGACTCTCATATCGGCAACTGCGTTCTACATTGGTTTCCAATACAACGGTTTATTTGGGCAGCGCGGCGTTTTTGATGTTCCTTTGAAGTTGAAAAGCTACAGCAGACTTTTCTTGAGTGTTCCAATGGGGCAGCGCGGCAAGGTAAACAAACGAAACATTGACTTGATACCTGTTGATTGTTACGGCTTTGTTTGTTTCTTTGGCGGCATTTATATCGAGAATCGTAATCATGATTCTATGTTGAAGAAGAATCACAATCATTTTAATCGAATTCAAGAACAACTCAATAAAACCAGAAGATAATATAGCGATTTAGTTATACAGGGTGTTTCTTAAGTACGTGTAGAAAATTTAGGATCATGTTGCTGACATCAAAATGAGAAGAAAAGTTCCTATAAACAACCGAAAACAAAAAGCTCATTGGGTAACATTATATCAAATAAAGCTGCACCAATTGATTTTATTCAGAACCCCAAAATTACAATTCTCCACTACTTTCGAGTTCCGAGATAGTCCCTGTCCAAAACTTCTTGGGTCATAAGCGGTTTTGCAGTTGTACTAAAGACGCCACCCATCCTAGATTTCCATACATTAAAAGACTGGACTAAAGGAATATACAGTGACCGCCAAAAAGTATGTACCATATGGGAAAAATTTTTATTATTGGAGTATTGGAAAAAATATTCTGGGGAAAAGTTTGTGCATGTCCAATAACCTAAAAATCGATTTTGACACATGTCACGTGATCGCTAGAATGGCGGCAAAATGAAAAAAAATTGCAATGCAAAGGCAAAAAAAGGGGTAAGATGGCAAGATATCAAAAAAAGTTATTTGAAAAAGTCACTTAGAATTCAATTTTATACACACGAACGAAGTTTCAAGAGATAATTCAAAAAAATTGAAAATAGCAATTTTTTTTAAATATTTTCCCATCTATTTAAAAATATTTTTTTTTTTATGAATAGCTTGACTATACTGAAACATTTACATTTTAATGATAATGACAAAACTTTCTCATTTTCTCCACACCAGAGGGCACTAAATTGAAAAAATGGGAATTTGTCAGAACCCTTGCTGTTACATCGGTTCGTATCTAACAGTTATATCCAAATTCCACGACCATTGTGATGACATGACACTTCAAAAACATGCCAATTTCCACATTATAATCAAGTTCCGATGATAATCGTGCATGAGCGTTTCACTTCGCACATAAACTTGAAAATAGTGCGTCAAATTAAAGATTCTTAAAGTTTATGTGCAAAGTAAAACGCTCATACAGCATTATTATTGAAACTTGATTAAAATCAGAAAACATGGTGTTTCTAGATTGCCATATCAACACAATAGTCTTGGAATTCTGATATAACTGTTAGATAAGAACCAATGTAACAGCGAGGGTTCTGGCAAAAACCAATTTTTTTAATTTAGTGCCCTCTGGTGTGGAGAAAATGAGAAAGTTTTGTCATTATCATTAAAATGCAAATGTTTCAGTATAGTCAAGCTATTCATAAGAAAAAAAAATAATATTTTTAAATAGATGGGAAAATATTTTTAAAAATTGCTATTTTCAATTTTTTTGAAATATCTCTTGAAACTTCGTTTATGAGTATAAAATTGAATTCTAAGTGACTTTTTCAAATAACTTTTTTTGATATCTTGCCATCTTACCCCTTTTTTGCCTTTGCATTGCAATTTTTTTCATTTTGCCGCCATTCTAGCGATCACGTGACATGTGTCAAAATCGATTTTTAGGTTATCGATCGGACATGCACAAACTTTTCCCCAGAATATTTTTTCCAATACTCCAATAATACATTTTTTTCCCATACATACGTTTTGGCGGTCACTGTATATATATATATATATATATATATATATATATATATATATACATATATATATATATATATATATAGAAAGGGTAGTCGTTGCTGACTAGTTAAGAATAAAACCAGTTAATATTGGGGATTGCAGCAAAGTCAAAAGTGTACTCTTTTATAGAGTTTATTCCAAGCTTTCGTAAATTTTATTTACTTCTTCAGGGAACTACAAAGAATTATTATGTCAATTATACATTTTGATGTTATTAAAATTTTACTTACAACTATAGTGAGGTTAGTTGACATGTTCTTAGTTCTTTGGATAGTGACATTACAGCTTAAAATTGTAAATAATAAGGAAAAAAGACTTTACGAATATAAATAACAGAAAATTTTGAAATTTCAGTCGAAAAACAAAAGACTTGTTGATTGTATCCAAGGGACACAAATCAGTTGTCAATAGAAAAGAAATCTGTAATTTTCAAGTCAATGTTACCAACTGTAATCTTGTACCAACTGTAATCTTGTACCAACAGTAATTCAACAGTTGGTACAAGATTACACTTGGTACAAGATTACAGTTGGTACAAGATTACAGTTGGTAACATTGACTTGAAAATTACAGATTTCTTTTCTATTGACAACTGATTTGTGTCCCTTGGACAGTGCGACCTACTTTAGCCCAAAAAAAACTCTGCCAAAGTAGGGTGCAATTTTGAGGATACTATTTCTCAATTTATTTATTTTTCAAATAACATATGTTTACCAAAATTGCAACCACACTACAGCCTGAAGTATTAAAATGTGCTTCTGAATGTACCAATCTTGTAGGAGATGCATAATAATTATGCATCAGCCTTGTATGATTATTTTCTCAATTCACAATGTTCACAGAAACTATGAAGATATATCAGTCATTTTAATGCATGGCCTTATTATTCATATTAAATGACATGTTGAGATTAAACCATAAAACATTCCCAGTAACTAAGGTTCGTGATGGAAAAATAAGATCAATCAGGACGCAAACCAAGCAGTCGTTTAACTTTGGAAAATCACGCGAGTCCTTTTCGATTATTTTATTGGGTCACCGAGAATTGAAGTAATTGTCACAATTTTTATTAATTCTTGTTATACTTTTAAAACATTGGACCAGTGAAGTTAGGTCATTATCGCCCATATCTGAACTCTGTATGTATTTTTACGATCACCTGGAAAGGAACACAATTCTGATAGAAAATTTTATAATTTGTCCTGCTGAACAGTCTTTCATATTCACATGTTTTTCTTTGAAGAGCAGAGCGATAAGGAGCAGCTAACAGCCTCATGGTCAGATAATCCTGGATAGGTGACTGAACAGAATATTTCTAGCTTTTCGAATTCGCTACAAAAATAGTCAATGAGAGTAGACATGATTTGTGAGATACGGGTATTTGATTCAACGTGCTTACCTTAATGGAAAGACAAAAGTAGGTATTTTAGAGATTCAGTGGCTGGCGATTCAAGGTTCAAGGTTTATATTGTTACTTATGTATATATGTTTGAAGTTATATTATAATAATTGTGGGAACCGATCTCGTCGAGTCATGAGTAAACGATGAATCAGGAATGTAGCGGGGACAAGGCGATCGGGAAGGTAGTGAGTGACTAGCGGTCACCGATAGTGGATGTATATGGAAATTGATTAATTTGGGTGTTATTACGGGTTTACGTGAATAAAGGTGTTTCAGTGAATTGCAGAGTATTATTGCATCAGTGGGTTAGCACAATTGGCGACTGAGGTAAATACTATATTCATTTTGATTTCTATTCAAGTCATCTGTTCGTGAAGGGAGTTTTAGATTTGTTTTCTACATTCAGATGAGCTTTCGCAATTCATCCTTGTTCAAATAATTATTTGAGCTACAGACTCTCGGACACTTGAAATTGAAACAACTCTCGACTGTTCATTCCAGGAAACAAAATATAGATTTTATTCAATTCTTGTGAACGGTAGACAAATAGCAATGAAAACAAACCAATGGTACGTACGGCTCACAATCAACAAGAGTGTGGCACACTAAATGATAGCAGTCCGATTTGGAAATATATTCTATTACATTTTTTTTTTCTGTTTTGAATACCTATTCCAAACAAGGAAGAGAGTGTTAATTTTGGTAGGATATAGACCGTTATACTCACTTGTGGTACACATGGTTGATTATAATTTTTTTTTTTTTTTTTGTGAAATTAGATTATAATGTAGGTATGGAATGTGACATTGAATTATAACTTGAACGCATTGAATTGTGTCAAATATGGGTGGTTACGTATACCGTGCCATTCTATAGTAAGTGTTACATTCAATTGTAACTCGAACACATTACATTGTGTGGAACACGGTTTGGTGGTTACGTATATAGTACTGCACTATCCTGTAGTAAGTGTTACATTGAATTGTAACTTGAACGCATTGAATTGTGTCAAATATTGGTGGTTGCGTATACCGTCTTATTCTATAGTAAGTGTTACATTGAATTGTAACTTGAACGCATTGAATTGTGTCAAATATGGGTGGTTCCGTATACCGTGTCATTCTATAGTAAGTGTTACATTGAATTGTAACTTGAACGCATTGAATTGTGTCAAATATTGGTGGTTACGTATATCGTATCATTCTGCAGTGTTACATTTAATTGTAACTTGAACGCATTGAATTGTGTAATATGGGTTGGCCGTCACTTCTGTCAGCTTATGTTCTGTTGTACAGAGTGTTACATTCAATTGTAACTCGAACACATTGAATTGTGATAAATAGGCATTTGCAATGGTTGAATTTTCAAAAAAAAAAGGCTGGTAGTAGAATGGATGGAAACTTACAGAACAACATTTGTTTACAGACGAACAAGTATGGCAGAACATTCCGGGATTAGATCCTTCCTATGTGACACCATCGACAAAGCTTCGATAAGAGCAGAATGGCAGAAGTGGATAAGAGCTTTCCAGCTGTATCTGGACTCGGAAAACATCAATGAAAGTATCCGGAAAAGGAATAAGTTGTTGCATCTCGGTGGTATCGAATTACAAGAAGTTGCTTATAATATACCGGGGGCAATAGTTGAATACAACGAGGAGGATGACACTGATGTTTTCGGTATACTGGTGGAAGCACTAACAAACTACTTTTCTCCAACTCAGAATTCAACGTTCGAAAGACATACATACAGAAATATCAAACCTGGTCATGGGGAGTCTCTCAATAAATTTTTGTTGAGACTGAGACAACAAGCTACGAAATGTTCTTTCGGCAATAACGCGGAAGAAGCCACCGAAATAAATATCAAAGATAAAATTATCGATGATTGGGCTCCCTTGGAGCTGAAAAGGAAATTATTGGAAAAGGAGAGAAGTTTGTCGGACATAATTGACCTTTGTCAAATACATGAACAGATTTTGGACCAGTCAAAGGTAATGGGCCAGTGTTCAAACGTCATACCAAGCACCTCAATCAACAAAATATCAGCTAGGGTTCAGAATTCTCAAAATTGTTTCCGTTGTGGGGGAAATAGCCATGTGGGGTCGAGTGCACAATGCCCAGCAAGGAACGCTAAATGCTACAAATGTGAATCGATGGGACATTTCGCCAACAAATGTAAGACCAAACCAAGGAAAAGACCAAACAGAGGATATAACACCACCGCTAAAAGAGGAAGAATGACATCATCGCGGGTGAACTATTTAGATCCAGGAACATCGGATGAGGAGGATCAACATAGAGGTGATAAAATCAGAGATTATGAATGTTTCAAAATCGACAATGGTCTACGTTCGGACAACGCCAACAAGGAAGACGAGTTGATCGAATGTAAAGTTGGAGGCATACCTATAACTTTACTTATTGACTCTGGCTCGAAGGCCAATATTATAAATGGACGCGATTGGGAGGTACTGAAGGAGAGGCAAGCTGCAGTATGGAACATCGATTCTCAATCGAAGAACATCTTGAAACCGTATGCGGCTCAGCAGAGCCTTGATATTCGCTATCAGTTCCAAACGACGGTGGGAACTTCGGACCGGCGTGAAATAGTCACATCATTCTTTGTAGTGGATAAAGGAGAGTTGTCAATTTTGGGAAAAGATTCAGCCAAACGATTGGGAGTTTTGAAATTGGGCCTGGGAGCGAACCGTATCCAGGAAGTATCTGCTTTCCCAAAAGTTAAAAACGTTAAGGTGTCATTATCCATCGACAAAACTGTGAAACCAGTTCAGCAACCACTGAGGCGGGTGCCCGTTGCAGTAGAAGCATTAGTGGAAGCTAAGCTGAACGAAGCTCTTCAGCGTGACATCATCGAATCGGTGGAAGGACATAGTCCATGGATTTCCCCTATTGTCGTAATTTACAAAGCCAATGGCGAAATCAGGATTTGTGTAGATATGCGCAGAGCTAATCAGGCGATTCGTCGAGAAAACTATCCATTACCAGTCTTCGATTCCATCATGACCAAACTTCGAAATGCCAAATTTTTCTCTAGATTAGATTTGGAATGGGCTTATCATCAGATTGAACTGGATGAGGAGAGCCGCCCGATTACGACGTTTATAACACACAAAGGAATGTTTCGCTATAAGAGACTCATGTTTGGGGTCTCATCTGCGCCCGAGATTTTCCAAAGAATTTTCGAAAACTTGTTATCGCAGTGTAAAAACTGCATCAACTATCTAGATGACATTATTGTGTATGGCAGTACCGAACAAGAGCATGATGACTGTTTGGTAAAAGTGATGCAAGTTCTTGAAGATAATGATATATTATTGAACAGAACAAAATGTATTAAGAAAGTTCAGCAACTATCTTTCCTTGGACATAACTTGTCGCACAAAGGAATAGATGCTGATCAAGAAAAAGTTGAAACCCTATTGCAATTCCGCCCACCAACTTCAAAGGAAGAGGTTCGGAGTTTTTTGGGACTGGTAACCTATCTTGGAAAATTCATACCCGATCTTGCGACGACAACCGAGCCGCTTCGAAAACTTACCAGACGAGATGTGAGGTTTAACTGGTCGAAAGAACACAATGACCATTTTGAAAAACTGAAACAGCTGTTGACGAAACCTCCAACCCTGAGTTATTTCGATCCGAAGAAGCGCACAAGACTGATAGCGGATGCAAGTCCTGTGGCATTAGGTGCTGTCCTTATACAATTCGAAGGTGACACACCCAAAGTTGTTTCATTTGCGAGCAAAGGGCTTTCAGATACGGAACGGCGGTATTCACAGACGGAAAAGGAGAGTTTGGCATTAGTTTGGGCGGTCGAACGATTTTATTTCTACTTAACAGGTTTGGAGTTCGAATTGGTCACTGATCACAAGCCGTTAGAGGCAATATTCAAACCCACTTCGAGGCCACCAGCTCGGATTGAACGCTGGGTACTTCGACTACAATCATTTAAATTCAAAGTGATCTACCAAAGAGGCAAATCTAATATTGCGGACTCCATCTCAAGATTGTGCCAAATAAATGACACAGGCACGACCGATAAAGGGAGCGAACGTCACATTTTCGCAATCGTGGAGCGAGGCACACCTAGAGCAATGTCAATTTCTGAAATAACAGTAGAAAGTTTGCGAGACCCAGAGCTTGCCTACGCGGTACGCAAAATGGATGATAATAGTTGGGAAACATCGGACAAAAACGTGTACTATCCTTTTCGTTTGGAATTGACGAATTTAGGACCAATTCTTCTCAGAAACAATAGAATCGTTATACCAGTCTCCCAGAGACAACACATACTCACTCTAGCACATGAAGGTCATCCGGGTGAAACAGTTATGAAACGCCGGCTGAGAGCGAAGGTTTGGTGGCCTTTGATTGATAGACAGGTCGAACAATTCGTCAAGCAGTGCAGAGATTGCCTATTGGTCAGCCGACCAGAAAATCATCCGCCGATGGCACGGCATATTTTTCCGAAGGGCCCCTGGGAATGTCTGGCGATTGACCTCATGGGTCCTCTTCCAAACCAAGAACAAGTTCTTGTTGTCATAGATTACTACTCACGATACCAAAGTATCAAGTTTCTGAGAACTACGACATCGTCTATAATAATTAGACATCTGGAAGAATTATTTTGTCAGCTGGGGATTCCCAAGTCAATTCGAGCGGATAATGGAAGACAATTCTCTAGCCAGGAGTTTCAAGATTTCTGTGCAAGAAATAATATTCAGCTGATTCATACACCTCCATATTGGCCACAAGCCAACGGGGAAGTGGAAAACATGAATAAATCAATACTGAAGAGGCTCCAAATTTGTCAGAATAACAACAAAAACTACAAGGCAGAAATCCAGAAGTTCATCATGATGCACAATGTTACCCCTCACGGAACGACTGGGAAGTCACCCTCAGAACTGATATTCAACCGACGAATAAGAGACAAAATTCCATCAGTCACTGACATTGTAGGGGAGGAAGGTGACCCAGAAGCTCAAGATAATGATATTATCAACAAATTCAAAGGAAAAAGGAAAGAAGACGGAGCAAGACGAGCGAAAGAAAATAACACAACAGTGGGAGACAAAGTAGTTGTGCAGAACTCAGTGATTCCAAACAAACTAACATCCAGATTTGGTACCACTGAATACGTCGTTATGGAGAGGAGGGGAAACGAAGTGACGGTAACAGGAGATGGGAAAACTATGAAACGACATATTACCCATGTGAAGAAGATCCCCTCCATCACGGAAACATGTGTGGGAAGTATGCCTACAGACTTATATTTTTGTTGTTAATAGTAAATTTCATTTTCCTGTTTCAGCAGCTGAGAGTCAATTGGCAGGACCATCAACGGCCAGGGATGGGCTGGAACATCAAGAGCCATCGAACGACAACCACTCGTCCACAAGGGAAACTATCAGGGTTGAACCATTGACGCTGAAAAAAAGGGACGGAATGTGGGAACCGATCTCGTCGAGTCATGAGTAAACGATGAATCAGGAATGTAGCGGGGACAAGGCGATCGGGAAGGTAGTGAGTGACTAGCGGTCACCGATAGTGGATGTATATGGAAATTGATTAATTTGGGTGTTATTACGGGTTTACGTGAATAAAGGTGTTTCAGTGAATTGCAGAGTATTATTGCATCAGTGGGTTAGCACAATAATGATAATAAAGGACCCCGCACGGTTCTTATGGAAAATGGGTCCCAGTCGAATTGGCTGAAAATTTGGTATAATGTAGTTTATGATGTCCTGATCAAATGTCTCCATGGGCACAATGAGATCTAATGGACAGTTTTTGAGATACACTCAAAGAAATAGTATGGGTTGATTCAAAGAAAAAAAATGTTCCGTCAACTATATCGTTAATTTCGTTGAATGAAAAGGTGATCGTCATAAGAACTGGTTAAACATTGTTGTGGAACAAAATCAATATAAACCTAAATAATGGGTGCATTATAATCAATTATTTTGTTATCCAACTGTTAATTTGTGAAATTTTGTCGAGTCAAACTAATAATAGTATTTCTTCAGTTTTCAACTATTATTAGTTTATAATTCTAACATTATGATAGTTTGCTGTACTATTATAATTTGTAGACGAACAAATATAATCGTAAAATTAACCAACACTTCTGTTATTAGATGAATTATACTAGTATCATGGTTTGTTGTACTATTATAATTGGTAGTTAAACAAATATAATTGTATAATTGTACTACTCTTCTGTTCATAAATAAAATCTGACAGAATTTTAGTTTGCTGCACTATCATAATTGGCGAACAAACAAACGTAATTGTATAATCAACCTGCCCTTCAGTTTGTAAAAAACCTGAATATAGTTTTAGTCTATCCACTTCGAAGAATTGATAAAAACATTCTGCGCATTTGTGGGTGGCTGGACGCGTAGAGTCTATGGTTTGTTCAGGTTTGTGCATGTCCGTCTGGGTAATCTCACACCATTTCCATTTGAGTTTGAGCATTTCATTCAGTTTAATTCATGCTGGTGAGTAAAGATGGATTTCAATAATTGTGAATACACAGAGTTAGTAAATTATGAGATCATTAATCCTAATTATGTTTCGGAAGAAGTGGGAACTGTTTTAAGAGTTGGCTTTGAAAAAGTTGCTGAATAGTTGGGGATTTGGACACTTATTTGCTATACTGAAATGTAAGTTATGATTTATTATATTAAAACAGAGCAATATTAATTTTATAATAAGATATACCTACCTAATGTATTCACCAAGGATTATTTTGTGTATTATTAGAAATTCTACTTATTCTTCCGACATTCTGTTTGTATACTGTTAATTTAATGAATAATTAGATAACCTTGAAACTGCTTTAACAGCCAACTGAACTGTAATAACTGTTTTTGATGAAATAAATTTGATTTGATTTGAATTTGATTTGATTTGTACAAAATATTGAGGTTCATAATATGTGTGACATATTGAGTAAGATTGTGCCACTGTATTTTGCTCAATTTTCAATACAATTAGTACTTTTCATGTTACTACCAATTTTGTAGCAGACATGCATAATTTTATTGAAGGTGTTTGTAATTACGATGTTAGTCAAGTTTTGAATCATTTAATAAGCAGCGAAAAGTTATTTTCTTTAGACATTTTGAATAGCCGAAAACAATCTTTTAACATTGGACCAACTGAAATTGGTGATTCTTGTCCATCAATAAAAATTAAACATTTGCAATCATTGAAGTTGCACATGTCTGCCGCTGAAAAGTGGACATTCTGTCACACCCTACCACTTCTTGTTGGGGACTTAATTCCTACAAATAATGAACACTGGAAACTGATTTGCACATTGATACAATTGATGGATATTCCGTTGAGAGTTGAATTTGATGAAAACAGTTTGAAAGAGCTGTCAAATGAAATTGAGCACCACCATACTCAATATGAAACTCTGAAACCAAATTTTCATTTTCTCACTCACTACCCAACAATCATTAGGAAAATAGGACCATTGAGGTACATTTGGTGTTTCCGATTTGAAGCGAAACATAGAGAACTCAAAATGTACACTAATAATACAAATTCTCGTAAAAATATTCCTTGCAGTGTTGGTTTCAAGTGTTCTCTTAAATTTTGCGATAGGTTATTGAATAGAACTGGACTAGATGGGAACTTAGAATACACCAATAAACATTGTGGAATCCACATTGAAAAAGCAATTCTACTATGACCATATT
Source organism: Chrysolina oricalcia (assembly GCA_944452925.2). Lineage (NCBI taxonomy): Eukaryota > Metazoa > Arthropoda > Insecta > Coleoptera > Chrysomelidae > Chrysolina > Chrysolina oricalcia. The sequence goes on from OX101811.2 coordinate 68,651,731, forward strand.
CGACATTTCACTATATTCAATGCTGACATCTTGATCAACAAAAATCTGACATTTGTTAAAGGAGTAAAATACAAGAATACATTATATAGAGAAGGATATTTTCATTTTCAAAGTCATTGAAATTATACTAAATTGTTCAGATTGCTTTTGAGAACAAAGAAAATGTGAAAGATTGTTACTTCATATGTGCTGAACATAAAATTGGAAAATTTAACTATCATTTTCAATCATATAAAGTATTGAATAAAACTATTTCTTTTATATATTTGCTACACAGCTTCATGCATTTCATTATGCCCCAATTCATGTATACATTTCGCCCAATGGCAATACATATGTACGGTCAAAATATTATTGATTATTATATAAGATATTTATCATGTATTTGATGAATATAATTTTAGTTCAATGTTCATCTTGTTTCTCTATATCATAATACATTTATTTATATGTTATATCTCTGTTAGATAGCATAAAAATAAATAAACATTTTCACGTATTCTGTTTTTTATTTCATTACAGGCATCGACATCACACATATTTTGATATCCCCCTTGTAATGTTTATTTGAATACCTAACTCATGGGGTTTTTATTGAAATATAGTTATGCAGATGAATTTTCGATATTCAATTGAGTGTGAATATCCCAGAAACAATTGAAAGTAATGTCAATATCCCTATGTATTTTTAATATATACAACATTCCATTCATAACTGATGTATTTTCAAATTTGCGATATTTAAAACCTTTCAACTTTTACATTTCCAGTTTCTCGATAAATATGATAATAAACTCAACAGTGGGTGGTAACAAATATATATATATATATATATATATATATATATATATATATAATAAACTACTCATTTACTTGTTGTTCTGAATATAATGATTACTGAACAAAAAAATTGTTGGAAAACAGAAAAAATAGGTAATTTGCTCTCATTCTGTTGGGCAACAAGATGATAATACTTACAAACTTCTATTTGCTTGTGTAACCAAAAACATTTGTTTTGGTACTTGAAAATGGTTAATTTTATAACGAACTAGTATTCCTGTTCAAAATAACGATATAAATAGTATGGTGACTAAATATGCATGACCATTACTTGCTGGTTGATATAAATACTAAACTAGATAGGCGCAATTTCATATGCTCTTTTTGGTTGTCCTGACCGATTATTTTCTTTGAGTGTACAGGGTGTCAAACATGAAGAGGCAGTGTTGTTACTTGCCTTTGGAAAATCAATAATGTGGCGATTATTTGGTTACAAACATTTGAGGATAATAATTGCAATCTTGATATTGTCAACACGAGTTATAATGAAGAATTATAACACTCCGTATTCCTTTTATTAATAATGACATAATTTTCATGTAATACTTTGAACAAAATCAGTCAAACGCAAAAGCTCGTAGACTTGCAGTATATGTACCATTTGATTTTGATATTGGGTGATCTGAGGATACAATTGTACTCTTTGATTCAATCGAATGTAGTAACACCGCGCCTAGTAACACCGTGCGCTTCATATTTTCATTTTCTGTAAAGGGTATTGAATTGAGGCTGGACACCGGCGATTCATTGATTCATTGTAATATACAGAGTGATCATTGAATGTGACGACTGGCTTTATTATCAGATATAATGAAAGTTATCAAAATATGTATTCAGATTACACATACATGCAATTACAAGACTAATAGAATTTATTTAGTATAATTCAACTCCTTGTACATTTATGCTGATTTGGAATTTTGGCAATTATCTAAAACAAACTCTTCAAGTTTGAAATAATAATATTGACACTGTTACATCAGCTAAAAGGCTCGGGATAACAGAATTGGGACGAGTATTGCTACAAGAGTAAATGCTGTACAAGATGGAACAAATGCTCAAAATGACTAATAATTAGTGACTCACACGGTATGTACCGGCGATGAAAATCTTCATCATCTGTCGAATATGGGGCTATATTTCCGAAAGGATTAAATCATTTGTACATCATTTAGATAGGCAAGAATATATTTTAGAACCATCCATTAGGTAATAATTATTGGATAACATAACATTAACCGATCATAAAAAAAAATTGTCCAAAATTTTATCTATTACCTTTGTTTAGCATTTGATCTAACTAACTTTTTTCTACTATAATGTATATAGCATAATTTTATTCATATTTGTCTAAGATTGTATTTACCTGTACATCATTAATTTACTTTTATAATATGTTATATTATTTGTTTAAGGTTTTGTCTATCAAAATATTTCGTCTACTGCTATTATTATTATCTAACTCATTTCCAGTTATCACTTTTTGCGAAACAAGAGCTGTGGTCTTATCGCTAAACCACTTTGTTCACATATTTTTGTTTTATTATCTGTATATTTTTGTGAATAAAGTTATTATTATTATTATTATATTATTATTATTATAAGATGAGAAATCTTGTCATTCTCACAAAGATAAACTGACGAGAATATACCACGAGAGTAATTTGAGTGACAATGAATTTGAATGTTTATACACATATTATAAATGCTTAATGAATAATAAAATGCACTAGATCGATATTACAGACTTTATCAAGCGGCCATTAGTCTACCGCAGGCATGTGTCATGAGAGGCAGCGGCATGCTGGAGGGCATAATAGCTCACAACATTCTAGGAATGCCCTCAGACATCATGCCTAAAACTATCAACCTTCACACGTCCTACACTGTGGTCTTTCCCGAAAGAGAAGACTGGGTCCGGAATGAAACCAACCTATGTAGGGCAAATGAACGTTGGTTCCCGATGGTTACAAAACTCAGGAAGGCGTCGGAGTCGGAATATATGGGATGAACCCAGTAGTGAAACGCTCGTTCAGTATGGGCAAACTAGCTACGATATTTCAGGCAGAGGTATATGCCATTGAAATGTGTGCCAGGGAGCTGGAAAATCGACACCACACACGAAAAACAATAAAAATATTTTCAGATAGTCAAGCAGCAACTGCTTTAAATCTAGGGCAGTATGGAACTGCAGACACCTTAAACCGACTGTCGCAACGCAACAACGTTACCCTAGTCTGGATACCAGGTCACACAGGCCTAGAAGGAAACGAAATAGCGGACGCCCTAGCAAAAGGGGGGGCCGAAACAACGTTCACTGGACCAGAACCGGTAATCGGTTTAGCATATAGCACTGCCAAGAATGTCATAACAGCTTGGGCAGACAATAAAAGACTCGAGTACTGGCGGAGTCTACCGGGCCTAGCCCATTCCAAAGCATTTATTGCTTGTACAAGGAAAAAACAGGTCTCTGACAAACTGCTAGAACTCAGCAGAGCGCATCTCAGAGTTATAGTAGGTTTGCTTACTGGCCACTGCAAACTCAAACATCAGATGCATAAAATCGGACTTGCACAAGATGCAGAGTGCCGGCTATGCATGGAGAATGATGAAACGGCTGAACACATTCTGTGTACATGCCTTGCAGCGACCAGAACCAGATTCTCAATATTTGGCGATACGACAGTAAGGCCAGAAATCCTGGTAAATTGTTCTCCCAATGCATTCCTCAATTTCATCAAGAGATTGGATATACTGAGAGAAATATAACCATAGGGTGAGCCACAATAGGCTATTCACGTTCAAACCTAACCTAACCTAACCTCCCATGTGAAAGCGAAAGCTGCATCATCATGCCGTTGACCAGGATCCGTATGAGATGCAACAAATAGACATAAATACTGACCATTTTTATTAAATTTTCTACTTTATGATTAATTTTTATACACATGTTCCAAGAAAAATTAAAAAAATACATCTAAAAAGAAAATTTTTAGGTGACCCTGTATAATAGTAGGTAATCTCAGATCACCCAATATCAAATGATATTTACCTATTTTGCAGGTCTACTAGGTTTTGCGTTTGACTGATTTTGTTCAAAGAATTACATAAAAATTATTTCATTATTAATAACCCCGTATACGGAGTGTTAGAACTCTTCATTATAACTCGTGTCGACAATATTAAGATTGCAATCATTATCCTCAACTGTTTGTAACAAAAAATCGCCACATTATTGATTTTCTGAAGGCAAGTAACAACGCTGCCTCTTCATGTTTGACACCCTGTATCTCAAAAACTGTCCATTAGATCTCGTTGTGCCCATGGATACATTTGATCAGGACATCATAAACTACATTATACTAAATTTTCAGCCAATACGACTGGGACCCATTTTCCATAAGAACCGTGCGGGGTCCTTTATTCTGTAAGATCATTAAAGTGATGTTGTATGAGTCAATATAAAGGGTATAAAGGTTGAATATGGGTAAATATGGTTTGGCTTCTACAAAAAATAAAAAAATTCGATATATAAAGCATTATCATTGTTAAAAAAAATATTCAATGAGCGTATAATAAGATTAATTGATTGATTATAGTGTATCACTGGAAAATTCTTGAAATCATTTGGTAATATCTTGTAAACTTTTATGGCTATGAGTCGAGGACATGTTTCGGTTACTGTCAATCTGTGAGTTGGCACTACCAGCTGTTGCAAGCTCCTAGTAATACGGTTTGCATGTGTTTCTATTGACAGTTTGAAAACTCATTTAATCTGATCTAATATATTGCAATAACTCACAATAACTCATAATAATTATATAAGTGTTACGATTCTGAGACTTTGAAAAATGGTGCTAGAACTGGTTCGTCTACCTATACTCCTGCAGTATATCAGACAGCTTTTTTTTGAACTTTAAATATTCTGAGGCAATCACTAGATACTTCCCATGCCACAATTCCATAAGAAATAACAGATTGAAAATGTGCATGATATAGTAGATTGATAATAAAGATCTAATCACTCTGTAGCGCATTTGTTGAAGGCAGTAAGAAACTGGAATTTATTTTTACAAACCATATTCATATGATTGTTCAATTTCTAGTTTTCAGCCATTTTCAAGCCCAAAAATGTTTTCTCTTTTGCTAATGAATTGATCCATTCATATATTTCACCAGCAAACTATGATCGAAATTAGTCCTTGAATGAGAACCAGTTCTGAGCTTTCCTAGTTTCTTCAGATGCTTCATCAACTTTTGAGGTTACATTTTTTTCTGTTGGTAATAATGATGGTTCATCAGCAAACATTAAAAATTAAGCGCTATAGAAATCATTGACATAAATTATATACAAGAGTGGACCCAAAATAGAGCCTTGCGGTAACCCATTAAAATAACTTTGCTTCAAATGACTGTTAAATCATTCAAAGGCTACTACTCTCATACCATACATTTGGAGATTTGCGAGGAGAATTTCATGATCAACCAAATCAAAACCATTAGTCAGGTCTAAAATAATTCCCAAAGCCTTTTTTCCTTCATCCAAATTTTTGTACAAACTATTAAGAAACTAAGTGACAGCTTGGCTTGTAGACGAAAACCAAATTGGTTTGTGTTGAATAATTTAACACTGAATTTGAAACATATTTGGTCTGAAATTCTGTAGGTCTGTTTTATTCCTAGAACAATTTCACACACCTTTCGGCATTCTGGAAAAATTCCTTCTTCTGACGAACAATCAATTAGGTAGGTGAGAGGTCCAACTAAGAAATGTGTACATGTTATCGAAATGTTTGTGCTTATGCCACCATCTCCTACAGACTTTGAGTTACTCAGATTGTTGACAATATCTATTATATCATACTAATTAGCAGGAATGAGACAGAATGATGGGCATTATTATATTCAAGTGTTATATCACTTTTGTTAGCACAAACCTTGTTGTTCTCAATGATTCTTCTTGGGATGTTATTGAAATAATCAACGAAACAATTTGACACCTCTTCAGATTCTTTCACTATATATTTTTCATGTTGATTGTCAATCTATTTGGCACTTTCAGTTTTTTTTATTTCACTTCAAAATATCCAGCAGTCTCAGATTTATTTTTTGAAGTTGCGAGTAACTTCGAGTTATACAGTATCTTTGCTGCATCCAGTAGTTTTTTGCATATTTTTTTATATTTTAATTAGTATATTGAAGAATCAATGATTTCACAGTACAGATCGACAAGCGTAAGGATGCCTCTGAGATGCGCAAACGATAGAAAGCGTGAGTAGATGTGCGACAAAGATCGACTACTATTTAATAAGGCAGAGCGATTGAGCTCCTGCCCTACTCCAGGGTTTTGTCCAGGGTTGCCAACCTAGGCGATTAATCGCCATTTGGGCTATTTATTTATCGAGCGGCGATTTTATTTATGCTTCGGCTATGGGCTATTTTTTATGCGATTATATTGATTTGAACTTGTGAAGTAAAGTCATCAAAACTAACTATTGACACAACTTATGTCATTTGTCAATCATCTTGTCAATCTTGTCATTCTGTCATCTGTCATGAGTCATTGACATGTTAATAAAAATATTTGTTGGTTTCAAAATTAAAAACGTAGGTGGAGTGAATATATTTGAAAATATAGCAGAATTTGCTTTGTCTGCTTTGACCCTATCCATAAGCAATGTATTTGTTGAAAGAATGTTTTCTTTCATGAATATTTTGAAAAGTAAGGTTCGGAATAAAATTAATGTTCCTCTGTTAGAAGGGTTATTGAGAATCAAGAATTACTTTGTGATTGATGGTTCCTGTTGTGATCATTTTGAGACCAACCAAAGGAATGTTCCTGAAATTCACAACTTCTATGTATAATTTTAAGAAAAAAGATGATATGGAGGAGTTATTTGATATATTTCCAGAAGTGCAATTTTAGGAGTTGACTTCAGTTTTTATTTTATTATTAGAGTTTTTGTTTGTTTGTTGTTTTATGTTCAGTTATTTCATTTGTTTCCGTGCAATAAATATGTTTTTAATTAATTTGTGCTTCCCTCTGCCTTCCTAATTATAATTATACCCTCATAGATTTTGAAATTCCCGCCTAAATGTAACGTTGACGGTTTACTGGGTTTCCTGTTGGGCTAGCAACAAGGTCTTTTATCACCGAAAAAAATCGCCGATTCAGAAAAAAAATCTCCGATTTTCAAAAATTTTCGCATGCGGCGGGCTTTTGGCTCGCTACGCTCGCTAGCAGTCATTCGGCGATTATTTTCATAAGTGCCGCGATTTTTATTGTCATAAAGTTGGCAACCCTGGTTTTGTCTACTGCGCAACCAATTCTCTGAGGCATCCTTGTCGATCAGTACCTAGATTTCATGGAGAAACAGAAACAACTGAAAATATTCGATAACTCTGCTATTACTCACTGTTTTCAGTAAAAAAATAATATGAAATAAAAATTTTGGAGATAATCACCATTGCGAAAGTTTATGAAAAAATATTTCCATGCTTGAAATATATATTGAAGCCACTTAATCTCCCCAGATATGCGACCAGATTACAGACAGAAGGAACACGCAAAGTCCGGAAGATTAGAGCTGTCCGTGTGTCCCTGTGTCACGCACTTCCGATTACAGAGAAAGCTCAAATGACCCTTATGAGCCGTAGGAGGTAAGGTTTAGTATAGGTTGCAATTATGATTAGTCAATCGAAAGCTGTTTCTTGTGTGTGGTGGTGAGGTTTATGATATTAAGATTGTCAATTTGTAATGTAGAATATTAGGTCACATAAAATACAGGGCTATTACTCACCACCAACATTGAATAAAGATCTGTCTATGTCTGATTCGTCATTATCGTCACATTGGAGACAATGTGAAGAAAAGTCAGCCCAAATAGCATCAGAAGACACTGACCATGTCAAAGGAAATTAAACCAGGGCCAAACACATTTTAACTACCCGAATATTTTGTGATTCAAATAAGCTATATTTTTTTCAAAGCGAAATATTTATTTTCTGGTTGTATACAAATTTAAATTGAGAAAAGTCTAATTTTCAATCGAAAAAATTGGTTTACAAATTTTCAGTTATTTAACTTTATCGGTGCGTATTTAAAAAAAAATCATAATCGAATTTTCAATATTCTTGAGAATTTGAAAATAAGCGTTTAAATTGATGAAAATGATTAGTTTCATGAATTATGTCATTTGAATTCAATTATTTGTAAAAGGTTTTAAATTATCTTTCGAAAACTTTGTGTAAACAATAATCGAATACGTAAAAACTTCAAAAAACGAATGCTATTTATTCTGAATGTTTTATACACAAATTATAAGTAATATACACCGGTCTTTTAAATAATTGAAATTAAATTATTTCATTAGTCAAAAATGGAAAAATAATGGTCGAAAATGTTTCATATTTACCTAATTCTATTTATAGGTCTTCGAACTGTTTGCTTTAGTTATAGATTTCCGAGTTCAGTATTATATTGATTTGAAATTATTGGACAGTGTGTACTTCTTCGTCTTCGATGTCATCGGAATCAATAACTTTTTCGTGAGACAGTTTTTCAGCATTTGAACGGATTTCAGGACTATTACAATTAGACCACAAAGGACCCTGCACTAATCTTATGGAAAACCAGTTTCGGTGAAAATCACTGAAATTTCAATATGATGTAGCCCATGCCACCCTGAACAAAAGTAACGATGGCGCCAACTCTCTGAATGCCGCCGTTTGAAGATTTTTAAAAAAATCTGGAATGTCATTTTCATCGTATCGATCTGAATTTTCATGAAGAAGTAGTTCTTCAAAAAGTTTATATGACAAAATTTTCTAGAATCAAAACTGGCGGGTATACAGAGGGTTAAACTTTGTTTTTGGTAATTTTTATCGAACTTTTTTCGAGAAAATATTCATTTTTCTGCAGATCCATATGCAATCGATGTTACTTATAGTACATGAGAGGGCATTAATATTTTGCAGTTGACCCAACCATCTAACTCTATATAATGAAACTATAGTTCAAATGATTTTCACATAAAGAGGGTTTACAAAACCACGACAATTGTTTCGCTTTACAAAAGCTTCTTCAAGTGGTGAAGATGTACTAAATTACATATTTGCTATGTTACTTTAAATACTTATCCAAAATTAATTATGGTTCGGTTGTATACTTAACTCCAAATAAATTCCCGATAGGCACTTTTACATTTCTATTATTAAATCTAACCTTTCCAGGTAAACAAATTGATTAGTGGTGACGAATTTAATTCGAGTTGGTCATTGAGCAAGTACTGAGAATTTTTCCATTTATTAATCTCCATACTTTCTAAACGATTTAGCTTCTTATCTCTGTTTTCGACATGGAGGATTTCAAAATCATGGTCGAAAGTATGGTTTTCAATTAATAAATGGTTAGCATACGTGGAATTTGTTTACAAAACTACTTCTGTGCTCAGCTAGGCGTTCTTTGAAGGTTCTACCAGTTTGGCCAAGATAAAACTTGGAGCAACTACCACAGTTTAATTTATAGAGTCCATATTTTTCTTCTTTATCCACCCTATCTTTGTTATTTTTAATATGTCTGCCTGAATTATTGTCTGTCTTAAATACAATATTTAAACCTTGCTTTTTCATGAAATTACCTATTTTATTGCTTGGTTAACCGATATATGTAATTGTTTTGAACGTTTGGTGGTCTTTTGTAGTAGCATAAACTTCTTGTATTTCTTCATGGTCAGAAGGTTGTCTATCAAAGATGATTTATAGCCATGGTTAACTGCAATTTGTTTAATAATTAATAAATTCTTTATTAAAATTTGAAGTACTAAGAGGAATGCTATGTATCATTCTGTTGTAAGCTGCTACTTTGTGTTGATATGGGTGTGATGAGCTATTGTGAATTGTGATATCTGTATGCGATGGTTTGTGGAAAATAGAAAATTCATGTTTATTATTCACTTTAGTTATTGTTAGGTCCAAAAAATTAATTGAATTGTCCTTTTCAGACTCTATCGTAACCATCTAACTTTTAGTATTTGCAAGATTCTTGGCGATCAAAAACATATTTTCAATTTCGGAAAAATGTATCCCAATGTATAGTCAGCTTAAACCAATACATTTAGCTGATTTTTTTGAAACTATGTTGCTTAACTAGTCAGCGACTATCCTTTTTTTCTATATATATATATATATACATATACATATATATATATATATATATATATATATATATATATATATATATATATATATATATATATATATAGAAAAAAAGGATAGTCGCTGACTAGTTAAGAGTAACACTGATTGTAGGGCCTGCAGCGATGTAAAATGAAACTCTTTTAAGTTTTTTCACGCCTCGAAATAACACAGAGGCTATTAAACACATCAATACCAATGCGTACACATAGAAAAATATCTGTACCAAACCGTAGGGGAGATGGAAATCGCAAAAATATTTATAAAAATTTATTTTCTCGATTATTACAGCGCGAGTCACCTCGAAATAACACAGAGGCTATTAAACACATCAATTCCAATGCGTAAACATAGAAAAATACCTGTAACAAACCGTAGGGGAGATGGAAATCGCAAAAATATTTATAAAAATAAATTTTCTCGATTATCACGGCGCGAGTCACCTCGAAATAACACAGAGGCTATTAAACACATCAATACCAATGTTGAAAAATATATCTACCAAACCGTAGGGAGGATGGAAATCGTAAAAATATTTATTAAAATGAATTTTCTTGATTATTACGGCGCGAGTCACCTCGAAATAAGACAGAGGCTATTAAACACATCAATACCAATGGGGACAGACAGAAAAATATCTGTACCAACCCGTAGGGAAGATGGAAATCGGAAAAATATTTATAAAAATGAATTTTCTTGATTATTACGGCGCGAGTCACCTCGAAATAACACAGAGGCTATTAAACACATCAATACCAATGCAGACACACAGAAAAATATCTGTACCAAACCGTAGGGAGGATGTAAATCGCAAAAATATTCATAAAAATTAATTTTCTCGAGCGGGTTACAGGGATCATTGTCGTGCCCACTTTTTTCAACTTCACATCATGCCATTTCCTTATGCTTATATGTTCTACTCTCCCCTTGAAATACATAAAAATAGAGCGGATTTTGCTATTCATTCAGATTTACATCAGTATCATACTAGATCAGGAAATTTACTGAGAACTCCTAGATACAGGCTCTCAATGTCTCAAAAAAAACTCTCTAAATATTCACTTATATAACAAGCTACCAGAAGCAATAAGAAAGCTGAATTTCCACATGTTCAAAAATAAAGTTAAATCTTTTTTGTTGAAGTACTGTTTTTACTCGGAAAATGAGTTTCTCATCTACGACTACAAGATCGAGGACTGGTGAAAAACTCTCAACCACCTGTGCGTAAATTCCTGAAATCTAGTATATCTAAGTGAATGTATTTCATCTTCTTTGTTTTACTTTTTTAACTTTAGTTTTTATTGTAGATTGACTTGTGCTTAGTATAGTGTATCAATTATTTCAATTAGACTGGATTGTTCATTGTCTTTTTAAATATGTACTGTCTTTTTTAATCATAATTTTAACTAGGTGATATTATTTTAAGTATAGATATTTCTAAAAAATCTTTCCTCAAAGACCTGCTACAAATGTAATAAAATTATGTAACGTAGTCAATAAACTCTACTCTACTCTATTACGGCGCGAGTCACCTCGAAATAACACAGAGGCTATTAAACACATCAATACCAATGCGTACACATAGAAAAATATCTGTACCAAACCGTAGGGGAGATGGAAATCGAAAAATATTTATAAAAATTTATTTTCTCGATTATTACAGCGCGAGTCACCTCGAAATAACACAGATGCTATTAAACACATCAATACAAATGCGTACACATATAAAAATATCTGTACCAAACCGTAGGGAGGATGGAAATCGCAAAAATAGTTATAAAAATTAATTTTCTCGATTATTACGGCCCGAGTCACCTCGAAATAACACAGAGGCTATTAAACACATCAATACCAATGCAGACACACAGAAAAATATATGTACTAACCCGTAGCTCTGGATGGAACCATCAATTATTTTGATGTCTTGTATGTATCGGGTACTCTTTTGGGAGTATTTCAGTGGAGAAATAATAAAAACGAAGATAAATGCGAAAATGTGTAAAAAGCGTGGCTAAATGCGAAAGGGTGTAAAAAGCGTGGCTTGGAAATATGTGGAAATTTGGCAACACCGTACGTAAATGTCGTAAACCGTGGCTGGGAAATCGTATATAACTTCACACTTACTTAACGAATTCGTTCCAACCTTTAAGTTCTCACTGTATATGAGACCTAATGAAAAATATGTTTCATGTGGTAAACATATGTGCGAAGGACGTAAGGAAGATGTCCCTTTATTTTGTATACTAATAAGTTATATATTATATACTCATATGGATTAATTATATAAGTTACAAAAGTTAAAACAACCTAACTTTGTTGACTTAAAATCAAACAATAAACAGACCTCATATACTACCTGTCGCCACATTTTTAACAAGCTGCGGTGTCCGAGTGGTTAAGGAGATGGACTTGAAATCCATTGGGCTCTGCCCGCACAGGTTCGAATCCTGTCCGCAGCGATTTTTTTTTTATTTTTCCACTTCAATTTGTTTCTCAAAACGTTAGGCCGGTGACATTGCAGAAACAAGTTTCATGAAACTCGTCGTAATAGTCTAAGATCCGAACCTAAATCGACCTTCACCGAGCTGATAATACTTCTTAACTTCTTTTGAATTTCAATGAAGATAATGTTACCTGCGAAGTACTCTCAGCAAATATTTCTGATCATGAGGCAGTCCATTGTAATGTCGAAGTGTTCTGCGAAAATGGTGAAAGCAAATTCAAGTTTGGGAGGTTGTTTAGCAAATCAAACTACGAAAAATTTTACAAAATATGTTTAAACATGGATTGGAATATGGTACCGTACTCTGACAAGCCTTTTCATTCATTCAATAATACGCTTTTGTACTGTTTTGAATCCTCCTTTCCCATTCAAAAAATAAGGATAAAAAAAAAGAACAAGAAAGTCTGGCTAACAAAAGGAATTCGAACTTCTGCAAGGAATCTGAGAAGCCTCCATTATACTAGAAAATACTGTAATGATATAGCTCTACATATCCATTATATAAAATATAGAAGGATTTATAGAAGTGTTGTAAAGGCCGCTAAAAGGAATTATTTCCACAACAGGATCTCTGAGAGCAAGAATACTATTAAAGAAACCTGGCAAGTTGTAAATGAATTTAGGGGAAAAAGTAACTCCAAATCAAGTACAACAATGGACCCAAATACTCTGAATGAATTTTACTGTTCTATATCCGACAGACTATCTGAAAATATCGAACCTGCTCCAGATCCACTAAGGTATCTTACCGGAACGTGCATTGCAGAGACATTTGTACTATACGAGACAAACCTAAAGGAACTGACAAACACAATAAAACAAGTAAAAAACAAAAGCTCTAGTGGTATTGACAATATATCTATAAAAATTTTTGAAAATCTACCAATTTTCATTCTTGAACTACTAGTCGACTTAATCAACGACACATTTGCTAGGGGATTCTTCCCAAACTTTCTAAAAACCAGTGTAGTGATTCCTCTCTACAAGGGTGGTGAACCCTCTGATCCGTCCAACTTTCGTCCCATTTCACTCATACCCACCCTCAGGAAACTAATAGAAAAATTGGTAAAGAATAGATTAATGAACTTCATAGCTCGGCACAACATTTTAAACCCCCTACAGTTTGGTTTTCAATCCAACAAAAATACAGGGGATGCTGTTTTTCACTTCTTGAAAAATCTTTATTCCAACTTGAACCAGAAAGAAGCGAACGCTGCAGTATTTTGTGACTTGTCAAAAGCCTTTGACTGCGTTAATCATGAAATACTGTTGCGCAAACTCCAACACTACGGTTTCAGAGGACAAAGCTTCAATTGGTTTGAGTCATATCTGAGTGGACGATCTCAAGTTGTGAGGACGAACAGCTTCTCTGATATTGGTTTTGTTAGGCATGGTGTACCACAGGGCTCCGTCCTCGGACCTTTACTGTTCTTGTTGTATTTCAACGACTTGGCAACTATTAAAATCGAAGGTAAATTTACAGTTTTTGCGGATGACACAACTATCCTGTGGCACGACATCAATTTAAATAACCTTCACAATAAAATGGTTCGCGATATTTCTATTGTGCGAGAGTGGTGCAACTCCAATCTGCTTTCTTTTAATATAAACAAAACGAACTTACTCTCCTTCCAATGCAATATACCAGATATCCCATTAGGAAATGACATTATTGCGTGGAAATCTACCAACAAATTTCTAGGAATTCATCTAGACTGTGATCTCAGTTTTGAAAACCACGTAGATAAGCTGAGTAAGAAGCTTTCCTCAGGGTGCTATGCTTTGCGTGTTATTTCAAACGAATTGGGGGTGGCAACTGCGAAGGTGGTGTACCATGCCCTTTTCCACATGCCAGGTATGGCATTCCTTTTTGGGGAACCTGCAATAAACAGCGCCTCAATATGATCTTCATGCTCCAGAAGCGTGCTATTCGCTATGTTTGTAGAGTTGGACCTAGAGTTTCCTGCAAGGAATTATTCAAAGAACAGAAAATCCTCACCATTCCGTCTCTTTTTATACTTGAAACTGTATGTTTGCTTCATAAAAACAAAACTACATATAACATTATTCAAGGAACCACCCGCCAAAATAATAACCTAAGGCTACCCATTCCAACCTCAAATTTAATTAAGAATTCAATTATCTATAATGCTGCTAAACTATATAACCATCTCCCGACCAGTATCAAAGCCATTGATTCCAATCATTTATTTAGGAGGTCTGTAAAACATATACTTATAGACGAGGTGTTTTATGATGTTCAAGATTTCCTCAATAAAAATACGAGATGATAATTTTTAAAATTTTTAAAATTCTGTTTTTATACATATCTGTTATCCTTGCGTATGTGAATGTTTATGTATAGGTATTTATAAACTTATGTGACATGTATTTGATATAGACATAATTTTTTTTTTACTAGGCTTTGTCAATAGGATCCTCATCTTCCGACAATAAAGCATATTTTGATTGATTGATTGATTGATTGATTTTATAATAAATTTCGTATATTAGAAAATATATTAAAATGGGTTGCCTAAAAAAATCCTGGACAGAATATTTTCAATTATTTTCTGAAAAACGATTTTTCATAAAATTTTGCAACAATAAGAAAATTTTTGCTGGACTTAAAGCATGAAAATAATGTAGAATGTGCAGACAGGGTTGTCTATTATTTACCTGTACGAACTACTGAGTTTTTTCTCATTATCTTCCATTTCAATAATGTCCTGGATTTTCAAAATAGTTTGATCTCCGATAACACCTGTTGGTTTTAAAAAGCCATCTAAATGCCAACCATAGTTTACAGGGTTCAACTTTGCACATATGGAATCAGTTGCATAGAATTTACATAATATTGTCCTTAAATTTTTTTGTAGTAGGTAAATCCAACATGGCGGTATAAAGTTGGAGTCAAACCTTTTAATCTTGTTCAAAAATTTTTCGTTGTCTTCTTTTGCGCCGTACTTCTTCATAAAAATACGAATCTTCGTATCATTAACTTGTTGACAGTGCTTTATTACGCCATACATTCGTGCTGTAAACTCTTGAACACCATTCATTTTTTCATTGATAAAAAAATCAGCTTTATCAATTAGTGACGCAAAAATAGTTTGATACGTCTCATTTTTTCAAAATATATTAAATGGTTTGACCTTTTTTTTACTATAAAATGCCGCAGTGTACTCAGACACGGCTTCGACGTTTGGTCCTTTATTATTACACGGTATACTTACCTCGGATCTCTCTGTCACTCATTTCCACAGGCATATAAATTTAAATCTTTAAAATTCGCAAACCTCTATTAGGACCAAATTTTTCGCAGACAACCCTTTATCAACGTGTTCACAATAAAACAGCGCTTATGTAAATATAGTATAGAAAAAATTTACCTCTCTGGTGATTTCAATATTAACTTCATAGCGGAATCTAAAGAAAAGGAGGAATTAGAAAATATACTATCTTCATAAAGCATTTTTAAAACACAACATAACCGTCACGTATTACAGAAATTTCGGAGACCTGTATTGATAATATTTTCACCAATTATATTGAACATAAACAGGTATATTCGGTGAATCTTCATATGTCGGATCACAGAGAACAAGTCCTGGACCTTATTGACATAAACGACAAACCGATCAAAAACAACACTACAATTCGAAACGTAAATGTTAACAATACTAATATGTTTCGGATGGAATTATCTTCTATAAACTGGAATGTATTGCTGCGTTGTGGAAATGCCTCTCAATCATATAAATGTTTTCATGAAATCTTTATTGAACTGCATGATGAATACTTTCCTGTGAAAAACAAACAAACCAACAACCGAGGGAAAAAGCTGAAGTGGTATAGTGAAGAAACTAGAGAGATGAAAAATAGATTAGACGCATTGGATACGATAAAAATGGTGAGAAGAGACGAGGAATCAGAGCAAGCCTACAAAGCGTATCAAAGGGAATATGTAAATACAATAAATGAAACTAAAAAAGCAGAAAAGTAAAAATACATCGCTGAAGCAGACAATAAGACCAAAGCTATATGGGATATTATCAAGCAAGAAACTAGTTCGACAGCAAATGGCTCTGACCAAAAAATTGAGGAATCTCTTCTAACTACAAATGAACTCATTACATTTTTTTCAAACGTTGGAGTGAAAGCAGCTGAAAAAATTACAAAACTCAAGTTACTCCAAATCAACTTCTGGAGAATAATAAAATCAACAACCTGAACTCCTTTTATTTATCAGAGGTTGAGGAGAATGATATTAGATACATAAACATGGAAATAAAAAATAAGAAAACTGTAGATATATATGGAATATCAACTAATATAATCAAACAATGTATCGATGAAATTACAACTCCAATTACTATCCTCATCAACATATGCATAAGAGACGGAATATTTCCATCAGAAATGAAGCATGCTAAGGTAATTCCAGTCTACAAAAAAGGAGATATCAATAGTCCAGATAATTTCAGACCTATATCCATATTACCAGCTCCGTCAAAAATATTTGAAAAAGTCCTGAAAAACCGATTGGTTGATTATTTCGAAAAATTAAATCTATTCAGTGAAAGCCAACATGGATATAGAAAAGGAAAATCTACCATTACAGCCATGGTAGAAAGCGTAGAGAAAATTTTAGAATCCTTCGACAATCACGAATCTGTTCAGATGCTGTGTTGTGATCTTAGCAAAGCTTTTGATACAGTAAGTCATAACGTATTGCTTGATAAGCTATACTATTATGGAATAAGAGGAATTCCGCATCGTTTGATCGAGTCCTATTTGACTGATCGATTTCAGTCTACCTACTTGGTGGAAAAATGATTTATTAAAAGCAAAATCAGTGAATCAAGGAGTACCACAAGGGTCAATCTTAGGGCACATTCGCTTCATAATCTATACGAACGACTTGCTAGCTAACATTGCCGTATTTAGTGCTACAATATATGCAGATGATACCACCTTCCTAGTGAAATGTAAAACTGTTGAAGAAATAGAAAATAAATCACAGCTCACATTGACAGAAGCCAATTTATGGTTTTCAGCAAATGTTCTACAAAATGCTGAGAAAACTGGACACCTGTTGATGTCACCAAGAGGCGTTACGGAAAACCCAATAAAGTTTCTAGGTTTGATGTTAGATAATAATCTTAACTGGACAGCTCATATTTCTACTCTGAGCAAGAGATTGTGTACAGCTATATACACCATGAGAAGAATCAAATTTGTATCGACTCATCAAGCAGCAAAAGTAGCATACTATGCTATGCTAACTTTCATAGCATAACTAGCTACGGTATACTCCTATGGGGGACTGCCTCCGAAGCGAAAAAAATCTTTATACTCCAAAAAAAAGCTATCAGAGTATATGTGGCCTGAAATACAGAGAATCATGCAGGAATTTCTTCAAATCTGAAAATATAATGACTGTGCCAAGCATATATATACAGGGTGAGTCAGAATAAGACCGACAAACTCCGACTACAGATTTCTTGCCTCATTTTGAGATGAAATGTTTCTATCAAGATATGTCCTAAAATGCATCCCCTCTGAGATAAAGGGTGTCAAAAATGCGAAAAAAATTTGGATTAATTTTTTTTTCTCCAAAACTCCTGGAGAAAAAAATTTCAAACTTCGTGCACTAATCAAGGTCTATCAACGTGATAATTTGATGTTATAATTTCCATTTTTCGTAAACCAGTGGCGTAGTTACGATGGTATGTGGTCATATTTTCCTTCATATTTTCTTTGGACAACTGAATTGACAAATGAGCGTTTGACATCAGTTAGGCTCATCCATACTCAACCTAAAAGTCATAACATTCCATTTGCCTAAAAGTGAAGGTTTCTGAGTTATTTACGAAAAACTGAAGATATGTCCTGAGAAAAGACATACCATCCTGTGTGCTATAATCGCATGATGCAACTTTATTATAACTTATAGGAATAATTGTCAACCTCCTGAACATTTTTCAATATTAGGAGTAGTCATAACATAGTACAGGTAAGTCAGAATGAGACCGACAGACTCCGTTTTTTTTAATCGTCATATTATTTGAATGAATTTTCTTTGGACAATTGAATTGATAAATGAGCGTTTGACATAAGTTAGGCTCATCGATACTCAACCTAAAAGTCATAACATTTTATGTGTCTAAAAGTGAAGGTTTCTGAGATAATTGAGAAAAACTGAAGATATGTCCTGAGTATCAACGTAATTTGCTATGTGCAATTATAAAAAAAACATACCCAACTTCAAATTAATAATACTCCACTCAAATTGGAGTTCAGATCTGAACCAATTTTTGCAAAAAATCGAAGATAAGTACTCTTGATTTGTTGAATTTTATGTTGGAGTATCATTTTTAGAGCCTTTTCTAATTGGTGTATCGAGGAAAATTAATCCATTCAGCATTTGGTCTTAAAAAAGAACAAGAATAAAAAAATTTGTGTATTTTTTATGCATTGGTCAATGGTATACAAACTAGTCTGGAAGGTTCGACTTTGCAATTAGTTATCACGAATCGAAAGAAAATAATTTAGGAACAGTACAGTCAATTGACATAGTAAGCATCCTCAGAAGCTAAAAGCTGAAGCTAATGTTGGAAGAATTGAAAAGATAGTTCGGATGAGTCTGAATTAGACAGTCATTGTTTCCGGTAGAAACAAACTGCTATATCGATACTTACATTAGAGCTACGTTTTAGTTGAAGCCCGATCGAGCGAGCGGGGCTTTTGATGCCATTGAAAACAATGCAACAGAATTTGCCCCGACTTTCAAAACAAATGCGATAAGGTTATTGGGAGCGCGCCCGGATCGTTTAGGGCATCAACTCGAACGCAGCATAGTAGATATGATTGACACTATTGATAGTAACCCAAACAAGTGTGTATTGTTGTAAAGTCATCTTTCATCATTTCAGTCAGTGAAGATCGTTTCAAAATTGATTATGGACGGATTACCGGCCCATTTTCAACGAATCGTTCGTCAATTTCTTGATGAAACAGTTCATGATCAGTGGATAGGTAGACGTGGTCCCATACACTGGCCTGCACGTTCTCCAGATTTAACGTCACTAGACTTTTTTGTGGGGATACCTCAAATCCCTGGTGTTTTCGACACCTGTAGAATCTGTTGAAGATTTAACGCAAGAATTTTAGCAGCATGTACGTTAATACAGGATACACCAGGAATATTCCAAAGCGTGCGACAGTCAATGATACGGAGATTCCAATTGTGTATCGAACAAAATGGTGGTCCATTTGAACATTTACTTTGAGCCTTTTTTGTTTTTATGTTGTGTACCCTATAAACCGTTTCTATTATTTGAGTACATATAAATAAATACACAATAATTATTTTTCTTCGCCAAAAACATGATGATTGGAAAATATTTTCCTAGATAATTCAGTATGAAATGAATTTGATAATGATACTCCAACATAAAATTTAACAAATTTAAAAGTAGGTATTTACAGTTTTTCGCAAATATTATTTTAGGCTTTAACTCTCCTCTAACAGGAGTATTATAATTTGAGGCTGGGTTTGTCAGTGGATCTTTCAGAATAATCATTAGGTAACAATGTATGGTCACATATCGGTGAATTTACGGAAATCGATTCGTTCAAATATTATGACGAATAAAAAAACGGAATTTGTCGGTCTCATTCTGACTTACCTGTACTATGTAATGAATACTTCCAACATTAAAAATCATTCAAGAGGTTGACAATTATTCCTATAAGTTATAATAAAGTTGCATCATGCGATTATAGCACACCAGGATGTTATGTCTCTTCTCAGGACATATCTTCAGTTTTTTGCAAATATCTCAGAAACCTTCACTTTTAGGCAAATGGAATGTTATGACTTTTAGGTTTAGTATGGATGAGCCTAACTGATGTCAAACGTTCATTTGTCAATTCAGTTGTCCAAAGAAAATATGAAGGAAAATATGACCACATACCATCGTAACTTCGCCACTGGTTTACGAAAATTGAAAATTATAACTTCAAATTATCACGTTGATAAACCTTGATCAGTGCACCAAGTAAAAAATTTTTTCTCCAGGAGTTTTAGAGAAAAAAAATTAATCTAAATTTTTTTCGCACTTTTGACACCCTGTATCTCAGAGGGGATGCATTTTAGGATATACCTTGATAGAAACTTTTCATCTCAAAATAAGGCAAGGAATCTGTAGTCGGAGTTTGTCGGTCTTATTCTGACTTACCCTGTATATATATTCACGTGCCTGAAATACGTCCATTTAAATAGAGATCGATTTATTATGAATTCAGAAAGCCACTCCTATTCTACAAGATTTGGAAACGACCTCAGAATCCCACTCCATCGGTTGGAAAAGACACAACAAGGAATTGATTATTGGGGACCGAAACTATGTTATAAAATACCTCCAATATTGAAAAATAAAACAGAGAAAAGTTTCAGTGAATGGGCGAAATCACACTTACTGAACCTGTGCTGCTACTCCATTGATGAATTCTTAAATAGTTGATGAATATATACAAATAGTTTAATGAACATAAATTAATTGGGTGTAAGTTTTAAAGTGTTTCATGTTTGTTATTGGTTGTCAATGTCTTAAACAACCAAATTTTTTTAATATTTTATTTTATTATTGTCATTAGTCCTAATTTCATGACGTTTCTAGTGAAAATAGCATTTACAATGAATAAACTTATCTATCTATCTATCTATGCTGATATACATTTTTTTTCTATTATCACATCAAGTGATAGTAACGGTATCGACATACCTGTTTATACCTGGCAACCTAGTAGTTCGTCCAGGTAAATCATAGACAACCCTATTTCTGCACATTCTACATGTGTCATACTTTAAGTCCAGTATAACATTTTCTTATTACCTTGATGTTGCAAAATTTAATAAAAAATCGTTTTTCAATAAATAATTAAAAATATTGTGTCCAGGAATTTTTTAGACGACCCATTTTTAATATATTTTCTAATATACGAAATTTATTATGAAATAAGAGACAGGAAATTTGATCACACAATCCATATTCAAATGAGACCGAACTTACTGACGTTTCCGAAATGGGAGAAAAGGGGGAACCATTCATCTGATGAAAATATGTATAGGTACGTACAGCAGCCATGAATAGAATTTTTTTTACTGTAACTTTTTTGGATCAGCGTACCACTATTGGCTCGAGAACTGAAAATGATACAAAGTTGGTTTAATTATAAAGCAGTTGCATATTTTAGGAGACAGTTAAATGATGCCACACAATCCAAAATAGCATGCGAGCCATTTTCGAATTAAATGAAAAAAAACAATTGTCTGTTTTCCGTTCCTTGGGATAGTACTTCCATTTTTAGAAATATAAGAAAATGGTTTATTGCGTGTATTTTGTTTGTTTCGCGTTTTCTTCGATATGCTCCACCTCAATTTTCAATACCATGATCAATATGAGCCACAGAGACACAGCAAAATACTCGATTTTTATGTAGTCCATAGATTTAAATCAAGGAAACGAGCACTATACAGGGTATTCCAAATTTAGTCAGCACAATTGCTAACTTCGTTATTATTCATGCTAAGAAATTGACTATATGGGCGAACTAGTAGCATTTTCAATGGCCTTCTCGATGCTGAAAAAAAAACATAAATAGACTGTCGAGTTTTCAAACTGTCATTTTTTAAAAGGAATACTCTATATTTTATCATGTATTTCGATTCGTAACTACATTCTCAACAACAAATTTCATAAACTTACATGGTGGTTCTTCGGGTAGTAAGGCCGACGTGTTTTCAGAGAAGAACTCGACGTTTCGCCAACACGAGTGGTTAGCATTTTCAAGAGTTATTTTACAAGATTCTGCTTTCTTAAGTCGCTGTCAAATGCTTGACATTTGTTATACGTTGTCTCAATAAATACCTGTGATTTGACGTTCTTACATCTGATTCGTCCATAGCGTTAGCAGACATCATAGAATCGTTCGTACCGTTATTTTGTGGGTAGGGAGCTAATTGAGAATTTTTGAGAACTGGAAGCCAAACCTTGTTCAATTGTAGTCCTTCTTCGGTTCTGTTGAAGTTACTGTGGTGTTTCTGGATTTCAATTGCTTCCCGGAAGAGTCTTGGGTAATACGCAGATGTTGAAGAGATAACTTGGGTTTCTTCAAATTTCACTCTATGGTTATCGTTGTTGAGAGTATGTTCTGCGACAGCGGATTTCTGTGTGTGCCCTAACCGACAGCAAGCCTTGTGCTCTTCGATTCTTGTTTTAACGGAGCGTTTCGTGGTTCCGATATAAACGCTGCCACAGGAACATGGAATGCGATAAACCCCAGAAGAGCATAGTACGTCTCGTTTGTCCTTAGCTGATCTAAAGTGGTCTTTCAGTTTCTTTGAAGGTTTATAAACGGTTTTAATCTCATATTTTCTTAGAATACGGCCGATACGATCTGTAACTCTGGGAACATATGGTAAGAATGCTTTTCTTTTTTCGGTGTTGGTTTGACTACTACTTGGTTCACTGGATGGACAGTCATTTGGTCTACTATTGATTCTTCCGTCTCTGATTTCTCTTCTCTTTTTCATACACCTCTCAATATCTCTTTCTTTGTATCCATTAGAAAGAAGAGCGTTTTTTAGATGTTTCAGTTCAGCTTCCAGGTATTCAGGTTCGCAAATTCTTCTAGCTCGATCAACTAATGTCTTGATCACACCTTGTTTTTGGCACGGATGATGGTTTGAGGTATTGTGGAGATATCGATAAGTGTGTGTTGGTTTTCTATATACCGTATGCCCCAGACGTCTTTCTTTTCGAGAAATGAGAACGTCTAAGAATGCCAGTTTCTTCTCATTTTCAATTTCCATGGTAAATTTAATATTCGGGTGTATGTCATTGATATGGTTAAGGAATTCATTGCCTTTTCTTCTAGTTTTTCCATAAAGAAATTAGCAATAACTGGGCTAAGTGGGCTTCCCATTGAAACACCATCTAATTGCTCATATATTTTGTTATTGAAAATGAAATATGAAGATGTTAAGCATATTTTGAAGAGATTGGATATATCACTTGGGAAAAGTAGTTCAATTTCCCTCATGGCTTCATCTAACGGGACCTTTGTGAACAGGGATACTACATCAAAGCTGACTAGAACGTCATTTGGATCAATGGTAATCTCTTTGATCTTTTCGATGAAATGTGTGGAATCTCTTACATAGGAAGATGTATTACCAATGTGTGGCTGTAGTAGTGTGGACAAATATTTCGCAAGTTCATAGGTTGGTGATCCAATGGTGTTGACTATTGGTCGGAGCGGTTGGTTTTGTGAATTTTTGGTAGACCATACAGCCTAGGAATGAGAGCCTCACTTCTACACAGTCGTTTTTTGGTGTTGTCATCCAATGAAGAAGATTTGATAGGGCGATTTACAATTTGGACGGTTGCTTGTGTTGGGTCCCGTTTCAGTTCTTTGTATATCAAAGATTCCAGTAAAACATCTATCTTATTCAAATAGTCCTCTTTGTTTAAGACAACGGTTGCATTACCTTTGTCAGCCGGTAGAATCAGAATTTTCTCATCTCTGTTCAATTCCCTGATGGCCTGCACTTCGGTTTTCGACAAATTACTCTTGGGTGGTTTAGCCTTACGTAGTATTTGTGTACATTCTGTACGAATTTCTTCTGCCTGTTCTTCGGGAAAGGTTCTAATAGCAGTTTCAATGTTGGCTATTATGTCTTCATTTGGTATTCGTGTTTGTGATATTGCAAAGTTTCCGCCTTTGGAAAGAGCGGCGATTTCAGTGGAAGAGAGAGTGCGGTCAGATAAGTTGATTACTGTTGGTTATTAATAAGTACATTGTCAGCTCTTCTAAGTTTCTCGAACTTGCTTTTCTGTCTATCCGTGTTTCTAATGAATTCATTTTTCATATTTCGATATGAAATTGCATCGATTTTGTCCCAATCATACATATGCATGTTGTTAGCTAGTTTATAACTGATGTCCAATAATTCTTCGTCTGTTTGGGCTAGTACTATCCTGGTGTAGTGGATTCGTACTCGTAATAAGGCTTGCTCTGTTCTGATATATATTCTTCGAGCTTGAGTGGATCTGATGTTGTAATTGAGTCTTAAGTTGAAAATACGACAGTTTTATTAATAGGCAACATTAATAACAATCAGATTTAACAAAGCGCTATAAAATTTGAAGTAAATGTTAAAAAACACCGCCTTTCTGTTAAACACATATTTGGGCTCTTTTCTGCGTGTTACATTCAACACAGTTCGGCCATCAATTCTATTAATTATCGTTTCATTATAATTTTTCAATTCATTTATATTATTATGTTTTATTTTGAACACCTCCTTTTTCTTGGATCCCCAAAAACAAAAATCTGGTGGTGTCACGTCTGGTGAACGAGGAGGCAACAGGACTATTTGTAGCAATTCATCTGTTTTCAAAACAGCGTCGCAACATTATTTTTACGCCACTATGAAATTGTGTGCTGACGCTCTATCCTGTTGAAAATAGATCATCTGACGGGCCTCCTATCAAGATCATCGACAAACTTTTCACTTTCTTATTGTGCTGTTATAGTAATAAAATATTGTCATTCGTATACGTACCATAATTGAGTATTTGGACACTCATGAGGTTTTATTTGCCAAAACAAAGACATTTTTTGTACTAGTAAGAGAAAGAAATATTTCCAAGTCGCTCATTTTCTACAGGAAGAAAGATCACAAAAGCTTTGTTTGTTGTTGAGAATGTAGTCACGAATATTTGAGTGTCACAAAAATACATAATATATTTAACATTATTTACTGGGGTGATGTGTATTCTGCACCAAGTCCAGACTCTGCAATGAAAAAATGTATCGAAATTACCATAAATGCCCTGGAAACGTGCACAGAGAGGCGCCAAATACGAAGAAAAACCACTAGAATAGCACCTTGGGTAACAAAGGATTACTTAATTCTATTAACAAAAAAAACAAATTATTTCGCCAAATGCACCTATCGAAACAAGCTACCGCATTGATCCAAAGGGCAAAATCAAATAATTTATAAAAAAACAAATAGATAATAATCAGAATAATTCTAAAATCTCATGGGATGTTACCAAACAAATATCGAATACAAAGTAACAAAAGACTATTATTCATAAAATAAAAAATCCTTCTAATAATGACATCCTAACAGATAAAATGCAAATTGCGAACGCATTCAATGCATCCTTCGTAGAAACAGGCAAAACTCTTGCTAATAAGATCAAAAACAACACAAATTTCGAAATAAAAAGGTCATTTTTTGAATTGATATTGCCGATACTTGATGAAAATCCATTATATACATTATAATGACACTATAGTTCAAATGATTTTCACATAAAGAGGGTTTACAAAACCACGACAATTGTTTCGCTTTACAAAAGCTTCTTCAAGTGGTGAAGATATACTAAATTACATATTTGCTATGTTACTTTGAATACTTATCCAAAATTAATTAGGGTTCGGTTGTATACCTAACTCCCAATAAATTCCCAATAGGTACTTTTACATTTCTATTAATTAAATCTAACCTTTCCAGGAAAACAAATTGATTAGTGGTGACGAATTTAATTCGAGTTGGTCCTTGAGCAAGTACTGAGAATTTTTCCATTTATTAATCTCCATACTTTCTAAAAGAGTTAGCTTCTTACCTTTGTTTTCAACATGAAGGATTTCAAAATCATGGTCGAAAGTATGGTTTCCAATTAATAAATGGTCAGCATACGTGGAATTTGTTTTCCCGTTTACAAAACTACTTCTGTGCTCGGCTAGGCGTTGTTCGAAGGTTCTACCAGTTTGGCCAAGATAAAACTTGGGGCAACTACCACAGTTTAATTTATAGACTCCACATTTTTCTTGTTTATCCACCCTATCTTTGTTATTTTTAATATGTCTGCCCAAACTATTGTCTGTCTTAAATACAATATTTAAACCTTGCTTTTTCAAAAAATTACCTATTTTATTGCTTGGTTCACCGATATATGTAATTGTTTTGAACCTTTGGTGGTCTTTTGTAGTAGGATAAACTTCTTGAATAGCTTTTTTGTATTTCTTCTTGGTTAGAAGGTTGTCTATCAAAGATGATTTATAGCCATTGTTAACTGCAATTTGTTTAATAATATTAAGTTCTTTATTAAAATTTGAAGTACTAAGAGGAATGCTAAGTAATCTATGTATCATACTGTTGTAAGCTGCTACTTTGTGTTGATATGGGTGTGATGAGCTATTGTGAATTGTGATATCTTTATGCGATAGTTTGTAGAAAATAGAAAATTCATGTTTATTATTTACTTTAGTTATTGTTAGGTCCAAAAAATTAATTGAATTGTCCTTTTCAGACTCTATTGTAAAGTTGATAGTAGGGTGAAGAGAATCAATAAATTCCAAGAATTGATCTAATTGCCTCCTTGTTCCAGTGAAACCTACCAAAATATCATCAACATACCTATACCAATATATAAAGTTTTTGAACATATTATTTCCTTTTATATGTTCTGGCCAGTTTGGATGTTGTCTCTCTTTTCAGTAATGTTTATCTTGATACTTGCCTTAGAGCGGTAGATAAAAATTGGGATCGTATCAGCAGTCATTGCACTATTGAAAAAGATTGTTTTTCCATCTTAATAACATTTCTTTTCGAAAATAACTATTTTTCATTTAATGGAAAATATTACAGACAAACTTTTGGAACACCAATGGGATCTTCAATCTCACCAATTCTTGCAGCTTATGTTATGGATGAATTGCTAGACACAGTGTTACCAGTCCTCTCTTTTAACTTATTTTTCATCAAAAAATATGTGGATGATATAATTTTAGCATTACCTAAAAATGGTAAAACTGAAATTTTGGATACTTTCAATAGTTATGACTCATGCATAAAATTCACAATCGAAACAGAAGATTCAGATCTCTCAGTACCTTTCCTTGATACAAAACTTATACGATCGATTGATAACACAATATTAATTGATTGGTATAGAAAACCATGCAGTTCAGGAAGGTATTTGAATTTCTTTTCTTATCACAAATTTTCGATGAAAGTGAATTTGTTGAAACAAATGAAAGACAGAGTACTTAAAATTTCTGATATATCTTTTCATAATAAAAATTTGAAAATACTTCAAGAACTTTTCATACAAAATTCTTATTCACCATCTTTAGTTAATAACATCTTGTTTAGCTCATATTTAACAGAAGTTGATAATAGTGTAAGACAAAATATGAATTCTCATAATGAACAACCAGTTGCAGATTTGAATCAAAATTCAATTTTCTTTGCTCCATTACCTTACATCAAGGAAATAACACCCAAACTAACCAGAATTTTACAACCATTTGATAATATCAAAATTGCAAATAGAACAGTTACTTCAATAAGACAAATATATTCAAAAGTAAAGCACAAAAATGATATTTTCTCACTTTCAAATGTTGTTTATAGTATCCCTTGTCTTGATTGTGAAAAAAATTACATTGGCCAAACTAAAAGATTACTAAATTATAGAATCACTCCTCACAAAAGTGATACTAGACTACATCCTGAAAGATGTGCTTCAGCAAAACATGTCAATGACCTTGACCACCGAATGAACTACTCTTCAACAAAAGTTCTTGCAAGAGAATCACATCTTTCAAAAAGATCTTTCTTAGAAATGGCCTTTATCTCTCAAGAGAATAACTCCATCAATAAACGAACAGATATAAGCCATTTGAGTGAAATTTATTCGTTTTTACTTTCTCTTGACATAAAACACCATGAAATCAGAGTAACCGAACGCAGAAATTCTAACCTACACTGAAGTTTATTTGTCGGAACAAAGTAATGTCACTTGTCAAATTAATAACTGTCACATTTGAAAATAAACAAATGAAGTATGTCTCTATGTACAACTAATTTGTCATTTCGTCCAGTTTATCAGTTTTGTATTTTTTAAAAAAAGAACTGAAAATACGGCATTTCTGATATGTAATTAGCAGAAACGTAATCTTTTGTTTAAAAAAATGGTTCTTATAAATAACTTTTATGAACATATATGTAAGCATCCTCAAATAAGATAGTCTCCCTGATGATGGAATAAAAGATTCCGAAAGCTTGAAAAAACTTAAAAGAGTTTCCTTTTACATCGCTGCAGGCCCTACAAACAGTTTTACTCTTAACTAGTCAGCGACTATCCTTTTTTTCTATATATATATATATATATATATATATATATATATATATATATATATATATATATATATATATATATATATATATATATGTTTATACAGTGACCGCCAAAAAGTATGTACCATATGGGAAAAATTTTTATTATTGGAGTATTGGAAAAAATATTCTGGGGAAAAGTTTGTGCATGTCCGATAACCTAAAAATCGATTTTGACACATGTCACTTGATCGCTAGAATGGCGGCAAAATGAAAAAAATGTAATGCAAAGGCAAATTCTACATATAAAGTAGGTATACTGTTAATAAACTAAGGACAATTTTATTCAAATTTAGGAAGCTCAAAGAAATCCTGCCGCTAAAAATGTTGTACTATTCTCTTGTGGAAAGTCATGCACATTCGCTATGCAATAGCAGTGTGGGGTGGAGCTCTGAATACTCATATTAATGTTATTGGAGTTATGCTAAGGCGTTTTTTAAAGCTGATATTTTCCAAAAACAATAGATATCCATCTGATGATCTATACATGGAAACACAAATGTTAGACATAAGACAATTGTATTTTTTATGCTCCAGTGTGAAATATCACGCAAGCAAACATACAGCATTGCTCCCTTCTCATCAGTATAATACTTGTCAGCGAAATCACTTCATTACACCTCTAATGGTTGAGGTCGCCGCTTAACGCTCTTGTACTTATTTCGCTCCTAAATTATACAATACAATTCCTGAATTAATAAAATCTATTTTAAATATCAGCAGCTTCAAAGGAGCATTGAAGAAGCACATCCTTCAAAGCCAAAGAACTGAGCTGCTACGGCTATTCGAGTGAGTAATAAAAAAAATTTATCGATCCACAATTTCAAATTTTAATTTCCATGCGTACCCTATTTTATATCTATTAGACATTTTTTTATATACTCACTGTTTTATTGTTACTGTTTCATCGCTTATGATGGTTATTGTATTGTTCATCGTTTATTGATGATTGTATTGTATTGTTATTATTTACATTTTATGTCTTTACATTCTACATTTGACATTTTATATTTTATGTTTCATATTTTACATTTTATATTTAATATTTTAGATTTTACACATATTCTAGATTGTACCTATTTATTTTATAGTTCACTTTTTCCACTTATAATATTTTTCTTCGCGAAACAAGTGCTTTGCACTTATCGCAAAAGTTTTTATTCACTTCGATTCAAAATGAATGATTAAATATTGGGTTTTCCATTAAAAAAAATCGTTTCATGAAATATTTTGAAAACGCGACTGTCAATTTTTGTTTGGTCTTCAGCCATTAAAAATGCCACTTGTTTGCCCATTTAACCGTTTTCGAATAATAACGGAATTGGCAATGGTGCCGTTTTAAATTGGAACACCCTGTATACCGAAACTCATTTAGAAAAATACCAGGGAAATCTTCACCTTGTTCCTAATGACAAAAATATATTTACAATTATTATTTTTATTATTATAATGAATGGAGAATGGTAAAATGAGAAGAATATCGTGATTTCTTGATAAAGGTATACTTGGTCTATATTATAGTCCAGGAGACAGTGAATTTTTTTCGTACTTGCAATAAATTTGTATCGTATCTCTTTTTTCTTCATTCGTTAAAGCCATTTTTCGCCAAAAATTCAATGACTTGTACAAAAACAAAATTTCATTTAGTGTGAAAAATTGAAAGTCAAATTTAGAAACATCAAAGTCAAATCCTATTATGATAAGAATGCATTTTTTTTCAATAACTCCAATTTTTCGAAAAAGAATGATAACTTATGGATACAACATTGAAAAGGTAAAATCTGGTTCTATTCAAAACAAAAAGAATCCAATGTAGCACCCATAAGAAAAAATAAAGTGGATGATGGTGGCCGGAAGACGAAACGTCGGATAGCAAATCTGAAAACACCATTAAGTAGCAGGGAAAAAGTGACAATATGGAAGTGCAATTTCTTTTCGAATCCTTCGTAAAAAAAATCCAGAAAAAATTTAAAACCATTTTCCGAAATTTTTGTTTTTCCGGATATCTACGGATATACTCGGAATTTCAGAACTTTGTCAACGTCAAATTGTTAGTCAGGTAAATGCGCAACTTTGCCACAATTCAACCATCTTCGTATCTCTCATAGTTTCCGAGATCCCAATGGTGAGGATCGAATCTGAAACACCCTGTAGGTCCATAAGAAATATTAAGCGAGAACCACCGCCATATTTCATATCGAGACAGTCCCTAGAAACCGTCCTTACATATTCCCGCCAACTTTGATAATATTCTTTATTGCGAACACAACACCGATATCCACCGATGCGGCTGTAATTCATGTGGACAACAGTTATACGGATGTTGGTGGAAAACTGGAAAATTTACGACAGCAATAGAGTCAACGGCATCTGCGCGAGATCTATAAAAATGTTATACGGTGTATCTTGGAAGGCTTTGTCCGTAATCATGGTTCCTGTTCGGTTGTATTCTACGAAGGCATAGAAGGGCCAACAACAAAATATTTTTTCTACGACAACCTCGATAAATGTTCATTTTATAACCGTAACTTCAATCATAAACAAGCACATTTTGTGCAGAATTTCATTTTTGCATCGGTTGCTAGGCAAGTTGCTAAGCAACAAATGCGAAATGGAATATTTCATGTCAGGTCTAGGTTCACTATGAAATCACGACGACTACGGCTTGTCAAATTATGACGTCCAGCGACAAATTGATGAAATGTCAGCAGATCGTTTCTGTCAAAGTTTTAGTAGGTAACGAGTAATTTCATAGTTGTTTTCTATATTGATTAAAATGGAAACTGATAGTGACATCGACTTAGATTTGACACCTCCGAACATAATAGAAACAGCCATGTTGAGGTGAAGGTAACAACACTGAATTTATTACCTGAAACGTCGAAGAGTATGTATCAACGCGCTTATAACCTTTTTTTGGAATGGAAGGTAGATCAAAAGACAAAATCGTTTTCCGATAACGTTTTAATGGCTTATTTTGGCGACTTGGCCAAAAAATTTAAAAGTTCCACTTTGTGGTCACACTTCTCAATGCTGAGAACGACTCTTAGTATCTATAATAATATAGATATTGCCAAATATTTGAAACTGAAAGCATTCCTCAAGCGGCAGTCTATATTCAATAATTGCACATTCAACTTCAATTAGATACATACATACATTTACCTGTGGACCTATTAGAAATAGCAATAAAGAAAAAATTTACATCTTTCTTCAATTTATATTATAATTCTGATAGAAAGCCCATTAGAGGCGAATTCGGAGTAATGAAATATCATCAGTTTATTTCTTTCAAAGTTTTTGCAATGTATGCATGTATTAAACCTGAACGAAATGTTGTCATAGAAAAAGCGCAACAAAATGGGCATCATTGCATAATATACTATTTCAAAGCATTTGGAATTGCCACTTCAAAGTGACAATCGTCACTTTGAAGTGATAATTGTAACTTTGAACTGGCAATTACAAAGGCGTAGAAGGGTCAAAATATATTTCCAAGTAACAATTATTGTCAATTCAAAGAGACAATTGTCACTTCAAAGTGACAATTGCCAGTTCAAAGTGACAATTATAGGGTGGGGGGGCAAAAGGGTATAGTCCAAATTTGGTCAAAATGAGTTAACTTAGCCCATCGACAAACAAAGTTGTTTACTCTCATATGGCCACATTGATATAGCTTCATCTACACGGTAGCATGAGAAATAATTTGGTATGAGTCCCAACTTGCAATTTCAGACAGGTCCGCATGGTATAAGCTGGTCGAATTTTCTGAAATCTATCGACTTGTACGGACTTGTATCATACTGACCACGTACGAGGACATATTGAAAAATTATTAGCAAACCAATCCTCCACAGCTTTTATTACCTCCTCGTTGAAAGAAAATTTACGACCTTTTAAACTTTTTTTCAGTTGAGGAAAAAGATGATAGTCGGACGGAGCCAAATCTGGTGAATAAGGGGGTTGTTCTAGTAATTCAAACCCTAAATCACGATTTTTTTGCATGGCAACATGAGATTTGTGTGCAGGGGCGTTGTCCTGCAAAAACAAAGCACCTTTGGATAGCCTTCCGCATCTTTTCTCTTCAATTTTTTACCGTAGAGTGGTCAGTAATGTCAAATAGTAATCTCCAGTTATTGTTCTACCTTGTCCAAAAAATCAATCATGATTACTCCATGGCAATTCCAAAAAACTGAAGCAAGAACTTTTTCAGCAGATTTTTGGACACGAAACTTCTTAGGTCTTGGAGAACCAGAGTGTCGCCATTCCATCGATTGTTGCTTTGTTTCTGGATCGTAGAAATTCAAGTCTCATCCATAGTAACAACTCGGTTTAAGAAGTCTACATCGTTTTCAAATCGAGCACAGATCGAACCCTTGCACGCTTTTGGTCAACATTCAAACATGATTCGTATGAAATATTCAGTGCTACAGATATCTGTTTTAGCCCAATTCGACGGCCTGTTAAAATCATGTCATGAACTGCATCGATATTTTCGGGGAACTGACACAGAAACTGGCCTTCCCGATCGGTCATCATCTTCAATGGAAAATTTACCTCTTTTGAAGCTTGCAGTCCAATTTTTCACGGTCGCATACGAAGGATCACCAAGGGTATTAAGCATATCTTCCTAAATCTGCTTACCTTTTAACCCTTTTAAATACAGGTACTTGATGATGGCTCGATACTCCAATTTTTCGATTTTCATAATTTCAGTGGACATATTTTTTCTTTCAATTTATTGCGTAACTCTGGTTTACTTTTTTGGCGTCAAACTTTACACTGACACTTCTAATAATTTATTGTTCGTTGCTATGGTAACGTAATATTTTGTTTATGCAGGGAACTGGTCTAGGCTAACTAGGTATCAATACATCCTCGTACATGTGCTTGAAAGCAGAAGGTTTCCTCTGCCGTATTTAGTAGTAATCTTGAGTTTGGAGAATGTGATTGTATACCACAGTGTTTATAGGTTATAAACCATAATTTTCACATGGTGAGTAGCCGAACGTTAAAAATATTAAACATGGAATGGTCAAATGTCCCTGAGTCTCCAAAACAAATGTTATTGTCGGTATTTAAATCAATAATCACGTTTTTACTCGTGCTTTGTTCTTTACTAAAACCGCGAAAATTACATTGTTTAATTGTCTATTTTAAAGGCCTTGGCACACAAAAAGCGAACTCTCCGCGCGAACTGATTCGCTCGGTAGAGCGAACTTTGTACCCTGTACCCTGGTGTACAACTGGTATAATGTGATGTTGCATCATCCCAGCAGAACAGAAGGTGAACCACCGCGGCGTACCAGTTGTGTACATGGTACAGGCTACAAAGTACGAACTGAACGAACCAGTTCGCGCGGAAAATTCGCTTTCTGTGTGCCAACGCCTTAGAGGCTTTACGAACTCTGTAACTTGCTAGAGATTAAAAATAGGTAGGTGGGTATGTGGGTTAGTTGTTCCTTCCGGTTTATTGCGAGCCTAAGAATTTACTATGGAAATATTCAAACCATTTAATCAGATTGCCACATGTATTTATAAAGAATTGACGACAATTAGATCTGATACACATTGTCCTTCATTCTGACACATGTGGTGGTAAGAATAAAAATGCTTCTTTGGAGACTGTAGACCACAAGTTTTTGGTACCAGAGCACACCCATATGGAGTGTGATATTCCACCATGGCCTTATCGAAAAACAGAAGAAGAAACTAAAAGACACAATTTCTCATCCATATGACTGGTACCAGCCCATCCGGAGAATGGGAAAGAAGAATAAGTATGAAGTCATTGAACTCACATACGAAGATTCTTTAAATTTTCAGCAGTTACTTACCAATGAATTTGTTTTGCGAAAAAAAGACGTAAGCGGAAATCATTATGCTAGGTGGATTCGTTACACTAAAGGAAATGCTGCTGAAATTTTGTTTAAGAGCTTTTTAGATGAGTACGAACCATTTCAATGTTTCTATATACTGAGAAGAGGCCGTTCTAGTACTAACCTAATGCCAGCGAAACAGCATAATGCGATATCCGATATCAGAAGAGAAGAAAAATTATATTTTGGACCTATTGCCGTTAGTTAATCCTATTTTTCACGATCTTTATAAAGGTTTCAAAACAACAAACTAGCGAGATGAAATATATCCAGGAGAAGAGAACGGCAAACAAGAATAAACTAATAGAAATTTATTTTAAAATAAAATAATTTACTTTATTTAACTATAATTGTAATATTTTTATACATGTAACTACTTTAACTAGCTGGAAACATATTTTTCAATAAAATAGTACAATTCTCTACTCGTACAAGAACTTATTTAAGTATGAAAGCAAATTCATTATTATTTTTTAGCTCTCCTGTTAAAGATTAGTTTTGAACTTATACCCTTTTGCCCCCCACTATAGAATTGTCACTTCAAAGTGACAATTGTCAGTTCAAAGTGACAATTGTCACTTTGAAGTGGCAATTCCAAATGTTTTGAAAAATATTTTATTGTTGGTCCCTCTACGCCTTCGTAGTATTCAACTAGTCAGATATCAAACTATTGAGTATTTTGGGAAAACTCAGTATCTATCTAGTATGAGCCTCAGGCTTAGACGTTACTAATGAAAAATGTTGACAAGAAATTGTTGGGGTTAGAGAAAACCCAGTTTTTCTCAGTTAGCCAACGTTTTGGCATTATGTTTCGACATCCTCAGGGCTCTAAACTATAAAATTATAGACAAATACAAGAGGCAAATGTCACAAAAAAACAAATTTTTATAAAAGTGAAAAATAAAAACGTGTAAACGTTTATAGCTAAAATTAATATTTTTGATTTTTTTAATGCCGCCTCAAATTCCGAAACCGGTCTTGAGATTTTTTTAAAATTAATTTTGTAGAGAATATCTACAAAATGGCCCTTCATACTACCAGATCGGTGCGTTTTTCAATGAGAAAATCCGAGAAAACCTCGAAAAAGAGACCATTCTTCAAAAATTCATATTTTTCATAAATCTGAAGCTGAACAAACAATATTGCGGAAGCTGATAGATAATAAATAAAGTGTGGTTCAACTGGGCCTTGGGTATGTCCGATGTGTAGATTTTGCACAATCGCGTTATAAACAGTTTAAGTGCAAATCTTTCTAAATGCGCCGATTCAAGGGAAAACATCTTATTCAAATTTCTTAAACTGCATTTGGAAGTAGGGATCAATATCTACAATTCGTTGATTTTCGATTTTCACCTACGAGGTGAGAAATGTGTTGAAAATGTCACTGGAAATGACTCTAAATGCGTCAAAGTTCACCCTAGGTCGCCCGAACTCAACTCGAGTTTACTTCAGTGCGACTTCGGGTGACTTCGGACGCACTTTGAAGCGTTTTGATCAACTTTCAGTGACTCTCAGGTGAAAATCCAAAAATAAAGTTTGTTGATATTGATCTCTACTTCCAGATGCCGTTTACAGAATTTGAATACGACGATTTCCCTTAAAAAGACGCATCTTGCAAGATGTACCCTCAAATTCATAACGCCAATGTACAAAACTACACAATTGAACCACATATTATTTATTATCTATCAGTTTCCGTAATAATATTTGTTTATTTTCAGATTTTTTAAAATTAAATTAAAAATTAAAATGAAAATTTTTGAAAAATGCTCTCTTTTTCGAGGGTTTTCCGGATTTTCTCAGTGGAAAATGCACCGACCCATTCATTTATTATGTTTTCGCATAATCTAAATAATGTCTCATCATTCTTTAGCATCAATGGCTGATTCATTGTTTAAAGAGATCTTTCTCTTTAAACAATGACTGATTTTTTGGTCTTCCTGCTGGCGCCATCTTACACAAGATTGACCATGCTCTCATTGCTTTTGTATTCGTAAAACCAGATTGATGAAACTTTAACAGTCCTACTACTCGAATGAAGATGTCGCGCACCCAATATATTTTCAGTATTGGCTATAGCGTTGTATGAGGATACCCATACAACGGCAATAGCATTGTTTATATAGAATTAAGATAGTTAGCCAACCTTATGGGATTTATATTGGATTCAAATGGATGCGACATGTAGATGGCGACAGTGATCTCGCATCCAAGTCATGTCGTTACTTCCGTGATCTGGCCTCCTAGTCATGTCGTAACTTGATTGAAACAATGGGACATCATTAAAATCAGGATTTTTTAAAGAAACCGAATTAAAATGATGTAAAATATTCATGTTTGTAACTAATCACGCTAGATGACAATCGCGTTTGAGTCCAATACCTTTTCCACAGGCATTGACTATCTTACTTCTATTAAACAATGTCATTATTGAATTTGCCTGTATCCATCTTGAACTGTAGGCAAATTGATCACCGTACCTAGTAACAGAGAAATTCCCGATAATAATATTTCTGATCGTTGCCAAACGGTTGAATGGGGAACTGCCTCAAGATTTCTCTTTAAACAATAATTGGTTGCATGTAGCCATGTACGTTTTGACATTGTTTATAGAGAAACAATGGTAATGACGTTCATTAAAGAAAATTTTTAACCACATCTCAATTCAGTTGAATGTAAGTTTTAGAATGGTTTTACTATATTGAATACCGAATCAATATTAAATTATTAATTCAATACAATGATTCAATGTTTCTAATGGTGCCCACAGTACCCTCTAACGTGGCTTCGGCTACTTAAAGAATCTATCGAACCTTCGACACAGTAGAAATCTACTTCCATTGGGCGAAGATCGCTAGCAGCGCCATTTGACAGTTCGGTTGTGTGTTGAGTGCTCTGTTTGATAATATATGGTTTTTAACATTGGTTTTTAATGTATTGGTTCAAAAATAAACAAATCAAAATATATTGTGACTCGTGAATAATCTAAAGATCTGGATTACCTACGTGTTAGTTTAGTTATCTGTGGACAATAACATCAAAACCTGCTTGACGAGATTTACAGGTAAGTTTCTTATTATCAGTATTCAGGGGTTAATCAAAAGAGGGTTCTTTTGAATTTCTGGACAATCATTAGCAACAGTACGTTACTTTCTGACTCTAACATGTTGATGAGTTTGGGGGTAATAGTTCTGATATTTGTATAAGTATAGGTACTACAGTTAACCATGGGGTAGGTCGGCTAGCCAAATTAGTTGTTTACATTGTCGGGGGTTAGGCCAGCCATGTTTGTTATGAGATTATTATTTTTTCAGTCCTTTTTCATTCATCGGTGAGATTTGATTGCATTCAAATACCTATTCCCTAATCATATAACCTTGGCACATCTATTTCCACACCTTGAGCCATAATTTTAGCACTTATGCGAATCGAAACATTTTAGTTTCTATTTGAATAACTAAACGGAATATAAATTCAACCTTGTGTGCATTTATTGAGATTTATTGACTCACCAAGTTCATGTGACCTTTGTGATTATGAAAACGATACTCACGTATATTTGTTTCTAATTTTGAAGCCTGTACAGTTTTCTGACACAAGAAATAATCTCGGATACTTAGGTATATATATAAGTATAGTGAAGTGGTGGATGAGATGAGTCAAATTGTCAAATTATAGGGCTATATACCAGTGTGAAAACAGAAACGGTTGCAGCGCCAGAAACGAAATATTAGTACATGCGCAAGGGTGTCATATGTTACTCCATGAAAATCTTCCGAATTTATATTGCAATTGTGGTTTTCTATATTATTATCATGAAAATGATCAAGTTGAAAGAAGGTTTAGACACAAACATGATAAAATTATGATAATGGTGCTTTTAATAAAACATGAGATCATATTTATCAGTGGCTGGGACAATCACATATATCATGGAATGAAAAGTGCGTTTCTGGAAATTTAGTTTCCAGTGTATATTCAGAACGATCTTATAAAGCATTCCTACCACATTTCAGATTTTGTATCTCAATACGCACCCTGCAAACTACCCCCGAAATCACCGAAATCTACTAAATAGCGTTAATTTATCGCTTCTGGGAATTTATTTCTCAATGTATATTCAAAACGATATGAGAAAGCATATCTACCCCATTTCAGATTTTGTATCTCGATACGCACCCTAGAAACTACCCCCGAAATCACCGAAATATACAAAATTTCGTTAATTCGTCGTTTCTGGAAATTTATTTCTGACTGTACTTATATTCAAAACGATTCGAGGAAGCATACCTACCCCTTTTCAGATTTTGTATCTCAATGAACACCCTGGAAACTACCCCCGAAATCACCGAAATATATGAAATTGCGTTAATTTATCGTTTCTGGAAATTTCTTGCTGATTGTATGTTCGAAACGATCTGAGGAAGCATACCTACCCCATTTCAGATTTTGTATATCAATACTCACCCTGGAAACTTCCCCCGTAATTACCGAAATCTACAAAATTACGTAAATTCATCGTTTCTGGAAATTTCTTTCTGACTGTATATTCAAAAAGACTCGAGGAAGCATACCTACCCCTTTTCAGATTTTGTATCTCAATAAACACCCTGGAAACTACCCCCGAAATCACCGAAATATACGAAATTGCGTTAATTCATCGTTTCTGGAAATTTCTTGCTGACTGTATGTTCGAAACGATCTGATAAAGCATACCTAACCCATTTCAGATTTTGTATCTCGATACGCACCCTGGAAACTACCCCCGAAATCACCGAAATATACAAAATTACGTAAATTCATCGTTTCTGGAAATTTCTTTCTGACTGTATATTCAAAACGACTCGAGGAAGCATACCTACCCCTTTTCAGATTTTGTATCTCAATAAACACCCTGGAAACTACCCCCGAAATCACCGAAATATACGAAATTGCGTTAATTCATCGTTTCTGGAAATTTCTTGCTGACTGTATGTTCGAAACGATCTGATAAAGCATACCTAACCCATTTCAGATTTTGTATCTCGATACGCACCCTGGAAACTACCCCCGAAATCACCGAAATATACAAAATTACGTAAATTCATCGTTTCTGGAAATTTCTTTCTGACTGTATATTCAAAACGACTCGAGGAAGCATACCTACCCCTTTTCAGATTTTGTATCTCAATAAACACCCTGGAAACTACCCCCGAAATCACCGAAATATACGAAATTGCGTTAATTCATCGTTTCTGGAAATTTCTTGCTGACTGTATGTTCGAAACGATCTGATAAAGCATACCTAACCCATTTCAGATTTTGTATCTCGATACGCACCCTGGAAACTACCCCCGAAATCACCGAAATATACAAAATTACGTAAATTCATCGTTTCTGGAAATTTCTTTCTGACTGTATATTCAAAACGACTCGAGGAAGCATACCTACCCCTTTTCAGATTTTGTATCTCAATAAACACCCTGGAAACTACCCCCGAAATCACCGAAATATACGAAATTGCGTTAATTCATCGTTTCTGGAAATTTCTTGCTGACTGTATGTTCGAAACGATCTGATAAAGCATACCTAACCCATTTCAGATTTTGTATCTCGATACGCACCCTGGAAACTACCCCCGAAATCACCGAAATATACAAAATTACGTAAATTCATCGTTTCTGGAAATTTCTTTCTGACTGTATATTCAAAACGACTCGAGGAAGCATACCTACCCCTTTTCAGATTTTGTATCTCAATAAACACCCTGGAAACTACCCCAGAAATCACCGAAATATACGAAATTGCGTTAATTCATCGTTTCTGGAAATTTCTTGCTGACTGTATGTTCGAAACGATCTGATAAAGCATACCTACCCCATTTCAGATTTTGTATCTCGATACGCACCCTGGAAACTACCCCCGAAATCACCGAAATATACAAAATTACGTAAATTCATCGTTTCTGGAAATTTCTTTCTGACTGTATATTCAAAACGACTCGAGGAAGCATACCTACCCCTTTTCAGATTTTGTATCTCAATAAACACCCTGGAAACTACCCCCGAAATCACCGAAATATACGAAATTGCGTTAATTCATCGTTTCTGGAAATTTCTTGCTGACTGTATGTTCGAAACGATCTGATAAAGCATACCTAACCCATTTCAGATTTTGTATCTCGATACGCACCCTGGAAACTACCCCCGAAATCACCGAAATATACAAAATTACGTAAATTCATCGTTTCTGGAAATTTCTTTCTGACTGTATATTCAAAACGACTCGAGGAAGCATACCTACCCCTTTTCAGATTTTGTATCTCAATAAACACCCTGGAAACTACCCCAGAAATCACCGAAATATACGAAATTGCGTTAATTCATCGTTTCTGGAAATTTCTTGCTGACTGTATGTTCGAAACGATCTGATAAAGCATACCTAACCCATTTCAGATTTTGTATCTCGATACGCACCCTGGAAACTACCCCCGAAATCACCGAAATATACAAAATTACGTAAATTCATCGTTTCTGGAAATTTCTTTCTGACTGTATATTCAAAACGACTCGAGGAAGCATACCTACCCCTTTTCAGATTTTGTATCTCAATAAACACCCTGGAAACTACCCCAGAAATCACCGAAATATACGAAATTGCGTTAATTCATCGTTT
This sequence comes from Chrysolina oricalcia, assembly GCA_944452925.2. NCBI lineage: Eukaryota > Metazoa > Arthropoda > Insecta > Coleoptera > Chrysomelidae > Chrysolina > Chrysolina oricalcia. The sequence goes on from OX101811.2 coordinate 68,693,072, forward strand.
CTGGAAATTTCTTGCTGACTGTATGTTCGAAACGATCTGATAAAGCATACCTACCCCATTTCAGATTTTGTATCTCGATACGCACCCTGGAAACTACCCCCGAAATCACCGAAATATACAAAATTACGTAAATTCATCGTTTCTGGAAATTTCTTTCTGACTGTATATTCAAAACGACTCGACGAAGCATACCTACCCCTTTTCAGATTTTGTATCTCAATAAACACCCTGGAAACTACCCCCGAAATCACCGAAATATACGAAATTGCGTTAATTCATCGTTTCTGGAAATTTCTTGCTGATTGTATGTTCGAAACGATCTGATAAAGCATACCTAACCCATTTCAGATTTTGTATCTCAATACGCACCCTGGAAACTACCCCCGAAATCACCGAAATATACAAAATTACGTAAATTCATCGTTTCTGGAAATTTCTTTCTGACTGTATATTCAAAACGACTCGAGGAAGCATACCTACCCCTTTTCAGATTTTGTATCTCAATAAACACCCTGGAAACTACCCCCGAAATCTCCGAAATATACGAAATTGCGTTAATTCATCGTTTCTGGAAATTTCTTGCTGACTGTATGTTCGAAACGATCTGATAAAGCATACCTAACCCATTTCAGATTTTGTATCTCAATACGCACCCTGGAAACTACCCCCGAAATCACCGAAATATACAAAATTACGTAAATTCATCGTTTCTGGAAATTTCTTCCTGACTGTATATTCAAAACGATTCGAGGAAGCATACCTACCCCTTTTCAGATTTTGTATCTCAATAAACACCCTGGAAACTACCCCCGAAATCACCGAAATATACGAAATTGCGTTAATTCATCGTTTCTGGAAATTTCTTTCTGACTGTATATTCAAAACGACTCGAGGAAGCATACCTACCCCTTTTCAGATTTTGTATCTCAATAAACACCCTGGAAACTACCCCCGAAATCACCGAAATATACAAAATTACGTAAATTCATCGTTTCTGGAAATTTCTTTCTGACTGTATATTCAAAACGACTCGAGGAAGCATACCTACCCCTTTTCAGATTTTGTATCTCAATAAACACCCTGGAAACTACCCCCGAAATCTCCGAAATATACGAAATTGCGTTAATTCATCGTTTCTGGAAATTTCTTGCTGACTGTATGTTCGAAACGATCTGATAAAGCATACCTAACCCATTTCAGATTTTGTATCTCGATACGCACCCTGGAAACTACCCCCGAAATCACCGAAATATACAAAATTACGTAAATTCATCGTTTCTGGAAATTTCTTTCTGACTGTATATTCAAAACGACTCGAGGAAGCATACCTACCCCTTTTCAGATTTTGTATCTCAATAAACACCCTGGAAACTACCCCCGAAATCTCCGAAATATACGAAATTGCGTTAATAATTCATCGTTTCTGGAAATTTCTTGCTGACTGTATGTTCGAAACGATCTGATAAAGCATACCTAACCCATTTCAGATTTTGTATCTCAATACGCACCCTGGAAACTACCCCCGAAATCACCGAAATATACAAAATTACGTAAATTCATCGTTTCTGGAAATGGGGTAGGTTTGCTTCCTCAGATTGTTTTGAATATACATTGAGAGAGAAATTCCCAGAAACGATAAATTAACGCTATTTTGTAGATTTTGGTGATTTCGGGGGTAGTTTGCAGGGTGCGTATTGAGAAACAAAATCTGAAATGGGGTGGGTATGCTTCCTTAGATCATTTTGAAAATACAGTCAGAAAGAAATTTCCAGAAACGATGAATTAACGCAATTTCGTATATTTCGGTGATTTCGGGGGTAGTTTCCAGGGTGTGGAGATACAAAATCTGAAATGGGGTAGGTATGCTTTATCAGATCGTTTCGAACATACAGTCAGCAAGAAATTTCCAGAAACGATGAATTAACCTTGGAATTAACGCAATTTCGTATATTTCGATTTCGGGGTAGTTTCCAGGGTGTGTATTGAGATACAAAATCTGAAAAGGGGTAGGTATGCTTCCTCGAGTCGTTTTGAATATACAGTCAGAAAGAAATTTCCAGAAACGACGAATTAACGCAATTTTGTATAATTCGATGATTTCGGGGGTAGTTTCTAGGGAGCGTATCGAGATACAAAATCTTAAATGGGGTAGATATGCTTCCTCAGATCGTTTTGAATATACATTGAGAAAGAAATTTCCAGAAACAATAAATTAACGCTATTTTGTAGATTTCGGTGATTTCGGGGGTAGTTTCCAGGGTGCGTATTGAGATACAAAATCTGAAATGTGGTAGGTATGCTTTATAAGATCGTTCTGAATGGAAAATAAATTTCCAAAAACGCACTCTTCATCCCATGATATATGTGATTGTCTCAGCCACTGATAAATATGATCTCATGTTTTATTAAAAGCACCATTATCATAATTTTATCATTTTTTTGTCTAAACCTTCTTTCAACTTGATCATTTTCATGATAATAATATAGAAAACCACAATATAAATATAAATTCGGAAGATTTCCATGGAGTAACATAAGACACCCTTGCGCATGTACTAATATTTCGTTTCTGGCGCTGCAACCGTTTCTGTTTTCACACTGGTGGGCTATATTACCTGGGGTTTTACCAGAGGCATCACAGAATTGTTTTTATCCTGCTTAGAGACTTTCATTTTCCTAGAATGTAGGTACTTTAATAATTCAAACTGTTTGTTGTTAAAGTAAGGTACATACCTGCAGCTTGAAAGTTAGAGAAATGAAGGGTGTGAAAACAACTGCCAAAAATCAAAGATACCAATCTCTGGAAATTTCCGATCGAACAGTGGCGTGCCGATGAAATCTTCAAAAAATATTAGGATAATTATTAATAACTGTAAGTCTGTGTAGGTAATTGACTTTTTTAATATCTTCTCTGATGACTGGGATGAAATTGGGTGAAAATGTAACCTTCAAATTAATTTTCAATATGAATTTCTAATGAATGTTTCGGGTATAGCATAGGAAGGCCCTTCGGCAAATTATGGTCCTATTGCTATACACTTATTTCGCATGGATTTTGCATACAACATTTTCAGAGTAAGTAATACTGGGTTTTAAAATGAACAGATTTCAAATTGCTACTGTATTTTTGGGATTCAGGTTCGAATTTTCAACCCTCAAAATTTCATCAATGTCAAAGCAGCCACGAGTTCTAGCCAGGAATTTGTCGCGGTGATAAGGCGTTTACTCGGCCGCCAGTGGTCCCGAAATTACGTTATAATTTCATGGCTAGCCATGAATTTACTACACTATATAGAGGATCGCTCAAATGAGCTTGTTTTGACAATGGCATAAGACTTTTGGTTATTAGACATGTTTTGAGATATCTGAACATGTACTTATGTATAGAAAAATATTACTTTAACTATAGAATTTTCAAAATTCTTTGAAAAGGATTTAATTCATAAGTTCATGAAAGTTTTTGTAGGTGGGGATTTTTTTTGCAGAAATCAATGAAACAGAAGGTGATCTATAATACTTATTCGTCAAAATATTATTTTGTCGAGCAGGATTTTTACCACCACCAGCAACAATAATAATTTTCAAAGAAAGTTTATAGGTCTGCCAAAGTTTTCGTGGATGGGGGTATTTTTGTATAAAAGCAGCCATGACTTCCAGCCATGACTTCGGGAGTGACCACCGTTTCGATACAGGGGCAATCCGGACCGCCACGGTCGTCTTCGAAGTACATGGCTGGCCATGGGTTTGAGAATAGCGAGTGATGAAGTCTGAAACATGGCTCAGCCATGAATTCGTGGTTGGCGATAAATGTGTTTCAGCGAATGTTTTTCGTTTTCTCTGGTAATGTAACATTGAATTGTTTTGTTTTCGACAAAATTTGAAAAATTATCAAAAGCTTGAGAAATATTTGTTGAAATATTCTCATTTATTTGTCATACGTGCTTGACATTTATTTATAGATGATAGTGAATAAGCTAATTGGAGATAAAATCAATAATTTTTTTTATTACTGGACTATGTAGATACTGGTGAACAAGACCTACACCAAAGAGTATTTTGCCGGGCACAATTTCACCCTCAAACTACCCCTCAAACACTTCCGAAAAATATTAAAATCCCGAAATTTGAAAAATCCTCAAATAGCTAAATGGAGATAAAATCCATATTTTTTTCTATTAATCGTCTCTGTGGATACTGGTTAACAAGACCTACACCAGAGAGTATTTTGCCGGTCACGATTTCACCCTTAAACTACCCCTCAAACAAGTCCGAAAAATCGTAAAATCCCAAACTTGGAAAAATCCGCAACAACCTAAATGCAGGTAGAAGCAATATTTTTTTCTATAAATAGACTCTTTGGATACTAGTGAAAGAGACCTATACCAGAGATTATTTTGCCGGGCACGACTTCACACTTAAACTAACCCTCAAACACGTCCGAAAATTCGTAAAATTCCGAAATTTGAAAAATCCTCGACAAGCTAAATGGAGATAAAAAGTGATTTTTTTCTATCAATGTACTATGTGGATCCAGTTGAACAAGATCTATATCAGGGATTATTTTTCCGGGCACGATTTCACACTTAAACTACCCCTCAAACACGTCCGAAAATCGTGAAATTCCTAACTTTGAAAAATCCTCAACAAGCTAAACGGAGTTAGAATCACTATTTTTATCTATAGACTCTTTGGATACTAGTATACCAGAGATTATTTTGACGGGCACGATTTCACACTTAAACTACCCCTCAAACACGTCCGAAAAATATTAAAATCCCGAAATTTGAAAAATCCTCAAATAGCTAAATGGAGATAAAATCCATATTTTTTTCTATTAATCGTCTCTGTGGATACTGGTTAACAAGACCTACACCAGAGAGTATTTTGCCGGTCACGATTTCACCCTTAAACTACCCCTCAAACAAGTCCGAAAAATCGTAAAATCCCAAACTTGGAAAATTCCGCAACAACCTAAATACTGGTAGAATCAATATTTTTTCTATCAATGGGCTCTTTGGATACTATTGAAAGGGGCCTATACCTACCAGAGATTATTCTGCCGGGCACGATTTCACCCTCTAACTACCCCTCAAACACGTCCGAAAAATCGTAAAATCCCGAAATTTGAAAAATTCTCGACAAGCTAAATGGAGATAAAATAAATGCATTTTTCTATTAATGTACCCTGTGGATCCAGCTGAACAAGATCTATACCTGAGAGTATTTTGCCGGGCAGGATTTCACTCTCAAGCTACCCCTCAAACACGCCCGAAAAATCGTAAAATCCCGAAATTTGAAAAATCCTCGACAAGCTAAATGGATATAAAACAAATGATTTTTTCTATTAATATACTCTGTGGATTCCGCTGAACAAGATCTATACCTGAGAGTATTTTGCCGGGCATGATTCCACCCTTAAAACTACCCCTCAAACACGTGCGAAAATCGTAAAATCCCGAACTTCGAAAAATCCTCAACAAGCTAAATGCAGTTAGAATCAATTTTTTTTTATAAAGTGACTCTTTGGATACTAGTGAAAGAGACCTATTTCAGAGATTTCACACTTAAACTACCCCTCAAACACGTCCGAAAAATCGTAAAATCCCGAAATTTGAAAAATCCTCGACAAGTTAAATGGAGATAAAATCCTTGAATTTTTCTCTTAATGTACACACGAGATTTCTTTATAAATTGTGAAAGGGGTACTTAAATCATTTCAATCGAGTCCATGTGTTGAACTTTTATGGATTCAGGATTATGGAATAAAATTATTAAAATTATGCATATGCAATACATTATGGATCCGGTAAATCCGCCTTAAGGTGGCCATAACAAGCATGTTGACCCTATAAATGCCGATTCAGATACATGGGTGCCCACGCAGGGTTTTCGAAGAACGTGCGATTTACACGCATATGCATTTTTGACCTGAAAACTGCACGACAATTCACATACGTGCCTTTCACATGCGTTTCTATCTCAAGGTCATGATTCATTTGGTTCTGTAATAATGTTGTCAATACTGGAATAATTAATTTTGAGTTTTTCAAATTATTATGCACTATATTATTCTGCACTATATTTCACTGAATGTGAATCTTTTATCCTTGGTTAATTTATACCAACCTTATTTTATCCTATAAAATATTTTATGGATACCTCAGCTCCTACAAAAAAATATTTATATATAATTTGGAACTCTCTGTAATTATTATTTCATTTGGAGCTCCATCTTTATTAATGAGAAATGAAAGGAGATAGTGGGTTAGACCATGATTGAAAGGATATAAGAAATTTTAAATTTGATGGATGATGTGAGAGATAACCGTGAAAGTCTCAAAAATTCTATCAAAATGAGTGAACACAGGTACCTTTCAAAAGTTAGGTACTTTGCTGATAAAAAAATCCCTCATTCAGAGGCACTATTTCAGCTTGTTTATAGGATTATACCTACCATTACCCAGAGTTTGAACTATACTTTTAGAGTCGGTCATTCCACATTCTCTGTAATAATTCCAGAGGTATCCGATGCAATGTATAAATACTCTAAAGAATGGTTTTTGAAATATTTGTATAATTTTTCTTTTTGCATTTTCATACAGTTTTCCTGGATATTCCATCTTTTCCTATACAAATATGAAAAGATAGAATACATCCTAAAAATATGCCTATTGCAGAAAAGGATTACAACTTAAAAGTATCATTGTATCAAAACGTAATCAAGTATTATGTTCAATAGTATATTAGTATTCAATACATTTTCTCAACCACATTAGTAATATATCGTCCAACACAAGTGATTATCCATCTTTTTTCCATTGTCAGAGTTTCCGAATGAAACAGAAGAGTGGATTACTAGTAGATAACCATTTGCAGAGTTGGTAATTTCCTGAAGCACTGGGGACAATTGATGGAAAACATCATGTTTCAAGCACCTGCTAGTAGTAGTAGTAGTGGCTCAACTTTCTCAAACTAAACTATATATTTTTGTATTTTAATGTGGGCACAAATGGGAGAATTTCAGATGGTGTGTGTTCTGTAGAAGCATATAGTTCAAGTTCCTGAACCAATATCACTCTACTAGGCAAAACTAATCCACTTCCATAATATGTGACCATCTAGATGCAACCCTTGATAATAAATGTCATGAAACCTGTGAAACCATTTCTTTGTCAAAACAAGTTGGTGAAACTCACAAAACACACATTGTTCTGAGGTAAAACTATTTTCACCTGCAACTTCAAAAGGGCTTGAAGGGTGGTTGTGAATTCCAAATTCCTTTGGAATTCTGAGCAATAGAAGGAGAATTTATAAATAAATCATAATTTTTATTTCAGGATATATATTCAGGATATATATTTATAAAATAAATACCTTTTTTATTATTTATCAACTTTTTTAATCTTTGCCAAGTTCATTATTGCCAACAACGGAAAGCTAGGGATATTTCATCAAAAACGCATCTATAATTTGAAATCACTGGATCAATTTTGCGCTGAGTGATTTACGCAATGAAAAAAGGGCCTATATTGATTTCATGTCTAGAAATACATCTAATACGAACAGAAGCGCATGGCAAACAATAACAAATCTCAATGTTAAGTTTAAGAAAAACTCCTCAATTCCATCAGATTTAGGTAGCGCAAACGAAATAAATGACCATTTTTTATCAAACAATACCCCTAATGACTTGGTCTGCGCTGATACCTGCCTGCATTTCGAAAACAACCTTTTCCAACCTGATCTGAATTTCACGTTCAATTTAACGTCGATTGAAGAAGTTCATGAGATACTTAGTACTTTGAAATCTAATGCTTATGGTACAGATAATATTTCTATCACAATGCTAAAATATTGCAGCCCCTTTTTGGACAAGTTTATTGTACACATTATTAATTCCTGTTTCATCTCCAATTATTTTCCCTCAGAATGGAAACATGCTATCATTAACCCCCTCCCCAAAATCTCTAACCCCACATCAATAACTGACCTCAGACCAGTCAGCAGATTATGCACCCTATCAAAAATCATGGAGAAAATTATGTATAAGCAAATGATTAATTTTTTAAAAACGAATCATATTCTTCCTCAAAATCAGTCAGGTTTTCGTTCAGCTCACAGTACTTCCTCAGCGTTGGTAGATGTTACTAATCGTATAACTAAAGCCCTCGATGATGGTGAAGTAGCAATGCTGGTGCTCCTGGATTACTCGAAGGCCTTCGACACGATCAACCATAAGGTGCTCTTATCTAAACTGAAATACTATGGCTTTGCAATTTCCACACTAGAACTCATCAAATGCTACTTAACTGATCGTAGTGAAAAAGTATGCTGTAACAACTCAGTTTCGAATAGGAGTGCAATCCTTGCCGGTGTACCACAAGGTTCGGTTATCGGTCCTTTATTATTCATAATTTATACTGCGGATATAATCAGATCACTTACTTATGGTCACACTCATGCTTCCGCGGACGATACGCAACTGGTTTACTCATTCAAACCTTCAAATTATAATAGGACAGAGTTGGAAGTTAACAGGGAACTGGAACATCTCTATGATTTATCAAAAAAAAATCTGTAACTCAATCCCTCCAAGTCGAAAGTTAAAACTCAAATTATAGCCAAAAATTCTATCAATTTGAAAATAAATGACCGAAAAATTGAAGTTGTTGCAGAAACCAGAAATCTCGGAATTATATTTGATGATAAATTAAAATTCACTAAACACACGAACAAAATTATAAAAAAATCCTATTTTGCCCTGAAAATTCTTTATAGTAGTAGGCAGCTACTGAATTCCACTATGAAAAAAAACTTGTTTGAAATATTAGTACTTTCAAATTTCAACTATGGAGATTTCGTTTATGGCCCATTTTTAGATCTAAATGATAAGACACGTATTCAACGTACACAGAATTCCTGCAGTAGGTTCATATATAATCTGAGGAAATATGATCATATAAGCGCGAAATTCAAGCAACTTCTGTGGCTCAACATGACCAATGGAAGAAAATTACACCTATTACAGTTTACTCACAAGGTACTAGTTACTTCAGAGCCCAGCTATATAAAGAGGATTCTCAATCACAGACGTAATCTTCATAGTGTCAGCATTCGTGCTGGTCACACTCTAGATACTCCAAAACATCGTTCTGCAATTTTCCAAAAGAGCTTCAGATACTGTGCACCAAAACAGTACAATGAATTACCTGATGAAATGAAATCATTGCCGGTGGTGAAGTTCCGAACTAAAGTTAAAAGACACATATTGAATTTGCAATGTTAAAAGTGTGGATTGAGTTGAAAAACATAACAATGAATGTATAGTTTAGATTTGTATGTTGATCACTAGACATTCTCCTTTCGAATTATATAAATATTCTTTCTTAAGTGCCTTATGTTTGCTGTACGCCTATTTTCAATACTTTAATGTTAAGTACTTATTTAAGAGATTATTTTTCTTTTTTTTTCATGAGGTTAAGTGGAAGAATAGCTTAAGCTAAACCTCGCCTCATTCGTTCATGTTAGGATTTTGGATGTATGTATTGATTAATTTCTGTAATTTATGTTACATTTCTTGTGAACGAATAAAGACGATTATTATGTGCATGCTCACCCCGAGTTTTTGACGCAAGCGGCAGGCACAGATGTGAATGTCGACAGGCATGCATTTCTCATGCATGTATCTGATTCGGCCTTTAGAAAGATTTATTTTTCGAGGGGAATATTGCGTTACAAGTTTCGGGACACTCTGTATATGTAATTTCTGGGATTCCCTGTGCTGTGAATTGAATAGAAATTGTTGACTAATTTGAAGGGATTCCAGTGAGTAACATATTTGTGTTGGTACTTGAATTTGCGTGGACTGGCTCAATAAGTTGTCAAGCACACTAACCTCTGAGAATAATATTAGTCTCGACTGATATTGCAAAACCACAGGTGAGAATTGAACGCGACCGTTGTCGTATTGAATGAACGGTTATCAATTATTATTGCCTCGATCCCAGCTGATTCACTGTCGCTTGTGCTTTGTTTTGAAAACTAAGTCGAAGTTCTCTGTATTCTTTATTTCTGTTCGGACGGTCAATTCTACTCGGACAATAATAATTGTTACATTCATTGCTCGATTTGTGAGTGAATTTGTCTGTGAATTTGTGTGTGGTGACAGACCATGTATTTCGGGGAAAAGGTGAGTTGCACCCATGGAGATGGTTAAGTTAGCCGTGTAAATCAGCAATAACATTTATTTTAAAAGCTTTTGTTCTAGGGGAAAACCGCTGGGGAAATTATGGTGTACATACCTTTGGGTATTAGTTGGCATTACACGGGAATTAGAGGAATTAGTGGCATTACTTGGGTATTACTCGGGAATTACTTGGGAATTAGAGGTATTACTCGTGTATTACATGGGAATTAGAGGAATTTTTCGGGAATTAGAGAACATTGGTGGGAATCATAATGATGAAGAATAAAAACGTATGAGCTTTTTTTAAAGCCATTGAACATAGTATTTGGCAAAACACCTAAGATTAGGTCAGGATTGAAAGAAAAAAAAAATAATTAGATATTAAAATGTATGCGTTTCTTGATCATTTTATTTTGGTTCTTCAATTCCCTCATGAACTTTAGGTAGATCTCGAATTTGGAGAAATTACTGGATAGATATACCTTGACCAATAAAATCTTTCTCCATCAGTGTTGATAGGTTCTGGACCCTTCGATCTGAAAAGGAATGATTCACGTGGAATATCGGCTGAATATAAAGTTTTGAAAGCTCATTAAATGTAATTCACCCATAGGAAGTATATTCAGTTGGTATGTGAATGTGAAGGGTATCTGAATAAGCATATTATAAACATCTTTTGTTACATCATTTTAGTCGAAGAGCCGAATAGAGGTCAAACTCAACCAATCTGCTTACCGGATGAAACACTTTTTAGAAAATTTCATAAATAGACAAATACGCCTAAATTGGCTTTCCTGTCAAAATGTGTTCATGACTATAGATATTGAGTTCCAAAAGTTAGCACCACATGAAAAACTTTTTTATTATCGATTTTTCAGAAAATTATATGATTCATAAAAATTGATGCATTGCCAAATACTTCTTTTTCATTTATCAAAATTTTAAATTTCCAAACGGGGTACAGGGGAGATAATAGAAATAGAATTTTGACCAAGTCTATATATACTAGCATGGCTGTCATTCCAAATTTCTGTCAATATTCTACAGTTTTTTAAATGAACATTTTTAATAACGTCATGAATAAAAGTAGTTTACACTTGATGAAAATTCCTATTTTTTTGTCCCCCCCTCCGTACACTTTAGAACAATTTTTCATGAGGTGCAAACATTTGGAACTCACTGTAGTCATGACTACATTTTGGTGCGGAACCCATTTTAAGCTTATTACCCAAGTAACAATTTCAGTTTTGTGATAGCCCTCAGAAGGTTCTGAAGACCATAACAATCACAGCATCGATAAAACTGTTTTGCTGTAACGACATCCATAAAACCTCCTTAAAACTGCTATAAATCTACGAGGGCCCACTCCTATGAAGGTTCTCAGGGCTATTTTGAAATGCAAGCATAAAACCTGCTTGCCTTATTCGCAGGATTCTTAATAACCTCCTGAGGATCATTATAAAACCAAATCATGGGGCTGTTTTAAACCTGTATGTCATTAAAAAAATCTATTTGGCATCAAAATATCTTTTTTTGAATGAAGTTGGGTTAGAAAATATTCCATAAATAACTACAGCCAAAACGGACTTAAATTAATCTAATTCTTCAGTTGCGAAAAATAGGGCGACTATTTTACAACTAAAAATATAATGATGGCGTCCTGGCAGTGATATATGAAGAATATATATATATATATATATATATATATATATATATATATATATATATATATATATATATATATGTATATATATATATATATATATATATATATATACAGGGTGTCAATTTGAAAACTTCCCACCCTTAATATCTTCCTTCCAGTAAACAATATGAGTAATTGAAAAAACAGGTCAATTTTATTGTCAAGGGGGACACTTTCACGGACTATTTGTAGCCCTCGTGGTTCAACCCCCTAGGAGGGGTAGATGTTACCCTTAGAATTTTAAATGGGAAGGGGGGTCAAGTGGCACATCATTTTGATGGGCGTTCAATTCTTGTTCCAATGGTACCCTGACTTATTATTTTGTGATGAGCATTTTCCGAAAAATTGCGTTCTAAACTAACAGAAGTAATTATTAGAACGCCTATACTGAGATGCATTATTGTATTGACTCCCTTTAATAAAAATGGTTAGAAGAGTAGGTGGCACCGCTCCAACCCTTGAATGACAGGAATAAATTTATTACGCATGGGATTTTTTATTTGGTGGTTATTTTCCTTCTACACAATAAAATTTAATTTGCGAGAAAGACATTTCCAACATAAAATCTACTTACGCTTATCTCATTAGCTGTTCGAAATGTTGTCCATTTTGCTCTAAACAGTAATACAGTCTGTTTTCGAACTCCCCTCTAACATTACGGAAAACTTCACTAGGAATATACCGGCATGCTGCTGTAATTCGTCTTTTAAGTTCGTCAATATCAGAAGGTTGTGTTTTATAAACAACGGATTTAAGATGCCCCAAAGAAAGAAATCTAAGGGTGTTAAATCCGGTGATCTCGGAGGCCATTCAACTGCTCCCCTTCTGCCAATCCATCTACCCGGAAATCTCTCGTTTAACCACTGTCGGACGGGAAGAAAATAATGAGGTGGAGCACCGTCCTGCTGGTAATGTAACAGATCCTCCTGCAAAAGTTCATTACCTTCTGCATCAATTTGAGTTTCTAGCTCGTGAGTTATAAGAGGATCGATAGTCTCTTCAAGCATATCAAGGTACAGATTGCCAGTCAAGTTTTCTTCCAGAAATAATGGACCAAGAATGGCATTTCCAAGAATACCAGCCCAAACATTAACTTTTTGTGGGTGTTGTGTATGCCCTTCCCGAAAAATATGTGGGTTTTCGTCACTCCAATAGCGACAATTTTGTCTATTAACATTGCCATTCAGAAAAAATTAACACTCATCGCTGAAACAGATGTTTAACAGAAGATTAGGGATGGTATTGACTCGATGAGACATGATTTCACAAAACTCTATTCTTCTATCATAATCATCCTCGTGGAGCTCTTGAAGAATCTGCATTTTATATGGATGAAATTTATGCATTTTCAATGCTTTTCTTATAGTCTCGCGTGACATTCCCGTCTGTTCTGATACTGATCGTAAGGAGCTCGTGGGCTCTGCAGCAAATGTTCACAAAACTTCAATTTGAGCTGCTTCATTTAGTACTCTGGGGTTATTTCTTTTTTTATTTGTCACTGAACCAGTTTCGTAAAACTTATTCACCAAATCAAGCACATACCGGTGACTTACATTACAATTTGGATGTCTTTCGTTAAAAAGACATGCCGCCCTTCGTGCGCACTTTCCAACTTCTCCATAAATTACAATCATTTCAATTCTGTCTTGAAGAATGTAAACCATTTTTACACTTTTATACACTTATTAAAGTAATTCCTAAACAGCCCAACAGGTACAACGGTATTCACAATACTACCACATAGTTCAAATTTGCTAACCAATTTTTTGCCGGAAAACAGAAACTTTTTACAGCAGAAGTAGCAAAAAAGGAAGGCTATCTACAATTTCTGCGATGACACTTAAAAATTCAGCATTTAATAAACACAACTTTACTACCATCTACGTTTTACTATTAGACTACTTTTTTTATGTAAAGTGTTTGGAGCTAATGGCTAATGTTACCCCTTATAAAGGGTTGGAACGGTACCACCTAATATTCTAACCAGTTCTGGCCAAACCATGCATCTCAGTATAGGCGTTCTAATAATTACTTCTGTTAGTTTAGAACGCAATTTTTCGGAAAATGCTCATCAAAAAATAATAAGTCAGGGTACCATTGGAACAAGAATTGAACGCCCATCAAAATGATGTGCCACTTGACCCCCCTTCCCATTTAAAATTCTAAGGGTAACAACTACCCCTCCTAGGGGGTTGAACCACGAGGGCTACAGATAGTCCGTGAAAGTGTCCCCCTTGACAATAAAATTGACCTGTTTTTTCGATTACTCATATTGTTTACTGGAAGGAAGATATTAAGGGTGGGAAGTTTTCAAATTGACACCCTGTATATATCTGTGGCTTGGTACAAGAAGTGACCAAGTCACTTTTCGCCAGTTTTGAGATTTTTGCCCAAAATTTATCATAAGAACATGAAGTTTTCGATGTAAAAAGTGTCTAAGTTGAAACACAAGAAGGATGCAATTTTTTTCCCAATAAATACGTAAATAAGAGCACTTATAAAACAATAATGTTCTCGAGCGCATGAAATTGCCGCTCCTGCAAAGTCACAATTTTTGACTTAGTCATTTCTTGTACCAAGCCACAGATATATATATACGTAAAATGTCGAATATCATCTGCGAATGAATTTTTTTTTACAAAATGTCATCAGTTAGGTGGTAAATCTGCAACGCGCCCCAATAACAACGCGAAATTAAGAAAATAAACAAAATACCACATAAAATTAAAAAATAATTTTGACTCATATCTTTCCCGGAATGATTTGTACTATATCTAAATACAAATAAATACCAATAATTGTGTATTTCCTATTCGTCATACACACCAAATTGCAAGAAACATGAATTGAAATTAGGCTCTCTCTAGTTGTTCCCTCTGGTTGTAATAAAATATGGCTACCCTACCTTTATTCTATTTAGCTGCACATATTGCCGTCATAAAGTCGTTTCTCCTCAAAATAAACCATTTTAAAATCATTTTATCCTAAAAAAGTACGTTTGGTATTATTTAATCCAATTTCCAAAATATTTCAACTGTCAATTGTCAATCCCGCCTGACATTCGTCTTTTCTTGATCGACGTGGTCAGTATACTCAGTGTCTATACTCCCGTCATAAGTATTTGGTGTCTAAGTCTTGTGAAACGTTTAATTATTATTTATTTTTTCCAGTTATCTTTACCCAAGGTGATTTATTTATTACCGGTTAGGGGGAGCTACTAGCATTTAAGTAGAAATAGTTTTATGCTTTGATTTTATAGCGGTTCTCGAGAGTACATCTCAAAACCTTAATAAAACATCATCGTTAGTTTTATTACAGAACCATTGCATGGACTTGAGGAGTGCTATAAAACCATCACAAAACTAAGTTTCTATGTGGATTATTTAAATACCAAAAAGATTTATCGTGTATGTGTATAAGCCAATGTAAAACCATCATAAAAACAAATATACTTAAATGCTGAATGGTTTTATCTTATAGCCTTCAGGGGTGTTTTGAAACTGATTCATAAATATGTTTGCTCTGGTAGCGTATTAGGAATGATATATGACCTGCATAAATCAAATTGGGCATTACCTAACCTTCATAAAACTAGGATAAATCCAAATAACATTTAAATTGTTACTTGGGTAGTCTATTTATGAAACATATAAATAAGCGAGAAAGTAGGTTTCAATCGGTAAGCAGAAAATTGTTAAAATTACTTTTTGAAAAAGTAACTTTAACAATTTTAAACAATTTTATCAAAAATTTTATGACATCTTTCCAATTTTATTTGTTTTATATCAATGCTCATCTTGCACAATGTGTCACTCATAGTTGAATAACATCTCGGCATAAGATGTCCGGAGGACTGCTCACTGCTAATATCCTATACAATAGGAAAGTTGGGTCGAAAATCCATCAGAAAACAACTACTTTCCTGGCTAATGCCACGACGAACATTGAATTACATCTGATGAAATTTCCGTGCAGAGTTCCTACAAGGTTCTCTCTGCAATTGCTTGGTTGCATGGGAATGTTCATCGAAACATTCGGACCACCTATATATCGATTTCGGAGTGTTGCTCCTCATCAGTATAGGGTAGGTCTAGCAGTCAATAACTAATGACTGCAACGAATGAATCGACGACCAAACCCATTTAAAGACCGAAACTGAGATCGCGCCCGCACAGTGGATTAATTCCAAACTGCGAGCGCCATCTCAGTGCCGGAAGCCCAACCAAAGCAATACCCATGACCACGATCGTCAAGACCGTATATAAACAGAAAAGAAAACTGTAGGTCACAATGAGCTTATGACAAGAGGCATAAGATGTCCGGAGGACTGCTCACTGCTAATATCCTATACAATAGGAAAGTTGGGTCGAAAATCCATCAAAAAACAACTACTTTCCTGGCTAATGCCACGACGAACATTGAATTACATCTGATGAAATTTCCGTGCAGAGTTCCTACAAGGTTCTCTCTGCAATTGCTTGGTTGCATGGGAATGTTCATCGAAACATTCGGACCACCTATATATCGATTTCGGAGTGTAGACCTACCCTATACTGATGAGGAGCAACACTCCGAAATCGATATATAGGTGGTCCGAATGTTTCGATGAACATTCCCATGCAACCAAGCAATTGCAGAGAGAACCTTGTAGGAACTCTGCACGGAAATTTCATCAGATGTAATTCAATGTTCGTCGTGGCATTAGCCAGGAAAGTAGTTGTTTTCTGATGGATTTTCGACCCAACTTTCCTATTGTATAGGATATTAGCAGTGAGCAGTCCTCCGGACATCTTATGCCTCTTGTCATAAGCTCATTGTGACCTACAGTTTTCTTTTCTGTTTATATACGGTCTTGACGATCGTGGTCATGGGTATTGCTTTGGTTGGGCTTCCGGCACTGAGATGGCGCTCGCAGTTTGGAATTAATCCACTGTGCGGGCGCGATCTCAGTTTCGGTCTTTAAATGGGTTTGGTCGTCGATTCATTCGTTGCAGTCATTAGTTATTGACTGCTAGACCTACCCTATACTGATGAGGAGCAACACTCCGAAATCGATATATAGGTGGTCCGAATGTTTCGATGAACATTCCCATGCAACCAAGCAATTGCAGAGAGAACCTTGTAGGAACTCTGCACGGAAATTTCATCAGATGTAATTCAATGTTCGTCGTGGCATTAGCCAGGAAAGTAGTTGTTTTCTGATGGATTTTCGACCCAACTTTCCTATTGTATAGGATATTAGCAGTGAGCAGTCCTCCGGACATCTTATGCCTCTTGTCATAAGCTCATTGTGACCTACAGTTTTCTTTTCTGAATAACATCTCGTCTAACATTCTCAACAAAGATTATCCCTGATGATGGAAATGATTTATTAAATTTCCGAAAGCTTGGACAAACTTTAAAGAAGACTCTTTGATTTGCTGCAAAGCCCTACTATTTGCTATTTCCATATATACATACTCGTATATATGTGTGTTACGTTCGTACTGAAATTTTCACTTTGTGTATATAGTAATTTGGGAAATACACTTTTTTTTGTTCAAATTATCAACGTGTTTTATTCTCTCAGAATTATTTTTTCAACATTTAAAAGATTTTTGGTACACGAGTAGTTTTTGAAGATTACTTCAATGACAAAAATTGTTCTGCACCTATGGAAAGTGGAGAAAATTCCCGGAAAATTTCGGAAAATCAATAACTTGGGATTGGAAATTTCAATATAATATATGTGAACAAAGTTGTGGAACGTAAAAATCTTCATGAAAAAGTAATCGCATGTTTTTCCTAAAATTGTTTCCTTTTGGGAGATAATGAGCTATAACTGATATTTTCAGATTTCCGCGTGAAGAACTCGGGATATCATAAGATTTATCCCGACGCTCGACTAAAATCTCTGTATCTCGAACCCTCTTGGAAAGTATAATATCGTCACCATTAATTTGTTGATTGTACGCCAATTATCCCATTCCTAGGCTTTCGTTGGCTTGATTGGAAAATATTAACTTCTTGAACTACTGAAACAAATAACTAGGTTGGTATTTCTGTTTCTTTTCTATTGACAAAAAAAAATTAGGATTGAATTATTATTCTGAAACAAATTTTCCTTGTAAATTTTTTGAAGAAAATATTGATGCTGTGTTCGAACTGATAATACAGGATCGTCTTGTGACCTATCGTGAGATCGAGGCATCTCAGGGCATTAATAACAACCATACATAGGATATTGCATGAAAATTTAGCCCTTCGAAAATTTTATTTCTGTTTCGAATCAAGTTTTTGTACGAAATTTCGGTAACACCAATTTGAAATTATTGCAAATCCAGTGGCTAGTGATTTTCTTGGATTTTTGGTGATAAAATAAATTCGACGTAGGCATTGAAATTTTTAATTTAATTTCGAATTTATGGCACTAAACTAAAATTATTAATGCTCTGTCCATTGAAAGAAATAACCGAGTCATCGGATAATAAATAACGAATTTAGAAGGGTACACCGCTTTCAAATGGGCCACTCTGTATATATTACATCAAAAAATTTCAAATTAACAAGTGTCTCAAGGAATTCACAAGTGTTTGAGAACACATTAAAGTCGACCGACTCCGATGGATATCTGAAAAACTGTTGCCTTGTAAAAAAATCCAATTGCTTCCTTTTCCCGGTGGCGACAATCTTCCTAGAATACATAATTATCTGTATATTTGCATGATAGAATTTGTATGGTGAGTTTATTTGTGTGTGGAAATCTAACTGAAAAAATTCACTACTCCATGGATCTTTTAGAAAACATTTTGTTCTCACCTCGATAATTCCGCTGTCGTTTTCCTCCGTGTCATGGCCCATTCTTTTGTTTTCTCAAGGAAACGCGATGTCACGCCACAAACAACACGTATTATTTTGTATGAGAAATCGAAATAAGCAACCCAATTTGTCGTTTCCACTAAAAAGAACCGTATTAGTTCCATATCGAGTAACGATTTTCCTTGAATATTTTAAAAGGTTAATCCATATTTTTTGAAAAAAATTGGTGAAACGTCTACATACTTTTGGAGACTCGTAAACTTGAAATGTTTTAAGATTGCTTTCGCAAATTCTTGTCACTGTCTGGTAATCCGTCTTCAGGCAGGCGTCTGAGTTTTATTATTATGACTATTCCACTCTTCTTAAGATATTCACGTAATCTGACCAATCACAAATCAAAGACAACTTGTATTTTCGCGAAAACACCAGCTGTCTCTCAATTCTAATTGGTCTGTCAGCGTTGGTGTTTTCAACGATGTAACCATAGATGACAAAGCAAAGTTTGACATTTTGACAGATCATAATTGTAGTCGAAAACGTCAAAATGAGTCGCATCGTAACTATATAATAAATTATTGATAGTTATAATACATTTTTCGTGATTATAGTTGATTGATTCAAACACTAAGAAATTAAATACTGAAAAATCGGATTTTCTCCTTTTTGGCGGTTAATTTGAGGCTGCCAAAAAGTGTTGCATAAAATAGTTTTTGATTTTTTGATTATCTTCAATTTTTTTGCTAGGATGTCACATTTCGCCGCAAATTGCAAAAATACATTTTCAACCCATTAACTGCATCTCCATTTCAGCATTTTGACTGTTTTCGTGTTTAAATTATTTCTTTCCTTAAAGTTAAAACCTCAACATTCTCCACCTGGTTCTTGCCTGTTATTTCATTTTTAGCGTTTGAAATTCTTATTGGCACTACGAGGATATATTGCAAAATTATTAGCCTACCATAGAACCAAACAAAATTTCAATGTCAAAATATTTTATTACTCAACATATTCTCCTCTTAATTGGATACATTTATTACAGCGAACCTGCAACGTCTCTAGACCTTTAAAAAATAATGTCATTTCTTGCTCTGCAAACCAAACTTCCACAACTTTTATTACCTCCTCGTTGGAAGAAAATTTACGACCTTTTAAACTTTTTTTTCAGTTGAGGAAAGAGATGATATTCGAACGGAGCCAAATCTGGCGAATAAGGGGGGTGTTCTAGTAATGCAAACCCTAAATCACGAATTTTTTGCATGACAACATGAGATTTATGTGCAGGGGCGTTGTCCTGCAAAAACAAAACACCTTTGGATAGCTTTCCGCGTCTTTTCTCTTTAATTTTTTCCCGTAGAGTGGTCAGTAATGTCGAATAGTAATCTCCAGTTATTGTTCTACCCTTATCCAAAAAATCAATCATGATTACTCCATGGCAATTCCAAAAAACTGAATCAAGAACTTTTCCAGCAGATCATTGGACACGAAACTTCTTAGGTCTTGGAGAACCGGAGTGTCGCCATTCCATCGATTGTTGCTTTGTTTCTGGATCGGAGAAATGTATCCAAGTCTCATCCATAGTAACAATTCGGTTTAAGAAGTCTACATCGTTTTCAAATCGAGCACAGATCGAACGCGATGCTACTACCCTTGCACGCTTTTGGTCAACATTCAAACATTTGGGGATCCATTTTGCAGCAATTTTTCTCATGTCCAAATTGACGTGAACTATATGATGAACGCGTTCGTATGAAATATTCAGTGCTTCAGATATCCGTTTTAGCCCAATTCGACGGTCTGTTAAAATCATGTCATGAACTGCATCGATATTTTCGGGGACTGACACAGAAACTGGCCTTCCCGATCGGTCATCATCTTCAATGGAAAATTTACCTCTTTTGAAGCTTGCAGTCCAATTTTTCACGGTCGCATACGAAGGACATTGATCACCAAGGGTATTAAGCATATCTTCGTAAATGTGCTTACCTCTTAACCCTTTTAAATACAGGTACTTGATGATGGCTCGATACTCCAATTTTTCGATTTTCACAATTTCGGTAGACATATTTTTTCTTTTAATTTATTGCATAACTCTGGTTTACTTTTTTGACTTCAAACTTTACACTGACACTTATAATAAGTTATTGTTCGTTGCTATGGTAACGCAATATTTTGTTTATGCAGGGAACTGGTCTAGGCTAACTAGATATCAATACATCCTCGTATTGTATTGGATAATAGCTGATGAAGACAGAGTTGGCTGCCGAATGAATCGCAAATTCGAAAGTGGAGTGGGTCGCCTTGAATGCTTCATCCGGTATATTAAGCAGTGAATCTCTTGCTGTTTGCTGCCAAAAATACTAATTCCGTTCATACATGCCCAAAACATTGAACCACTTTACTCACCATAATTTTTAGTTTTGTGCGATGAAGATTTACTTAATTTGATGACATTCTGATTATCGTTGTTTTGTTATTCTCATATTTGCTAATTCGATGCAACCTCCAAAATGCAAACTTCCATTATGGTCCTCATTATATAACAGAATTGACGACTAGTAGTTGAGAAGCCATGAAATAAAGAAGAAGGTCACGACCAAAACCTAAGCACTATATTATGCATAATGATGAATTCATATTACACCATATTTATACCATTATAGTCAGTCAGTCAATGACTTTATGGTATTTCTCTTGAGTATTCTTATCATTTTAGGGCATATTAAACTTGAGAAATACGAGGGTTGCTATTTATGTATTGAGAGTGAAGAACTAAAACAATAATTGGGGTGTAGAAACTTCTTTATTGTTTTTCAAAATACTCTCCTTTCAAATCTACACATTTTTGCATTCGATTAAACTAATTGGCAAAGCAGTTTTTCCACTCAGAAGTAGGTTTCTCCAAAACTTGGTTTTTGAATGCATAAACAGCGTCTTGTGGCGTCGAAAAGCGTTGACCACGTAATATGTTCTTCACTTGAGGGAACAAATAGAAATCATTGGGTGCTAAATCAGGGCTGTACGGTGGATGACCCATCAATTCAACGTTTTGAGTACTCAAATAGCGGGTTGTTTGAGCCGATGTGAGTGTGCTCGCATTGTCATGATGGAGAATTATCCTTCGTCGACGCACACAGGCGAATTTCCAAGAAATTGTGGCCAAAATATATTTTTTTCTGTTCTGAAGGAAATTTTCACATTTGTCATAGCGGAAAGGTGGTACTTGTATATAAGTCTAT
The DNA here is from genome assembly GCA_944452925.2 of Chrysolina oricalcia. Lineage (NCBI taxonomy): Eukaryota > Metazoa > Arthropoda > Insecta > Coleoptera > Chrysomelidae > Chrysolina > Chrysolina oricalcia. The sequence continues at coordinate 68,714,997 of OX101811.2, forward strand.
ACATATTAAATTTTAGTACTATTTTTGCGTCAAAACTATGATATGTATTTCCGTAATTTTTTATGTAGAATTCTGAATTTTATAGAATCGATAAATACATCAAACTTGTACAAAATAATCTTAAATGGGTCATTTCTGTTAATAAACACTGCACTCCAGCAGCGATGGAACCACCGACATATCCGCAAAATCATAGAAGAACAACCATTTTACTAGTAATCCAGTGTATATCACTTCAAATGGTCCCTTCAGGAACATTCGTACATTTTTGTGGAATCTATCGATGCTACAAAATTGAGAATTATAAATTGTCAGGATAACACTTCTTGTTTGCTGTTGTAATATTTTCGTAGTTGGGATAAATATTACTATTGTTATCTTTGGCTGCATTTCTGATGATGTTATACGGGAATTTAGTTAACTTTGCTTCAACAACTATCGATAAGGCTTTATCTGAAGAATATGGAATAACAGTCTGGGTAATTTTCATGGCTTCTCTGTATTTAGTCGCACGAGGGGGCGTAGAGAATAATATGTCTTTCATGACAGCTGCAGAATCTACTTTTCCTTTTGCTCGAAGTTGCATTTGAGCCGCGTAGCTCAATTCTTGATCTGTATTCTGATCGCTGGACCTCAGTTTTTCTTCTCTTGGATCTTTCACTACTTCCTGAAAAAACTGCTGGTGGTCTTCCACTACCCTTGCGAATTGCAAATGGTTCAGGAATACACATAAATTCGATCCCGATCTCTAGCCACGACTGATTTTTATTTTGAAATGCCTGGTAGATCCTAGATGACGCATTCCATTTGCTTTCGTACTGAGAAGACAAATTTTCCAATGTTTTTATTATTTCCGCTGATAATTCGGTACTTTCAGTAGCTCTTCTGACTTCTTCGTGCCAGGTCAGTACAGTTTTCTGCAAAAGTCGTCGATGGACAATTTATTAGAAAATGAACTAGTTCATTTCTCGTGTATGAAATGTAACTAGACTGCGAACCTGCAACAAGAACAGGAGAACTTACTTGAAATGGCAGTTTACAGTATAATAAATAAAATCTCGCAACATCGCAAATTATCACAACCGTTCTTTTCATAATCTAATTCTGTTGACCGTAAAGTATGTGTTCATCATCAAATCGAATCTTCATCGAAGTTAATGCATAACTTTTTGCTTAGGAGAACAAAAGGAAAATTTATTTTGTTACGATTGAAAACGCTCCTCTTTTCAAAAGCTTCAATAGCTACTATGAATTGAACAAAATCTTCATATATTTTACATGACAATATTCTACATACCTCCAGCAACGGGCTCCATATTAATTTAGTCATATATACTTCACCACACAGGTTCAGAAATTAATTACAAACAACAATTATTAACAACGCTCACAACAATCACTAACATCCACCTTCCACAAGCATCAAGTTTCAACTGATAGAATATCAAACGGAATGCTAGCTGCTCCAGGATACGGATGGGTCATTGAAGCCTGGTAACAAATGAAATATTTACACATAATAATTTCCAGAAAACCCGAACTTTATATTTTATGATTTTGACCACAATTTCTTTGAAATTCGCCTGTGTGCGACGGTTCGTTTTCCTTATTTCATTGATTACTTCTGGCAAACAAATAGTAGTGTGCCATTCAGAGTTTACCGGTCTACGTTGCTCTAAAGGCACGGTTGCCACATGACCGTTTATACCGAAGAAACAGGCCATCATTTGCTTCGAAGTGCTGCGAGCACGAACAACTTGGATTTGGTTCATTTTGAAAGACCCATACAGTCGACTGCTGTTTAGTTTCGGGCTCATAACAATAAATCCAAGATTCGTCACCTGTGTATATGTTATAAACTGCATTTGATGCACCGCGGTCATATTTTGTAATCATTTCCATGCACCAATTCACACGAGTCTTTTTTTGATCGATTGTCAAATTGTGCGGAATCCAACGAGAACAAATCTTTCTGACTGCCAAATGTTTATGCAATATCTTATATATACTTGTCATACTAATGCCCAGGGATGCCTCGATCTCGCGATATGTCACATGACGATCCTGCATTATCAGTTTGGACACAGCATCAATGTTTTCTCGCACAACAACCGATTTTGGACGTCCATCTTTAACTTCGTCCGCCAGCGAAGTACGGCTACGTTTGAATTCACTAAACCATCGATATACTGTGGCCTTGGATGGTGCTTCATTAGGAAAAATCGCAGTAGGTTGATCGGCACGCTGCTGTTGAGATAATCCACGTCGAAAATCGTAAAAAATCATGGCACGAAAATGTTAACGATTTAGCTCCATTTTTTGGCCGAGATAAAATTTTCAATTGTTTATTAACAATACAAATAGCGTACGTATGACAAAAAGTTCTGATTACGTATACTGTCAAAAATGTCATACTTTGCGATAGCGCAGTTGGATCGCGCCTAGCAACACCAGTGTTGCCAATTCTCAATACATAAACAGCAACCCTCTTAACATTTTTTGGCGTGGTGAATGATTATAGAATCAATTGAATATGATAAAAGTTCAATATAATGTTTATAAATCTCTAGCAAGAGTTTCAGTATAGTAAGTTTTCGAGATAAATAACCTAGAAAACGTAATATTCTCCTCTGCCTGAAAATCTCGTTTCCAATGCTTGTTCATGTGGATCATTGACCTTTGGGATTGAAAATGGCATACAGAGTGTGTCTTGTACCACATATTCAGCTTTTCGTATTCTTGTTTTCATTTCTGTGAAGAAGGTAAATATTTTATAATTACATTCAAATATCAAGATTATGAAATTATTTGAAAATATTCAAACACTACCAGAAACAATTTGAATTATTTTCGTTACGGTGCTGGAAACTCAGATTTAACTCATTTATGCTATCGTAATAATTTATAATACTTGAAAGAATGTAAAACATGGATACAGTATACACACAATATATGATTTTGTAATTTTCAATGAATTTCCTTAAAATTTTAGTATGTCGTTCTTTACATAACACCTATTTAAAAAACGTTTTCATCAACTTCAACCTTACCAGGGTTGAAAAACATCATGACTTTTTTGACAAAATTTAACAATCATGATTTTTTTAAAGAAAGTTAAGATTTTCTCAATTTTTATTTATTTTGTTCAATAAATAAAATAAGTTGATATATTCAAGACGTTTTTGATTTTTTACAACCGTTTTTAAAATATGGATACATTTTATTGAAAAATCTAATGAAAATAAAACTGGAGGTTAATCTGGATGAAGAGCTATCTGCACAAAAGGCGGTTATGAAATAAAGATTGTTTTAATTTTTTTTTCTATTTTTAATTTTTTGTTCAATAAATATTGTTTTCCCATTTTCATTCATTTTGTTGAATAAATGAGGTGAGTTGCTAGTTTCAACACGTTGTTGATTTTTTTCCACCGTTCTTCAAATCTGAATACATTTTATAGAAAAATCTGATAAAATAAAACTGTAGAAAAATCTAGAAGTAGAGCTATATGCACAAAATGTGGAGTTGAAATGAAGATTGTTCTAAAAAAATCTATTTTAATTTATTTTGTTCAATAAATAAGATATGTTTCAATTTTCATTTATTTTGTCCAGTAATATGATAAGTTGCTATTCTTAGCACGTTTTTTATTTTTTCCCACCGTTCTTCAAATCTGGATATATTTTATAGTAAAATATATAAAAATAGAACTGAAGGAAAATCTGGAAGTAGAGCTATACGCACATGAAATAAAGATTGTTTCAATTTTTTTTCTATTTTTATTTATTTGTTCAATAAATATCTTTTTCTATTTTTGTTCACTTTGTTGAATAAATAAGCTGAGTTGCTAGTTTCAACACGTTTTTGTTTTTTTCCCACCGTTCTTCAAATCTGAATACATTTTATAGAAAAATCTGATAAAAATAAAACTGAAGAAAAATCTGGAAGTAGAGCTACATGTGCACAAAATGTGGAGATGAAATGAAGATTGTACCTAAAAAAAATCTATTTTCATTTATTTTGTTCAATAAATAAGATATGTTACTATTTAAAACACGTTTTTGATTTTTCCCACCGTTCTTAAAATCTGGATACATTTAATAGAAAAATATAATAAAAATCAAACTGAAGGAAAGTCTCAGGGTAGAGATCTATGTATGCACAAAATGTGGACATGAAATGAAGATTGTATTAATTTTTTTTTTGATTTTTATTTATTGTGTCCAATAAATATGATAAGTTCCCTATTTACGGTTGCATGTAACCTCCACAATTTAAAGTTTCTACATTAGATCGGTTTCTCGAAAAAAAGTTAAATCTCAAATAATTTTTCCATAATTGGCTATAATAAAATAATTTCATATTTACATTTTGAAAATTGATAGTTTTTAGTTTATGTATGAAATATTTAAAAAAAATATGAACAAATAGTCTCTGTTTATTGAAGTTTTGAAACATTTGATCAGTGTTTTCTGTAATTTCAAAACCATCAACAAATAATTGGGTGTAAATGATAATCTTTTGATCAATTTCAACGATTATTTGCAATAAAAAATGAGAAATATCCAAGATAACTGAAAAATGGATTATGAGAAAGCATTTTTTGTTTTTTGCATTTTATTTTTCAACGAATAGAATGAGCACTGATAAAGAGGGTATATTGAAAATTTGTTAACCAGCTTTTTCGATTGACAATTATTAAGTATGCTTTTTTATATTTACATTCGTTTACGATATAAAATGTATTGCAAAAATTAGGGCATATTTAAAATACAAGGAAGTACGTTTGTATGAAAAAAAATGTTTTTTTTTGCGGGAGACAAAAATTAATTGAAAAAAACAGTTTTTAGCGTTTTTCTAATTAATTTTGAGGTAAATACAAAATTTTCGATTTTCTATTTTCTCGACAGGATGCATATTTCAGCTACAAATCGTAAAATACCAGCGTTCATCCCTGAACACATACATATATCTACCCCCAACCCTCTTCCGGAACTTTTACTCAGTCGTCTTGATTTTTCTTAGTTCACTTACAACCCACCCTAAATTTTCTGAACATCCACATAGGTACTGCTAGGACATTTATTTGTTTCGAAAATTATTGGCCCTGGTCTATAAGGAGTTGAACATATTTTATTGGGCTAACCATGCATAATTTACAACAAATAATCTACTCCTGAATTTTTTCGCATAAATTTAAAAACACCCTGTATGTATAATTACTTGTAGACATTTCTTTGAATATAGAGATGTCTCCAATATTTTCTTTTTATAGCTTAGCACACAAATATCTCTTCTTGATCTGAACTACTACGTGTTCTTTTGCGAAAAAGCTGTTTTGTGACCTAAACTTAATAGCAATTGGACTCGAATGATCTAAAATCTATAAACGATTTCACTGTTCCATTTTTCTCAAGGCCTGCATATTTTTATTTAGAAATTATAAAAGCGAGGTAAAGAAAACAAAACATATTTTCATGATTTCATTTTCATTAAAAAAAATTCATTTCAGTTTCAGAATAACTATTTTGAGTTTTTCTGTTGTAACCTCCAGTCATTCAAGCGATACGCCAATGTGAACCTTTGAACATGGACCATTTACGTAGCCTCTTATGAAATATACATAAAACCGCTGAAATATTGAAATGCCTTCGTTTCATAATAATAATGCTGCGACCTTGGCACTCATTCAGCTATACGCGTCGAGGTCTTTAGTGTAAATTTGTAAGGGTCAGGGTATCGTTTGTTACAGGTGATGACCCAACTGATAAAATTCATTAGTGGGAATAAGGATATCGTTAATAAGTCATTGATTCAATTGTTAATAGCATGTGTCAAGAGGAGATATTGAAATATTGATGTAATCTATCATAGACAGTGAAGTGAGCAGCAATAGAGTTGTAAATTTCGGAGTCCCTCAAGGAACTGTTCTTGGTCCTATTTAATTCATTATTTATATAAATTCACTGTTCAACCTACACATACCTGTTGAAATAACTAGTTCGCCGATGACACAGCTTTCCTTTTTGAAAACAATAATTGGGAAAACTTGAAACAAAAGATAACATTTGCATTTTCCATCATAATTGAATATTTTAATAGTAAGTTACAAATGAACTTGAAAAAAACTGTGTTCATGCCATTCAGTAGCTATGAAACGAGCCTACCAGATTATTCCACTATAGATATCCCAACTGATGATGTTGGGATACAAATAACATCATCTAAAACAATTAAATATTTAAGCATCACGATTGATAGTAACCTGAAATGGAAAGTGCAACCTTACAATAAAGCTCCGATACGTAGATAGTAAGTTGAAATACTTGAAAAATATTGTTGGACTCAGACATTTGAAAATTATTTACTATGCATTGATGCAGACACACCTATCATATGGTATCATTGCTTGGGGAGGTATCACAAAGTATTACTTAATAATAATACCTAATAATTCAAAAATGGATAATGCAAATAAAAAAAATTCAAAATCCGTTTGAGAAATTGAAATTGGACTATCACTAGAGCATCCGGGCACGCTGCAAGATAGTGCAAAAAAAGTAATTTGCAATTGCGCCAAAACTAATGATCCGACAGCGCCTGTTTTGCCTACCCTACTCCTAGAAAAATGGCGGAGTTATGAATTTAAAAAAAATCGCAAATTTTTCCGGTTTTTAGGTCTATTTCTCGACGAAACGTTAGATTACTATCGATGGTTGTTCCAAGGAATTTTACTTGGTCGCTGGTTTCTATATGACTTATCTTTGGCAGGATATTTGCAGTAGTCAATGAGAAAGGCATTGAAACTGTATTGTTTGCATTCATGGTCGAAGAATTCTTAAGACACCACGTTTTGAATTACTTGATTACCATATCTGCTTTACTCTCTAGTTCTATTAAATTGTTGGCGTTAATAATTACTGATCTATGACCCAGATATTACACACTATCTGTCCCATTTCTTCCGACTCTTCCCTGTCTATATGAACTATTGTATAACTTAAATCCAAGGTAATTATTGATTTGTTTCATATTTCGATTATCGTCCTTTCTCTTTTGCTTTTACATGATTAGGAATAGCCACTGTTACTTGAGATGGATTTTTCCAAATGGCAGTACTCCTTGAGATTAGTTCCAAATTTGTTTACGTCATTCTGATAAAATTCCTGTTCACGATTTGTAAACTAGTTTAATTTTAACGCAGAGCATTATTATTTAAAAATAGCATATTTTCTATCCAATAAAAATTGATTTGCCCTGGAACGTTGATTCAGTTTCACTTTGCCGCTGTATAATTGAAGCATAAACAGACATTATTCCTAGAGCTGGAAATAGAGGTCTACACTAGACTCCCAATTTGCCCTTGTACGAGGGTGGTTCCAAAAGTACCTGGCCCATCAAAGAAAACGCAACAATTTTGGAGAAAATATATTTACTTTTCAACGTAATCTCCTTTTAGCTCCACACACTGTTCCCAGCGATGTTCAATAAGTTGGATACCCTCTATAATAAGAATCGTCAAGCTGCTCAATAGAACAGAAAATATTCCGAGGGGGCTAAATCTGGCGAATAGAGTGCATGAGGTAGCAATTCAAACTTTAATTCATTAATTTTGGCGATTGCAATACCGGATGTGTGAGCTGGTGCATTGTCTTGATGAATCAACACTTTCTTCTTAGCCAAATGCGGCCGTTTTTGCTTGATTTCTTCGCTCAAACGTTGCAATAAGTTCGCATAATACTCGCCGTTGATAGTTTTTCCTTTTGCAAGATAGTCAATGAAAATTATCCCACGTGCATCCCAAAAAAACCGACGCCATGACCTTGCCTGCAGATGGAACGGTCTTTGCCTTCTTTGGAGCCGGTTGTCCCTTTTCAGTCCATTGTTTTGATTGTTCTTTTGTTTCGGGTGTGAAGTGACCCATGTTTCATCTATGGTTATGAAACGGCGCAAAAATTCGGCTTTTTTTCTGTGAAACCTTGCCAAACACTCGATGGAAACATCTTCACGATGCTGGTTTTGTTCCATTGTGAGTAAACGCTGCACCCATCTTGCGCACAGCTTTCTCATGTCCGAATTTTCAGTTAAAATGCGATGTACCGCACTTTTTGAAATGCCTACTATGTCTGCAGCTCGCGCACTTTCAGTGGACGATCATCCAGTACCGCTTTGTGGATTTTCTTCAACATTTCTGGAGTCGTCACCTCATTTGGTCGACCACTGCGATGCTCGTCTTCGCAGGTCGTACGGCCTCGTTTAAACTCTGCTACCCAATATACTGTTGATAACGAAGGAGCGGTCTAACCCAGAGTAGAATCTAGTTCAGCTTTTATATTGGTTGGGCTAAGGCCTTTCAAATAAAAGTATTGTATCACATAACGATGACCAATTTTTTCCACGTTTTCAAATTCACCGAAAACGTTCACTATTGATGGCTGTCAAACAAATACTAAACAACGTGGCGTCTTCAAACCTGAAGCATATAGTGTACTTTCTAATACAATGGTATTTTTCAAGCAACTACCTCCATCTCTAGGTCAGGTGAGGTACTTCTGGAACCATCCTCGTAATACATCTTAAGGCAGACTTTTGTGAAATTAGTAGGTCTTCTTTTATTGTAGAATTCTTAATTAGCAGATTATGAACTGTTACGGGTCAATCCCATCTTTAACCCTTAACCACTGAACGTAGGAGGACAAACGTATTTACTGAACCAGGGTCAAAGTGACCCTGTTATTTGAATATTTTTTTATAAATATCTAAAATCGATATGTAGTAATTTGATATAGTTTACAATGCTAAGTAGTATTTTTTCCAATGTTACAAAACGCCACTTTGTTCAAAATAAAATGTATAATATTTTTCAACAAAAATTATAAAAAGCATTTCTGCAGTGCGTAATAAAAGAATAGCCAAAATTAATGTTACATTTCAATAACCATTGTTTTGGTAATATATGAAAAGTAAACATATAAGGTATATGAAAAATTATTGAATTTTTTTAAAATTATTAACTGAAAAAAAGTGCAATGGCTGTCCTGAAGTCATCAGATCAGATCAGATCATTGTGTCAGATTCATTAATTTTCTTGTCCACATCTGTGTTTGAATCCTCCATCCACTGAAGAAGTGTGTCTTCATAGTCTGAGTCTGTAAACTTCACTGTCCATGATGAACCAGCCATAATACTTTCGACAAATGCCGCCAAAGAAAGAGCGAAAATAAAACGTATTTACCGTACCGGGGTCAAATTGACCATGTAACGCTTACTTTCGATATTTTCATACGGAATAGAACACCAAAATACACCTTCAACGTCTATTTAGCAACTGACGGGAAGGTACTGAGACGACCAAATGAAAATATTGTACATGCAGCGCACAGTCAGCAAATTAAAATTGTACAGGGTCAAATTGACCCTTTCAAATTGACCCTGGTTCAGCCATTGAGGGTTATTCATTTTGAATATAAGACAATTTTCATTCCCTGTATTTAGTTAATAATAATTATAAAATCTCATCTTTAATTCATCTAGAATATAAGATTCCCGACAATTTTCATTCACTGTTTTAGTAATATTTAATTATCCCATATTTATATTTATTTAGATTGTAAAATAATTCAAGACATTTTTCATTCACTTTATTCAATAATAGTTACAATCTCAATCAATCGTATAGCTGGAACTATTAAAAGAGACATCCTACTGAATCCTGTTATGCTTCTGGTTATGGTACCTGAAAGATAAAGGAAAATATTATTACATTTTAAATTGCTTGAGAGATCAGTGAAGTTGTTCACACCAGCAGTTTAGAGGTAATTCATCTTACCTCACAAGTTTCGAATTCAAATATGTTCTATCAAATGTAAACAAAGGCCAACTTCTTAGTGATTTTCTCATTTATCTACTTCATTTTCCCACCAATTTCTTTCACTGATTATTTCAAATAAGATCATGACTCGACCTTGGTTAATTCGCACTGATTCTGACATTTAGTCTCAAAATTGAGAAATTTTGCCTCCAGTTTTATTGTCTTACGTTGAGTGAAACGATGTTTCACTGTCAAACACAAATTTGTGGATTTTCTAGCCAAAAGAGGAGAACTTGTATAATATTCCATAAGTATTATTATTGATTATAATAATTCACCCATCTGATTGGGGATTTGGGAAAAATAAACTAAATCTATTTATAAAATACTCGAGGCCACACCCCATCCAAGGTAAGGGCATTATTTCGAAGGTCGAGAGAAACATCTAGCTTTCTTCAACCCACATGTATATCATTCTGAAAGTATCTATTATATTTCAGGCATCTTTCGTTATACTTTACTCACTGTTTCTGTTGCCACCAATTTGCATGTGCCGCAGGTGTGGTTATTCATTCCACAATATTAGGCTTGCAGAACCAGGACCATCAGGAATAGAAACAATAACAGGACTGAATATACTACTTCCGCTTGCTCTAACGCTTTGCTTTGTATGCTGCTTGTCTCGCGTATACTTTTCTGAGACCACTGGAAGAGGAATGCCATCAGTCAACAAGTAAGATCATTCCTTTTGCTTATCTATTGGATAAGCAGTGCACTTCATAAGTCCCCATGCTGGCACCTCTACGCAGGCTCTCCTGACCGCTACCTCAACCCAAGCTCAGCCTGACTAATACTTAGTAGTATTTGATTATACGAGGATATATTGAAAAATTATTAGCCTGTTATAGAACCAAACAAAATTTCAATGTCAAAATATTTTATTATTCAACATATTCTCCTCTTAATTGGATACATTTATTACAGCAAACCTGCAACGTCTCTTGACCTTGTTGAAAATGTTTCTTCTTGCTCTGCAAACCCGACCTCCACAGCTTTTATTACCTCCTCGTTGGAAGAAACTTTACGACCTTTTAAACTTTTTTCCAGTTGAGGAAAGAGATGATAGTCGGACGGAGCCAAATCTGGTGAATAAGGGGGGTAATTCAAACCATAAATCACGAATTTTTTGCATGGCAACATGAGATTTGTGTGCAGGGGCGTTGTCCTGCAAAAACAGGCACCTTTGGATAGCTTTCCGCGTCTTTTCTCTTTAATTTTTTCCCGTAGAGTGGTCAGTAATGTCGAATAGTAATCTCCAGTTATTGTTCTACCCTTATCCAAAAAATCAATCATGATTACTCCATGGCAATCCCAAAAAACTGAAGCAAGAACTTTTCCAGCAGACTTTTGGACACGAAACTTCTTAGGTCTTGGAGAACCGGAGTGTCGCCATTCCATCGATTGTTGCTTTGTTTCTGGATCGTAGAAATGTACCCAAGTCTCATCCATAGTAACAATTCGGTTTAAGAAGTCTTACATCGTTTTCAAATCGAGCACAGATCGAACGCGATGCTACTACCCTTGCACGCTTTTGGTCAACATTCAAACATTTGAGGATCCATTTTGCAGCAATTTTTCTCATGTCCAAATTGACGTGAACTATATGATGAACGCGTTCGTATGAAATATTCGACGATCTGTTAAAATCATGTCATGAACTGCATCAATGCTATTCAATGCTTGCTAACGAAACTCCTATTTTATGGATATTTTGCGAAAGACTAGATTTTCAAAAATCCTGGATTTCTATATATCAGAACAAACTATGCGACTCTGAAGATCTAATAAATAAACTATCGTTTGATTTAGTCTAAAAATGTTTTTTTTACAGATCAGTGCTACTGCTTGTGGCTCTGGAAGTGCCTAATGGATAAATAATAATGACCCTTCCACCCACCAAACTGAGAAAACCATTTTTGTGGTTTATGCAGTCAGTATTATCAATGGTAAGTGTTTGCTGTTATTCTAGTTATTCATTCGAAATATTTGTGTACAACAAGTAGTTTGTTTTAAATACAAGTTTCGCTTTAGATTCCTCAATAGTTTGTACAAATCCGGTAGATGACTAGCTTGTAGAGGGGTGGGGATTGTGTGCTGAAACGGTAATTTCAACCAGTTCATAATCATCGTTCTCACGGATTGTTCTCCCTGTTCAAATTCAGCGTCCTACGTGCCAGATTTCCTTTTTTTTTGCGTTTCAAATTGTTACATGGTATTCATACACTGTTACATTGTTACATGTTATTCATACACTGGTAGAATGCGTACTTTCAATAAAAACCCAATGGTAAAACACCATTCCTATAGATCTAACCGTTCTCGAGATAGCAATTTCTTGGTCCTTCGGGTCGGATTTTGGTCCTACGAGCCGAATTTTCTTTTTTTTTGCGCCAGGATTTTTAATTGTTAACACCTCATTTCCCTCCTCCCCCTCCCTAAATTTTTGTGGGCGCTTAGCACCAGGAATTCCATTATTTTATTGAGGTCCAGAATGATTTAATCGCAATGAAGTCGTTGTGTTCATATTATTGGTGTCCAATTATAGTTTCAAAAGTATTAAAATCGTTGTATTCATATTATTGATGTCCAATTGTATGACAAAATCATCTCCACAACTTCAATTACAAACAATTTTCAAAATGGGGGTACATGTTTCGTTTTCAGCAATAATCCATCTTCAGCCTTATACAAGTTCTACAACAAAAATTAACCTTCTGTATAGGTATATACTAAGGACCAAGAGAGGAAAAAACGTCCTTTTTAATATAAATGTATATGAAAAAGGACGTTTTTTCCTGCCCAAGTATATAACTCTTGTGGCCGATTTCACCAACTGATTCCTAAAGTTAGGAAATACCTAAATCGGATTTAGGTATACCCAAAGTGCAATTTTCGTTTGACCACACGTTAACTAATGCTTAAAAGTGATAGCAAATACCTACGTTAGGTATTTCCGAGGGTATTTCCTATCACTTTTAAGAATTACCTAACGCTTGGTGAAATGCAAATTGCACTTGGGCGTTCCTAAATTCGATTTAGGTATTTCCTAACTTTAGGAATTAGTTGCTGAAATCGGCCATTGGTCCTTAGTATATATTAATATGGAATGTTAATATTTGTTGTAGAACTTGTATAAGGCTGAAGACGGATTCTCGCTGAATCCGAAATATGTACCCTCCATCTGAAAATTGTTTATAAATAAAGTTATGGCGATGAATTTGTGATATTTCTTCCTGATTCGTCCGAACCACTCCACTGTAAGCTGAAATGGACTTCTACCAGAGATTGAAAAGACAGTGTTTTTCTTTAATTCCGAGAGCTCCATCTAGCTTTGGATTCCATAGTTGGTTTCAAATTAAGTTTCAACTAGTGACTTGTAGATGTCATAAGTTACTTTCTGTAATTTATTGACTTTGCCGTACAGTACTTATTTTAGAGAGGATTCGTTTAGATTTCGAGGGCTTCCATATGGATGGCTTTATATAAAGCCTTCCTGATGAATGGGAAACCACGAAACAGCTGTCGAAGAATGATGGAGCTCTCGGAATTAAATCGGAAAACACTCTCTTTTCCCTTAGGATATACCTATACTTCAACTGCAATGGTACTGAATTGATACAGGATGAAATGACCCCGCACTTTTTATAGGTAAAATGGTTCTCGGTGAAATTGTCTGAATTTTTAGTATATTGTAGTATTCGATGTACTGATTGAACGTGCAGAATCGCAAAGTTCGTTGATGGATAGATTTTGAAATACAGTTCAAATTCAAGTTAAAAATCAGTAATTTTTATTTAATTATTTTCTCGTGATTTGAAAGTGCAAACTTTTTCGATCATATCATCAACGTACCTTCATATTACTGAAAATCATTCAGATGGTGCAGAGTGTAAGAGAGTACCAACCTGTCCTAGACGGGTGAAGCGCTAACTCTGCCTTTTGATAGTCTCTGTAACCTGTCCTACTATCAATAAAAGCAATTTATTATTATTATTATTATTATTATTATTATTATGTACAGAGTGAAAAATAAAAACATCTTAGTAATATCTGAAAATTTTATGTAATAATGAAATATTGATAAAAATTTTTGGCATGCAATATACTATTCTCATTCCATCATTAATCACAATTCATACATTTCGTACAGGGTGATGTGAAAAATTGGTGAAGTATATGGCCGGTTCTTTCGTACATATCCTGTACATTCAAGTGAATTATCATCCTCCAAAGATTGCTGATACCATATAAACATGATTTCGTTGGTATATATAGGGTGATCATGAATATTTTCGAAGATAAAAATGTGTCGGGGCGTGGCGCAGAGGTTAGAGCGTCCGACTTTGGGTCGAAAGGTCCGGAGTTCGAGCCCCAGTTGCGGCTGGTATTTTTTAATTTAATTTGACCGATTAAATTATTCAAATCTCGTGGTTGGACTGGGGTTAGTCCTGCACGATTCACTGTTGCGTTCCAATTAAGAGTGCTGCTCCTCAGGTGGCGCATGTAGTTAGTAACAAGGCCTATCCAGAACACGTGGCCAATGACCATAGCAGTCGATGCCAGAACACCAAAGAGAGAAAAAAAAAAGACAAAGTATCAACGTTTCAGAAATCACCCTGTAATTCACGATCAACACGGTGAAATTCCTTTATTATTATTTAATATATTCGTCATTCTCTCCTCAGCACTGTCCCAAAAATTCAGTTTCCTCTATCTGGGAAAAGTGAAAATGATCGATAGAACGCTTTTATTTCTAATAGGAGAATTTGAATCTGGGTATCGACGGTTTTTTTTCAATGCGTATTCCACTCGGATAGATGTTTCCATGATTTTTGCTGGCTATCAATAGAAACATATCTATTATATTTCATCAATATAGGTAATTCAATACGTGAAGGTAATAATAATTATCACTGATGGAACTAATTGATTTATCTTTTTCATTCACTTTCCTTCAACGACAGAATCAAAATAGACCCGTTAGCCGATATGGTTTTCTTGTTGTATGAGGACCGTAGCGCTGCTACGAGGGAGGTGGATTCGGTTAAGGCTGTTCCTTGTCACCTTTCCAGAACCGGGGCCTAATACACGATTGGGCGAGTCAAACTATCCAAGCATTAGGAATTTTATCTGGCTCATGCCTGAGTTGTAAGTTGTAACTGATGTGTCGTATATTCAATCAGTTCCTAAATGGTACATGGAATTGGTTGGACCGTCATTGGTCATCACCCTGTATATAATGTTACATTTATTTTGATCTCCACATTCTCTCGTTTCACTATTTGTGAAAAATCTTGGCCACAAGTAGAATGTACGCGTGAACAAGTTCCTTCAACTCGTCATGCAAATGGTAATAAGTTTCTCAATTAATAACTATGAAACTAATAGTAGGAAACTGAATTTTGGGACAGTGTTGAGGAGAGAATGATGAATATATTAAATAATAATAAAGGAGTTTCACCGAGTTAATCGAGAATTACAGGGTGATTTGTGAAACGTTGATATTTTGTCATTTTCATCATTGAAAATTTTCATGATCACCCTATATATCCCAACGAAATCATGTTTATACGGTATCAGTTATCTTCGTAGGATGATAATTCACTTGAATATACAAGATATGTATTTTTTATAAATATTTCATTATTACATCGAATTTTCAGACATTACTAAAATGTTTTTATTTTTCACTCTGTACATACTGATTTAATCTGCACCATCTGAATGATATTTAGTAATATGAAGGTACGTTGATGATAAGAACAAAAAAAATGCAGTTGGCACTTTCAAATCCCGAGAAAATTATTAAATGTAAATTACTGATTTTTAACTTGAATTTGAACTGTATTTCAAAATCTATCCATCAACGAACTTTGCGATTCTGCACGTTCAATCAGTACATCGAATACTAGAATATACTGAAAATTCAGACAATGTCACCGAGAACTATTTTACCTATAAAAAGTGTGGGGTCCTTTGTAGTGATATGAGAGCTAGTAATGAGTGACAATAGAAAAAATAACATGAACAAACAACGGACCCACTAAGGCATTGCCAGAGCGTGGGTGTTTTCTGTTTGTGGATACTATGTGTAGAGATAAAATATGTATAAACATAACATCTGAAATCATTCTAGCAAAAGTATCTAGACTATTAAACATTAAAATTGTAAAGTGTTGAATGAAAAATGCCTAAAATTATAAAGTTTTCAATGTTAAATGAAGATTAGCATGATAGTTAATTAAAATACAATGCGTGTTATTTCTAAAAATATCTAGAGCTATACAAGTGAATTGATAAAAAAAAATATTTTTTCTGAATAAGACAGAAATAAAGCGACATATACAGGGTGGGTCACGGTCGATGGTACCTTAGACGTTTACGGAGAACGGGACATAGGATCATTCTGAAAATTTGGTTTCTCAAGTAGTTGCTCTTGGTCTATCGATCTAAAATATTTTCAGCAATGCAGCGTTGCCGCTTATACCAGAAAGTAGCAGCATCTTTGTTATTTCAAACGGGTCACCCTGTATATTACCGCATTTTTGAACTTATCATTCCTTTCTGATTATTTCTGCCTCATTCTCCCATATACCTATCTCTAACGGTTTTTGAGATATTGGTTATTTTCCATATTTTTTATCCAAATCATAGCTCGAATTGAATGTTTATTTCTGCGGTATTTGGATTCTTAGGAAGTTGCAATTTTGTGTTTAGTTCATCAAGATCATGTACATTGATTCTGTATAGAGAAGTTTGTTCTGCGTTATACAGGGTCGTTCAAAATTCATGATCTTACTGCTAGATACGAAAAGGGTTGAAAGTGCGTTTTTTCAAATGGAACATCCGATATATTATGAAATATCCTGAAAGATGACTTAATTCTCTTTGAATTGATATATCATGTTCCTATACCTAAATAGCCAGAATTCCGAGATAATAGCAATTTTCACTTGTAATCTCCCAAGTGCTTGAATTATTGCCGGAAATTTTTCGAGTAAATGAAATTTTCTTTGAAAATTCATGTACGAGATAAATTTACGGCAATTAATTCAAGCACGAGGGGGATTCGGTAAGAAAATTTCACACCGAGAAATGAAAATCATCCAATTCATAAGAAATAACTAACGATGGTTTCACCTGAACTATTTATAATCACTGAAATATTGATATGTAAATACTTAACAAAATTTTCATCAATAAATGTGTTTAAATTTGGAACAAAAAAAAATTAAAAAGTTATGTACTTATCGTGGATTGAACCATCGACCTAGCGATTCATAAATAAATAAAAGTTTATTCTATCAAAGTTATTATTTACAATTCATTATTCTACCCGAAGCAGCTACTCTTTCTTCAGTCCATCTTCGCCCGTCGGGGGGATAGGATGAAAGGAGAGGACGTCAAGTGTGCTTCACGCCACCCTGCTGTTGCCAACTCTGGTAACGTACACGATGCCTTTTGACAGTGTCAAGGGTCCCCATATAGAGATGGCGCTGGTCACTGCCTCCGCTGGTGCAAATTTGTGGTGGAAATGTCGACCTTTGGCAGAAATAATGGTGGTAACTGGAGTATTCGTGCCTCCTGCAAAGCTTATGCGCGTGTTGTCGTCCCATTCAATGTAAAAAGTTGAGGGTTGGTAGTTTGTGAGGACCATAATTTGAATGTTGACCCGGAAAAGGCTAGAAGCAAAAAACCGGGTTGAAGTACTTGACGTTTTAGATTCTCAACTTGGATTCCCAATGGCGCCGGTTCTACTCAGCGCTCCTGGAAGATATCCAGCGACTCATATAACACACCCCACCATGTTTGCGGGTAGGTTGTCATGTACTCTTAGCCTGGTGAGAACGGCCGCAACACTACCGCTGAGCTACGGGACTTGTGATAAAAACTTGTGACAAATGGTGTATTGAACTTCTTCTGAAATATGATTTCAGAATTGACAATTTCTGCAATAATCGTGGAGAAAATATTTTCAGGCACATTCCAAATATCTAGTAAATACATAATTATCTCCTTTCATATGAAAACTAGACATCCATTTGTACATTGAACCAAAATATCAACTAGTCACATGTCAAATGTTTTACAGAAAAGTTTCCACTTATTATGATTCAATCCACGATAAGAACATAACTTTTTTATTTTTTTTTTGTTCCAAATTTAAACCCATTTATTGATAAAAATTTTGTTAAGTATTTTACATATCAATATTTCAGTGGTTATAAATAGTTCAGGTGAAACCATCGTTAGTTATTTCTTATGAATTGTTGGATGATTTTCATTTCTCGGTGTGAAATTTTCTTATTGAATCCCCCTCGTGCTTGAATTAATTGCCGTAAATTTACGTACATGAATTTTCAAAGATTTGCGGTTTTTGTGTTGTTCAGTAACTACTTTGAAAAAGTATAATTGTCTAAGGTCGAGAATTTTCGAATCTTTAAATAAGGCATCTGAGGAATACCTAACTGGTTTACTGAAAATTATTGTTAAGATTTTTTTCTTTAATACATCGATCTTTCTCAATCCAATATTGTATATGTGAGACGAGACTCTATGAGTGAATAATAATTTTTTTTCATTTGCGAGATGTCCAAGATATTTTGAAGATACTTGAATCTATACAGGAGACTTCGAAATGCTTTTGCTATTAGGTCAACATGATCGTTCCACCTCAAATGTCTGTCAGACATCACTCCTAAATGTAAAATTTTTTCTACAGATTGAATTACTATTTTATCTATGATTTTTAGGGTACCATATTGAGGTTGTGAATTTGCATAGCACGAGAATGGCAAGTAGAACGTTTTTTAGTAATTTATAGATAGTAATCTTTGATTGAAACAATCGAAAAGTCTTCTTGCGCTTTGGTATTTAGTTCGTTCCAATTATCAGCACTATACAGTATGGCAGTGTCATCTGCAAAACAAACAGGAGTTCCAGTAGAATCATATTCAATTATACTGTTGTTATAGATTGTAAAGAGTTTTGGCCTCAGAACTGTCCCTCGTATGTGCGTACTGAGCGTATTTCCATTTTGTGACTGTTTTTTCTTGTCGCTGTTTCGTCTATCGCTATTTCTGCCGTCGCTGTTTTGCCCTGTCGCTGATTAGACCTTGCTATTTTGTTCGTCGCTTTCACGTCCATCTCATTTTCGTCCCTGAGCCGACCTACCCTTGCACTGAGGAGAGGTGACAACCCCGAAACTAGACTTCAGATGGTCCTCCATACCTGAGTCAATGCAAAATTCAGCTAGTTGGTTACAAATAGCACTTACAATAGTGTTATAAAGGATTATTGCACAAATATTAGTTCGCTACAGTTGAATACCCGTCCCGGTATTAGTCAGAGGGGTATTTTTTTCTGACAGATACTTGCCATAATGGCCTATACCGTAAGAGGATGGAAGGTATTTGGTGGCATTACGCATCTATGTATAGGAATATTATTGTCTCCGCAACGGTGTTATCGTTGTTGACTTTCTTCGGCGATATCTAAAGAAGTACGGAGAAGTTATTTGTTGGACTTTGAACACAAATAATAAAAATATCTCAACTCTTCCACAATCATAGTTGAGGTATATAACCATTCCTTGTTTACCTAACGACCTTCCAATAGTCTGCGGTATCAGACCACAGTATTAATGTATTATTGATAACGAGCGTGAAGTGATTGTTATTGAATTATTATGTTTGACAATTAGGTGATGGCCTACCATTTGTGTAGGTACGTGGTGACGGTTTATTATGATTTCGTTATCTGTTTTTAATTTGTTTCATATAAAGGAATAATTGTCAAAATGTATTCAAGGTAGCACAGGTTCTCAGGTAAGCCATTGAAGGATTAATTCTAATAATGGAACTTTATTAATTTACAAAAAGGGTCACATAATATATGGACATTCAGAAACTTGTTTGAATGCAATTTTTTAAAATAACTGAAAACTACCCAGACACCAAATCTATGTCAATTTCTGTTTGGGTAGTTAAAAAAGCTTTAAAGGCACCTATTATAATAAATACAGAAGTCTTTATAGAAGAACTATAAAAGCTGCTAAAGTAACTATTTTAATAACAAACTATGCAACAGTGAAAATATTAACAAAGAAACTTTGCGATGTCGAAAATTTGGATCCAGATCTACTGAATTATTATTACTGTTCAGAAGCAGAAAAATTGTCTGAAATTATTCTAGATGCCCCTGATGCTCTTGCTTATCTGAGCAACATTGATATAAGAGATAATTCTGTACTGTATGCTATCATTCGACAAATAAAAAATTAAAGTTGTTGTGACATTGACAACTTACACACTGACCGCCTAAATGTTTGTACCATATGGAAAAAAGGTCATTATTAGCGTAGGGGAGAAGGGGGCACTTTCGGCCCCTTAAGACATTTCCTTAAGATATGGGTTTGCTGTATCATTAAGAAAAAATTTATTGATTCTGGTCAGTCACTATACTACTTGTAAATGCATTTAGAACTGTTTTAGTTTACAAAACAATTGCATATTGTTCTTGTGAGTGATTAGAGAAAACTCTTCACTTTGGCTGAAAGTTCATTCAGCCTTGGAATGGGGCTCTTTCGGCATATTAACATTAATGAAAAATATTATTCGAAATAATATGAATTTGAAATAAAACAACAACAATTCTTGAAATTTTCAACTTATATTATTCAATCATGACATAAGTAACAAAAAAAATTAGAAAATAATAATAATATCTAGTTTTGGCTTCATTTTACATTAAGTCCATCAAAATTATAATGGAAAGTCAAAGTTGAATCACGTCTAGATAAAATAGGGTTTTTTAGAATAGCTATTATATCTTTCTGATTACATGATTCAATATCATCTACTTGAGGAAAGTAAAATTTATTGCTTGTTTCTCTACGTCTAAGGTATTTCACTTCGAATGATTTATCTGAATCTGGGATAATACTTTTTACACAGCCAATGTAATACATGACAGTACTTTTTAAAGAAAATTTAACTAAAATAT
This sequence comes from Chrysolina oricalcia, assembly GCA_944452925.2. Lineage (NCBI taxonomy): Eukaryota > Metazoa > Arthropoda > Insecta > Coleoptera > Chrysomelidae > Chrysolina > Chrysolina oricalcia. The sequence continues at coordinate 68,735,870 of OX101811.2, forward strand.
AGCTGTTCAGTTCAATATTCTCTTCACCATCAAACGATTTTAAGCTCATGTTATCATCAGTTTCACTGTCATAGTCTATATCTGATTTCTCCGACTCACTGCTGGAACTAGCAAAGACTTTTTTTTTAACTTGTCTTATTTTCTTTATTTCATTTACATCACGTTCGCTTCTATGAACTTCACAACTTCTTTTTGTCCTTTTTGTTTGTTTTTCACATTTTCGGTTTTGCTTTTCAGACTTCCGATCTTGCTTTTCCTTTCTTTCTTTCTCGATTTCTTCTATTCTGTTTTTTTCAGGTGTCTCAGTATAAACTCTTGACTTCCCTTGGTTAGCTTTAGGTCGTCTTACACTCTTGGGTTTTTCAACTTTTGGGAATGGTCGAATAGCTTCAGGATTTACAACTAAGATCATGTTTCGTTCTTTTTCTTCCTCTCGTGTCTCCGATTTTTGCATTTCATCCCCGCCATCAGCAATAACAGGTGCTGCTTTAGATGTAGATGGTTTATCTCTTGCATCATCATTTACTTGATTGACAATTGAACATTCTCTTTGATTTTCAATGGATGATTCACGATATACGAAAGTAGCATCAAAATCACTGTCATTAAAAGCCAAAGAATTGACAGGCCAAATTCCTGGTTTTTCGAATGACTTCGTTATATTATTTGGAGAAAATGACTCTAAAAATGGAGCCTTCGTCAGTTTAGGAACGAGCTTAACAGTAATAGTTTTGCCAGGATTACTAGACATCCAGTCATTGAAAGACACAGCACATCTTCCCTTAAAAGGGCCAAAAACTCCAATATCAAGGGGTTGGAGCTTGTGGGAAGTATGGGGCGGGAAAGAAAGAAAAACAATACCGTTGTCTCTGGCGTACATGATAGATGTCAAGGTTACATGCGACTCATGGTTGTCTAAAAGTAACAGAAAGTTTTGACAAATATATCACCTGTCATCCAACCAGACTTATTTCCAAACGCGACACTCAAAAGAGGACCTCCTTCTAAAAAATCTTCTATATTTCGTATTCGGGGAAAAATATAGACAGGTGGAAGTACAGCTCCAGTAGCACTGATAATTCCAACAACAGTAACCAATTCCCCTCGCTCAGCTGATGATATAAGACCTACTTGTTTCTTCCTTTAGGAGCAATGATTTTTGGTGGATTGAGAACAGTCGTTACACCGGTTTCGTCTAAATTATAAATTCGTTCGGCTGTGAATTTATACTTGTTCAAAACATTTTTATAGTTCTGAAAAAACTCTTCAACCCTCGATTTATTGAAACCAATTCCTCTAGCCAGACTTGTGTTTTCGGGTTTTCTGAGAGACAAGAGGGTTGCATGTCTCCGCATAAATCCATGCAGCCAATCCGTACCCGCTTTTTTATTGATACGCCAACTATCTGGATATTTGCAGTGAGGCAAATTAATTGCGTATTCGTATACAAAAACTCTTAACTGCACACGAGTTAAACCATAATTTATGTTCGCACATTGCTTTATATAGTTTACCAGCATTTCTTCTTCAGATACCGAAAAAATTGTTCTGGTAGCGTATTTATTTTTCCGTTTCGAATCACTTTCAGACCTATCATCATGTTTCTCTAAGTACTCTTCGGCAGTCATGGTTTTGAAAATGTTTTTAATACGTGACTGTAATGTCTGTCTCTTTATTCCAAAAACTCTGGATGCTTCCCTCTGACCCATATTCTTCGTCAGAACTTGTCTCAAAGCCCGATCTATGGTATCCTCATCTAAATTGGCCCTATCTGTTTTGGGTTTATACGTTCGAACCATCTGAAAAGATATTTATGCTGTATATACTATTTTTATGAGAGTCTGCCAAGCTTCTGGGGCACTTTCGGCCATCGGCTGAATCTGCCCCAGTGGGATGTCCGAAAGTGCCCCGGACGGGTTTTGTCAACATAAATATTCAACGTGGCAACACGGGCAACAATCTATGTGAGGTTAGCAAATGAAATGAAAGTATATTTAAAAGACCCGAATTTCATAAAAACGATGGTGGACAATGTATCAAACGCTGTGATAAAAAGCATCGAAAAGAAGTTCAACCAAATTGAACAAAAAATCACCTACCTACAGGATGAATTAAACAGTACGAATAAAGCAATGGAAAACATGATAAACAAAAGTGAGAATGAGATTGCGAAACTTATACAACAAAATGGTTTGCTAGAGAAAAAAATTGACAATATAGATCAGGAAAAACGAAGGAAGAATTTGAGAATTTTCAATGTTGAAGAAAAGGATAAAGAAAATACAAGAGAAGACATCGTCAAACTATTGGAAACCAAAATGGCAATCAACATTTCCTCAAATGATATAGTTCTGTGCTATAGGGTGGGTAAAAAAGAAGAAAGAGGCAAACCAAGAGGAATATTTTTAAAATTGAAAGATTTTGAAATGAAGCAGGAGATATACAGAAAGAAAAAATTACTAAAAGGTACTAGTGTAGTAATCCGTGAAGATCTAACAAGTATTAGAGTCGACTTACTAGCTCGTGCAATTGAAAAGACATCTCTGCAAAATGTGTGGACTAATGCTGGTAAAATTTATGTTAATGTTCTGAACAAATTGGCTATAATAAAATCTAGGGATGATTTTGATAAACTCTTTTCTATAAACTCCTAAGCTGTAAAATCTTCGCATTCATTTTTGTTACTTTGTTATTTTCGTTAACTTTATATTCTTTATAATTTTTCTATCCCAAAATTGTTCAGATAAATTAAAATGTTTCATAAACTTGTTATTATTTCATACGATCACTACTACTATTGATCTGATTCCTATACATCTACTAGGTGTACGCACCATAAGTTTATACGAACACATTCTTATGATAGATTTTTTAGAGATTTTAGATGAGGAGGAGGAAATCAAAACAGAAATTGTTGCGAGTTTGCAGGAATGTTTTGAAACTGAAGAGGAAGGAGTGAGAGGTATTGGAATAATTCATTTTAACATAAGAAGTATTAAAAAACACTATGATGAGTTGCTAGTGTATCTAGACTCAGGAAAACATAATCTCGATGTGGTAGTCTTGTCGGAAACATGGAATATTGATGATGTGAGTACATTCAACATTCCAAATTACAATATATATTATAATGACTCTAAAGTCAATCAAAATGATGGAATCATTATCTATGTGAAAAACAATATCGATGTAAATGCTGAGATCGTCCCACTATCTGAAACAAAACTATTGAGTCTGACCTTCGAAACCAGTGGTGTCTCAATTTGCGTAACTGCATCTTACAGACCCCCTTCTATAAACGTGCAAACATATTTGGACAATTTAGAACAGTTTTTTGTAAACTCTAACAAAAATAATCTTGAGATTTTCATGGGTGATATTAACATTAATCTGAAGGATACTCTTACTCAAAATACAGTACGATATTTAAATATCCTAACTGAACACGGTTTCATATCATATATTAATGAGCCTACTAGAATAACGAAAGGATCAAGTACTATCATTGATCATATTTTCATTAGGAAAGAAAACTTTAATAGAAATGAAATTTTAATAAAACCAAAAATAATTCAAGTTGATATGACAGATCATTACCCAGTGCTTGTAACGATAAACGAAAGAAAAAAAAGTAATGCTACAATAAACCAAAAAAGAGACATCATCATCAAGAGAACTGATTATGTAAAGCTAAATTTACTCTTACAACAAGAAGATTGGTTGAGTATTCTGAACTGCGAAGATGTACAACTTGCATATGATCTTTTCATTAACAAATTCAAGCAATACTCAGCTAGGGCAACTAAGGTAACAACATTTTGTAAAAACAAGAACAAGCATATAAAACCTTGGATCACCACTGATCTCGTAGATTCTATAAAGTTTCGGGATTATCTTAAGAAAACTTGGAATAACACCAAAACAATAGAAGCAGAAATTAAATATAAGAATTATAGAAACAAATTGACCGGGTTAATAAGGCAAACAAAAAATCAATACTACAGAAATGAATTGAATGAAGCAAATGGTGACTGTAAAAAGACATGGAAAATTATTAAAGATATTTCAAATAAAAACAGCACTAAAAATAACGTACAAAACATAACAATTACAAAATCAAATGGTGAAAAAATGAGTAATAATGATGAGAAAATAAATTTGTTTAATGACTATTTCATAAATATTGGGCAGGACATGGTGAAAAAAATATCTAGAGGAGATTTGCCAAACGGTTTTCTTAAAAATAAATCTATAAAATCAACTATGTACTTAGAACCTACGAATGGGAATGAAGTAATTATCCTGATTTCAAACCTCAAAAATAACTGTTCACCAGGACCTGATGGAATAACTGCTAAAATGATTAAACATACTCACACACATCTCATAGGACCCTTAGTACATATTATAAATTTATCGTTTCGTACAGGGGCCGTGCCCCAGCAATGGAAAGAATCAGTTGTAACACCAGTTTATAAAACAGGTAAAAAAAATCAATTAAACAACTACAGGCCTATCTCTGTAATAAATAATTTTGCAAAGATTTTCGAACAAAGCATTAAAAAAAGGTTATTATCATTCTTTGAGAAACACTCCGTCATAACTAAACATCAGTACGGCTTTCTGAATAAATTAAGCACTGAAAATGCTATTATGGATCTTGTGGAAAAAACTGTCGATGCTCTGGACAAGTCAAGGAAGTGTTTAACCATATTCCTTGATTTGGCCAAGGCATTTGACACCGTATCCCATAGTCTCCTGATAGAAAAATTATATACATATGGTGTGCGAGATAAGACGCTAGAAGTCTTGCAGAGTTATTTAGCAAATAGATTGCAAAGAGTTAAAATTGCCGAACAGTTGAGTACTCCACAAGAAGTTACTATTGGCGTTCCTCAGGGAACGGTGCTTGGACCAGTTCTCTTTCTCATTTACATAAACAGTATCTCAGAAATGACTGACTTTTGTGGTCACCTCATCTGCTATGCTGATGACACAGCTATTGTTTATACAGGTGATTCATGGGAAAATGTCTATAAACTTGCTGATGACGGGCTCCGAAAAATTAAGATATGGCTTGATTATAATTTATTGACCCTGAATGTTAGTAAGACGAAATTCATGACATTTTCTCTGCAAAACACTGATCAGCCTCAAGGAATTAAATTAAAGATAAATAGTTCGAGATGCACCGATACACATCAACCATGTATATGTGAAACAATAGAAAAGACCACAACTATCAAATATTTGGGTGTTATGCTGGACCAGCATTTCAGATGGGACGAACACATAAGTCATGTCACCAAAAGATTGAGAAAGCTTATTTACACCTTTTATAATCTACGAGATATTCTGGATAGGAAGAATTTGATGATCTGTTATACATCTCTGGCTGAGTCGGTGATACGGTATTGTATAATAGCGTGGGGTGGTACATTTTATAGTATATTAAATTGCATGCAAACAGTGCAAAACTCCTTATTAAAAATAATATTTAAGAAACACAGATTGCATTCAAGTGAATCTCTATACAGAGACACCAAATTACTCAATATCAGATCTTTATATACTTTCCAAAGTCTGACATGGATTTATTCGAATATGGAAAAATATGACCAATGCAAATCCAAAATAAGTAGATTCACTGAAAAAATACAACTTCCATTGTTTCACAAGACACACACTCAGAGATTCGTTTTCTTTTATGGTCCAAAACTTTATAATATGCTCCCATCACAAATGAAAAATATAAATACTCTTCCTAAATTCAAAAAAAGTTTAAAATTATACCTCACTGAAAATGCAACGGTGATTAACAATATCTTTTGAGTCCTCATTACAAAACTGTCACAAAATAATTATTATATCATACAAGAATACGATAAGATCATTTATCCTGGATTATCCTCTCTCCTTCCTTTTTAACTGCATTTACCTTCTCACTCCAATTATATAATATAATATATTTAAAAATGTTATGTATCTTGCTAATCAAACCCGCTGACGTACTCTTGCTCCTCATCTCCCCTCTACTCATAAATTTTTGTTCATTCCATTAACCGCATCTATATTTTTGTATTTTATAGTCGTAGGTATTCATTCAAATGGAGAGAATAGGCACAATACAAGCATATTCTATGCTTAGGTGTAATTCTCTACATTTGATGAATTGTAAAAAAGCACATAAATTGGTTATTCTGTAATTGATTATTTGAATTGTTTTGAATAAAGAAATTGAATTGAAAAAAAAATATATATTGAAGTATTTATAGCCCAATTCTTATAGCATGATATGGAATACAAAAGGAGAAATGCTAGAAAACGAAAGAATGTTAAAAACTTATCTTTTCAACACAAAATCACTTTTCGATCATCAAATTAAAAGACGCGTACTAAACTTGTGGAAAACTTACTGGTCAATGGCGAAATGACAAATGCCAACATTTGTGTATAAAATATACGCGGGAAATTTGAAAAGAGAAGTTTGAATAGAAACGGCTGATTGTGCCCCTTGGCCGAATGTGCCCCCTCCTCCCCTATTGGAAAAACATTTTTAAGGATAAGTTTGTGCATGTCCGATAACCTAAAATACGATTTTGACACATGTTACGTGACTATACTAGTATGGCGGCCAATTGGAAAAAAATACTATGAGGAGGTTAAAAGTAGGGTAAGAGGCAAGATATCGAAAAAAGTTATTTCAAAAAGTTGCTTGGAATTTAATTCTATTCTCACATACAGAGTTTCAAACGATAAATTTAAATTGCATTTTTTTATTATTTTCCGATCTTTTCAAAATAATCAAAGTTTTTTTTTCTGAATGGCTTGACTGTGCTGGAACATTTGTATTTTGATAATCGTGCATGATCTTCTCACTTTGCACATAAACTTGAAAATAGTGCGTCAAATAAAGAGGCTTAAAGTTTATGTGTAAATTGAAACGCTCATGCTGCATTATAATTAAAACTTGATTATCTTGATTATAATCAGGAAATATGATTTTTCTATAACATCATTTAATAGTCTTACAATTCTAATATAACTGTTAGATACAAACCAATGTAACAGCGAGGGTTCTGGCAAAAACCAATTTTTACAATTTAGTGCCATCGGAGAAAATGAGAGAGTTTTGTCATTATCATTAAAATACAAATGTTCCATCACAGTAAAGTCATTCATAAGACAACTTTTTTGTAAAGAGAAAATATAAAAAAATGCAGTTTCTAATTTTTCCGATTTATTGCTTTGAGTATAAAATTAAATTCCAATGATTTTTTTCGATATCTGGCCATCTTACCCCACTTTTGGCCTCTTTATGGTATTTTTTCCAATTTGCCGCTATACTAGTGGTCACGTGACATGTTTAAAAATCGATGTTAAGGTTATCGGACATGCACTAACTTTTCCTCAGAAATGTTTTCCATTATTCTAACAATAAACTTTTTTCCCATATGGTACATAGTTTTTGGCGGTCACTGTAGGTACAGGTTTCGAGAATATGCCAATTTTCACTCTGGAATTCTGATGCAGCTCATCACCAATTTTTTTGCTGCTGTACATTTCAAGCGTTCCTAAAAACAGCCGTAGTTATACCGATTCCTAAAGTTGGTGATAATTCTGATCCTTCAAACTTTAGACCCATTTCACTGATACCAACAATGGGAAGTATTTTGGACTATCTGCCAATCACTTGAGACTCTTGAGAGATATGATTTCTGAGTCGAAAGAACGCCAACTGCAGATGCATCGAAAATACCACTGTCGTCAAGATCATGGAATGGGTGTGTGTGTGTGTGTGTGGTGTGACATTCTTAATCCATTATCATGCCCTTGAATTGTTGAAACTGGGTGGCTAAAAATGTTTTTAATTCGTGTAACCTCTAACTAGACTGAACTCTGCCTTTTGACCAGTCTGTATAAATTTACATATAATATCTAATTTATATGTATATCTTGATGACTGTCAATAAAAACGATTACTATTATTATTATTAATTTGGAGTTGAATATTTTCGTGTTTTTCAAATTTAACTCTTCGACCGTATGATGTAGGATTGGGACTCGAATATTTTTTGTATTATGTACATCCCAATGGCCATTTTCAGACGTTTATGATTTTTGTAATGATTTATATATTTAGTTGCTCGTTTTCACTGACACTGGTTATCGACTTACTTCACTTTGATTTTTGAATCGTCTTCCTAGCAATCATAGAACGCGAGCAATCGGGCTCTGACGCACTTTTGCCCCCCTGTATAATTCTTAAGATATTGTAATAAAAACACGTTAAAGTGCGTTTATCTGAATTAATTCTAAAACTGAAATGTCGCTATTTAAATTTACAATATGATTTAATTTATTTAGCTGTAGGTACATCACTACGTTCATTTATCTTTACGGTGGGTTGTCTATCTGTTCAACTCCTATTCCTCTCATCTATTGAGAAAAGTTCAATGTAAAAGTTGTAGATAATTGAAAAATCCGAAACTTTTTAATTCGTAATTTTTTAACGTAAACTCAAAATTAACGAGAAAAATACATACCCGTTTTTTTAAATTTTAATTTCTATCTCCCGCTAAAAAATATATTTTCATATGAAACTTGTTGAAAACGTTCTATTTCGTGTTGTTAGTAAGCTGTAATTTTTTCAAAATATTTATTTTTCGATTATATACGAATTTAAATTTTAAATAAAATTCCATCGAAAAAGTTGTTTTCCAAATTTTCAATTTTTTAACTTCATCTGTGCAATTTTCTTCGTTGAAACCTCGGATTTGAGATCAAATGAAAAAAAAATTGTTCGTATGGAAAAATATAGTTAAAAATGCAAAAAACAAAGAAATTACTTTTTCACAATCCATTTTTCAGTATTGTATCAAATAGTATAATTTTAAATGGCCACTTTATGTACCTGCGTCTATATGTTTATATAGAAAAATTTTGTGACTATAAATGTGTAATTCATTTTAAGAAGATTCTGGCCTCATATATTTACGAGGATATATTGAAAAATTCGTAGCCTACTGTAGAACCAAACAAAATTTCAATGTCAAAATATTTTATTACTCAACATATTCTCCTCTTAGGGCCAGTTTTTCATGTTCCAGTTAAACTCCAGATAACTAACTGATAGTTTAGAATGTGATCCTTCACACATCATTTGAAGAATGTCATTCACCATCTAAACTAACGTTTGTTTGAATGTTTAAGACGATGTAGTAACTTGATTACTTATATTTCGGACGTCCATCATCTTAACCCTTTCACTCATGAATTTTTGTATTTTGAAATAAAAAAAATTTATTTTGCAAATATAATAAATGAATTTTTCTAAGATTTTTGAGCCTATAGAAATTTTTTTGCGACAGCCAATTTTTGTGATATGGGTTGTGCTAAATTTAGTACACCATGAGCAAACTGTATATGGGATATTATAATATGAGAACACAAATTTTGTGATAGTCATTGCAATTCAGTAAAAATGTTTCGTGCAAATCAAAAAATATCCGAAAACGAAAGTAGAAATGTCGCAGCACACTCTGTAATATTCCAAGACTATTTTTATATATCAAAATGTAGGTAGGTAATTCAGTTGATTCTGGCAAGTTTTTGTGCTAATGTAACTACCCGTTTTCTTGTTCTTCCTCTGAACCTATGTCCAAGTAAATAAACGAGCAATCTGAATCAATCTCGTACTCATGAAATTTACCCCCAGAAGCTTCCAAATTAGTCCAAGTCACTTTCGATTTCATTGACATTCTATCAGATAAATTGTTTTCTATTATTGATAATAGCTTCTGATTACTTAAGGCCCTTCTAATAACCATGTCAATCAATGGTACTGTGAAAATAACAAAAAATACATTTTTTAATGATATAAAGTGAGGTTATGTCTACCACATATGCAATGCCACTAGCTCACAGTGTACTAAATTTAGCACACCGAAATTCATGTTCAAAACTTCAAAATAGTGATAAAATGTTTAAATATTTTGAATCGAGTACGTAAAACACTCTAATGTGAACACACAGTATTTTTTTCGATGAATAAATTCCACACTGAGAAATTCAAAAATGACATACACCAAACAGGTGACCCAGATGATAGGATTCGTCCATTCTCGTCAGCTGAAGTTTTCTAAAATACTTCCTGAAGAATCTGATAGATGACAGATAAAATTACAGTTGGCAACTAAAATAACAACTTATAAAACCATGGCAACAATACTTGGATTAAACAGTTTTCTGCACACAAAAAAAAACTAGAAAGTTGTGTACTAAATTTAGGACACCATGAGCGAAAGGGTTAATGGTTGAAAGATTTCTATCTCTTTCAAATTTTTCACAACGTTTCAATTGCTTGAATCCGCAATCGTCTTCTGGTAAATAATGACAAAATCAGATGCTACGCGACCTTTTATTTTATTTTACGGTGTAATTACGCGCGGTCTTGTGGCGCGCGTATAATTACACTTTAATTATAGACCTATAAAAGTTCGCGTAGCATCTGATTTTGTCATTATTAACCAGAAGACGATTGCGGATTCAAGCAATTGAAACGTTGTGAAAAATTTGAAAGAGATAGAAATCTTTCAACCATTAAGATGATGGACGTCCGAAATATAAGTAATCAAATCTAAACTATCAGTTTCTTATCTGGAGTTTAACTGGAATATGAAAAACTGGCCCTTAATTGCATTTATTACAGCGAACCTGCAACGTCTCTAGACCTTTCAAAAAAAATGTTTCTTCTTGGTGTGCAAACCAGACCTCCACAGCTTTCATTACCTCCTCGTTGGAAGAAAATTTACGACCTTTTAAACTTTGTTCAGTTGAGGAAAGAGATGATAGTCGGACGGAGCCAAATCTGGTGAATAAGGGGGGGTGTTCTAGTAATTCAAACCCTAAATCACGAATTTTTTGAATGGCAACATGAAATTTGTGTGCAGGGGCGTTGTCCTGCAAAAACAATACACCTTTGGATAGCTTTCCGTGTATTTTCTCTTTAATTTTTTCCCGTAGAGTGGTCAATAATGTCGAATAGTAATCTCCAGTTATTGTTCTACCCTTATCCAAAAAATCAATCATGATTACTCCATGGCAATCCCAAAAAACTGAAGCGAGAACTTTTACAGCAGATTTTTGAACACGAAACTTCTTAGGTCTTGGAGAACCGGAGTGTCGCCATTCCATCGATTGTTGCTTTGTTTCTGGATCGTAGAAATGTACCCAAGTCTCATCCATAGTGACAATTCGGTTTAAGAAGTCTACATCGTTTTCAAATCGAGCACAGATCGAACGCGATGCTACTACCCTTGCACGCTTTTGGTCAACATTCAAACATTTGGGGATCCATTTTGCAGCAATTTTTCTCATGTCCAAATTGATGTGAACTATATGATGAACGCGTTTGTATGAAATATTCAGTGCTTCAGATATCCCGTTTTAGCCCAATTCGACGGTCTGTTAAAATCATGTCATGAACTGCATCGATATTTTCGGGGACTGACACAGAAACTGGCCTTCCCGATCGGTCATCATCTTCAATGGAAAATATACCTCTTTTGAAGCTTGCAGTCCAATTTTTCACGGTCGCATACGAAGGACATTGATCACCAAGGGTATTAAGAATATCTTCGTAAATCTGCTTACCTCTTAACCCTTTTAAATACAGGTACTTGATGATGACTCGATACTCCAATTTTTCGATTTTCACAATTTTGGTGGACATGTTTCTTCTTTTAATTTATTGCGTAACTCTGGTTTACTTTTTTGACGTCATACTTTACACTGACACTTCTAATAAGTTATTGTTCGTTGCTATGGTAACGCAATATTTTGTTTATACAGGGAACTGGTCTAGGCTAACTAGATATCGATAATACATCCTCGTACATCCATATTTCGATAATAAATTATATATCGTTTTCTACACCTTTTCTGGGAAATGATTTTTGACAATTCTTATCTCCTAATTTATTGGGAATTTCGGCAATTACAAAATCATTGTGGAACGATTCATATACAGAGTTAGTCAAATGTACGGACCCGCTCATTTTTCTCAGCTAATATGAGGGTTATCGAAAAAAAGTTCGGATGAAAGTTGAAGGGTATTTCAATTTGCACCTTTCTATGAATCAAAATATTTTTTAGATGTGCCACTGGTGGGAGGTGACATCATCGGCATTTTTTTAAATGGAGCCACATGTCAAGTTTAGTATCGATAGAAAACTTTTTTTTTTCTCATTTCAGTATTACTAATATTATTTTAACTATCTTGATAGGTACAGTGTGTTTCGTATTTTTGTATCCATCTTTGTAATTTCTTGCATATTGTTCTATCGTGGTGGCATTTAATATGTGTAAATTCATCATGAATGATAAATAAAGAGGAAATAAAATCTTCCAATTTACACAAAAAATATATACTTGTAACGTGCTTACAATTGTTTCGACACACGGTGTCATCATCTGAGCGAGTTATCAACTAAAGAAACGTCAAAATCACCTTCTTAAATATTAAAATAACATGCATGAAATTTCACTAATGACAATTGCAGGTATGAAATTTCCTAATGACATATAGCTTGGATTAGGGAGCATTTCATTAGTTACTAGTGAGATAATTAATTATAGGTGAATTGTACAGGTCAATTTGGTCATTGAGAACTAAATTGCTATTGTTACGTAAATGTTTCTTGATTTCTATGGATTCTAATATGTTTAATTTTTGACCTTTAGGTAGAATATGCAAAATTTCAGGGTTTTTTGTGAAGTTATGGTTATTGTCAATAAGGTGGTTGGCATAGTTTGAGTCCTGTTTATTTAATCTGTAACTTCTCAAATGCTCACCGAATCTTTGATTAAAACTACGGCCTGTCTGGCCTATATATAATGCATTGCAATCCTCACACTCAAGTTTGTAAACCCCCGACTTCTTGAATTTATCCCGTACAGACTTTATTAACAACGCAAAGTCTGTACGGGATAAATTCAAGAAGTCGGGGGTTTACAAACTTGAGTGTGAGGATTGCAATGCATTATATATAGGCCAGACAGGCCGTAGTTTTAATCAAAGATTCGGTGAGCATTTGAGAAGTTACAGATTAAATAAACAGGACTCAAACTATGCCAACCACCTTATTGACAATAACCATAACTTCACACAAAACCCTGAAATTTTGCATATTCAACCTAAAGGTCAAAAATTAAACATATTAGAATCCATAGAAATCAAGAAACATTTACGTAACAATAGCAATTTAGTTCTCAATGACCAAATTGACCTGTACAATTCACCTATAATTAATTATCTCACTAGTAACTACTCAAATGCTCCCTAATCCAAGCTATATGTCATTAGGAAATTTCATACCTGCAATTGTCATTAGTGAAATTTCATGCATGTTATTTTAATATTTAAGAAGGTGAATTTGACGTTTCTTTAGTTGATAACTCGCTCAGATGATGACACCGTGTGTCGAAACAATTGTAAGCACGTTACAAGTATATATTTTTTGTGTAAATTGGAAGATTTTATTTCCTCTTTATTTATCATTCTTGCATATTGCTTAATTTGTCGTAAACTCCTCAAGAGTATTTTAGGCCAATCAATACAGCATTTTTCCCTAACAAAAATACTAGTAGAAAACCGATAATGCCATCACATGGAAGTCAGTCCGTAGTTATGTTTTCGACTCGCAACTGTTATTTATTAATTTGTTATAAACATTTAAATAACATAAAACGTGTTTCATTTATTCATTTTATAAGCAAAACAACGAAATAACACGTTTTTTGTTATTTAAATGTTTATAACAAATTAATAAATGACAGTTGAGAGTCTCTCATGTGATGGCTTAGTCGGTTTCCTACTAGTATTTCTGTAAAAAATTCACTCATTTTATGCTCCATTGCTTGGTGTATTTGCTTAATAGTCTTCAGGGTATCATTCATAGATTATCATATTGCCAAGAGACAAATGGACTGCAATTGGAGCATTTAACACCTTAATTTTGTTCTAAAACGAAATAAATGTTTTTTCCTCCATATCAAATATTTGTTTAACCATCAATGGAATAATTTCAGTTTTTGATACTCAAAATTACCCCAAACATTGTGAGTGAAATTTTTTAATGTAATAAGTAATAACTGTCGAAGTTGCACATAAAAAAATATTTTTCTTATCAAATCTTACGTACGCCACTGCCTAAATAAATTGCCATATCGCTTTAAATATCCAACTGGCAACATTCCCAATTGAGATTTTTTTTTTAACAAATCAAGCAATAGTTAAGTGAATTACAGAGGTGGACATAAAAATGCAAAACACACTGTACCTATCGAAAGAGGAATAATATTAATACTACTGAAATGAGAAAAGTACAAGCTTTCTAGCGATACTTAACATAACATGTGGATATATACAAAAAATTACGATGACGTCACTTCTTCACCAATAGCACATCTAAAAAATATTTGCTTCCATAGAAAGGTGCAGAGTGAAATGCCCTTCAACTTTCATCAGCGCTTTTTTTTGAGAACCCTCATATTAACTGAGAAAAATGGGCGGGTTCATACGTTTGCCTAACTCTTTATACAAAAACACTACAGTGTTCCATAAAAAATTACACGTTCTTTCTTCAAATGCATTCGCGACATTTTCTACTTCGAAAGGAGCAGCCCATCTCGAATATTTATGACCTGTTTTGCTTTATTCACAGCGTCCTGAAAACTTGGTGAAATTCATCATTAACCGCTACTGTTTGTTTCTATCAAAAAATTGAACTATTGGGTAACTAAGTAAGCGTTACTTGTTCAAGGTATTCCAGGCATTGCATGCAACGTATTGCATTATTTTAATTTCAATTGCTAGACTACTCCATTTCAGTAATATCAAGGTAACAGTGTTATAAAAGATTTCGTCAACTATGAGTATTAAATGTTTTACTTCAATACTCAGATGAATCTTGAGTAAAATGAAAAACGTTCATCCTTGTTCTTAACTTCTGTTGTTCGAATATAATTTTCCGATCATGAATTTTTTTGTGATTTAACAACAAAATACTCCCATTCAATTCCATCATTAGTGGCAACGTGACTATCTCAAAATTTGGTAATTCGAGAAAATATAAATAACATTTTAAAGGACCCCGCACATTTCTTATGGGAAATGGCTTTCCGTGAATTTGGCTGAATTTTTGGTGGTATGTTGTAGTTCTTGATGACCTGATCATTGCCACAAACCTCAAAAATGGACAGTTTTCGAGATATGGAGCTTTCAAAATGGATTTTTTTTAATTTTTTTGTAGTATTTGCCCATCAATCGGGAAGCTTTCGTTTGTTGTTGGGATGGAATTTAAATGTTCGGCGCCCAGAACCCGACTGAGGAATGGTATTTCTCAGTTACATTTGGCACCGCCATCAATAATTTTTCATACACTGCTAACCACTGGACATGAAATGAGGTACTAATTCTATCCAACTTTTCATGCTACCAGATAACGCCAGAATGATTCATATTTTCAAAAAACAACATGTGTTGGGTATTCTCTGGAATAACTGATTCTAGATATATCTTATGTCCAGTCCAGTCAAATATGCTTTCCAAAATTTTCATAACGAGTCTTAGAGAGCTTTAATGAGGGAAAGCGGAAAAATCATAATTGTGTATCGTCAGAGATAATAATTCTGATCACTATTAATGTCATTTACATATAATATGTCATTTATTCCACACAAATCTCGATAATCAGATAATGGTGTGCCATGACATTTTTCTCAGGCTGGCTCTAAATGGATGATAGCATCTCACATCCAAACGAATCCGTGAAAGTGTCTGCATCTTTGATACCTTGTAGTACTTTCCAGGTAGAATAAGGAAGTTTAGATGATGGAAGCAAACTATGAATGGAACTTCCGATATTTGCCCCCGAACTCTTGAAACTACTATAATTTTTTATAAATCAAAGTTTACACAAATAAATGAATTCTATCTGTTCATATGATTTTTGGTTAAATGAATGATTAGATCATTCAAAAACGTTATAATAGTAAAAGTAGCATTCATAATAATACTATTAATAATAATGATATTATATAAAAAAATAAATAAACTATCTTAGCAACGTCAAGAAATCATTTAAAATATTATGAGTCAGATCATGGGTAAAGTGATTTACTGGTAACATATAACTATAATTATATCAACGAACCTAACACAGTCATAAATCATTTCAATAATATAAAGAAAAAATAAATCCGCTTCGCTTATAATATTTCAAATGATTTTTTTAAGATTGCCAAGATAGATTATTATTGTTTTTTATTTAATATCATTATTATTATGACTTTTACTCCTACTATTACATTGTTTTTGATTGATCTATCCATTCATTTTGCAAACGATCATGAGTAGATACTTAATTATAAGTGTAAACTCTAATATGCAACATTTATAAAAAAATTGTATTTTCAAGAATTCGGTGGTAAATATCGAAAGTTCCATTCATAGTTTGCTACCAATACCTGAACTTCCCTATTCTAACTGGAAAGTACTACAAAGTATCAAAGATGCGGACATTTTCACGGATTTCTTTGGCTGTGAGATGCTATCATCCATTACGAGCCACCCCGAGGAAAATGTCTTGGCACACCATTGTCAGATTATCGAGATTTGCTAGAAATAAATCACGTAATCTCATGTAAATGACATCGATAGTGATCACATTTGTTGTCTCTGTGAACACAGTATTATGATTTGTCCATTTTTTCCATCGAAGCTCGCTGAGCCTCGTTATGAACATTTTGGAAAACATGCACGATATTATTGGACATTAGATATATTCAGTATCAGTTATTATGGTCTCTCAAAACATACCCAACATATGTCGTTTTTTGACAATTAAAATTATACTGTCGCTATCTTGTAGCATAAAAAGATGTATGGAAGATCTTGGAAATAGTACCTGATTTCATAACCAGTGTGGAGCAGTGTGTGAAAATTGTTTGATGGCGGTGCATAACATAACTGAGAAAGACTATTTCTCAGTCGGATTCATTCAATGCCATCCCATCAAAAAATAAGAGCTATCGGATTGATGACCAAATACTACAAAAAATGGAAAAAATCCATTTTCAAATCTCCATATCTCCAAAACTGTCCATTTTTGAGCTTTGTGGCTATAGACACTTTTGATCAGCTCATCAAGAACTATAATATACAAAAAATTCAGCCAACTTCACGGAAAGCCATTTCCCATAAGAAATGTGCGGGGTCCTTTATTCCAAACAATTAATTATTAATTGACGTTGAAAATGACTTGCCTATACAAATTGGGTGTTTCAGATTCGATCCTCACCATTGGGATTTTTTTTGTTTTTGAAAAAGAATGATAACTTATGATACATCATTGAAAAGGTAAAATCTGGTTCTATTCAAAACAGATAATCCAATGTAGTGCCCATCAGAAAAAATAAAGTTGATGATGGTGTCCGGAACGCGAAACGTCGGATAGCAAATTCGAAAACACCTTTATGTAGCAGGGAAAAAGTGGCAATGTGGAAATGCAATTTATTTTCGAATCCTTCGAAAAATAAAGCCAGAAAAAATAAGAACCATTTTCCGAAATTTCTGTTCTTTCCGAATATCTCCGGATATACTCGGAATTTCAAAGGCATATTGTTAGTCAGGTAAATGCGCAAGTTTGCCCCAATTGAACCATCTTCGTATCTCTCATAGTTTCCGAGATCCCAATGGTGGGGATCGAATTAGACCTGTATTAAAAGATAACCAGTGGAAGGCGCAACAAAAAAGTTGAAACAAGTTTCTAATGCGTACATATTTTTATTCATCCCAAAAATAAAGTCAGACAAGTGAGAGCTCGGAAGTTAAAGGACTCGGATGTTGAAGGGCTCGGAAGTTGAAGGGCTCAAAAGTTGAAAGACTCGGAAGTTGATGGATACGTAATTTGAGGGGCTCGCAGGTTGAAGGACTCGGAAGTTCAAGGACTCGGATGTTGAAGGGCTCGGAAGTTGAAGGGCTCGAAAGTTGAAGGGCTCAGAAGATGAAGGGCCTATAAGCTGTTCGGATTGAATACTGCGACTCAACTGGAGGACTCTAACGCGTAGCGCTCCGATTACAGCTTCGCACGAACAGTTCGGAGGGGCCTAGAAGTTGTAGGGATTTTTTTGAATACAACTTTAATGCGTTCAAAACTCAACCTCTCCCCTCCCCCCTTCCCCTCCTCGAAAAGTGATATCTCGAGAACGGTGAGAGGTAGAGGAATGGGGATTTCACGGATGGATTTCTTTTAAAAAACTGCATCCAACCGCTACCTCCATACTCCTACCCCCGACCCCTCCCCTTCCCGAAAAATTATATCTCGAGAACGGTAAGACCTAGGGGAATAGGGTTTTCACGGATGGGTTTTATTTTTTTGTAGTACCAAAATCCGGTCCGATTTTCACCATTGGGTTTGTATTGAAAATACGCATTCAAACGGTGTATGAACATCATGTTTCACCAAATGGGAGAAAAGTTAAAAAGCAAAAAATAAAGAAAATCCTGCTCGTAGGATCAAAATCCGGCCCGAAATACCAAAAAATTGCCATCTCAAGCAGTAAGGGGAATGGGGTTTTTACCGTTAGGTTTCTATTGAGAATACGCATTCAATCGGAGTATGACCATCATGTTTTACCGATTTGAAAAAAAGTTATTTCTTCTATCGGTACCGCATTCTACCTATTTCAAGCACGCCTCAGCGTGTTTAAATCGACCTTACAAAAACGCGCCTTTTTAAAGTTATCAATGCAACATCAACAACTCGAGAAACGTGAAGACGTCTAAATGACAATTATTATTTGATTATTGATCTGACAGGAGTACCTTGTAACGTCAAATAAAATAATACTAACAAATGCAATACAAGCCCAACTCGTTCATTTATTTCTGGTTACCTTTTCCATCCATTTGATGAACTTGTCATATTCTTTTTAATACGCATCATTAGATTTTTGCGAATATTTATGATTTTAAAGTGTACCAATTAAAAAAAAAATCGCGAGGATAACTGCTCTTTCAAACACTTGCTCTATTTTGAGCACTCCGGCTGCGGCTGCGCCGTCGTGCTCAAAAAATCGCGTGTGTTTGAAAGACGTTTTTACCCACTTATAATTTAATATACTATTTTCACTTTTTTGGTGATGACTCGTGAACAGAGATAAATAAGAGGATGAGATCTTTACCTTGGAGTTCGTAATGAAAAATCACACCTTCAACATGGTGAACTGATCCATTCATAAAGTGGAAAGGAACTTTTTTTTCTTGTTCTTGTTTCTTGTTTCTTGTTGATTTTCATGGAATGCAACTTGCAGGACAATATGATTTTTTTTCTCCATTTTTTAAATGTGTCCAAAATATCGTTCTCGACCTCCTCTATCAATTCTACATACCCTAAAACACCTATTTTAATGCTTAACCTTGGAGTTGAAAAAAATTATTCGTCATCATAAAATTATCACCAATTCTAACCTCCGAACCTAACTTGACATAAATACAACCGAATTAAAAAAAAAATTACCACAAAATAGTTTTTTTTCAAGATATGAGAAAGTTTCCTTGTTTCTTTTTGTAGACTTTTTTTATGAAAATAAAATTGTACATTTTGGCGTTTTTAGAAATAAAATGGCCAAACTTTTTTTTTCGAATATTTCTCGGATCATTGATATTATTGAAAAAAAAAAAATTACAACTTTTGTTCATTTTTAAGAGGTGATTAAAAGTATCTTGTGAAAATAGAAAAAATCTGTCGCCATCTCAGAGTTTTTGGTTGTTTTATGAAAAAAAATCAATACTTTTTTCGTTTATTTTCCAAGATATGAGAAAATTTTATGAGAACTTTTTGTATACCTATCTGTTTGAGGACAATAATGAAACTGTTTGTATATTTTTATTTATATCACGTCTAGTTTTCTAGTTTATGGCGAGTTTAGAAAAAAAAAATGGTAACATTTTTTCAACTTCCAATTTTTTTTATCTTTAAAATATTTCCCGGACAATTAATATTATTGAAAAATTTCATTTGCATTTTTGTAGATTTTTAGGAAGTGATCAAATATGGTATAACTGTAAAAATTGGAAATCTTGACTTTTTGGTGGTTTTCTAAAAAAAATTAATTTTCCGTTTATTTTCCAAGATATGACAAAATTTCACGAAAACTTTTTGTTGATCTGTTTGAGGCAATGAAAATTTGGAGAAAGGAGTGGGGGAAATAATAAAAATCCGTGCCCGATACGACCGGAAAATTTTGGAGTGGTGGGGGAGAATGGAAAAGGATAAAAAATCGGGGGTAATTTTAGTAACGCTCGTGGTGCATACAAGATGTAATTTTTCACCAAAAATATATTTTATTTTCTTCTTCAATTTCGTTCTTGCTTTTGTCCGCTAACGGCCGCTCATAACATCCTAGGGCGTTATGAATGTATTTATAGCAACCGTATCCAAGGTAAAACAAACGAATAATATACAAGTGAATAATAAACACTCTAATGGAATACTCTACTGATAAATAATGACATTCGATATAATCATATTGACTTCGTTACTCCTTCAAAATGGCACAAGTGTTGTTTTTCTTTTAAAGAGGACGGAATGACATCTGTTGCATTTGTAATCATCAATAAATTGCGGTATTATGAGTTCATAAACAGTTTCTCACGTTGATGGAAATTATGGGTTAATGAGTTAGTCGACCTTTATTATTCAAGCGAAATATCATGATCACACTTTTGCAATCACAAAAGTCAATTATGACTAGAATCGTTTCAGTATCTCAGGATAATTGTTGGAAATCGAAAATTTTATTGGCCAAGAAATGTTGAAATAAAGAGGAATTTTAAGAAAGTACTAGGATTCATGGTGTTTCAAAACAATTTGAAATAAATATTGTTTACATGTAAAAAAATATTTCGGAAATTGTGCCCATTCGCCTTCCTCAACTTTGGAACCACTTTTTTTGTCAAATTGTACAATTTTTTCCTTTTAATTCATCGAAATTTTATGGCAATTTGCCTAGCGGTTTCAAAGTTAGCAGGGTAAGACTATTTTTCTATTTTTCTTGGCGTAATTATGATAAAAAAAGTATAATGCTTTATACAGGGTGTTCAAAATTGAGTCGGCGCCATTGCCTACTCCGTTATTGTTGATGCTACGAATTCGGTTGAATGAGGAAACTAGTAGCATATTAAATGGCCTTCTCGATGCTGAAGACCAAAAAAATTTACTCGCGTTTTCAAAATATTTCATAAAATGATATTTTTTAAACGAAACACCCTATATTACATCAGGCATTTCGATTCGTTACTACATTTTCAGCAACAAAACTCATATGACCTTTCTCCCTTGAGTTGAAAATGAGCGACTTATGTTAAAATATTTATTACAACATTTTTTTGTTTTCGCGAATAAATCTTCATGAGTGCTACTTGATACGAATTACGAATGTTTTGTTACTAGCATTATAAGACAGTAAAAAAAATATTGCACTGGAATTTGAACTCGCTGATCATCATGTCAGTACTACCATTATTTATATAGAAGTCAGATAGTTAGCCAACCTTATGGGATTTAAATTGGATTCAAATGGATGCGACATGTAGATGGCGACAGTGACCTCGCATCCAAGTCATGTCATAACTTCAGTGATCTGGACTCCAAGTCATGTCGTAACCTGATTAAAACAATGGAAAAGCATTAAAATCAGGGTTTTTTGAAGAAACCTTCATTAAAATGACGTCAAATGTTCCTGTTTGTAACTAATCAAGCTAGATGACAC
Source organism: Chrysolina oricalcia (assembly GCA_944452925.2). NCBI lineage: Eukaryota > Metazoa > Arthropoda > Insecta > Coleoptera > Chrysomelidae > Chrysolina > Chrysolina oricalcia. The sequence goes on from OX101811.2 coordinate 68,757,707, forward strand.
TCGCGTTTGTGTCCAATACCTTTGCCACAGGCATTGACTGACTATATTCTATTTAAACAATGGTACTACTTACTTGATATACCACTGAGCTGTCTGATATTAATTTGCAAAACAATCATTTGTTTGTTAAAGCAATCCCCTAGCCGTATTTATTTTGCTAATCAAAATATGTCAGCACAACGCTTCGCCATAACATAAAGCCTGATTCACATAATGGCAGTAGCAGTGGCACTAAAGGCAGTGACTCCGCCCCTTTTGACGTTGTTATCCGAATGAGTGACATTGGGATGGAAATTTTCAACTAATTGTTTGTTAAAAGCAGTAGAAAGGAATCATAACAGCAATATCGATTTCATGGTAATTTTATGGGTAGAAATGCGAACACTGCTAGATTTTACTGCAAAAAGTTTAAATGAATCAAACTTTCAGCAGCGTGACCTTGAATTTTCAGGGTCGTCTAAACATGTTTGCCATTGGTTATCTTATCAATAGAGGGGGGTGACGCCACTGCTACTGCCATTATGTGGATCAGGCTTAAAGCAGCTGCGGAACTGCGAGGATGCGCGCGTCATATCCTCCGAGCTATAAAAGATATAGAGAGGGCTTCTCTTTCTTGACATACCCGACGTTGTTTACAAACATCAATGCCCGAGTCATGTTAAAAAGGGCGTTGTCGTATATTTCCGTTTGTACTCGTGGATCAGGTTGGAATTCCGTATTATATTCACTCATCATGTTTGTTTATGTCCGTTTTCGACTTATTTATCGCCTTGTCAAATCAAACCATGGGCGTCGCCGCAAGGTAATCATGACATAAACCATATTTAATTGGCATTCCGTATCGACCTATTTAGTGCGTTATTAAATGACTTGAATTTTAATGAATCTGCTTTTTATCCAGATTTGAGGCAAACATACACTATTTATTGGAATAGCTGTTAAAAGACTCTGTTACTATGTAGTTAACTTTAAAAACGATTACATGTCAATATTTGGGAAAAACTTGTTGCAGTTTAGGCACACTGAAAAGTATGTAAGTAAGCAAACTCAACTATTCTCAACCAAATTCAACTCATGAGGCACTACCTATTATAGACTCAATCTGATGGGTACTGGATTATCACAGGGATTATCACGAAAGTAACCAGTTCATCAGAAGTTTTCGATGTTCCCAATTGAATAAAATTTTGTAAACATGGAATATCACATATATCAACATGAATAATCGATCTGAAATGTTTTCAGTGGCGTAGCGCTTCCGATTAAACCGGACGTGGACACAATCTTCGTTATTGTAAATGGAAAACTATAAATCATCGCAAGTTACAAATCTTATCAATGGGTTGAGCATAATTTTTAATCTTTTGTCCGTACTCCCAACTCTAGGAGATTCCTCATTTTAATCCTTTCATCAGTAAATGAGAAGTGATAGACTCCAAAATTGTAACACTTTATCATAGAAGGCTATGATTCCCTATATAAAACTTTCTTTCAAATACATATAAATCACTTCTTCAATGACTATTCTTTTGATAACATTGTGCCTAGTTATTCATGAAGATTGGTGAAGTCTTGTTGGAATGTGTTTCGAGTACTTGATCCATAGTTCAGTGATATTTTTTGTTTGAATTTGTTGGTCTTGGAATTTACTTCACTGTTCTGCAACTATAACAATTTAATAACTCGGCAGTTATGTGTGTGTTTGAAATGTATGCTATTTTGGAGAAGTTCGTGATTGTGAATCCGATGATAAGGACATTGATAATACCAGAAGAAAGTGTTAAAAAGTAGCAACGAGAACTATAATCCGTCAGGCCCAAAAAAATAAGACTACTTCAGCAAAAGAATAGAAGAATGCAAACCAAAATTTCAATTTGTTTCAAGCTGGACAGACGATTTACAATAAGCAATGCATCGCTCCACCATGTGTGCAAATCAAGACTACGTCAAAATAGAGCTGTTCTTTACTTCAACACTTTCATTCATTTTTTCAGTATTTATGACCTTATTCTATGCTTTGTCAGCAAGAATCTGATTCTTCGCAAAATGAAGTATTTTTGATTGACATCTTGACAACACACGTGCTTTCCAACCAGGCATGTCGTCTTCTATAGATGAAAATATAACATGAAAAAAATGTATCAGCACGCCGCCACTGCTAAGCTTACATCCTAATATCATAACAATAACAAATCTCCCCCTCCAAACTCGGAGGTTACCCCTCACCCACAAACGATCTCATAGGATAGCAGCTTCCATAACAACGTGTGTTGTGCATATAAAAATGGCACCTGTATATCTTTTATTGCTCGGAGGTCATATCACGACGAGTGCGCAATGTTCCGCTTGTCGACTTATCCAGGAATTCCGTAAAAGTTCAAGTAGGTTTTCGTTGAAACTGAAAATAACTAAAATATAGATTAACATTTTCTTTTTATAAGTAGGTATAAATATAGGGAAAAAAAACAAAAAATGTGTCCTATAATTTTTTTTATATTGTGCATAAAGTTGATAATAAATTAAAAAAAGTACTTGTAGTAATGTCTTTTCCATGTCAAATCGCTTCAGAAGCACGCATTGAAAGAGATGATTTCGTTAACAAATTTTGATAAATGTACACTCAAAGTTGGTGCATTACATACGCTCATTATTATTTTTATATTTCAATGTTTATAGCTTATTGAAACTTGAGAGAAGCTAAAAAAGGTATGTTTTCTCGGATTAACGGTTTTTTGAAATTTTGAGGGGTGGGGGTAGCGGGGTCGGCGGATGCTGGGTCTATTTTCACACACTATCAACAAACACCCTACTGCATGTGCTTAATAAGTGTAAAATTACTGAATATGCCTCGTACGATTGCGTCATTCGCATGAACGAATTAAACTCTAGCGCCAAAAACTGTTGTTCGTTTTTTGTACGTAAAAAAAATATTTTTTGTTTAAAACTTCTGCTGTTTGGTTTTTCTTGTCGTCACACATTTTATTATCATTATTATTAATAGATGGCGGGGCTAGCCAGTGGCTGAAACGCAGGTAGTTCTGTATAGAACCTTTCTGCACCACGCTATCGGGTCTATCTCGTGAGTACTCCAGATCTTTTAATGAACTCCTAGAGATTCCTCACAAGGTTTTCCTGCGGGATGATACCTTCTGCACCGCAGTGTCCGAAGATATCCATCCTCCTGCGAGCCGGAGCATCGTACTCAAACATTATGTGGGAAGCTGTTTCGTCCTCCTTATCACAAAATCTGCATTGTGTGGACTCTTGATGTATCCCCAACAGTTGCAGGTGTTTTCTCAGGTGGCAGTGGCCTGTCATCAGTCCTACCACCTTCCTGAGAGAGTCTCGGCTTAGTTCATGAAGGTGTCTTGATAGCCGGTCTGTTGGCCCCATCATCATCATTTTTCCGTGAGTATTGCCTGAGGCACTCTCCCAGAGAGATTGATGATAGTTTTTAACCCATTTCTTTGTGTCCTGCTTAATATCCCCAAACGGGATGCCGCAGGCTGGTTCTGGTCCAATGAGAGTTGTTGCTGTCCCCGCTCTTGCTAGGGCAGCTGCGCTCTCATTTCCCCGGACGCCCATTTGACCTGGTACCCAGACAAGTTTTACCATGTTCTGTGCTCCCAGGTCGTTAAGGTTTTGGTGTGCCTCCCAAACCAGTCTGGAAGTGAACCTGCATGAACGCAGGGCTTTAATCGCCGCCTGACTGTCGGAGAGAATCGCTATGGGTTGGTTTCTAGGACCCCTCCTTAGAATCTCTCTCGTGCAGACGGAAATTGCCGTTACATCGGCTTGGAATATAGAGGCTTGAGTACCGAGGCTTAAACTAATGTCTTGTCTCGGTCTCTCCCCGTATATTCCAGCCCCTACTCCTTTGCTAGTCTTTGAGCCATCCGTATGGTATGATCCTTGATGTAACTTCCCCATCTTCTATGATGGCGGTGTATGTTCCATCAAAGGAGTATGTTGGAGTCATTTTATCCGACGACGTCCCAGATGTGTCGATTCTTATGACCTCCAGTATGCTGGAGTGGCCCTCCATTGGTCCAGACATTTTAGCCTGAATGCTTCTATCCTCGCCTCTGCTGCAATATGCAAATGCAGGGGAGGGAGGTTTAGGATTACCTCCAGGCTAATTGTCGATGTGCTGGACATAGCACCAGTGACTCCGAGCATGGCCAGTCTTTGTAAACTAGGCAGCTTTCCCCTGGTTGTCACTTGTTCTACCTTTGGCCACTACAGCAGGGCTCCGTACCATATCGAGGGCCTAACAATTGCTGTGTATAACCAGAGAGACTGTTCGGGTCCAAGCCCTCACGACAAAGAAGCGTCTGGCCATCATTAATGATGTCCTTGCTCTTTTTAGCACTTTTCCAGATGTTTGTTCCAGGTGAGCTTTGACTCCAGGTTTATCCCCAAGTATTTCGTCTCTCCTGCCATCTGTACACTTTCATCAAAGATTCGAGAAGCTCTGTTGGTCTCCAGGTTTCTTTTTCTGGTGAACGAAACTATTGTGGTTTTTTGAGGGTTGACCCTGAGGTTCTCCCTCGTGCACCACGTCTGTACGTCTGTGAGGGCTGATTGCATCAGCCCCACACAGACCCCCATGTACTTCCCGTTGACCATTATGACGATATCGTCCGCATATGGTTATATATAGAGGCATATGAAAAAACAAAAGCAGCAGACATTTTGATAACTTATTTTTTTATTTATATTATATATATATATATATATATATTTAGCGATTTTTTGGTAATTTCAAAGTGCTGCCAAAGTACAGCCCAAAAGGTTTTGAGCGATTTCCGGACCTGCCACCTCACTCATGTGATAGTCATTCACAATGGGCGACACTCGTAAATCGCGGTTTTTTGGGCATAATTCTGGATCTTGACCACGTTCGCGGGTCAAACTTGGCCGGGCAGAATTTATGTCCAGAACCATAAGTACCGAAATATGAAATCATCAGACGGTTTCTGGATCAGTCACAAACTGACTGGTTTTCAAACGCTCACCCTCCTTAACTAAAAAATTGCGTCCAGGCGGCTTGGGGCAACACCAAGAATAATAGTTCATGCCCAGCAGACGGTTTTCTAACCTGTCAGTATATCGTATAGTAACTATATCCGTATTTATTAGTTCTGAATTCAAGAGCAGGTGACGATCAAAGAAGGAATGATTTTTGCGTATTCATATAAATCAAAATTTATGAAGTCCAAGATTTTTTATAAAAATTGGTTTGGACGGATGAGACAAAATTTATGAAAAATGTTATGTTCATCTGCCGTAACCCACATTTCTGGAGTGATATTAATCCACACGTATTTCGAGGAAGACAGTTTCAAGGTTACTGGAGTTTCGATGTTTTTGCTCCAATATAAAATTACGGTGTGCTTGTGGTACATTTTTATGATGAAAATTTTAATGGTAACTAAGCTTATTGGAGATCAAAGGGTGAATTGTTTTCTTTAATTTTAGGTCAGAGATATCTCGAAATTTTGGAAATCACCATGTCAAATTTTTCATATATGATTAATGAATTGAATGTTAGTTTTTAAATAGTAAACGGGACATGATAAGAAATTTCACTACGCTTAAAAGCAAATTATTAGCAATTATTCAGCTTTTGTTTCATCTCGATTATTCCAAAAAAGCCTACTGATCATTCAGATATCTCTAATAACCACACGGAAATTTTAGTTTTTTCTAATTTCTAACAAAACCGTTTAATTTAGATATAGGCTTGAAAGCATAAACATTCCCTATTTTATTAGATACTGGCGCTGAGAAGAAATGGGGTTTCCATTTGAAAAAAAAATTGTCACGACAAGACATTTCTCTCTTTGTTTCCAAAAATTGTTTTTTTTCATGAAGGGTTGCAACTGTATTTTTTTTTTAAATAACTGAAAATTGAAGCCCTTTGGTCACATGATGTTTCGAATTAAGTTATGTTGAAATTCATCGTAGATTCTGAAAATGCAAACAGTGTTTTCCGTTCAAAACACAAAGTTGTGCTCCACTTCTGGTATAACCAGATAACTGATAATAGTTTAACAGAAACGAGCTCCTGGGAAAACTCCCGTATACAAATTTTCAAAAAAATAATCTCAGTTGTTTCCCATATAAATGTCGACTCAACTCATCGTAGTATACCCTGTATTAGTAAAAAAAATACATTCGAAAAATTTGTTGAAACGGTCTATCTTTGGCAGGTGAGAAAATGTGGATAATGGGAATCAGTCATTGAACTCAAATAAGAAAGTTGCCAGGACGGAAATACTTGGCTGCATCACCCGGTAAATCACCGAAGGAAATGGCGTTTCATATTTCTCAATATCGTTGAAAACATCTTTTCTTGTTTTGGTTTTCTCGATACAATTTATTAAGATGCACACAAGTGCTATGTTGGTTGCAGGTAAAGAGGTGATTCACGAACTATTTTCGATGTAGCGAGCTTTATATTCTTAGCGAAACTTGGGCGCCTCATCATTAGATGGCGCCACAAGTCTAGAATGTGAACATTTCTTCATTTCTGAATATGACTGCTCATCATTGGCTCATCAACTAATTGATTTCGTTGTTTCAAAATTGGATACACATATTCGATAATAAACTGGAAGATATAGAACACAGAAGAAACAATTAAATTAAACAAAAATATGTGGAATAAAAAACCAGGGATGCTTTCAAGAAAATGTGTTTTGAGTATTGAAGTTTGTTCTCATCTCAGTTTCTTAATTATTATCTTATTTCATTACATAATGAAGTTGATTTTATACGGGACTATGCAGACTACATTAACGAATATCAATATACCTCATTTTCAATTAACAGTTATTCGAAAATTAGTGGAATATTAATTAATTCGCCAAAGTACCTCCCTAATTAAGTACCTCTCTAATCAAGTCTTGTATTTACTGTCTGTTGGAAAACAAACCGATTGGACAGAATTGATTCAGCGTTGGTTCAGAATGAGAATCAACAGCACTTTTCTTGAAGTTTTAATGAAATATAATATAGTCTCTGGTAAACAGCAACAAAGGACCACCTGTCTATGAGACAGAAAAGAAACACAAAATAGTTTAGTTGAAACGAAAGTAGTGATACTTGTAAGTACTTCTCACAATCTGCACTTGCAGGATAATGTACACTTATGTCAAATTTGACAACAGATGATTTCAGTTGAACATTATAGCACTTTCACAGTTATATTACTTATGAATTACATTAGGGACGGGTAAATGAAACTTATTATTTTATTTTTTATGAGTTATCTTTCAACAAATACGACGATTCAATTTGGGAAAAAGTTTTTCAACTCCACAAAATGCAGTATCAAAGTGCACTTTATTGTCTGAACAAAACCAAATTTTTGTAGACAAAGCACAGGGTGCCTTGATAGGGGGTTGTCGTCGATTTTGTCGGGCATCTTGTTTCGTCATTGGAGGGAAATTAAGGTGGCTATCCTGAAATTGGAGGCGCCAAATTTGAATTACACCAAAATATCCCATTTTGTTGGATTGAATTCAAAACCAATCGGTGGGAGTAAATTAAAAAACGTGCGGGGTGATTAATACATATTTGTTTTTAATATATTCTCTAGTTCGCACACGTATCTCGAAGACATCTGAGATTTTCAAAGTTGACTGAAATATAAATTATCAACAATTGTTTATAGGTTCTGAATGTTGGTCGTAGTTGATAATAATTATCAAATTGAATGAACTGATGAGAAAGTAAATTCTATACAAAGGAATGTGCCGTTTCATAAAAAACAAGAAAAGGTGGAAGAATCACATAATCTGAGATTTGAAATGTTAAGAATGGAAATATATTTCAAAGACTAATCTCAATATATCTGAGGTAACACTTATTCAATAAATTGCACCCTTCAAAGAGAAATTCTTTTCAAACAACTGTCTAATGAAAGAAATCAAAAGCACTATCTGATGTTGACATTATTGCAGAACCTCAGGTGCCAGAAGAAAGTGCGATTCGTAATAATATATGCTTGATTTATATTTTATTCTAAAATGTGTAAATGTAAAATGGGGTGAATGATTAAAATGAAAGATAAATATTTATTCGTCCTTGAAGTTTACTCAAATACATTTAAAAACTTATCAGACTTAGTCACTGTCATTCAATCTGCCTTGTTCTCAAGACTAACTCACATTTCATCGACAACGTTTATATACTTTCAGAAATAATTCATGAGTAGTCGAATACTGTTATACATTTATGATATGAGTCAATGTTTTATTTTATACAGTTCGGTATCATTTATAAGTTGTTTCTTAAATAGTAATTCACAATTTTTTTTATGTACAAAATATTATACATTTCTATATATCCACCTATTATTCTAATTAAATAGCAAGTAGTAAAGGTGCATATCTAATATTTGAAATAAAGCTGAACATATCATTTGTTTTTGCAACGTTCCATAATGATTTTGATATGTTCGGATAGTTCTTATGCTTGGTAATGGGAATTTTTCTTTTAATTTTATTTCTTCCTTCTGATAATTGTAGTACAATAGTGTTTAAAATAAAAAATAAATGTTTTTTCCGTTAACCAGCTGTCGTCCCCTTACGAAGGGCAGCTCTCAGAAGTCGAAACTTGTGTGAGCTAAGGATTAACGAGGTCTTACCTTTTTACGTGCGATTCCTAGCACTTTCTCGGGCCATCAGAAAAAATTCTGCAGTCGCCAGGGTTTGAACCTTTGACTGGCAGCCAAAAGTGATTGAAACAATGTCGCTTTAACCACTCGGCTATCTGGCCCCTGTTATTGAACTGTTCAATGAGTTTTTCTCGTTCTTTGTAACTTTGTTGTAAACAAGAGGTGGAAGGAGACTGTGAATCCTCATTTGAAATGGCATAAAATAAAGACACCTATCAATATCAATCATTTTATAGCACCAGGAATAGAATATAATGAACAAACCATTAGTAGATGGTAAACGATCGGCCATGGATACAGATTCTAGCAAGCATCTCTCTATGTCCAGTGGAAATGCAGGTACTTCTTGGAATACCAAGTGAATTATCGATGAAAGATTCATGCAATATCACAGTGGATAGACCTGCAGTAGATTTTCACCAACATGTCTGCGTAGGAATAACTAAAAAGGAACACCAACATTATATCGCAAAGTCATAGCAAAAATATTGGCTTTCAGCAGTTTCCATCCAAAACCAAATGTTCTGAACAGTATGATCTCACCATTTTTCCTAAGCCTTTGTAATGACTTATCATGCATGTAGGCGAGATTTTTGAAGATTGGTTTCAAAATCACTTTTATTAAAATAGTCTGAACAAATCCTGGAGAAATCAATTGGTACCCATACTATAGAAATTGATCAATTCCTGCTTTACTGTATTATTCTTGGGGAATATATGGAACGTCAATGTATCATCATGGTATGATGTAGGAGTATTGTTACAATATTAAACAACTAATTAACAACTAGCAATACAAAATACAAGAATTAGGCGTACGATTTTATTATGATTCATATGAGCCACGGGCTTCAGTAACTTTAGTTATTCGCAAATATAACCAAAGTTACCAATTTCAAGATAGCCAACTTAACGTCCCTCCAATGACGTATTCTCTCCCTTTCTTCAGTAATTCCCTTGTATAAATGCTCACTTATTTCACATCCCCTTTCTATCTAAAATCATGGTGTGCTTAGACTTTTCATAATCATTCGTTTGGCGGTTTGGTTCTGCCAGCTTAACGTTAAGCTAGCAGAACCCGCGAAATCTCTCACAATTGAAGAGCAAAAAATTTGGGATTAGGGCAATAAATTAGCCTAAAATTATGGCCTAAAAAATTGAAAATTCCAAAGTGGTTCTGCTAGCTTTATTAGGCTTTAAACAAACTTCCGTTAGAAAACTTTGATAGAGTAAATCAGAAATTTCTCAATCAATCAATCAATTCAAAAAAGTTTGTTATAGATAGGTAGGTAGGTGAAAATGCAGGGTGAGAATTGGTTTATAGGTGGATTATATCGATCTCCAAATTATGACAGTGATGTATTTTTAGATGATTTCGAAAATTGGAGTGTGGATATTTTTGACTCAAAAAATAAATGCCTATTAGTAGGTGATTTCAATATGCAATATTTTGAAATGAATAACAGGTATGTTAGACAATTCAGAGCATTCATAAATTCTATTGGGGTTGAACAGTTAATTGAGAAACCGACAAAAATAACGAATTCAAGTGGCACAACAATTGACTATGTTCTCACTAATACATCAAATTTACGCTGCACGGTGCAAGAAACACCAAAAATTACAGATCATTCTATAATAACATTATCTATGAAATATCAAAATCACTCCCGAAACATAAATAAAATTACTTTCAGAAATTATTCTCAGATTGAACTGGAGGAATTGAATAGTAAACTAATATTATGTGATTGGGCACTGAACTCCAATGATATTGATTATATTTATGGATTTTTTTTAGAAAATCTGGAACGAAATGTGAACGAAGTTTCACCACAAAAAATAATCAACTGCAAATATAATAATCTTCCCTGGTTTGATCATGAGGTAATTAGCTCAAGTAATGTTAGAAATGAAGCCTATCGCGCTTTTCGAAATAGTACTGAGATTGATGAAAAAGCAAGACATTGGGACAATTATAAGCACCGTAGGAATGCAGTAGTGAATACCCTCAAAAAGAAAAAAAAAACAATACTATGAAAACAAAATAGACTCAAACATACGTTATCCCAAAAAAAATGTGGAAAACATTAATTAATCCAAATAAACCTGAAATTCCAAGTATTATAACATTCAACATAAAGGGCAACAATATTTCAATAAAAAATTATGCAGATAAGGCTGAAAATTTCAACACATACTTCCTTGATACTGTTACAGATATAAAATCTTCAATTATCCCCCCAGCAATATGATCGGCTTCCTCAGATAGAAAGTAGGATATCACATTTTGAAACATCAACTTTCATCAATCTCAAAAGAGTAGTAGTTGAAATAGATAATAAATGTAATTCTGATTTCATTAATGGTAGGGAATTGAAAAATGTATTCGAAGTAATTGGTCGCGTAATTTAGAATTTTATCAATACTTCACTTGAAACTGGTAAACCAGAACAAATTAAAACTAGTACAGTTACAACAATTCCAAAAATTATTAATACTACCGAGGCTGAAAATTTCAGACCAGTCAGTACGTTACCCTGTATGGAAAACTGTTAGAAATGGCAGTTTACTTTCAAATTGATGGCTACATGAAGAATAATCATTTACTAATGTATTATCAACCATTATTTAGAGCAAACCACTCTTGTGAAACAGCATTACAAGCAGCAATTTCAAAATGGAAATTATTAATGGATGAAGATAAGTATCCCGGGTGGCTACGGAAGTATTGCCTACGGAATATCTCAGTTATTGTATGTTTGTGAAATTTGGAGCGTCGATATAATGACATAAGAGCTAGAATTTGAGCATATTGACATGTCGAAGTTAACTTCCGGTCTGACCGGAAGTTACATCAACTTTCTTATTTTAAATTGAAACCCTATTTTTTTCTTTTCGCTTTATTCAATGACATATCACAAGTTGGTATCTAACCAGAAACTAGATCAGAAAAAAATTATTATTGAAATTCACCGAGTTGGCCGTGGAAGCAAAATGAAAGCCAAAAATTGAAAAGTTGGCTATGGAAACCATACGTCACTTGATAACAGTTGCTATTACTGTGATATTTTATTTTCATTCGTCGGCGTTATAAAAAGCCGCCAAAAAAAATATTGGAAAAATTGGGAAAAAAACAATACTCTGTAGGTCCATAACTTAAATAGGAACATACAACTTTTTCTTGCCTGTACTATTCAGCATAACCATTCCTTTCTAATGATATAATAGAAAATAATTTTTTGAACTGACATACCGAAAAATCCAATTATTATTCTTCAAATAACAAAACAGATTATCGCCATACGCAAAAATAAAATTAAAAATAATGTGGAATGAGAAATTATATCCTGTAGGTTCTAGGTTAAATAGGAACATAAACGTACTTGGTCTGTGCCATCGTCCATAGATATTCTAATATCTACCTATGGACGATGTTTGTGCTATTCAGAATAATCATTCCATTGCAATAATCATTCGAACCAAAATATTAACAAGTATGGAATGGAATGAAACAAAAAAGAAATGAGAGCTGTCACGAACGCTGCTATCCATATTATTTTGACGTTCGAAGTAGTGTTTTTGATTCTGCCATTTTTAAAGGGTTTGGAAATCGAAATCAGTTAGTGGAATATTCAAAAAATGCCCCGTTATTCACGAACCGAACAAATTGACATGCTTCTCATTTATGGTGAATGTTTAAAAAATTCTTATGCCGCTGAACGATTGTATTTAGAGCGATATCCAGGGAGGCAGCAACCGTCAAGAAGGTATTTCCAGTGGCTTGAAGAAAAATTAAGAACTGAGCCTGATGTTCACGAAGACCAAGAAGCATTTGTTATTAATGAGGAAACTGAAATTAATGTATTAGCTTTAGTACAATATGATAGCACAATTTCCTCAAGGCAGATTGGCACCGAATTAGCTATAAGTAAGGACTCTGCTAGGAAAATTTTGAAAAAACATCGATTGAAATCCTTCAAGTATCAGTTGCATCAACATTTGTATGAAAATGACGGAGAAAGGCGCCTGGAATATTGTAATTGGTTTCTTCGACAAAATGCTGAGAATCACCTATTTAACTATTATATCTTGTTTACGGACGAGTCAAGATTTACCAACAATGGATTATTTAACAGGAATAATACAAGGTAGGTACTGTACTTTATTTGGATTATTGTCGATAGTCGAAGTGTAAAGTGCTAAAAGTGTGAACGGTCTTTTGTTCCAGGTACTGGGCGATAGCAAACGAGCACCGGTTTCAACAAGGCGGCTTCCAGGAGAGATTTGGTGTGAATGTTTGGGCAGGAATAGTTGGAACTCATATTGTTGGCCCCATTCTTTTTCAAGGCCAACTAACCGGAGAGAGATACTTTAATTTTTTAACGAATGAAATTTCGGAATTCATTAACAACCTACCAGCGGAAATTACTGAGAGAATGTACTTCCAGCAAGATGGCGCCCCTCCGCATAATTCAAGAATAGCGAGAAATCATCTTCAAAATCGCTTTCAAGAGGTACTTATAACAATCCATGGTCCTGTCAGGTGGCCACCAAGGTCACCTGATCTTACTCCGTGCGACTTTTTTCTATGGGGGCATCTTAAAAATAGGGTGTATTCCACACAGCCTACAACTCTACATGAGCTAGAACTAAAAATTCGTAGAGCTTTCCAAGATATCACGCCCCAAATGTTGAGAAACGTTTTACATGAAAATATCACCAGAGTCAATAAATGTATTGACGCTGAGGGAATGCATTTCGAACATTTGTTTTGAATTTATTTTATCTTTAATCCTATCAATTTGAATTTTTTTTTTCGATAAATCTGTTTTTTCGTTATTTGAAGAATAATAATTGGATTTTTTGGTATTTCATTTCAAAAATTACTTTCTATTATATCATTAGAAAGGAATGGTTATGCTGAATAGTACAGGCAAGAAAAAGTTGTACGTTCCTATTTAAGTTATGGACCTACAGAGTATTGTTTTTTCCCAATTTTTCCAATATTTTTTTTGGCGGCTTTTCATAACGCCGACGAATGAAAATAAAATATCACAGTAGTAGCAACTGTTATCAAGTGACGTATGGTTTCCATAGCCAACTTTTCAATTTTTGGCTTTCATTTTGCTTCCACGGCCTACTCGGTGAATTTCAATAATATTTTTTTTCTGATCTAGTTTCTGGTTAGATACCAACTTGTGATATGTCATTAGAAAGGGAATTGAATGCTGAATAAAGCGAAAAGAAAATAAATAGGGTTTCCATTTAAAATAAGAAAGTTGATGTTACTTCCGGTCAGACCGGAAGTTAACTTCGACATGTCAATATGCTCAAATTCTAGCTCTTATGTCATTATATCGACGCTCCAAATTTCACAAACCTACTTCATACAATAACTGAGATATTCCGTAGGCAATACTTCCGTAGCCACCCGGTATAGTAATCGTTTTTATGGATTTCAATAGGGCCTTTGAAACGATAGATTTTCAAATTTTATTGAAGAAACTGCAATATTATGGTTTTGATGGTCATGTTCTAAAATGGTTTACAGATTATCTAACTAATCGGTTTCAATCAAAAAAGGTTAATGAAGTGTTAGCACAAAAAAAAAATTGTCATCTCGGGAGTACCGCAGGGTAGTGTGTTGAGACCATTACTATTTATTCTCTACTTGGACGATATTAGGTATGTGAAAGAGTATGAATTTATAAGTCTATTTGCAGATGACACTATAATAGTTACAAGTGACCAGAGTCTAAATAATGCAATTGAAAAGATTAATAACTCTTTGAAGAATATCTTAGAATTTTTTAACATCAATAAGCTAATGCTGAATTTACAAAAGACGAAGGCAATGGTAATGACATCTAAATATAAATATAATCAAATTGACATAGATCAGATTAATATTGGAATTCATGAGCAAATTGAAGTTGTGGAAGAAATGAAATAAATACCTAAGATTCATAATTAAAAATACCTTGTCATTAAATAATCATTTTACCTATGCAGCAAAAAAAAACAGTAAAAACCTTTTTTTCCTATCAAGAGTCACATCTAATTTAACTGTACAAGCATCTATAACAGTGTATAGAACAATCATCCAACCGCATTATGAATACTGTGCTGATGGGTAATAATAATATTGCAGCTCTCCAAAAACTTCAAAATAGAGGTATGCGTATTGTTCTCAGATGCAACAGGTATACACCTATTCAATTGATGCTGAATGTTTTGAATTGGTTATCTGTAAAGGACAGACTGTTCTATTTCTCAATGGTTTTCATTCATAAAATATTGCATAATTTATGTCCTGCTTACTTTGGAGAATACATAACGTTTTGTCATCAAATACACAACTATGCAACTAGGAGCAATAGAGATTTATATGTTACGAGAACTAATTATGCTTTTACCACGAATTCCTTATTTCACCTAGGACTGCTAAAATATAATCTCCCACAAGGCATAATAGTTATGTATGCAACAAGTGCAAAAAGTGAATGTTTGTTGCATACAACGTTGTTTCTACGTTCATGCAAAAAGCAAAAAATGATTTATTGAGGTGCGGCACTAGGTGTAGGAAAATGAAAAGCGCAACTTGAATACTTTATTATTAATATCGATTTGCATTGAAACAGGAACTAATACGGTGTTTGTGTGTTTGTGTGGTTTGTCAGCAGGTTAAGAACAAATGTATTTAAATTTATTCAAAATGTAACTTATATAACTTATTTGTATATTAGGATTTCCTATTTAAATAAAGATTTTCATTTCAAAATGATGGATCTTACGGGATTAAAATAAGATTTAAATGCATCAAGCAACCTGTAACCAACACAACTTATGAAACAAGATCAATAATCCAAAAGCGGAAACGAAGAATATTCAAATTATAAGGAGTGTTTCATCAAGAATTTCAAAGTTCTATTCAGTTTCGCGTGAATACGGTGCCTTCGAAATGTTTGACTTTTTTGCAGATCGGTAAAAAAGCGTTTGCAGACCTATGTTTATAAGAATTTTTGGTCATGAAATTAGCCAAATTACCTCCTTCCGTATGTACATGACATTTAGAAACACCTTGTATATTCGAATGTCCACCAATTTTTTTGGAGACGATACTGTGCTTTGATGGTGAATTATTCCAGCTGTAGTAATGGCATCAAACCTGCACAATTAGAAGGGATTATCTCCTAGAACCGACGTTTTTGGTTTGAGTTATAGTTTGCTGCAAGAAGGATTAAAGCGTTTTATTGAAGTTGAAGGACGGCTGTGTTGTTTGTTATATTCAGTGTAATATGGAAGTTACCTTCGCGTAATCGTCAGATATATCGATGCTACCAATCGATGTTTTTCCAACTTTCGATCCATTCAGTTTTTGTATTTCATGTGAGCTGTCAGTCAATCGGTGCAAACGATGAAATGATGATTTTTCAGTGAAATTTTCGAACAATCGAATGCTCCTATTTTTACATATTACCGTGGTAACCACATATATTTCTGGAATTTTTTTCAGGGTATCTCCTCAAGACAGCAGGCAAAAAGGTTTCAATTAATGTTATCAAAAATATGCCTAACGCAGTTACGGTAATAAGCAATTGAAATAACAAAGGATATCAACGACATTAAGCCGGCAAGTCAATTAGGGCTAATTAGGGTTAGAATGTACCAAATCAGATACGGTAATTAACCCTGTTCCATCTGATGCATAACTTTTAAGGTTGAGATTAAAATTGTGGAGATGACTTTGAGTTTTTCTGCATCGTAAAAAAATTATTAACAATATGAGCCCTACTGAAAAAGGAGCAAGTTTTTTGTTGAAGTGTCCACTTTTAGATTATGTAATAGAAGAGTAGCACTATTGTGGAAATTTTTTCCAGAAAATGCGAAAAAGTTTTTTTTATTTTCGTTTTATACTCATATTAATTTATTAATATTATTAAAATTAACAGTTGAAACCTTCCGAGAATATTAATTTCATGTTACCTTAACAGGTACAAAAAATAAACAAGGACAGAAATAAGGATTTGATTATGATAGAAGGGCGAATGGAGGTGAACTTTTGGGGTTAAATATAGTTTCTCACGATTTTCAGCGAAAATTAACATCCTAAAAAAAAGTAGAACGAAAAAGTTGTTGAAATAAAAAGATCTACAACTTCTGTATTCATGATTTTTCCACATAACCTCAAATTTTCAAAATTTGGTTTTTCGCCAATTTCACGGCCAATTTGAGGTTATGTAGAAAAGTGTTGAATACGAAAGTTTTCGATTTTTTTATTATACACAACTTTTCCATTGAACATTTTCCGCAAATCGCAAAAAACCGATTTCAACCTCTAATCTGCATCCCAATTTCACCATTTTGAGTATTTTCGTGTTTAAATTTTTTTTTTCGTCAAAGTTGGAACCTCTACTACATTCTCCACCTGGTCCTTGCCTGTTATTTTCTTTCTTATTTTAGGCTTTTAAAATTCGTTTTGGCACCAGAGACTAACTAGGAGCCGCCCCTTTTCCGAGGACTTCAAGGAGGTTCAAGAAAAATAAACAATTCGCTGCAAAAAAACATCTAATTCAGATCATATAAAGGTATATTTCCACTATATTTTGCGATAAACATACAATTTTCGTAAAAAAATTTAAACCAAATTAAAACAATTTTTCTGATTTTTCCGGAAAATTTGAAGTTATGTGGAGAAATCTGGAAAACAAAAGATGTAGAATACTTTATTGCCAACAACTTCTTTCTTTAACTTTTTTTGTAGGAGGTTAATTTTCGCTGAAAATCGTGAGAAACCATTTTTACCTCCTTTCGCCCTTCTATCATAACCAAATCCTTATTTATGTCCTTGTACACATTAAGGCAACATAAAATTTTTATTCTCGAAAGATTTCAACTATTAATTTCAATAATTTTATTATATAAATATGAGTTTGGTATAAAAATTTTAAAAAAATAATTTTGAAAATCAGTTTTTTAATTTTTTGAGATTTTCTGGGGAAAATTTCCACAGTAGTGCTACTCTTTCATTACATAATCTGAAAGTAGACACTGACGAAAAAACTGGCGGTTGACGAGTTCGAACTGTATCGGTGAAACTTTTCAGTTGAAAATGACGTCGTTTGTTCGGAATTTGTCGAAAAAAGAAAAGGAAAAATCTGTATTCCGCTACAAACATTTTTTGGCTTACTTGAAACATGTTGAGTTATATTTCCACCAAATTTCGTGAAAAAAATTGATTTGTGCGCGAGAAAATGATTAAATACTGAAAATTTGGTTTTTCCGATTTTCTCGGAAAATTTCAGGTAATGTGGAAAAATGTTTAATACAAAAGTTGTAGATCTCTGTATTTTCAACAACTTTTCAATTCAACTTTTTTTGAGAGGAGGTCAACTTTCGCTGTCAATCGCGAAAAACCGTGAAATATCGCTTTCAACACCTAAAAGTTCACCCCGTTCCACCCTTCTCCATTTTTTCGACTCCAATTAATTTTTCCCGTCATTCGAACAATATTCTGCTCCACTTCCAGTAGCTGTTAATCATTTTTCCTGCTCTTACATTTTTTGTCGTCCATCAGCACTGGTCTATATTGAAGCTATTGTATTAATAATTCAGGAAAAGAGGAGATGTGATAACTGCCGCTTGTAAACGTACCTTCCAGATTATGGCAACCTGGCATGTAGAATAGACAGATGTCAAACGTCAATCGTGAATGACACACGAATAGGAAAGTTCACATAGCCCTCCTTCTTGTAAAGCCACATTGTTCTAGAAGAACTTTGAATAAATGAAAATTACACCCATCCTAGTGTTTAAATTGAATTTGATAACACTCCCAGTTCATAGAAATACGGTCCTGGCTAAAAATCTTTTCGGGACGCTAGTAGTCTTAGTAGTCTTAATTCATTCGTGCCACCCTCCATGCCTCGAGGTAATACACGAGAACCGCTCCGCAGCTGAACATTGACCGCTTCCAAGGTTGATTTTACCTTTTACCTGTGTCTTCGGGTGCGTTTGTCTAGGGCTGTCGAAAATTTAAAAAATCTTACAACATATACCGTCCACAAAGTTATAACACGGTCGAGGATTATGATATACTCACTTTTTTTATTTGTTTACGGGAACTACCATTTTTAATACAAGTATTATACAGGGTGTTTCAAATTCGATCCTTACCGTTGGGATCTCGGAAATTATGGGAGATACGAAAATGGTTAAATTGGGGCAAAGTTGCGCATTCAACTGACTAATAATATGCCGTTGAGAAAGTTCTGGAATTCCGAGTATATCGAGGTTTTCCCGGATTTTCTCAGTGGAAAATGCACCGATCCGGTCGTATGGAGATTCATTTTGTAGGTTTTATAAATCTCTACAAAAGTTTCATTGACTGTAAAACAATTCGTTAAATAATCTTTGAGATATTTCCCAAAAACCAAAAAATGTTTTAATTTTTTTCACCATTGCCTTTTTAAAAAATTCCACAAAGCGATTTTGCTGGGGCGAAAACTGGGGTTTTCATCAAGGAACTATCCCATAAAAATTAGTATAGGCCATTTGCCATTGCCATTTGCAAGTACAGTCTGGATTCCGTCAAAAACATGGCACACATACTGCTCTGCTCAAAGTTTTAAATGATATATGTACAAATCTCGATAAATCAATACCAATAGTTCTCCTAGATCAGAGCAAGGCATTTGACCCAGTTAACTTTCAGCTTCTTATTGCAAAACTGAAATTCATCGGTTTCCAGGAAACCGCTTTGAAGTTAATGAGTAGTTACATTCGAGGAAGATCAGAGAGAGTCACTATCGATGGTAACTTGTTGAGTTCTGACATAAAGGAAACTACTTCTGGAGTTCCCCAAGGCAGTATTCTGGGACCTCTGTTATTTGCTATATTCATTTTTGATTTTCCATTAGCTTTGACTTGCTGTCAAGTTCATCTTTATGCAGATGATTTTCAATTATATACACCATGTGATATGTCAGATTTGTCGGGTTGCATTGAAAATATTAATGGAGATCTTGAAAACACTACACTATATTCTGAAAAACATGGTTTGCACATTAATCCGAACAAAACCGTGCATAGGTTCTCAAAGGCAAACGCCACATATAAAGGAATATATTCTTGAAATTAATAATAGCTTTATCGAATGGGTCGACTCATCAAAATACCTTGGCTTGATCATCGATCAGAATCTGAGCTTTCATAATCATGTACAACACGTCTTCAAAATAGCATTCTTTAAATTGAAATCACTTTACAAATTCAAATATCAACTTTCAACAGAAATCAAGTTAAAATTAGTCAAATCACTTATTTATCCCCACATAGAATATGGCTCTTCAGTATACTACAATTTTCTACCACAATATAACCGACAAAAACTTCAACGCATTCAGAATGCTTGTGTGCGCTTCGTTTGCTGTATACCATACAGGGTGCATATAACCCCCTATCTTATAGGGCTGAATGAATTTAATATAAATTGTAGAGTTCAGTATCTGATAACAATGTTTTTATTCAAACTTCTTAAAACTAAGACACCGATATATTTATTTGATCTTTTATCACGTCGCTCCGAAATCCATAATGTGAACATAAGATCTGATAGTTTCAGCATTCCACATCATGTTACATCCAAATATGAAGGATGCTTTTCTTATTTGGCACCATCTCATCTGAATAAATATATATCATATTACAATTTATCAATTCTTCAAATGAAATCTCAACTGAAAAGATTTCTGTTATCAAGTATATCAGACTAGTTATAACTATTTGTTCTTATTATTTGCATATTTTCATAATTATTCATTTTTATCTTCTTGTATTCTTTATGTCACAATAAAAAAAAATGTTTTTGAAATTTTACACAAAATTTTAAATTCACGCAAATTTATTTACGAATTTACTCGAATCTGTTATAAAATTAAAACTGAAGGAAGGGTGGAAGATAGCCTCAGGCTAACCCTTACCTTTTGTGTGTATCATTATGTTTCGCTGTGTATCACTGTTATCACTTTTACGCACAATAAACGTTATTATTATTATATTATTATTATTATTATTATTATTTGCGTCTCTTATTTTGTGGAGAAAAAACCTCTAAGCTTAGTCTAATATCTAGACCGAGAAACTAAGTTCATATTTTGTTGCATGTATTACAAATCTATGAATGAATATCCAATAAGACTCTATTTCATCAATTTCCATTTGGGAAAAAACCAAAGGACTCGAAAACATCATGTTATCGAGTTTTGTGGAATTGTCAGCGAATATAATAATTTCCATGCTCGCAAACAGAAACAGCTGGAACTGTTCCCACGCCGAAAGTTTCATTTTGCTTCCAAACCAACAAAAACCCCATTTTAAAGGATTCTGTTTGTTCAACTCGCGTAATGTTAGTTAGAGGGTTTCGCCTGATTTTCGTATCGATGAAACAAGCTGTTACAAATACAAGTTGGTGTAGTTTCCGTTTTGTTTTCGTAGATAGCCTCAGCAAAACTACGCGTTGCTGCCGCGTCGCTAGACGATAATTGAATATAAAATAAAAGAAATTAAAAATTGAAGACACCCCTCTCTTTGGGGTATGCATGTGTACAAGGGGTTGGCACGAGAGGAATATTCGTACTACGCGCTGGAAAATCAATAGGAGTGCTGTGCAGAACCGGCTGATGTTTTTCCATTCACGAGCGTAGCCTGAAAATCGTATAAGGGTAAACATTTTCGATATTACAGAAGCCAACTAGAATGTAAAATACAAAACTAGGTTACAATGCAATCATTTCATAAAATTAAGAGGATAATCAAAGAAGATGGATGATATAACATATAGAGATAAAACATTATTCATAACGATAATGTGAGACTTCCCTGGCTTATGCCACGTCGGATATTGAACTACATCTGACAGATATTTGTGCAACGTTCTTCAAAGAAGGCTCAATTGCAAGTGCTTATGGTAGACAAACAAAAGATTATCCTTAATTTGGCTGGGGATGACCACCTGAATCATTAAGCATTATTTTTTTTTTAATTCAGCAGTGAATAGTCTTTGTAACATGGTGGTAAGGAGTTGTACATTTTTGTTGCATTATATGTGAAACTACGCTTGAAGACAGCAGAGGAGTGTTGTGGAACAACTAAGAGGTGCCTGTTCCTTGTAGGAATATTATTTATATTTTCGTTTTTGATACAGTGTAAATACAGGGTAAATTCACCATGTTCGCAAATGAAACCACAATTTTCTGGCATAATAAATCAACCACAAATCTGTCTGAACTAATTGATATTTATGTAAAAGTGAAAGAATGGTGTGGTGCAAATCTATCACTCAATGTTGATAAAACAAATTTCATTTAAATGTGACATTGAGAACATTTTTTTGGAGAGCGATGAGGAAAAAATAACCAATATCGTAGAAAATAAGTATTGATAAAAACTAGGTTTTGAAAGCCATGTCAGGAACAGATTGTTATGCTGTGCGCATTGCATCTAATGAATTAGATATTGCTAATGCAAGAAAGGTATTTTTCACTGTTGGAGACTTATTTTTGTTATGGCATTTTCTTCTGGGGCGTTTGCTCACAGTACCTGTTCAAAATGGTCTTCATTCTACAGAAAAGGGCCATCAGGTGTGTATGCAAAGCCAAACATGGTGATTCCTGTCGATCATTATTTTCAGAACAAAATATTTTAACACTTTTTATTCTAGAAACAGTGTGTCTGATCCATAAAAAATTCAGTAATGAAACAAGTACCCCTTCAACACATAATACACGTATATCACATCAAGCTCCACTCTCTACCCCTACGTCAACCTTAACCCAAAACTCACTTATTTATAATAGCAGAAAGTTTTACAATCACCTTCCTATTTATTATACAATAAAAGAAATACAGGTTGAGCTCTAGTTCAGAATAGCAGTGAAAAAGCTATTAGTTGCGAAGGCCTATTACTCTTAGACCGGGAGACGAGAGGGGTTTTGCATGTATCATAGGCCCCTCACTGAGACTCTGGGGGCTGATACACAACGTTATTCCCCCATGTGAAATCCCGGTATGGCACCTCTGAAGTGTAGCTTTTAGGAGGGGTGAATTTTCAAACGTGTAATTAATATCCATGCCCATGGATCATAGGCCACACTTTGATTCTTGTTTTATGTCGTCAAGGAGGTCGCCAAAGTCCGCGAACTCAATATGCCATACTAATATGGCGTCACTTAAGGCACCATACTTACCGAAACGTGTAATTTTTTCACTGTGGACATGGATCATGGGCCCCACGCTGTTGTTTCGTGATCCTTGTTAACAATGAACTGTAGAACAAAGATTTCGAAACGCCATACCGCTGGGGGGTCGCCAAGTGGCCGCCATACTGGTCCAAATATGTCATTTTTAGCAATGAACATGTCTAATAGGCCCCACCATGGAAATGTGTTTTCTTTGTTCATTTTGATGTCCTGAACAAAGTTCTGAAAGCGCCATACCGATGTGATGTCGCCAACGTCAGATATTGGCTTCCAAAGTTGTCACATTTTTATAGGTTAAGTGTATGAAAGGCCCCACTGCCATACTGGCATTTTTTATATGTATTTTGAAGTATACAGTACGAATATATCACTGCCATACCGATGCGATGTCGCTAACGTCAGATATTGGCTTCCAAAGTTGTCACATTTTTATAGGATACGTGTAATAAAGGCCCAACTGCCATACCGACATTTGTATTTGTATTTTGAAGTATAAGGCACGAATATATCACTTCAATTGCCATGGCATGTCGGTAACGTGCACAATCAATCGTATATACAGGGTCCTGTAACTGCGCTCCGGTGGTACATAGCTTCTAAACGGCGCAACTTAAAAATTTCTCTCGAATGCAAGCATGTTTCCTTCGTGAGAGAGTATCTTTGGAAAATATTTCGAAGTATACAAGGTGATCCAGAAAACTGCACCAAACCAAACTTATGTTTTTTGTAATGGAACACCCTGTATTTCATCACATGGTTGAATAGAGATTACTTTGACCATTCAAAAAATATAGGGTCATGTATAAAAAACAAGATATCTTTCAATTTGCGTTTCCATCTATCTGGTACAAAAAAATTAATGAAATTTCAACTGTGTGTCATGTTACAGAACCTAGACCATATTGGAGTCATTTCGCCTCCCATAAAGTTTTAGAATTATTTTTCCACGAATAGTTACAGAGTGTTGAATACGTTATGTTTTTTGAAGTAATATCGATATATCTCCGAAAATAACGTTGATGGATATACAAGACCCTATATTTTTTGAATGGTCAAAGTAATCTTTATTCAACCATGTGATGAAATACAGGGTGTTCCATTACAAAAAACATAGGTTTGGTTTGGTGCACTTTTCTGGATCACCTTGTATACTTCGAAATATTTTCCAAAGATACTCTCTCACGAAGGAAACATGCTTGCATTCGAAAGAAATTTTTAAGTTGCGCCGTTTAGAAGCTATGTACCACCGGAGCGCAGTTACAGGACCCTGTATATACGATTGATTGTGCACGTTACCGACATGCCATGGCTATTACAGTGATATATTCGTGCCTTATACTTCAAAATACACATACAAATGCCGGTATGGCAGTGGGGCCTTTAATACACGTATCCTATAAAAATGTGACAACTTTGGAAGCCAATATCTGACGTTAGCGACATCGCATCGGTATGGCAGTGATATATTCGTACTGTATGCTTCAAAATACATATAAAAATGCCAGTATGGCAGTGGGGCCTTTCATACACTTAACCTAGAAAAATGTGACAACTTTGGAAGCCAATATCTGACATTGGCGACATCACATCGGTATGGCGCTTTCAGAACTTTGTTCAGGACATCAAAATGAACAAAGAAAACACATTTCCGTGGTGGGGCCTATTAGACATGTTCATTGCTAAAAATGACATATTTGGTCCAGTATGGCGGCCACTTGGCGACGCCCCAGCGGTATGGCGTTTCAAAATCTTTGTTCTACAGTTCATTGTTAACAAGGATCACGAAACAACAGCGTGGGGCCCATGATCCATGTCATCAGTGAAAAAGTTACACGTTTCGGTAAGTATGGTGGGCCTTAAATGACGCCATATTAGTATGGCATATTGAGTTCGCGGACTTTGGCGACCTCCTTGACGACATAAAACAAGAATCAAAGTGGGGCCTATGATCCATGGGCATGGATATTAATTACACGTTTGAAAATTCACCCCCCCTAAAAGCTACACTTCAGAGGTGCCATTCCGGGATTTCACATTGGGGAATAACGTTGTCTATCAGCCCCCAGAGTCTCAGCGTGGGGCCTATGATACATGCAAAACCCCTCTCGCCTCCCGGTCTATCTACAGAAGAATTCTATGGAGATTCATTCCACTAAAGTTTTAAAATTTCATCTGACTTATAATTATGACTTACATCATTTATGATTTTTATGTTATACTTTCAGATTTCTAACGGTCAATCACATATGGTACAGTATTTTTTAAAGATATTTATGTCACTTCTTCTTACAGAAAACCTATTTTCAAAATATTATTAGTGATAGTACATGCTGTTTTGGTGTCAAATTTCATGCTGTTCATTTCACTTTCTTATGTAATGTTCTATTTATTTTGACCCCCTAAAGCTAGCAGAACCACTTTGGAATTTTCAATTTTTCTTTCAGGCCATAATTTTAGGCTAATTTATCACCCTATTCCCAAATTTTTTGCTCTTCAATTGTGAGAGGTATCGCGGGTTCTGCTAGCTCCACGTTAGGCTGGCAGAACCAAACCGCCAAACGAATGATTATGAAAATTCTAAGCGCACCATAATTTTAGACTCATTTTAGGCTCACGTTTGAACCTATCGCCGATTTTTTTCGAATACGTTCTGGGTTCTGCTAACTTTACCGTTAAGCTAACAGAACCCAACCATAATGAAGCAACTCAGAACAAATCCAGTTGGACAATCATTTTAGGCTCTATTCAGGCTAATTTATTACCCAATTATATTTTTTTTTGCTCTTCAGTTGGAGGAGAAATCAAAGGCTGTGCTGTGCTCAACACTAAACTGACAGTACGAAAACGCTAACCGAATCGTTATGGAAAATGTAATCGCACCATAATTTAAGGCTCATTTTAGGCTCACGTTTGAACCTATCGCCAATTTTTTTGGAATGCGTTTTTTTTAAATCATGGGTTCTGCTACCTTTACCGTTAAGCTAGCAGAATCCAACCATAAAGAAGCAACTCAGAACAGATCCAGTTGGACAATAATTTTAGGCTCTATTCAGGCTAATTTATTACCCAATAAATTATATATTTTTTTGCTCTTCAGTTGGAGGAGAAATCAAAGGCTGTGTTAGCTCTACACTGAGCCGGCAGTACCGAATCGTTATGAAAAATCTGATCGCACCATAATTTTAGGCTCATTTTAGGCTCACGTTTGAACCCATCGCCGATTTTTTGGAATGCGTTATTTTTTTAAAATTCAGGGTTCTGCTAGCTTTACGTTAAGTTAGCAGAACCCAAGCATAAAAAAGCAACTCAGAATAAATCCAGTTGGACAATAATTTTAGGCTCTATTCAGGCTAATTTATTACCCAATTATATATTTTTTTGCTCTTCAGTTGGAGGAGAAACAAAAGGCTGTGTTAACTCAACACTGAGCTGACAGTACCATAATGCTAACCGAATCGTTATGGAAAATCTGATCGCTCCATAATTTTAGGTTCATTTTAGGCTCACGTTTGAACCCATCGCCGATTTTTTTGGAATGCGTTTTTAAAAAAATCTTGGGTTCTGTTAGCTTTACCGTTAAGCTAGCAGAACCCAACCATATAAAAGCAACTCGGAACAAATCCAGTTGGACAATAATTTTAGGCTCTATTCAGGCTAATTTATTACCCAATTATATACTTTTTTGCTCTTCAGTTGGAGGAGAAATAAAAGGCTGTGTTAGCTCAACACTGAGCTGACAGTTTCAAAATGCTAACCGAATCGTAATGGAAAACCTGATCGCACCATAATTTTAGGCTCACGTTTGAACCCATCGCCGATTTTTTTGTAATGCGTTTTTTTTAAATCCTGGTCTGTTAGCTTTACCGTTAAGCTAGCAGAACCCAACCATATAAAAGCAACTCAGAACAAATACAGTTGGACAATAATTTTATGCTCTATTCAGGCTAATTTATTACCCAATTATATATTTTTTTGATTTTCAGTTGGAGGAGAAATAAAAGGCTGTGTTAGCACAACACTGAGCTGACAGTTCCAAAATGATAACCGAATCGTTATGGAAAATCTGATCGCACCATAATTTTAGGCTCAGTTTAGGCTCACGTTTGAACCCATCGCCGATTTTTTTGGAATGCGTTTTTTTAAATCCTGGTTTCTGCTAGCTTTACCGTTAAGCTAGCAGAACCCAACCATAAAAAAGCGACTCAGAACAAATCCAGTTGGACAATAATTTTAGGCTCTATTCAGGGATATTTATTACCCAATTGGATTTTTTTGCTCTTCAGTTGGAGGAGAAATCATAGGTTGTGTTAGCTCAACACTGAGCTGGCAGTACCAAAAGGCTAACCAAATCGTTATGAAAAATCTGATCGCACCACAACTTTAGGCTCATTTTAGGCTCACGTTTGGACCCATCGCCGATTCAAGTGCGCCTGGCGATGACGCATAACAAACTTTGAGGGCCGGCAGTCACTAGAAAGCAACGGCCTTGAGGTGACAGTCACCCGGCAATGGTCTTTGAATGTGTTCAATGACGTCATATCCAATTTTCATTCACTTTGCGATAAGTCGGATTTTCAAAATTTTTGTTAAGCTCACGTTTGAACCCATCGCAGATTTTTTTGGAATGCATTTTTTCAAAAAAATCCTGGGTATAAAATCCCTTAACGGTAAAGCTAACAGAACCCAGGATTTTTTTTTAAAGAAACGCATTAAAAAAAATCAGCGATGGGTTCAAACGTGAGCCTAAATTGAGCCTAACATTATGGTTCGATTAGATTTTTCATAACGATTCGGTTAGCATTTTGGTACCGTCAGCTCAGTGTTGAGCTAACACAGCCTTTGATTTCTTCTCCAACTGAAGAGCAAAAAAATAAATAATTGGGTAATAAATTACCCTGAAAAGAGCCTGAAATTATTGTCCAACTGGATTTGTTCTGAGTTGCTTCTTTATGGTTGGGTTCTGCTAGCTTAACGTTACAGCTAGCAAAACCAAGAATTTAAAAAAAAAAACGCATTCCAAAAAAATCGGCGATAGGTTCAAACGTGAGCTAAAATGAGCCTAAAATTATGGTGTGCTTAGACTTTTCATATTCATTCGTTTGGTGGTTTGGTTCTGCTAGCAGAACCAGCGATATCTCTCACAATTGAAGAGCAGAACATTTGGGAATAGGGTAATAATTTAGCCTAAAATTATGGCCTAAAAAATTTTTAAAATTCCAAAGTGGTTCTGGTAGCTTTACGAAGGTATAATAATGTGCTGTATCGAATAAATCGTAATCAATAGCTCTAAACCCAACGAGCCATTATGTTGTCATTTGAAAAAAATTGGTAATAGAAATTTTAAAATGAAAATTTTCATAGCAGATACATTTCGATCAAAAACTGTAAATTTGTATCATTCTCAAAATTTTATGTCTGAAATTAGTGATTTGAAGATTTTCGATAACCCTCTAGCATAACGAATAAATTTCAAAACTAAAATAAAATTCAGTTACACGCACTGACAAGTAACAGGTGGTTGTATTCAGTATGTAATAAGGAGACAAGAGAAGTGAAAATATACCGGGTGTCTCATTTGAAAATCGAAAGTTTATGTCAGTTCCGGTGAAACAAAAAGTTGCATGAAGTTGAGTTACTTGTCAACAGATGCAGTTTTATGTCTGAAACAGATCCTCCAAATTTGATTCCATCATCTTCAAAAACAAAAAGTTATAGGGGCGAGCCACTTTCCGCGGACACCCGGTATAGGTAATAAGGATGCCAGGATATATGACATGAAAATTTCAGAAAATTTGCAGAAATCAATTTTACTTAGAATGTAAACGGGGTTCTTTGTAGGTATCGAGTTGATTTCAACAGTGGTCGTTTGAAGGTTAATACTTCAATAAAATTGTTTCTTCTCTAGGAAATAATCAATTAAAACGAAGTAGTTAAGACGTGGACTGACTACCGTGGTTAATTGACCAAAATATGAAGGTCATATTCACATAAACTTGTGAATGTAATCATGATCGATGAGTTTTGATAAGATATACAGAGTGACACATTTAATAGCGGACCACCCCGGTAACTTTTTTATTTGTGGTCCGATTTATACTATTTTTTACTCAAGGAAAGAGCTTTGATAGCTCTATTATACCGCCACAACTTTGAAATGAAATTCGAAATGTCAAGGCATCCTTCAAATCGAAAAATCCAAATAACAGCAGTTTTTTAAATAAAATCTGATTAATTTGTGATAATTTCAAACTGTTGTAACAGAAATTAAATGGAAAAATAATAACGAAAGTTATATTATTACAAACTTATACTTCTGTGTAAGTGTCCTTGCGGAACAATTATTAACTTCACTAATGACTCGATGAATTTGACTGCTGTCGTCTTCTGTTTTGACTAATCACCTGCAGAAATATCAGTTTTGAACTCTTCTGTTAAAAATTAGTTTTTTCAATATGAATTTGTATCTGAGACGTGTTTAGCAGAAACAAAGATTAACAATACTAGGAACAACTGAAATTTTCATATTTCAAACTGATAGCGGTCTAATGGAGCTTTGTAAATTACAATATTTCACACTTATGATATGGACGATAATTCAAAATATGTCGATAACGTAATATACATTTTAATTTGTGTTAGGATTCAATACTTTTCCATGAAATTTCGGTAACTCCCATTTGAAATTTTTCAAATCCAGTGACGTAGTTAGAATTATTTTAAAAAAATTGATAATAATTTTTTTGGAGTCTTGGCGAAAAAATGAATTCGAAGTAGACCCTGATTTTTTAAATTTCATTTCAAATTTATGGCACTGAAGTAAAACTCTTGATACTCTATCGATAAAAAAAGAACTTTTGAATCGGATAATAAATTTCAGATGGGTGGCCTGTTTTCAAATGGGCCACCTTGTATACGAGTGGTAGACGATACATTTATTTATCGAAGCGACTACCTGAAAGGAATTAAAATCAAAAGTAAAAACTCATAATATATTATATCTCACATTAAAAATAGCAATGCATTGTTCCAGCCAATCGTTCGGTATGATACTGATAAAACTGCTTCCTCATCAATAATACCTTGTTTACACTGAAACGTCTAAATTTTACTTTAAATTTGTCATTATTGACAGCTTAAAACATTGAGTGCCATACTTCCCTGTGGTGCGCCATAGCGCGGGTTATAATGACCGCTGATTTTGCAGCTCTACTACGGCTGCTTTAAGGCCGATTCTCACTAGGGCGGTGCCGAGCGGCGCGGTGCCGAGCGGCGCGGTGCCGCGCGGCGCGGCACTGGACGAAGCAGTTTTTGTGCAGGCTATTCTCACCTGAGCGGCATTTTGTAGCAGCAGCGGTGTGCGAAATAGTAAAATCTATATAAGTAGGTAGGTATTTTGAGTTTTGTAAAAAAAGTGATATGAGTTTGGGAATCACAGAAGAGGATCCTACATCGTCATCACCAGACGATTTTGGTTTTGTAGCGGCAATATGTCATGAATACGAAAATAGACGAAAGAAGAAGCGACAATATTGTTCAGGATAATCATTCACTAATACATTTAATCTTTCTATTTTTTCCGCGTCCATATTTGTTTGGTGTGTCTCTGAAATTGTGTTAATTTCTACAAGTCGCAGCTTGCTTGTGACGCGACGTGATTCCCACTTGTCCGTCAACAGGCGGGAGGGAGCGTTTCAAAGCGGCAGTGCCGCGAGCCAATGCTCCCGGAGGCGTTAGAACTTTGCTGCCTACGAACACGACGCTCTGCTCCGCGCCGCTCTGCTCAGGTGAGGACGGGATCACTCAATTACATGCAAAGAATTGCAAGCAACTTTTGCCGCGCCGCACAGCGCCGCGCCGCGCCGCTCGGCACCGCTCTAGTGAGAATCGGCCTTTAAACACTTTTTCTACAAAGGAGTCGTGGTAATGTATTTGAATACATTCAATTTTAGATTGGTACTTCTTAAAACTCTGTCATTCTACTGGGTGATATAGAATATAGGTCATATTGAACTCGTTATTTTTTTTGTAATCGATGAATCAGGATAAATCAACACGAATCGTTTGTGAATATGGTTGAAAAGAGAATGATATCGATCTTTTGTATGCTCCGAATGGAACATCATCGACTTAGAAAGCTTAAACTGGAAGTTGGTTACGTTGCACGCTTATTTGGCCACTTTTTAAATTTCAAGTTATTGTGAAAATCCGTTCCCATTTCAACTCCATTCTGTTTCAATTCCCTATCTTTCTGGTTCAAATATTACAAAGGGTGCGGGGTTCTGTCGAACACTGTATAAATGATTGTGAACTTCACAACATAATAGTAGAGATGGAGAGATAATGGTATTGATTCACCTCTAAACATGCAAGAATATTTTACCACACCGAAAGCAGACTAGGATAAGAGGCCTATAGTAGGCCTATAAGAGGCATATAGTAGGCATATAGTCTGTCTATAGATAATCTTCAAAATAAAATTAATTTTTCAGAAAAATATATAAGTACAGATCGACAAGCGTAAGGATGCATCTGGGATGCGCAAACGATAGGAAGCGTGAGTAGATGTGCGACAAAGATCGACTACTGTTTAATAAGGCAGAGCGATTGAGCTCCTGCCCCACTCCAGGGTTTTGTCTACTGCGCAACCAATTCTCAGAGGCATCCTTACGCTTGTCGATCAGTAGGTACAATTTACTACTGAATAATTGGGTTAAAAAGTTTTTTGGCTCTCACGGCATTTCCTTCTGTTAGAGCAGACGATGGACTTTATTGAAAGATCTTTTATAATCGATTTCGAAAGGACATATCGGTTGGACAATAATTGGCAACATGTAGCTTATGATCTCAACACTTTATATACCCTGTGAGTCTGATAAATCCCTTGATTTCATCCATTCCACCAAATTTGATTGATAGACAGAAAAATAATAAGGATGTTTTTTTACAGTAACCGACCAGAATTCAGCTATTCAGATTTTTCGTTTTTAAACTGATAAATTTCATTATTTCCATTATCGGCAATGTCCTCCTAATTTTCTGGTTCATCATTTTGTATCTCTTTTGGATTATTCAGATGTCCAAGAACACGAATTTTTTTATTTTTTTTACCTTTTTTTGAATGTTTTTGGCGTACCGGAACGTCTTCCTTTCAGTTGATAAATAAACTAAGTATCCCCAAAACTCTTTAGATTATGTAAATTCAGTACTTCTTCGTAATATGAATGAGACTTACATACACAATATTGTAAATAAGCTGTAAATCAGAGTGAATTAACTTTTTTGAATAATAGCAACATTCTACTAAAACACAATTGCAACTGCTGACTTGATCACTACCGCCACATGAAAAGCCAATTTGGATATTACATTTCATAAACTTCCAGTTTGTGCAGTTTACTTCAAAGTAGGATATCTTCCAGTTGCACAATATACAATTACCTCATTTGCCCTTTTACACTTTTATAGATTATCTTGATCTCACATTTACTCATTTTCAGACTGTGGCAGGTTACAAACCCACAAAATTCATTTCTGGAGCCGAATGTCCTCCATAAAATCAAACTTTCAATATGTTCGAAAGTGTTCATGTTCATAGGCTTGGCCTTTTCGTCCATAAAATTTACCAGAATTCATCATATTATCATTAGAAGTCAGTTTTGAATTACCGGGTAATAATTTATTTACGTTTTGAATTTTATTGTTTTTGTGAACTATTATTATTTATATTTTGCAGTAAATAAATATTATTTTGTAATTATTGTTAATTTTATTTTAGACTGAAAAGACAAGAATATGTGTATGAATCCATACCTACACCCTACTCACTACATTCGAATTGTTCGATTCAAATATAATGCTTTTTCGATTTTAGCTCCATCTAGTGGACGAATCTTAACAAACAACATTTCTGTGATGAGTATTGTGAAAAAATTGTTAAGCTGATGAAAATAGACAAGGTTCAAATTTCTATAAAAAAGTGTCAGCACTTCTGACTCGTCCAGTAGGATTATGTCAGGAACGTTTCAATAGAATTTCGTATATTTCAATCCTATACCTCTACTTCAAATTTGAAATCTCTATATGAAGCGATAACTGAATGGTAGGCAAATCTCATATATCATTGTTATACACGGTACCCGTTTTCTGTGGCACCATGGGTAAGTCCGTATGAATTTCACGGCAGTCAAGGTGTTAAAGTGCTTCGAAGTTTATTGAAATTTGAAAACAAACCGATTCAGTGCCATCACCTAAGAGAATATTGAACATTTAATACAAAATTCCACTGCACAAAACACAATTGAATCAAAAAAATGTATATGGAATCAGTTTGAAGCATTTTGCAGAATCAGAAACTACCAGCTGCAAAACGATATGATTATTGAAGAAATTGCCAAAATTCTGGAAGACTGGGCAGCAAATATGAAAACATGTAACGGCGAAGATTACAAAGAGTATACGTTGAAAACCATTTGGAATGTAACAGCCAAGTTGATACAGAAAGAATAATTCCTAGAATTTAATATAAGCTTCAATCCGTTTCAAGATTTGGAATGACTTCAGTTTCCCATTTCGGTAAAAATTCCGTTACATTGAGCATCTGAATTTCAAAAAAAAAATTGGAACTAACGTATTTTGACCTCCTGAACAAAAAATCCAAATGAAAGATTTGGCGGTCTCAAGTAATTTCGGAGATACGGATAAAAGACATTGATACTGGCTACTTTGTTATGAAAGAAGCCATTGCGTTGTGAGATAACTGGAATGGAAAAAAAATCTTGAATTAATATTTTTAATGTACAAAAGATATTTTCAAATAGACAGAGCATATAGGAGGCATTTTTTGCGAACAAATAATTACTCAAATAAACGTGTCGGATCACAAACATTAATTTTTAGGTATGCGTGCGCAAACAGATAGAAAAGACGCAAGCTAACCGTATTGTGTAGTCGGGTAAGCTTGGTTAGGTTTTGCATAAGATCGGGTTGGTTATTTTATGTGAAAAGTGCTCTTAATTTTTTTTTTGTGCATGTGCATTCATGTTATGTTTGCGCACATTTCCGTGATCTGTCTCGCCCCTGATGGGAAAATGTAGTGATTATATCAACTAATTTTTCATACTCATTCACTAAAATATTCGATGTGATAAGTGAATTGAATATTTCTGGAATCACATTGGCAATGTCGCAAAATTATCTTCGCCCTTCCTCTATTTCCATTGTTACCAACCTGACATCTGAGGTATTCACTGAACAAAACATCATGAATTTGTTGATTTTGTTGTTGGTAAAAAAAGCTAGAATTTGTTGATATAAAACTGTTTTCATTGAAAAAAAAAAGTGTAAAACTGGTGAATTAGGGTGTGCATATTGTGCTGGTGAAAACAAGGAGGCATTTGAGTGTGTTTTTCATAGAAGAAACTTGTGCTGGAAAATGCCAGTTATCATTCAAAAAAAGGCCCGTATCTCCGAAATTACTTGAGACCACCAAAAATTTCAATTGGATTTTTTGTTCAGGAGGTCAAAATACGTGAGTTCAGATGCTCAATGTAACGGAAGTTTTACCCCTATTTCTACTACATTTACTGAATCATCCTCATATTTAAAGTAATCGTTCACGTAAGCGCACAGTAACAGATTCTCTCAGGGTATGAACAACGTTTTCATCAACCTTTTATTTTCGTTATTCCTTTCCAGCGCGGAATAGTTGACCTCATTCCCTGCTCGTTTTCTACAAGTTTACAATCTCCCGCACCTGCTTTGAGAATTATTTGATTGTTCATAACCTTCCTTGTATTCAAATCCACTGAATTGGCTTCTTCTCTTACTAAGGACTAACCTTGGCAAATATTTTTCACCTATTCAATTATTGATTATTCACAAACGCGTGTTGATCAATCCATTGTTCTTTTTCTAGAGTTTTTTTAAGAAGGGTATTTTTTGTTTCAGGAAAAGAACATCGCATGTAATAGATGGATCGTGCCAGGAAAGCGATAGGTAAGTTAACACTATGCATCTTTTTTTATGAATCTCTATTCACTTGGTGGGAGATTTCAGCCGAATCCATTTCACAATGAATGCATGTCTTATGTTTATACAGAGTGACCCATTTGAAAGTGGGCCACCTCTCTAAAACTGTTATTTATCATCCGATTCAGAAGTTTTTTTTGTCAAAAGATAGAGCATCAATAGTTTTATTAGGGTGTTGTGAAGTCAAGATAGAAATAAAATTTTCAAGGCCTACTTCTAATTTTTTTGAAGGTCAAAAATCCAAAAAACATACTAGCGAATTTTTTAAATAAAATTTGACGACGCCACTGGATTTGTGAGGCTTTCAAAAGGTTGTGACAAAAATTTCACGATAAAATATTTTTTTTTTAACAAAAATATAGCATAAGTAATATTATTTTCATTTTATCAAAGTATTTCGATTAGTCGTTATACAGGGTGTTTCATAATAAATGCGCAGGACTTCCGGTTGTGATAGCTCGTTCAAAAATATGAAAAAAAGTTTCTATCAACTTACCCTCTAAAATTCAACATTTTCGAGATACAGGGTGTTGAAATTTAAAAAAATTATAGTTTTTTGCGAATATCTCTGGAACCGTTTATCGCACATAAAACAGATTTTGAATGCATTTGCTACTCATAATAAGCTATGTTTTGTACAGAATTTTTTATTTTTTAAAATTCATAATTGGTGAAGATTTTGAAGTGGTAGTGGGTGTTTTTTTCTCCAACTTCTACGCCACTGGAGAAAGTATTATTTTGAGCCGCCTACTTGAACCGCCAATGTACACAAAATGTACACAAAAACGGTACTCTTGGTCATAAGTCGACCGTTTTCAAGAAAAATCAACTTTCATGTTGAAAAACATGGTAAATTTTTTTCCTAATTATACAAAATTTATTTAAACGTTAAAACAAGTAAAAAAAAAACATTAACAGTCATACTCAGTTGAATTGTTGGAAATGTCCGCCGTTAGCTTCAATGCACGCAGCAATTTTTCGAGGAAAAAACATTATTTAAACAACATGAAAGTTGATTTTTCTTGAAAGCGGTCAACTTTAGAGCTTATGACCAGGAATACCTTTTTGGTGTAGAAAACATTGGCGGTTCATATATGAGGCTCAAAACTGAACTTTTTCCAGTGGCGTAGAAGTTGGAGAAAAAAACACCCACTACCCCTTCAAAATTTTCACCAATTATGAATTTGAAAAAATAAAAGATACGCACAAAACATAGCTTATTAGGAGTACAAAATGCCTACGAAATCTGTTTTCTGTGCAATAAACGGTTCCAGAGATATTCGCAAAAAACGATTATTTTTTTAAAGTTTCAACACCCTGTATCTCGAAAATGGTGCATATTAGAGGGTAAGTTAATAGATACTCTTTTTCATATTTTTGGACGAGCTATCAGATCCCGAAGTCCTGCGCATTTATTATGAAACACCCTGTATATATCACTATCTTTTTAAAAATATCGTATAAAATGCTCTTTTAGGTCGTTAGCAGACGAGTTTGTAAACAGCAGTTGGACGACAGTTGGACGAGTAAACAAAATTTTCAGTCAGTATGGAGTTGTTAGTAAACATGCTGAGTAATACTGTAAAGACAGACGAAATAATTCTGAATGAATTCGAAATTATTTTAATAATAATCCGAAAACAACTGTGAGATTTGCAAGTTTGGACATTAACTTACCGCGTGAAACAATAAGGAGAAATCTTAGGAAATATAATAATATGAAGCCCTTTAAACCAAAGTTTCTCACACCTTAGAAGAAGGCGATAATGAAAAGAGGATGGAGTATAGTTTATGGGCTCAAGGAGAATATCTATATAACAGGAATTTTCTGAAAAAAATTTTGTTCAGTGACGAGGCAACATTCACAACCAATGGAACAGTTAATTATCAAAATTCAAGGTACTGGACGGAGGAAAATCCACATTGGATAATAAATTGCAGAAGACATTACTCCCAAAAAATAATTGTTTGGTGCGGAATATTACATACCAGAATAATTGGCCCCTTTTATTTTGAAAACAATTAGAATGGTCAAATTTTTTTGAATTTTTTGAAAAACGAGTTTTCCAGCGCTATGGATGAACTTCCACCATTTCAATTAGATGGCTGTTCCATCCACAATAGCAGGATTGTTAGAGATTGGTTGGAAGAATATTTTCCTAATCGGTGGATAGGGCGAAATAGTCCACTGATCGAGTTTCCCCCCAGATTCCCGGACTTGACTCCACTTGATTTTTTTTATGGGGCTCCGTTAAGGAAAAAGTATACAAAACTCGCCCAACGAGCAAAGAGGAACTGCATGAAAGAATAAGACAGGCTTGCACCCCAAATCAATTATTGAATGTTTTGGTTAACATTAGAAAACGATATGATAAATGTTTCGAATTGAATGGAGATTTGGTGAAACAGTCCAAAATTTAATGTGTAGGCACTGTCATGTCAATACATTCTTTTGTAGTGGTTCATTTATGTTATTAATATTGGTAAATATATTATTTGATGTAAAGATGTGCATTTCTATTCTTTGACAACAAACTGCAGTGTGCTAATAGAGATAACTATATCGCACATAAAGTTATGTTCTGAATGAGTATTTTAAACCATATTATTTAAAAAATTGTGAAGAATTATTTTGATAGTGATTGGAATATTTTACTTATGCTATGTCTGTTAAAAAAAATAATTTTATCTTGAAATTTTTGACACAACCTTTTTGAAAGCACCACAAATCCAGTTGGGTCGTCAAATTTTATTTTAAAAAATCGCTAGTATGTTTTTTGGATTTTTGACCTTGAAAAAAAATCGATGTAGGCCTTGAATTTCATATTTTTATTTCGAATTTATGTCACTCGTCTAGAACTATTGATGATCTATCTATTGAAAAAAAAAACGTCTGAATCGGATAATAAATAACAGTTTTACAGAGGTGGCCCGCTTTCAAATGGGTCACTCTGTACATATATGAACTTAACAATTCGAAAAAAGAAGAACGCTATAGTTCCCACTATATAGTTCCTACAAGTCACATGCATAAAACTATGAAAAATGACCTACACGGATGTGGTCACTTGACTTTCGCTACCTGTCAAATGTAATATTCTTTCATACCCATGACAGGTTTTATGTCAGAAAAATATTTTGAAAGTTTCACCGCACAAGAAATAGTCCAACAATTCCTCATTACAGAGTGAAATTGCTTCTGAAGAGTATGTTTTCCAATTCTTCCGACCTCCCTGATGATCTTAGAAGAGTGAAATAGATTTTTGTCGACCAAAATGTATTGGAGGCCTAGCGAAAGAGATGCAATTCACGCATCAATGAAATGAGCGATTTTCTGTGAGTGATACTTCTGAATAACATTCTTCCTTATCTTATTTATAGATAAGAATCTCCAGTGGAAACTGGACATTTAATAAATAATCAACTATCTGAATGAAAATGCAAAGTTTCACTCTCAGAATTTTTCTGTCAATTTATATAGGGTCTTTCTCAATATCTATCGGATGTAGTTCAATGTCCAGCGTAGCTTTAGCCGGGAAAGTAGTTGTTTTCTGTTAGATATTACAAAAAAAGTAACTTCAATTTTATCGTAGGTTTTTTCCATTTCCAGAGGAGTTATGTATAGGTTCAATTTTCAATTGAGAATGTTTTTCTCTTTACAACATGAATCCCTTCCAAGAGAGGTTATCTTGTACGATGGAAAATAGCGACTAAATTCCAACTTTCAGTCGCAGATGATTCCACAACTGACTTCATGAACATCCTGTTCATATTTTCAATAAAATCAACATTCTATCAATATTCTACCAATATAGGTGTGCTAATTGGGAAGTAGTTGATTTCTGTAAAATATTACAAAAAATAGCTTCTTTTTATTTCAACTGAATGAAAATGCAAATTTTCACCTTCAGATTTTTTCTCTCAAGTTATATACGATAAATTATCAACACCATGGATGATATGTCTTGAAGATTGCAGTATTGTTAGTGCTCATTGTGATGGTATAGCAGGTTTAGGAGTGGTTTCTCCTCATGTAGCTGCAGTATTATTTTCTATAGACACACAGTATCTTCGTCACCAAATTGTTTTATTTTAATAAATTGAGTACTTTTCCAGATAACAGACTTTATTCTGACTTTCATGTCCAAATTGTTACTAAATCAGTGTGCGTAGTAACGGTTCAATATTTTTAATGATTCATAGTTCAGGTAAATTTCGTCTTTGATAGGAATGCTCAAAGCTTAAAAAATAATATACAACACATACACATTTTTTTACTGGCTAATAGTAGAAATAATTAATACTCAACTCACCTAATACTTGGAGTTCTAACAATGTCAAATAGTCATATTTATCTCTATAAAGATTCATTACAATAAACTTCTTCTTGGATTTCAGTTTCTCTGACTATTCTGAAAACTATTATGGAATGAAGAACTGACCCTTTGGACTCGACCAAAGTCAACTCTGCAGGGTTCAGCTTAATAGTTTGTGTCATCCGATATGCTTTTCTTTCTATCAACGCAACATCTTGTTTTCTTGTCATGTCGATCATAGAAAATAACACTGCATCTAAATAAGAAGAAATCTTTCCTAAACCTGCTGTACAATCACAATGAGCACTAACCATCTCCAAGTATTTCATTGGTATTTATAAAGTATGTTGTTTCACCTTTCCAAAATTACTAGAATATGGGAATTTATCTACTTCACACATATTTTTTTCACACACCCACAAATTGCTATATGTAAGCTTCTAAACTTTTATATGCTTTCATTTCATTCATTGTGAAAATACTCCTCGTTTCCATTAAATAATTAACGATATCAGGATAAATTATTTTATGAAAAAGTGAAATATTTGTTGATAACTCTTCAGCTTCCAGAAGATATGGTTCAATGTCGAGAACTGAACATCATCTAAACTTGAATAATTTGTTGTAAATTCAATTATTCCTAAATTTCAACAAAACAGCAGAAACAGAAAAATCACATCAGAAACAGTAATAAGACAGCAGAAACACTAAAAACACGGCAGAAACAGAAAACACTCTGAAAAACGTTCTTTATTAATAATAGTTTCTTTATTATCTAAAATATCCTTTATTGTCAGAAGATCTCATGGACAAAGTTTTCAATAAAATATACAGTATACATAATAATATAAAGATAAAAAAGATAAAATTAAAAATATTAACATAATAAAGATTTATAATAGGATTGGATAAAAAAAGGCGAGGAGTCAGGTGCATCACAAAAAGGATTTCTTCAATCAAGAATATACATACTCTTGAATAGAATAATCTTCTGAAAAGAATAATAATTTCTTATCAATGAATATACTTCCATTTCAAGCTGATTGAGATGTTTGCTTCTTTACATAAATTCTCTTGAAATGAATTTGCTTGCAGTGAAAACATTATACTCTTCATCCTAGAAAACATTCACATTAACTAATTGTGAAACATAATCCTCTTAACACAAGAATATAATAAATAATTCCTTGGTAGATATCACTAACCGTGCCACGTGACACATTCAACCAATGAGCAATCAAAGCAGCTGGCGACACCGCCACCTGTGAATACGACTTCC
This sequence comes from Chrysolina oricalcia, assembly GCA_944452925.2. Lineage (NCBI taxonomy): Eukaryota > Metazoa > Arthropoda > Insecta > Coleoptera > Chrysomelidae > Chrysolina > Chrysolina oricalcia. The sequence continues at coordinate 68,798,276 of OX101811.2, forward strand.
AGTTTGACCATTTGGGTTGGAGGTTATGAGGCTATGCGTACCGATATGAAAGTTAGTTTTGTGCCTAGTGGAAACTGTTTCTATACGATAAAAATGCAATATCGAAAATTGGATTATGCTCATTACGGACCAGTTGTGAAAATGAGTGAAATATATTTTGGTCTTCTACAGTTTTGTGTCTAAAAGCGAGTGGCGTTGTTTATGTATTCAATCAAACTGCAATATGCGTCACTAGTAACTGGTTTTATTGAGAATATAGTTATTAAACTTAAAACTATTCTCATATAAAACCATTATTTATACCTAAATTGTTCGAAGTTGCGAATCTATGCTTTGTTTAATCTATTCAATGTTGCCAAAATGAAAATGGCTTCCATTCTATATTTTATAACCAAGTGCAAAGTGCAGATATGAACTCAACCCCCAAGTTGATAGAAGAATAGTATTCATTATTGAAATTGCATATTGTCACAACCTATTCCCATGATTCAACAAAATAAAGTGCCTATTATTGAAGCTAAAATATTCTTGCCTCAACCAACTTATGAAGCAAGTGTTCACTTGTTTCAAAATATTTTTCTTGTAAGTGACCAATCTGTTTGAATCAACGCAATTATGAGTTGATGCAAAAAATCCTTTTTATCAGTGATGAGTATCGTGAATCACACTCTCTGTTTTTCAACCTAACCATGGCAGCAAAGAAAAGACCTAAACGAAAAACAAAAAAAAATACAATGCCATGAATGTTGAACGAAAATATGACAATAAAATTAATCTTAATTACCTTTGCATATCACATCAATAGTTTATAAAGGGAAGGGAAGATAAAATTCCTACTTACAAAAGTGCGGTTCTTTCTTCTTCTTTTTCTACGAATTGAGGTTGTAACTCCAGAGCTGTCATTTGTGCACGAAACCAATAAGACTGGGTCGTAAACCGAGGTTAACTCATAAACATGTGGACGATCTTAAGCAGACTGAGGACACGTTTTTGTAGACCATAAGGTTGGTTACGGTTGGAGTTTTACTATTCCAGGGATACGGAGGTTGCTGTTTATGTATTGAGAATTGGCAACACTGGTGTTGCTAGGCGCGATCCAACCGCGCTATCGCAAAGTTTAACATTTTTGAAAGTATACGTAATCAGAACTTTTTGTCATACATACGCTATTTATTTGTTAATAGACATTTGAAAATATTATCTCGGCCAAAAAATGGAGCTAAATCGTGAACATTTTCGTGCCATGATTTTTTACTATTTTCGACGTGGATTATCTCAACAGCAGCGTGCCGATCAACCTACTGCGATTTTTGCTGATGAAGCACCATCCAAGGCCACAGTATATCGATGGTTTAGTGAATTCAAACGTAGCCGTACTTCGCTGGCGGACGAAGTTAAAGATGGACGTCCAAAATCGGTTGTTGTGTGTGAAAACATTGATGCTGTGTCCGAACTGATAATGCAGGATCGTCATGTGACATATCGGGTGATCGAGGCATCCCTGGGCATTAGTATGACAAGTATACATAAGATATTGCCTGAACATTTGGCAGTCAGAAAGATTTGGTCTCGTTGGATTCGGCACAATTTAACAATCGATCAAAAGAAATCTCGTGTAAATTGGTGCAAGGAAATGATTACAAAATATGACCGCGGTGCATCAAATGCAGTTTATAACATATACACAGGTGACGAATCTGGGATTTATTATTAAGAGCCCGAAACTAAACAGCAGTCGACTATATGGGTCTTTCAAAATGAACCAAATCCAACAAAAGTTGTTCGTGCTCGCAGCACTTCGAAGCAATTGGTGCGGCCTGTTTCTTCGGTATAAACGGTCATGTGGCAACCGTGCCTTTAGAGCAACGTAGAACGGTAAACTCTGAATGGTACACTACTATTTTTTTGCCAGAAGTCATCAATGAAATAAGGAAAACGAACCGTCGACGAAGGATAATTCTCCATCATGACAATGCGAGCTCACACACATCGGCTCAAACAACCCGCTATTTGAGCACTCAAAACGTTGAATTGATGGGTCATCCGCCGTACAGCCCTGATTTAGCACTCAATGATTGCTATTTGTTCCCTCGAGTGAAGAACAGATTACGTGGTCAACGCTTTTCGACACGCTTTTCGACACAAGACGCTGTTTATGCATTCAAAAACCATGTTTTAGAGTTTTGGAGTGGAAAAACTGCTTTGCCAATTGGTTTAATCGAATTAAAAAATGTGTAGATTTGAAAGGAGAGTATTTTGAAAAACAATAAAGAAGTTTGTACACACCAATTATTGTTTTAGTTGTTCTTTCTCAATACATAAATAGCAACCCTCGTATAGTGGGTTGGCTCGTCTGAGTGCTTACGCTACCACTTCGCTAAGATACTAGTATTTTGCTCTAGTAAAAAAGAAAATTTCGAACGTGTACCTATATTATCAAGTATCGACAATGAACTTCTATCCTTTTTCGGTTCCATTCTTTGTCTGTCTCCACACACTGGCATACTTGCCTATTTGCTATTCAACCAAAGCATGTTACCGAAACTAGATTCTACAAGTCCATCAACAATTCCAGTACATCTCAATTTACTTGGACAATGACGAAATTATCTTCCGAACTATATAATAATAATGGGATATCCGTGTTTCCTCCTGTTCACCAATTCCAATTAGGTTGTGTCAAGCCCTGTACACTAATGCATAATTTACTGGCGATATTCAATTATACATGACGAAGGTACACCAGGTCGGAGAAAAGACTGGGTTCGGAAGTGAAGATTACTTCGAATATAAAACGTGTGCTACTGAAATAAATACGATGCTGGCACTGAATTTTTTCGTGCCTATAGCGAATTGTTGAAGGTGATACAAGGAGTGTATCGGTTATTATCGAAAAACAAATTCGCGCTACTCGCTCGTGTGGTTGCCTAGCAATATATTTTGTTTAAAAAAAGAAGGAATTTAAAAATATAGTTATACAATTCTGCAATAATAACAATATTTTTTCAGAATCACAATATGGTTTTCTGGAAAACAGATCAACCGAAAACGCAGTTTTTGAGATAGCTAACCAAATCAATAACTGTTTCCAAAATCAAGAAAAATGCATAACTGTGTTTTTGGATTTGGCCAAGGCATTTGATACTGTCGATCACAATATACTCCTTCACCGTCTAGCTGAAATAGGTGTTGGTTTGGAAATATTTGAGGATTGTTTGACAAATAGAACACAAATTGTCAAAGTAAACGACTCTTTCAGCGACCCACTGCTAGTTACCAGGGGCGTACCCCAGAGAACTGTATTAGGCCCTACCTTATATATGAACAACATCTTCAAAATTTCTAACTTCAATGGAATAATAACTTCATTTGCTGATGATACAGCTATCACTTTTGTTGGAAAGACGTGGGAAGAAGTATACAGGCTGAAGTAGGCATCAAAATAATTTTCAACTGGTTGAGTTCTAATTTACTGTGTGTCAATGTCAAAAAACCAAATTCATTGCATTTTCTCCAACTACTAGAGACCAACCGGCTAAAAATATTATGAAAATCCATAAAACATCATGTTCGAATGTTCACAATTGCAGCTATACTTCTATACATAAAACCGACACAATAAAATACCTAGGGGTAATACTGGACCAATCTCTTCGGTGGAATGAACACATCGAATATACTGTAACTAGACTACGTAAATTAATTTATAAATTTTATCAGCTTAGGAACATATTAAGCAGGAAAATGATACTGATGGTGTATGATGCCTTGGCTAATTCCATAATATGTTACTGTATTATAGTATGGGGTGTATTAATAAGAATTATTATGAAAAAATATCGGTAATACTGTACCAAGTCGTTGTATGATGAAACGGGATTATTCGGAGTTAGTAAACTTTACATTTTCCAGAGTTTACTATGGACTGCTAATTCTTCAATTACATTTGTACAGCACGCATTCAATACTCGCACTAGGTCAATTCAGACCATGAATGTTCCACGCTGCAGACTCACGCATAATCAAAAATTTATAACGTATCTGGGACCAAAACTTCACAGTAGTCTACCTGAACCACTGAAAAGCATGAGAAACAAACACAAATTCAAAAGAGAGTTGAAAAAATTTGTTGAAGATAATTATAAAATGCTTCTACTGCTTCTTGAATAATGAATAATCACTATTATAGTTGCCTTCCAGATCTCACCTCAAACAGATCTCTCTCTTTCTCTCTCTCTCTCGCACTCTCTCTCTTTCGCTCTTTGACTCTCTCTTTCGCTCTCTCTCTCTCTTCCTGTCTACATCCTGCAATATTAGCATGTCTGGTTATATAGGAATAGGGTCACTATTTTATTTGCTGGCTACAATACAAGCTTGCTTAGGTAGCCGCAACTTTAATTAGTTCTCCTAGGATTATGTAATCTTTATAGTTATGTACACATATTTTTTTTGTTATGGACGAATCTGTATCTGTTTTATATCCGAATTGAATAAATTTACTTACTTACTTACTTACTAGGATAATCATCGATAACACGAGTTGTATTTGTAAAAATGATTTCACGAATGAAATGATAACCAAAGCGGCTATTTTCATTCTATCTATATACACCAAGCAATAGAGCATAAAATGAGTGAGTTTTTAACAAAAATACTAGTAGGAAACCGACTATGCCATCACATGAAAGACAGTATGTATTTATATTGTGTCATGTTTGCGACTCGCAACTGTTATTCATTGATTTGTTATAAACATTTAAATAACAAAAAACGTGTTTTTTAAAATTGTTTTGCTTATAAAATAAAAACTGATGGAGCAATCTGGTTGCTCCAACGAGAAGAATTGTAGATAATTGAAATACGAATAAAATGGGATGTTTCACAACCCTGTCAGATCATTAGTAACGGAGGATAACTGGAAAAACCGTAAAATTTGGCAATTATTTTGGAAAATTCATAACTCCGCCATTTTTCAAGAAGTAGGATTGACCTTTCTCGTGGAAGTTTTGTATCATGTGTTCTCTATGTGTGCACAAAACAGGCGCTGTCGGATCGTTAGTTCTTGCACAATTGCAATTTAAATTTTTTTTGCACTATTTTGCAGCGTGCCTGGATGCTCTAGTGATAGCCCGATTTCAGTTTCTCAAACAGATTATGAAAGTAGAAATATAGTACAACAAAATGTATATTTTCATTTTGCGCATCAATGATGCGAAATGGGTGAAAATTGCTTGCAAACATGACTGAAAACGGCCGAGCCCGCGTTAGCTGCCGAGTAGAAGGAGTGTCCGGGAGATGAGGGGTATTCTTCTAATGAACGGGTAACGTGATAATACGCTTCCCCTCATCTCACGCTTCCCCTCATCACACGCTCACTCCTACCACTCGACCGCTTTTACCAGCTCGGCCGTTTTCAGTCATGTTTGCAAGAATTTTTCACCCATTTCGCAGCATTTTAGCGCAAAATGAGAATATACGTTTTGTGGTAATGAACTTCCACTCTCAAAATCGGTTTTAGAAATTGAATTCGGACTATCACTAGAGCATCTAGGCACGCTGCAAGATAGTGCAAAAATAATTCAAATTGCAATAGACCTTTACATTTATGAAAAATAAATTGAAAAACTCTTTTATATCGATAGATTCTAGTCTGAAACGCCCATTTAACATTTTTTTCTTGAATTGTATTCACACCAAAGGTTCCAAAGTATTCATTTATTTGATGGACTTTAGTACGGTCAATCCGTAAAAAAATTGATTGTAATTGAACAGATCTTGTGTTTCTAATCAAGATTTTTTTGCATTTTTGCAGATATTTTGGATATGGCCAGAAAAGGTAAGCTTGTTATCGTATGTGACAACTAGGTCTCGAATAGAATCATCATGTGCTAGAGTTAGGTTGTTCTTTTTATAGAAATATAATATCGTTTCATAAATCCGAATACCTTGCATTTCGTAGGATTTAATTGAAATTGATTGTTGCAACACAGTTGAATATAGTATCTATTTGAAACTGTATTTAAACGCAATCCTCTACAGATTATATTTTAGCAACAATTTTTGGGTCGTCAGAAATCAAAAGCGATCACAACAAATCTCATATTACCTAGGTCATTTATAAATATTGAAAATAAAAACGGGCCCAGATAGGAACCCTGAGGCACTCCAGATGTAGCGATACAATTGTTAGACCGTATCCGTTATATGTAATAAATTTCTGTATTTTTTCCAAGTAGGAAGGAAAGAGTGATATAAGAGAAGTGCTGAATCCGAATACAGAAAGCTTATGAAGTAATATAGGTTGTTACACCTTATCGAAAGCGTTTGAAAAGTCAGTATAAACAACGTCAACTTGTGATTCACATGAAATCTAGTGATTTTCAGAAAAAGTGATTTAGTAGTAGTGATTTAGTAGCAGCGATGGAACTACCCATTTTTTCATCGCTGCTGGCGTGCAGTGTATATCACGTAGGATGACCGTTTTTGTGCAGTAAGTTCATTTCTAGTGTTTCTTGTTTCTTTTCGAAAATTACGGAAGATGCAGGGGCGTTTACATGTGAAGTGAAACAAATTGGAATTTTTTGAGACTGAAAATTTTCCAGGATACAGGTATTAGTAGTAATTTGGGGACCCTGAACACGAATCCGAAAGAATTTCGGGCCAATTTTGCCCCCAAACATAACTTTCCGGAAAAAGGGGTGGTTCCATCGCTACTGGAGTGCAGTGTATATCACGGATGAATTATTTTGTGCAGTGAATTCAATTCTAGTATATCTATCGATCCTAAAAATTTCATGATTCTACGTTTCTATGAGAAGTGAAACACACCGTATTATCATTGTTTAAATAGAACATAGTTAGTCAATGCCTGTGGAAAAGGAATTGGACACAAACGCGAGTGTCATCTAGCGTGATTAGTTACAAACATGAATATTTGACGTCATTTTAATGCAGGTTTCTTCAAAAAACCCTGATTTTAATGCTTTTCCATTGTTTTAATCAAGTTACGACATGACTTGGAGGCCAGATCACTGAAGTTACGACATGACTTGGATGCGACCTCACTATCGCATCCATTTTGATCCAATTATAATCCCATAAGGTTTACTATCTTATATATAAACAATGGTATTATACAGGGTGTAACATAATAAGGTACGTTAAAATATTGAAGTGACGTATTCCTGAGACAATTTTAAGAAAAAAAGTCCATATAATCTTGTGTCCGGAAATGCTTCGTTTCGGAGATACAGGGTGTTGAAATTGAATTTTTTTGTTCGTTTTTTAAAAGTAACTTTTGCAAAAAATAAGTTATTTGCACGCGTTATTTGTACCCGGGGTTTTTTTGACGTGGGAAATCATAATTTCGTATTAATTTTTATGTAACATATAGAGGGCGCTGCGTACGCTGTCTTTATTTTTTCAAATTGCCCTAACATTTTTGACTGTAAACTTTTGGTACTTTTCATGAAAAAACCTAATTCCCACACCTTTTCCAAGTAAAAAAGGTACACTTCCTCAACAACGCTGGAGGTGATCGTTTTCGAGATATTTACAATTTTCTATATCGATACATGTTACTTAGCTCCTAGGGCGCTAAGTGAAGTTGCTGAGAACATTACAAAAACTAAATATGTGGTAGATCTCGTCAAAATAAACTGATTTTTTCCTTTGAAATGTTTATCGAAAAATGATTTGTTTTCGAGATACAGATGGTTGAAAATTTCCAAAACATGGTTGGTTTTCGTCATAAGTTATTTGCAACTGCAGTTATTTTCATCAAACTTTAAACACACACTTCTTTCAAACTGAGCATTTTCAAACTGCTTAATCAATCGAAGTTAAAAAAATTGTCAGGTTCAGTTATTCAATTAGAAAGTGCTACATTTCGGAGTTTAAAAAAAAAACAATTCGGAGAAGTACTATGATATTTAATAGGCAATTAAACATATAAAAATTGAACAAACAACTATTACAACAACTGTTCAAAGTAACGACCCCCAACAGTAATACAAGCTTCTGCTCTCCTCATCAAAGAATTCCGCACCCGTTGAAAAATGCCGGGAGTGTTTCGCAGAAAGCCTTAACATTTCCTCGTTTTCAATGGGGCTAGCATAAACTAGTGATTTTAGGTGTCCCCACAAGAAAAAATCGACGGGATTGAGGTCCGGTGACCTCGGGGGCCAATGCTGATTGCCTCCTCTTCCTATCCATCGTTGGGGATATGCTACGTCTAAGAAATTTCTTGTTATCAGATTAAAACGAGCAGGGGCTCCATCGTGCATAAACCCAGAGTGATATCGGAGACCAAGGGAACATCTTCCATAAGCTGGGAAAGCTCGTGTTCCAAAAAATGTTGGTAAGTATCTCCATTCAAACGTAAGGGGAGAAAATAGGGCCCAATTAAATAATCCCCAATTATGCCTACCCATACATTAAAAGAGAATCTATCTTGGAAATGAGTTTGCGTTATCGCATGTGGGTTATCTTCCGCCCAGATGTGGTTGTTATGGAAGTTCATTATACAGTTTCTTGAAAAATTAGCCTCATCTGTGAAGAGGATTTTCGATAAAATTTGGGGATGTTGTTCGACTTTTCCTTGAAGTCATTGAGCAAATTCGATACGTGGTTGAAAATCACGTAGCGTAAGTGCCTGGACACGCTGAATATGATAAGGATATAATTGCTCCTCCTTTAAAATTCTGTAAACAGTCATGTGACTCACATTTAAAGTTTGACAAATTTTTCTTGTACTTGTCTCTGGATGTTCACTAATTTCTTCAAGAACCGCCTCCTGCAATTCCACAGTTCTTGTAGTCCGTGGCCGTCCTACTGCAGAATTTCTTTCAAAGCTTCCAGATTCGGAAAGTCGCCGGAAAACATTCGCAAATGTCGCTGCACAAGGAGTGACGCGTTGGGGATACCTTTCCTGATAGATGCGTCTGGCCTCGGTTGAATTTCCGTCAGCCAAGCCGTATGCAAAAATCATATCAGCATTCGTAAATTCGGGCATGTTACCAGAAAATTACTTTGTAAACTCCGAACTGTGAATTTGTCAATGAATAGTTAAAAATGTGACAGCGAACTTCTATTTTTATAATCAAACCTTCATAGCCTACTCGATTTAATTTACTTAATTTGCAAGCGGAGAGTGACAAAAATTATTGAAATCAAATTTGGCTATACTGATTAAGCAGTTTGATAATGCCCAGTTTAAAAGAAGTCTTATACTATAATAAAGTTTGATGAAAATAACTAAAATTGCAAAAAAACTTATGACCAAAATGTTTTGGAAACATAATAATTATCATAGTACTTCTCCGAATTGTTTTTTTTACAAACTCCGAAATGTAGCACTTTCTAATTGAATAATTGAACCTGACAATTTTTTTAACTTCGATTGATTAGCAGTTTGAAAATGCTCAGTTTGAAAAAAGTCTGTGTTTAAAGTTTGATGAAAATAACTGCAGTTGCAAATAACTTATGACGAAAACCAACCATGTTTTGGAAATTTTCAACCATCTGTATCTCGAAAACAAATCACTTTTCGATAAACATTTCATAGGAAAAAAGTAGTTTATTTTGACGAGATATACCACATACTTAGTTTTTGTAATGTTCTCAGCAACTTCACTTAGCGCCCTAGGAGCTAAGTAACATGTATTGATATAGAAAATTGTAAATATCTCGAAAACGATCACCTCCAGCGTTGTTGAGGAAGTGTACCTTTTTTACTTGGAAAAGGTATGGGAATAAGGTTTTTTCATTAAAAGTACCAAAAGTTCACTGTCAAAAATGTTAGGGCAATTTGAAATAAATAATGACAGCGTACGCAGCGCCCTCTAGATGTTACATGAAAATTAATACGAAATTATATGATTTCCCACGTCAAAAAAACCCTGGGTACCAAATTTCGTGCAAATAACTTATTTTTTGCAAAAGTTACTTTTAAAAAACGAACAAAAAAATTCAATTTCAGCACACTGTATCTCCGAAACGAAGCATTTCCGGACACAAGTTTATATAGACTTTTTTTCTTAAAATTATCTCAGGAATACGTCACTCGAATATTTTAACGTACTTACGTTACACCCTGTATAAGAAAAAATATGTCATCCATAAACAGAAAAATGCGTTCTTTTCGAAGGTATTATCAAAATAAGGTATTGCCATTTAAAAAAAAATGTAATGACGTCATTACTCGAACAGTGATGACGTCATCAAAATTAATAATCTAAGTTGCTTTTCTCAAATTGAAAGATTGTCTGGATTCGAATTGGTTGGAATCTTTGGATTTGCATAGTGATATACCGGTATACTAACATCTAATATTGATCCATTAGGGCGAAAACTATCCAGCATAATTTTTTTGATTTGTCGAATGAAGAACATAGTTGGGTTTCCCGTGCTATTTCATAGATGGCTTACTACTCTGAGAAAGTTCCTGTCATTCTCATAAAATATTTGTGCAACAAAAAAAAGTTATCAGAATCATTAGTGGAGCGGGTTTCAGGGATAATTGTCTTCCACTCTTTAAGAAATTGGAAATAATGCCCATTTCAACAATTTTCATTTACCTAACCTGGTTAGAAATTCATGGCAACAGGGGAAGCTATGAAAATCAATCTACTGGACACCAATAATATCCCACTAGGTCTGGTGACTTACTGAAAAAACCAAGAAATGGGTTGGTAATGTCAGATAAAAATTCATTAAATATTATACAGGGTGTTTCATGATAAATGCGCAGGACTTCCGGATGTGATAGCTCCTTTAAAAATATGAAAAAAGTTTCTGATAACTTACCCTCTAAAATTCAACATTTTCGAGATACAGGGTGTTGAAATAAAAAAAAAATATATAGTTTTTTGCGAATTTTTCTGGAACCGTTTATCGCACAAAAACAGATTTTGAATGCATTTTCTACTCATAGTAAGCTATGTTTTGTGCAGATTTTTTATTTTTTTAAATTCATAATTGGTGAAGATTTTGAAAGGGTAATGGTGCTTTTTTCTCCAACTTCTACGCCACTGATGATTTTGAGCCCCCTACTTGAACCGCCAATGTTTTCTACGCAAAAAAGGTACTCTTGGTCATAAACTCTAAAGTTGACTGTTTTCAAGAAAAATCATTTTTCATGTTGAAAAACATGGTAAATTTTTTTAAATAATTTTTTTCCTAATTATACAAAATTTATTTAAACGTTAAAACAAGTAACAAAACCAAACGTTGACTTCTCAATTACAAAATAAATAAAAAAACAATAACAATCATACTCAGTTGAATTGTTGGAAATGTCCGCCGTTAGCTAAAAAATCTGCCAAAACATAGCTTACTATGAGTATAAAATGCCTACGAAATCTGTTTTCTGTGCGATAAACGGTTCCAGAGATATTCGCAAAAAACGATAATTTTTTTAAAATTTCAACACCCTGTATGTCTAAAATGGTGCATTTTAGAGGGTAAGTTAATAGAAACTCTTTATCATATTTTTGGACGGGCTATCACATCCTGAAGTCCTGCGCATTTATTATGGAACACCCTGTATATCTTATACAGGATGTCCGGTAAACCTTGTACAATATTGAAACTGGTGATAGACCAGGTCATGACTGTTCAGAATATCGGAATTTCATCTCAGTAAAAATATCACCGTTTTCGAGATAATGGGCATTTTAAGAATTTCTGGAAAATCGCTACCTAACCTTGGATTTTTGAGTGCCATGTATACAAATTGAGGCGAATTCAAATATCTTTGCTGCTGAAGATTACTGATGAGTGATGCTTTTAGACTTACAGAACAGTTTTTCAGAAAGTGAAAAAAAATTTCAAGAAATGAAGGTAATATGACAGATTTGAGTTTCATCAATTTAAAAAAAAAAAAGTTTGACATTATTGTCTGAAAGAAACATAACCAAATGGAAGTGTACATTCATTTCAAAAGAATGCTCATTTTGTCCAGATTCTACCATGGTATAAAATAAACTATAATTATTTTTGGAGGAAGTGATTTCCATTGAATTAGGCGTGGTTTTATTCTAGGCTTCCATCAACTTTTATACTTACGCCCAAAAATTATTTTATTTCGATTTTATCAAGATAAAATGTGGAAATGATCATAAATAATAAAGAACAGACTGCTTGATAGCACTAAATAGTATGTCAATAAAATTAACTTTTCATGTAATTAAGCCTAATTAAATTATCGAAATGAAATGTCGATTATCCGACATGGCACTGATTACTATGAATTTTTGTGATAAATGTAGCAAATGTCCAACATCCAGATTCCATAGAAGTTTCAGAGACCGACAGATATACAGGGTGTGTTACGGGATGATTTTGTCTCTGCAATATGATATCACAAACTCAATGAAAATCGAATAACTGTATACTAACCTTCAAGACTCACCTCGGTAGGGTTTCAAACCCTGGGTACCTATATAGTTATATTTTATTAAAGCTTACAAGTGGTAATTAGCACTTGAGTGTTTGCAACCAGGGATACTGGTTCATATTGTCTTCGCTCTACGAACTGAGTGGAATCTATAATTTAACGTATACAACATTTCATTAAAGTATATGTTGAGGGATTAATCTGCCTTATTTTCATTTCGTAACCGACCTTACTCACCCCACCGCCCACTGTGCTAGCCAGTGTCTTGCTTTCGTTAAAGAAAGTGGGGCACTATAAATATTTTTTTTGTTACCTCGCTAACGATCAATTTTATAACTTCCCCTCTTCAAGGGATCAGGTCAACCGTAGCAGGTGCAAACAAAATTTTTAGGAGGTGAATCCTTGTAGAAAATTAAAAACTTTTCTAACTCCTGTGTTGAGTCCGCAGAAGCAATAGTTTCTTAATGAAACAATGAAATACAGCATTGTGCATGAACAGATCTTCTGTAAATAGAATTGAAAAAATCCTGTACGGGGCTGTCACATTTTGTTTGAACAACTTGTGACTTCTGTCGTAGTTTTTTGAAATTATTCCGCGTGTTCCATTCAGTGGTTTTTATTTCTTTGTCATTCCGTACACACGTTATACTCCCCGAGAATATGCGCATATGCACTACATTTATGGTGAATGTGGAGTTAGTGCTAATGCTGCAGAAGCGCTTTATGCAGAACGATATCTGATTGCACAATGCCGCTCAGAGAATCGCTGATTTGGGGGCTATAACCTATCGCATTTGAAAGGGTTCTTCTTGAAAATATGTCGTTTCTGCGTACGAGTGGATGGAAAATAACATTTTTATAATATCATTCAGTGCGATGTTGAATAATCGTTGTTGTGGTTTATAGTCTATGTTGATTCAAAAAACCTTGAATTAGTATTTACTTCTTTACATCTCATTGAATGCTTCTAAGCAGGTGATTCGTTATCACTCATAATTATTTAATCATTTCATCTTGATAGGATGAAAGTAAAATATATTACTGAAAGAGTCTAATAACATCACACTCTAATATAATCGAAATTCTATTCCTTCCAAAGATAATTATCGTATGTTTTATACCATGGTAGAGTCTGGATCAAATGAGCATTCTTTTGTAATGAATATCCACTTCCACTTGGTTATGTTTTTTTTTCCAAAAAATAATGTCAAACGTTTGTTAAAAAAATTGGTGAAACTCAAATCTGGCATTTTACCCTCATTTCTTGAAAAATTGTATCGATTTCTGAAAAACTGTTTCGTACGTCTGGAAGCAACACTCATCAGTAATCTTCAGCAGCAAAGATATTTAAATTGGTCCCAATTTGTAGACATGGCACTCAAAAATCCAAGATGAGGTAGTGATTTTCCAGAAATTTAGAAAATGCTTATTATCTCGAAAACGGTGAAATTTTTACTAAGGTGAAATTCCGATATTCTGAACAGTCATGTCCTGGTCTATCATACCAGTTTCAATATTGTACAAGGTTTACCGGACACCCTGTATATCTTAATAATAAATTACCAGCTGATATTAGATATTTGAATGCTCATGAGTTCAAAACCAGAATGAAAAGATTCTTATTGAATTGTTGCTTTTATACAATAGAAGAATATCTTACGTCTGATCCATAAAATTATAGATTCTATGAAGACAGGGTACTTTTACCAATATTTTAATGTTTTTTGTCTTTACTCCTGTATCTTAAATTCACATTCCTATTATGGACGACATGTTTATTTTTATTTTGATGTATTTTGATTATTCATACCAGGTATATTTTAATAGTTATTTATGCAACAAGTGCAAAAAGTGAATATTGTCCGACGAGGCCGTTAGGCCGAGTTGGACAACACGTCGAGTGCAATAAACAATTTTTGCACGAGTTGCATACAACATTTTTTCTACGTTCATGCAAAAAGCAAAAAATGATTTATTTAGGTGCGGCACTAGGTGTAGGAAAATGAAAAGCGCAACTTGAATACTTTATTATTAATATCGATTTGCATTGAAACAGGAACTAATACGTTACGAACAATTTAACTCAAACTTTATTTTTACCCTCAATGTTGAAATTGAATGAACAATTGGTGCAATTTTCAATATGAATATTTCGTAGTGAAGTACCTATTGCCAATCTCACAGAATATCTGCTAAATATGTAGTAGGTTTAAACGTTTATGTTTGTCATGATGACAGCACGTTGAAGTAGAATGACAGATGAGTGCAATAAAAACGTTATTGCACTAGTGCAATAAAGAACTTCTTTTTCCACTGAATATAGTTCAATAAAGTTTTGCTTTTTGCATGAATGTAGAAAAATTACTTTAATGTGACGTGCTTCCAATATAACGAATATTATTGTAATATGATGGATGAAACTGCCTTTCTGTGTCTTTGCCGTTATGACTGCTTTTTTTTAAATATTTTATACTTTTTGATTGTGAATATCTAGTATATTGATTTTAATTCATTTATACTTTATTGTATAATATCTGTTATGACCTGCCATAAATGTACTTGATATGTAACATGGTTAAAAGAAACTATCTTTCTAATACAGGATGATATGAATCTTTCCTGATTAGTAGAGTAGTTTCAAGGCTTACCAAACATGTATGTTTCTCAGTATATTAGTTCGTAAGTATTTAAAGTGTCCTAGAATTGGATGTATCATTCTGTTGGGCAATAAAAGTTATTTTTTATTTAATATCTCGCTAAAATACGACAAAAGTCCACGGTGATGCAATTGCGGTTGAATCATTTAGAGATTTCAACCAAAGAAAACCACGGCAAAACCCGGAAACCAACCAAAACAATTTAATTTTACTTTTTCTACAACCACACTCCAAAACATGCTTTTCTGCATAGTTTTACGTTCGCAAACATGATTATTTCTCACAATAATTGAAATTTGACATTAGTGTGCCGCAATGTGACATTTCTATGCCACAAAGTGACATTTCTGTGCCAAAATTTTTCAGTACCTAATTTCTAAGCAATACAGTTTTCGTGACAGCAAGGTGAAAGTATATTTTGAAAATTCTGCATTTCGAAGGGATATTCGATCAGGCAACTTCAAGAATGAATAGACAAAGTCTATTGGTTTATATAATATGTGGGAAATTGTCGTACAAATTCATAATATTCTGAACAAAAATCATAGACATCACTACTGCTGTCTCAAATACCCACATACACACTATCCATTGCTAGGCAACGGAGCAACATCTATCGAATCATTTGAATGTCAACAAACGTCAAGCATAAAATATTAGTAAAATATTCTTGTCCCGTCATTTTTTAATGAGATTGAACTAAAATGGGTAGCGACAGTTCTGAAATTGAAAATACTCCGCCAGAACTAAGAGAACAAGTTAATTGATTGTCATTGAATTTACTACCTTCAACTTCAAGAGGAAAATATAAGAATGAGTCACTGACATTTAATTCCGTCTTATAGTATAGTATTATTTTTAGCAAAAAGGGTGTTGTAGAAAAAGTATAGTGTGTAACACGAGCAGAAATGCAATTTCTCACTCGTTTGAACTGCAGCACTCGCTTGCGCTCGTGCCGCAACTTTTTCAAACTCGTGAGAAATTAGCACTTTTCTGCACTTGTTGCACAATATACTATTACATCGTCTAAATGCTGCGATATACCTATCCATTCCTGTCAACTTTATTTTCATTTCACAGCTCAGTTCAACGAATCAGTTACAGAAATCCCTGAATATTATTAGTCTATTTGTGTCAGACTCGTGCAATCCAATCGAGGTCAATATCACAGAAAGTGTCTTTACGTAATACGATATGGTCCATTCAGAACTTGTGATCCAAAGTGGATTTTTGTAAACAGATAGGGTATTCGACTTCCTGTAAGCGAAGTTTCGGTTATAAATTGTGTGGAAGTAATTGGCCTGGCGAAGTTCCACATGAAAGCCCACAAGAAATAATGTGAAAGCTTAATTATGATTGGTACTTTTTCAAGAGTTGAAGGTATATTACGCCAAGGTTGTCTCGCGAGGAATATGTCCAATAATTATCTTTGGTGTGAAATGGTTTCAAAATCGTGCCCTTGGTTTCTCGATGTTCATATCAGATATGACCCAGGCTAAGGATAATATCACAGATAACACAAGAAAATACAGAAAATTTGCTCTCTGCAATGTACGGTTTTGTGGAAATGGATGAAAATGACATATTGTTATGATATAGACTGCAGGAACAAGGACAGGAAAACGTGATGAATGGAATTTTTTAAATGGAACACAACAAAATAAATAGATGTGAAAATAGAAAGAAAATTGAAATAACTTGAAATAAGAATATTTTGGGAAAATAAAACTATAATTAAATTATAATAAACAATAGTGATCTGTGAGAGTGAGAGAAAAATAAATCGCGTTTGAAATTCAAGAAGATTGGTAACAAGTGTTTTGGATAAATAAAGGAAGAGAAAAATTGTGGAAGAAATGAGATGTTTAAATTCGGAAATCAGAAATTTATAGAAATAACAGGTATTAGCAGTACAAATATCATTAACAGAACCAGTAAAACATTTACTTACCAAACAAACAAGGTGTTTCCCAGAAAGTGTTCCTGAGTCACCGTGAGTGGTGCGAGAGGTCACAATCAGCAGTACAGACGAGAAAATAACCAGGTAAATCTCTTATCGTATCCATTCATCGAACTCCTATAAACAGAGTACATAGTACAGTTAATGCAAAAATAGACTGGAAATAGAATTTCCGTGAATAAAAACAATAGACATAATTTTTATAATTTACCAACGTAAACTTCCTAAGAATTTGACAGTATTCACTACGTGATCACAGAACAATTTGTTTCATTGTTCGGGTAGGTTCGGGTCTGTTCTAGTGTAAGTATTGATATCATATAAGATTGACTTCTATTTATTTTTATGTATATATAAAAACTAACAATCACTTCAACATCAAGAATCAGAAGAGCTCTACATGTCTCATTGGCGTCCGACTGAGATGAGAAGGTAGGAAAAGTTCAAGAAAATTAAATAAAAAATGAAAGCAAATAAGCCAGGCAAAATATGTTTTATGTATTTTAAATCTTGCAATTAATAAATGATTATCATTAATATAAAATTTATTAAAAACATAATATCTGTGCACAAACCAAGTTTTAGAATTTTTCACAAATATTTATTCCAAAACGTAGGAATTTAAACATGCTATTTGAATAGGAATCAGTCAGTTATGGAATGGATTTTTACAAAAAAGTGCCTTGCAACAAAAACCTTACGTTTTTGCACAAAATTTACTCTCCAATGAATTATATGAAATGTAAAGGAATAATTAACAGTTTTTCTGTAATATACAGTTTGTCTCAGTAAGTTGAAACCATATGGAAAACTTTTTTATTATTAATTTTAGGAAAAAAAGTTCTGCTTATTCTAAAATCTAAAATACAATCATCAGATATCAAATTTTTTCAGTCGTTTACCCGGTGGGACAAAAAATATGAATTTTACTCAAGGGTATATTTGAAAATATCGAAAATTCTTATAGAAAAAAGTTGTTCAGAATTGAAAATTTCGTTCAAATATTCAATTACGTCCATAAACATTGAAAAATTGGGTTATGCTACTTTTTACTTTTTTTATTTTAAATGAACATTTATCTCTTTTGATTATGTAACATATGATCACCTTTCCGTTGCTCAATGTTTTCTAACAATTTTGCAATTTAAACACATAATGAATGCAAATGCATATATTGTGCAAATACGAAAATACATACAGATCATTTTTTCATGTAAGTGGATGCAATTGCATATTTAAACGTAATTTTTAGTTCTGAAAAACTTTTTTCTATAAGAATTTTCGATATTTTCAAATATAAAGGTACTTTACTCCTGAGTAAAATTCATATTTTTTGTCACACCGCATATACTACTGAAAAAATTTGATATCTGATGATTGTTATTTAGATTTTAGAATATTCAGAACTTTTTATGAAGAATAACTTTTTTCTTAAAATGAATAATAAAAAAGTTTTCCTTATATGGTTCCAACTTAGTGAAACAAACTATATATGAAGATGATATTGTGTGAATTGATACACTAGGTGACATTTGATGTATTGGCAATCTAAAATTTTCCATTCACTCAGTAGCGTTTACATAGTGCACTCTCAAATAGTAGAATTTTTTATTTTTAGCACATGACTTGTGAACACTCAGTATAAGTTACGATATCGAAACATGGGATTTGGTGGTTCCAGATGTTCCTGAATCGAAGGAAACATGTTTTTTTTTTGGTAAAAAATACCTAATACGCTTCTGTAATTTGTTATCGTAGTAGGCTGTGGAAAAGTGAAATATCAAAACAATTCATACCAGGAAGTAGTGCTCTTGGAGTACTATATTTTTTTCAAAAAGTTTTCGAAAATCGGTCGACCCGTTATGAATTGTCGCCACTTAAATTGAAACACACTGTACACATTTCCAATCCAATTTCGAGTAACAAAATTCTCTGACTTACTTTTCCTCCTAACAAACACTTTGCCATTTTTCTGTTCATCCCTGTGTATAAACATTTTTTCTACATCATTCGCACTCATTGAAAACATCCAAGCATAATAGTCTAGTTTACAAGAACTATTTTGGCTCATTCGATTCGGAAAGACCTCTAGAAACTTTTTGAAAAATTTTAAGGCGCGCCCGCAAAACTTGCAAAAGTTATAAAATTAAAAATACCAATATTACAAATCTTACAAGAATTTATAAGTTTTTCCTCAATTTTATTATTGAGAAACACACCTATGAAAGGGCATTTGCTTTCTAGTAGTTTACGTGGTTCTATAGGTCCCATGATTATTCCATCTGGGGAATATGCCAACCATGGATGATGTTTTGAAATGATGAGACCCACTTCTTCCACATCATATTTATATATAGTTTTAACAGTCCATTTGAGTTTCTATTTTTCTCCCAGTCACAAAAATCTGAAATTATGTTTTGTAATATGAAGAGTACGAGTATGTTATTTTTAGTAGTTCAAAACATTAGTCTTTTGTAAAATTCAAGTTTTTAGTTTCATTCATAAAAATAAAAAAGTAGTCGTATTTATGACTCACTTATTACTGAATCCCTTTGGCCAGAAATATTTTTGTGACTTCCTTCGTAGCCAATCACCTTTACTATAAGTGAACAATTCATAACATCTAGAACCAGTAATTCTTAACTTCTTCTCACTAATCCACACAAGCCTATTATTGAGAAAAGTTTGAGCAACATGAAGGTTAGTTACTGCTGTCGATGTTATGATACTGTTTCTGACAGCATTTCCTAGATGTGACTTTCATTCGTATTTGCTTTATAGCTGGAGAATCATCCATATTTTCGAATAGAAGTTCGAGGGTGTTGTTTTCCTTGGGCTCATTCATCATTTCAGCTTCCATTTTTCCATTTTTTTTCTGAAATGAAAGCAGTTTCAGTTGATTTGTCTTTTGTACTTGTATATAGTTAATATAAATAGCACTTTCCATACATGGTCAGACCATTGAAAAAACTAATAATAATGAATCACCTACAACAATCGATAATTATGTCGTGAACTCCAGCAATGCCCTTTGAATTGTTTTAGTGCACTGATCTTTTGTTTCTTGTTATTAATTGATTTGATCATGACTGCAGGTCATTATCAATTGCGGGTTTGATGACTAGCGAATTGAATGACCGTGACTGTGCACACCACATAAAAACAAAACATTTCTATCTATATATAAATATAAGGTGATTGGAATCAAGAAGGTTAGTAATAGACTCCTATAGAGGATAGAGCCCTACTGCTCAGTTAGCGTCATAGACTCCCTTTTGGCCTTAGCTGTAAGTATTGGTTTAGTGATGGTTTTAGGTAAGAGTTTTATCCTGGTATTTTATTATTGAATGTCCCTTTTTTAACTTCCCCCCCCCCCCAGTAACCCGTTGTTGTATAATAAATGTTTATATTCCTTTGCTACCCCTTGAGTTTCAATAGCTACCAACTGAAGCTACACCCCAAGTCGCATTTAGTATGAGGGAGACAACCCCTTTTACGACTCAGGATGCTACCCTTGTAGCCCTAGTCGCGACAATATTATGTGAAAAATTACCCATGTTTACTAAATTCTGAATTAATATTCAAAATTAATATTAATATTTGGAAGCAAAAAAAAATTGTTAATCAACAAATGCAATAAAATATTTTTTTAAGAAATGATTTTGTTCCTACAGATCATAATATTCATTGATGATTAAAATTCCAAAAACAAAAATTCAAATATCTCATAAACAATGTTTATTTAAACAATCTGAGTAAGAAATTTAAAAACATCATTTTTATGTAACTTTAAATAATTAAAATACGAACAAATTGGAATATTAAAAAAAATCATAATTTTATTTGCATTTTTCATTTTTTAGACTCTTAGATTGTTAATAAATAACAAAGTGGAAAATCAACATTTTTTTATTTTTCCAATGTGGATCTTTTTTAAAGCCTTTCCAGAATAGCTCCAAGAACTGAAACAAATTATAGGTTATTAGTATAACAATTATCAGGGTTTGTATGTAAATTTGCAACTTGGAAAAACTAGTTAATTAACAAAAGCATACGTAATAAAATAATTACGGGAAATATTTTTTTCTGCTAAAAGGTCTAAAAGGTAATTGAATTTTTTATTTCTTAATATTGATATCAATAGACCACAAGCCCAGGCACAATTTCAGGAGGTGATTTTATACACCGCGGGTCATATATAATGTTGAAGTACTGTCGAGAAACGAACGTTAGGCACTATGCCTTCAATTTTCCGCGGTACAGGTGAGTGTACAGGCGAGTTGGAATGTCGTAAAAAAGGGGGTAATTTTTGATTACTTTATACATGACGGCACTATTCTCGTCAAAGAGGCAATGAAAAAAGAATGCTGTAAAACCCAGTGCCGTCAAAAAATAGCGGTACAGGGAGTCGGAATTTTTTTTTGAAATCGGCGATTTTACCCCCCTTCCCCAGTTAATCGAATACTTGACGGCGTTGATTCAGTTAACTTTGCCTTTCCCTTAAAAACTATAATACATTTATGCCGTCAGAAAAGGGTGGTACATGGGGTCAGAAATCGCGAATCAAAACCCGATTTTTACCTCTTATGGGGGTGGTCATTTAGAATTTGACGGCACCGATTTCTAGCTTTGAGTTAACATTTATTGAGTATTCTAAACATGGTGCCGTCAAAAAATTATGGTTCATGCAGAAATAAATAAAAAAATTACTAAAATTTTAGAGCAAAAAATCAATGTTTTCTTATAAGGTCATTTATTTCAGGACGGCATACGGTTTTTTTTTTAAGCAGAAACTACTTATAACGGCTTTATAATTATGCCGTCAATAATTCATGGTACCCAATTGAAATACAGAATAAATATAAATACGAAAAAATTAAAAAATACTGAATATTGCCTGCACATTTATAAGAGTTTATTTTTGAAATATTATTGTGGATAGCACTTCATTAAACATTAAAAAACAGAAAAGTTGGTGCCGTCAATTTTCCCTTGTTATATTTTATGCATTTGACGTGAAATCTCTTGCTAATTTTGGCTTATTTCACCTACCATTTTGGTCATAATTTTGGTCAAAAATTACAAGACGACATTAACAGTATAATATTGACCGTATTGAACAGTAATTTAAAATTGTGGTGCCGTCAACATTAAACGGAAACTCTTCGTAAAAAGAGAATTTCAAAATTTTAACGATAATCTTGGTAATATTCGTTTTCGGTCCCAAAATTGAATAGCGAACTTTCATGCACTGATATGTGATTTATCATAAAAAAGTAGTATAAAATATATTATAAATCATTAAAATTTTATGAAAGATTATAAACTGCTTAACTATTATTAATTTTCATAAAAAAGGCATTAGTCTTTCATAAAGTTGTTTTAAAAGCGTTAGTCAATCTTCATGGTATTTTTATTGAAATTCATAATAAATAGATTTAAAAAATCAGAACATGGAACATACTATAATATTCATTCATTCAACAACATAAATTTTTCAACAATTTATGATTCTTCATCAGAATTCTCGCTCTCTATATCTGATTTACTTGCAGAATCCATTTCAGTCACGTCCTCCAGATCTAAAATATTAATACAATATATAATTGATGGTCCTCACTTCTAGCGACCTAGAGACACTATCAACATATTAGAGAATTTAGATATGTCTGGCTTCTCAGGAAACGAATTTTGTTTACAACGTTCCATTGTCCGCGAGAAATTATTTGCTGCCATAATTTGCCATAACGTCATTTAATAGTTATTTAAGTAACAAGGAATGTAAAGACGTGTTAACATTCGAGGTGAGCGAGTACGAGCCGAGGCAAAGCCGAGGCTTGTCGCTTGCCGAGGATGATAACAGTCGATACATTCCGTGTTACTTATTACGTTTTTCCCGCTGCTTGTTGA
The DNA here is from genome assembly GCA_944452925.2 of Chrysolina oricalcia. Taxonomy (NCBI): domain Eukaryota; kingdom Metazoa; phylum Arthropoda; class Insecta; order Coleoptera; family Chrysomelidae; genus Chrysolina; species Chrysolina oricalcia. The sequence continues at coordinate 68,821,200 of OX101811.2, forward strand.
CATTTCTCAAAATTTGCCTGAATTGAAGTTTATTTTCTTACCCTTCCTTCATGATTATTCGTTCGCTATTTCATTCTAAGTTGCTTGTGCGTGTAACTAAGTTACCGAATAAGCAGACAACAATAATATTCAAAAGGTCTCATAACCTAAAAATTGATATGAATGAAGCTGAAGGTATTACTTGTCAAAGGCAAAGTCATTATTACCCAAGGCATGAAATGACACTATTTACATTCCGTTGTCAAGATGAATTAGTAAACGAATGATATAGGCCATTTACCTGTTTTGTTGCTAAGCATGTATGGACTATTTACAGTGTCGGCAGCGGGAAAAATAAATTACATTCTACGAAAAAAATAATAATCTTAACTTCTGAAAAATAAATTGAAATTCAACTAACACAAAAAATATCTAATATAATGAAGTTTAAAAAATAACACCTTGTTGTGCCAAACAATAGCCGAATCTGTGATACAGAGACAATCTCATATCACGGAGTAGATTTGGCGTAATGTAGGCACAAAGTAGGATAATTTTGCCCCTTAATTCATCAGGATTTGTTGCTCTCTGAAATGCATGTCGATACGCGGATTCTTTCAGATATTCCCAAAGAAAGAAATCATTTAAATCTGGTGATCTGGGAGGCCACAATATCATACCACATGTATATATTAAGCGATCACGAAATGTGTTTTGAAAAAATTGTGTCACTGGTCGTGACTCGTGACATTGTGACTCGTGACATTGTGACTCGTGACATTGTGACTCGTGACATTGTGACTCGTGACATTGTGACTCGTGACATTGTGACTCGAACAACCATTCTGTTGAAACCAAATGTCCCCAAAATTAATAGGAAGTAGCTCCATTGTCGGACTAATTTGATTTCGACATGAAAAACACATTTTTCAGCGTATTGTACCTTATAAAATTGACGGCATAGTAAAATATGTTATCTTTGAAGGATATAGCATTGAAACAGCTAAATTTTAGGTTGTATAAAATGACCACCCCCATAAGGGGTAAAAATCGGGTTTTGATTCGCGATTTCTGACCCCATGTACCACCATTTTCTGACGGCATAGATGTATTATAGTTTTTTAAGGAAAGGCAAAGTTAACTGAATCAACGCCGTCAAGTATTCGATTAACTGGGGAGGGGGGGGTAAAATCGCCGATTTCAAAAAAAAAATTCCGACTCCCTGTACCGCTATTTTTTGACGGCACTGGGTTTTAGAGCATTCTTTTTTCATTGCCTCTTTGACGAGAATAGTGCCGTCATGTATAAAGTAATCTAAAATTACCCCCTTTTTTACGACATTTCAACTCGCCTGTACACTCACCTGTACCGCGGAAAATTGACGGCATAGTGCCTAACGTTCGTTTCTCGACCAGTACTTCAACATTATATATGACCCGTGGTGTATAAAATCACCCCTTGAAATTGTGCCTGGGCTTGTGGTCTATAAATGGGTTAAAATTATTTTTATTGTTCAAGGGTCCGTATCAGTCAGCGCACGCGGGACTCTTATCGCCCGCTTTTAGCGCTATTTTCGTATCTAAATAAAAATTCTAAATATTGCTGGTAGAGTTCCGGGAAGTTAGCCTTTATTCAGGAAATTTCCTCCTCTTTCAGGATCTTTATTCAAATTTTGGATATCTTTCCGAGATATTTGCAAAAAACCAAACCCCCTCCCTTTTTAACTAAATTGTTTATAACTTTTGCAATTTTTGCCGACGCACCTTCAATTTTTTCTAAAAGTTTATAGAGGTCATTCCGAATCGAAAGAGCCCTGGATAATAATGTTCGGTGCCCTTGAAAATAAATTCACCAAAACAGTTCTTGTAGACTAGACTATAAGTGAGCTCGGCTGCAAGCGAGTCTTTGATAATTTCGGTACGTTCGTGGGGTGACGTAGAACCTGCTGCCATTGGTGAGCTTCGTAATGACCAAAGCCAATACTGCACGGTATTGATCTCGGTTCTTTTATCCTGTTATGATCTCTGAACGGTGTTGCTTACGGTGGAATTTTGCTTGAAATTTTCGGCGATGCTTTCCACGAGTGCAGCTCCGAGGGGTGAAAACGTTCAGGAAATGTCTGTGCGATTGCATTGTGTATCAACCCTCGTCATTGGGCATGCCGAACGTCGAAAGTAAAAATGTAGTGGTAATTTTTCACGACTCTATTTCATGGATGTAAAGGACTGTATAACGTAAAAATCACGATTAGGCTCTCAGTCGGTTTTGACAATCTAGACAAAGTCCATAATAATTGGGATAAAACGAAATCCTTATGTTTTTACAATAATCCACTTCTTTGAAGTGAGCATTTTCTATTTTATTCAACTGCTCACTAAGTCTCTCTCTGACTGTCTGTCCATCCACTCAATTTTCAATTTTCTGAAGGTTAACAATTTTTTTTCCTCGTTTTTTACATATATTGCCCAGGGATTAGTGGCTGATTTTTATGTATATTTTGTAGAATATCACTCTGAAGTAATTTGTGGAGCTTTAAAGCGTCTGACAAAAGTTCTGGTCTATGGAAACCGTCTGATACTTTTGAAATCAGCCATACAAATTAAAGTTATAAAGTTAAGTAACTCTTATTTTTAGTTACCTTTCTCACCTGGTACCTGCCCAGGTGTCACAGAGCGAACTCCACAAGCACGCAGGTATTGAAAGTACATGAGACACCACTCAGAACCTAAGTAATAATAATTTCTTTATTGCCATGAATTTCCTATGAAACATCAGCAACGTCATATACATTTAGTTTTGATAAAAACACTTATATATATATATATATATATATATATATATATATATATATATATATATATATATATATATATATATATATATATATATATATATATATATATATATATATATGTAGTCTTTGCTGTTTAGTTAAGATCAAGCTAGGGAACTTGTTGGGTGAGCAGCATGCAGGAAGTATACTCTTATAACACTTTATTCCAATATTTCGACAAGTATTATTGTCATCATCAGGGAAAGGTGTAGATGAGATTGGTTGCAATAGATGATATAAAAAGACGTGTACAGTAATTGAACATATTAAAAAACAAGTTGTGAGATAATCTTAAAGGTAATCATCACACATTATTACCAACTCAGTTGTGTATAAAATCTAATTCTATTGAAATTTATTAAAATGGATATCATACCGATGTCACACCGGTTGAGAGGCAGGCGTGAAAAAGACAGCAAATTTATTTGAGGTTATATATATATATACATGCACATATAACAAATCCTTGGAATTAATATGCAAGAATACAAATACAGATACGTACATTTACAGAATACTTTAATGAGACTGTATAAAAAACCACATGTAAATAAAATTAGCCATACATTACATTTTACAGAAATAAAAAAATTCGTCCAGTGAATAAAAGGAATTGACAGTCAAATATTCCTTCAACGTTTTTTTTGAAAATAATCATGGTATTGATTTTTTTTGAAATGAGGGGGCAAAGCCTTATATATTTTTATACAATTATAGTACCCTATATAGTACCCTTCTCAAATAGACTTGTTTTATGTAGTGGAATGCGTAAAAGTTTGCTTCCTCTTGTCACCATATTGTCTATTTGTTGATTATTTGTAGGAAATGTTTGCAAGTACTTTTTGGCAAAAATGGCAATGTTATATATGTAGGCACAATGAACGGTCATAATTCTCAAGTTAATGAACCACTGTCTGCAAGATGTGTCATTTTTAAGGTTAAGCATAGTTCTTATGATTTTTTTCTGATAGATGAATATATCATTAGATGTTGGTGAATGATACCAGAAGATTACGCTGTAGTCAATCACAGAGTGTACATAAGCAAAATAAAACATTTTGATATTGTGAATACTTATTTGGTCCCAGAGGTATCTGATAAGACAACAAGCTGTCGACAATTTACATATTATTGCTTTTACCTGATCGGTCCAACGTAAATCTTTATCTATCATTACATTCATTTCATTACATTAATTTGAGGTTGGTCTTCCATGACGTTTTTAAAAAACATGTAATTGGTTTTATTTTTATTTATTAAAAGAGAGTTATTATCACACCAATCTACAACCTGGGACACTGTTACATTAGATGTTTTATTCAGAGTACAAATATTCCTTTCTGATACAACAACTGAAATGTCATCTGCAAATAGAAAAACTGAACTGATGTCAATTTGGGAGCATAGATCATTAATAAATATCATAAACAGAATTGGGCCGAGTATAGAGCCCTGAAGCACCCCTACCCCAATTTGTACTTTATCAGAATAGTATATATTAATAACATTTTAAAAAAGTCCTTATTCCTTATTCCAGGTGAATCCTGGAATAAGGACTTTTTTTAAATGTTATTAATATGATGTCCCGTTTTTAAATTTTACATGGTCCTCTGGACACATGATATTTTTATGGTCTGGCTCTTGTACACCTGACGAGTAAGTAACTTTTCAATTTTCAAAATTCTTTTTATCAAAATTTCTTATATTCAATTCAATGTCACTTACTTACAGGTACGCACTGATGATGACTTTATAGTCGAAAGCGCTCTGCTATGATTTTATAAATAAATTTCTGCACGAAATACAACTTTTCTTCATTCATTTAATTTTAATATAACCGTCTATAATTCTAAGTTCTCCACTCACTTGATGAGGCTCGGATTGCAGAGCGCTTGTCTGGAGACAGAGGGCACACACTTTTGTCACTGAAGAGTTCCATTTATTTTTTCCATATAATATTATATGGTCTGCATTGAGGACTTCTTCACTTTCTACTACACACCGAGAACTTTCGGTCCCTTCAACATACCTCAGAAATTCCAATAAACTTAATTTTAATTGGGCAATTTGTCTTTGTTTATAAGAAGACCATTGAAGTATTTTATCACTGGCTTTTTTCTAACAAGGTAACTATTAACACCTTAACACTAATCCTTACACCAATAATCATTTATTTAAATGAACATTAATAAGAGGTAAAAATCATCGAAATCACAGTTTTAACAATGTTTCAAGGGACTAAACCACGCTTCAAATACTCAATACACGAAATAAACAAAGTAAACAATGAAATCTATATGGAAGAAAAAGTAAGGTTATAAATCAATGTCGTAGAAAGTACTTCATCGTCCGCCGTCGGTAGCGCTACAATCTTAATTTGAAATCCCAATAGTGATACATAATCACGTAATAAGTCTATAACATTAATAATAAAAAGAAATAGAATGAATGTAATAGCTTTTCCATCAAATCACTAATGCCTCGGTATACCCACCTCCTCTAATAGTACAGGTTTCCGTTCTAAGAGAAAATTCTCTCAAAAAATAACCTAACGGGGTTGAATCAGGCGACGTAGCTGGCCAACAAATCTCTGAATATCTATAAATTTTCCATTAAACGTATTTTCCAGGTTTGTCTTACTTCCAAAGTAGTAAGACATGTTACGCCACCCTCCTGGTACCATACCTGTTGTTTTTCATGTATTGGTAAGTCACACAGAAAATCATCCAACTCATTTTGTAAAAAAATTAGATACTTATATCATTGTGAAGTCATGGATTCTTGAGAACAACGGACAACGGACAATTCTTATAAATATCTCACCAAACATTAGTTCTAAAAGTATATTGGTCGCGAGTCTCATTATATTGAACGTTTTCCAAATTTATTATCCATAATCCATCCCATTACTCTCGGAATGAAAAATAGTGTGTTCTTTCTTTAATCGAAATTTTGCGGATTCATTAAACAATATTACATTCAGAGGATGGGTAGTCCAAAAAAAAGCATACTGACAAAAAATCTAAGAGAATAAAGTATTTACACTCCAAAGAATATATCCTGTGAACCTTCAAGCGAAGTGAATGGGAAGTTACAGCTGTAGTAACAGAATTTTTTATTATATTTTTTTCTCGAATATACGTGCTTCATCAACAATAATTCATTCGGCTGAAAAATGAGGAGACGTGGATACGTTCATTTATCTTCATCGCAATATGGTTTTTGTGAATGTCATTGTTCATACGCACCCCTATGTTTAATAACGGTGGTTGATTCGATTTGTGACACGAGCCGTATTTTAACCCTGCGCCTTTGAAAATATTCATAGCAACCCTTTTACGTTTTTGGGTTAATTATATTCCATAAAAATGATTTCTTACAAATTTCCTGATTATGGCCGAAGGATGTAAAACGATTTGAAACCGGTATAAGTGATCCATCATAGGATTTGGACTGAAAAACACTTCACAAAACTGTTTTATTCGAACCAGGTCCGCACTTGAAAAATTGAAGTTGATAATGGTTATTCGATAACGAAACGTCTGACAGAGTTTTTGTTTTTTACCTAAATTCTTGATGAAACACTCTGTATAATTGTACATTTTTCGATGCCGCTAAGAAATCCATGTCTACTCAGTATCGAAAACTAATAGTGCTCACTCAATTTCTCATAGTTATTCCCATTCTCATCACAGAATTCTCACTGTTTGGTAAATGAAAAGTTTGCTATGGAAACAAAAATGATTTTAGCAAGTGAGAAATTAGTGTAGGTACATCAATAACTTAATGAATTCGTATATCTAGTGTGCTTAGGTAAATACATTTTTCAACAAACACGTGTTCAAAAGCTGAAAAAGTGGACATGCCATTAAATTAAAGAAAAAAACATTGGCAGAAAAAAAAAAACCTTTTCAACTCGATTTGAACTTTTCAATTCGAGAACGGTTAGAGATAAGAGCAATTCTGCGAACGCCAATCGATTCCGAATGGTCGAATCAGTATATACTGTAAATTTCGCACTATATGTACGGAAAATTTCACGAAAATATATGAATTGTATACTCTCTTGATAGGAGATTTTTCCTGAGAAATGAATAATATGTCAAAAATTTCACCTCTACTTTTTATCCAATAAGATGCAAAATTTCTATAAGAATTAACATTATTATTTATTATTCGCTATAAAGTTTCATTAAACAGAAAACACAAATTTGTTTAATTATTATTCATTAACAATTAATATTTCAAAAAACGTAGTATCTACAAACATAGTAAGATTTAAATGTTGCTTGAATTCTAACCCATCCTCTCTTCTTAAAGGTGAATAGGAAGGTGACGAATTAATTAGGTGTCTGTGTTTTAAGACATATATGTAATATTTTGAAACAATTTTGTTCAAATCTCTTACGCAAAAGGCCATATTTTCTTGACATCTGCAGCAGACTTTCTTGGATTTTCGTAAACAAACCATTCGACTCTAACGCTTCCTGGCCGCAATCTTCCATTAAATTCGTTAAATATATTAATTTTGGATGACATTTTTGCACTTGACTCAACTCTTTGCAGTATTTACATAAAATGTACTTTTCAAAGCATTTCATTTTTCTCAAATTGTTTAACGCAAGACGTTTTACATAAGAATATCTTTGTTTGTTGGTTTATTATGCAGTAACTTAATGTAATTTACCAATTTAAACCTCATCTGTCAAAAGCATGGCCGCCTATATCACGGCCACCTACTGCAACAAACCATGTTAATAATATATTTTTTACATTGGAAGTGTTATGGATTACTTTAACAAAAATTACATTTCTACCATCTTTAGTAACCTAAAATTATGAAAGGGCGATAGACTGATAGTTTTAGCATTTGGTGTAACTAAAGTTGGTAATATTTTTTATTTCACGAAACATGGTGGACTTGACAAGCAGTGAAATTAATTTAAAAAGTTAGATTGGATTAATAATTTTTTTCCAAATTATGGTGGGAATTTTTCTTACCGAATACCACGCAAGCTTAAATTATTCCTGGAAATTTTCTTTCGGGCACGAATATTTTAAGAAAATTATGTTCAAAATATTCGTGCCCTCAAAAAAATTTCCGGAAATAATTTAAGCTCTTGTGATATTATAACTGAAAATTTCAAATTTCAGCTGTTCTGTACTAAGCCTTTGAAATCTCTAATTGAATCTGAATCAATTCGAAATTTGGTATGCATCTACAAAAAAAAATTGACTTTTACGAAACTATGTCCAAAAATCAGAAAAAAAATGGCAGAAAAACACCCTTTCAACTCGATTTGAATTTTTCAATTCGAAAAAGGTTATAGATGGATCAATTATGCGAACGATAATCGATTCAGAATGGTCGAATTTCAAGACGATCGATGGAAAAAAATTCACGAAAAATGCAAATATATATAAAATTTCACGACGATATCGAAAATACATGATTTGTATAAATTTTAGATAGAAAGAGAGTATGCAAAACACCGGAATAGTGATAAAAGTATCAAAGACAAATATACTGAGTGGTGGAGATAGCGCCGGCTGAGAGGGAGGAAGAGAGAGGTATAGAGATGAAAGGAGAGATATAGGAAGAGTGGGGGAGAGAGAAAGAGTAGAAAGACGTATATACAAAGAGATAGTCGGACAAAAGTTAACCAGAAATGGAAAGAGAAGAAGATATATTAGAATTATGTGTCATTTCGCTCCAAATGAAGAAGTGCATAGCAAATTATTTAGCCAAGTTATCGAAGATTTAAATATTATGTATGATAATTTGATGCAGTTAGTTTCAATGCGTACAATATAGTCTGGAATATTTTTAAACAATAAAGTAAACGTTTAAAAAAACGAAATTGAATACGCTCTATAATATCTGCGTAACGAAGGCCCCAGATAGCGAAGAACAGAAGAACAGAATAGATTGGTATAGTTCAATTCTTGAATTTCCTGGTTAGCTTTAATGACCGTTCTTTTGGCCATTTCAAGAAACAATAAGGATGATGAAGAAAATTATGTTCCTAAGTGAATTATATTTCTAACAACTTTCAAGGCTTGCTCGTTGCAAGTCAATCTTAGGTTATAATTACTGCTATACCCTCCTCTATAAAAAGCACAACTTTAGTTTTTGTTTTATTCATAATGAGTTTTTTGTCCCATGCGTATTTTTGGGAGAACATTCAGTTTACGCGTTAGATCTATTGGAAAATCGCTTAGAATAAATATGTCATCAGCATACGACAGCATCAATATATCATTTTTCCATAAATGTTGAGTCTGTATGAAAGTAGTTTTCAATGTCGGCTATAAACAAAAATAAGCGGGACTTAACAACTCACCTTGAAGGATTCAAGATTCCTCCAGAAATATACTTTTTGCTAAATAGGATATCTTGTTTTATTGAAAAAAAAAGGAGAGTGGGGAATAGAATGCAGAGATGGAGAAGAGATAGAGGAGGAGATAGATAGGGAGAGTGGGGGAGAGAGAAAGATTAGACAGACATAGATACAAAGGAGTCGGACGAAAATTAACGAGAAATATAAAGTAAAGAATAGCTAAGAAAGTCTGGTAAGCATAAAAGAAATTTCAGGTAGAAAGAGAGTAGGCATGAAAAAACATCGAGAAGATGATGAAGGGCCCAGAGACTAAAAACGGCGAGCAGGGGAAAAGAAAAATACGGTGATAGGAGAGAGATAGAGAGAGTGGGAGAGAGAGTAACATTAGACAGTCATAGAAACAAAGAGTAAGTCGGACAAAAGTAAATGAGAAACAGAAAGTGAAGAAGAGCAAAAAAACAGATTTCAGATAGGAAGAGTGTGGAAAAGAAGAGCTAAGAAAGTCGTGGCAGAAAAGAAATTTTAGATGAAAAGAGTATGCAAGAACATAACGGAATTGGTAAAGGGATTAAAGACAAAAATACTCAAGAAGAGAGAGTGGGAGAGAGAACGGCAGAGAGTGGCAAGAGAGAAAGATTAGACAGACGAGAGAGTTGGACATAAGTTAAAGAGAAATAGAAAGTGAACAAGAGCTAAGAAAGTCTAGTAGGCAAAAATAAATTTCAGATAGAAAGAGAGTATGCAAAAACATCGAGACATTGATACAAGGCTCAAAGACAAAGATACTCAAAAAGGAAGAGTGGGGGAGAGAGAGGCACAGAGGAGTAGAGAAAAATATAGAGTGGAGAGAGAGAGAGATAGTGAGAGTGGGAGAGAGAAAAAAATTAGATAGAGAGATACAAAGAGAGAGTGGGATGAAAGTTAACGAGTAATAGAAGGTAAAGACGAGCTATGAAAGTCTGATAGAAAGAAAAGAAATTTCAGATAGAGGATATTCAAAAACACCGAGAAAGTGATAGAAGGCCAAAGACAAAGATACTCAAAAACGATGAGTGGGGGAAAAGAAAAGTACCGTGATAGAAGGAGAGATATAGTGAGAGTGGGGGAGAGAGTGAAACATTGGTCAGACTTAGAAAGAGAGTCGGACAACAGTTAACGGGAAATAGGAAGAGAAGAAGAGCTAAGAATGTCTGGTGGACAAAAAAGCAATTTCAGATAGAGAGTACTTATGCAAAAACACCGAGAAAGTGATAAAATGCTCAAAGATAAATATTCTCAAAAACGGTGAGAAGGAAAGGAGAAAAATACGGTGATAGAAGGAGAGAGATAGTGAGAATGGGGGAGAGAGAAACATTAGACAGACATAGAAACAATGAAAAAGTCGGACAAAAGTTAACGAGAAATAGAAAGTGAAAGTCTGGTAGACTCAAAACAAATTTCAGATAGAAGAGCTAAGAAAGTCTGGGAGACTAGAAAGAAATATCAGATACAAAGAGAGTATGCAAAAATACCGAGAAAGTGATAAAAGGCTCAAAGATAAAGATACTCAAAAGCGATGATGGGGGGAATAGAAAAATACCGTGATAGGAGAGAGATAGTGAGAGTGGGGGAAAGAGAGAAACATTGACATACTTAAGAAAGAGAGTCGGACAAAAGTTAACGAGAAACAGAAAGAGAAGAAGAGGCAGAAGAGCTAGGAAAGTCTGGTAGACAAAAAATAAATTTTTGGTAGAAAACTCCGAGAACACTATGAAATGCTCAAAGACAAATATACTCAAAAAATGTGAGTGAGGGAAGAGAAAAATACGCTGACAGAAAGAAAGAGATAGTGAGAGTAGAGGAGAGAGAGAAACATAAGACAGGCATAGAAACAAAGAGAAAGTCGGACAAAAGTTAAAATAGAAATTAAAGAATGGCTAAGAAAGTCTGGTAGACACAAAAGAAATTTCAGATAGAAAGAGAGTATGCAAAAACACCAAGACATTGATAAAAGGCGCAAAGACAAAGATACTCAAGTTCTGAACACCATTCAAAGGAAAACATTATTCATTGTCTATGATTCATGTTAAATTCCGTTATAATAATGAATGAGTTGAAGTTCCAAGTAATTCGAATCATGAATGGGTTGCCGTCTTTTGTAATTCACATTGGTCCAACGCGACATCAGAGAAAGTGATAAAAGGCTCAAAGACAAAGATAGTCAAAGTGGGGGAAGAGGAAAATACGCTGACAGAAGGAGAGAGATAGTAAGGGTGGGGAAGAGAGAGAAACATTAGACAGACATAGAAACAAAGAGAAAGTCGGGCAGAAGTTAACGAGAAAGTGAAGAAGTGCTAAGAAATTCTGGTAGACACCAAACTAATTTGAAATAGAAAGAGAGTGAAAAAGAAAATTTTAAAAAGTCTGGTAGACAAAAAAGAAATTTCAGATAGAAAGAGAGTATGCAAAAACACCAAGAAATAAAGATAAAAGGCGCAAAGATATCAAAGATACTCAAATTTCTGAACCCCGTACAAAGGAAAACATTTCATTGTCTAAGATTCATGTTGAATTCCGTTATAATAATGAATGAGTTGAAGTTCCAAGTAATTCGAATCATGAATGGGCCGCCGTCTTTTGTATTTCACATTGGTCCAATGCGACATGAGGGTATATTTGGAATATTCCAATGAACAGACTCCAAACTTATTTGCATCCGTTTCCTTGGCAACCGTCTCGAGCACGCAACTACAACTATTAACGCATTAGAACTAATCCGTGTTTTGCAATAGCGCGATCATCCGTTTCTGCTGCGAATCAATCATTTATTCATATGAGTAAACAAATCCGTTGAGAAATAAACAATAACTTTGGCGCTTCATTTAAATTGTGTACGCCGAATCCGCGACGGCGATTGATCGGCTCGCTTCGCCGCGCGTTCGGCAGTTCTCGTCCGTTTTCGCGTACGGTGATTGCGTCGCGGGAGACTCCATGTTCAGTGCGGTGTTGCCACTTGTAACATAATTATCGAATAGAAAATCTTCGAAAAAAGTATTTCCGATAAATGGTATTTTATTCAAAATTCGATATTGCATTCCTTTGAAATATCTGAAAATGAAATATTTCAGTTCAATTTATTCAAAATTACAATTGAAATTGAAATTGTTTTTCCGTCAACCAGCTGTCGTCCCCTTACGAACGGCAGCCCTCAAAAGTCGAAAATTGTGCGAGCCAAGGATTAACGAGGTCTTACCTTTTTACGTGCGATTCCTAGCACTTTCTCAGGCCATCAGAAAAATTTCTGAATTCGTCATGGTTTGAACCACCGCCGACTGGCAGCCAGAGTGATCGAAACAATGTCGCTTCAACCACTCGGCTACCTGGCCCTACTTACAAGAATATTTTCCGACGACCTCCTTGAAATACGTATCATTTCGCACTGTAAACTAATAGGTACACAAAATTAGATATTTCGCACTAGGGCGAAATATTTCATTTCGCACTAGTGTGAAATGAAATATTGCGAACGGTCTCCTCGCTCGGCGATTGGTGCGATTACCAAAAATAGTTAACTAGGCGGTTCCTCAAGGCAGTATTTTGGGCCCACTTTTATTCTCATTATATACTGCTGATTTCTGTGGACAGTACTCTGGCAGCATCGAGGATTAATGCTGATTTACAATGCATTCTGGAAATATGTAATGCTCATGGTTTGATTCTTAACGGTAACAAAACCGAAATGCTAATATTTGGAAATCAAATGGTGAGGATATCAAATAATTCGTTTTCTATTAAGTTGGATGGTCAGACTATTTCCAGTACGGATTGTAGTAAGAATTTGGGTCTTTGGTGTGATTCCAAACTGCGATTTGCTAGGCATACGAGTCACTTGGTTAATTCTTCGTTCGGTAAATTAAAACAACTTTATCTACATAAAAATATTCTAAGTAGAGAGGTTAAATTGAAATTGTGCGAATCACTCATCATGTCTGGTATATCATACTGTAACATTGTTTATTGGCCTGCTCTATTGAGTAAGGAATGTCTCCAGAGAATCCAAAACACTTGCATAAGATACAGTTATGGTCTGAGGAAATATGACCATGTGTCGGTTTCCTTTCAGGATTCTGGTTGGCTCTCTCTAAATTAAAGGTATTTACTACAAATGGCGCGGTTTGTTTATAAATTGAGGAAATATAAAACACCCTCCTATTTGTCATGCAAACTTGTGGAGCGCTATGTCTCTCATGGCCGTGATACAAGGTTTGCGGATCTGTTCAGTGTACCCAGGCATTCTACCAGTCAGTTTCAGCGATCTTTCAGCTATAATGCGGTCAAAATTTTCAATTCCTTACCTATATCAATCAAGCTACTGCCGAGGTCCTTCGGCAAACAGTTCAAATTACATTTATTGGCAAAAAGAAGCTAACTATCTTTATGCATTAGAATTAAGATATCTCTTGTCGTTTATTTTTTTTTCTATCATACAGAATTGTTAACTAATAACTTGAATAATGAATTGTGTTGCATCTCTTGGGGTGGTTATATGGAAGAGCGTGTAATGCGAATATCGCCACCCTTTAAAAAAAATACCAGAAGTATGCAATTTAGCAAACGAAACAACGAAGGAATTGCTGCCAGAAAAATCCACGGTTATACTTTCCCAGACAACGGGGAGGCCGTGGACTTTTGAGTTTGGAGTGTCTGCATAACAGAATGGTTCTGGATGGGGCCTGTAAAGTCATCCGGAGTTTAGATCCCCTTCTCTGCATGGTCCGCGACCATGAGAAAGCAGGGATTGGAGCATTTCTTTTTAAGGCAGCAACCCGTGCGGCCGATGAACTCGGTCTCGTATTCGACACTGAACGGGCTAACCCAAACTCTGTCACCGAGTTGGGACCCGTTCAGCAAAAAGCTCACATAAAAGCTGCGGAGACAGAGGTCTTGCTACAGCTACATATGGATAAGCCAATGCATGGTGTCTTCTTTCACAACATCGAAGACCTTGGCTTATCCAAAAGCATGACCTTTGCCTTCCTCAGGTCGAGTGAGCTTAAGTCGGAGATCGAGGGATTCATAATGGCCTGCCAGGATGGTGTCTTGAACACCCTTGTCTACCGTAGTCGCGTGATGGGTATAGACGTCCCTGACACCCGATGCAGGGCATGTCGTGGGGCACCTGAGACCGTAATGCATTTGCTATCATCAGCATGCCCATCTTATGCGGTCTCAGCCTATATCCACAGACATAACGCGGCGCTACGAGTGTTGTACTACCATCTACGACACTCGTACGGTATAGACGAGACACCGGTAATGCCTTATGTTCCGGGGGGATATTGAGACCGTGGTGGAGAATGAGAGGTGCCGAATCTATTGGAACTACTCATTCCCCACCCTCAGGCAAATACAAGCCAATAAGCCTAATGTTGTCCTCCTCGACCACCATTGATATTCGTCATGGAGTTTTCCGCTCCAGGCGAAATGAATATCGTTCGAAAAGAGGAGGAAAAACGGACTAAATATCGAGATCTTCTCTTTGAACGCAGGTTGTATCCGGACCATTCTGTCAAAATGGTGGTTCTGATTATAGGAGTCCTTGGTGGAATGATGGACACACTGCTCTCTAACTTGAAGATAATACCGGCTTGCCGTAATATGGCAGAAATCTTAGCAGCAAGAATGCAGAAGGCCGTTATTCTTGGTTCGCTCCGTCTACTCAGGGCACACGATTCTCGGACCCAATAGTCACTCACCCTACGGACGTAGGGAGTGGTTATTGGGGTTAACGACACCAGCGCGCCCTCCGGATGGGTCGGAGCACCGGAGACAGGGCCTGACTGGTACACTCCTAAGGGGAAAAAAAATAATAATATATGTCGGGGCGAGGCGCAGAGGTTAGAGCGTCCGACTCTGAGTCGAAAGGTCCGGAGTTCGAGCCCCAGTTGCGGCTGGGATTTTTTAATTTAATTTGACCTATTAAATTATTAAAATCTCGTGGCTCGACTGGGGTGAGTCCTGCACGATTCACTGTTGCGTTCTAATTAACAGTGCTGCTCCTAAGGTGGCGTATGGAGTTAGTAACAAGGCCTATCCAGAACACAAGGCTAATGACCATAGCAGTCGATGCCAAAAGACCAAAGAAAAAATAATAATAGCAGCACGAATGCAGAAGGCCATTATCCTTGGTTCGCTCCGTCTACTCAGGGTACACGATTCTCGGACCCAATAGTCACTTACCCTACGGATGTATGGAGTGGTTTTTGGGGTTAACGACGCCAGCGCGCCCTCCGGATGTATCGGAGCACCGGAGACAGGGCCTGACTGGTACATTCCTTACAGGGGAAAAATAATAATAATAAATAATGTCGAGGCGTGTCGCAGTGGTTAAAGCGTCCGACTTTGGGTCGAAAGGTCCTGAGTTCGAGCCCCAGTTGCGGCTGGGATTTTTTAATTTAATTTGACCGATTAAATTATTCAAATCTCGTGGCTGAACTGGGGTGAATCCTGCACGATTCACTGTTGCGTTCCAATTAACAGTGTTGCTCCTAAGGTGGCGCATGGAGTTAGTAACATTGCCTATCCAGAACACGTGACTAATGACCATAGCAGTTGATGCCAAGACACCAAAGAAATAATAATAATAATAATAATGTTTATTCATCTTCATATATCAAACATGTATACATTGTGAGCATATAAATATAACACAGTAATGTTCGATCAGTATTGACCAAAATTAATTTACATGCATAGTTATGTGAACAAACAACAAATCCACTAAGGCAAAGCCTAGGCGTGGATAGTTGACATATAAACAACCTTGTACGGTTACATTATGGATAGGATAAATATCGTATGATATCCTTAAAAATAAAAATAAGTTTGATATTACAACAATAATGTGAAGGCAGTAAAATAAATAATAATAATAAGTGAAATAACAAATACTCATGTATTTTAATGTAAAGGTTCCGGACACCAAAAATAAAGTACCACGAACTTTTACATTAACAGGAACATTTTATGGAATATATAAAAAGTACGCTGATCTACGTCCCAAAACCATGGTGGATAAAAATAACAGATTCTTCATTAATTACCAGAAAGGCAAATGTACCTCTCAGTTTGTGGGAATTAAGTTTGGTGCAATGGCCACATTTTTTAAATTGCCAAACCCAGAAAACTTGGCCATTCATTTAGGCGTTCTTCAGCCACAATATTAGTGGATAGTGGCAGTGATTTATTGACTCTGAAAAGGCATGGCTGCTGGAAAAGCAGCACAGTTGCAGAGGTTTATACAGGGCAATTCAAATTCGACCCCCACCATCTCATGATCTCCTAAACTACAGGAGATACGTCGAAGCTTAAATTGGGGCAAAGTTGCGTATTCTGGTGCTTATCAAAATACTGTTTTGAAACTTGGAAAATTCCGAGTATTTCCGGAAATATCGGGAAAAAACTGAAAATCGGAATTTTGTTTTTATTTTTTTCTATCGTTATTTGACAACATAGCTCAAAAC
This sequence comes from Chrysolina oricalcia, assembly GCA_944452925.2. Lineage (NCBI taxonomy): Eukaryota > Metazoa > Arthropoda > Insecta > Coleoptera > Chrysomelidae > Chrysolina > Chrysolina oricalcia. The sequence continues at coordinate 68,837,855 of OX101811.2, forward strand.
CAAAAGTACATTTTCATTGATACTTTTTTTCAGCTACACGTTTTCATGTTCAGATTTACTATCCGACGTTTCGTCTTCTGGCATTCATCATCAACTTTTTTTTCTGTTATGGGCGCCATATTGTTTTTTTATACAGAAAAATAGTGATTCTCATTCTGTTTTCATTGATGTATAATTTGTTATGATTTGCACTTCCGAAACCACATATATTAAAAAAAACAACTTCATCTGAGATGGTCATGACTCCATCGAAAAATTTTGTTTAATAAACACAGTTGTCAGAACTCATTGGACATCATAAGTTTGCACAAATACTTCAGTCGAAATGTCCTCATTCTCAAATGAAGAAATACGAGATATGTTGAAACTGTATTATAAATTTGATAGGATAGTACGAAAACAGCACAAATTTATTTTGAATTATATCCGGAAAGACAACAGCCGGATAGAACATTATTCGGAATTTTGGACAAACACTTGGCTGAGTACGGTGCGTTTCAAAAAACAAGAATGAAATATGGAAGCAGAATGGAACAAAATAATTTTTTCAGATTTTCTCCTACACTAATGATCCGATCGGGTTTTGATCCTATTTCAATTCTCTGAAAATTTTCTAATTGGAGCAACAAGATTGCTGTTTCAGTTTTCATTTTATAAGCAAAACACAAAAAATACAGCTTTTTTGTTTTTAAATGTTTATAACAAATTAATAAATGACAGTTGCGACTCGAAAACATAAGAGAATGTGATGGTATATTCGGTTTCCTGATATAATTTTTGTTAAAAAAATACTCATTTTATGCTCTATTGATTGTTGTAATGATATGTCCAATGTTTACAGATTTGAAGAATTGGGAATTTTTTTATTGCACGTGAAAGTAATTCGATTACCACCTGTGAGAGGATATTTTCTCAGGTGAATTTGATCAGAACCTATGTCAGAAATCGCTTGTGTAGTGGTACTGTCAATTCATTCATATCGCTAGTGAAACAATTATCAGATCCACATCATCTTATAAACATTTTGAAGATGAAAATATTGATTTTCATTTTGAAAGTGAAAAATGTTTTTTTTTATCTGTTTTATATTTTTTATAGTCTGTTAAAATGATGATTATTTTTCAGAACAAATACCTAAACTTCTCATTATGTGCATTTTCATTTAATTTTGGAAAAAAATTCGTTACAGAGTTAATAAGAAAAATCCTTAAATCTGGCAACACTGTACCGCAATTCCCTCATTGACCGGTGGCATCACTGCGTCCATGTTCAGTGTTTGGTGGCTGCGGTCATGATAACTTCGCCCCTGCAAGGACACTGTTTGTTGCCCAGTAATTGTGTTTTTAACAGTGCAATAATACCGAACAAATTTTTCGGAAGTTTATTGTGGAACCAGCAGTGTTTTTTGACTATTGGACAAACTGTTACTCCGTATGTCGGATTTTGGAATAGCATCGTATTCTTCCAACGCACTGCTATCCCTCTGCAAACTATGGAAACAAGGTATCTAAATATATTACTGGCACTTTGCTTATGGCTTATTTTTGTCTATTATCACTTATTTGGTTCCGTTATTATCGAACCGATGGACCAAACGCAGAGTCTTTGTTGATCTTGTAATTATTTAATAGAGTAGAATTTTTCATTTCAACAGTCAATTGCCTCTAATTGACCTCCAGCAGAGTATATCGAATCTGAGACAACATATTTAGTTATTTTGAAACCTTTCTTCAATGTGTTTATGTAAAATACTCTTTGATTATTCTTGGTTTTCGTATGGGTATTTTTTACGAAAACAAGCAGTAGGTATTTTCGTTTTCGTGTGCAGCTTTCCAAACGCCCATAGTGTCACGAGACTGTTTTACCCCTAACTGCTTATCGACTATTCCAGTGCAGGGTAAAGAGGGTGTGTCGATTCGGTTTCATATGTTTTGAAAGTTCAGAGTTTCCGAGTGAAATACCTAGTATTCGTATCTACAGTGTGTTCCAATTGCCTTTCTTTCATTCACTAGGGTTCTGAAAATGCTTTGGTATTGTTTGTCAGATCAATTTTTGTTTAATTTTGCATTAAATTCTAGTACCTAAATGTAACATTTCATGCGTGATCCTATCTAAATTGTTTTGTATGCACAGTCGTATAGAATTGCATTAGTTTTCAAGCCCAACACATCAACTTGAAGGCTCTAAATTTTTCTACCTAACCTACCTATATCGACAAATAAATTTCAGCTACCTACCTAGGTACCTACCTAAGTTCTTTTGAAGTTTCTAGTCTGTTGTTGTCCAGGTAGGAGAATACCTTCTTATATTTTCAAAGCTAACCGGACGTTTGTTGTCTCCATCTGTTGTGCAGACAACAAAAGTGAAGGTCCAAAATCGCTTCAAAACAATTGATTGCGAGGTTATTGTCAAAACTAGTATTTTTTTTTTATTTCGATTCATGTTCAGGTGGTTATTTCACTTTGTTAGTGTTCAATAATATCGTCTAGTGCAATGACTGAGAGTGTGATCGTCCATAAATACTTACCTAGGTTTCGAGTATTGTCTCGATTATTTTTTTCACATGTCGTCTGACATTTTGCTGTTTTCAACTCTGTACCTTGGAAGAAAAAGGGCCAATGTCCAATTTCGCCGTTTCGAGAAAAAAGAGTGCACAGATTTTCAGTATAGAATCATGCTCGTCTTGAAGAACTGTATAACATTACATGAGTCTGAGTGTTTCTAACACTTATTCTTTTGTATTATTTTACAAATAATTGAATATATTATTAGATGTTTTCTCAATTTGCGGAAGATATTGGACATTGCCATGAAAAATATATCACTCAGTAGGACATTGGTCTCTGATATCGGACATTGGCCGTGAGAAAAACATCGTTCAAGAGGACATTGGCCATTTCATTTCACAGCCAATGTAACAATAACGGACATTCAGGGTTATTCAGGTGACCATTGAAAACGGAACAACATTGACTGTCGATCAATTATTGCCAACTTTTCAACGTTGACTAAAATTTCAAACAACGTTCACTGGAAATCAAAATTGTTTATTTTTCAACGTTGTTTTAATTTTCCTATTCAGGTGACCAACATGTATTGAATTTTTATCAACCTCTTGTACAAACACTGTTGGTTATTTGGCAAGTAGATTTGGTACTTGCTATCAGCTATTCAACGTTGTTTGTCAGTAAAATGGCGAATAATGGTTTTATTCTGCTAAATGAATGTTGCCAATGATGATGAAGAAAGGTAAAGAAAAAGTTTTCACAAAAAGAATTCCTATTTTTGGAATAAATCAAATAATAATAATAAATGGCTTTATATTTATCTTAGGGATGTCTAGCTAAGTTATCCTTCCATATTCACATTACAGATCAGAGTTTTGAGGAAGGAATTGAGGGATCAAAGCGATCCTTTAAATATGAATTTTGTTTATCGCCTATCAAGGGACATGGTGATTCAGTTGATCGAGACTCTGGAACCTCACTTACCTCAAGGAGTGAGGGAGGAATTATTGATCTCTAACAAATTAAAAGTAAATATTCTTGTTTAACAGAATTTATTTTTGTCATTCCTGTAAAAAAAAGTTATATGTAAATTAAATAAACTTATATGATACTTTACTTTTCCACTTCACTGTTTCCCTATATTTTGGTCCTATAACAAAAGTTGATTTCTGCTTTTTTTCTGGCTTGTGTAGACCAAGTTCAGTAATTTCCATGCCAACGCTTATCAACTTATTCAGAATACTTAGTAGCCAATTTTCCAAGTTAGGTATTCCTATTATATATTATACCTATTTCTTGTAGGTACCTTAATATTTCTCTAGCTTTTTTATGGTTTCACTAGTCCATTCCAGAAAAGTCTATTGAAGAGACAAACCAAAATGACCAAAATTCTCCTGCCGTACCTTATGCCATTCTTTTTGATTTCTCATTGGTCCCTTCAAAGTGTTTAATTCATTACTCATTTTAGCAAATTCGTCATCCAGAATTTTTCCCCCCACTTTGAATTTTTCTAAGTATTGGAGGTATACTTTGTATTGCTCTGCACTGGTTTTTTTAGATTTCGCTTCAAAAATGAAACATGTTCATTGATTTTCAAAAACATGTATTGAAATCAAATTCTGGTACAAACAAATTCAGATATAAATAATAAAGTCTCTATTCTCCTTATGATATACAACAAACACATTTCAGGTATTGATCCTCACAGAGCTTCATTTAAAATGAAAGTTAGTTTAGATGAACCCTCTCGTAAATATCACAAAATCTATGAATACTACTGGCCACATTATCAAGTGCTCTGGCAATATTTTCCAGTCCTTTTCTCTCCATCTCCTGTCCATCTTGATATGCAGTGAGCAGAGGATTTTGGGGCGATTTTTCTGTTTTTGTGGAACTGTTGGTGCCTCCACTTGAATCACTGAAATATCCTCATTTTCAGATAGTCTTTCCTCAGTTTCACACATTGTTGCCTCATCTGCAAGTACAAATTCAGCAGCAGCTGCAGTTACTCCTTCAGTATCTGATACACCAGCTTCCCTAATTTCTTCCAGCTTCAGGCAGTTCAAAACCTGCCACAGCCACTGATCCCGTTAGCTATAAGATCTTTTTCTCCAGGCTAGTCAGTTCTTTTTTCTCCCTAGCCCTTTTACTGACAGCACTTTTCCACTCACGAAATACCTGTAATATGAGAGTAATAAAAATATATTCTCTTCATACCACACAGATCATTATAATTCACTCACCTTTTTCCAGTCATGACTGCTAAAGTGGGGCCATCGCCAGTGGCGTTTAATTCCTCAGTCATTTTCCCGAATTTCTGATTTTTTTTGGGGTCATCCCAAGGGTTTAATTTACCCATTCTCAAAATGTATTTTTTTTTCCAAGTAGTTCACGTATATTTGTAAAACGAAACGAATCGTAAATTCGTAAACAAAAACAAATTCCAAAAAAAATCAACATGAAGTTAGCGCCAAAGCATAATTTAGGTGTTCCGTGAATAAAATCAACATCAACCCCATTGTTATTTCAACGTTGAAAAATTAACATAAACCGATTCAGTGCCATCACCCAAGAGAAAATTGAACATTTACTTAATACAAAATTCCACTCCACAAAACACAATTAAATCCAAAAAATGGAATCAGTTTGTAGCATTTTGCAGAATCAGAAACTACTAGCTACAAACGAAACGACTAAAGGCGGATTTAGCGGATTCACAATGCATAATTTAGTGCATATGCGTAATTTTAAGGCGACTTTTCCTGATTTAAAATGCGTAATTTTTCTGCATACTCCATAACAGTTCAACACAGGGCTATCTTTATAAATTGTGAAACGGGTAAATCATTTCAATCGAGTTCCTGTATTGAACTTTGATGGATTAGGTGTGAATTAAAATTACGCATATGCACTAAATTATGCATTGTGAATCCGCTAAATCCGCCTTAAGTATTCAAGAAATTGCAAAAATTCTGGAAGACTGTGCAGCAAATATGAAAAAATGTAACAACGAAGATTGCAAAAAGTATAATCCTTTTAAATTGTTGAAAAAAATAATCTTCCTAAATACAACTAGTTCCTCAAATTTTATCAGATAATTTTTTATTTTCATCACTCAAACTTCTTTATTTGAATCAAAAACATTCAAACAAACCGAATTTAGATAAAATCACTCGTCCTAACGGTCTCGTGATTTTATTAATCGGTTTGTTTTCATATTTTTCCCAAATAAACAAGTTTCGTTGCAAAGAAAAAAATATCGATAAAATTTGAAGCACTCGTGGTATTAAGTACCTTTAATAATTTTCTACAACATTCTTAATTAAATATCAAGTACTGAAAGGAAATGTTGAATGAGAATTGAAATACAGAAATGTATATTGAAATCAGGGTTCGAAAATATCGTGATATTTATATAAATATCATATCATATGATATGTATCCGATATATATATATATATATATATATATATATATATATATATCATATTTAAAATTTAATTATTTAATCAAAAAACATCATTGTTTCTAGCACAAACTATTGTTTAACACAAATACATTAACAAAAACCTATATTCTAAACAACAAAACGGTTTATTCTAACTCTAATTAAAAAGAAAAAACTAAAAACAAATAGATTTTAAATTTAAATAACATTATTAACATTATTAGGTCAACATTGATATTGGTATATCCCCATCAGATGAAATATTAATATCAATATCATTCCTATTATTGACAATTAGGTCAGAATCTTCAGATATGGCTGGTTTCCGTGCCCAGTCAAGGTTGGTTTTCTTTTTATCTATATTTTGATTCATACACTTGAAGATAAAAACCAGATTGAACCAAATCGAAAGAAGAAAAGGTCTTTCAAGATATTTTCGGATGTTTAGAATAATGGAAAACATTTTTAATTTAACAAATAAAATTATATATATATATGTATATATATATATATATATATATATATATATATATATATATATATATATATATATATATATCAAGTAATAAATATCATGATATATATCACTGGATATATATCCTCCGAACCCTGATTGAAATCGTGATTTTATCAGTGTTATTCATACTGAGTTCATCTTATTGAAAAAGTATTAATGAAGGGATTCGCAGTGTAACCAACAATTTGTCATTTCAGTTTATACAGTGTGTCCCGAAAAGTTCGCACAGATAGATAGATATCATTTATTTTTCTAAAGATTACATTGTTGTAATATAGCAATAGTCAGGTATATAAACAGTCAAATATATTTACATATATAAATTAAAACCCCATATAAAAATAATAATAATATGATACTGGGTAATGTGAAAAACAAACAAACAGATCAATTAAAATTCTCAGGCATATGGTAAAAACACTTGTCTATTAAAATTCCTGGAGAATTTTCCTGAACACAGTTGACTCTCAATATTTTTAATTATTTCTGGCAACTTATTGTAAATACGCAACCCTATATTCGGGTGAGTTATAGGTTATACGTATTTTTGCAAATGGCACACTAAAGTTACTTTTATTCCTGGTACTTACTTTTTTATTGAATGAATAAGTATCTGTTTTTATTTTGAAAAGTGTATAAGTACTTATAAAGACATTTCCAAAATATGTAATGAAGTGAGAGTTGATATCCTGAACTCAATATACAATTTTACAATTTGATTTATTAGATACATAGTTAATTTAAGATACCCAAGCTTTTTCCATTTCCAAGGGCACGCTTGAACATAATTCCGAATATAAAAATTAGCTACATTACGCAGGAACAAAATATTTCAACTTTTCAATTACAAAAAAGTTGATAAGGAAGAAAGAACCAACATGAAATTCCGAAAAACTAGCAAGTTGTTATTTTTATTCCCTCAGAAAGTATCAGAATGCTTCTTGATTATTCAATGAATTTTTAGTTCATTGTGCGTTTATTTCTTTTTATATACAGGGTGGGTCACGGTCGATGGTACCTTACGTTTACGAAGAACGGGAAATAGGATCATTCTGAAAATTTGGTTTCTCAAGTAGTTGCTCTTGGTCTATCGATCTAAAATATTTTCAGCAATGCAGCGTTGCCGCTTATACCAGAAAGTAGCAGCATCTTTGTTATTTCAAATGGGCCACCCTGTATATTACCGCATTTTTTAACTTGTCATTCCTTTCTGATTATTTCTGCCTAATACTCCCCTATACCTATCTCTAACGGTTTTTGAGATATTGGTTATTTTCCATATTTTTTATCCAAAACATAGCTCGAATTGAATGTTTATTTCTGCGGCATTTGGATTCTTAGGAAGTTGCAATTTTGTGTTTAGTTCATCAAGATCATGTACATTGATTCTGTATAGAGAAGTTTGTTCTGCGTTATACAGGGTCGTTCAAAATTCATGATCTTCTGCTAGATACGAAAAGGGTTGAAAGTGCGTTTTTTTAAATGGAACATCCTGTATATTATGAAATATCCTGAAAGATGACTAAATTACCTTCGAATTGATATATTATGTTCCTATACCTAAATAGCCAGAATTCCGAGATAATAGCAATTTTCACTTGAATCTCCCAAGTGCTTGAACTATTGCCGGAAATTTTTCGAGTACATGAATTTTGTTTGAAAATTCATGTACGAGATAAATTTACGGCAATTAATTCAAGTATGAGAGGGATTCGGTAAGAAAATTTCACACCGAGAAATGAAAATCATCCAACAATTCATAAGAAATAACTAACGATGGTTTCACCAGAACTATTTATAACCACTGAAATATTGATATGTAAAATACATAACAAAATTTTCATCAATGAATGAATTTAAATTTGGAACAAAAAAAAAAAGTTATGTTCTTATCCTGGATTGAACCATCGACCTAGCGACTCATAGGCCGCAACACTACCGCTGAGCTACGCTGCCGTCCTAAGCCCTAAGGGCGTTTCTCAAGAATGACGAGAGATATTGAGGCAGTCACGTACGCCTATAAATTTCAGAATTTTAGGTGTATTTTGGATATTCGTCTTCTTTTACTTATGTTTTGAATGGCATAGAGCGATAAAATCCGGCCAATTTTGTTATTCAAGTTAAGGGCTTAGTCATAAGGAACCTGTAGAAAGTGAAATCTGCAATTGGAAAAAATTGAGGTACGCCCTTTGGGTTTAGGACGGCAGTACGGGACTTGTGATAAAAATTTGTGACAAATGGTGTATTGAACTTCTTCTGAAATATGATTTCAGAATTGACAATTTCTGCAATAATCGTGAAGAAAATATTTTCAGACACATTCCAAATATCTAGTAAATACATAATTATCTCCTTTCATATGAAAACTAGACCTCCATTTGTATATTAAAGCAAAATATCGACTAGACACATGTCAAATGTTTGACAGAAAAATTTCCACTTATTAATTTCGCCCAGGGTACCCAGGAGGATAAAAATTTCCGGAAATTTTTAGGGTTGCCATGTCATCTAAACAAGAACGAAATTTTTGATTGGCTACAAAAGTGAGCTGTGAAATTTAAAAAAAAAATCGATTTATTTTCCTCATATTCGTCTAAGGTGGCTATTAAAAAATGTCATAATGGTACATGACATTATGAAAATTTGACAATTAGTGCACTATTAATAATACCATTGTGTGTTTCTTAACGAAAGTGACTCAAAAATAATTGAAATGGAGGGAAATAACTATTCAAACGAAGTTCTGATGAACTTGTTTATTCTTCTTGGAAAATGTGAGGGAATTATAGCAAGAACGTGCAGAAAAGACAATGAAACGTACCCTGATATACAACCAATGAATGAGCTCGAAGACAGTGAAGTGTATGTCTTACTGAGATTTTTTTAAGGATTTAGATGTTAATATTATAGGTAATAAATGATTTGATTTGAGTCGCTAGGTCGATGGTTCAATAACTTTTTTATTTTGTTTTGTTCCAAATTTAAACACATTTATTGATGAAAATTTTGTTAAGTATTTTACTTATCAATATTTCAGTGGTTACAAATAGTTCAGGTGAAACCATCGTTAGTTATTTCTTATGAATTGTTGGATGATTTTCATTTCTTGGTGTAAAATTTTCAAAGAAAATTCATGTACTCGAAAAATTTCCGGAAATAATTCAAGCCCTTGGGAGATTACAAGTGAAAATTGCTATTATCTCGGAATTCTGGCTATTTAGGTATAGAAACATGATATATAAATTCGAAGGGAATTTAGTCATCTTTCAGGATATTTCATAATATACAGGATGTTCCATTCAAAAAAACGCACTTTCAACCCTTTTCGTATCTAGCAGTAAGATCATGAATTTTGAACGACCCTGTATAACGCAGAACAAACTTCTCTATACAGAATCAATGTACATGATAGTGATGAACTAAATACAAAATTGCAACTTCCTAAGAATCCAAATACCGCAGAAATAAACATAGCTCGATGTTTTGGATAAAAAATATGGAAAATAACCAATATCTCAAAAACCGTTAGAGATAGTTATAGGGGAGTATGAGACAGAAATAATCAGAAAGGAATGACAAGTTCAAAAATGCGGTAATATACAGGGTGACCCATTTGAAATAACAAAGATGCTGCTACTTTCTGGTATAAGCGGCAACGCTGCATTGCTGAAAATATTTTAGATCGATAGTTCAAGAGCAACTACTTGAGATACCAAATTTTCAGAATGATCCTATTTCCCGTTCCTCGTAAACGTCTAAGGTACCATCGAACGTGACCCACCCTGTATAATTTCTTTGTATATTTATGATAAATTGACGTGTTATAAATTATAATATATACTTTCTGTATATTATATCTGAATGAATGAACAAAAACTTAAACTTGATACACACATTCTTAAAACTGAGTACCTAAGTATGAATCACAATCCATGATTGAAACTGAAAAGACTAGAGAAGATAACGTCGAGTACTGAACAAATCAATAAATGGAGCACTGAATGTTCTGAAAAAGTAAATTGGTACTGAATAGGGTATTTAAAATATTGAATGCAAATTGAAAAACTGAGTTTTATTCTGGAAATATTTTAGCGATACTGCGATACTGGGTAAAGTACTGTAGAGATACTTGGAATAATAATGGTTGTAATGACAGACTGAACTTTCCAAAATGTACACTTAATGAAAGAGTTGTTAACCCCTCGTCTATCAACACATGAAAAGTTCATTCTGTTGAATAAAACCATGTTATTCATCAATATTTTTATATCGATGGATACGGGTAACGACCAGACAAAGAAATACATAAACAATTCTGAAGTAGCACGAACTATATTGATATCATATCCGTTAATATAAGAATTGTGAATGAATGTGAATTGATCAGTGATAAGCATTATATGCTAATCATTTTAGCATTTAAAATCCAATATGTGGAAAATAGCAAAACAAAAACTTTCACAAATGTTCTATTTTAGTGCGTAAAGAAACTATAAAAACTTGCGACCTCGTGCAAGATCGGCAAAAATGTTAAAAATGTTAATTATAAACAATTCTACTTAGTTATTTTGGAGAGAAAATGCAAAAGAGTCGCAAATGATGAAAACATAGAAAATATTATCATCCTTTATTGTTCCCCAATTTTGCAACCAAGTCCAAGTTTGTCATCAGTGTAAATAAATTGTTTTTTCATAATTTTGTTAATAACTCAGCCGAAAAAATCTAAAAGAGTAGCAAACGCAAAAAAACGTTTCTCTCTCTGTCATAAGTCTCGCCGAAACTTTGCCATCTCCGCCAATGAAGGCAACATATTATTTTTTCGTCGACCTCTACAAAAAATGACATTTTACGTACTAATTTCCGGACGAAAAATCGACTATTTTTGAAGGCAAGTACTTTTCGTCCGCAAACACTTTTCGTCCGCAAACTCTTTTCGTCCGCTGTGGTCACTATGATTCGGCACGGTACGAGAGCGGCGATTGAGTCATTTTCGTAAATCCACGTTTTAATTAATACATAGGCGCCTATGACAATAACTGTCATTTGCTGTTGTCAAATTAATTATTTACGAAATCCGCTAGATTTTACGTGTGAATTTAGACCGTGGTGTGAATATTAGTGTTCATAATAATCAAGAATTGATCGAGTCTGCAGTTCGAAGAGTTGGACGTAGCTGAGGCCAGCAAACATGCGAGTACTTACTTTCATAAAGGTATGTAGAGGTCGGCGAAAAAATGTAATATGCACCTCGGCGAAAAACTGTCTACTGTCTCGCCTGCTTGCTATCCTCGGCTGCGCCTCGGCTATCAATTTGCAGGCTCGACTATAATAGACAGTTTTTCGTCCTTGGTACATAAATAACTATTTTGTTTATTTTACATTAAAAAAAAAAAATTCCAACCTGAATTGATTATGGAAATAATGCAAAAAATGTATGAATTGGTCTGGACCGTCGGGAATAATTTCCCAGGAAACATATTAAATTTTCCATCACCACAAATTTCGGGAAATTGGTCAAATATGAAAAGAATTGAAAAAAATGCAAAATTGTTTTTTTTGACAAAGTCTCCGAAATCTATAAAGGTGTCAAATTTTGTTTTCTAGCAAATTATTACCTACGTTTCCGACCAACTACAATACCGTCTGCGTTATTTCAGCAACATATTTATTTTCGTTTATTTTAAAATAAAAAATCTTGTTTGCAACCTGAATTGATTATGGAAATGAAGAAAAAGTTTTTTGACTAGGTCGAAAACGAGGGTAGTAACTAATTTCCTAGAAAATATAAAATTTGCCACCATTACAGATTTCGGGAACTTTTTCAATTAAATAAAAAGCCATTTTCCATTTTTTTGAAAGGACCTCGCACTTTTTATAGGTAAAATGGTAAAATGTACTAATTAAACGTGCAGAATCGCAAAGTTCGTTGATGGATAGAGTTTGAAAGAGTTGAAGAGTTCAAGTTAAAATTGAGTTATTTTTATTTAATTATTTTCTCGGGATTTGAAAGTGCAAACTGCAATTTTTTTCGTTCTTATCATCAACGTACCTCCATATTACTAAATATCGTTCAGATGGTGCAGATTATATCATTAGGTACAGAGTGATTTAGAGTGAAAAATAAAAACATTTTAGTAATGTCTGAAAATTCGATGTAATTACGAAATATTGATAAAATAATTTTGGCATGCAATATTCTATTCTTATTCCATCATTAACCACAATTTATACATTTCGTTCAGGGTGATTTGAGAAATTGGTGAAATATATGGCCGGTCTTTCGTACATATCCTGTATATTCAAGTGAATTATCATGCTCTGAAGATAGCTGATACCGTATAAACATGATTTCGTTGTGATATATAGGGATCATGTAAAATTTCGATGATAAAAATGACAAAATATCAACGTGTCAGAAATCACCCTAATCAACTTTTAGTGGAGTAAAAGAAATCGCCACTAGTTTGCTTTTTGTCGGTATCAAAATCTGACAGCAGAATTGGATTCCTTGTTGAAACAAGCTGAAGAAGCAAAATACTAAAATCTAATTGAATCATTTGTATTAGCAATATATAAAATTGAAAATTACAATCGATACTCGTATATAACAAGTGAAAATATAGGTGGTTTGTGAAATAACTACAATTTTGAACTAGGACTTGGGAAAGATAACAACCATCACATAAAAGCGAAAAATGGGTTCACTTTCAAATATATTGGAAAAAATAAAAAACGATAATACCCCATGATTATATTTACCCCACTTTAATCTAAATTGTAGAGTACTCTGTGTATACTTGTAATTCTTTTAATATTTTACTGTTTACTGTGTAATTCTGTATTGTTTCCATACTCCAAATTCTTGACATGTCCTGTACCACTTGTGGTCTTCGGATCAATAAATTTTATATGATTATCTGTGATCATTCAGATAGTCGAGGAATCGAGCTTTGTGTGAACCTTCCATCAGTAGAATTCGATTTCAATAAACTGTCGGGTAAGATTCACAACGAACGACCTCGAACCGTAATAAGAAAGAACAGACGTTAACATTCAAAGAGTTGTGTAGACTCGAGGTTTTTTCCTCCAGGTAGGCCAGGCACCTCGGCAGGCACTTTCAAGGACAAATATTCAGACCAATTTATATAGCTATATATACCTACCGTCATTATTTGAACCACGGCTGTTGGAAGGTAGAAGAATATCTACAGGTAAAGAACCGTGAAATGAATTCGAGCCGAATTAAAAATGTTCGTATACAGGTCGACTCAAAGTGTTGTTACGCATAGTGCGTTTCCGTATCGCAGATCGTTGCTATGTGCATTGATATTGAAGAAATAAAGTTGTGTTACCGGACGTTCTGATACAATTCTAAATTCTACTGTGATTACTAGTGAATGATTGCAATTAGAAACAAAATATAAAAGAAATTTTGCCAAATTAACAGGGTGTTTATTAATTACTTGTACAATTTCAAAGGCTAAATCTTTGACTAATTTTAAGATAATAATTTACATCTTTAACAAAAGGAAAAAAAGGAAATAACTTGCATAAAATAATTACCGACTCCGAGATCGAACTCACGCCGAGATCGAAACCAGTTTGGTAGAGAGAATCTCTAACATTATTGACACCACCTCAGTTCCTTAGACCCCCGTAAAGCTAGCAGAACCACTTTGGAATTTTCAAAATTTTTTTAGGCCATAATTTTAGGCTAATTTTTGGCTAATTTATTACTCTATTCCCAAATTTTTTGCTCTTCAATTGTGAGAGATATCGCGGGTTCTGCTAGCTTAACGTTAAGCTGGCAGAACCAAACCGCCAAACGAATGATTATGAAAAGTCTAAGCACACCATAATTTTAGGCTCATTTTAGGCTCACGTTTGAACCCATCGCCGATTTTTTTGGAATTCGTTTTTTAAAAAAAATCTCGGGTTCTGCTAGCTTTACCGTTAAGCTAGCAGAACCCAACCTTAAAAAAGCTACTCAGAACAAATCCAGTTGGAAAATAATTTTAGGCTCTATTCAGGCTAATTTATTACCCAATTATACATTTTTTTGCTCTTCAGTTGGACGAGAAATCATAGGTTGTGTTAGCTCAACACTGGGCTGGCAGTACCAAATGGCTAACCGAATCGTTATGGAAAATCTGATCGCACCATAATTTTAGGCTCATTTTATGCTCACGTTTGAACCCGTCGCCGTTTTTTTTGGAATTCGTTTTTAAAAAAAATCCAGGGTTCTGCTAGCTTTACCGTCAAGCCAGCAGAACCCAACCTTAAAAAAGCAAATCAGAACAAATCCAGTTGGTCCATCGGAGACGATCCATCGCATACAGTGGAGGTGAGATTCAATAGGAAATTGAAAAAACTTACAGTCTATCTCCACCAGAAATATTCTTTATTGTAGCAGTCATGCAGTCAGAAGACTGACATCACGTTGATATCATGTAGTCAGAAGACTCCCTCTTAATGTTAGTCTTCTGACTACATGATATCAACGTGATGTCAGTCTTCTGACTGCATGACAGCTACAATAAATAATATTTTTGGTGGAGATAGACTGTAAGTTTTTTCAATTTCCTATTAAATCCAGTTGGACAATAATTTTAGGCTTTATTCAGGCTAATTTATTACCCAATTATGAATTTTTTTGCTCCTCAGTTGGAGGAGAAATCATAGGTCGTGTTAGCTCAACACTGTGCTGGCAGTACTAAAAGACTAACTAACCGAATCGTTATGGAAAATCTGATCGCACCATAATTTTAGGCTCATTTTAGGCTCACGTTTGAACCCGTCGCCAATTTTTTTGGAATTCGTTTTTTCTTTAATCCTGGGTTCTGCTAGCTTTATCGTCAAGCCAGCAGAACCCAACCTTAAAAAAGCAACTCAGAACAAATCCAGTTGGACAATAATTTTAGGCTCTATTCAGGCTAATTTATTACCCAATTATAATTTTTTTGGCTCTTCAGTTGGAGGAGAAATCATAGGTTGTGTTAGCTCAACACTGAGCTGGCTAACCGAATCGTTATGGAAAATCTGATCGCACCATAAATTTAGGCTCACGTTTGAACCCGTCTCCGATTTTTTTGGAATTCGTTTTTTAAAAAAATCCAGAGTTCTGCTAGCTTTACCGACAAACCAGCAGAACCCAACCTCAAAAACGCAACTCAGAACAAATCCAGTTGGACAATAATTTTAGGCTCTATTCAGGCTATTTTATTACCCAATTATAATTTTTTTGGCTCTTCAGTTGGAGGAGAAATCATAGGTTGTGTTAGCTCAACACTGAGCTGGTAGTACCAAATGGCTAACCGAATCGTTATGGAAAATCTGATCGCACCATAATTTTAGGCTCACGTTTGAACCCGTCTCCGATTTTTTTGGAATTCGTTTTTTAAAAAAATCCAGAGTTCTGCTAGCTTTACCGACAAGCCAGCAGAACCCAACCTCAAAAACGCAACTCAGAACAAATCCAGTTGGACAATAATTTTAGGCTCTATTCAGGCTAATTTATTACCCAATTATAAATTTTTTTGCTCTTCAGTTGGAGGAGAAATCATAGGTTGTGTGAGCTCAACACTGAGCTGGCAGTACCAAAAGACTAACCGAATCGTTATGAAAAATCTGATCGCACCATAATTTTAGGCTCATTTTAGGCTCACGTTTGAACCCATCACCGATTTTTTTGGAATTCGTTTTAAAAAAAAATCCCGGGTTCTGCTATCTTTACCGTTAAGCCAGCAGAACCGAACCTTAAAAAAGCATCTCGGAACCCAGGATTTTTTTAAAAAACGAATTCCAAAAAAATCGGCGATGGGTTCAAACGTGAGCCTAAAATGAGCCAAAAATTATGGGGCGATCAGATTTTCTATAACGATTCGGTTAGCCATTTGGTACTACCAGCTCAGTGTTGAGCTAACACAACCTATGATTTCTCGTCCAACTGAAGAGCAAAAAAATTTATAATTGGGTAATAAATTAGCCTGAATAGAGCCTGAAATTATTGTCCAACTGGATTTGTTCTGAGTAGCTTTTTTAAGGTTGGGTTCTGCTAGCTTAACGGTAAAGCTAGCAGAACCCGGGATTTTTTTTAAAAAACGAATTCCAAAAAAATCGGCGATGGGTTCAAACGTGAGCCTAAAATGAGCCTAAAATTATAGTGTGCTTAGACTTTTCATAATCATTCGTTTGGCGGTTTGGTTCTGCCAGCTTAACGTTAAGCTAGCAGAACCCGCGATATCTCTCACAATTGAAGAGCAGAAAATTTGGGAATAGGGTAATAAATTAGCCTAAAATTAGCCTAAAATTATGGCCTAAAAAAATTTTGAAAATTCCAAAGTGGTTCTGCTAGCTTTACGGGGGTGTTCCTTAGAAAGTTTTGAATTTATTGTCGTTACTTTCCATAATGCAAGAATATGTTCGTTTGCAACAATAGCTAGAGAGATCGAGCGTATTTTCAAGATTTTCGATATAGAGCAAAAAAGCTGTCACAAAATGACATTTCTCGGAAAACATCAACTTTTCGTTGAGATTTGAAAGCGTTAAAGGCTACATTGGTGACCGTTATTAGAAAAAATTAACATTATTTTACATGTTATGTTGTGAAACACTCAATTTACTACTGAGAAAATGATATTGTACAAAGTTTCTTATCAATATCTTTTTAATTGCCGCGGTAATGAGAACACATTACACTGAAATCTGCCGCAATGCTACGTTGGCTGTAAGAAATATCTAACAGCGATATGTTCTGATTTCACGGATACATTTCCTAATAATTATATCTTTGCAAAACAAAGAAATCGGACAGGAAAATGAATTTAGTGAATGAACTGGCAAGTATTAATGAAGACCTCTCCCCCCGTTTAGGTGCGCAATCACGCGTGATTGGAGCACCACGTTCCAATCGCTTCCAAATGCTTAAAATCACTCGGATATTAGCATTTACACTGTCGTTCTTTCGTGCGCGATTGGAACGTTGGCACTCCGATCGCGCATTATTGCGCGTGAATGTAAAGCCACCTTTTGATAACACCCTGGGAAAGGCGAAATAATATTAAAATTTTTTGTTTATTATTTTCTTCGACTGAAAGTTGTACCATGTGGTGTAGTTTCAGGAATCTAATAAGTGTAGCTACGTTATCATCTGTCAGATGTCAGGAGCAGGAGGATGTTGGATATCGAGTATTTTGTTCAGAATTAGGATTCTGAAAAGTTCATAAAATGATGCAGAATGAGAATTAGAGCGACATTTCCCTCATATTATATTATATAAATCAACCAAATGCCATCATTTTTTGAATTCAAACCAATGAGAAATCGTTCAACAATGCCCACTTTCTCGGAGCAACTTCAGGCCTCAAAATACGCTAATCTAGTATTTTAGTCCGTTGTTAAGCAACGTACTTTCCCGGACCGTTTTCGGACCTAAACGGTACGGGAAAGAACTTTCCCGTATCGAAAACGATACGGGAAATTTTTTGCCGGCTTGTTTAAATTTTAGACAGTTATTGAATTCCAGCAAACAATATGTAGAATTCCTTAGTTTTTGATAATGCTGATTGCGATTTCAGAAAAAATAGTATGTGTACCTCGTAGTAAAAGCACATTCCCAGACTTCAATGCTTGTTGGCCTCGGCTTGACGCCTCGGCCAACAATATACATTGTCGTCCGGAAATGTATTGCTTTTACTACTAGATACACAATATACTATTTCGAAAACACTGTCTCCAGCCCGTGGTATTTTCAAATCGGTGTTTCGCTTCTTCCTTATTTATACGTTTCCATAGTTACAACAATTTCTGTGTATAGGAAACGTCAGTTTGACGGTTCAACTCTTCAACTGACATGATGAACCGTTCCCGCAATTCGCATTTAGTCCATAATAATTTAATGTATTCGTGAAATTATCTGATCGAATATCCCTTCAAAATGCAGAATTTTCAAAATACTTTCACCTTGCTCAAACTGTGTTGCTGTACAACTCGAGCAAGCTCTCGTGGTGTTTTTGAGCAACACAGTTTTCGTGACAGCAAGGTGAAAGTATTTTTTGAAAATTCAGCATTTTGTCGGGATATTACTACTGATAATTCCACTTGCTAAATGATACTATCTTCCACTGTAATATAAGGTCCAATAACAAGGGCGTCTCATAATAGTATAGGGTTCCTCCCTTTCAACCGGTAAGACCACGTCATTATTGACAACCACGTATCCAAACAACAATGGAGGATATAATACCATCTTGTTACTAACATAAATTTCTGCCTGACAGACTTCATGTTTATTAAACAGTATTTATAACTAGATAACCGAGTGGTTGAAGCGCTGCTGTTTCAATCACTTTGGCTGCCAGTCGAAGCTTCAAACCCTAGCGACTGCAGACATTTTTCTGATGGCCCGAGAAAGTGCTAGGAATCGCACGTAAAAAGGTAAAACTTCGTTAATCTTTGACTCGCACAAGTTTCGACTTCTTAGGGCTGCCGTTCGTAAGGGGACGACAGCTAGTTAACAGAGAAAATAATTTTAAACAATTAAAAAAAGGATATAAACTGTTGAAGAATTCACTACAAAATGGAACTTTATTGACTTGTT
This sequence comes from Chrysolina oricalcia, assembly GCA_944452925.2. NCBI lineage: Eukaryota > Metazoa > Arthropoda > Insecta > Coleoptera > Chrysomelidae > Chrysolina > Chrysolina oricalcia. The sequence continues at coordinate 68,856,925 of OX101811.2, forward strand.
GGTTCGTAAAATTATTCAAAAAATACAACTCGTGCTCACAATACTACCGAAAATCTTGTTCTGGATCAAATTGCTTTTAGGAGTTTTAGGTAACACCGCACTCGTCCTGACGGACTCGTGGTGTTAGCAAGCAATTTGATCTCGTTGATTTCTGAAAATCTGTGTACAAAACACCACTCGAGCCAGCTGTCCTGGTGTTTCTAAACAACACAGTTTTCGCAAAAGCAAGGTGAAAGTATTTTTCGAAAATTCTGCATATTATTACTGAAAAGCTGGCAGATAGATATTCGACCTGTGGTGATGCTAGAACATGATACCACTATGCCTGAACAATGATTATGTACTTCGTAATAATTTATTTGAGTTTAAACGGTCAGTGTAAGGCAATAGAAAGATATGTGTAGCACGAAAAAGTTACTAGACATAGTGATTGTGATTCGAATTATTGTGTAAGTCCATTGAATCTGTGATCGTGAATACCCAATTGCATATTTATGGTACCACCACCCTAAGGTTGAGGCCCGGAAGGATGAACGCCCCAGCGCTCGTACGTACTCGAAAGCTCACCCCCCCTATCCACCACCCCCGCTCGTTAAAGCAGTTCCTCATCCTGATGATTAGCGATCAGCAGAATAAAATCTGATCGTTTGATATGGAGTGCTTGGCCAATTCTCGGCCTGAAACTCTCTTATATCTGACATTAGTTGATTTATGATTTAACAATGACTTTACTTAATGTGCATGATGCCCCCCTGAAACTGGCTGAAGTCCTGAAAAACACCTGGCTATGGGCCAAGTGTTGTGCATTGAATTTACTGAGTTTACTTCTTGGTCGGTTCTTTTTGGAATCTGAAACATAAAAGCACGATTATCGAAATTTAAGCCTGTTGAAGTAGACGTTGGCGTCGCCGAAGGTTTCGCTTCCGTCTTACTTCTTCAGGGGTGTCGTTGTCTCCCTGGTTCACTGGTCGTCTGTATTTGTCTCTGTCGTCTTGCTCACGTCTGTTCTCGAGGAGCTCCGTGAGCATCGGGTTCGTGTGGGTTACTACTCTGTCTAGAGCAGTCCCCACGTGATGCCTGATCAGTCTGTCGATGTAGTCCGGATGGATGTCTGTCTCGAAATATAAACCTGTTTGGCATATATCGTGGTGCGTCTGTTGACATTGAAGAAGGCCTGTATCCTCTGCCTATAACTGTTCGCGCATTGCCCCCAAGCAGTAGACGCGTACAGCATGATTGGCAGAAGGATTTTCCTGATGAGGCGTAGTTTCAACTCGAGTACCATGTTGCTCCTATGCGTCCGATGAGTAGATATAGCTTTTGTCTTGCGGCTTTCGCTATAGTTAATCTGTGATACTTATGTTAACAACAATCATTGTATTTCACAAAGATTTGTAATGCTTTTAGAAAGAACGTTTTCGTGCAATCGCACGCGAAGTCAGTATTTCGCGTTCTCAGCACAGTCCGCGAAATTTAATTTCGCGGCCGTTACCCATAGCAACGGCCGCGAAACCAAACGTCACTTTCAAAAATGTTTTCAGACATCGTCTTAACATTCTGTTTGTCACACCAATCTTTAAACTCGCCGTAACATTTTTCGTACTGCCGTTTAGATTTTTCGGGTATTAAAACGGAAAGCGCCGAATTTACAACGCTTTTGAGTTCAGGAGGAGTGGAAGGTACTGAAATATCGCTATCAGTATCAGACATTTTGCGTTTTGACAAGAACTGTCAAAATATTTTGTATATATTGAAACATATCATTTCCATAGCACACGGTGATATTGTTAAATAAATTGAACTGCTGTTGATTTTAGAGCAATAATATATTTATTTACAACTATCTATTTTAATAATTTTAACGATTGCACGAAAAATAGTGTGTATGCCATGGCCGCGAAACTTTTTAACGACCTCAAGATTATCTTGCCTCGGCCGCAAGCGGCCTCGGCGATAACTGTTCTTTCGGTACGTTAAAAAGGTATTTCGCGGCCTTAGCATACAAATAACTATTATGCACTCAGAAAAATCTAGAGAATAATAGAATCATCTTCAATAAATTATAATAATAACAATATTTTTTGTTAACCTTGAAGACATGGATTGTAAGTGGTAAAATACTATGTTATGGTTGAAGTTGGTGTATATTATTGCTGTCATATTTAGTACCAGAAATTATCGTAAATATTACCATACATTTTTCTCCCTGTGCTGTGAGTCCAGTAAATTGGTATCTTCTTCACTGTGTACACGTTTCATTTCTCACATTCTACCCACCCTTAGTTGCAAGCAAGGACTAACAGGTCGCAGCAAAACTCGCCATTCATTGAAAAATCAGTATTGCTTTGTACGATGACACACTCTGCACGTCGAAAACAGCACCCTCACTTTTTTATACAATGAACCGCCATTATGTCTAGGTTATTGACCCCCTTTTCCACTCGTACCCTCATTTGCCAGCAGTAGTAGTAATGTTCGATAGCGCTCGCAACCCACACTTGTTCCTATTTTGTTGGATACCCCTCGGTCCCGAAATAAAGGCAGTCGCTCCCTTCTACATTACGGTTGATGTTACCAGGGATAGTGCTCGGATTGACGTTATTCGAAAATTATTGATTCTGGATGGATTATGAGGCTCATGTGTGTGAGTCAGAAAACGTTTTAGATGCGATATACAACGTGAAAGTCCCCAACATGAGGTGAAAAATTGAAAACCGCATTAGTTGATATTATAGTTACTGAATCTGTTCGCTCAATGTCTTTGGAAAAATTGAGAAAACGAAAAGAACTGAGAACTGTCAAGTTTTTTTGCCTGTCACTACTTAATAGTAGTACCACTACACTGATCGAAATTACTTGTCAGTACTCACCTGAAAATTATTGCACATACCATAAATCGAAACGTTGTGAACATCCCTCAACTCATTAGGACGCCGGGCGTCCGAAAAGAGAATTGACCTTTGCCTTTTTTCACCAACTCATAACGTTGGATTTCGACCGTTCGTGTCTGGACTATAAACTAATAGGTCTCTTTCAAGAACAAAGGAAAACGCTTCTAGCTGGCCGAGCGTATATACATATACAAACATAAAAGCGTCGTTAACGAAGGGTAATGAGGTCTGGTTCGTGTTAAGTGAAGCCTCTCTTGAACGGAAGTTGTGCAATAGTCGAAAATCTTTTCGTAACGATATTAAAATGGGATTCTTGATTGCTTTTATTTCCTGTACTTTTCCTGTATCGAAACTCCAAAATTTTTTATTGATAACATAATTAGTATTGTCATTTCTTGTTTTTGGATTCACAAAAAGTAAATCTTGTTATGAGAGAACGAAAAAATACGAATGTGTGTAACCATCGTATTTCTGGAGGTTTGCATTCATGGGAAAAGCTTTCTGGGCCAATAATGCGAAAGCTTTGTTGTTATTATTATTATTATTACTCGGCGGGGCTGGCTATGTAAAGCATTTCCGCTCCACGCTGTCAGGTCTATCTCGTGAGTACTCATCCGGATCTTCTGATGAATTCCTGGAGGTTTCCCTGTAGGATGAAATCTTCTGCACTGGGGTGTCCGAAGATATGCATCCTAATGCGAGCCAGGGCTTCGCATTCAAACACTATGTGGAAGGCTAATTCTTCTTCCTCATCAAGCAAATCTTGAAAAAAATTATTGAATTGCCTAAACAGAATTACTACTATAACACGATAAATTCTTCATGCAATAAAGGGTAAACTACTTGGGAATTAGTCAACTGTTTCAATGGAAAAAAAATCCAATACAAGACAGAACTTGTCAGTTAAAGTAGGGGATGCCACCGAGAACGATCCGCTGAAAGTTGCTGAGCAGTTCAAAGATTTCTTCTCCAACATTGCTCAATCCATCATACCTAATAGTAAAAGTGAAAAAACAAGCGATGAATATATCGAAAATATGAACCTGAATTTCATCAACTCATTCTATTTTACACCAGTTACAGAACCAGAGGTAAAAGATTGTATCAGGGCAGTAAAACCAAAGACGGGCTTTGATGATATTCCAATAACACTTATAAAAACAAATGTTGATATCCTCAAATCTCCATTAACTTTCTTATTCAACATGTCCCTTACCACTGGGGAGTTTCTTAATAAATGAAAAAATCGATTGGTATACCTCTACACAAAAAATGCGACGAAATGGAATATCAATAACTATCGTAGTATTTCCTTACTACCTAGCTTTTCCAAATTATTGGAATGGATTGTAAATCGACATCTCAAATGTTACCTATGTAAAAACAAGATATTAACAGAGTCTCGGTACGGCTTCCGAGAAAATACGAATACTTCGGAGGCAGCATATGCTTTGCTAGAATATATAAACCGGGTACTAGAAACCCACCATCATCCTTTGGAGATATTTTGCGATCTTTCAAAAGCATTTGACTGCGTCAGTCATAGTATTCTGCTAAATAAATTACATGCAAATAAATTCTCAATGCACAGCCAGAAGAGAGTTTTTTACATCTAATTTCATTGTGCTGCTCAAATGTTAACGAACTATCAAGACAGAGACCTAACGGTATATTCTCAACATCTGAAGAAAATCATGTTAGTTTTTTTTTATGTTAAATGACAGTAAATTTGATTCGCACCAATATTTTACTGTTTTCAGATAAAATCGTAAAATTTTATCAAGATAATTTTTGTGCTTGTGGTGCCAAAATATAGTGCTGTTGTAAGCAAAAACAGTATATGAATCAGAAATTTTTTCTTACCATTTATTCTCAAACAACCTAGGTCATAACCTAATAGCACAATGTTACAATATTGACTAAACACTCATTCACAAAAATTCTTTCATTGAAGTATAACTCTGACGGACAAGCAAATCCTTCAATGAGAGTGCCCACTTTATTTGGTGACTTAAATATGAAATGACGGATTTTGTTAAAGGTACATGGACTTATCCTTCGATCTCGTATTCAAATTGTGAATACCACAATTTTTCGTGAAATGATCACGATTTTTGAAAATATGTAGACATGTTTCAAGGATGAATAAACCTGTGAGCGTTAAAATACCCAATGCCGTACCTCAGTCGTGAATCAACTTGACCATAATAAACATTGATCAACTGTTCTGTGGTTAGAACTGTTTTCAGATTCTTTATCATAAAATATTTAGTGAGTAGAGTTTCGATACTATGGAGTCGCAACGTGTTTTCCAATTTAGACAACAATCTATGTGGAGACCTAGAAATTTAACACAAGATGTATGAAAAAGGCATGAGATGTCCTCGTTATCGGTAATTTTTGAATTATCACATGTTTTCTGTTCTAAACCTCATATACTGTGTTTCTATGTCGTTTAAGTAAAGGTGATTATAAGAAAATCGTGCCGAGATTTCACTGAAAGTTTTATTAGCTTTGTGTTCAAGAATAGTGTCAGATTTATCAGAAATGATCACTGATGTGTCATCGGCATAAAAGGTGAAATGATCATCATAAATAGACTCTTCTAATTCGTTAATATAGATAAGGAAGAGTATTGGACCCAGAACAGATCCTTGAGGTACCCCAGTCGAAGTGTTAGGTAACAACGATTTCACGTCTGTCTGGAAATTATTCACATCTGTATTTACTATAGAGAAATGTTCCGATCCAACTGAGTGCCGCATTATTAATACCACATGTTTTTAATTTGTAAGCATGAACTTGGTGATCGCAGAAGATTCCAACTGGGTAATCCATGTTGATCTGACATAAATTTATATCGATCCAGGTGAAATTTAAGGCGCTCTAAATAAGCACATTCTAACATTTTTGAAAATACCGTTGAATCAGTCACTGGTCTATAATTATCTGGATCATTGACATTTTTATATTTCCAGTGTAGTGGAATATAATTAAGTATTGTAGAAATAGAAAATAAGTATTTATTTTCCCAAAATATCCCAAGATATCGTAATTAATAATCAATTACCATAACGACCTTATTAAGGGTAAATCGAATCAATAGTTATAAAACAGACATCTCTTTTTTTGTGGATTGGAATGACTTTTCCAACTTTCAGATTATCAGGAAATACCCCACAGCAGAATGAAAGATTTATTAAGAAAGTTAAAGGTATGATAATGTAGGAGAGTATTTTCTTCACAAGAAAGTTGGGAATTTCATCCGCACCATTGGATGACTTATTTTTCAATTTTGTATGAAGATCAAACAGCTCAGATTCAATTAGTGGATACCGAAAAAAATTTCCACATTTCATATTGAGCTCATTTCTTTCATAATTATCTGAATTCGTTATTTTATCTAGTATACGTAAGGGCGCTTGTTGAAACTGTTGATAGAAAATGTTACTCACAGTGAAGGGGTCATCAATAATAACATCAGGAGAACTCTTAACAGAAATATTTCTGGGAAAGGTATTTTTATTTGATAAGTCAGGCCTTATTCATATTTTCCGAATTCATTATTTTATTTTGGTAATGCCGTTTTTTGTAACGGATAACAATTTATTGTGTTTTTTTAGCAGCTAAGTTAATGTCTGGACTCTAGGATTCCTCTTGTTGAAATATGTAACTCCTTCAAGTTCGTAGATGATTGATTTCCTCAGTTATCCACGTTTTGTTATCAGAGTGATTAGATAGTTTCTTAGATTTGGGATGTAATGGATAAAATTGGTCCAAGTATGGAACCTTAAGGAACTCCACCATTAATGCTCTTCAATTCCGAATAAACAAATTTCTTACTATCTATTTTGTGAAACTCAAATTTTAATATCTCTTGAATGAAAATGATGTGATGTAACAAATATATGTGTTTCACCACGTCAGCGTCACTTGTATTTTGTTCATCCATAATGTCTATTTTTGATAATTGTGAGTCTTACTGTAATCATTCCTATTCAAAAAGTATTTGTTTCAGTTTACTTTCATTGAAGTATTCAATTTCGAAATGCGTATCATCAGCATATCGTTTTCTTGCGGTTGCAACCGGCGACATTTTAGAACTTTATACACCGGATGGTCGCTTTACTGGAGTTGAAGGAAAATAATCGATGGGTAATAGTATCATGGGAATCGGCGCCGTTTGTTTCGATGGTCAGGAAGTCGGTTTTTAACGATCTACGAAATGTATAAATATAAATAAATGTTTAAATAGTTATTGCCAAAGTCAAGCAACCCCATTCAGGCATCAGAAGCAGAAGCATTAAATGATAATTTGAAAAAAACATCTCTGTTGTGGTACATTCTCTGGTTTTAAAAATGGTTTTATATTTTCTGAATGTTTGTTATCGAATACTCAGTCAGGTAACAACCAATTATGTTGTCAGGACATTTTGTTTATTCATTATTATGCATATTATATCACAGAATTATTTATTGCAGACATTATTCGTGGTCTGCATAGACCTACCCTATACTGATGAAGGGCAACACCCCGTTTCAATGAACATTTCCTTGCAACAAACAATCGCAGAGAAAGCCTTGTGGAACTCAGCACGGAAATTCACCGGATGTAATTCAAGGTTCGTCGTGGTATTAGCCAGGAAAGTAGTTGGTTTCTGATGGATGTTCGACCCAAATATTCCTATTGCATCGGATAATTGCAATGAAAAATAATTGTGCTTAGCAACAATAGCAACCCCTGAACAGTTTGCCATAACTATTTCCTGGTTCTTCAGTATTAATAAATATCTAGTCCGCTCGAGTGAGAGCAACTTTCAATGTTTAGGTCCTTTTAATCTGCGTTTTCTGGATTGCGAGGAAATCATGCTTATACGACACCAGCAAAGACATATTGTGGCGAAGCTGCGGGCGAAGCCAGACCTGAACGCTCACGCAGACAGCGTGTGAGCGCGAAAGAATCTGGTCGAATCGAAGAACGTTCCAAAGGCTTACTAGAAATATCAAGAGCGTTCGGCGAAATGAACTGTGTATATAAAAAGAACCACGCAGCAGTGTTGGACAGTCAGTGAAGCAGAAGTCGAACATAATTAGTCCAGAGATTGTTATATAAATTAGAGTATTGTGTTGAAATTATTGAAGCGTTGTATTTCGTCAAATAAATTAGACTTCAATTATACTACAATATTTTCACAAACTTTCATGTACGAGAGAAAAAAATTAAAAACAAAAATCGGTTTTTCGCCATTTTGACGGTTAATTTGAGATTATGTCAAAAAGTGTTGTATACAAAAATTTTCGATTTTTTTACTATCTACAACTTTTTCATTGAGTATTTTTCGCTAGGAGGTCATGTTTTGCCGCAAATCGCAAAAAACCGTTTTCAATCCCTACTGCACAATTTTTTAGTGTTCAATTTTTTTTTGTTGGAACCTCAACACCATTCTCCACCTGGTCCTTGCTTGTGTTTTCTTCGGCCAGAAATACTAAAAATAAAAATACTCGCCTGAGTATATCTGGAGGCGAAGTTCACATAGGCTCCGCCCACCAGTGCCTTTACTTCGCCAATTTTACTTCGCCAATGGGCGAAGTAATTGTACGGTTTTCCTATGAATGAAGCTCAAGTTGACTAAGAAGTGAGAAAATTCAGTCATCCAGCATCCGGGAGCCACCGAAGTGCTCGGATGTTGTTACAGAGTAATTCTTTAGAGTGGTAGCCTGGATGGCTCACACATTTACAATTATTTCTACAAGTATTTCTGGCATGGGTCTGAGCAATCTTCATCCTGGCATATTAGTAATGGAACCTCGTTGGGAACACCAACAAATTAGAAAAGAATTCGTTTTAACATCTACGTGTTACTGCTGCTGACTGTTCCAAGTAGAAGAAGAGTTCCGGAGTTGCTGGATATTTGCGACAATGCTGTACTTGGAGATGCTGAGCTAGCCTGAAGAGGCGAAACATCCTCCACCCAAGTGCACGCATTTGTTGACACCTGTTAATTTCTTTCCTTATTTTTAACGTTCAAAATTCGTTTTGGCACCAGCCTAAACTTCAAAAAACTATACAAGTTTTGTGTTATCAGATACGTCAAAAACGGTGTATGTCAGGTTCATTTCACCGCCATTCGTGTCGTCGCAATTTCGCAGAGCTCTTCTCTTTCACATTCCCCGCGTTCCAACAGATATTGATTTTCCTTCTAGTCCGTTGCAATGCTACAGCCGAATTGCCAAGTATATGTGGGAAATTCATTTATCCGTATAAATGTATTGATACATCGCTTTAAATGACTAACAAACAAGCAAATAACTGGTTATTTTAGTCTTGCGTAGGAATATTTGTTGAATTGTATTCTATAGGATGTCCTTCCTTAGTATGCACGTTGAACTTTTACTTGAATTGTGAGTATTCAAAGCACTGCTGTTTGTGTTAAGAGGTTATAGGTTCAGACTTGCTCAACTTATTACAAAGATGAAATTTTGAATATATTTTTAATGGATTCTGCAGCGTGTAAAATCTCTGTTGGCAATTTTCTTTTCTTTTTTGCTGATTTTTTTTATTCTAAAAAAAATATTTAAAGTAGACAAAATTCAAATGGCTTCTTTCTCGTGCCAATATAAATTGTCGTGACGTTCTCTCCCGATAATTCCGAGCAACCAATATATCATTGCCGTTTCACGTCACAATCAACCCGATTAGAATATACCCTTTGGCTAATTGGGCTCGGGAGAGTACGTGCGATATTTCCTCTACCTCAGTGGAGTACTGACTTACGTAGGTAATTTTTGCTTAATGCATGGCGTATTTCCTGCGGCCTGGAAGCTTTCTCACATTATTTCGGTTCCAAAAAATAATCATCCCACCGAAATTTTACACTTCAGGCCAATAAGTATATTGCCAACATTATATATAATATTAGAAAAAATTATTTCAACCCAGTTCAAACTATAGTAGTAGTAGTAGTAGTTCTTTGGGGAGGCCTCAACCGCAGCCAGGCAAGTAGGCCCTCATGGACCCTTTTTGCCATCCCCTGTTCTCCACTTATCTACATTCATCCTCCTTGTTGTCCTTTTCGAACCTTTGTGACCTCCTAATGAAGGTCAGTATGTCCGACCACTCCAAGTTGATTAGTTCCTCTTGTTGGAGTTTGTCATCTCCGAAGGTTCCAAATCTTAGCCTCCCGTATGCCTCACACTCGCCGAGGAAGTGAGATGAAGTTTCTTCATACCTATAAGTGATAGGTGTCTGCCTAACTTGTTATGTCCTGTTAGTATTCCTACAAGGAGGCGTAGTGCTTGGCGATTTCTGCCTAAGAGCCATGTCGTCCTTGACTTATTGAAGCCGGCCACGAAGTCGGTGTTATCCCTCCAAAGTTTATTCAGCTCTTCTTCTGCCCACTCGTCGAGGGCTGAAGAAGTTTGGCTTCTTGCGATGCCTAGTACAGGCTCCAGTCCACAGAACGGCGCTGCGGATCCGGATCTGGCAAGTCCGTCTGCCACCTCGTTTCCGCGCACCCCTCTGTGTCACGGGACCCATAACAGCTGAACTTTCTTCATTTCAGCTAGCTTCTCGAGCGCATCTCCGCATTCCTGTACAAGCGCAGAGCTTGGTTTAGGGTGGCAGACGGCTCTGAGCGCTGCCTGACTATCCGAACAGATATAAATTCTCTGTTCGGATCCATCTTTCACTTCTTCTCTCGTAGCTACGGATAGGATGGCGAACACTTCAGCTTGAAAAACTGTTGTATATCTGCCCAAAGCGTAGCTCTTTCGTACGTCTCTTCCCTCCAGGTAGATTCCGGCACCCGAAGCCTGTTTGTCAGTTAGACGCGAACCGTCCGTGTAACATATTAGGCTTCCTGTGCTAAACTCCGCCGTGTTTCCTTCTCATTGTTCTCTCCTCGGAATAGTAAGAGTATTCCATCGCAGTCTGTCTTGTGCGCTTTTCACTCTGAGGGCAGAGATAGGGATCTCCTGTTCCGCCCACTTCGCGATTTCCGCATGACATATCATCGCTCCTTCGTTCACCCAGACTCCCGAGTCCCGCATCCTCAAATGGGCTGCCATTGCCTCCTTCTTGATCCAGACTGGAAGCGGTGGCAGCCTCAGCAGTACCTCCAACACTGCGGTTGGAGTCGATCTCATTGCGCCCGTTATTACCAAACAGGCCAACCTCTGAACCTTGATGAGTTTTCGGAGTTTTTTAGGAATTACCTGAGTTATCGCTCTCAAAAAACAGTGCTTGACGAAGATTTGGTATCTACCAGTAGAATAATTACGCGAGGTGTACCCCAAGGGAATATACTTGGGCCTCTGTTGTTCTCCATATACACGTCGGATTTTCCATAAAGTATCGAACTTTGTACCACCCACCAAAATGCGGATGACACACAATTGTATTTATATTTTCAATCAATGATGTACACGTTGCGTGCGAAAGAAATCTCTGATTTTTTGAGCTACATTTCTGCACTTTCAAATGTGCATGACCTCATTCTCAATGGAAACAAAACTCAATTCATGATCTTTAGTAAAGACAAAGAGGCTCTTGCTGCTAGTCCGCTATTTGAAATTAAGATCAATGATTCAAGGTTCGTAGCATTAGATAAATGTAAAAATTTGGGCCTTCAGATGGACAATGAATTAAAGTTCAATGGACATGTGAATTATCTTGTACAGAAAGCTTATGGAAAACTTAAACTGCTCTTTATGCACCCTGTGTACTGAGTACCGGGTTAAAATTGAAACTTTGTGATTCTCTGATTTTGTCATCTTTGGCGTACTGTAACATTGGCCTGCTCTGACCTACAGAGATAAAAATAGCTTACAAAAATTACAAAATTCATGCATTAGATATTGTTTTGGCCTTCGGAAATTTGACCACATCAGCAATGTGTTTCGCAGATCAAATTGGCTCAGTCTTGATGAAAGATTCACCCTCCACATGGCTTGTCTTATCTGTAAGGTCAACAGGTTTCATACCCCGAGATATCTCTATTCTAAGCAGACCCACAGTCGAACTACTAGAATTTGTAATCTATACAATATACCCGCCCACTACACCGCTACGTTTCAAAAATCGTTCTCTTATGTTTCAGTAAAAATATTCAACTCTGTTGCTGAATATATAAAAAACAAAAATACACTATTCTCTTTCCGAAAACATATTAAATCCCACTTACTATCTTTTGAGAACAAATTAGTAGTTTTTGTTGTTGGAGTTTTATTATATTTTGTTTTGTTAGTAAATAATAGTAATTCTTTTGTTAATATCATCCTTATCTTTAGCACCTGTTATGTATTGATTTTTAAGGTGGTTGGTATCTTGGGGGGGGGGGGGGTTATGTGGAAGAACGACTATGTTGAACATCGCCTCCTAAGCAAGGGTAGTCTATATTAAATTTTGTATTTGTAAAAGAAAAATAAAGACCCATTATTATTAACACATTCCCCCCTGACCGTTATTCTCTACTTTCAAACAACCGTCAACATGTTTTCTAATTCCTAAGGACGGATAATGTATTGCAAATATTTAACGGATAATTGTTGTAGTCGTGGCAGATGTTAAGAATTCGTTAAAACGACTGCTCGTAGCCGATACAAAAAGTGTTTCTTTCGAAGAATTTCGACTATTGGTATGCAACAGCCAGCAGCAGGCAGTGTGGCTTTTACATGACTTCCGTTTTCTTGCTTTTTGTATAAGCACGCCGCCAGCGACAGAAAATACATTCCTGTATCATTCCAAACCATATTGCAGAATAAATTGATGGATTATTGCAGAATTTCAGGGCTACGTAAATATGCATACGCGAAATATTGATTATCTATATACTTACTAAATAATTTGATATTTTATTTTATACTCTATTTTTTAATGAAAAAAAAAACAGATTCTTAGAAATCATTAGATTTTAAACCTCAGTATAAACTAGAGGAGTTCAAGTTTGAAAAACTCTTTTTCAACGTGTTTAATAATGAAAGAAAGCTACTTATTTTGTTTCCAAAAAAGAAATCTCACATTTTAAGTTCAATGATGACAACAGATGATAACAAAGATATCAAACCCGACAAGGAAAAATTCAACTGACAAACCCTGATTTAGCAGGACTGCTCCAGAACTTCAAGCAGGCAGCAACCATCGATGGTGCAAAAATCCGGGCTCTGAGACCAGATCAAGCAACTACACATACCCCCATAAAGCTAGCAGAACCACTTTGGAGTTTTCAAATTTTTTTTAGGCCATTATTTCAGGATAATTTTAGGCTAATTTATTACCCTATTCCCAAATTTTTTGCTCTTCAATTGTGAGAGATATCGCGGGATCTGCTAGCTTAACGTTAAGCTGGCAGAACTAAACCGCCAAACGAATGATTATGAGAAGTATAAGCACACCATAATTTTATGCTCACGTTTGAATCTATCGCCGATTCTTTGGAATGCGTTTTTTAAAAAAATGCCTGGGTTCTGCTAGCTTTACCGTTAAGCTAGCAGAACCCAACCATAAAGAAGCAACTCAGAACAAATCCAGTTGGACAGTAGTTTTAGGCTCTATTCATGCTAATTTATTACCCCATTATATAGTTTAGCTCTTCATTTGGAGGAGAAATCGAAGGCTGTGTTAGCTCAACACTGAGCTGAAAGTACCAAAAGGCTAACCGAATCGTTATGGAAAATCTGATCGGACCACAATTTTAGGCTCACATTTGAACCCATCGCCGTTTGGAATGCGTTTAAAAAAAATCCTGGGTTCTGCGTTTGAAAAAAAATCCTGGGTTCTGCTAGCTTTACCGTTAAGCTAGCAGAACCCAACCATAAAAAAGCAACTCAGAACAAGTACAGTTAGACAATAATTTTAGGCTCTATTCAGGCTAATTTATTACCCAATTATATATTTTTTCTACATTCATGCAAAAAGCAAAACTTTATTGAACTATATTCAGTAGAAAAAGAAGTTCTTTATTGCACTAGTGCAATAAAGTTTTTATTGCACTCATCTGTCAGTCTACTTCAACGTGCTGTCATCATGACAAACATAAACGTTTAAACCTACTACATATTTAGCAGATATTCTGTGAGATTGGCAATAGGTACTTCACTACGAAATATTCATATTGAAAATTGCACCAATTGTTCATTCAATTTCAACATTGAGGTAAAAATAAAGTTTGAGTTAAATTGTTCGTAACGTATTAGTTCCTGTTTCATTGCAAATCGATATTAATAATAAAGTATTCAAGTTGCGCTTTTCATTTTCCTAGACCTAGTGCCGCACCTCAATAAATCATTTTTTGCTTTTTGCATGAACGTAGAAAAAATGTTGAATGCAACTCGTGCAAAAATTGTTTATTTCACGTCGAGTGCAATAAACATTCACTTTTTGCACTTGTTGCATAAATAACTATTATTGCTCTTTAGTTGGAGGAGAAATCAAAGGCTGTGTTAGTTCAACAATGAGCTGGCAGTACCAAAAGGCTAACCGAATCGTTATGGAAAATCTGTTAGCACCATAATTTTAGGCTCACGTTTGAACTCATCGCCGATTTTTTGGAATGCATTTTAAAAAAATCCTGGGTTCTGCGTTAAAAAAAAATCCTGGCTTAACGGTAAAGCTAGCAGAACCCAACCATAAAAAAGCAACTCAGTACAAGTACAGTTAGACAATAATTTTAGGCTCTACTCAGGCTAATTTATTACCCAATTATATATTTTCTTGCTCTTCAGTTGGAGGAGAAATCAAAGGCTGTGTTAGCTCAACACTGAGCTGGCAGTACCAAAAGGCTAACCGAATCGTTATGGAAAATCTGATCACACCAGGGGTGCAATTACGAACACTCGATCCGTAGTAAGTTTGACATATGTCAGATTTTATCAATTATAAAAACGAATACAATTCAAAATATATTGCAACTTGAGTCGATATGAATGGTCTATATGGTAGATGTAATTCCATTCTATCTCAATTCAAAGAAATTTCATAATTTCGACTTCGTTTCGAATCGGGAACAACCATCGTTCTAGCCTACGTAACGTGACAGCTCTCTTATCGAGTGTTCAAAATCCCACCACAGGCTCATTTTAGGCTCACCTTTGAACCCATTGCCGATTCAAGTGCGCCAGGCGATGCAGAGCAAACTTTGAGGGCCGGCAGTCACTAGAAAGCAACGGCCTTGAGGTGGCAGTCACCCGGCAATGGTCTTTGAATGTGTTCAATGACGTCATTTCCGATTTTCATTCACTTCGCGATGAGTCGGATTTTCAAAATTTTTGTTAACCTGTTTTTGATTGGCAGTCACGGCTTAACAACCGTTTTTTCTATGTATAAACGAATTTGGAAACGGATAAAATGTTAATTACCTTCTTATCAGCATTGGATTAATATACTATACTATAATCTGAATATTCATAAACATTCAATGAAATGGACTTACTTTCCTTCCGATAGTGACGACATGAAAAACTAGTGAATCTTAAATTGCATCTCCTCAGAAATTGTTCAAATCCATATACGCCACTTAGTTAATTCGACGACGAAACGATTATTTTGACAACTTTTTTCTCAATTATAATTACACGAGAGCTTTTTTTTTGTCGAAGTAAACTTGACATGTATTAATGAGAATATTGTTGCCTGGCAATTTAACGAAAAAAACTGCCCCTGAAAAATTACGAGTCCGTAGGACGAGTAATTTTTTCTGGCAGTTTTTTGAGATTTTTGCTGAAGTGTTCCAATCCGTTTTGACTGTACTTTCTTTATAGTCTTCACCATTATTCTTCATGTTGAATGCCCAGTCACATATAATAGAAGCTAACTCTTCAGTGGAAGTTTCTGCAATGAGTTCATATTTTTTTCCAAACAAAACATCGTAAATTATCGCCAAATTGACGTAGTTGAATTCACAGTATTGCGAGGCACGTTATTATGATGGCCTCTTCAATTTCTCCACTCGAGGAATGTCCAAATCGCGACATTTCCACAAATAATATACTTTTCTGACAACGCAAGTTTGAGAAAAATTGACAAAACGTCATTAAAAATTTGTTTACAATGCTGGTTGTCATGCTTTCAAAAGTTAGGTTCCGTTTTGTCGCTGGAAAAGTTTGAAAGTTTATTTGCCAGTCTTGGAGATACAATGTACATAATACATATTACATATACCGGGTGGCTACGGAAGTATTGCCTACGGAATATCTCAGTTATTGTATGAAGTAGGTTTGTGAAATTTGGAGCGTCGATATAATGACATAAGAGCTAGAATTTGAGTATATTGACATGTCGAAGTTAACTTCCTGTCTGACCGGAAGTAACATCAACTTTCTTATTTTAAATGGAAACCCTATTTTTTTTCTTTTCGCTTTATTCAGCATTCAATTCCCTTTCTAATGACATATCACAAGTTGGTATCTAACCAGAAACTAGATCAGAAAAAAATTATTATTGAAATTCACCGAGTAGGCCGTGGAAGCAAAATGAAAGCCAAAAATTGAAAAGTTGGCTATGGAAACCATACGTCACTTGATAACAGTTGCTACTACTGTGATATTTTATTTTCTTTCATTCGTCGGCGTTATAAAAAGCCGCCAAAAAAAATATTGGAAAAATTGGGAAAAAAACAATACTCTGTAGGTCCATAACTTAAATAGGAACATACAACTTTTTCTTGCCTGTACTATTCAGCATAACCATTCCTTTCTAATGATATAATAGAAAGTAATTTTTTGAAATGAAATACCAAAAAATCCAATTATTATTCTTCAAATAACGAAAAAACAGATTTATCGAAAAAAAAAATTCAAATTGATAGGATTAAAGATAAAATAAATTCAAAACAAATACATTTATTGACTTTGGTGATATTTTCATGTAAAACGTTTCTCAACATTTTGGGCGTGATATCCTGGAAAGCTCTACGAATTTTTACTTCTAGCTCATGTAGAGTTGTAGTCTGTGTGGAATACACCCTATTTTTAAGACGCCCCCATAGAAAAAAGTCGCACGGAGCAAGATCAGGTGACCTTGGTGGCCACCTGACTGGACCATGGGTTGTTATAATTCTCTCTTGAAAGCGATTTTGAAGATAATTTCTCGCTATTCTTGAATTATGCGGAGGGGCGCCATCTTGCTGGAAGTACATTCTCTCAGTTATTTCCGCTGGTAGGTTGTTAATGAATTCCGAAATTTCATTCGTTAAAAAATTAAAGTATCTCTCTCCGGTTAGTTGGCCTTGAAAAAGAATGGGACCAACAATATGAGTTCCAACTATTCCTGCCCAAACATTCACACCAAATCTCTCCTGGAAGCCGCCTTGTCGAAACCGGTGCTCGTTTGCTATCGCCCAGTACCTGGAACAAAAGACCGTTCACACTTTTAGCACTTTACACTTCGACTATCGACAATAATCCAAATAAAGTACAGTACCTACCTTGTATTATTCCTGTTAAATAATCCATTGTTGGTAAATCTTGACTCGTCCGTAAACAAGATATAATAGTTAAATAGGTGATTCTCAGCATTTTGTCGAAGAAACCAATTACAATATTCCAGGCGCCTTTCACCGTCATTTCCATACAAATCTTGATGCAACTGATACTTGAAGAATTTCAATCGATGTTTTTTCAAAATTTTCCTAGCAGAGTCCTTACTTATAGCTAATTCGGCGCCAATCTGCTTTGAGGAAATTGTGCTATCATATTGTACTAAAGCTAATACATTAATTTCAGTTTCCTCATTAATAACAAATGCTTCTTGGTCTTCGTGAACATCAGGCTCAGTTCTTAATTTTTCTTCATGCCACTGGAAATACCTTCTTGACGGTTGCTGCATCCCTGGATATCGCTCTAAATACAATCGTTCAGCGGCATAAGAATTTTTTAAACATTCACCATAAATGAGAAGCATGTCAATTTGTTCGGTTCGTGAATAACGGGGCATTTTTTGAATATTCCACTAACTGATTTCGATTTCCAAACCCTTTTAAAATGGCAGAATCAAAAACACTACTTCGAACGTCAAAATAATATGGATAGCAGCGTTCGTGACAGCTCTCATTTCTTTTTTTTTTCATTCCAAAATACATCTTAACTAGCCTACTTGTTAATATTTTGGTTCGAATGATTATTGCAATGGAATGATTATTCTGAATAGCATAAACATCGTCCATAGGTAGATATTAGAATATCTATGGACGATGGCACAGACCAAGTACGTTTATGTTCCTATTTAACCTAGAACCTACAGGATATAATTTATCATTCCACATTATTTTTAATTTTATTTTTGCGTATGGCGATAATCTGTTTTGTTATTTGAAGAATAATAATTGGATTTTTCGGTATCTCAGTTCAAAAAATTATTTTCTATTATATCATTAGTTAGGAATGGTTATGCTGAATAGTACAGGCAAGAAAAAGTTGTATGTTCCTATTTAAGTTATGGACCTACGGAGTATTGTTTTTTTCCCAATTTTTCCAATATTTTTTTTGGCGGCTTTTTATAACGCCGACGAATGAAAATAAAATATCACAGTAGTAGCAACTGTTATCAAGTGACGTATGGTTTCCATAGTCAACTTTTCAATTTTTGGCTTTCATTTTGCTTCCACGGCCTACTCGGTGAATTTCAATAATAATTTTTTTCTGATCTAGTTTCTGGTTAGATACCAACTTGTGATATGTCATTAGAAAGGGAATTGAATGCTGAATAAAGCGAAAAGAAAAAAAATAGGATTTCCATTTAAAATAAGAAAGTTGATGTTACTTCCGGTCAGACCGGAAGTTAACTTCGACATGTCAATATGTTCAAATTCTAGCTCTTATGTCATTATATCGACGCTCCAAATTTCCCAAACCTACTTCATACAATAACTGAGATATTCCGTAGGCAATACTTCCGTAGCCACCCGGTAAATATATATAAGTAATGCACAAAATTCATAAAACGTACAACGATCACTTTTGAAAAAAATGCAAAAACACGTCAAACTGGTTTTTTTATTCCGCATCTTTTGATATAAGTTACAAAAATAACTCGTCAAAGTTGGTTTAATAGACTGTTTAGTTAATTGAAAAGTTATTATGAAACTTACGTTTATTTCGTTTTTTATTCATTTTCTCGTTGTTTTTCTTATGTGAGCCCTACTACAACTATTTTTCCCTTGTGTAAAAACACAAGCTCTATCACATAATGTAATGAAAATCTTAGCTTCCCATTAAAAAAATTTGTTGATGACGTCACAACTTTGACAACTTTGACGTGTTATTTTTGTAACTTATGTCAAAAGATGCGGTATAAAAAAAACAGTTTGACGTGTTTTGGCATTTTTTTCAAAAGTGATCGTTATACGTTTTATGAATTTTGTGCATTACTTTATCATATAACCCTATATAATATTACTGATAATATCTATCCTACATAAAGTACAAACTTAACTTATTTATATTAATTAATGGTTGAGGTGATCGCATCAGCTTCACAAGACTTAAGTAGTCTGTGCGGGAAGCTGTTGCGATTGTTACTCACAAAAATTTTGTTTGTTCCGGTAGTGGGTATGATACAGCTCTGGTTGATAAGTCCCAAGTGGCATAATCACAAGGTAACATATACCTGTGCGTGAAATAATGAATGCAGGTATTATCAAAAGGAAAAAATATGTAAATATGAAGAGTATATAGGTATTCAAAAATATGAATTACTGATGTATGAAGTCTGTTGGCAGAAACTAACTAACTTGAATGTACAAATATGATATACTGGAAAAAATATTATATTACTAAATTACAACGAATTAATACTAAAATTCAATCCGAAATATCCATGTTACTTAGCATGTCAAAATATCGAGTCAACATTAGTTTTGCTGAAATATTTTGTGATTTGTTTTCCAAATTGTGCAGAACTTCGTCCCCTCAGATTGCTTATTTTTTCGGGAATTGTGTTGTATATCTTTGGAGCCATGTATACAAATGATTTTTGTGTTGAAGTTTTATGGGCAAATGGTGTACGCATAATCAATTTGCCTCTTTTGTTATGGGTTAGTTGTGTGTCGATATGCAGCGAGTTTTTGTATTTATGTAACGATTTACTAATACTGATACAGCATTGTTGTCTGAAGTTTGGTACGTTCAGAGACTCGAATAATGGCTTGGAGGTTTCAGTTCTTTTTGCTTTGAAAATAACCCTGACGAAGTATTTTTGCAGTGTTATCAATGGGTAAATGTTAGATTTGTATGTTGTACCATAAATACAAATTCCATAGGACAGAACTGAGTGTACTAATGCAAAATATAGCATTCTTTTTATATGAAGTGGTAGTATGACTAGTTTGGGCAAACTTTTTTCGCTGTCATAATGACAAAACACCGCGACATATGGCATTTTTAGTGCATGAATTAAATTGTCATCTGAAAGGAAATCCTTCTACCTACTGCGTACAATCCAACTCTTAATAGCCACCCGGTATCGTGGCAAGGCAAACGAGCTCGAACAAAAAGTGAAGCCAGGCAGTGTGTTTTTAGTCTCGACGGATTCTTTTTTTGTGATCGTGTGGACCCAAGCGAGCGACAGCAGACATTCAGACAAACTCCGAGTGCAGCCGGGCAAGCGTTTAATGCACTCCGAATGCACTTTTCGAAGAGATGCCGTCGAGAAATCTTCAGGCCGACCGGAGGAGCAAATGCGTCCCTAGTCGAAACCAGGTTATGCTAGAGCGGAAAACGGCATTACTTTGGCTTTTGTAAACATCAATGTGTCTGCATGGGCGTTGTGAATGCGCCGAGAAGGACGACCAGCGGCGGACCGTGATCGAAAAAAAAAATAATGATAATGTATGAGATGATAAGCTAAATGAAGTCGTCAGGCGATACGCGAGAATCTGCGAGACCGGCAAGTCATTGACAGAACCAATTCAGGGTTACCGTTTTCGAATTACTGCAATCTACCAACATTCGGGTCACAGACCACTGACAAACTATAGTGTATTCACATTGTAAACACGAACGATGTAAACAAAATCACGTGAACGTCAAAGACAGATGAAAACAACTGATTCAAATTTTATGACAAACTTAATGGTGAAAACCGCATATCGATATCTATAATCGTTTATGAGTTACAGCGTGTTTTTCGAAAATGTACATTTACGAAAAGTTGCTGTAACTTTTTCTTGTCGAAAATTCCTTGTTTCTATAAAAACGTTTCCAAAGCACTTTGTTAAGGTAAACGCCCCAATTATTGACAGTGCTCCAGTAATTGACATTTGTTGATATTTTTCTCAAAAATAAGGTCATTGGAGTTCAAGTGAAGCAATTTCCATAGATAATCGGTAAGATTGGAAAATCTGGCAACCTTGTAGCTATTGGTCGGGAAATTGGGTGCTTTCATAGTTTGTTTATACTTGATGAAAGTTCAACGTGTCTGATTTTCGAAATAATTTTAAGTACATTGTTAAGGTAGGTCCATTAAATTTTTTTTTTCTCATTTTCGGTGTGCATGTTTATCGAATTTCAACTATTTGTTAGTATTTAGTAGACTGTGAAGTTGATTCTGTGTATAACATTCAATCAAAATAATTCACCTAACCCTACCTTTTCTGGAATGTCAATGACTGGATCAAGGAATGCATATGTGTACCAGTCATTGACATTGTGTGTCAATGACTGGTACATTGGTAAATATTGAAAGGTGAATGTCAAAAAGCACAATTGTTGTTATTGTTAAAGTTAGCTCTCCTAGAAATATGGGCTCGAAAAAATTTCTGGTTCCAGTCTTTGACAGGGGGTGTCAATTATTGGAACATAGATGTCAGTTACTGGAACATCAATTGTTACAGATGGCGCCAAGGCAGAAGTATAGTCATGATCAGATGAATGCAGCTCTAGAAGCTGTAGCAAGAGGAGTACCATATAAAAAATAGAGAAAAAGATAAAGGTGGAAGAATAAGAAAAGAAAGCGGAAGAAAGAAAACGAAAAAAAGAAGGAAAGCTTGCAATGATTTCTGTCAACGAAAAGAAAGAGGAAAGTTTCAGATTCTGCAAGTTCAGCTGATTTAGAGGAATAGGTAGAAAGCGGAGATAGTATCGATGATGTCAGCATCTATTCAGAAAAAGATTCAGAGAGCGATGAAGATGACGATAAACCGTTGAGTTATTTGATCACAAAATGGAAACATCATTTGAAATATGAAGACATTCGTGTTAGAGATTTTGTTTCGTCCAGGTTTAAGGGCGGAAAGAAGCAACCGCTTTTCTATAGATATGTCAGTGTAATTCAGAGACTTTACACAAAGAACGGCATCTTTCAAAGCAGTTAACGACAAGTCAAGTTTTCGTTTAGTAGAAAATGATATATCATCT
Organism: Chrysolina oricalcia; assembly: GCA_944452925.2. Taxonomy (NCBI): domain Eukaryota; kingdom Metazoa; phylum Arthropoda; class Insecta; order Coleoptera; family Chrysomelidae; genus Chrysolina; species Chrysolina oricalcia. The sequence goes on from OX101811.2 coordinate 68,879,163, forward strand.
ATCAAGTTTGAAGAAATCATCGAAAAATTACCTCAACCTGAAATTATTACTGTTGGTGACAAAATTAAATATATATTTACATATGAAATTGACATATTTGAAGCCTAACTATTTCAAAATGTGTTTCAATTTTTATTGTAATTGATTTTTTTTGTAAGAAGTTCATTTTCAATTACTAATTTGAATAAATGTTCTTTTTTTGCGTGTTAAGCATTGGTGTGTCAATAACTGGTACATCGAAAAAATCTGGTTGTCAATAACTGGTGCATCTAACATACATTTTTGATAAATTTTTAAAAATAAAAATGTGTTTTTTTCAATTAATCTATTTTGGTATATTGATTGTCAAAGTACAAACTACAGGAGAAAAAACATAAACTAAATCTAAGGTCATAATTATGACCCAAGGAATTGTTTCAATGCAATTTATTTCCTTAAAGTGTCAATAACAGTTGCGTTTACCTTACGTAGAATTCAATGGTGTAAGTGATTTATTTTTTGAAATAACAGTTCGATTGTTATTGATGGAAAAAAAAATTAATGAGACACCCTGTATATTTCAATAGAGCTTAAAATTACCTTTCCAGAAATATAGCACACTTGATATTTTGATAGAGTCATCTTTGAAATGCAGAGCTTTTATATTTTTTCATCTAGACTTTGAACAAGTAGGCTTTGGACGACGCGGCGATAAAACAAAAAGCAATTGCTCTGGGATCGTGAAAATCTGCTGAAATCTACTAAAATTATTGACTCTACTAAAGGACCCCGCACTTTGCTTATGGAAAAATGGCTTTCAATTAAATTCCCTGAATTTTTTGTATGTTGTAGATTTCGACTTCCTCGGCAAAAGTGTTCACAGGCCGACTAGTTTTCGATACAGGGTGTCAAAAATGAAAAGTGAAGCTTTCTGCTCAGAATTTTTAACAACTCCGAGAATTCGCTGATTTCCTAAATTTCAAAATGTGTGTCATTGAGATCTTCATATCTCAAATGTATCGAAATATATATATATATATATATGTTTAATTTTCACATATCGTTTTTCGCCTGTATTTAGTTATGAAAATTCGGATTTCAAAAGTGTTCTCTCACAGACATTCTACGTCACTGACACAATCCGACAACGTTGGAATCGTGGAGGCATTTGTTGATTAACTATTGTCAAGTCACTACTGTCATTTAATGTACGATCTGTCAGAGCTCTTACTGTTGATGGAAAAGGCTGCTGATATTATATTTACTATAGATTCTTGAATAACCGTTCACCGATATGGGACTCTTTTTATCGGTTCGACGGAGCAACTAGTATGAAAAAGTGGTAGCAAAAATTACCAAAATCTAAGTATGTTGTATGCTCGAAAACGGAAATAATCCGAAACTTACCTTGGGATGCTACACAACATTCAAGTCACAATTTTTTATTTCATCATTACTGTCGTCAATAGTAGCTACAGCAAAGTATGGTTTGCTTAATAATAATAATGAGGCTCTTTATTGGGTATGAAAAATACAACGAAAACTACAGTGGGACACCATAGTTTTTGTGCTTCGTACTTCGTGCTCAGGAACTATTCGGCACTTGATACAAATAGAACCCTACCTTTTCAGCTGCATATAAACCACATCATCATCATAGCCCGATCAAGCAGCCCTTTAAAGGATATTCATGCCATCAGAATGAATTCCGAATAAACAGAACTTTCTTCAACGTTTTCATACCTTTCATCTCCACTCTCGAATAGTTTGGATTGCGAGATAAAAATGCGTGAATCATTATATAATTTACGGGTGGCAAATTTCCACTGCTACTTTTAAAAAAGTTTTTCTCCATTTTCACAAGTTGTAAAAGTGATCTTCCAATAACAATTTCACGACAAGAACAACATAAACAATGTCAGCGGTTCCATTGTTGTCAGATTCATATCAGTACCACCAACTTAGGTCAACAAAAAATACTAGAATCTACTGAAGACATTCTACGTCACAAGAGCATACATATTCTAATTTTTCCTATGTTTCAAAGGCTCTAATTTTTTTATAACTGAATGTTGAGTTGATGATACCGCTATTCTTTATAAAGGTGAAACTTGGGAAAGCCTAAAAAATGAAGTAGAAACTGATCTAAGCATAATAAAAACATTCTTTGATAATAGATTACTCACGATTAACATCGACAAAACATATTTCCTCCCTTTTACAATATATGAGAATACTTTACCAAATTTTCAACATCTCACACTGCAAAATAATTTACAAATCACCTCAGCAACTAAAATGAAATACCTAGGTATAATGATAGATACACACATGCGATGGGATCAACATGTGAACTTTACTCTCAAGAAACTCCGTTTTGTCCTCTATAGATTTCGACAATTAACTGACATCCTCGACCTGAAACAGAAAAAAATGGTATACCATAGCTTGATGGAAAGTCATTTAACCTATGGTCTACTTGGATGGGGGGGGGGGGGGGCTATCAAAAACATACCTTCGCCCACTTGAAGTCATTCAAAAACGCTTCTTAAAAATGATGCTCTCTAAAAATTCAAGATTTCCAAGCGACCAATTATATAAAGAATCCGAAATATTAGACCTTAGGCAACTATACTATAAAAAAAGTAACACCAGACAATTCAAAAATAAAGATAAACTGGAGAAACTCACTCACAATTATCACACTAGGCGTCACATGCAATTCCAGTGCCCTCGGACACAGATCTATTGGACAAAAAAGTTATAATTATTTGGGTCCAAAATTATACAATAATTTACCTCTACATGTTCAGGAAAGTAGAACAACTTTCTCATTTAGAAAAAGTCTGGAAATGCAAATGAAACAAATCCCCTCGGAGCAAATCCACAATTTGATAAACTGATCGGAAATAATATTTCTGTCATTTATACTTGTATAATAAAGCGTTCCGTGTTTCTCCTTCACATTAGATCTCATACTTTGATGTAGACGTATATGTGTATGTTTGTGTATGTGTATATATTATGTGGATACAATACCATATTCAATCCATTTTCAGTGTTTTATATCCATGGCTCGATGATAATGTTTCATTTAATTGGTAAAGATTCTGATCCAACAAGTTACAAAACTCCTCGATACCAATTATTTTAATATAGTAACTCAGTCTCTTTATCTGCAATGTCCTTGTATTGCATGGATATTTAAAGTTTATTAAAATTTCATAATTTAGGTAAGGCAGTAGGTACTCTTGAGACAAATTATTTTTATATTATAAATAATACGGTCACTTAATCAACAACCACCCTTGTATTGTCTTATTTTATTTAATGCTAATTTTAATCATTTTATGTTAGACTTTTATATTTTTATAATTAGTGTTTTCATTGGTACACTTATGCGAACCGGTACTCTTCAGTCAAATTATTTTAATATCCTAAATTTTACGGTCACTTTATCAACAACCACCCTTTAACTTTATTCAATGTTAATTTTAGTCATTATACATTAGACTTCCATATTTTTATTATTATAAGTGTTTTTATTGGTACACTTATGTGAACCAACTCACTAACAAGCGAAAGCTTCAGTGAGTTAACTCCAGTGTTATATTGCTAGAATTCATTAAGATATATTTATTGTAAATTCCTTTGCAAATAAACACTATTATTATTATCATTATTATTATCTTTCACGAGGTGGGGAGCTAATGCAAAATAGTTTAAAAAAATAACATTAATTTCGATTTTGGAGTTTTAGGAAAATAGCGAATTGACAAAACGCCCATTTATTCATGGAATATCATGCCTGAACGATCGTACAATATCATCTGGATCTCGTATCCATTATATTTTTACGTTTCGTGCTCTACAACAGTCCAAGTTTCTTGCAAAATTGCGGTGTTTTTCAATGAATACCCTGTATTTCGAAAAAGAATCGGTTAATTTTCTTGAATTTTTGATATTATGTTTGATTTGAGGAGTCCGAGATATTGTCATCAATCTCAGCATAGGTCTCCGGACTCGTTTGTCGGCTATATACTTTTGAATGTACGGATTTTATTGATACCCGATATACTCCATTGGAGACCGAAATGGGCTATTTTCCAACAATTCTTGTTGAAAAATATGCGGGCTAGATTAGTGCGGTACCTATTCCAAAAATGCAATGCCTTATATACATGGTGAATGAAATGTTTTTCATTTGAAAGCCCTGTTTCCAAAGAAACTAGAGAAATGAATTGAAATGTACCAGAAGCAATAACCCTCTCAAGGTTGAGACTAATTCTACAGTATTTGAAAGCTATTTCAATTCAGATGGAGAAATATTTTATGATTTCTGTGAAATGTGCGGTTTCTACAAAATTGGGATATTTGGTACACAATGAACAAATGAGGTATTATACCTCCCAAAATTCTACAAGTCCGCGAAAAGAAATATGTACGTTTTGTGGTCATTTCTTCTTTGAACCAATTTTGAAATGTATTTGAATAATTTTTCGCACAAAATTTGATGAATAAATATAAATAAAGAAACTTTTTAAAGATAAGCTTTTATTGAATTGCACTGAGGAAGAAAAATTAATTTCTTTAGGGGTGTCAACTTATTCTATAACAGATTCAAAGACTTGAAAACCGCGATATAAGAGGATGGTTGGAAATAAGGTAACAGAAATTAATAGGCATAATACTTTCACAATTCATTTGTTCATTGTGTATCAATTGTCCCAATTTTGTTTCCACAGAAATCATAAAATATTTCTCCATCTGAATTGGTATAGCTTTCAAATACTGTAGAATTAGTCCCAACCTTGAGAGGGTTATTGCTTCTGGTACATATCAATTTTCTCTAGTTTCTTCGGAAACAGGGCTTTCAATTGAAAAACATTTCATTCACCATGTATATAAGGCATTGCATTTTTGGAATAGGTACCGCGCTAATCTATCCCGAAAATTTTTCAACAAGAATTGTTGGAAAATAGCCCATTTCGATCTCCAATGGAGTATATCGGGTATCAATAAAATCCGTACATTCAAAAGTATATAGCCGACAAACGAATCCGGAGACCTATATATGCTGAGATTGATGAAAATATCTCGGACGCCCTAATCAAACATAATATCAAAAATTTAAGGAAACTAACCAATTCTTTTTCGAAATACAGGGTATTCATTGAAAAAAACCGCATTTTTGCAAGAAACTTGGACTGTATATTTTTACTCACTCATATATACGAAATGACTATGCGACGTTCTCAACATTAAAGAATGTTTGATATATATATATATATATATATATATATATATATATATATATATATATGACATGCTCTCCCCTATCCGATTCCGAATCCGAACGCACTCCGACGCACTCCTATTTTCGAACCACACTGTGTATAAAAAAAAATGTCAGTAAACTTCGATCGAGATTGGGGAAGTTCATCCTGGCTCAATTGGATCTTTAATTCTCAGGAACGAACTTACACTGGTTGATTTAAAATTAATCGAATTGGATTTTTCTTTGTTCACCCTGTTGTAGAGCACGAAACGTAAAAATATAATGGATACGAGATCCAGATGATATTGTACGATCGTTCAGGAATGTTATTCCATGAATAAATGGGCGTTTTGTCAATTCTCGGAGTTGTTAAAAATTCTGATCAGAAAGCTTCACTTTTCATTTTTGACACCATGTATCTCGAAAACTAGTCGGCCAATCTTTTTGTGCCTGTGGACACTTTTGCCGAGGAAGTCGAAATCTACAACATACCAAAAATTCAGGGAATTTAACCGAAAGCCATTTTCCATAAGGAAAGTGCGGGGTCCTTTCTCCTGCATATTTCTCTTGAAAATCTACCAATTTAGTAGGCAACCTAACAAGATAAATTGTTACCAGTTTTAATGAAACTATGAGTATTAATTACTGCTTTTGATAGCTACTAGTAAAATGGTGCCTTTGAAAAAAGTATTCAGAATTTTTGTTTTGATATTCAGTTTTGGTGGACGCGCTGGGTTGCAGCCATTGACCGACAGATTTTGCTGACTATCAATTTTCAGAGTTTTACCCAATGAAAATTATGTCAGTGGTGAGCTTAAAAAATTGAAATTTAGCGATCGGGCGTGTGCTAGGCACATGGAAGATTCATTTTCCGTTTGCAGAAAAAAAAATCGTTATCTTTAATCTCTCGTTTATGGCATTTTAAACATTAACATATACAGTGCGTTCATAAAGTGTGGAAACGCTCTATTATCTTACGAGTTGATTATTTTCGGAGGAAAAACTCGCACAGGTAGATTTTGTATTTTAGTCTTCCACCTTTTTTTAGAAAAAAAATAATTTTTTCCCCTACCACCTTTCAAGATATGACGTCATCGATATTTTTTTAATTGAAAGGGTATATTTTTATGTCAAAAATTGAATGTCCATATTTTTCTGAGTTCAACCATACCACATACGTACTTATTACAATTTTCTGAGTATAAAGGAAACCAGTGTTCATATTTCTCAACATTCATTTGATTATTCATTTTGCAACGTAAACCTGAGAATTACTCAGTAATTAGTACGAGTATATTGCTACACTTGAATAGTAGGCTAAGCAAACATATGAAAGCCCTTAGCAACCAGACAATAAGTTCTTAGTCACCATTGCATATGTCACACTGGTTTTCTTTATACTCAGTATACTGTGATTCGAACTGTAAGATATGACGTATGTGGTATGGTTGAACTCAGAAAAATATGGGCATTCAATTTTTGACATAAAAATATACCCTTTCAATTTAAAAAAAATATCGATGACGTCTCATACCTTGAAAAGTGGTAGCGAAAAAAATAATTTTTTTTCTAAAAAAAGGTGGAAAACTAAAATACAAAATCGACCTGTCCGAGCTTTTCCTCCGAAAATAAACAACTCGTAAGATAATAGAGCGTTTCCACACTTTATGATCGCACTGTATAAGAATCTGATAGTGAAAAATCAAAGCCATAAGATTTGGACGTACTGAAAGGGTTGAAGGGCGCGACCTTGGAAAAAATTACTCGGATGCTGGTGCATTTTCTCGCTTATGACAATTGACAGAATGAAAGATATCGTTAGGAACCCAAAAAAAAATATTCTCATAAGCCAGTCAGCTGTTAAAAGGCCATAAACGAGAAAGTCTGCCGGAGAACAAAAAAAAAAAGAAAATTATACTCCTGAAAATTCACCTCTACCTCTGACCGGCTAATGGGAATTTTTTTTCAGGTTTCTAATAGTCCGGGAGCCAGTGACAGATTTCCATCACCAAGTTCCTATCAAGTGAAAATTAGTGGAATGCATCGTTATATTATAAAGCTTCGTGAACGTCAGCTGCGGTTCCGTGGGAGGGGGGGGGGGGGTGAGCGGTGGTAGCCTCCCACGCACAAAGAAAAAGAAATGTATTCAATTTTGTTTTCCTGCCTGAAAACATGTTAAATTATCGCTAAAGCAATATCTTGAAGAAAGAAAAAGTCAGCTGACTATAGCATGGTGTATTATACGACAGCTAGTTGGTCGAACACAAAAAAAATTGTACCTTCTATGATATCCTCTCAAATAAAATTTTACCTTATATTCGGATTGTTTCCGGGAAGGAGGACATAATTGAATATATTTTTTTTTTCGTTCGTAGGAAGCTACTGTGCTGATCATCCCCCCCCCCCCCCACCAACGGAATCGCAGCTGACGTTCACGAATCTTTATAATACGACTCTCTGATGCATTCCACTAAATATCGCTTGAGAGGAAATGACTGACCAAATTTTTACCGGGCTCCTGGACTATAACGATATCAAATTTCATTCTGTCGATTGCCATAAGCTAGAAAATGCATCAGCAACCGAGTGTTTTTTTTACAAGATAGCGTCCTTATTTCAACCCTTTCAGTACTTCCAAATCTTATGGCTTTGGTGTTTCTTATTTAGATTGTTATGTATGTTATTGTTTTGAAATGCCATAAACTACAGATTAAAAATTTTTTTTTTCTGCAAACGGAAAATGAATCTTCAATAATTATGCCTATCACATGTCCGATAGCTATATTTTAATTTTTTGAGCCTAACACTGTCATAATGTTCAGTGGATGGAATCCCAGAAAAGGGAAAATCAGTCAGCAAAATCTGTCATTACCTGACGGTCTATATAATTTTTTAGGGAGGGAACGAACCAAGCCATTGCTTTAAGAAATAACTAACTGAATTTACAGAATTAACTCATGTTATTTCATGGTTAAACTATCAAGAAAGTTTTTTTTTTCATTTCGGTGTGTACCTCCTAAACGGTAAGTGTTATCATGAAAATTGAAGCTTGTATATCAGGCATTTGTCGACATGAATTTCAAGAGTTTTTACTGCCTGCCTTCCTGCCTGTTGGACCGGGATCCCACGCCTATTTTCAAAAATCAGTGTAGCCAAATTAGCTTTTGGGGTTTCGGACCAAAGAAAACGAATCACATAATTATTTTCAAGCTGGTCAGATTGGTCGGTTATGCATGGAACATGCAAATATTGAAATATCTGAATGTTGGTACCCTAACTTCCGGAACGAAGGAAAACAAGGTGGAATTCGTTCCCGATTGATGGTAGAATTCGAGATGCTACTAGACCGGGATCCCACGCCTATTTTCAAAAATGATTAATAACAAGCTGAATCTTCCTGAGTAGCTTTTTCCTCTACGAAAATTCTCGATAGTGGTAGCTAATAAAGTGCGCAGGCGTCAGTCATGTCGATATGGTGAGTGCAAAATATTCATTAATAACAGTTAGTTTTTCAGTTGAACCTCAAGATAATTCGATAAAGTACTCGAAAAAACTTTTGTCCTACAAAATGGATGGTAGGACTGAAGTGTCCCCCACTCCCAACATGTACCGATGACATGGTCATAAAAATTCATTAATAACCAGCGGATTTTTTTACCGTTGCTTGATTAATATTTGTATAATTGAATGGTCATATTGTCCTACAAATTGAATGGTAGGTGTTCCCAGTCCTACGCTCCGAAATTGTCAATTCCACGAAAATGCTTGATATTAGTAGCTAATGAACTGCGTAGGCGAAAGTCATGTTGATTTGGTGAGCGCAAAAATTGTATTGCTAACTGTTAGTGTTACCCAAATCTGAAGCTCATGGCTCATGGTGAAGCAAACCAATTGAATTAACGTCATTTCAAGGCAGTAAAATCAATCTATTTGACCGTAAGCCACGGGCTTAACTAGCCTACAGATATTTCGATCATATCTTCTGAAATAAAAATTGATCAAAATACTTTTTCTACAAACGTCAAAAAATGACAAGGTTCGCGCATTGACAACAGTATGCGAAGTGGCACTTTTTTTCATTTTCATTCGTTACCATGACACCGTGCGCGAAGTAATGTGCGAAATATATTTCGCACACTGCATGTAAACTATATGGGATTTTCATATTCTAACCTATATGGTCCTCAACTCCTCAATCAAGCAAAAAACAAGAAATCGTTTATTTATTAATGTAGAACAATAATTAAGGCTTTCAAATTGCGAGAGATATTTTTCTGGCTTTATTTGCTTCACACCACTCTTTAAATTGCTGATATGCATTTTCATACTGCCGCCTCGATTTCTCCGGTAAAAGGTTGGAAATTACGGAATTGGCCGCATCTATCAAGTTAGGTGGGGTACTGCTTAGTTCATCGTCGCTCGAAATTTCCATTCTTTTACAATAATAAATATCACGCACGAAATTGACGCGAATAGAAAGTCACTCCAAAATAATTATCAAGAACTGTCACTTTGAAATAATTGTCAACAAATGCCATTTTATTTCCATAGTTACAGTAATTACTTGATTTGGAAAAATTATTTAAGCCAGTTCAATACTATTTTTCATAGTTATTACTTATTTTAGAACAATATTTTTGACGTTTGTAGAAAAAATTTTGTTTGCATCTCATGCGCGAAATACTTTGGTAATCTCGACTATTTTTTTTAACTCGGCTGCGCCTCGTTAAAAAAAATCAGTTCTCGATCACCAAAGTAGCATTTCGCTCACTAGATACAAAAATAACTATTGTAATTAGACACATTTATCCTCATTTCTGATATGATATTTTCTTGATCCTGCCATCCTCATTACGTTGTTCAGTTCACAGATCGATCCTATGGCCAGTTTTCGAGCTACAGGGTGTCAAAAATTCCATTACTGCTGTTTTGCGAATTATGAATCGATTTGATTTTTTGCTTTAATTCGAAATCGATTTTTTTTAGAAATAAACACATTAAATCTAATTTGTAGCTCCGTTCCTCCATTCGAATAAGAAATTATATTTCACAAAGGGTGTTGCATTACATAGCATGACAAGACACTGTTCAAAGATATAGATGAATATCAATACCATTATCATTTTTATTTCACAAACTCTTTGAAAAAGAATGGGTCTTTATCAATTACATCAGGATTCATATTATGATTGCTAGTTCAACAGTTTTCCATGTACACAGTGACAATTTGAATGCTTAAAAAGGCTATTTCTCAGAACCAAAATGAAATAATTACGAATTGTTCATATCTGTTACTAGGATATGATAATTGGCCACTTGACCCCCATAAAATATAATATCTCTTTCGAACTGGACTTTTTGAGGCCTCTGGAGATACCATACATCCTATTTTACCGTAGAGCAGAATTTCACAATTCGTCTGACCTCTTTGAAAGTTTTCAGTTATAAATTTCAACTCTTCAGACGACGATGTGGTGTTGCAGGTTTTTCCGGGTTTCCCTGCATCTGTTGAAGGGCATGCGACATCATTTAAGCCGCCCCGGAGGGCAGATTGGTTATTTCAATGTTTTTACTTTGTTATTGTTGTTTTCAATATGTTTATAAAAATTATGAAAGCTGAACAAAATTTCCCACTTATTTCATAAACTCTTCACGTAAATTATGATATTTTTGAATTGAACAAACAATTATACATTGAAAGTAACATTACTTCACGAATAAAAGTATATTAAATTAGCTAAACCACAATTTCAAAATAATTCTTTATTTCGAATAATTTTTGCAGGACTAGCGATACATACCCGTTTTTTTGTAGGACACTGTATTATTTAGGTGAAGAATACACTAACCTTTCATGTGTTATCATTGTCCTACAGTTATTAATACATTTTTTTTGCCATGCAATTGACAATTTCGGAGCGTAGGAATGGGAACACCTACCATTCAATTTGTAGGACAATATGACCAATCAATTATACAAATATTAACCAAGCAACGGTAAAAAAATCCGCTGGTTATTATTGAATTTTTATGACCACGTCATCGGTACATGTTGGGAGTGGGGGACAATTCAGTCCTACCATCCATTTTGTAGGACAAAAGTTTTTTCGATTACTGTATCGAATTATCTCGAGGTTCAACTGAAAAACTAACTGTTATTAATGACATTTTAGCACTCACCAAATCGACATGATTGACGCCTGCGCATTTTATTAGCTACCACTTTCGAGAATTTTCGTAGAGGAAAAAATTGGGCGTCTCGGCAAAATGAAGCTACTCAGGAAAATTCAGCCTGTTATTAATCAATTTTGAAAATAGGCGTGGGATCCCAGTCTATGTGTGATTTTTATGTATGATTACCTGAATTCAATATTGCGGCTCCAAGATAGCAGACGAGCTTTGTAATCATTGTTCGATTCGATTCAAAGTTGGTGAGTTGGTAAACGATGACCTCCAGCATTGTTCAGGAATAGTATCTTTCACATAAAAAAGATGTGCGAATAAAAGATTTTTGTATGAAAAGTGCCAAAAGTTCACTGTCAAAAAAGTTAGGACAATTTTAAATAAATAATAACAGCGTACGTAGCGCCATCTAAGCGCTACATAAAAATTAATACGAAATTATGATTCCTCACTTCAAAAACCCCGAGTGTCAAATTTCTCGCGGTAAATTAATTTTCTTCAGAAGTAAATTTTAAAAAAAGGAAAAATTTCAACACTCTTCATCTCCGGAACGAAGCATTTCTGGACACAAGTTTATATATTTTTTTTCCTTAACATTGTCTGAGGTATACGTCATTTGAATATATTAACGTGCTCATGTTACACCCTGTATACAGGGTGTTAATTAAGTACGTTGACAAACTTCGGGTGGTGATTCTTTGAAAGTTTTCAGGACGAAAAGTTCATATAAACATATGTCCCAAACGGCTTGGTTTTTGAGATACAGGGTGATAAAAATACATTTTTTTCAAGATTTTTTGGAGTTAACTTCGACATTTTCGACAATAATCAGTTCAAATTAGGCAAGTACAATCCATTCAATACTACGCACGATATAAAATAATGCATTTCTCAAATAATTCACAGGGTCCTCCTTTTTTCAGAGTCAAGGTTTGTTCAACCCTTGAGATTTTTTTTTCCGCAGCCACTGTCATATTATGAGAAAGAAATAATCAATATTATTTCATTTATCATCTTTTTGTTTAATCTCTGGAAGAAGTCCATTTTCACATATTTTTTTTTATATATATGTTTTTGTAAAATTTATTATCATGCCGTATGGTAAGTTGTTACAGATCATAATCACAATTACTATATTTCCCTCTCAATTCCAGGGCATTGGACATAGTACCCCCATTTAATTTTTGTTTGTTTGTAATTCATTAAAAGGAATTTTTCCTCTCCATGTAAGTAACTTTGGTTCGGTTGTAACTACATATAGGTAGCCCTTTCATATTTGTTGTAGAACTTGTATAAGGCTGAAGATGGATTCTTGCTGAATCCGAAACATGTACCCCCCATTAGTTTGATGTAGTCAAATTATTAAAGTTGTGGAGATGATTTTGTGATATTTCTTCCCACTTCATCTTTTTGTTTTCTTGAATTTTTTCATTTACTTGTACGGTTCAGGAGCTATAATGAAAATATTAATTTAAACATTTTCCAGTGTGGCATAACATTAGAAAATTTGAAAATTAAACATTTTCAATTATTGTAAATTGATGGAAATATTTTTTCAGAATTTGAAATATCTACCATGAATAAAAATTATAAAATAAAAAATACAAAGACAAGCTTTTATAAAATTTCTTGAAAAAAAATTATTTTTATCACCCTGTATCTCGAAAACCAAGCCGTTTGGGACATATGTTTATATGAACTTTTCGTCCTGAAAAGTTTTCTTCCTCCCGAAGTTTGTCAACGTACTTAATTAACACCCTGTATATAGTGCAATCCTTTTCAATTTATTTTGGTATTAATGGATTTCTCAGACCTTCGCAGTGTCTGACAAAGCAAACGTTTCAAAATGATGAATGAAGAAATCAGCGAAATCGAATTAAAAATCTTATTGGTAAGGTATACTTTTTACTCAAGGATAATTATCTTCGTGGTTGCGTTTGGCGTTTTTCTGTCTAATAAAAGAGCACACACACACGTGCTGTTACTTGAGGCTGTTGATTATTGTTCGTGATTATTGTTTAATGATTCGCTGTTTGAATACCGGGTGTGCCTTTCAGAAAATTATGTAGAAGACGGAAAACCTGAATGAAATAATGAAATTGTTTCACGTAGGTACATGATCTGAAACTGAAACTCACTTCTGAATCTTGTAGTATGTAAATTTTCGCTACTGTATTTTGTTAATTTTTGGAAAGCTTTAGAGCAATATAGTCTTCACCCTGTGGTGACCTACTTTCAATCAGCCTTAATGCAACATACATATATGTTTATAGTTGGTTGTCTAACGTCATTCATAGACACCTTACCAACATTCCCATGCTAAGTTCGATTCAAAAACCACATTTAATGATCAATTCACATATTACAAGTTGTCACTACCAGAAGAATAATTAATAAGTTCTGGATGCACCATCACAATAATTTATAACTTTTATATTTTCGACTTTTTCTCACTGAAACTGCGTACGTTATAGACCGGGGGATAGTGACAGATTTTGGATACGGTTTTACTCAGTATGCCATTTGGAGGGCAGTAATGTCCGTATATCCACGTGATAATAATGCATGAATCAAAGAGTCGTCGTAGGTTCTTCATATTGAAAAATAATAATAATATTATCGAAAAAATATGTGTTTCGGTACGATTCCAATCAGGTTGCCATGTGTTTTGTAATAAAGTAATAGACGTAAAATACTCGAAAAACCATTGGCATACCATCAGGATGAGCGGAGAATTCCTTTTTCCAAATACAATTTCACGTGACCATACCAGCCATTCGGACTCAACCTAACGGCCTGCCAATCGTTTTTCGAGTATTTTAGTTTTATTATTTCATCACGAAACACATGGCAGTCTGATTAAAATCGTACGCGAATAAAAATAATAATTAAAATTATTATTATTTTATTTTAAAATGAAGAACCTACGACTCTTTGATTCATGCATTATTATCATGAGGATATACGGACAATACTGTCGTACAAAAGGCATACTGAGTAAAATCGTGTCCCAAAATCTGTCACTATCGCCCGGTCTATTATAGTCCTATTTGTTTTTCTGCTTACTAGAAAGGTGTGATCTGTTTTAAGCTTTGCAAGTGTCATTCTAAAAATGATTAAAAGTAAATAAAAATTACTTTAAAGAAATATATATCATACTAACTTTGGCATCCAATTTTGTCTTCATCCGAATTTTCGTGCGTGCTTCATGTTCTGGTTATTGAGAAGGTTCATAATAAGTGTCTTCGAATGATTGTCTGTTTTAATTTTTTGGGTTCACTGTGATTGTAAACCAAATGTTTTGGTTGTTTTCGCTTTTTTTGTTTATTTTAATTTATTTAAACGAAACACATAATTATTTTCAAGCAAATATTGAAATATCTGAATGTACCCTAACTTCCGGAACGAAGGAAAACAAGGTGGAATTCGTTCCCGATTGAGGTAGTTTGATGGTAGAATTCGAGAAGCTACAGGTGTCTAGAAAGACAGGTGTTCCTGGTTTTGTTCGGCTGACGAATCCTGAATTTGTAAAGTGATTCTTTTCTGGATATTCCGTTCTACCCATCTCACCATCAACTCCAACATCCTGGCTTTTGATAGATGCCTATCGTTTATTGAAAACCTTGTACCACGCCAACACCTCTTTTTTCTACAAGATAAAACCTTACGCGGAGGTGAGTTTTCCAACTTCTCTTTTCATCGTTTTCATGCTATTAACTGTATAGAACAGTTATTCACTAAAAATCATAATAGGGTTGTTGTACCCGAAGGATTTTCACCCAGGGTATTGTCACGGTTCCTGTTCTGGTTAGGTATCTCCCAAGCTTTGGTTAAGCCCCACGTCTTCCTGTTGTGGATATTTCTGGTATTAGAGATCCAGTATGGCTCATTTGCCCGAAGTGGTTTCACCTGAAGAATTGCTGATTGATGACGTATATGATGAAACCTTCTTCATTGAAAGTCTTTGTAGATTCCCTTTCCTCATCACTCCATATCTGGTTGGCCTAGGATCGAGTCCTTTACGGTGGTGTCACCACATTTTTTATATAGCATGAAATCCTCCGATTTTAATTTTTAATTATTAATAATTAATTCTTATTCAATATTGATACCCTACAGAAGGTTGAAGTTTATATCTTTTAACGAATATCTGTAAATCATCACGCTGTACTATGCGCTGGGAAAATTGATTTCCTAATAAAATCTTACATGTATTAAATTTAATCTTATATTCAACATATATCTTAATATTGAATATTATTATAATCACAGTCTTATTTCGGAAAACAGTTACTCCGGCCAGTGAAGATTCATTCATATTAAATGTTTTTGTGTTTATTGTTTTATTTATTTATGGACCATACTCATCAATTTGACAACATCGCATGGTAAAGTCTCTTATAGTTTTGGGTATAACATCTAAATAGTCATTATTCGCTTGCTCAACTTTCCAAGTACTCTTTGACATTGACATATTTCAAGTTGCCATGGCGCCCCCTCTTATTTTTGTTACCATTCTGTATAATTTTGTTATAAACGATGCCATAGTGCCAACTGACGAAGAGCTGCCGTCTGCGTTGCTCCTTTTATTTAACTTTTTAGAAAATATGGTTGCAATTTGCACGAATTTTCGAACCGCTGTTATCAAAAACTTGAATATGCATTGTCATCAATAATGCACTTCTCAAATGTCAATTTTATTTAAGTTTTTTATTCTGATTCTTACAAGGAAGAAAATTTTGTTAATATTCAAAGAACATCTTCAGAGCCAAGGGAGAGTGGGTAGGAATTGGTGTTCTTTTTGAATTTCTGCAGTCTGTATGCCTCAGGGAACACTTCCCGAGGCATTGAGTTCAAAAGCTTTGCGGTTCGTTGAAAGAACGAACCCTAAGAAAGAGATGTTCGGCATGTCTCCAAAGTGACAAAAGGGTGTGAAGACTGAGCTCGATGGGTCAGTCTCGATGGGACCACAAACGGTGGAACGATTGATGATATTTCAGAATAAGCCGAATTCTCACGTGTCAATAAGTAGCTAAAGCAGGTTACTGAATCAAGTAACTATAAAATTTAGTCCATTCGTTTTAGTGAGCATTTACATGTATTGTTGTTGTTGTTGTATGGCCAGAAAAGTTACGCGTGCAGCAGTGCGGAATTTTATATTGAAGATACGTGTCGAAGTATCCGAAATACCTGCAGAAGAAAGAACAAAAACAAAAGAAGCGTTGCTGTATACGAAAATGGCTGAGTCGTAGCGAAATAAATGGTGCTTTATTTTCGTTATTGTGAGAATTAGCAGCTGAAGACGCACCAGAATATAGAAATTGTCTTTATCTGTCTGTAGTATATTTAAACAAATTCACTCAAAAATTATTTATTTCACGAAATACAATAATTCAACAATTTCAACACAATACTCAAATTTATATCATAATCACTGGACTATTTATGTTCGACTTCTGCTTCACTGACTGACCAACTCTGCTGCGGTTTTTTTTTATATACACAGTTCATTTCCCCGAACGCTCTTGATATTTCTAGAAAACCTCAGGAACGTTCTTCGATTCGACCAGAATCTTCTCGGTGCATAGCGCCTCGAAAGTCATTTGCGCTAATTCGCTGTCTGCGTGAGCGTTCAGGTCCGGCATCGCCCGCAGCTTCGCCAAAGTCTAAAGAACATTCTGAAATATTGCCAGCAAATAAAACAACAATCAACCTTGCTGTCTGTTCGTTTGAACTTGACTAATCTGACCTGTCTACACTTGTTAGTCGGCATTTTAGTTGCTAGAAAACAAAGGTGGGAGACACATCTTGCTCAAGTAAATAGAAATTGTTTCTGTTCACTTGACCAAACAGTAAACATTCTGCGGCAGCACCTCACGATGCTTTTCACAGATATCGAGGTAGCTGCAATTGTATTTCTATTCCATAAAAAATTGAAGCAACCTTCATCCAATCGAAATGAATTTGGTATCAAAAGAAAAGTAAAACGTTGATCTCTGTACAGCTTGGCAAATCTATCTGTGCCTCTGAGATACGCAAACGATAAACAGAGAGAGTAAATATCCGCTACCAACTTTAATCGGGAGGGACAAGAAAGGGCTGCGGCTGTTCTACTCGCACCCAATATTCAGAGGCACAGATAGATTTGCCAAGCTGTTCGTGCTGTAATATTTTTTAAAGATTTATTTGTGAAAAAGTGGATTGAAATTTCAATTTCCATTACAGCACGTGCCTAGAATCGAACTTCCTCTAGAATCCTGTCCTTGTTTGAAATCGATACGACGAACCGTTTTTGAGTTATCAATTGACCAAAACGTAATAGAAAATTAATGGTTTTTTGTTTTGATTGCTTGGATTAATTAAATACCATTTATAGATGTGAGGAATGAATTAAAAGATGTTTTGGCTGAAAATTTTCATTACGAGGTAGAAGCCCATTGCGTTAGTGTAAATATCGATAATGACACTAAGTAGTGCAAAATTTTGATGATTTGATTGGGCATGAGCAGCAAAGAAACCATGAAAATGCATAATAAAATTATTAAATCTGACACATTCATTAATTTTTCAAACAAAACCGTTTTCGTAGAAATTAAGAAATGTTTTGATTATAAACGAAGTATTCTTATATTACCGTTGATAATACACATACATAAATGTTACTGATATTTTCGGTATATATTTTTAATTTATACTTGGTTATAATTACCAACATTTCGTTTTTTTTGTGCGGTTTCAGAGAAAATTCTTGATTTGTTTAGATAATAGTTTCCTAAGGATTTTCTTTCTTCTTTTTTCATTCAATTCTTCCGTATATTTACAACAGTTCACACAACTTTTATGACCATGAGTATTATAATCGCCAAGGAATAATTCCTATGAATTATATACATTTGTTTTTATTACTCACCGCATTTACAAACAACAGACTATTAGTCAATACTTAACTACCTACTTAGTTTTATTCAACCTTGACTACAATATTTCATATAGTGTGGCTCAGCTGGTTGAACATAACTAGACATGTGACATTATTCCGAACATTTAACGAATTTGGGCAATGTTGGAATATCGTTACTGAATTTGTAATTCGATCTCGTCAACAATTTCCTCAAAGTGTCTTTTAACTACTGGTCCCCTGAGGGCAACCCTTATACAGTGACCGCCAAAAAGTATGAACCATATGGAAAAAAAAGTTGATTGGCCTCTTCTTGGTATTTTTTTCCAATTTGCCGCCTTACTAGTGGTCAAGTGATATGTGTCAAAATCGATTTTTAGGTTATCCGACATGCACAAACTTTTCCCAGGAAATATTTTTCCAATACTGTTACAATAAAGTTTTCTCCCATATGGTACATACTTTTTAGCGGTCACTGTATAAGTCTACGTGATACTTTTACTACTTGAGGAATACTTCGTCTTCTAAAGTTCACTCAAGTGCTTTTTTAAGTAGTCACTTTTCCGTTCATCCAAAAAATCGTCTAATTTGTAATGAAAAAAATTGTTGGTCAAAACTCGTTGGCATCCATTTTGCAGTACGAAAGAACTCCGCACCATTCTTATGGAAAATGGGTCCCGGTGAAATTTGATGAATATTGTTTGATATGATGTAGTTCAAGTCAAGCTAATCAAAAGTGTCCATGGGCCCAACTCGATCCTTCGGCTAGTTATTGAGATACAGGGAGTCAATGTTGGTTAGTAGCCATTTCTTTAAAGCTATTTTGCTTTCAGAAAAACATCTTAAACAAAAATGTTTTGCGCGACGAATATTGCTTGCTCATATAGCAATACTTTTATACTGGGTTTTCTTTAAAAATATTTTTGGATACAGGGTGAGTCCAGCATTAATCGAAATGAAATTCTCAATCAACCCTATAAAGTGAAGATGTGACCAAACCAAGTAATATGCTGTTATGCTCATCGTTTGAATATGTCGTGAGTTAATTTATATTTTGAGCTTTAGGGATACTTGACCACGAACCATTCAACATACTTCTTGAACGAAATTGATATACAGTATGAGACAAACACTAATCATGACAAAAATTGCGAAAAGGAGAATTTTTTATATTTATAACTCATTCTGTAATTGATTTTCTGAATGTTTGATATGATGAAGTTCAAGTCAAGCTGATCAATAGTGTTCATGGGCCCAACCAAGTTATTCCCGTATTGTTGGTTTTCTCTTTTATTACTATTTTATGGGTATTTCCAAGGAAGTTGCTAATATTATATTAATAATAATACTCTCTCCGAGGGGTGTCTCACTTCGGAAATCTGGTGTACAACATGACCAGAAATCCTTGAAATTCATGTTGAATTCCAGAAATCCAACCTGAAATTACGAAATCTTTGATGAAATTCAGAAATCCAATATGAAATCTTGAAATCCCTATGAAATCCTTATGAAATCCAGAAATCTCAGTTGAAATTGAGAAATCCTACAAGAAATATTGAAACCCGAATGAAATCTTGAAATCCTTATGAAATCTCAATAGAAATCTTGAAATTCTCAAGTAATCCAGAAATCCCAAGTGAAATCTTGAAATCTTCATGAAATCTTGAAATTCTTTTGAAATCTTGAAATCCAAGTGTAAATCCTGAAATCCTTTGGTGAAATAATCAAATTCCTAACGAAATATGAAAATCTTAAAAGAAATTTCGCAATTACTCCTGGATTCCCGCATAAAGATCCACCTGATTGTTGAATAGTGAAGACTGACGCAGAAACCGGCAGAAACCGACAGAAACCGGCATGACCAGAAATCCTTGAAATTCATGTTGATTACGAAATCTTTGATGAAATTCAGAAATCCAATATGAAATCTTGAAATCCCTATGAAATCCTTATGAAATCCAGAAATCTCAGGTGAAATTGAGAAATCCTACAAGAAATATTGAAATACGAATGAAATCTTGAAATCCTTATGAAATCTCAATAGAAATCTTGAAATTCTCAAGAAATCCAGAAATCCTAAGTGAAATCTTGAAATCTTCATGAAATCTTGAAATTCTTTTGAAATCTTGAAATCCAAGTGTAAATCCTGAAATCCTTGGTGAAATCAAATTTCTAATAAAATATGAAAATATTAAAAGAAACTTCGCAAATACTCGTGGATTCCTGCATAAAGCCCCACCTGATTGTTGAAGAGTGAAGACTGACGCAGAAACCGGTAGAAACGTGTTATTGCAGTATATGTGCCGGTAAAGTTTGCCGCCTAGAAACATTTTCTGTGAAAAAAAGTTATTGTATAATTGAATCGAGAATTGAAAATGGCTGCTGAGGCTACAGAGGTGATGATATAGTATAGTTATAAACTACATAATATCAAACTCCAGAAGAAAAATCTCGAGTGGTATCAAATAAAATTAAAAACTTAATCATTTGTTAGGTTAGCTTATGGTGTTTATTACCTGCGGAGCGAGCTGCGGAGGGTAACGAAAATTCGTGCTACAATTCAACTAAATATTATGTAACACACAGATGTACTTTTCAGAATAAACATAAATAAATGATTATTTCAAATTCAGTTGATAAGAAAGGGCACATTGCGAGGCAGTTTGCAAATATCTCCAAGGATTCTATACGGAAATTTTGAAACAATTTTAGAAAATCTTTCAGATTGCGATCAGAATGTGAATTAATCAACAATTTTTCAACTTGAAATTCACACCAAAGGTAAACAACTGTAATGTTCATAGAACGTTGTGTGAAACAAGATAGTATATATACTAGAATTTGTATTTGCTTTGAATTTCTCATTTTTCCGAAAACAATTCTATCGGTAAAGAACTCCACAGAATGCTCGTCGTGCTCGAGTCGTGCTAGAGAGAGAAAGAGGGAGAGAGGAACTGAAAGTGAGAGAGAAAGGGTAAGAGATGGTGAGTGACGAGGTAAGTGAAAGAATCTGTGATTGACAGAGAAAGATCGAGAGAAAGATAGATGTTAAGTTGTGAGGTAGAGAGGGTGAAGTTGGCAAAGAGGGGGCTGGAGAGGGTGAGGGACGAAAGTTGGAGAGGAGGGAAAGGGGCAAATAGAAGCTTTTCTATATTTCAAAACGATCGTCGATAGAGAATTCTGCTCGGAATGTTGCTTGAAATTTTGGCAAGTTTCTAGAAAATCAAAAGGCAGAATGACTACTTGTAGGGATAACGATGATGAAACTGATAATTCTCAATTATAATAATTAACCTATCAGAATTCTCGAAGATATTTCAGAAGCTTCAGGAAGTTTCTTCTGGAAGGTTCTTTAAATTTATAACTTAAAATACCAGTTTATCTGAAGAATATTTTGAGGTGTTCAGGATATGTAACATCCTAGGCTCTTCAAGAATTAACAAATGATGATTTCGCGGAAATTGAAAATTTCATTAGAACTCACCTCAAAAATATACTAAAAAATTCTGGAGCAGAAGAAAAAAATTTAAAGATTATTTTGGATTTTTTCATAATAATACTGAACATTTAATGATCCTGCCTGGACACAAGAAATGATACATATCAACGAAAATAAAGAATCAATGAACAAAAAAACAGATTTAAACAATCTCAGTCAAATTTATACCTACCTTTTTAAATTGAAAGAAAATATCAATATTTCACCCAGTAATCAGAATTTACCTTCTTGATAAGTAATCAAATATAAATTGTCATCATCAATGTCATACATCTAACGTCATGTTTTTCTGTCCGTTTGGTTTCAATTTCATTTTAATTCTCACGTTAAGTAACCATCTATTTTTATATGGATATGAAATCCTTAAATCCAATAGAAATCCTGATTTGATGTACAAATCTCAGTACAAATATTACGGAAGTGAAACACCCCTCGTAGAAATTCTGATTTGGTATACAATTTTTAAAGAAGTGAAACGCTCCCGATATCCACTAGATACCTAAAAAAACGCAAATGATACTGTTAAAAACCTCTCATTTACATTTGGTTGTCAACGACTGAAGAATTGCGCTAAAATTCCCCAAAAGCAATGAAATTTCGATGAACCTGCACCCGTATGCTTGAATACATTACTGCAAACTGTGTGCAGCATTTTTTTGACCTTGGAAACCTGAAGGAAATCTTGATATCCGAATGAAATCCTGAAATCCCTTATGAAATCCAGAAATCTCCGGTGAAATTCAGAAATCGTACAGGAAATCTTGAAATCCGAATGAAATCTTGAAATCCGAATGAAATCATGAAATCCGTATCACTCAGAAAATTTCCTATGTATTATTAACAGAGGTACTTTTATGAACAGTTTAAAGTATAATATCTATTAACATAACAAAAATAAAATTCACACTATGAAAAATATTGTGCGTACAACAAATCCTTTTTTGTAGTCGTTAAATCTTATATTGTTTTCGGAACCATAAAACCTCTATTGTGAGTATAAGAATATATTATATACATCGCATTTTTTTATTATCCTGACAGTAAATTATAGTCAAACATCAATAATAATTTCATAAATGGAACAAAATAATCACTCTGCATCTAATAGTAACAATTTATATAGACTATACGGTAGCCGGTTGACCCAACAGTATACATTATTATGTATAAAAATATGCCGTCACCAGAACAGTCTTTCATTATTTCAAACAAAAAATCGACATCGACAATTTGAATGTTGCATTGACAAAATTATTCTGTGAATTTTAACCAAGGAATATTAAATTTACAATGTTATTGTCTGCCTTCTAACAAGAGCAATTGAAATGAAATAATAAAAGCACTGCAAGCGGAAACAACCGAGTTGCACCGATAATAGACCGATTGTAACTTTTGTGGTTCATATAAGTCATTTCAGTTTTCAAAGAATTCGTGTCTTCGTAATTCGTGAGTTTAGAATTTGCAGTGTCCATGTTCACCAAGTTATTATGGTGGTGTTGGGAAGAAATCCATACAATACAAACGAAAAATGGAAATATTGTTCGGGCTCAGTGGAATACGGGAAGTTGATAAAAGTATAGTGCATTGCGTTCGTTTAAAAAGTTTTTTGTTTATAGTTTTATTTATAAAACACCTGTATTATTACGTTATTATTATTATTATTACGTATCAGTACTATGTACTGTGTTTCTTTCAAAGGCAGAATCGATTATAAGTCAGTCGTCACTTTTTTTAGACGTGGTTGTTTTCTTTCATGTGGGAATTTATGAACACTTAAAAAAAAAATATTTTTCTGTTCATGAAATAAAATATTTGTCAAGAAATAATATCTATCAGTTGTTTATTTGACAGTAACCCTCTGTTATCAATACAACAATAACTTTTTATGAAAAGCACTGATTGTTGATTCAACAGTGTGATGTATATACACGTAACAGTATTTCTTCAATAACCCCATGAAACTTCACAAGCATTTTATTACAATAACAGTTTTTCTGTACTATTTAAAGAAATCGACCGTTTTCATTCATTCTATTATCACAATAAAAAAGTTATTGTATCTATAGGATATAATATACAAGTGACCAACTAATAGTATAACAACTGTTATATTAACAGAATTTAAGGTCTACCAAATAGAGATCTTACCACTGTTAACTCAACCTACTTTTTTTGTCGGATTTACTAAGAAAATTTTCTGAGTGATGAAATCCAGAAATCTTTGGTGAAATCCAGAAAACCAAAAGGAAATCTTGAAATTTCTTATGAAATCCAGAAATCCGTTAAAAAGTTCTGAAATCCAATTGAAATCCCTCAAATTAAAATTTGGTGTACAAATTTTAGGGAAGTGAGACACCCCTCGACTCTCTCATAAAAACTCGTAGAATGTACCCAAATGCATAGCCAGATCGAGCAGAGGACGGTTATTGATATTATTTTTGTCGTGTCGCTCCGGAGCCACTTACTGATATTTGATGGCTTATTCACTATTCAGCTATAGGAAAACACGGAAAACCCACAGCTCCACCTCGAGTGGTCGGTGTGCAGTCCAAGCTAGCACTAGACGGAATTGGCATCTAGACAACTCACAATACACTTGCTTTCCAATGAGGCATGTAGTCGCCTATCGATTCAGATATTGAGTACTTGAGAAAAAACTTCTCGGACACCGGGTTCGAACCGGCTCACGCTATGTCCAAGTATCAAACGGCCTGCGCTTCAGACCGCTAAGCTACAGCCAACCACTCTTCTGAAATATCAGTAATCATTTCACATTTCGATAGTTTCTTTGCGATAACATGAAAAAATACACTTTTCCCACCACTTTGTTGGAAGTCTGGAGACCCACAGTACCCCCCACACGCTCGTCCACTCTCTGCCTTTTCTCTGTCTCTCTCTTCTCTTTCCCTCTCTCTTCTCTTCTCTTTCCCTCTCTCTCTCTTTTCTTTTCCTCTCTCTTCTCTTCTCTTCTCTTTCCCTCTCTCTCTCTTCTCTTTTTCTCTCGCTCTCTCTCATATTTTATTTGTTTTTGAACTGAACAATCTAGCTTTCGAATTTAACCAAGATATTTGTTCTCTGAAAATGAAAATCTTCAAATAATTAGAAACCAATAAGATTTTTTTTGCTTCACATGATGTTCCCTTAACAAGAATTTTCCTTTTGTGTGGAGCTGCAAATGAAAAATATAATAATAATTTAATATAGATCAAACTGTTTGAAACGGTTACCAACACCTTGTAGAGAAAAATCTGTCCAGTTTTCAAGGTGGGTCTATCAACACTATTGATCAGCTTGACTTGAACTTCGTCATTTCAAAAATTTAGCAAATCTGTTATAAAATGAGTTATAAAAAAATCCCCTTTTCGCAATTTTTGTCATCACCTAGTGTTTGTCTCATACTGGATATCAATTTGGTTCAAGAAGTGTTGAATAGTTAGTGGTCAAGTGTCCCTAGCTCAAAATATACAGTGACCGCCAAAAAGTATGTACCATATGGGAAAAAATTTTATTATTGGAGTATTGGAAAAAATATTCTGGGGAAAAGTTTGTGCATGTCCGATAACCTAAAAATCGATTTTGACACATGTCACGTGATCGCTAGAATGGCGGCAAAATGAAAAAAATTGTAATGCAAAGGCAAAAAAAGGGGTAAGATGGCAAGATATCAAAAAAAGTTATTTGAAAAAGTCACTTAGAATTCAATTTTATACACATAAACGAAGTTTCAAGAGATAATTCAAAAAAATTTAAAATAGCAATTTTTTAAAATATTTTCCCATCTATTTAAAAATATTTTTTTTTCTTATGAATAGCCTGACTATACTGAAACATTTGCATTTTAATGATAATGACAAAACTTTCTCATTTTCTCCACACCAGAGGGCACTAAATTGAAAAAATGGGAATTTGTCAGAACCCTTGCTGTTACATCGGTTCGTATCTAACAGTTATATCCGAATTCCACGACCATTGTGATGACATGACACTCCAAAAACATGGTAATTTCCAGATTATAATCAAGTTCCGATGATAATCGTGCATGAGCGTTTCACTTCGCACATAAACTTGAAAATAGTGCGTCAAATTAAAGATTCTTAAAGTTTATGTGCAAAGTAAAACGCTCATACAGCATTATTATTGAAACTTGATTAAAGTCAGGAAACATGGTGTTTCTAGATTATTTCTTTGTAGCATGATTTTTGTGAATTTTAATTTGTTTCTAATTTAATACTAATTTGGTAATAATAATTTGTAAAGCGTTGGTGTAACTAAATTCTAATGCAGATTTAACTCTGAAGTGTTTTTTTCTACGACAGAGAGTACATTTTGAATGTAAAATTGAAAGGAAAGTCGGTTAGTCTAGTCATAGATAAATGTATCTGATAGATCTCGCCAAAATGAATGACTTTTTTTCCATGAAGGTGTAAAAAGAACATAGACATCTCAACTTCTTATATCTTCTGATTTTATTATTTCTCGATATATCTTCGTAGAAAAAAGGTTAATTATTTTAGCGAGATCTATCACATACTCAGTTTTTGTGAATCTGAGCGACTTCATCTGGCGCCTAAATGACCCCATCGATGCAGAAATTTGAATATTTCTCAAAAACCACTACTGCCACTGGCGCGTATACCTATTTGCTTAAAAAAGGTGTGGAAATAAGATTTGAATAAGAATAATCCCAAAAGATCACTTTCAAAAAAGACTGGGCAAATTAAAATAAATAATGTTGGCGTACGCAGCGCCCTCTAAGTGCTACATACAAATTAATTTAAAATTTTGACTTCTCGCCTCAAAAATACCAGTTTACCAAATTTTGTGCAAGAAATTTATTCTAAACGAAGTCGATGTTTTCGTGCTATTGACATCTGTATTGTGTTCTTTGATATGCGTTTTTATCTATCTTTTGGTTTGTCTGATACACTTACGGTAATCCCTTCGAGGCATTTTACAAATAATGACATTAGATTATTGATCAAAAGGTGTTTTTGTTTTTGAAAGGAAAATTATTATTATATCACTTTGACATATTATGCAAGAATATCCAGTTCTTAGCTATGTTCGAAATTTCAAGTTCCTAGCTCATAGGGAAGTTTGTTTATCAATTGCTAATTTTTTATGGAACACTATCACACAAACAAACAGATGGACAAGAAAGCAAATTAGTAAAAGCATAGTGATAGTAAAATAAATTAGAGCTGTTATCTAGATTGTGAATTGATCTGTTATAAGAACCAACTACTAGTCGAAATTTTCTACTTGCCATTTTTTTTTTAATTTTTGACTGTTTAAGTAGGGCTTCATTTATGTGGATGCAAAATATATCGCCTATTCTTCAAATCTCAAGTGTCTTCTGATCCCTCAGGTTATATACCAATTTGCCCTTGCTAAAACTCAGGTTACAGAATTTATCCTGGGGATCAAAAGATGCACTTCAACCATTTTATATAAACTTTTGTAAACTAAACATTTCGAAATACTCTTCTTTCCACTCATTCCCACAAAGTGGGATATATGAGGAAAATATCTGACAGAAAACAACGTTCCTTAAGGAGGATACAATTGCAAGTGATTATTTTAATAAAACAATTAATCCTCATTTTGGTTGAAATGACCACCTGCACACATGCACGTTTCAACAAAGTTCTTGCCTTTCATCTGTGCTAGGATAGGTCGGATGTTAGTCATCTTGTTCAACCTAACGAATACATCATTTAAAGCTTTATCGCCTCCGCCTAGGAACGAATCAGCTACTCATAATAAGGTCCGTCGCAGCGCCATTCGTGGACAAAGCAGGAGGCACTCCACAGTAGCACAGACTCCTCCAGGAAGAGTAAATAAATGCATAAAATCAAAAGTTCGAAGATTGTGCCGGAAAGTATCAACTAAATGAAACGAATAACTTCGATAATTCCACACATTCCCACAAAGTTCAATATATATGAGGCAAATATTTGACAGAAAACAACTACGGATATTGAATTATATCTGTCATCAATTTGTGTAAACACTTCATTAGGATAACGACTCATATTCTTCGTATTATTTCAATTTAAATTTCTTTATATCTACCATTCTCACTTTGTTTCCTTTTATTCGTTTGTTATTCATTGATTTTAATGTGTATTTCTTTGTTTCAGGTATTTTGATGGCGCAGTCAAAGATTTTTCATTGGGGAGGTCAAAACTCGTTAGTTCCAATGAATACTTGTTTGAGTAAGTAGGTGAATGTCATCAGTAATTATTTAACTACAAATAGTAAGTTTCAGATAAAAGATGCAGGCCTATTGTTTTAATAGAATTTTAATATTCTGTTGATCAACTGCAATATTTATATTATCCGATATATATATATATATATATATATATATATATATATATATATATATATATATATATATATATATATAGAAAGTTACTTATGACATCTACAGTCACTAGTTGAAACTTAATTTGACACGAACCATGGAATCCAAAGTTAGATGTTTATCTACTCATTGACAGGCAGCCAACAATTCGTTGTTCTGACCAACCCAAGGTTCAATCAAGTTTCTCGTACGTTAAGAGGAACGCAAGCAGAATCTAAGTGAAAATAGAGTATTTTTCGTTTTAATTCCGAGAGTTCTAACCTTTGACAGCTGTTTCGTGCTAAGGCACTCATCAGAAAGGATTTATGGAAGTTCTCGAAATCAAAACAAATCCACTCAAGAATTAATACCGTGAAGGCAAGACAGATATAACAGAAAGTTACTTATGACATCTACAGTCACTAGTTGAAACTTAATTTGACACGAACCATGGAATCCAAAATTAGATGTTTATCTACTCATTGACAGGCAGCCAACAATTCGTTGTTCTGACCAACCCAAGGTTCAATCAAGTTTCTCGTACGTTAAGAGGAACGCAAGCAGAATCTAAGTGAAAATAGAGTATTTTTCGTTTTAATTCCGAGAGTTCTAACCTTTGACAGCTGTTTCGTGCTAACGCACTCATCAGAAAGGATTTATGGAGCTCTCGAAATCAAAACGAATCCACTCAAGAATTAATACCGTGAAGGCAAGACAGATATAACAGAAAGTTACTTATGACATCTACAGTCACTAGTTGAAACTTAATTTGACACGAACCATGGAATCCAAAGTTAGATGTTTATCTACTCATTGACAGGCAGCCAACAATTCGTTGTTCTGACCAACCCAAGGTTCAATCATAACGTACGAGAAACTTGAACATTGGAAATTGATAATCACAACTGCTTGCGCTTCTTAGATACACTAGTCATTAGATCTCCTTCAAACGAATTTTTAGTCAATTGGTACCATAAACCAAGCTTTTCCGAAAGGTACTTAAACTTCAATTCAGAACACCCATATTCTCAAAAAATCAATATAATAAAAAAAAAATTAAAACAAAGAATCATAAGGATTTGTAGTCCTATTTTTGTAGATGATAACCTTCAACTATTGAAATCATATTTACTACACAATGGTTATCCAAGTTATTTAACAGGTTAATATTTTCTACTGCAAATAATACACATTCACACCAAAACGATAAAACTAGTAATATTCATCTGAAAATACCCTATGTAAAACACCTATCCGAGAAACTAAGAAAAGTACTAAGCAGCGACAATTATAAAAGTATCATATAAAAATGAGAACACAGTAAAACAAATATTCTATACAAAAATTAAAACCCCTTTTGAGCAAAAATCAAATGTCATATATAAAATTCCTTGTAGTAGTTGTGAAAAATGGTATATAGGACAAATCAAGCGTTACATAACAACAAGAATAAAAGAACACAAAAGAGATTTAAAGAAATCCCACTTCTCTTGTTGTTCATGATCAAAAAACCAATCACGTTTTCGACTTTGAGAACACAAAAGTTGTGGGCAATCAGAGCTATCTTTTTAAACGCACATATGAGGAGATGGTTCACATCGTGAAAAATGATTCGGTCAACTATAGAAAGGACACTGAAAATCCAAACAGTGCCTATCTCAATTTAATCCACAAAAAAAAAAACACTGTTTTCGGAATTTGAACTGGTATCAAAATTTCAAATATTATAATTTTAACTATAAACGTTTACACGTTCTTGACTTTTATTAAATTGTTATTGTTCAAAACATTTTATATTTTGTAATTGTCCATAATTTTATATATTATAGCCCTGAGGATGGCAAAATATATTGTCGATACGTTGGCTTATTGAAAAATAGTGGTTTTTCTATAGAGACCTAACCCTAACGACACCTTGTTAACAGAAAAGATTAATGTTTCTTACCCCAAGTAACTCTAATAATAATAATAATAATAATAATAGATTTTATTGATAGTAAAGTTTACATGAAGTACGCATATAAATGTTTTACAGGACAACTGGGTCATAATAGGTTAGTACTTCGTCTTTATTGACCTACCCTTGCATGGATTATTGGAAAAACCTCTAAACCAGTCTGCAGGTGGTCCGTCTGACCGAATCAAAACATTCTGCTGGTTGGCTCCAGATGGCACTTGCAATTGCGTCCACTGATGCATTGAGGAATGTTGCACAACCATGTGGTAGATATAATTCAATACCTGTCGTGGTATAAGCCAGGGGAGTAATAGTAGTTATTGTAACAATTGATATAAGTAATAACAAAGAGTGTACCTACTGGTATCATATTCTGCGATATCACTAAAGCATTCGATTGCTTGTCTTTTAATATTTATTCTCTTGGATAAAGTAACCTACTGAAAATTTGATAACAAGAGATTGATGAAGTCCTACATAGAAAATAGATAAAAATGTGTTTTTCTAACTGGCGAATACTCCTTAGGGTACTACACTCCTCGAGTGTTTATGAGGGAGTATTATTATTCCTATTATTATTGTATTTATTTATTTAGAGTGCAGCTTTTTTTAGCCCCCCTCTCTGTTAACTTTTGAACGGTTCGACGTACAATGCAACAAAAACCATTTTGAATAGTCACATCAATTCAAAAATTTCAAATGGCATGGGGGGGGGGGGGTCAAATGACACATCGTTGAAAAAATAATTTAATTTTCTTCTCAACCATCAACATTTTTTCGGATTTTGTTGATTTTTTTTTCGTATGCACTCAAAATATCAGGTATAAGTGTGGATTTGAAAACCTTCATCTCGATAAATTGGATCGGTTGGTTGTGGAACAATGGGACAAAATTATTTGAGAAGATACATTGCAATTACTTGACAGATGGCGCTGGGAACACATCAACTTAAAAATTTCGAAAGACAAAGAGATCAAAATTTGTGATAAGACGTATTAATGAAAAAAAAATGTATATATAATAATGTAAATTACTGAGTTCATGGGTTGAACCGCGTTGAGAGTTTATAACTCGACGTTTCGGCTCCTGCTTTGGAGCCATTTTCAAGAGAATTACTACGAGGCCTTTATCTGCCTACTCCTTGATCTCAGAAGATGAGGTTTTTCGGTGAATGAGCACCTTGTGTGGAAGATTGGCTAAACAATTTATTGATAAAAGTGCATATTTTGAGTTTCTAAATCATTGAAATTTATTATTTTTGGTACAAGAATCATATATTTCACAAAATTCAATATTGGACGCCTTTTCCAAGAACCCAACCTGAGGAAAAGAGAATGCATGTTTCCTTAGGCACTAACGACTGAGTTTTTTTGAAACAGAATATAAGGTAAAAGTATAAAGAGCAAAGATTAAGTATCTTGCCTGGGCATATCTGAGCAATGGAAACAATTTTATCCGAGTATGAATAACCATTTTTATCATATTTATTATATACAACCATAATAATATAATAATATATATTACTGAAAAGAGAATTGAATTCTCTTTTTAACGAAGTGTAACTGGACCCCTCATGCCATTTGAAATTTTTAAATTGATGTGCCCTCCCACCCCATTTATTGGGCTAACACGATGTGTTTTATTTAAAAAAGTAGTGTCGGTGATACCATTCGAAATGGTTTTTGTTCCATGTTCGTACGTCAAATCTTTCAAAAGTTAAAAGGTGGGGAGGAGCTTTAAAAGCCGCACTGTATTTAAATCATTGACGAGTGTACCTCTTTAGTAATGACACAATGAGGAAATGAAAAAAGGAATTGAACTCGAGGCTCAATTTACTTAGTTATGATTTTATCAGCTAGTCTCAATTCACGTAGGAATAAGAAAATGAGACTCAATTTACGTTTTCCTACTAGAAATTTTACTGCAAAAGAAAATAATGTCATTGACCATCCACATAAGCCACCTGTGCCAATTATCGAGTTGGCAGTTCCCAAGCAACTTGTAATGGATTCGTGAATATCCCTGTAGAACCCCTATACCGTCTTACTATTCAAGCCTTGAATTGGTGTTTGATAATTAGATTTATAAAAAGACAACATTGTTCCTCAACCCGTACGGTTTTCATGGTCGGGAACCCCTATATCTTGGTTCTTCACTTTGCTTTGGTACGAACAGACAATTTCGTGAGCATATAATGCATGTGCCTGAATGTAGTACAATTCCCATGAAATTCCACGGTAAAACCGGTTTTGGAAAATATAAGTCGTTATATGTGCGCCCTTCATCTATTGTTGATATTGTCGAGGGTATCTTTAGAGACCTTCTGCCTTTATTTCTCTTAAATGCTCAATATTTAGCTTGTTGTCAATGAATGCTTATTATTTAGAGAATTTTTGTGTTCACTGGAACGCTTGTCAGCTGTATATTCGAAGTTTTGATAACATACATTTTCTTGTGAAATGCAGATTAAAATAATTCACCAAAATGAAAACCTTCCGCTTATTTTGAATTCGGTTCTGTTTACCCAAGTTGACCATTTTTTATAATAACGCACTGACTTATTATTGAATATCTGAATAGACCTCGAGTTAGCACTTCGAACAAAATTACTTGCAATCACAATAATAATATATATACAGGCACATATGAAATTTCTAATGTTTTTTAACAGAATCTTGTCAGCAAACAATTATAAATGAACTTGGACCTTCATGTTCGCAAGCTGTGCTTTGTTCCACATCCACAAGTATTCTCAACTCTATATTTATACCACGTATCGATAATTACGAAATTGTTGAAGCTATACGACGACTAAAATACAAAACTTTCTCAGGAATAGATTGAATATCATCAAAATTAATAAAAATCATATCTCACGGTGTGATTACTCCACTCACATATATTGTGAATATATCGTTACACTGTGGTATATTTTCAGATGTACTGATAATGGCACTAATCACTCCCATTTTCAAAATTATAGAGCGTCTAGAATATAATAAAATAACAGATTGTTTTCAAAATTATCGTCTATGAACAACTTCCCAATATTGGTTCAGGAAAAACACATCGGAGAAACCTAATAAACAACCTAATAAACAATATATACATAAATAGTTGAATGATGGAAAATATGTTGCGTCGCTAATGTTCGATATATCAAAAATCTTTGATTGTTTGGATATCGAGTTTATTCCTGAAAAATGTGACGATATCGGTTTGGAGGTATTCTATTATTAAACAGGTTACATACTTATTTGAAAAATCGTTGTTCAATTGTTAAAATAGACATATTTTAGCGCATACGACGTAACTCTTGGGGTTACTCAGTGGTCGACTCTGGGCTCACTAATTTTTCTCATTTACATTAATGATCTTCCTCTACACATTAGTACGGGTGCTACAAAGCACTCTTTGCTAATGACAAAAACAGAAATTATTAATTTTCGTTTGAGAAAAAATCCTAAAAACAATATAAGCTTCACTTCACTCAATTTACTAATATAGTGAAACTCTGCTCAGCTCAGTTTACAAGCGACTTCCACAGTTATAATACTCCTCGGCTTAACGCCTCGACCAACAATTTACATTGTCGTCCGGGAATGTATTGCTTTTACTACTAGATAGATACACAATATACTATTCCTTGTATTCGCCATTTTGCGACTCTTATACACTTTTTCTCTACAAAATAACATGAATTTTTTCCCCATTTTTCATTTCAAATTATCATTTGAATGGCCAATGTAGGCAAAATATCTTCGAAGAGCCTCTTCTGTACCAAAACACATGGACTATCCGAAGTAACCTCTCAGCCATTCTAATTTTTTCAAATTTCAAGCATACCTTTCTGACTCCGCTTGTCATTGCCAAACTTCTTGGAGCTTTCACTTTTTTTTCCAATTCAATTCAATGATATTATTTAATAATTAATTTTCAAATGTCATGAAATTATAATTAACGGCGGAAATTTTCCATATTGAATCCGACATAATTATTAGTTCATAATTAGTTTGAATTATTTCTTTGGTAAGTGACTGAAATATTAGTATAATTTCAAAAATGATTTATGTATTCACTGATCAAGGTTTATTGCAGGCCTCTACTGAATTGGTAGTCAACACTTTCATTCACTCTGTGGATTTAAATCCTTTAAATAGAAATATAATTATTTTCACTTCTCAATTGTCTTTGCGGGATTATAAGTTAATGGAGTAATATTAATAGTAGTTTACGTAACCAGTTATCAAAAGGCTAATTTTATTTTTCAGAAGAAAGGAATATTCGCCAAAATCTAGCGAACGAAGTTAGCTGGATCATATCATTTTAAATTATTGTAGAGATTTTTTTGTACGGACCTGAATTGAAAAAAAATTAAAAAGTGATTGTTGAAAATCCCCTAAAAAATTCGTTATGACCGAATAGGGCGTGATTGACTTTATAATAAAGAATTATATGTTGACGATGGTTGATCGATAAAGAAACGTCGGGTAATGAAACTGATATCACGAGAAAACAATAAAAAACAGCTGTGAAGAAGAAAGTACAATTTTTTTTTTAAATACTTTTGAAACCTCCAACCAAAACTGGATCTTCTTGTGACTGAATTTTATACCAGTTGCAATGGAATTTGGTACACATATAGAACTGCATTGCTGAAATTGACCGATGTTATCTTTCAAGCACAAAATCCAAAACAGTTGACCTTATTGGCCCTACAAGACGACTAAAGCGTTCGATCGCACCAATCATGAATTGTTGTTAGCTCTTCACTACATACGTTTAAACGAGGTGGCCATAAAATTGCTTGAAAATTACCTATATCAATGCGTTGAACTTGATGGAATAACTTCGGAGTTCATTCGCGTGGAAATTGGGGTACCACAAGGATCAAACTTAGGTCCCACTTTGTTCATACTTCACACATTTGAATTCCATAAACATCTAAAACACAGTAACTTCTACTTTTATGCCGTTGATACTCCTGTAAAAAACTGGGAAACAGTTTGTGACTACATAAATGGAGATTTGCAGTCACTGCAGTATTTAATAAATTTTGCCTATCCATAAACCCTTCGAAATCGAAATTAATGCTATTTGGTAGAAAAGCTGTCCGTTTGAGATGCTCCACCAATGGCTGATACAGTAAAAAAATTAGGTATTGTTATGGACTGATCTGAGGTACAACAAGCATGTATCTTTCATGTTAAGGAGGGCCTACTGCAATCTCAAATTGATCTTATCGAAAAGACATTCGCTAAGTCAGAATCATTGATACTCTCCCATACCAACTATGGTGACGCCGTCTAAGGGCCATCTATTATAAGTGAGGACTGCAGACGCTTACAAGTTCTTCAAATCTCCTGTAAACGCCTCATATATGGTCTCAAACCAGTCGACTATACATCTGACTATATAAAACTTACAGGTTGGTTGGACATGTATCAACGACGCATCCTGCACGCTCTTCCAAAATATCATTCAGATGAAAAAACCATTCTACCTGTACGACAAAATAACTTGTACATAATCTGAATATGCGCCACAGGGTCAGACTCAACATCCCTCAGCACAGAACTACATCATACTGGTACAGTACAGCAGTTAGTTAACAGGTTACAGTAAGATGCAGCTGATTTATCTAGCTACTTTTAGTAATATCTATGGCTATAAACTTTTTCTTCTCTCTTTCTCATTTTTTAGGGTTGAGTGTAAGACATCTGCTATGTTTTCAGGTAAAGGGCTAACTCTGCCTTTTGTCAGTGTTATGACCAACATCATTTACTGAGATAGTAGAATCCTTCTCGACTTCCATTGTCTAGAAACAAAGAAAATAAATTCTTTTCATATGTTTGAGTCAATACTGTCAATAAAATCTTGTATTATTATTACTTCTTTTATTATTGTATAAAAACAAAGAATTTTTTTGAATTTTTTAATATTTCCTTAATTTTATTTTCCTTCATTTCAAGTGTAATAGCGTTTCACATTTTCAAGATTGACATGGTGGAGTGTGGTCTTGTATGGATAAGAAGGTAGATAGAAAGCTCTTTTCCACAAGCAATTGGATTATTCACATATACAAGGATGACGTATATTTTTACATTTTTTATCGAATTGTTTTGTATCGTATTCTTGAGGATTCGAATAATTCATATCAATTGACTGAATGGTGGAAACTATGTCGTGATTTTTAAAGGAATAGGATCCAAATTCCACCATGGGATCAAAAATACCTTTCGTTAGTGGATAGACAAACAAGAGCGTGAAAACCAAAAGAACCACTTATTTCATTTGTGATCTGGAGTTGCAGATATGTTAGAAGAACAGAGGATCGTGACATTCTGCCTACTTTTTTGGGAGATACACGGAGAAAAATGTATGGTAATGTTTACAATAATTTCTGTTACTATATATGGCAGCAATACCAACTACAACCATGAAATGTTTCAACATTTTATTAGTATTAACCACTTACAGTCCAAGTCTTCAGGGTTACCAAAAAATATTGTTACTTTTTATAATAATAATAATAATATCATTTAGAGGCTAAGTAAAACTCGAAGTCGTCTCCACAATATATATTTGACCCCTAAGGTGGGGAAAGGGTGGGCTGTTGTCAACACAGCTTCAGCAAAAAAAATTGTCAAAAGTGTGGTTTTATCAACATGATACCATCAAAAACATGTTTTCGAGCATAGAAATGCTCATCATCAGTTGAAATTACAGGTTACAGGTCAAACTGAAATAGCAAATATAAAAATTACAATTTTGAAATTATGAAAAATTTTAAAAGGACTTGTAAACCAAAATGGATACTCACATGGCATGGAGGCGTAGTAAAATTTAAATTATTAACAAAACCTATTTAAGAAAACTTAAACTAGGCGCAGTAAGGCCTACCACCTATATTAAGGTGGAATGGTGGGTGACCATTCATTTATATGGATAACCCACATTGATAAGTTTAAAAAATTTGATACAAAATTTGCAACGACAATGTGCTCTAGCAATGGCTGTCGAAGAAAAAGAACGCTGAACGAGTCTGATTGTTGAAAATCAAAATAATCGGTAATAAAGAATTGTTGACATTAGATGCCATCTATCAGTGAAAAACGAAAACTAAAATCAAAATGTAAAGCAATGTTATAGGAATCCAGCTATCATTTATTTACCATTCCAACAAAAACAAAATAGTTTACATCCAATACTCGATACAATATTTAAAAAAAAACAGGGAAGGTCAAACAGCAAAATATCAGTAGAGTACTGGTCTTCCTCAAGCGCCTGTGGCTTGATAATCAGATTAATCAGCTTTTGAACAAAATTCTATAGTAAGCTTAGTAGGTAAGTGAGAGGGAATATACATGAAAAAATAAAATATGTTTTTCTACATTTATGCAAAAAGCAAAACTTTATTGAACTATATTCAGTGGAAAAAGAAGTTCTTTATTGCACTAGTGCAGTAAAGTTTTTATTGCACTCATCTGTCATTCTACTTCAACGTGCTGTCATCATGACAAACATAAACGTTTAAACCTACTACATATTTAGCAGATATTCTGTGAGATTGGCAATAGGTACTTCACTACGAAATATTCATATTGAAAATTGCACCAATTGTTCATTCACTTTCAACATTGAGGGTAAAAATAAAGTTTGAGTTGAATTGTTCGTAACGTATTAGTTCCTGTTTCAATGCAAATCGATATTAATAATAAAGTATTCAAGTTGCGCTTTTCATTTTCCTACACCTAGTGCCGCACCTCAATAAATCATTTTTTGCTTTTTGCATGAACGTAGAAAAAATGTTGTATGCAACTCGTGCAAAAATTGTTTATTGCACTCGACGTGTTGTCCAACTCGGCCTTATCGCTCGACGCATAGCTTGTTGACATCGTAGATGAAATGGAATAATTTCACAGGCAGTACAGTTACGTATCACTCAAATCAAATGGTCCCAAATTCAATTACCATATTCCAACACGTCGAAATTAGCAAAACAGTTCGATTAATTTTGTTAATTGGTGAATATGAGTATATACTTAGTTCATTTTGTTGTTTGTATATCATTTATCTCTAACCAGGTTATATCAACTATCAAAACATTCGATGTATATGTCCGAATTTGGGCTCAGCTCTTGTTTCCGTCTTTGTTATAAACGAAACCTTTACAATTTTATAATATTTTCCACTTTTTATTCAAGGGGTTATTAAGGTGGTAGAAGTAATAAAAAAATTAAAAACTCTTTTTTTTTTAGTTTTTGATCGCCATTTTCTATTAAGTATGCACTTTGAAAAACTTCCATCGCCATATTGTCATGCGACAAAACCAACTACCCAGTGTTACCAACGGTTAAAATAGAAAGTATCTGTTAAAGCCGTATTTCATTTGCAAGTTTTTATACAAGTCTGATGCCATGTAAGATCTATGCAATACCAGTTCAGACAATACGCGCATTGGTGACATAAGTCTGTACATTCATCTCTGATATATTTGATTTAAAATTTGTATTTTAAGCACAAAATAGTTATTTGTGATACAATATCGTCAACTAGGACTTTTTTGTATGAGCGTGAAGTTTGTTGAATGAGGCGAAACTGAGTTCAACTAAACACGCGAGTACATAAAAGTTCTTTACGAAAATGTATCTTACAAAGTTTTTTCTACTATACAGGGCAATTGAAATTCGACATCCACCATTGGGATCTCCTAAACTACAGGAGATACGTCGAAGCTTACATTGGGGCAAAGTTGCGTATTCTGGTGCTTAACAAAATACTGTTTTGAAACTTGTAAAATTCCGAGTAATTCCGGAAATATCGGGAAAAAACTTAAAATCGGAATTTTCGTTTTTATTTTTTTCTATCGTTATTGGACAACATAGCTCAAAACCAAAAGTACATTTTCATCATCAACTTATTGTTTTTTTATACTGAAAAAAGATAAATAATAAATAGTGATTCTCATTCTGATTGCATTGATGTATAATTTGTTATGATTTGCACTTCTGAAACCGCAAATATTAAAAAAAAACAACTTCATCTGAGATGGTCATGACTCCATCGAAAAATTTTGTTTAATAAAAACTAGTTGTCAGAACTCATTAAACATCATAAGTTTTCACAAATACTTCTGTCGAAATGTCCTCATTCTCAAATGAAGAAAAACGAGAAACTTTATTATAAATTTGATAGGAATAGTACGAAAACAACACAAATTTATTTTGAATTATATCCGGAAAGACAACAGCCGGATAGGACATTATTTGGAATTTTGGGCAAACACTTGGCTGAGTACGGTGCGTTTCAAAAAACAATAATGAAATCGTGAGCTTGTAAAAAATGCACAAAAAGTATTACAACAAGTGTTCGAAATGATGGCCTTCCTCTTGAATACATAACCGAGCTCGTCGTCTCAAATTAAGAACAGCTCTAACAATATCCCTTCTTCTGATAGACCTGAATTGCGTGATGATATTGTCTCTAAGTTCATCTACTGTGTCATATTCTTGCTCTCCATAGATTCTGTTCTTGAAAGTGCCCCACAAGAGGGTATCCAAAACTGTAAGGTCAGGTGACCTTGCCGGCCTCCTCACTGGTCCAGAATTTCCTAACCACCTATTAGGAAATCTTTGGTGTAAATATTCGCAAACTGCTCTTTTATTGTGTGGAGGAACCCCGTCATGCTGAAACCAGCAGCTGTTATAATTAACAAGGGGAAACGTATCCATATATTCTTCGAATTCGTTTCTTAAGAACCGAAGATAGTTTTCCCCGTTCAAAGTATTAGAGAAGAAATGAGGTCCAAGTATTCGGTCGTCATAAATTCCAGCCCGCACATTCAAACGAAACCGAACTGGTGGTCTGACTTTCGTCGGTCCAAATAATGTTTTTCAAGAAGTTTGTAGGGTCTACCCTATTCGAGAGCCAGCTACAAAATTCCATCCTTCTCTCAGGATCACCTGGATGTAATTTTTGTGAAATATGTATCTTACAACATTTCAAACCACTTTTTTTGAATTCCCTCCAAACGCTCGTCTGTGGCACATCCATTTCTGCCGAGACTTGATGTGTTGTTTTGGAAGGATCTGCATTTATGTAAAAAAGTACCAAAAATAATTATACTTCTTCGAATATGGAATGAACAATTATTTTCCTCGGCTAATAAGTTACGTCTAATATTTTGTTGTTCCAGTCTGCTTCCATATTTCATTCTTGCTTTTTGAAACGCACCGTACTCAGCCAAGTGTTTGCCCAAAATTCCGAATAATGTTCTATCCGGCTGTTGTCTTTCCAGATATAATTCAAAATAAATTTGTGTTGTTTTCGTACTATTTCTATCAAATTTATAATAAAGTTTCAACATATCTCGTTTTTCTTCATTTGAGAATGAGGACATTTCGACTGAAGTATTTGTGCAAACTTATGATTTTTAATGAGTTCTGACAACTAGTGTTTATTAAACAAAATTTTTCGATGGAGTCATGACCATCTCAGATGAAGTTGTTTTTTTAATATATGTGGTTTCAGAAGTGCAAATCTTAACAAATTATACATCTATGAAATCAGAATGAGAATCACTATTTTTCTGTATAAAATAACAATATGGCGCCCATAACAGAAAAAAAAGTTGATGATGAATGCCAGAAGACGAAACGTCGGATAGTAAATCTGAACATGAAAACGTGTAGCTGAAAAAAAGTCAATGAAAATGTACTTTTGGTTTTGAGCTATGTTGTCAAATAACGATAGAAAAAAATAAAAACAAAAATTCCGATTTTCAGGTTTTTCCCGATATTTCCGGAAATACTCGGAATTTTCCAAGTTTTAAAACAGTATTTTGTTAAACACCAGAATACGCAACTTTGTCCCAATTTAAGCTTCGACGTATCTGAAAAAATACTGAAAAATCGGTTTTTTGCCATTTTGACGGTTAATTTGAGATTATGTCAAATAGTGTTAGATAAAGAAGTTTTTGATTTTTTTATTATCTGCAAATTTTTTATTAAACATATTTCGCTAGGAGGTCACGTTCCGCCGCAAATCGTAAATAAACGTTTTCGACCCCTAAACTGCATCCCCATTTCACCATTTTGAGTATTTTCGTGTTTAAATATTTTTTCCCCTATAGTTGGAACCTCAACATCATTCTCCATCTGGTCTTTGCCTGTTACTTTTTTTCTACAACTATAGAAACTCATTGAATATATTTAGAAAATCATGATTCAGCGAGACTTGTCGGTTTTTCTCAATTTTAAGCGGTTATAGATCAATAAACCTCCAAGTTACATAGACCATTTGAAAGAAGACATTTCACCAAATGAAATTATCAGTTATAGACCTTCAAAATACAAAAAAACACCAGAACAATTGTTCGTGGAAGATAAGGGTATTTTTTTCGAAAAATATACCTAATCTCGAAAACTAGTTGTCTCCAGAATTGCGAAAAAATAATGCTCAGTCGTACCAAAAAAGACATGTATATATGCTTCTACTAATTTTCATGTAAATTGAATAATGTATTTGAGAGAAAAAATTAATAACTGAAAAATTGGGTGTTCGCCATTATAACGGATAATTTGAGGTTATGTCGAAAATAGTTCAATGAAAAAGTTTTCGATTACTTTATTATCTA
Source organism: Chrysolina oricalcia (assembly GCA_944452925.2). NCBI lineage: Eukaryota > Metazoa > Arthropoda > Insecta > Coleoptera > Chrysomelidae > Chrysolina > Chrysolina oricalcia. The sequence goes on from OX101811.2 coordinate 68,920,944, forward strand.
CAACTTTTCCATTGAACATTTGCCAATAAGAGGTCTCGTTTCACCACAAATCTCAAAAAACCGCTTTCAACCCCTAAACTGCATCCCCATTTTGTGTGTTTTCGTGTTTAATTTTTGTTTTTCCTCAAAGTTGGAACTTCAACAAAATTCTCCACCTGGTCTTTGCCCGTTACTTTCTTTTATTCTAATCGTTTCGAATTGGTTTTGGCACCAGCATACCATGGGTATAAGGGCAAACATATAACACCAAACAGTTTCTCAATGTTCCTCTGGTAGAAATCTAGCTTAATACTTCACCTTGAACTCATTGTCTGCATTCGTAACTACTCCGGTCCTGTCTGCCCCAATATTGCATACTGCCTTTGGGAATTTGTTTCCAAACCACTAATGGCCGAGGATCGCAGTTCTAACTTTGGGTCGAGTCGGTGTAAGTTTGTCCTCCACGGGAAACGAGAACGGATAAACTCGAAACGGGGGATTCTATCTCTCCACGTCTTTGTTATTTCTCCTGACGGAGAACCTTCTTGTCTGCCATTCGAGAGGGCAAATAAATATCGAATTGTTTTTCTTTGGAGCGATCCTAAGAAGGGTGGAACTTTGGCAACTCAAACATTTTCAAAAAGTTGGTTGATTCGTTGGGTGTTGTTCCGGGAGTTGTGCGGAAATAATCTTTCAGAAATGGTGGGATGAAACTTTTAGATCTGTTTTAAATTATGAATGGATATTTTCACTTTTGTATAACAATGACAAAACAAAAATGTGCGTGATCATGGAAACAACAGAACTGTCTCGTATTAGGAATGCTCCTAACTATAATTAAATTGTTCACAAAATATTGTACAATATCGTTCCGTGTTCGTGTGCTGGAAGTTATGTGAGTGAAATATCGAGATAATTGATTGTGCCTAAGGAAGAATATAAAAACATAAGAAATCGATCAAAAAATGTCACAGAACACAAATAATGGAATCTGTATTTGTTCACAATAAGCATTAAAATAAATGATAGTATAATTATATTCCGGTAAAATTAAAATGTATAAAATATTTCAACCAGAATACCAACAGTCACAATTCTGTTAAAGTAAAGGTTAATTAATTACCGTATAAACAAAGTCATTTTTATTTAATTAGCGACAGGCTCGGAAAGTCTATTTTTTCGATTTTTCCTAAAAAATTTAAATATATGGGGTGATACTTGTTTTTCCCAACAAGTATTTCGTTAAGATTTTATCCAGCACTACTTCATTGAATAAAATCGGTTTAAAAGCTAGAGCTCGTCTAAATAATTTTTGGCCTCCTTGTATAACCAAAAATTAGCCTATCGTACGTAAAAAAGTGAACTTTTTCAGAATCCGCAATAAAAATTTAAAATTTAAATTTAAAAAAATTGTCGATGACGTCATATCTCCTACAAGTATCACCTTGTTTATTTTTTTTCTGAAAAAAAACGCAATAAAACGCATTTCGCTAATTATAAAAAAATAAAGACGGTAACGGGGGGGGGGTAACAATTATTCCAGTGCACTGTATCTATATGTTGAAAACTTTAAATTATGAGATCCTAATACACGTATCACAGCCTAATATATGTGACAATATATTGCCTCTATTGGGTTAGGTTATTGACAAGTGGTATGAAAAAACTCCTGAACATTATAGAGAGCCAGTTCGAAAAGAATATTCTTCATAGAAGTTCCAAATCGATCATCCCTCTAATATTTCTAATTTTCCATGAAATATGATTAAATTTTGTAGCATTATATATTACTGAGTATTTGATTGTCTTAGAGGAAGAAAAGATAATATTCAAATTCCTTTTTTGAAATAATTAACTGTACGTAAAGTTCTGTTCATACATTCTTCTAAAAGATAGTATTTTCCTTCAGTTTGAACTCGAAAGTCATTACCTGAAACGACGAAAATTGAAAATTTTGAACGATAAAACATTCATCAATTGCTACAATTTGTCAACATAACTGTTGTACAAAAGTATGAACCATTTTTGTAAAGCGATTTTTTGTGCTCGCGTGTTTTGTTCAACAAACTTCACCTTCATACAAAAAAGTTCTACTTTACGAACACAAGTCATAAATAACTATTTCTTTAAAATTTGAAGAATGGTGTAAAAAAATAAAAAATGTGTTGAAAGTAGCAACTCATCTTATTTATAGGAAAAAATTAATAAAAACAGAAAAAAAATCGAAAAAATGTAAACAATATGATTTTTCGTAGTAGTTATAATTTAATTACAAGTTGTAGCTATACAGCAAACACGTGATGATACCAGAAATGCGTAGTAATTTCGGGAACTTCGTTTTCCACAAGGGGGCTCTTGGACTATAATAAAGTACCCCATGAAGTAAAATAATCAGAATTTAAAAAAATCTTTAGCTGGGTTTGTCACGTAAAGACTCAATATGGCCCAAAATAGGTTTTTCATTGTTATTATAATTTATCACTGTAACCTTTTCATTATTCTTTTTTAAAATAATTTTTGCCATTTTTTTCTTTGAATTTACATTATTTTTGTCATCATTAAAGTAATTGTTTTATTGCTCTATGCTTCATGTACACTATTAAGAAGTAGCTACCGATATTGAGCATTATTAGATAATATAGTAGACATTTTTGTATATTTCAGTAAATATATTTTCATTTTCATCTTCATTAAAATTTTAAGAATGGCGTGAAAAAATAAAGAATGTGTTGAGAGTACTTACAAACTTCTTTTATTTACATCTATGAAAATAGAATAAAAATCGTAAAAATAACAAAAAATCATGATTTTTTACAACCCTGACGTTATCGTAGTAGTTCTGATTCATATTACAAGTTTTAGCTATACAGCAAATTGGTGATGAATAAATACCAGAAATAGTAATTTCGAGAAGGCAAATTCCAGTATATAATAATAATACTTTATTTATCTTTCATGATCTCACATGATAAAGGATAAGTCAAAAAGAAGAAGTACCTAGAGCAACCTTGCCTAAATACAACAAAACAGGTCTATAACCATTGATATGTCGTAGTATCATCATTAAAAACATAAAAAGTTCTTGAGTTTTCACTAGAAAACATTGAAGTTGTCTTCCTATCTTATGCAGGCTGGCAAATGATTCAGAAATTGAATTCCCCTAAGAGAAATGGTGATTATTACTTTTTACAAATACAATATGCATGGAGACCCCTCGTATCTTTTGATGTAGAACCATGAAATTTTCATGATCGATAGATACAATAGAAATTAACTAACTGCTCCAAACGTGAAATACACTGCACGCCAGCAGCGATGTAACCACCCATTTTACCGGAAAGTAATATTAGGGGGCTAAATGGAACCGAAATTCTTTCGGATTAGTGTTCAGGGACCCTATGTTTGAGTTCGCGCGATAAATTTCGAACGTGATATTTGCATAGCGAAAAATTCGCATGCGATACTCTTCTCGTTCGATACGCTATTCCCGAACTGAATGCGATACAGAGTTGTTCATGAACTAAAAGCTACACCAGCATTTATGGCACACTCCAAAAAAAACTATTACATAATTTTGTACACATTTATTACAAATTTGCGTCACAACCAAAAATTTTTTTACAGTCCCCGTTTTCCAGGAAATGGGCGTGGGCTGATTTTTGTGTAAAGCTGCACCACACTTTTTGTATTTTGAAAAAATACGCATTTATTGATGATCAAATGGTTGCTAACATTTCTTACACATTTATTACAAATCATTGACGTGTTGAAAATTCCAAATTTTTCATCCCCTAGGGGCTAAATAACCCTTATAGATTGTATATTCCCTAATAAATATAGATTCCTACGTGGTCAGTGCCAGAATTGTTCACAAGATTGTTTATAATTTTTGTACAAACTATCGAAGTGTTAAAAATTACATAATGAAGGGCCCTCAAGGGTTTGAACACCCTCAAACTCAAATACCCGATGAAATACATTTCACGTCGGATTTCCTATCATATGGCAACACAAAAATTTATTAACATAGCTCACTCCTCAAAATATCAATGTCCATGGTAGATATTGTTCATGAGCAACTGACGACAGACACGCAGTAGAAACGTGTGGTATACTGTAAAGAATTCTAATACTCGATGAAATACAGTTCACGTCGGATTTCCCATTATATCGCCACACAAAAATTTATTAACACAGCCCACTCTGCAAAATCTTGATTTCCATGGTTGATATTGTCCATGAGCAACTAAAGACAAACATTAGAAGCGTGTGGGATACTGTAAAGAATTCTAACACTCGATGAAATATAGTTCACGTCGGATTCCCTATCATATCGCAACACAAAAATTCATGAACACAGCCCACTCTGCAAAATGTTGATTTCCATGGTTGAAATTGTCCATGAGCAACGAAAGACACACATTAGAAGCGTGTGGGATACTGTAAAGAATTCTAATACTCGATGAAATATAGTTCACGTCGGATTTCCTATCATATCGAAACAAAAATTTATTAACACAGCCCACTCTTCAAAGTATTGATTTTCATGGTTGATACTGTCCATGAGCAACTGAAGACATGCAGTAGAAGCATCTGGGATACTGTAAAGAATTCAAATACTCGATGAAATACAGTTCACGTCGGATTCCCTATCGTATCGCAACACAAAATTTTATTAACACAGCCCACTCTGCAAAATGCTGATTTCCATGGTTGATATTGTCCATGAGCAACTAAAGACACACATTAGAAGCGTGTGGGATACTGTAAAGAATTCTAACACTCGATGAAATATAGTTCACATCGGATTCCCTATCATATCGCAACACAAAAATTCATTAACACAGCCCACTCTTCAAAATATTGATTTCCATGGTTGATATTGTCCATGAGCAACTGAAGACACACATTAGAAGCGTGTGGGATACTGTAAAGAATTCTAACACTGGATGAAATATAGTTCACGTCGGATTTCCTATCATATCTCAACACAAAAATTTGTTAACACTCTTCAAAATATCAATTTCCATGCTGGAAATGATCCCTTCGCTCAAAAAAATGCCTGAAACTGAAATAAGGCTTGTTGCGGATTTTCTGTCAACTCAGAGGTTATTTTTTTAACGGTATAATATGAAAATTCGTAATTGTTCACTTTGCAATGCAGTGAAATACGTTTATGCGATATGTGGTGTTCAACCCCATGGAAATCATCATTGTGAAATTTTCAACACGTCGGCGTCGATAGATTCAAATCAGTTTTAAATAATTTTGTGGAAAATTTTAGCGATACGATAAATAAATAAATAAATAAACTTCACACAAAAGTTAGCCCACGCCCATTTCCTTGAAAACGGGGACTGTAAAAATTTTTTTGGTTGTGACTCAAATTTGTAATAAATGTGTACAAAATTATGTGATAGTTTCTTTTGGATTCTGCCATAAATGCTGGTGTAGCTTTTAGTTCATGAGTTGTTCGGTTTCGAAAGGTGTGAGGGAAGTCTTAGCTTGGATCATGAATTCAACCAATAGCTTAAAGGTATTTAAATCACATGACGTGGCGCGTCACGTTGACAACTGTTCTGCTTGTATTTCTTGCGTTGTTTTACTAACCAATCGATTAAAAATGTCTGGTTGATTTGAAGCATTAATTACTTCATCAAGGCACATTGAAACATGACTGACTCAATGCTACGTGTATATTGGAAGCTGAGTCTAGCTGGTATAGCTGCCACTTGCGAGAAATTTAAAACATTCATATAATAAAATGTTTTATTATAAATCATATTCATATACCTGCCTATTTAGACTTAAGGTAACTTACTTTTGTCTTTTGAGAAACGAAGTATTCTAACGAATTGTCTATCTCAAAGTTTCAATACATTTATACGAGGGTAGAAGGGCCTTCGCTGTTGAGCTGCTCCCGCAGCATCATCTACTACTTCTGCAACAGCGATCATTGCAATTTTAATAAAATTTGCCATTTCGTAATATAACGAGTAAAACGTAAACAATGAATCATTATCGAGGTTAGGATTTAAGTCAATTATTCCGATCGATAATTCTTTTCGCATGCTAAATATCCGCTCGTTGTTTTATGGTCGATAATTATCGCTGGTGATATTCGATCATACCATTTTTGGGGTATCCTTAGATAAAGTGCAAAAATCGCATGCGATATTTCATCGAGTGAACTCAAACATAGGGTCCCAGGATCCCCAAATTATTACTGATACACATGTCTCCTGAAAAACTTTTAGTTCTGTAAAATTCTAATTTGTTTCACGGTGATTACGGCACGTTTCTCTATAGACTAGGTGAAACTCTGGATGCACCTACTGCTCCACCCCAAAGAATAATATATGAAATTTGGGAATAAACAATAGCATAGTAAAAATTTTAACTGATTCGACATAAAAATATTTTTAATTTGTAACACAGCAAAGTAACTGCTATTAATTTTTTTGCGAATATGATTAATATTAGAGTTCCAACCCATTTTACTGTCAACAAATACACCTAGAAATTAATAGATTAGAGACAACAGTAAACTTAATTTGTAGCATTAACCTAATTTATGTCATCTCTTTGTCGCCAGCCATCAGCTGGCTTCTGTAGCAACTCTTGTAAACACATATTCAAATCATATCGCTCGTTCGTTTTTATTAGTGACTTCCTCTCCGTCACTTGAAATGCAACGCATCTGGCAACACCGACTGACTTATCAGGGTACATTAGTTTCTTCACTTTGGGTCTTTGCCCGAACACCGTACACGGACAAAACTCGATATAGGGTCTGCGGTCTACGGTCGCTCGAATCCCCTTTTCCCTTGGTGGCTTTGCCTGTTCGAAAAGATCATTTTACCTACCCAATTCTAACATTTCAGTGCGAAGACGATCTTCGTCGTGTTCCGTCATTTCAAAACTTCTTAGTTGTTGGGATTTGTGCAAGAAGTGTAGTGAACAGGTGTTCCTTTTTTCCGTTGAGTTTCTAGTAGTTGTATGAGAATGTGTGTTGGCGGCTTTTTGAACATTTGTGAGAGTGGTTTGTAACATATTTCAGAATAGGATAACAGAGAAGACGTTTCCACTAGGAGTTGAAGAAAATGAAAGTTTGCAGCAACAATTCGTAAGTGTCATACTTATTTCTTTTAAACTGAATTGACTGGCCACCACGTCCAAAAGAATGTAACGAGATGTCATTCCAATCAATTACTACTACTATTATGCACAAGTTGGGAGTAGGCTACGATACCCTATCTACCCTAGCGAAAGATGTCTTTGTGGCACGAATTTTGCGTTCAAAGACGGGGCCTTTCGCTCATTTATTCCTGCTGGGCAGAGGCATTTGGAAAAGCAGAATTAATATTAAAGAAACAAACTAAATTCATAAGTTCACCTTATTGCAAAACGATCAACTGGGGCAACACATAATCCATATCCATGATAAATGTGCTAACACAACAAACTGCAATTGTGCTGTAATAGAAAGAATACAGATCATCAAATATCTAGGAATTACTGTTGATCAACATATGAGATGGTTGAGACTGCTTAGACAGTTACTTAAAAAAATCTGTGAATTGGGAAATATCCTGAAATACATAAACTTTATCACATTCTCTAGCATAATCTGTAATGAGATATTGCACAGAACGAAAAAGGTACATATAAACGTACATATAATCAAAAAAGTCATCGCGGGAATAAATTTGGACATTAATTTTCAACCGATGCTCGAGTTCATCGATTCAATGTATCATTACTGATTGCCTGATGTTCGAGTTACTATATCAATCCTTGAGAGGCACTAATTTCATTACCTGAATTTCAAAACGAAATACATTATATTAATGACCGTTGTGTATGAGTCGATCATCATTTTCATCGTACCAATCCCATGAGTACATAAATATCAATCATGATATTAATGTTTTCTTTACATCGACCAACCAATCGCAGTCATTACATTGATGTATCCAGGACATTGATTCAATCACCTGAACATCATTTTTTACCCATGCCCATAATGTCTTTCTGAACATCATTCAATGAACCCGCCGCATTCGTTCAATGTTCGAAAACATTAATATGACAACAAAAAGAATCATTCTAAAAGTATGCGATACAGAGTTGTCTTTTAAAATTGAACCCCCTTTTAACTGTTTTGTTTTTGAAGATATGAAAGAAGATTAAATGGCTGAAATAACTTGAATATTAATTTCAAGGTTTTTAATGGTCTTTTACATTTCTGAAATGGGCACTAACTTTGGTTTTTCAAATATAATACAATGTACTTACCTATCATATTTTCCGTCAGATCGATAGCACTTTTTTCTGGTTCCATTGATTTCAGCAAGCTGCATATTTCGTTAGAATATGTGATTTGGGTTTTATATTTTATACACAGGGTGTAATCTAACCTCTTGCACTACCGTGAAAGACGGTTGTATGATGCCATGTTAAAACGAATTGCAGGTGACGAATTTTTCAACAAATTGTAAAATTTACACTATTTTTTTCGCAGTTTTCACACCTGCCGTTCGATATAACATTATACACCCGTCCTTCACGGGAGTGCAAGAGGTTAGATTACACCCTGTATATATGTAACTTTTGTATTGAATCAAACATGAATAGAAATTCCATCATATTTTAAATATTTCTCAATTTACTAATTTACCACACTGTAGATGATGGCATTGTGCACTACCGAAACGAGTATTAGGTATACCAAAAATATGTTCGAACAGAAATAAAAGATCCATTGGCTTGATCTCAAAACGTTTATTTATGATTTTTCAAATATTTACATAAGATATGCGTTTTACTATATACAGTCCCTGGATTGAGGTCGAAAAAATATTTTTCAATAAATGACCAAAACATAACACTTTCTGAAGGAAAACTTAAATAAAATACATAAATTATTTTCAAACAAATATCAACTGCTCTCAGAACATTGAAAAAATTATATTTAATTCCGTCAAAGTTAAAAAAAATTGTTGCTAAAATTGTTAAAATAGTTTTTCCGTTAACCAGCTGTCGTCCCCTTGGCAGCCCTCAGAAGTTGAAACTTGTGCGAGCCAAGGATTAACGAAGTCTTACCTTTTTACGTGCGATTCCTAGCACTTTCTCGGGCCATCAGAAAAATTTCTGCAGTTGCCATGATTTGAACCATCGCCGACTGGAAGCCAAAGTGGATTGAAACATGTCGCTTAAACCACTCGGCGACACTTCTTCAATTATTGTGATGTCTTACCGATTGCAAAAACAAAGGGTTGAATTGATGACTTCTTTTGTGGCGCTTTTGCAATGTATGAGAACAATTGCTGTGAGTCTCTGATGGTGAATTTTGTCGTTTGATATTTTCCAGTCATGTCTTTTTTCACCACTTTATTGATTGGCACGAAATATCCGTGCAAAGCCCACAATACTGCCGCATCTCGATCATCTAGAAGTAAATATTACGAGTATTACGGTCGAGAATAAAAAGTAGGGAATTCCAGACATATGGAAAATACTTTTCTTTTTTAATGAGAACGTTGTTTTAGTAAATAATAATGTAATGCTTTACACACGGTGCATACGAAAAATAGACCAGGTATCCGCGGAAGTTAGCTCGCTCCTACAACTTTTTTATTTTTGAAGATATTGGAACAAAATTTGGAGGATCTATATGAGACATAAAACTGCATTTTTTCACAAGTGACTCAGCTCCATACAAATTTCCGTTTTACCGAAAGTGACGAAAACTTTAAGCAATGTCCATTGTAACTAGCTAACAAGTATTATGAAATTGTGTTTTTGCTGGAAATATATTCGTAAAAATAGTTTCTACACAGTTCACATAAACTTAACGGTTAACCCAAATTTGAAAAAAATCACTGATATAATTTTTAGATTACACAAAAGCTTTCATTCATACGGCACAGAAAGCAGCAACAAAATAAAAATAAAACAGATACAGTACTAACCTTACATAACAATCTTCTAAAAAAACACTTAGACCACGCTAGCTACCACAAGAATCGACTCGAACACAATCAAATCTTCTTCCGTCTGGCCCTTAGAGGCGGTGGTGCAGGGAAAAATGTATCCACCGAAAATCCTTTTGGTCATCATCTCAATGCTCTCACACATTAATAGAATGACCAAATACCTTAGGCGAAGGACGTAGTGTATTGTTATAACGAACTAGACATTGGTCGATGTTTTCATGCATTGGGAATGAAACTTTAATGGATTAACCTAAGGCTGACACATTGATGTAATGCTTTTTGAGCATAGCGTTATTAAAATGGGCATTATCACAATGCGCCGTAATGATCAAGTGCACACAAGTATTGATCAAATTGTAGTCATTAATTTAATGTAATTTATACATTTTTCTAATGTATATAACATAATATAGATGACTTTTCTCATCAGTTCTATGATATAACTACATGATCATAATGGACTAGATTTCATTATGTCAACCAAATTATTGATTGTCCAGTAACTAAAATTCATTATTTTTGATCAATTTTTGGCATTGTAGTAATGAAAAATACGTTGTAGGAATGAATACGTGGCCAATCACTAGAACTGATTGATATTAGGCTCATTATTTTTTTCTGTGTGTATTGCTGCCTGGGATGGGCTTTCAACAATCCCTGAATCTCCTTCAAACGACTCAATACAATCTTGAATATATTGATCAGAAAACCTAAGTTATTCTCTACCGAAAAGCTGTAAAAGGAAGCACAATTACTGAGAACGAGGCATATCTATATCCACCATTGTTTAACATGGGTGTTCGTGACCAATTCCACAATCCGATCAATCGAAAATGAAAAACAAAAGATTCTTTACAAATCCATCCATAAACTTACCAGCATTTAGAAAAACTCTCACACAGAGATGTATTTTTTACCATGGTCTAAAATTATTCAATCTACTGCCAGCAACAATAAGAAACATTTCCAATCTCAATAGATTCCAAAACGTCAATGAAACCTTTCATTATGCTCAATTCCGAACTTTTCGACTTATTCAATTGAATAGATCTTATGATATTGAACAAACTCTGCAATTATCTTTTTTCTTTACCTCATATTTTTTTCCTCTTCATTCCTTTATCATTTACTTGTTCACCCTTCTTGATATTTATTCATTATTTCCAAAAATTTGTACACAGGAACCTTTCAGGTGGTGATTCCTTGTCATATTTTATGACAAAAATTTCACAAAGTACGCCACTGTTTGTCTCTAAGTTTTATATTTTTATCAGATTTAACATTTAAAAATACAACTCTCTCACAATGATGTGAATCTGAAATAACAACACTTCTTCTTAGCTTCGTTTTTTGGATTCTGACGCCCTACCAGACATCAATTTCTCCAGATCGGGTAAATAAATATATTTCAAGAGTTTTGAAATAGCAGTATGGCCCCTGGCTCCGACAAATCCGTTGTCATCCGGCCTGGATACCGGCGTAGAGAGCCATTGAATAACACACTTTCACATAACACTCATAGACAATTCACAATACTGCTAATTCTCAACATAATTTAACATTCACACATATTTACTTGACTTCTAACTGAGGACGCCTTCTGTCCTCCACTATTGTCGAATGAATATTCACACCAATTTTGAATTTATTCGGATTTTTTGATAACAACACTTCATCAATCGATAGAATTCCTCAATAAATTTATCTCTACCTGGTACTCTTTTATTGATTTCGTTGTTGATGGACTGGTTGTTTGTTGTGTTCCTGGGCCTATTGTCGACTGTTTCTATCAAAACGTAACAATACATTTGTGCATAAAATTAAATATTTCAAGAAAATATGGATTACCTACCTGAAAAAAAGATCATTCACTTAACTTTTTGAACTTTGATCGTGCGTAGCCACCATTTCTATGCCACTAACTTTGACTTGACAAAGTTTAGCCATGTTAACCCTTTCGGTCACAATTATTTGTAAGGAATTTAGAAATTCTAATATTTCAAAAATGGTATTATTTTGCTGTGACTGTGACCAAAGGGTGTCTTCACGATGAAATAAAAACTAATTATAACTTCACTTATAAAACCATATAAGGTCATATAAAAAGTTTGAAAAAATACATTCCGTTTCCCACTTCCGCCCTTATAGGAAACAATCCTTGATTTACAGGAGCAACCAAATTTACAATCATTTACCCAAGGTGATAACAGACATAAATAACTTAAAGCAATTTAGAAAATATCTCATGGGAAAATGCTTCTACTCTCTAGAGGAATACTTGGCATATGAGTTTTATGGTGGATTTATGCAGCAATCATAAGTCTTAAGTCATAAGGAAGAATAATCGTCAATGATTGGTTGGTCCGTATATTCCAACCAATCATTGACGAATATTCTTCCTTATGACTTAAGACTTATGACTTATGATTGCTGCATAAATCCACCATTAGTCTTTCTGTGAACTGTGAGATGCGGAGAGCGATTTATTCATACTTTTAATGCGTGTTGTTCGTAAATTCAATGTGTACAAAGTACGAATTTATTTGTTTTATATTTTACCGTGTGACTTTTTATACTCAAATGTGAATGTTTTAAGTATAAGATGATGTTGAAATTTTTTTAATGTGTACAGGGTGTCCCAAATTCGAGCCTCATCATTGGGATTTCGGAAACCAGAAGAGATATTTTATTATTGCTTATGAAAAGCTACATAACAGTTTTTCTTTTTTGACAAGCATAAGTGTATTTTGCATTTTTCACAAAATATCCGTGAAGTACCTGTTTCCGATTCGATATTTTAGTAGACTGTAAAAAAGGGTTTGTCGAGACTGTGGTTTCCTTACCTTGGTTATTTTACTTCCTCCAGAGACTCGAGTCGGGTAAGAGATCGTCTAAAATCATTGAGCACAGGTACACCGTATTCGGAGTGACGAACGAGAGAGAGCTCGCATTTTTCTGCCAGCATTTTCACTACCGAGGCCCGGGTGCGCGAGCAAAACATAGTCCAGTAAAAGTGGGAAAACACAGTCATATTCGCGATATATTCGAAGGGGCAAAATAGACAAATAATCAAATAAACAATAAATAATTATATATATATATATATAAGTGAAGATAGAGTATATTTCGTTTTAATTCCGAGAGTTCTAACCTTTGACAGCTGTTTCGTGCTAACGCACTCATCAGAAAGGATTTATGGAGCTCTCGAAATCAAAACGAATCCACTCAAGAATTAATACCGTGAGGCAAGACAGAATATAACAGGAAGTTATTCATGACATCTACAGTCACTAGTTGAAACTTAATTTGACACGAACCAAGGAATCCAAAAGTAGAGGTTTGTCCACAAATTGACAGGCAGCCAACAATTCGTTGTTCTGACCAACCTTGGGTTGGTCAGAACAACGAATTGTATATATGTATATATATATATATATATATGTATATATATGTATATATATATATGTATATATATATATATATATATATATATATATATATATTTACAACGTGAGGTGAAGACGGAACAGTACCTTTACAGCCCAGAAGTTTACATCTTGAAGATCATTGTTTATTCTCATGAAGAGAAAAATGTCCTGTATTGTCAAAGCGCACGTCATCTATAGGTCTAGTTTCTTGGCATTTTCTGTTTTTTGGAATGTGTCTTGAAAGTGATCCATGTGAGGGTCTTCCTCTTTTTTTTGAATGAGCTTTACATAAGATCAAAGCTTCTGCTACGTGGCTTCTAAAATGCGCTTTTTGTCTGTACTCAAACCACGCGTTGGTACAAGCCAAGCGACCATTTCCTCAATAGATATCGGTTTATTTTTGCTCATTATGGATGATTTGTTAAAACCTCATTTTTTCCAAACCCTGAAAGATTTTATACCGGTAAGTCACACTGTCGCCAAATGACGACGTTTAATTTTTAAAAAATACCCTCACCCTATTATAAACTTTTACTTCCTAATATACCTACCTCGCCAAAAAACAACTTATCTTTCAACAAAGCCGTACGTGAATCAAACTTCAACTCGATTCAGTACTTGAATAAACAACAATGTTTTCATGACCGACGCGCCAACTTGCGAACAGTCAAAATAACTGAAAAACCAAGCTCGATTAAAGTTCACCTGAGATAGAACAGACGGCGCTCCGTGTTTAAATGCGATAAATATGTTGTCACCAATTGCTTACATCGTGACTAAACAGCAGAAAGCGCATACATTTTGAATAAACGCAATTAGATTGCCATGTCGTCACATGACGACGCAGTGACTGAAAGGGTTGTGCTATGCCCCCACCTCTGCTCTTCCTGTCAGCCCTGATAAAGTTATATTGTTCGAAATTATATGAATATTTGGAACCCGGTTTGAATTACAAATTCAGAGACGTCACTGGTTACTTTTCTACTAGTCTGAATTTGTAAATCATTCCGCGAAATTGAATACCACTCCCACACATCATGAAAGTCATTCAGCCAAATCGCAACGACTTTTTTATGAATGAAACCGATTTCGTTCACACTTATTTGTGCGATATGGAAAATTTTGGCAATATTCATCCATTAAATTCGAATATAGGTATCTAAAAAACAAAAATAAGATTTGACATTGACTCTGATGATACTGAAAACTGGTCGACCTGAATTCCTATTGATCTTGTCATTTGCTGTTGTTTTTGTAAATTTGAATTTCATTTGTGTTTATACCTATAAAAGTGTTTCATTCGCTGATTAAATTACTTGTTCAATTGAATATAAGCTTTATACTCGGTTTCATGGTGACAATAACTCGCTTGATTTCACAGATTCTCTGTAGAAATTACCTTCATTGTTTTCTAATCTTGCTCAATAGAATATTTGCATATAATGTCTGTTTGGTAACGGTGTCTAAATATCATCATCGAACTTTCATACTAGGCATAGAATTATTTGATATAGAATGAATTAAAATTGAAATACCATTAATTTGTTTTGGTGTAGAAGAGTTGACCAATCTTTCCCCCAACTAAGATTAATTTATTAACTATTCATCGTTGAATTCCAGTTTTTTTTTTTTCAAAATTGCAGAGACTCTGGTTTTCCAGACTCAAAAACTATTACAAGTTAAAACAATTACTTTTATGTTAGTGTTTGATATTATTTAAATCATTTTATAATTAATAAAAATAAAAATACATTAAATAAATTCAGATTCATTGATGTATGCTTTGCATGTGGTTCGAAGCAGCCTGTGACCTCCTAAGTAGATACTATTTATACATTTCTAAAATAAAGTCAATCAGGAATGTTCCATCTCTGCCATCATATCTCTCAGTTGGTCTGTTATGAAGCAATGAACTGAAGGTTCATCCATGTTCATATTAACAAAAATAAATTGGAGGTAGTAAGTAGTTCTCAAGGATATACAGGGTATTTCGTAAGTAAGTCAAAACAAGAAACGTTCCTATAAAGAAAGTTTGCTAAATATCAGTAAAGTTATATCCATATCGAATACAGCGTGTGCAGGCATTGTTACCCTGGTATTTCTTTTCACGTTATTGTCAATGGCTCCTGCATACAATTGCGCAAAACTCTCAGTTCATCAATAATAATAAAATTTATTTCAACTAGTAGATCATAGGTCATGTCAAACCACGTTATAATTATAAACATACTTGTTTGCAGAATAAAATTTTCAAAAGAAGTTGTTTAGGTTAGGTCTCTTACTGAAAAACCAGTATTTCTCAGTTAGCCAACGTTTCGGTAATATATTTCGCCATCCTCAGGGCTCTAATATAAAAAACAATTTTTATAAAAGTAAAAATAAAAACGTGGAAACGTTTTATAAATCAGTTTTATAGGAATTTTGCTCAAATTAGGAAGTAGAGATAGGTATATATTTCTATAAATTATGAATTCATCCTTTTTTGAATATGGTTTTATGTGAGCTATCTTCAATTTTTCCGTTACGATTCCTGTTTCAAAACACTTTTAATGTGTGCCAAAGGAATTGCTATGAAATCTGCTACATTCTTCAGAAGTGAAATAGGAATTTCATCAATACCAACTGATTTTTTTTTTCGTTTTTTAATCCTTTTATCCCTTCAGTATTTCTTGCAGTATTATCAAATAACATCAAATTTTAGCAACAAATTTAAAATTTGGTTTGGTGAGATACGGTTGTAGTTGCTCATAAGTTGATATTAGGTGGACATTTTTGTAACCCCTTTACGCCATCCATGTCTCCGAAGGAATCTATCCGAAATTATAACAGTTATTTTTGAGAGGTCATTCTAGTCTTTTGTAAGCCTTTTAAGCTCATCGATTCACGATCATGGCAGCATTTGCATATTTACTGCAAATTGGAATACCATGGGATGCCATATAACCAGGTAGCAGTTCTACCAGATTATATCAGGTATAGGGCTTCTTTCTTTCACATTTTACCTGATTTTTTCTGGTTAGAAACTCAGCTGATAGTGTATTTGTTGGTAAACTATGATAAGGGTGTGCAAAGATAATTTTAAGTAGTGTTTCTTCCACAGAAGGTTTCGGAGTTATTTGGATTGTTCATGATGAGGAGAGCAGAAATAAGGTTAGGTGAGCGAATATTTGTATTTATTTCGCTTTGTTATTGTCCATACACTGAATTCTACGATAATATCAATTTTGCTTCAAATATTTCTTGGGAAGACGACAAATAATGCCACATGTGTGAAATCTTGCAAATAGTGGAAATAATTATGATGTAGATTTTATAACGTCACTGTATTTTTAATTCAGTATTTTTTACGTACATGACAAAATGATATGAGAGATGGAGATACGGTTGCTATAAATACACTCATAACGTTAAAGCCATAATTGTACGAAATTATTTATTTGGAAACAATTTAATTCATACAAGTACAACAAACAACATCAAACTCAGTCGACCAATGGTTTTCAATGAACTTACGTAATTAAAATCAAACATGCAATTTTCGAATTTTCCGGAAAAATTATGTGAGCCGGATCTTCGGATTTTTTTGAAACTTTAGAAGAAATAACTCGACCACTAGTACTTAGTAGAAGTTCTTTCATAAAAAAAAACCGCTAGAAAATGTATGTGATTCTGTAACCGAATTCGATTTTCCATGCACTTTTAAAGTTTCATACGATGCATTGGCGTCAATTAAAAGAGTTACCGAATTTCTTCTCAAACAATGTCCATTACATTCATTTGCAACTTTAAGAATTTGGCAATCATTGAAGGCGCACTTCCTATGGTATTTTTGCCACAGATTGGACGGTGCACCGACCTTTTCGGTACGTAAGGAAAAATCTAAGATCCTCTACTCCACTGGGTCTTGAGGATAGATCTTTTCTAACCAGCCTCATAGCCCCTATTTTCTCCCCCACAATACTAAATCCTTTTGACGTACTTTTGTTTCAGTTGTTTCAACAAGTAAACAGCTAACCTTATCTCCTATGTCGTTTATAGTCATTTTCACGGAAGAGATCTTGAACAAGTGAGCAGTATTAAATATTTAGGTATAACCATTGATGAAAACCTCACTTTTAGTGAGCACATTGATTATCTTTCCAAGAAAATATCTAAAAAATAGGTTTTGCATATAGAATTAGCAAAACAGTAACTCAATGCACTAGACAATTAATATATAATAGTATAATAAAACCACATTTCGAATATTGTTCTTCTTTACTTTTTATGTGTAATAATTCAGATATTCATAAACTACAGATTCTGCAAAATAGGAGTATGAGATTCTTACTAAATACCAACAGATATGAAAATATTAACAGAATGCAAATAAAGTTAAATTGAATGTCAGTAAAAAATTTAATTACATTTCGTACAATGATCTTTATTCACAAACAGAATATTTATCCACAAATTTGCAGTTTCGCAATGAAATACACTCTTATAATACCCGCCAAAAAACACATAAACGTACGTCAAACTAATCTGATGTGTACGAGAAAAAGTATTTTTGACGCTGGAATGTTAATTTATAATAACTTACCTGACTTCATTAAATTGTCTCCTAACATCAATATCTTCAAAAGTAATATCCGTCAATATATTTTACATGATCAATTCCTGTTATGCAATTTATTCTATTTGTTGTGTTCTGATTTATGTAGGTATAGTGATCTTTCTCAAAGCTGTGTTATGCTCCGCCACTGCTTTAGTTTAAATAACAACTAGGATTTTATAAGACTTTATATATCTATAGAGTTACTAATGTTTATATGTTAATGTTCCTTTTTTGTCTTGTTACACGTTAACATATTTCATCTTTTATCTATGTGATAAAACGATATTGTATTAGCAACGCTAAATAAATAAATAAAAAAAAACAAGTTCATCTCTCCTTAGTCCTCCAAAACACCCATTATTTGAAATACTTTATGTAACAGATGAATATCTTCCAAAACTTCACTGATAGATTTCTTCCAAAACTTCACTGATAAAGTCAAGATCTGCTGTCAAAACCTTAGATTTTTGGAATAAGTATATCCTTTGGATTTCATTTTAAAAAATGTAGATTTTTTGAAAATTTCGTCCACAATGAATTTGGAGAACATTTTTTGGACTAACAAAAAATCCATCAAAAACATAAACTAAATAAGAAAAAAATCAAATAATATACCAATTCCGGAAAGTACGACAATAACACAGTCTCGTCTATGGCAATAATTTAATTTTTAAATTTCCATTGAATAAATAGTTCGTAATCTTTGTCTGGATTTTTTCCGGCAATACATTTTTTGTTGCTTTGGCAGCATTATCTCTTGAATGTTTTGGTAAATCGGTATTTATTTCCATTATTTTTATAAAGCGTATATAAAACAAAGCAGTAATGACAGTTAACTAAATATAATAATATTATTACAACAATATTCAACTAACGCCAAAATATTAACAAATGTCATGCCTATGGTAAGAACAAAAGTAAATAGAAAAGCAAAGACCAGATTTACAAATCGGTTTTTCATTATAATAATTTTTTTTAAATCCTGGATTCACGACTATATAGATCCTAACGTTCATCAGGCAACATTCATCCCTCGGGCCAGAGGCCCTCGGGCTGAATCATGTAACACTCCGGGCGTTAGGATCTATATAACACACTTGATGCATCAATAACTATTTCCTACACCCTACCTGCCGAAATGTCTCATTTCACACTAGTGTTCAATAAAATATTTAAAAAATGTCGCTTAGACTAATATAGTAACTTAGCATTGTTGAATTTTTAATAAAAATCGTCCTCTTTGTGATATACATATATCTATTGAAATATGCTATTGTCATTGAACGCGAGTAGTATAAACAAGAATAAAGCACAATCAATTCTAAAACTAGGTATAAAAAGCGTCCCTGTTAAATTTAATTGCACAATTTACTATTATTGTAGCTGACCATATAATCGTAACATATTTATAAATATTAGGAAACGAAAATATCATGTTAGTAATCTAGTTTAATAGCTTTATGGCCAATCGAAAACACATGCAAAACTTTTGGAATAATTCTAGTAACGCCATAAACTTCTTGTAGTAGAGTTATGCTGAAATGAGACTGTGGTTTTCAAAACTTATTTTTTCAGCATTATCGTATGAAGCAACACCAAGACTTATTTGGATTGCGGTGACATAGTTTACCGCACATTTGTACAAGTTTTGAGTATGTCCGTAAATGTTTATAATTTTGAAGGAAAACCAGGTGTTATAAATCACTCAAGTCCGGGAAATTTATATGAATTTCAAAATATGGCAATTACTATTATGGTAACATCAAAACAATTAGAACAAATTCAGTTTTCATCATTTTGTAAACTAAACGTAACAACTACAATAAAACTAATCAATTATTTACGAAAAAACTATTGATCGTCTTGGTACAAAATTAGCAGTTTGTTAATTTTGAATAAGCATACCAAGCAGCAACAATTGGTAACGTCAATGAAACTATTGACAAATCTTCATAATGAACCGACTGGCAAGAAAGTACGAAGGGTTCTTAGACAGGAGAAAGTTGGGAAACCCAGTGAAGATCAAGAAAGAACATTATACGGTTCTTAGGAAGAGGGTAATCCGAGGATATTCTTTTCTATAGTGGCATGAATAAGAAACGCTGTAATAAATTCGTAGGCTGGTAGCAAATTCACCAGCAATGTGAAAGTAATCAAATTCAAAACTGCATAATTGTTTTTGTATAGAAACCTTAAACAACAAATATGAATACGACCGTGCTTACAAAATGAGACGTAAATAATTGGTATGGCTTTGAATGATTAACCCATTCACAATGATTCAAAATTGGATATATCTTGCATGGGCTGTATTTTGTTTATAGGGTATATAACAAGAATTTCAAATATTTCATCCAAAGTATCCAAAAAATATAAAACATGATAAGGTTTTTGTTAAAATAAATTAAATTTATCCCATGACATTCTTATGGCGAAATTTTGACCATTAACTTGTTGCTTCACTTGTTTTTTTTTTATGAGATTTTGTATTTCAAACTGATACTTATGAGAAACCTGAGGTCACCTGAAGTCCTTATATTATTTTACGTCCGATCATGGCCACCTAGATACCATATTAAAAGCAGGGTTCGAAAATATCATGATATTTATTTAAATATCATATCATATGATATATATCCGATATATATCATATTTAAAATTTAATTATTTAATCAAAAAACATCATTGTTTCTAGCACAAACTATTGTTTAACACAAATACATTAACAAAAACCTATATTCTAAACAACAAAACGGTTTATTCTAACTCTAAAGTAAAAGAAAAAACAAAAGCAATTAATAAAATAAACATATTTTAACATTATTTTATTATTTCAACACAAACACACAATTAAAAACCTTTTACAAACAACAAAACCTTTTTCTAACATTGATAACTCTAATTAAAAAGAAAAAAACTAAAAACAAATAGATTTTAAATTTTAAATGACATTAACATTATTATGTCAACATTGATATTGGTATATCCTCATCAGATGAAATATTAATATCAATATCATTCCTATTATTGACAATTACGTCAGAATCTTCAGATATGGCTGGTTTCCATGCCCAGTCAAGGATGGTTTTCTTTTTATCTATATTTTGATTCATACACTTGATCATAAAAACCAGTCTACTGGCTTTTTGGTTTCCCAAGCGATTCCCTAAATCCGATTGAACCAAACCGACAGAAGAAAAGGTCCTTTCAAGATATTTTCGGATGTTTAGAATGATGGAAAACATTTTTAATTTAATAAATAAAATTATCGAATATATCAGATATATATCAAGTAATAAATATCATGATATATATGTTAACAAATTTGACCATCGAATAAATTATAATTCAACTAAAATATTAGCTAAAGAGACTCATATGACTAAGAGAACTTTTTTGGAAATGGCCTTCATATCTCAAGATAAAAAATTTATGAATAAAAGAACTGATATAAATCATTTGAGTGAGATTTATTCCTTCTTACTGTCGTTAGACCACACTCTCCCTATGAATAATAATATCTCCATAACTACTCAATTGGAAATGTAATTTATTCCTAACTTACAAAACAACAGTCGTATATTTCAATTTTCAACAGTTGGTACGAGATTACAGTTGGTAACATTGACTTGTCACTATACAAAGCATTAAGAACATGTCAAACAACCTCACTATAGTTGTAAGTACAATTTAATAACATCAACATGTAAAATTGACATAATAATTCTTTGTAGTTCCTTGAAGATGTAATTAAAATTAACGAAAGCTTGGAATTAACTCTAAAAAAAAAAAACACTTTTGACTTTGCTGCAATCCCCAATATTAACTGGTTTTATTCTTAACTACTCAGCAACGACTACCCTTTCTATATATCATGATATATATCACTGGATATATATCCTTCGAACTCTGATTAAAAGTGACTCTAAAAAAATTAAGTGTCACATTCTGATCCAGAATTGTCTCAGAAATCCAAAAATGTTACAATGTACAGGGTGTTCCTTTTAAAAATAAAAAATCGGAGCCATTTCTGGTTACTGGAAAGTGAAGAATATGCAAAACTCTCCTTTTTATATACGATTCACCTATACCAAATCTCATTTTGATATACCTAATATTCAAGAAGATATGACTTGTCTACTAGATTCATTAACACCCGGTATATATTCGACCCCTGGGGAAGGGGAGCTGTTTTCAATTCAATAACTTGTCAAAAATGGGGTTGTATCAACATAATAATATCAAAAACATGTTTTCGAGCATATAAATGCTCATCATCAGTTGACGTTACAGGTCAAACTGAAATAAGTACGGCAATAATTACAATTTTGAAAAAATTAGTTAATTTTAAAAATTAGTGAAACCAAAATGGGCACTTACTTAAATGGCATGGAGACGTAGTAATTTAAATTAGATTAACTGTTGACGAAAATTTTTTATATATTAAAACATGGCGAAAAGATGCCTTCCATATATATTAAGGTGGAATGGTATACGTGACCATTCGTATATGTGGATAAACCACATTGGAAAATAATCAAAAGTTTTACAAATTTGTAACGACTGTATGCAATGGCTGCCGAAAGACGAAAGGAAACTGAGTATGATTGTGAAATGGACGTGTACCGATAATGATGATTTATTGACTTTTGGTGCCATCTATGGGAGAAAAAAGAAAACTCAAAAATCGTAGAAAATTTCCAAAAATATTTTTGACTTTTACATTATTTTGGAAAAACTAAATTTTTCGATTTATTATTTTACCTTTTCTGGTGTTACTGTCAGAGCTGGAACAAGATACAAGGAAAACAACTCCTGCGTCTCGTTCTATTTTCAGCTTTGGGGTTCATTAATATTTAAAAAAAATCGGTGATAATCATACCACTTATTAGATTACAACTGAAAATGTTATCTGAACCCTTTCAGTCACCTTGTGTAAAATTGTAATGCGTTAGTTCAGACTACTTCCGTTTGGATGTCGAGTAAAAATTTAATTTATCCTGAGTGATTTCTATAACAGGAAACACCTTACTTCCTTATCTATGCAAATATAATGAGTTCGATGAAATTGCCTTTTTTCTTAGATGAATACTTTTACAACTATAGTCAACATGTCATGTGTACAATTATACACAAAATTACTTAATACATGATTTGGGTTTTGTGAAAAAAAAAATCGCAGACGATATGGCGCTCGTAAATTCATGGTTAGAGTATAAAAAAGTAGTGAGGTCTAGCTATTCGTCGAAAAAAGTTCTAGATTTTTTACACTTCAAAACGACAGAAGGAGAATCGCCAATCAAAATGGCATCAGAACATACAAAACGGAAAAGAGGAAGACCTTCGTTTGAACATCAGGAAGTAAAGAGAAGACATGAACGTGTTCGTCATTGGTTGAAGTTCAGCTCGACAATATAAGTCATTTACCAGTACATTGCAAACGTATTGGTTGTTCGGAAAAATCAAGGTGGATGTGCTCAAAATGCACAAAGTACATCTTCTCTGCCAGCAGGACAGGAAATGTTTCATAATTTTCCACCAGAGATGAATAAAAAAGTATTTGTTCACATTCTGTAGTTTATTCGATTTGTTGTTTCATTCAGTAATGGATGTGATTTTTTTCGAATAGTTCTCATAATGAGTAATTTTGTCTACAAATGTAGACAATTTTTTTCATCCATTCACGAGGAAGATATCAAGAAAACAGTTATGAAGTAATGATTTAGAGCCTTACCTGAAAGACATTTGAGTAGAAAATATTTTTTCTCGTGAAAAAAAATAAATTGTGACTGAAAGGGTTAAAATTATATGTCATTTTATGACTACATCACAAGTTGGCAAAAAATATAAATGACATTTAACCTGTCTCAGGAGTTTTATAAATAAGAGTTCATCTTCTGCTTGTTGGCTCTCGATTTTTCCATTCGAGAGTTGAACATTTTTGCGAGATTGCCTTGCCTTGTCTTACCTTATGTGGAAGTTGTCCATTATTATTAAATACGTAATACACCGCTCCAATTTTGACAGGTGAGTTTTATTAATAATACCAATCTGTTATAATAACACATCTCTTTGTGTATGGGGCATGTGGTCTGATAATGTTTAGCAGTGCCTACTACAATTATTGTAAATTAATTATTTTGAATGGCGCGACGAGACGGTTTGCAATCGTTCGATAATAATTAGAACGTCAGTTATTTTCAGAGAGCGACAATAAAAACAGTACAAATTCTTAATCGAGTTTGTACTCATTTTCATTTCGTTCTAAATTATGTAATATAAGCATGTATACAGAAATCGACGCCTTAGAAAATAAAGGTTATATCTCCATATCATGCAAAATGTGTACTTTGAGCATATCTGAGTTCTATCTATGATTACTTACACAGTAAAAGTCATCTACTCGATGAAAGCCAATATTCAAAGATTTGTAGTTCTATCTGCATATTACGACGATATATTGAAAAATTCTTAGCCTACTTTAGAACCAAACAAAATTTCAATGTCAAAATATTTTATTACTCAACTTATTCTCCTCTTCATTGGATACATTTATTACAGCGAACCTGCAACGTCTCTACCTTTCAAAAAAAAATGTTTTTCCTTGCTCTGCAAACCAGACCTCCACAGCTTTTATTACCTCCTCGTTGGAAGAAAATTTACTACCTTTTAAACTTTTTCTCAGTTGAGGAAAGAGATGATAGTCGGATGGAGCCAAATCTGGTGAAAAAGGGGGGTGTTCTAGTAATTCAAACCCTAAATCGCGAATTTTTTGCATGGCAACATGAAATTTGTGTGCAGGGGCGTCGTCCTGCAAAAACAAAACACCTTTGGATAGCTTTCCGCGCCTTTTCTCTTTAATTTTTTCCCGTAGTGTGGTCAGTAATGTCGAATAGTAATCTCCAGTTATTGTTCTACCCTTATCCAAATCATTCATGATTACTCCATGGCAATTCCAAAAAACTGAATCAAGTACTTTTCCAGCAGATCATTGGACACGAAACTTCTTAGGTCTTGGAGAACCGGAGTGTCGCCATTCCATCGATTGTTGCTTTGTTTCTGGATCGTAGAAATGTACCCAAGTCTCATCCATAGTAACAATTCGGTTCAAGAAGTTTACATCGTTTTCAAATCGAGCACAGATCGAACCCGATGCTACTACCCTTGCACGCTTTTAGTCAACATTCAAACATTTGGGGATCCATTTTGCAGCAATTTTTCTCATGTCCAAATTGACGTGAACTATTTGGTGAACGCGTTCGTATGAAATATTCAGTGCTTCAGATATCCGTTTTAGCCCAATTCGACGGTCTGTTAAAATCATGTCATGAACTGCATCGATATTTTTGGGGTCGACACAGAAACTGGCCTTCCCGATCGGTCATCATCTTCAATGGAAAATTTACCTCTTTTGAAGTTTGCAGTCCAATTTTTCACGGTCGCATACAAAGGACATTGATCACCAAGGGTATTAAGCATATCTTCGTAAATCTACTTACCTCTTAACCCTTTTAAATACAGGTACTTGATGATGGCTCGATACTCCAATTTTTCGATTTTCACAATTTCGGTGGACATATTTCTTCTTTTAATTTACTGGTTTACTTTTTTGACGTCAAACTTTACACTGACACTTATAATAAGTTTTTGTTCGTTGCTATGGTAATGCAATATTTTGTTTATGCAGGGAACTGGTCTAGGCTAAATAGACCGAAGAAAAGAGTATATTGTTGACAACCCTGTAGAAAAACATTGGCATTTTTTATTCTGTATTATGGAGAAATATTTCTAGTTTAGGAATGCTCAGTCGCACACCATATTGTATATAATTGAGATATTGATATTTTTTATTCAGCTGAATTTCTCCAAAAATCACAAAATTCATTATTTGGTGCCTTCTAGCGCCGAATCTAGTCATACGATCGAGTTGGGCCAATAGAGACTTGTACTCGGAATGTCTCCAGCTACAACATATCAAAAGTCCAGCCATTTTCACCGAAAGTCTTTTTTCCATAAGATGTAGTCTTGTTCTTCTTAATTCCTACCACACACTAAAATATTTCACTAGGTGGTTTACTTTCTGCTAATAGACCAAACTATAGTGGTTCTTTCCCCCACAAAATTAATCAAGCAGTAGTGAAAAAATTACAACTTTTTTGTTTTTGAATTAAGGGCTCAGTTCACGTCTGGCACCTCCGTTTCTACCGGAAGCCCTCACATTATATATACATATATATATATATATATATATATATATATATATATATATATATATATATATATATATATATATATATATATATGAATTGAACTAGGTGGTTCTATTTTCCGCATAGAAACAACTTCTGCTTCGCACAACCTATTTTTATAGGACCCTTTACCATCTTACAGGATTAGTGATATTAAATATTTATTCTACCAAGAAAAAAAATTATCCGCCGCCACTGTTTCATCAAAGATATGCCGACACTAAAAGGAATTCCAGTTTTTCTGCTGTCTCAACTGACTTTGTATAAACTATACGTCTTTGGCTTGGGATGAACTTTCATTGAATGGATTATCTTGGAGAGGTAAATATTCGATTATTGAAAAATAGTTATTTAATCAAGTAGGGTATTAATGAAGGCGATTAATGATAGATATATTTTAACGCGTAAGCGAAGCGAGCGCGTTAATGTTCGAGATCATTAATCGCATTTTAATAAAGGAGTTGATTACAATACTTTTCAGTCGACCTAATGATACTATGAAAAAAAAATTTAAAAAAAGATGAGAAATGTTCGTGGTTCAAGATTCGAACCCCCGATCTATATATCCGGATTGTCTTCGTTCACTCGCATTTCACCTCTGCGCTACGGAGCCCATGTATAAAATGTCGCGTTTTGATGAGTTGAGTATTTGCTACATTTTCCAAAATTACTTGCTATACATAATAATGAAAATTATTAATTTTTCATAGATTTTTCTGCTTTTATCAGGCAATAAACTTAAAGCTGCCACTTTAGCGGTTTCCGCAACATTTGGCGGTGTCAACGTGAAATTATCTTCAATATTCAGAGAGAGAGATAATATACTTTATTGTCATAAGAATTATCTTGTTGACAAAGTTTCACTTAACCCAAGCTAAGAAAAATAAAAATCACTTTGTACATATATATCTAAAAAAATATAAATGGTCCAAAAAACATTTAAAGTAATGGAGTTTGGATTGAAGTTAGTTTGTATGTATAAAAACATATAAGTCGTACAAAATACAAATAAAACAAAAAGTTTGACTTAACCTTTATAGACACTTCACATAAGTTTTAAAAATTATCATTAAAAAATTCTTCTATATTATAATAAGGTCTATCACGTAGAAAGCATTTCACAGCCTTCCTAAAGCATTGTAAAGATTTTATTTCTTTTATATCATTTGGCAGATGGTTGAACATTTAAGACCATTATAAACAATGGAATCCTTTATGACAGATGTCATTGATGTTGGCAACTTAATGTTGCTGGATTGCCTTGTCACATAATAGGATGGAGAAGATTGGAATTGAGTCAAATGTTTTTTGATTAAATACACTGTTTCCATTATAAATATAGAAATCACTGTTAGAATTCCATGAGCAGTGAAAAGGAGTCTACAAGAGTCTCTACGCTTCGAATGGCACATACATCTTATGGCTCGTTTTTGCAAAATTAAAACATTTTGTAGTAGATATCCACTACATACGCCCCAAAAAGGAATTCCATATATCAGGTGGGATTCCATCAGAGAAAAATGAACAGTCTTCGCTGTTGATAAACTCAGCTCATTTGCTACTACTCTGACTGCATAACAGCCAGAAGACACATTGTTACACAAGGCACGAACATGGTCTTCAAATTTTAACTTACGGTCGATATGCACTCCTAATAATTTTAAACTGCTTTTGTTTTCAATGATATCATTCCCATTCGGTATATTGTCAAGCTCACATCTGAAAGTTACTATATTGGTTTTCGAGATATTGAGTGAAAGTCGATTTGAATCACACCAAGTCTTTACTTTTTACATATAACTAGTAATGATTCTAGTTGAATCATTTGCATTGTCAGAGTGCCAAATAATAGTAGTATCGTCCGCAAATAGTGTGAATTTTCCTGAGATATTTATACTTGTCAAATCATTAATGTACAAAAGAAATAATGTTGGCCCTAGTATTGAACCCTGAGGCACACCACTATATATTTTCGCAATTTCTAAGCAATGATTGGTTTTCACCATTTGACTGCGACCTGCCAAATATGACTAAACCAGCTAAGTATCACTCCTCATCATTTAGAATGGAAAATTATGTGTCAAAATTTTACAGCGCACATAAAATCTGAATCCGTTGATGTCTGGTTGCCATGCAACGCGCAAAATCATGCATTTACAGAGAAATCGATCATTAATGACAAATTGAGCATTAACACGTTGACTGCCGTGCTAATTTTTTCATTTTTGGTATCAGAGCCGAAGCAAAATCGAAAATTTTGTCCCAGAAACCATTATGGACTCTATGTAGGTACAGCCTACAGAAGATAGTATATCGTTGAATTTTTCGGAAATTGAGACTCTGAGTTCAAAAAATTTAAAAAATTCAGCTCGGTCTCATAGACCGAGTCGGCGCTCTTCAATAAGTGTACACCCTTGCATCTTCCAAAAATTCGTTGTTTTTACTGATTTGTCTGCCACGCCGACTCGGTATGTGCGTCGAATGAGAACAATTTGCAGCGCAAACTTGTTACTGAAGCCGTCTCGGTCTGTTTTCGCGATATTATCGACAATAATTTAGACCGATGGCTTCAAGAACAGTTCAATTGGCTCGGTCCCATAGACCGAGTTGGCCTGCTGTATCAACCTCGGTCTATGAGACCGAGGTGGCTCACCAGAATAATTTTTCCTCGGTCTCATAGACCGACATTGCAGTCAACGTGTTAATAGGGGTCATTAATGGTCGATTTCGTTTGCATTGAAGCATATTAAACAGACATGTCAATACGAGGTCGGCGGAAAAATTCATTTAATTTCTAAAGTTTTTATCGGATCTGATGCATTATACTCAGCCCCAAACTTATTAATAACTTCAGCCAAATATCTGAGTACCGGCCCATTAAAGATTAGAAAACCATTTATGTATTGCCGGTTATTGCCTAAGATTGATATTGCCTTTCTACTGAGGGGTCTGAATTCAAGGATTGTAATCCAGCTTGGTAATTTTAAAATACTCCAATGAACTTATAATTGCTCGCAAAAAAATACCTGATTTACGCGTGTACTGTGTGACTCATTTAATATCTGAATTAGAATGTAAATCCAAACGACGGTTATTCCACACTAACGTGAATGAATGGTTGTGTTAATGATTATTAAAATATTTCATTCAAATTACATTGTTTCCTAAGATTTATGTACATACATACTGAATAAAGCTTTCAGTGGGTTTCACCTCACGTTTTATTAATTGCTCTTTTTCTGAAATTGCCAGGCGCGTACCTATATTACCTGGGCGTCGGTCGGCTGCTCTGCAAAATGTTTTTATTGTTAATTGGAATTCAACAGAATTTTGTTGGCGGATTTTGGGTAATCCCGTGCGAATTGTATTATACCAATGCATTCTCATTTTTTCGTTTTAAGTAAGCCAGTTACCTACATAAATAATGCTGAAATACATGGTAGATATACGAATTGGCTTTCAATTTATACCTAGGTCATTTGGTTTAAAAAAAAGGTTACCCGGAAAGTTTTCCGGGAGTTGAAAATGGGTGATTTTATAGATTTTGAGATGCTCTATTAAAATGTGGCGTCGAAAAACAGTTTTTCCTACGAGCGTGCGGAAAAGTAACTTTGCCAACTGAGCTATTTCATATATTAATTTAATTGCTATAATACCATATCAAATAATAATAATGAACTTTAAAATCACTTATTTAAAGTGAAAAGATTTGGAGATTTGGGATATCAAGGAGCATGTTGTGTTTGTTGTAAAATATTTCCAGAATAATCACTTTTCTTCTGCGACATAGCGGAAAAGTTACATTTCCGCACGATTTTTACTTTTGCGCAAGATTTTCTCTTTAAAGCACAATATTTTAATTCAAGATTAGTATATTGTACAATGAGCATGAAATGACATACATATCCCACGAGCAGGTAGGTATATGAAATTTTGTAGTACGATCGAATTATTATTTTCATTAAAGATTCTATCAAAAACACTCATGTCGTCCTTGAATATACAAATATTGACAAATATAACGAAAATTGAACAGTAAGTACTCTCATCGATTTCAAAACAAAAACAAAAAAATGTAACTTCCCCAGGATTCGAACCACCTACCCCATTAACCATTAACCAGCGTAGAACAACTGCTCCCTTACTTTGTCAACTGAGCTATTTCAGATATTAATTTAATTGCTATAGTACTATATCAAATCCTTTCAAATTTTAAATTTCACTATTTATTTTGATAATGTCTTAATTACTTTATATTTTGAAATTAATTTTATGAAAATTACTAAGTTATTATCAGTCATTAATAGACTAGATTCGATCTCATATTATAAATCTTGCGGAAAGATAAAATCATGCGGAAAAGTTACTTTTCCGCACGATTTTTATATTGTTGAAAATGAGGATATTTAGGACTAACTAACTAAACGATCTATGTAACTATTCTGTCTTATGTGTCATTTTGTAGCATTATTATAAAATCTTGTTTAATAAAAACCTTTTTTTTTTTTCATAAATAAGATGGACAAAAACACTCTTAGGAAAACGTCTTTTCCGCCCTTGACGGCTTGATCGAACTCCGCTCCGCGTCGTTCGTGCAACTGCCGTCGCGTGCGGAAAACTACTACTTTCCGCACTTGTTAGGTAAATAACTATTTTGACGATATCACTTCTTCGAGTCATATTACGAGGAAAATATCTATATACAAAATTAAAATACAATTTATGTCTCAACCATTTTTTTCATCAATTCAATAGTTTCGGCTTACGTGAGCCGCAAAGTGTTATTTAACACGTGGTTATGCAGAATAACTCGTTTACACTCTATGTTGTGGTATAGAACAACAACAACAGAAGCAGCAGCAACACAACATTCGTTTCGATCCTATCACCAGGTTTAGCAGTGGTGTGGAATTGAAAAAAAAAACGCATAGCGGTGGGGATGGAACAGTAACAAGAATGGGTTAATTCCTGTTATGACACTTGAACCCCCCCTGCTTCACAATCTTTACTGAAACTTATTTCTTGTAGTAAATAAGGATGTCAAAAAGGCTGTGGATGCAGAAAAGCTGGGTTAAATTGCTCTGTTATATGCACTAATTGTAGTGGTGGTAATTGTGATTCGCAAAGTCCATCACATGAAAGCGATGAAGAGGAAGAAACGGAGACAGGTTGCCATCGCAGATGATACCCAAGACATACCCAAGACATCTGACGTCTCAATCGCTACTGAAAACGATGAACCGGCAACACTTGGCCCATCAAGTAGATCTAAACGAAGAAGATTACGCTAAATTTTCGAATTATACATGAAAATTGGAAACTACATTAAAAAAAAAACGCCGATTACTTTACTTCAAGGTGGTGTGAAAACGAGTTATTCCACGAAATTGCGTAACACTTTGCGTCGCTCGAACGCTCAAACTATTGATTTTAGGAGAAAATTGTTGAGACATAAATTGTAGGAAATTTCCTCTAGTTTAATTTTGTATATAGATATTTTCCTCGTTAAGTGACTCGGAAAGGAGATACTGTCAAAAACTGCTTTTCGACGCCATTTTTTTAATATGGCGGTGCGAGCGGAAAAGATACGAGGTGGCAAAGTGGAAATTCGAAAAGAGCACCTCAAAATCTATAAAATCGCTCGTTTTCACAACACCTGGAAAACTTTCCAGATAAAACTACCAAATGACTGACTGTTCATCAAGGAAGAAAGTGTACAAATACTTGCGACGTAATTTAAAACTAGACAAAAATTCTATCTAGAATATCTCCTCCTAATAATAATTACCTTCGAATGAAGAAATACTTGAAAAATAACAAATTGTAGTTTATCTTCGAGTAAGTTGGTGGCCACTGTGAGCAGAGTTGCAAAACACCACAATTTTTTTGAAGAAATAAAATAACCTGTTTTTTTCTATTAAATCGTTTATTTTTTATTTATACTAACTTTTTCCTTGAATATCGAAATAATGAACTAACTTTCAATTCACTTATTTAAAGTAAAAAGAATTGGAGATTTGTGATATCAAGGAGCATGTTGTGTTTGTCATAAAGTATTTCTGAAATGATCACTTTGCTTCTGCGACATACGCAAAAAGGAGGAAAAAATTTGTTCTCCCAATAACGAGCGGTGGAATTCACTAGCTGACTGATTACAAGTTTTCACTGGATCATGGCCAAAACTTCTGAAAACTAGCGAGGAACTTTTGAATGAAATCGATGCCATAGTGAGAGAAAAAAATTCAAATGTCTATTTGAAAAGATCTGCCGAAAACTATTTAGGTATTCTGAAACATATTTCTGTTGCCATTGAAAGGCCTCAAAGAACTGAAGCAACTATTTTTAATTTTTAGATTTTACTCTGAGTCAAATACAAAAATTTAGACACCGATAAGAACAATGCATCACTCTATCATCTGTTAGCAAGTCTTCTAGATCCAACAAAACCACAACATATATCAACATCAGCTCTAACAGACGACGAAGAGAGTTGTGCTTTGAAAGTCGCAACACAACTACTTCCCAGTGGGTTCTTTTCACTAATATTTCCATTTCTGGCAAAATCAGATCCTTTTACCGTCATAATGTTTGATGAAGAAATTTTCAAAAGCTTTAAATTGGTGGAAATCCCAACAGAATGACGATGCTGTTCAAAAAATACTGCCTACCATTACACTATTGTTACCTATCAGATGTTACAGATTCTTCAGCATCTGTCGAAAGAATGGTTTCGACATTTGGTTTGGTTCATTCAAAACTACGAAATCGCTTGGGAACCGGAAAAGCCGGAAAAGCCAATGTATTCGTTAATAGTTTTTATTTGTCATTATTTATTCAAATAGGTAATATTATAAACTATAAACTGTTTTTGTTGTTGTAAACTGTGTTTTCTCAAGTTTAATTTATGAATATTTACGTTGGACTGATGACGTATTCCTTTTTTGAATTTCCTGCTGAAGCAGATATCTGCTTCGGCGATTTGTGTTTTTTCAGCTATTTATAATTAGATTTAAGTTAATAAAATTGAAAAAATCAGTTGATTTAAATCGTCGCAACCCTGACTGTAAGAGAATTTACCAGAAACGGCGCTACGCCTTTTAGATTGCCAAGGGCATGGTAGTACAGTGTAGAATTCCGGTCAAAAAGGGAAGTTGCTATGAGGTAATTTTTAAACAAAAGTTTCGCAAGTACGTTCCAGCTAGACAGAACAACTATACTAAGGAAAGTCTCAAACTCAAAAATTTGTTGCTCTTTGCTCAAAAGTCCACAAAATTTTTATGACGTAATATTTCACGAAGAATGCAGTTTTTTTGATATATGAGTACATATTTTGTATTTTGAATGCCAAATATCTGGATCAATGAAAAACTGTTCAGTCATATTTCACATTTTTACCAAACTCATAATGTGGTAATTTTTTTTCAAGCGACTATATCCTTCTTTCAGAACCACATCCTTCATTACTCAAGTTGCAACCGAAAGTAAGAGTAATATTTCCTGAGTTTCGTTATTACCGAACATAATGAAAGTGAATATTCATTCGAACATCCATTTTACGAGGGCTGTTCCATAAATTAAACGATATTTGTCTTTGTAAATTTGAGTCAATCTGGTTTTAGTAAATCTATCAATTAATCAAACAAAACATACTTCACTTTCCAAAGAATCAAAATTCTTGTTGACGTAGCTTAAAAAAATTCAGATGAGTAAATGAAATAAATAAGTAAAATGGCATACGTATTATATGTTCGTCCAGTTGAACTTTAAGTATTTTAGAAATACATTTAGGCAAGTATGCAAGTGAGTACATATAATTGTACATACATTTTTTTTTTAAATGAACATGTACCTAAACGTGCAAAAACTTCAAAATTCAAGTATAATAGCATTAGAATGTATTGATGTCTAGTAAGCCAAGACTTGTTCCATGGATAAGAAAGAAAAATCGCATCCATTCAACGATCAATAACTTATAAGAGGTGTCAGTCTAAAGTTTCACGTCAAAAAGTCAAACCACTAAAATTTGAGAAAAAATGTTGACTGTAATTACGAAAATAGAAAAATGGGAATTTCGAGACGTCATCAAGTATTTGAAGGGGTTACGAGGTAAGCAGATGTAGGAAGATATGCTTAGTACCCTTGACAATCAATGTCATTTTTTCCAAGGTCATAAATCTTTAAAAAATATTTGCTATTTTTTTGGTAAAAATCTATCTACTCCACTGGATTCACGACATTATCAAATGGTTGACGTCAAATTTACGTTAGAAATCATCAATCAATAAAAAGTTACAAGGAAATGAAATAAAACCCACCACTTCATTCTCAGAACTTTTAGCAACATTCTAACTGCATCACAGGATTCAGGAAGTCTCGATCAGAATGTTATCAAAATCTGTTTATGAATAAAAAAATTATAATAGAACAAGACAAAATTAAATACAATTTTCGTAAAATTCATTTAAACACCATTGTCTTCAAATTTGATTACCTTAAAACTTTTTTATTCATTACCCAACTTCGATGAAATTCTGATTAGTGATATTTCGAGACCTTCAAACTCCAGTGGTGTAGTTAGAATTTTAATTGAAAAAATCTGAAATTGAAGTGGTTGGTTGATGAAGCGTCATATTTTTCAAATTTTATTCCCTTATAAATTTTTTTTATGGATGGACGCATTCCAACCTAATTCTGAGGTATCCCATCAAGAATACAGTGGTGTAGCCAGATTTTTGTAATTAAATCGCAAATGAAGACGTACTCATAAAATTTGGTGTCCTAGTGAACTTTCTGAATGTCTTTCTAATAAAAAAATCATTCTGATCGGTTGAAAAATGTATGTTTAATAAGGATGCTTCCATTTTAAATGGGCCATACCATATATTTTTCGAAAAAAAAATCAATATGTAATGATAAGTTTCCTACAAGAGAAACAACCGACAGCTTTATATATATTTTTGTTTAACAATACTGTATTAAAACACGAACTTGATAAATTTATCATTAAAGTGAAAAAGAACAATCAATTATTCATTTTAAGAACAAGAGAGGTAGTAAGTAATAACAAACTATTAGCAAACTTGAAAAGGAACAAGATACCTATTGAACTGCCGAGGGCTAGAATTCTATACTAAATAGCAAATCAAAACCATTCATGAGTAGGTAAATTAGTTTCAATTGTAATGATTACAATTTCACTATTTACTGTTTGACTAAAATTTTGACGATATTTCATTCGAGCGTAAAACTAAATATCGGGGTTTTTCATGGCCAATTTGGTATTATTTAAAAAAACAAAAATATCGTCCAGGGCAAATGTATGCAAATCGACATGTGCACATGTAGAATTCAAATCATATTGTTATTTTTTGAATTTTAATGATTAAAATTGAAATTGAGTTACTTCAGAATGATTTTGGTTTGCTAATTAATGTAGGATTTTAGCCATCAGCAGTCTTTTCAATTTTACTATTTTTTTTCATACTTCTGGTTTCTAAAATAAAAAAAATTATTTGTTTATTTTTATTTGATTTCTAAAAATCTGAGCAGAAACAAAAATAATCTTTAGGAGGAAATAATAATCTGTATAAAGTAGAAAATGTTAAGCTTCCATCTTGTACTGCGGAATACATATTGCTATCCTTCTTTATTCATAAATCTTTATTGCGTCAAGAAAATTGGTCTATTGGTCTAAAACGAAGTTGTAGAATATGAATTACCTAAAAGGCATTTAAGATCAAAACAAACAAGTTTCAATCTACAAAAAATATTTCGAAAAAATTGCTTTTTTCAATTATTTCAGAGACTATTAATATGTTACTATCTTTAAAAATTACCACACTTTTGGCATATTCGTTATGAATTTTTAGAAATTACCGCCATATCGACGGCCTCGTGACATTTGTCAAAATTGAATATAAGGTTTCTCGATATGTAAAAACGACCCCCTAGAAAGGTTTTGCCGTAACTTGGATATTGAAAATGTGTTCCATTTGTTGCAAACAGTAAGGGGTAGAGGTTCGTTTATCGGACATTTTGATTTTTCTCGGAACAAAAAGAAAAGTGGTGTTAGGTAGTTTTATCACCTGAACAAGAATCGGAAACAATTTCGGGGGAGCCTCTAATACTTTTCGAGTTATGACCTTTTGAATCTTGAAAATCGACAATTTTCAAACACGAATTTTTGTAAAAAATCGCACAAAATGCCTCCTTCTTTATTGATACGCTAATTAACTCATATTTCACTATTACAAAGTTTTATAAAAAAAAATTACCTTCTTATATATTACTTTTCATAGTCGTTCATTCTGGAGGTGAATACTTAATAAGAATGTTGATTTTTTGTGTAAAACGTTTTGTTTTGGTGCTTGTAAGTATGAAATATGAGTTGTTGTGTCTCAAATAAATGTCAACCATAAGATAGAGGCATTTTGTGCGATTTTTTACTGAAAAAATCTTACTGATAATGGTCGATAATGGTCGATTTTCAAGATTCTCGAAAAGTATTAGAGACCCCCACGGAATTCTTTAGAATTCATGTTCAGGGGATGAAACTACATAAGTAACACCATTTTTCTTTTTGTTTCGGGAAAAAAAAATACAGATAAACTAACCTTTACCTAGTATGTCCCTCACTGTATTATTGTTTAAATAAATATATCAAGTTCACATCATTTTCTGCAATATACTAATCGATTGTAACGTGGAATTCAAACAATCATCTTTATCAGATGACAATAAACAGAACACAGACAACCTGAGGCAATGACTGGAACAATCTGAATACCCCTCGTATCTAAATGAACTGAAATGAGAATGAGTAGACTGTCTATCGTTGCTCTTTCCTCCATACTTCGCCGTCACCACAGTCGAACGAACGTTTCGAGATAGGATGGCTGTGAACGTTGAAAATTTGTAACGATAGTATACCTACGCTACACGTGCGCGAACAAAGAAAAATTTGGCGCCAAATGTTAACCGTTTGTTTTTTTGTGAAAGTGTGAAGTTTTTTAACAATGTTTCGTTTCTAGAGGAATTGTGAAATG
Organism: Chrysolina oricalcia; assembly: GCA_944452925.2. Lineage (NCBI taxonomy): Eukaryota > Metazoa > Arthropoda > Insecta > Coleoptera > Chrysomelidae > Chrysolina > Chrysolina oricalcia. The sequence continues at coordinate 68,958,240 of OX101811.2, forward strand.
AAACTGTTTACGTACTTACTGTAACCTTGTATAATTTTTGTTTGAAGTGATTTGTGACGTTTGTTCGGTTAGTGTATTATTTGAAAGTTGAAACTGACGTTTACAGCTGACCTTTTCCCCGTATGCGTAGGGTGAATACAAGTTTTATTTTGAACGAGTGCCGGTAGCTGTCTTATCGGGTTAAAAATGCCCGTAAAAATGGAATGTGAAACAAAGAAAAAAAAGTAAGCTCCTTTCTAGTTGATTAAAAAATACTTATAGCTATTTCCTGGGTTAGTGCATTATTTGAAAGTTGAAACTGACGTTTACAGTTGAAATTTTCCCCGTATGCGTAGGGTGAATACAAGTTTTATTTCGAACCAGCTCCGATAGCTGTCTTATAGGGTAAAATGGAATGTGAAACAAAGAAAAAAAAGTGAGCTCCTTTCTTGTTGATTAAAAAATACTTATAGCTATTTCCACTAGTATTTAAGAGATTTTCTTACTTTTGTAGTAGATATTGCAGAATTACCAGCTGTTTCCTTTAGATATTGCAAATTTTCCTCAGATCGAATAATGAATGGTCACTTTTGTTATTTATATTGTTCCTATACTCGCCATTTATCGGGGTAGTTGACGTTTCATACTGTTCGCTGTTCAGTTTTTTCCTTGTTTTTGTTTCATATCCTATATTTCTTTAGTTCAAGAAAGAAGTTGTTGAATGTCCTTGTTCTTTATTTTCAATACAAATCATTTCAGATTGTACTCAAACACAAAAAGTCATGACCAATTTGCATTTAATAGTTCTCATTCATTCTCAAATAAAGTAGAGGCATCTTTTTTTTAAAGTCTCGTTGACACACATTAGTCTGTAATTGTAATTTACCTAGCCTGTTTTAAAAAAAAAAAAAACGTTTCAGAGGTTTTCAAATTGACTAAATGTGCTCCTGATAATCATCTTCGCCCTCTTCACAAAGAACAGTATTCAAGAATAAGTTTGGTGAGGCAATTATGTATGTAGAAACTACTGATTGAAAGTTGGATTTTGTGAAATTCGTTTCTTGAGAAAATATAGTGATAGGTACTATAGGTAGCTATAGCAAAACATGTAAAATAAAAACTACGTGGAAATACTTTGATTTATAGCAGTGGCGGCGATAAGGGGCCCGCAGAGCCCGCCGTGCATGGGGGCCCCAGCTCAACAATTGTTTGTCAACATTTACTTTAATTTACAAAAAAAAAACAGGTTACAGAGCGGAAGCAAACTCCTTGCAAAAGAGTATGAGTAATTATGATTTTATTTTGCTCCTTGTATACCAAAGCAAAATTTTGGAAAATATTAATTTGGTATCTAAACTTCTACAAAGTTCTACTGTTGATCTGGGCCCTGCATGCGAGATGAGATCCACAACAGATAATTTTAATAGTTTTAGAGACGATTTCGAAACATTGCATGTAGAAGCTTCCAATTTGGTGATATCGTGGGACATTCAGCCAACATTGACATCTAAGCGCCAAAGAATTGAATAGAAAATGGTCTAAAGAGATTCCAAATTAAAGTCTTCTAGGAGTCTCTCGATATAAAAATTAATCAACTCAGTTCACGATTTATCAGCATGAACGAAGTAATGAGCTACTTTACATTACATTTTTAAATCCAGACTGTTTTGTTAAACTATATACAGGAGAAATTATGTATTATGCTAAAAAAACTAAAAAAATACGGAAATGTACGAAAGCGTATAAGGGCCACTGAGTTTTTTTTTTCTATTTTTCCGACTTCAAACTCGGAATTTCCGACTTTGAAGTCGGAATTTTGTTATTCCGACTTTAATATCGGAAATTCAAAGTCAAAGTCGGAATTTTGTTTTTCCGACTTTAAACTCGGAAATTCCGACTTTGAAGTCGGAAATTCCGACTTTAAAGTCGGAATTTTGTTTTTCCGACTTCAAACTCGGAAATTCTTGTATCGCGGGTATAATTGCAAATCTTGCGTGTATTCTGGACTTGTACCTGCCAGGAATGGCTTTGTGCTGATCACTAGAGACTGCTTGTCTATTATTTTTGAAAGGACATGTTTTTTGTTGTCAATGTGTTGGATAAAGCTTCTTGAATTTATATTTTTTTCAATGAAAACAATATCATCTTTAAGAATCTTTGAAGAAAATAAAATCAATTCAGCTAAGTATGTCATTCATAATTTTGGGAACACCTATTTTTATGGATCAGAAAGAAGTATCACACAATCATCTCCACAACTTTAATTATAAACAAATTTCAAAGTAGGGGTTACAAGTTTCGGATTCAACAAGAATCCATCTTCAGCCTTCTAGAAGTTAAGTAGAAAAAACGTCTTTTTTCATGTACATGTGAAAAATTGTGGAAAACTTGAAATCAAATATTGAATGTCCAATGCCCAAGCATGGTTAAACTTAGTTGATTCAAAAAGAAAATATTTGGATTTGGTAACTAGTACATGGTCCGATGATCCGTGTCACCACTACATTTGCTGAAATGGACTTCTACAGAGAGTACCTTTTTTATACTCATTTGGTGATTTGAATTGAGATGAAAGTACATATTATATGTGTAATTGTGGGTTTCTTTACTGAAACCACTAATTTTGGAATGATCTGGATCTTTTTAATTAATACACCTAGTAAAAAAGGCGACTTTCTTTTATTTCATTGGTGCATCTGATCGTCGGTTCCATTCCAAAAATATAACTGAATGTAGGCATGTGGCCGAATATATCTCCACTACCTTTAAGACATTTCTGTTATTAACACTTGTCGCCGCATTTTTAATATCGGATGGTAGATCATCTTCACTTGAAGACATTTTCACTCAAGAAACTTAATGATGGTTCTGGATATCGATCGGACAATTCAATTTAACATCTATAAACGGCTTTATTTATACCTACCGTTGCTACGGTTACAAAAATGATCACAGGCAACTTGTGTTTTCAATTATCAGTAAACTGTCATAGTAGGTAAGTTGAAGTGGAATATCCATGAGGTACATTTACAGATAGTTAGGAAAACGTTGACAGTTGTAGATATAATTTTGTACGCAACGCATGGGATACTACATTATTAACGCACTCATGTGATTACACGACTCAGCCTACGGCTTCGTCGTGCAATCCTCACATGCGTGCGTTAATAATGACTATATCCCACTTGTTACGTAAATAACTATTGTCTTATTTTTCAAGTATTTTATGACAGTTACAGTCGAAAGTAATACCTCAAAATTGACTAATAAGTATAATATCATAACTAAAATTTGTTTCACGAAATTTTTTAAGGAGGTATTGCTTGGGTATTTGGTATGAGTCACAACAATTCAAATGATATTTATTCGAAAAATATTTTGTTGAATTAGAGTAGAGTAGAGAAATGAAAGAATTTAATTTTTATTCGACTTGTAATAAAGCCCAAAAAGTATGAAACGGCTAGCTGTCACTCCTCTCGGCGTTACACTTCCTTTGGTCTTATTGAACGTTTGATATAATTAAAATTTTGATGTCATATGGATCCAGGTAACATACAGGACAATGTTATTGTTCAGGACGGCAACAAACTAATTTTTTCATCAGTTTATATGTTATCAATTCTTTTAAAATGATGAGGAAATTATAGACCGTCAGATTGTGACAAATTTAGATGCCCCATTTTCGCATACAAGCCTCGAATAGGGTTGAAAAGTACATAGATAATGAGTAAAATGGAGGGAAATTTACGAGTGGCTCCTGGGGAGAACATATGGAAAATTCCATTTTCCAGAATTCCATATTTTTACGCGAGCCGTGTTCACCTAATTATTAATTAATAGAACCTGGCTTCGGAATACCAAAGGCCTTACTGTTGCAGGAGGCTAAAAGGTCAAAATGAGGGTGTGATCTTGTAAGAAAAAATCGAGATTTTGACAGATTTTCCCACACAAGCTCACCGAAACTATGAAAACTTACATCGTCACTAGTCCGAAAAATATGATGGCTGGCGTGAAAATATAAGCAACATCCTCCATTTATTTCTGTTCTAGAAAATCGAATTTTCCATATGTTCTCCCCAGGAGCCACTCGTAAATTTCCCTCCATTTTACTCAACATTGATGTACTATTCAACCCGATTCGAGGCTTGTATGCAAAAATGAGGAACCTAAATCTGTCTGAATTGATTTCATCAACTAGTAAGATTCTTAGAGATGACATTATGTCTCTAGTGATCAACACAAAGCCATTCCTGGTAGGTGGGTACATGTCCAGGTTGCACGAGTAATTTGCAATTATACCTGCGATATAATTTCCGAGTTTGAAGACAGAATTTCCGAGTTTGAAGACAGAATTTCCGAGTTTGAAGTCGGAAAAACAAAATTCCGACTATGAAGTCGGAATTTCCGACTTTAAAGTCGGAATTTCCGAGTTTAAAGTCGGAAAAACAAAATTCTGACTTCAAAGTCGGAATTTCCGACTTTGAAGTCGGAATTTCCGACTTTAAAGTCGGAAAAACGAAATTCCGACTTTAAAGTCGGAATTTCCGACTTTGAAGTCAGAATTTCCGACTTCAAAGTCGGAAAAACAAAATTCCGACTTTAAAGTCGGAATTTCCGACTTTGAAGTCGGAATTTCCGAGTTTAAAGTCGGAAAAACAAAATTCCGACTTCGAAGTCGGAAATTCCGAGTTTGAGGTCGGAAAAATAAAAAAAAACTCAGTGGCCCTTATACGCTTTCGTAGAAATGACTTCTCGCATAGCTTTATCTACGCAATTAATAAACTGGAAAACTGTATTTTCAAATGAAATTCGGAAAAAAAAGCTATGAATTCTGCCTTCCTAAGCCCAAAGGACGTATCTCGTTTTTTTACATAATTTACATTTCACTCTCTACATGTTCCCTATGACTGATCCGTTGACTTGAACAACAAATTTGGCAGAATCTCATTGTTCTTTGCCATCCAAAACGTCAGGAAAAATAGATGGATATTCAAAATACACATGAAAGTATAAGTTTCATAGGCGTAAGTGACTGCCTCAATATCTCTGGTCATTATTGACTTACGCCCTTTGGGCTTAGGAGCAGTCTTCCGGATATTTGTTCGTTTTATCTTTTTTTGACATTACCGGTAACATCTTTTTCTGCCGATAGAACATTTTCAAAGTTGAAGTTGATAAAAACATATTTACATAGTACAATGTGAGAGATGCGACTTAGTGCATTGGGTATAATAATAAGTATTTAACATGAACGTGCTCGTAAACTTGTTTTGGAAGAGTTGGTCTATATATTTTTAATACAAAAACATCGCCGTTTCGGCAATTCAACAGTGCTCCCCTAAACTTCATATTCCTCAATCTACGGATGGCTTCACTAGCACCAGACAGATTTTTGCAATGGTAAGATTTTATATTCAAATCACCTAGCAAATGATGGCATTTATATTATCCAGAGTGGCAATAAAACCATATACCGGAATATTGCTAATTTCTTTGGAAAATATTTCATTATAAATACTTAATGTAATATAATAAATAAGTATATTGTGTGTTATGTGGAATTATGTCCCATTATGTCTGGTATTTCCAGATTTTATTGCCACATGTATATATCCTAACAAAATTTGGCGGGGGGGGCGAATCATTATCGCCGCCACTGATTTGTAGTTTAAAAAGAGGGTTTTTTAAATTGTTTTGCTAATAAAATAAAAAGTAATAAAGCGTCTGGTTGCTCCACAAAGAAAAATTGTAGAGAATTGAAATACAAACAAAATGAGAATTTTTGCTACCCCGTCGGATCATTAGTAACGGAGAAAAATTGGAAAACCAGAAAATTTTGGGATTTTTTTTTATAAATTCATAACTCCTCCATTTTTCAAGTTTATGTGTGTACAAAACAGGCGCTATAGTATAGGACCATTACTTTTGACACAATTGCAATTTGATTTTTTTTTGCAGCGTGCCTGGATGCTGTAGTAAACTGTTTTTGAAAGTATTGTATAAGAAAACGTATATTCTCAATGGTACAATAAAATTTGTTTTGTTAGTCGAAATAAAACAAATTTAGAATCAAAATTTTCGAAACTCGTTGATATGTCCAATTATAATCTTATTGATGATAGTACATTGGGGTGTAAAAGGGGCATAGTCAAAAAAAATCATTTTTTGTGATTCGTTTTTAGCATTATTCCAGAATCAACAAGTTTCTTGGTAAAAAAAACATCATAGTTTCAGACTAATCTAAGCGATAAAAACGTGTTTTATTTCTTGATGGCTCTATCTTTTTGAAAAATGAATTTTTAAAATTTTGAATTATTCGCCTACACTGAAAACAATTGACATAACGTTTTTTTTAAACAAAAAAATAATATATTGCTACTGTTGATCGAATATAAAATAAGGTAGCTTTCTGATAAATTTAACTGTTCTTTCATTTGAATGCATTTTTTAAAATATTATTTACCACCTTTGAAAATTAATATCTTAGAAAGGCAATATACAAAGTTGACAAAACTGTCATATATAATGGTCAACATTTTCAGAATAGTGTGAGTAAAATTAGGTCCAAATTACCTGAACAGTTTTTGAAATATTCCATAAAAACATTGTAAATGATCTAAGAAAAATTTAACGTATCCTGTAGGCATCTAAATGAAAGGTATTATTGACCAATTGAATTCATCAAAAAGCTACTTTATCTTTTGTTCAATTAATAGTAAGCAGTAATAATTTTTTTTGTAGTACAAAACGACCTGTCAATTGTTTTCGTGTAAGGGTAAAATTCAAAACTTTATAAATTCATATTTCAAGCAAAGAGAGTCATCACGAAACAAAACATGTTTTTATGGGTTGGAATAAACTGAAACTACGAGGTCTGTTTGGTAACTCCGTGACTATTTGAATAAAGAAAAAAAAAATTGGCAAATAAGCGTTTTATTTTTCAACATAATCTCCTTTTAGATCAATACATTTAGTCCAGCGTTTTTCCAGTTTTTTTATTCCTTCCAAATAATAGGTTTTCTCAAGGCCCTCAAAATAGGCGTTTGTTTCGGTTATAACCTCTTCATTCGACCCAAATCTCTTACCACCCAGCCATTTCTTCAGGTTTGGGAAAAGAAAATAGTCGCAAGGGGCTAAATCTGGAGAATATGCTGGATGGGGTAGTAGTTCGTAGCCCAATTTATGAATTTTTGCCATAGTGACTACACACGTGTGCACTCGTGCATTGTCTTGATGAAGCAGCACTTTTTTTTTCGCTAAATGTGGTCGTTTTTGCCTCAAATCAATATCGAATCTGTCTAAAAGCTCTGAATAATATTCGCCGTTGATCGTTCTACCCTTCTCTAAGTAATCTATATGAATGACACCGCGTGCATCCCAAAAAACTGTGGCCATAACCTTGTTGGCTGACAGACGCACCTTAGCCTTCTTTGGTACACGTTCACCAGTTGACACCCACTGTTTTGATTGTTCCTTGGTCTCTGGGGTATTGTGATGGATCCATGTTTCGTCTACGGTTATATAACGGCGTAAAAACTCGCCCGGATTGCGATTGAACTTTGCCAAACACTCCTTTGAAGTGGTCACACGGTTGCGCTTGTGGTCGAGTGTGAGCAATCGCGGCACCCATCTCGCGGATAGCTTTTTCATGTCCAAATATTCATGTAAAATGTGATGTACTCGCTCAGTTGAGATGCCTACAGCCTCAGCTACCTCACGTACTTTTATTCTCCGATCGTCCAATATCATTCCATGGATTTTATCGACGATTTCTGGCGTGATGACCTCTTTTGGGCGACCTGAACGTACGGCGTCACTTGTGCTGGTACGACCACAACGGAACTCAGTAAACCACTTCTTAACCATTGAAATTGATGGTGCAGAGTTCCCATAGTATTTATCAAGTCTTTCCTTGGTTTCAGTTATGGTTTTTTTACGCAAAAAATAATGCTTAATCAACACACGAAATTCACTTTTTTCCATTTTTGTTAAAATTCACGAGGTTGTCTGCTTCTAATTGCTGTCAAACACAAACCAAATGTCGCAGCTTGCTCAAAATTTGACAGTAGTCTATTGAAAGATGGTGGTTGACAGCAGCAGTGTTGCATTTAAAGTTACTGCGCGGGAAATTTAAAAAGTCACGGACTTACCAAACAAGCCTCGTATGATCTCTTACCAAAATATAACTCGTTGGTTCTGGAATAGTGCTAAAAAAAAATCTTAAAAAATGATTTTTTTTTATTTACTCCGTATACACCTCAATATACTATCATCAATAACAAACGAGTTCCAATTAATAGATTTTGATCTTGAATTTGTCTCGTTTCAACTAACAAAGCAGTTTCTTTCTTTGTCAATCCTACCCAAGTACGATGTTTTTATGAACTTGAAACCAGTATCAACTCAAACCCAAACCGTCTATTGCAATTCGTAAAATCAAAGAAAAACAGTACAGCTTCAATTAACGCGTTGAGAGGTTACGATAGGATAATTACAAACTCTAATGAAATCTGCAAAATGTTTTCTGAATATTTTCTCTCGGTTTTCAATCCAAGAAGAAATATTTCAGTTCATAGTGTAACACAGCAAGAATCACATAACATTTCTTCTTATAACATTTCTGTACAATCTATTCTTCTAAAACTTCAAAATCTTTCAAACAAAGGTGTGGGACCAGACGAACTACTTACAACACTCCTCAAGTACTGTGCTGAATATATTGCAATACCTACCACTTCACATAATCTTCAATAAATCCCTTGAAGGGGATGTATTTCCGTCAGTATGGAAGAAAGCTCACATAATCCCAATTTTAAAATCTGGTAATAAACATCTCGTCAATAACTATAGACCGATTTCAAAATTGTCCATCATAGCAAAAACTTTCAAGTCTATTATTTTCGATAACCCATTCTTCGACATTAAAAACATAATTAATATTGAACAACATGAAGAAACAATCAGTAGACTCCAATTTATTCACATATACTGAGTATATCCTGCATAGCCTCAATGACAAGCACCAAGTTGATGCTATTTACACCGACTTCAGCAAAGCATTTGACAAACTCGATCACTCAGTTCTGCTACGGAAGCTTGCTAGAGTCGGGGTAAATGGCAATCTACTAAATTGGCTTGAATCTTATGTAACCGATCGTTGTCAAGCGGTAACAATCGGTAACAACAAGTCTGAATATCACCAAATCTCCTCTGGGGTTCCTCAAGGATCTTATCTGGAGCCACTCCTATTTAATATTTACATTAATGTCTCTCAATGTTTCCGATTCGCCAACTTTTTAATGTATGCGGACGATCTAAAAATATACCACTCAATTTCTGTTGCTGACGACATCTTACTCATGCAACAGGACATCAATAACTCATATGTCTACTGCGATGTAAATAGTCTATACCTGAACTTTGATAAGTGTTACCATATTTCATTTGGACGCCGAAATAGTATATTACGTATCAAGTGTTGTAAAAAGCATATTACGCACGAATGGAAAAATTGCGCACGAGCCGCGTAGCGGTGAGTGCGGTAATTACATGAGTGCGTAATTGCTTTACAACACGTAATACGTACTATACTTTTTCTACGACTCTTATATACTGGATGGTGCGTTTGATTAAGCTTTAAGTAATAAAAAAATGAAGGTAACTAACGCAGTTTATGGTTTAATTTCCAACAACAACAAATTAAATCTAAGAAAATACAATTTTGTACTATATAGCATAGAAATGATGAACAGAGCGAGGAGGGTTTAAATGTTTTGGTCAATATATTAAAATAGGCGAGCAATACATTTTCGGAGTACGTACTCACGTGGTTATCCATACTCCATTCCATAAATTTTTGATAGGCTTTTTCATATCTATCCTTTGATTTTTGCGGCAGAATATTCTCCATAGCAGAAGCAGCCTGAAGAACAATTTCCGGTGGCGTTGCGCTCATTTCATTATCGGAGTTGCTCATATTTGTAGATATAAAATTAAAGATCGGATTATAATTTATGAAGTATCGATTTGAACTTCAAATCTCAAAAAGTGACAATGTCACTGTCAAATATTTAAAACGCAAGACAGATAAATGTCACGATTTGAGTGGTTCAAGAGGCAACTTGATTGTTACCTATTATACTAGCCATCATATCATGACGCACAGTTGTGCGTTTTTATTCTTTACGCACAGTTGTGCGTAAGAATGGATTTACTTATAGAGTGAACTGTTTGTAAAACAATGTTTACTAACATAGGAGTAGAAAAAAGTATTCTAAATCACTCCTATCAAATATCTTCTCTACCCTTGAAAACCGTCACAGAAATAAAGGACCTAGGAATAATATTTGACTCTAAAATGATTTTTGATAAGCATATATTTTACATTTCTAAAAAGGCCCACAGAATGTTAGGTGTCATTATGAGAACTTGTCGTGAATTTAAAAACACACAGACTCTCCGTACTCTCTATATGTCGTACGTCAATAGTGTTTTGAGTTATGGTTCCATAATATGGATACGATGGATACGATATTTACATAACAAACTTGAAAGGGTTTCGAATATATTCTTAGATTATGTCAACAAAAAATGTTTTCCATCCAAACCCAACAACCGTATCTATGTTCGAAATGAGCTGAACGTATTAATACTGGAGAACAGAAGGAAAATTTCAGACGTGAAGTTCCTCTTCAAAATCATTAACAATTTAGTTGATTCGCCTGCCATCCTTAGTAACATTTATCTTAATGCTCCTACATATACTACTAGGCATCAACATCTCTTCCGTTACGAACAATCGCAAACAAATTATTTTTTGAACTCTCCCATGCATAGATGCAACATATCATATAGTGCGTTATCGAATTCCATGAATATTGATATTTTCTCTTACTCATTGTCAAAATTTTCCTATATTTAAAAAAACACTTTCTTGCTTCACAGACTTCAATTGAATAAGTACGCTTTCATGTTCGTTTTCATTCACTCATTACCATATGCACTAAATTCATTACTCTTATTGTTTTTTTCTGTTATTTTCTATACCTATCACCAATTTTGTAATTTCCAGTAATTTTACTTTAGAATTATATGTAGATTCTGGATATTGAGAAATCATCTATCTGTGAATACTGTTTTGGGTTAGTCCCTCGGTTAGTCCTGTTTGTATTCCCATTTATAAATAAATAAATAAATAAATAAATAAATGGCAATTTATTCACGAACTTTCTGATGATGACTGTAGAGTAGTTTTTGGGATTTAGGTCTCAGATTAAAGAAAACGATATTTCTTAAAAGCCGACGTTTCGTCAATTTATTTTGACATCTTCAGGGCACTGTAAGATAAATGGGAATGTTACAATTTTATATACAGTAACATAAAAAAACATTTATTAATATAATTATATAAAGTAATTTCTTCTCTTTTTGGACATTATTATTATTATTCCAGAAACCACAACTGAACATTGTTAAGGTGACGGATAATCAATAAACTTGTTTATAAAGAAAATAGTATTTCTCCTTACATAAGAGGAGTTTTCCGTGTTAAAAAATAATAAGGTTGTCCACCATGATAGTTGGTTTCTGTTTTGACAGATATACATATTAAACTCAGTTCAAAACAACAAACACAACTATGAAACACGTTAAAATTTTAATAAAATAATGACAAACTGATGTGCATTCGAAATGGAACTGATGAAATCCCAGGATTGTACGTTTGAAAAAGTAGGGAAATAAAAACAATACATATTATTTATACATACCGTGTCAGTATTTGTTCCAGATCTTTTCTGTAGTAAACTGTATCGTGCTTCATTACGTTGAGTTGACCATTTCCGAAAAATTTCTTTTGAACAAGGAAGACTCATATCCTAAGTAATATTTTTGTGTTTGTAAACTCAAATTTATGTTCGGTTGATATACAATGTTCAACCAATGATGTGGGGTTTCTTAATGTCAATTTATTTTTCATGTCCGTCATGTTCTTTGAGGCGTGTTTTTAGGTATCCTTTGGTCTGACCTACGTAACTTTTTTCGCAGTCAAGGCAAGGGATTTTGTAAATTACATTCGACCTGCAGTCCAGAGGGTTTTTTTCTTTGGTCCTACTAAAATAAAAAAGTGTTTTTTCAGTGTGTTTTCATTTTTGAAAGTTATCTTTATATTTGAAGTGGAATAAATAAACTTTGACCGTTAATATCTCAGAAGCGACAAAATCATTTAAACCCATACATTTTTCTATCGACCCATCCCCATTATAACATTAAATTTTAGGCAATTTGGCAGAGAGCCAATTTCCCATATGTTTTCAATTTTTACCAATTGATTTATTTATTAAAAAAAAAATCTCAAACAGGTACGTTGAAGAGTTTAATTTCGAAACTAATTATTTACAGTGAGCTTTCCAGTCCAAAAACTCATCGAAATGAATGCCCAAACATTTTATCTGATGGTCGAGACTGCAGCATCATCGTTCAATAAGCGAAGAGTGTTCAGTTTGCTCAGAAAATCTTTTTCATTAATATTCTTGGAATTATAAAAGTGAGGCGTGAATCATGACACCATTTATTTAACGTTCCTACACTTTCAGTTGATGAATGTTTTCCTAGAATTTCCGTGAATCAGAACACACATTCTAATACCCGTGTATTGTGTATGCTGCAGAAAAAATCTTTATAATAAAAATACCTGAAGCCAATTAACGTTGTTTAACAATGACTTATATACCAATGCACAAGATACACACAGTGTAATAAGTATTCGTTTTCTATTTATAGTGCAACAATATCTAGGTAAGCATTGAAAGCCAGATAAGGATATGAAAAAATATTTATACATATTCTTGCAATTTAACCTAGATATCTGTTCTTTGCAGAAATTTTGTTTCAAGAAAATTTCAGACGCATATGCAATATATCTTGAAACCATGGAATTGGGTATTTGAATGGCTAGACACATTCAAGGTTTCGACAACTCGGAGAATTGTGAAAGGCTCTGAAATAATTGTGACAGACATTAATATGCTCGGCAAACAATGAAATTTCGTCGACTTGTTAATAGTTTTGCCATATAAACAGATAGGTCGGTTTTACAACATGAGAATATTTCCTATTATTGTTTTACAGCCGTTGGTAACCAAGGCGGAGGGCTGTGAAATAGCAGTGTGTTCTCACTTTTGTGTCATGGTGACTTTCATTAAACTGTCAGCGCCTACACAATACCGGGTGGCACAGGATATCGGGCTAACCCTGTAACTTCTACATTCGTAAATGGATTTTTCTGAAAATGTTTTGATTAACTCAAAGTCCAATGAAAATCGTTAAAAATCGTATACCTAATCACAGCGATAAAAGATCCCTGGGGTAGTCATCGCTTATTTAGCTAAAAATTTGGTTTACTGGAAATCTGTTATGAAAAAAAAATTGAACGTCGTGATTGTGGGCCCTCGGCCAATTGTAATGGTACCATTTTTGTTTTGCGGAAATGCTCTGTTGCGAAGTTGACCTATCCGGATTACTGAAAATCTGATATGAAAAAAATGGTTGAACGTCTCCATTATAGACCCACAACCTATTCTAATGGTACTATTTTTGTCTTGCGGAAATGCGCAGTTGCCAAGTTTCGGTCACTTGGGATTACTGGAAATCTGATATGGAAAAAATAATTGAACGTCGCCATTTTGTGCTATCAGGCGATTCTAACAGTACCATTTTTTTTCCGGAAATGCTCTGTTGCGAAGTTGGTCACTTCTGATTACTGGAAGTCTGATATGGAGATGGGTCGAATTCAATGGTTGCTGCTATGCTTTATAGAAATTTTCACTTGTAATCTCCCAAGTGCTTGAATTATTGCCGGAAATTTTTCGAGTACATGAATTTTTTGAAAATTTTCTTTGAAAATTCATGTACGAGATAAATTTACGGCATTAATTCAAGCACGAGGGAGATTCGGTAAGAAAATTTCACACCGAGAAATGAAAATCATCCAACAATTCATAAGAAATAACTAACGATGGTTTCACCTGAACTATTTATATGCATAGTACAAAAAAGATGCATGAAAATATAGATATGTAAAACACACTTAACAAAATTTCAATTTGATTTTTTTAATAAAAAAAAAAGTAAAAATGTTTTTGCTCCACTGGGAATTGAACTAGTGACCACACGACCACGAGGCGGACACTTTACCGACTCGCCACGGGGCCTTTGATTTACATGTAGACAACTGGTGTATTGAAGTGTTTCTGAAATTTGATTTCAGAATTTGCAAATTCTGCGATTATCGTGAAGAAAATATTCAGACACATTCGAAATATTTAATAAATACATAAATATGAAATATTATCTCATTTCAAATGAAAAATACAATTCCATTTGTACATCAAAGCAAAATATAAACTATCCCCTGTCAAATATTTGACAGAAAAATTTCCACTTATTAATTTCGGCCAGGGTACCCAGGAGGATAAAAATTTCCGGAAATTTTTTGGGTTGCCATGGCATCTAAACAAGAACGAATGTTTTGGTTCTCTCTAAAAGTGAGGTGTGAAATTTTCGATGGAGATTATTAATATAAATCTTCATCCGATTCTAATGGTGCCATTTTTGTTTTGAGGAAATGCGCTGTTATAAATTACCAGAAGAAAGAGACACCGGCGTGTCTCTTTCTTCTGACTGCCCACGTTTACGGCCACGGACTGAATTTCTTAACTTAAAAAAGGGACACAACCTAACCTAACCGAACTAACCTAGCTATCCAAGTTGCTGGTAATTAGATCACTGATTAGTATTGAAAGGTAAAATCACAGCAGATGCTCGCTGCGCTCGCATTTTATAAATTAACAGAAGAAAAAGACACGCCTACGGCGTGTCTCTTTCTTCTGAGTGCCCACGTTTTCGGCGTATCTCTTTCTTCTGAGTGCCCACGTTTTCGGCTATGGACCGAATTTCTAAGCGTAAAAAAAGGGATGCAACCTAACCTAGCCTAGCTATCCAAGTTGCTGGTAATTTGATCACTGATTAGTATGAATAGGTAAAATCACAGCAGATGCTCGCTGCGCTAGCATTTTATGAACTTTCAGCATGAAGAGACATGTTGTAACTTTTGTTTCCATGGAAATGAAGTTGATGTCAAAGTCCTGACCATTTATAGTCAGTGAGCTATAAGTAGTATGATAATTTGTGACATTGTGACTGAGAATCCAGAACTTGAGCATTTCAACGTAGTTTCGCTTTATTTAGTTATTTCAAAAATTTCTAAAGGATATCATTTTAACTTGAAGTAAGATAACCTAAATGAAATAAAAATGGATTTTTGTATCATGCCTCATCACATTTCCAAAAGTATTTAAAAAAAAAATTGATCATAAAAATTGATAAGGATGAATATTAATAATGATATTCTTTGAGCAAAATTTCCTTAAATATTTTTTTAATGATATCCAGCGCCCACGACTTGGCAACATTGGCGCATTTCTGCAAGGTTTACTCAGAAGTCAGAACTATCCTCATATCAGATTTCCATTCATCCAAAGAGACCAAAACTTGGCAACAGCGCATTTTCACAAAACAAAAATAGTATCATTAGCATAGGTTGAGGGTCCATAATCGAAACGTTCAATTGTTTTTTACATATTAGATTTCCACTACTCCGAAGTGACCAACTTGGCAACAAGGCATTTCCGCAAAACAAAAATGGCACTATTACAATTGGCTGAGAGCCCACAATCGCTACGTTCAATTGTTTTTTTCCATATCTGATTTCCAGTAATCCCAGGTCTATAATCGAGACGTTCAACTGTTTTTTTCATATCAGATTTCCAGTAATCCAAAGAGGTCATCTTGGCAACCGGACATTTCCGCAGAACAAAAATGGTACCATAACAATTGGCAGAGGGTCCACAATCGCGACGTTGAATTGTTTTTTCCATATCAGATTTCCAGTAAACCAAAGTTCAGTCAGCCCTTATTTACGTTACCATGGAAATTTCGTTGTCAATGACTACAGTTCAAAAATAAGAAATTCCACTATTTGGATCTGACACTGGCTACACAATTGATAAAATAATAGAGGCAAATATACAAAAAAAAACGATTTATATTAAAACATTTGTATGGAAAGCATTTATGGACTTCTGTAATGTCAGAAATTACGAAATACCTAGACGGAAATAAAACGACTGCGGAGTTGGCGTCTATTTTGAAGGATTGGGCTGTGAATATGAAAAAAAGGGATTGTTCAGAAACAACGATTGAAACAACTAAGCTACTACAAGAAAATTACTGTGAGAAATGTAAAGTAATTATTGACAGGGTTGGCATGTTTTAAAACATTTGTTTTAAAACAGTGTTTTAAAACATGTTTTAAACACTGATTAAAACATATTTGTTTTAAAACAATTGTTTTTAATCAGTTTTTTGTTGAATGAAAAGACACTAGATAATCAATAAATTTAGGGCCACTTCATGCAACATATCATATCATATCACAATCCTAGTCTTAGTCGGTGTTTTAAGAGGAAGTTGTACTTACTATAAAACAGTGTATGCGAGGGTTTGGTAGTTCCTAACTTTTTTGGTAATTTTTCACTTTGAGTGAATTAAAAAAGTATTTTTTTTCATTGGTGTTTTGGCATCGACTGCTATGGTCATTAGCCATGTGTTCTTTATAGGCCTTGTTAATAACTCCATACGCCACCTTAGGAGCAGCACTGTTAATTGGAACGCAACAGTGAATCGTGCAGGACTCGCCCTACTCGAGCCACGAGATTTTAATAATTTAATCGGTTAAATTAAATTAAAAAATCCCAGCCCAACCAGGGTTCGAACTCCGGACCTTTCGACTCAGAGTAAATATTGGTGAAGATGTTTTCTGTGTTCCCTTTTTCTCACTTTTTCAAAATTTGATTGTTTTTTTGAAAAATATTGCAAAAGTCCATGTTGTTTGTTGTTTGATGATTTTCCTATTTTTTTTTTTAAGAACCAAATCAAATTTCGAAAAAGTGAGAAAAAGGGAACATAGATTAAATCTTCACCGATACGTTCATGTTTTTTTTCATCCAATAATAATAAAAAATAAACCTTGAAAGTTATGGACAACGAAACCCTTGCATGGTAACATTTTGTATGCGGATAGTAGCACCACAGTCTTTCAGTTTGTAAGGTATCACTTCCACTTTAGAAATTTTTATATTCATACATCATAGTCATAAGCTGGAAAATAAAAAATTGACAGATGACAACAGTGTAATTAGTATCTTTTTATCAATTTATCCCAAAGGTAGGAACATTTCTCAATCATTGCAATAAGAGTACACTTTAAAAAAGTGGCACTTTACCGCCCGTGGGCGCATTATGGCCCGGCGGGCCGTAAAGTAGATAAAATTCTCAAATTGTCTATACTCACACATCATTTCATGCAATTCCTAACACGAATTAGAATCATTTCAGTTCAATAGAGCAATACTCTTTCTAACATTTGTTCATAATCGTTGGCAATTTTTTCGGTGATGATCTATTTATTTGAAATAGATTCTCCAATATAGCACTCAGCTACTATAGTTTCACATTCCTCATATCATGTTACCCTTAATTATTGTATGCATAACGTATGAAACGTGTAGACCATTGCAATTCAAGTCAGTATTTGTGATTCGCGCTATAAAACCGCTAGTGCATAAAATTTTGTATGTATCACGTGCGTAAAATGCGTTTAAGGCCTTCGGCGTGTGATGGCCCTCGGCTAACGCCATCGGGCCATCATCCTCGCCGCAGGCCATAAACGCCTACTTTACGACCTTGATACATAAATAACTATTAATAACAGAATAACAAATAAATTAAAAAAAATTCTTCGCTCTGCAACAAAATATGACTTCTCTTAAAAATAAATAGGATTCAAAATTTGGAAATAGTAATAAACATATAAAATTAAATAATTCCGATTCTGAACCAATATCGATACTTTCAATCTCATTTGTTTTTTCTATATAATTAGCCAAATTTTTTGTTTAAAACATATTTTTAATGTTTTTAATCATGTTTTTTAAGTGTATAAAAGAAAACACAATTTAAAACAAATAAAACAGTTTCAAATAAAAAAAAACACAATGTTTTGCTTTTTTTAAAAGAAAAATAACATGTTTTTTACCAACCCTGATTATTGATCCACTCAAGAAAATAATTTTTCAACAAGCACTTTCTGCCCGTGATGCCATGAAAAGTAAACTGCAATCAAATCCTTGTAAAAGAAAGCAAAGTTGAGAAGTATTCAATTCAGCTGAAATAACGAGTGAACAATTTCACTTTCAACATAATGTTTTCTCATAAATCGAAATTTACCAACAATGGGATGTTCTACCGAAATAATTCAAGATACTGGTCGAGACAGAAGGCTATAGAGATTTCTAATGGCTTTGGACTCACTAATGAAAAGAGACAAAAGTTCCTAATTCTTCCATCCTTGACAGGGGACGCGCTTTGTGATTGGTCACTATAATGGTGGGGAATTTGAATGGCAAGACAGCTATAGTTGAAAATGACATTTAAACTCCTGGCCATTATAGTAGCAATCGCAAAGTACGTCCCCTGGCAACAAGGATGGAAAAATTAACAACTTTTTTTTTAATAAGGTTGTCCATGACCATTAGAAATCTCTATTGAGGCAAGGGACAATAATTGATAAATCATCGTGACAATAACAAAATAATAACCAACCATTTTCTGAGTGAGCATAAGTGTTCAAATGTTCAAATAAATGTCTTCATCATCAAAATTAATTTGTAGATTTTTTAATGTAAGTATACAACTTGTTACTGAATCGAAGTACAAAAATGGTGTATAATTTTTTTACTGACCAGATATTCTAGAAAGGTAGGTGGCCCATTTGGCATTTGAAAAAAAAAATTTAATCAAAATCTCACAGTGTCCAATGTAATTATGCCAGGAATCTCCATACCAATGAAGCCCTTCATTTCGATGCTCGTTATTACCAGCAGCAGTACCTTGACATGAGAAAGCCATGTGAGGTCCATTGCAAAAAGTGCATTTCAAAAACTTGGTTTTCTGTTTCGCGTCAAGAGCTATTTCACTTCCTGTTAGATGATTATTCTTTGAATAGGAATAGGATTTTCATCTGGGTGAGGAACTAAATTTAAAAAAAAATTGAAGCCCCTAGTGTTAGGGATCGAGAGACTGGTCCTTCAGTATTTATGTTTTTTTATAAGATTCTTCTATCTCTCTAGAGCATGTGGTGCTGCAGGTGTTTTTGGATTTCCCTTAAGCATTGAATGCAAATTTGCTATTATTGTATCCCAATGAGGTAGGTACCTAAGACCGCTGAATTTTTTTATTACTTTTGTTCTTGTATTTTTATTTTTAATCTCGTTTTTAAATAAAATATCTTGACGTTGGTTCTCTATCTTCGAAGCAAAACTATAAGAGAATATTGATTGAAATTTGGATTATTCGTTTTTTAAATATTTTTTTGTTGTAACCTTTCACAGACTGAAAATAAAAAAATGTAAAATCAAAGAATTCTTCTCAAATATAAAAAGTTATTGCTTTTACAAAATTGTTGTATTTTACAATACTTGTCTTGAAATAGTTATTTAATTTGGTCTGTAACATCAAATTCTGAACTTGCTTATGGAGAAAAATTATTTCAAAATATTTTAATAATATTTCTCTTTCTCAAAACATATTGAAAACTTTATTTGTATACTTATACGTTAAATAATAATAAACTGTAACTGAATGTGAATACGACAAAGTATCTGACCTTTTCCCCCACTCTTCGTGATCAACCCAAAGTTCAAAATGTAAATGCAAATACCACTCTGTGATAATCAAGATACTTGTGACTGTCAGACTATAGAACAAACTACATCTAAATGATACCTTGAAGTTATACTAGATCAGCAACTGAAATGGACGGAACAAATCAACTTTGTTACAAAAAGGCTCAGAGTATTAATGCACACTTTTTACGAACTACGTGACATTCTAACAAAAATAAATCTTGTAATACCATCGTCCAGATATACTAATAAGTCCGCTCACTCTCACAAGCGACCCAAATCATCCCCTCCGGTCCTCGCGCGTCCCTTGCCCTGTCTGTTTGGCTTGAGCGCCGGCCTGGTGGGCTAGCCAGTATCAGTTCGCATAGCCGTATGATTTACGACCGCTCACAAAAAGAGCGGCACTTTTCGACCACATCAAAGGAGTTACCAGACTTATTAGTATATCTATGGACGATGGTAATACTTTATACCTCTCTTGCCGAATCTATAATAAAATATTGTATTCCTGCTTGGACATTCAAAACTGCTATTAGCCCATTACAAACCACCAAAAACATTCCATCAAAAATTATCTTTTGAAAAAATAGATTGTTTTCAACAAAAGAGTTATATCAAGAAACCAACATGTTAAATATATTCATTCACTATACACTTATCACTGCTTAATAAGAATGTTCCAAAAACGAGCAGATATCACACAGAAACAATCATGAGAAACTCGATCAAAAATGAACCTGGACGTAAAAATTGAATTCTTTAATAAATCTGTCACCCAAAATTCTTTTCTCTTTTATGGTCCAAAAATATTCATCATTTTACCAAAAAAACTAAAAGATATAACATCCTTCAAAATTTCCATTTTCATACTGAAATTAATACCTACATACTTACTTTTAATTGTACTCAGGTTCCGGCATTGCTGAGCAGTGCTGCCCGGTGGGTGTGGTCTCTCTCTCCCACCATAGAAACTGTGGGGGGAGAGGGGGACTACGTTTGCTGAGCACTGCTGTTCGGTAGTATCGGAACCTGAGGCGAAAACGGTTATTCCCCAAAGTGTTTCAAATTGTCCAATCTCATTTCAATTATAATTTCAATTTATATATTAATTATTTCTTTTCTTTTTTTTCTTCTCTTCTCACTCTCACTCTTCGTAAAAAAGTAAGTAAACTGCCATTCGAACACCATTGCATATAAGACATACAATTTTTACAAATGACTTGCCGATTTAGACATCACAAAACAGGCTACAAAGCCTACACTGAAAAAACAGTTTATTCATAGTTAATTAAATTAATTAACACCAAATAAATTATTTATTCGAATATTGCGGAATAAACGTTTATTTATTAGAAACAAATTCAAATTATTTAAATATACCTCATTAACAGTTAATTCAAATTCATTTCCAATAAATATAGGTCTCGCCACAGATTTATTAACAGTAAATAAAATATTATTTATAATAAATATAGAATATTTATTAAATTATATATTTTATTAACAACTAATAAACACATTTTTATCATTAACACGTTGCATGCTAATGTCCTCAACTGATGTAATTGGTTGATTCTGATGGGTACACATTTGAAAAATAACTGTAAATGGTCCGATTTCGCTTTGGCAGAATACAATTTAAACGTTACCTTGGTTAATGTATTTGACAGCATCAAAATATTTTTTAAAAACGCACATGAGCGTCATCAGCATCCTGATAAACCAAGACCATGACGCGCATAGGCGTTATTAGCATGGAACTAGTTAATATGTTTTATTTTATGAAAATGAACGTTTGTAAATAAAAAATCTCAGCATTTTTTCCAAATAAATAAAGAATATTTATTAAAAATATTGTCTTTTATTAATAAACCAATAAGGATGCAATATGAGCCTTCTGAAATCGAAAAATCAATAAGGAAGAAATTGGAATCAATTTACCGTTTATACAAAATTACCTTAACATATTTTCAATAATTCCATAAAACTGTTGTCTTTCAAAAACTTTTCCAGCTCACAAACATGGTCCACAGTCTTGATGAACTGATGCGTTACTTGAAACTTTTACAGAATCTATGATTGTATTATATTAGAGAATAGCTGCACAAACCATGCTTCTAATAATTATTAAAGTAGTGTTATTGTGTCTTCTATATTTATGAAGAGATTGTTTGATTTTGAATTACACTTCAATCACACAAAAATAAATAATTACAATAACATGCGAATTAACCTACACAACCCAAATGGCGCACACAGGACTCAACGACAAACGACGAAACACGAAACCCCGACGTACGACGTAACACGTGGTCCATCAGCGAGCCCAACCACGGCACCTATCGCGGAGATTTTATAATAATGGTCAGCGCAGTATGTTCAATGAATATTCATTATCTGGTACTATGACTTATTCACTTTAAATAAACTTAAAATCAATAATGAATAAATATTTAGTAATATCACCCAACAAATGATTTCATTAGGAATGAATTTATATTCTTAATTATAAACATATCGATCTCAAACAAATTATTTAGTTTTTATTAGTCAATTATATTATCGCGTTTTTTAATATTAAATAAAATTGCCTAATACAAAATAAATTTTTCTTTTCTTTATTTATTTTAAATGAAAGGCACCCAAACAAATATTTATTAACTTTTTTTTCAGTGTAACTTGAGTCTACTCAAGTGAGTCATTTGAACCGCATACAACTGTCCACCCGGGTACAAAAGCTCTGTATATAGTTCAGATATGTTAGTAAACTTGAGAATGGTTTATTAATGATAACTTCTGTATTCTTTTGTGAAAATAAATCTTGAAAAAATCTTGAAAATTAATACTAGTTGAAGATAATAAAATATTTCTTTGGCCAAAGCTACCTTATCCAATAATGACTAATTCTTCTTCCTTTCATATGCCACTGCCAATAAATTTGGTTCTGAAAAAACAAAATACCTCAGTTAATGTTCACGATAGTTGAAGAAACATCGAATTCATTAGAAATCCCATGCACCCAACTTGATCAACCATATATGACTCATTTGTATTTCTGTTATGAAAGCCCACAATAAAATCATACTTATTTATCTAAGAACTATTTTCGAGACCGGAAGTATTTCACAGACGTGATCCTTTCATATACAATTTCGATAAAGGGTGCTACGTGAACGTTTTATAATTTTCAATTTTTAATCATTATTATCTCGGTGAAGAAATCATATAACATTCTCTTGGCCTCACAAGGAGAATTTGTGATTACCTGTTCTACCTGGGTAAAAATAATAGTCATGATCGTGAATTCCTTACGTAGAATTTCAAGTTCAAGGTTGTTCAATAACAAATCTTCGTACCTCTATCGGTTGGAATTTAATACGTCGTTTTATCTCGTGACTGATTTATCGAGTTTATTATATTCACGCCTGTGAAATCATATTCCTTGAATGGCAGGCTGATTTTCAGACGTACCCAACTTAGTTCAAGAAGATCGGAAGGTGCGGATTTGGCTTATATGACTGAAAATAATAGATGTTTCACTTTTTATCAACTTTTCTCGATATACTTTTGGGTTTTTTCAAATCTGCAGACATCATAAATGTTGAGAGTTTTTTCATGAAACTTAAGTATGTTTGTAAAAATATATTTATTTACCACCATATATGTAATATTGTCATTACTAACGTCATTGAAGGTTGGGAAGTGTCACATTACACACCTCTACTTCCTGACCTCACTTACCGCCCTCACTTCCCGCCCTCATTTCCCACCCTCATTTCATCTATTCTAGTTCGATTTGTTGGGCCTAAAGCCACATTTTGTCGTTTTTGGAAGTCCAGCAGTTTCCCATGTTTCGAACTATCAGTTTTTTCTTCAATTTCTAGCATCGTTCGTATCATACAGCACATTGCCCACAAAGTAGACGGATTCTTTTGTCTGGTATGTTCTCCAAAATATGCCAGAAGTACACTTTCGGAACCGATATTTTTAACCTTTTTTTCCATGCACCACTTTCCATATAATTCAATGGCTCTGCGAGTCCAAAAAACTGGTTTCGGAAGTGTTCCGTACTTTATTTTTTCAGCAACCATGTGGGGTCAAATGAAGGGTCTAGTTGAAATATGATGAGGTTCCAGTTTTTCTGAAATCGACATTTTTGCGGCATCTGTAAGCTTGTAGCCTGAAGTATCAACACACCAAACCTTACAGGGTACAAACAATGACATTTCATAAAGAACTGCGGTCGAAAGTAGGCAGCACAGTGGACAAACGATGAGACTCCCTTTAGACTTCGCTTTTCTCAACTTTTTAAAAAGTGGAACCTCATCGTTTTCCCACTGGACACTTCAAATCAATGAGACGCATTTAGTCTAAGAGACGAAGAGAGGTCGACCTTCACTCATCTGTTAACCGGATGAAACATACTTTTCATGAAGTTATATAAATAGACGAATACGCCTAAAATGGGTTGCCTATTAAAAGGTGATCATGAGTATATCCCGTGAGTTTCAAATTTTGCACCATATGGAAACTTTTTTATTATCGAAGAAAATTTTATTATTCATAAAAATTGGTGCGTTACGGAATACTTGTATTCGAGTTATCAAAATTCTAAATTTCCAAACGGTGTACAGGGGGGAACAAA
Organism: Chrysolina oricalcia; assembly: GCA_944452925.2. Classification (NCBI taxonomy): domain Eukaryota; kingdom Metazoa; phylum Arthropoda; class Insecta; order Coleoptera; family Chrysomelidae; genus Chrysolina; species Chrysolina oricalcia. Next base: position 68,982,666 of record OX101811.2, read on the forward strand.
AAATTGAATTTTGATCAATAGTAAACTACCCTGGCTGTAATTCCAAATTTGAATTTTTCTTACATTTTAGTTCTTATTTATATTATATATTGAAATTCAGCAGAAGATAGGTACCTACAGAATCATTCTAATTCTTATTTATGTTAATATTTATATTAAAATTCTAGCACTTGAATTTCTTTAAACCTATAGTATGAGCATATGCTACCTTTTATGAATACAACCCATTGTGTAAATAGTGTCTTCTCCACATCGCAATATCTGGCTTATATATCAGTATAGATGCTCTCTATGTTCGGTATAGATGAAGCCGATTTGTTTTAAAATTTTTGGTAATGTCAATTTCAGCTTGATCTACAGACATAATTATTATATCCAGTGTGGGAATTTCATTTTTCAGGTAAAACGCATGTTCTTTTCAGGTAAAACGCATGTTCTTTTCACGTATTAACCTCTGCTTTAACAATTCGTCTATCGAGGTCTGTGGTCGACCTGTATATGTTTTTGGTGGTTGACGAGCTCCACTTTTCTTTTCTTTCATTAATTTATAGATGGTGCACAACATAGAAGATGCTTTTGTAGCAGTCTCATCTGCACTGGCACAATAGTTGTTATTTTTCAACGAACTTAAACAGATTAAATTAATGATTTTTTCATTAAAAGATTATGATCCTGATTTTGGCCGTTTAGATATTGTTTTTCAGCATCCATAATACTTGTATCCTATTTTAAATACACAATCTAAACATAAAAGCACACACAAATAATTTCCAGAAAGCACTATATTCCAGCAATCCTTGCTTGTAACCAATTCTTATTACCTGTCTTTTAGTACCGACAGTTATAAAAAGGGCTGGTCTTCAAAAGATTATGGGTTCCGTACTTATACATACTCGGTCCGATAAATTACTATGGAATCGATGTATCTGAGGGGTTTATTACTCCATGTCATTATTTTACGGACTATACTATCAGATAACATCCAATTTCACCTTACTTCTTCATTCCATTCTTATTCATTCGATTGAAAATTTAGTGTTCTTAGGAATCGATATAAATACTTTTTTTCCAATTGAAGCCAAATACAATAAAAGCATGTATCAAAGATTTTTTTCATAACGCAGTTGTGTCATGTGTTACAATGAAGATAATGGTGAGCACTAGTCCCGTCATTTGTGAAAAACAGGGAAAGTTTTTCAAACTCATCCAGATCACCATATGACTTCAATATAACTATTATAGAGAAGTAAAAATTAACAGATTCCTTCTCATTACCTACTAGGACAATTCAACACTTGATAACTTAAGCTGTATTCAACAAAAATATTATCGATAAATTTTGATAAGCCTTGAATGACAAACTACAAAATAAACCTATCTCTTTCACTATGAGTAGTATTGCCATATCGGTTGCACAAGAATCAGACTTCAAGAGCTTCTTTGTGATCTTGACCTTGAAAAGCATCAGCTTGATCTAAGTAGTCATCGTGCTCATACAGCATACGAGTTTACGAAGGAAAGAATTTTACAGTCGATGTTGCCAAACTGAGAAAAGCATTGTTTCGTAATTAATGCACCATTCATTCAAAACGTTGAAAAAATCTACTTTTATTTCTGACTGAATTTTCTTCGCATTTTGTGTTTCACCTCGTGCTGAAAAAAAAATCTTCGTAAGTTTTAAGGTTTTCAGAGCAGACGAAAATCGTTTTACACCAAAATTATTTATACAAATATTTTCCACTTTGATAGTGGGCCACAATTAACAATTATTATAATAAATAATTAAATACAGTGCGACGCTGAATTATGGAACAAATTCATTATTTCTGAATATAAAGATATTTCGGAAAAATCCTCGGACAGGTCGATTTTCTTTTCCGATGGGCCAATTTTTGAACCCCACCCAAAATATATAGGGTTATCCGCAATTGAGTAAAAACGACTTTGGTGATATTTTTAAATTGGACACCCGGTATATTTTTCCATATTTGGTTAGGGATCGTCATTACGAATCCAGTGATACCAAGTTTGATGGGATTATGTCAAACGGCTGCGGAGATATGGCCAAGAAACTTCCTCGTATGTCTAATGAGTGTGACTGCGAGACCACACGATTCAGAAGGTTAAAAGTCTCTGTCGCACTCATTGGATATATGGAGAAGTTTTTTGGCCATATCTCCGCAGCCGTTTGACATAATCCCATGAAACTTGGTATCACTGGATTTGTAATGACGATCCCTAACCAAATATGGACAAATATACTGGGTGTCCCATTTAAAAATATCACTAAAGTCGCCTTTCCTCAAATGCGGATAACCCTATATATTTTGGGTGAGGTTCAAAAATTGGCCCATCGGAAAAGAAAATCGACCTATCCGAGGATTTTTCCGATATATCTTTATATTCAGAAATAATTAATTTTTTCCATAATTTAGCGTCGCACTGTGTATCCCAAGTACACCATTTGAATAATATGGAAAAACTAGTAACCCAAATGAATAAATCTGCACAATGATGGTGTGCAACAAATACCAATCAATACCAATAATTATAAATAATAGTGAGTAAGAGTAAATATAGTGAAATTTCTCTGTGAAGAACACTATTAAACAAACATATGACACCCTTATTATTGATGATAACAATTATGATAGGGTAAATACCTTCATGAAGTACCCTCGTAACAATGAATGATAAAATCCAAAAGAAATCTGGATTAAATAATAAATGAAATCAAAAATTAATAATAAGTGAATCTAGAAGAAAGGTTATGTAAATATGGAAAATAATATACAAAATGTGCTCTATCCGTGTGCTTCCTTCCCCACTGCTGTCCAAACCCAATACAATCAAATAAGTGAATAAATGTTGATACAGAAAATAATTTATGCCAAGAGAGGTTCCGTGAATTTTGAATAGTATAATGTTAAAAAGTTGAACTGTAAGATGACTTTACACCAGTCTGTACTCCTTCAGCGAAGTGGCTCAGGGTACCTGTGGTCTTGGTACAACTGGAAAGTCCAACACTTTCGCCCTCTCAGCAGCTACTGACAACGTACTGATCCCTCCGTCCTCTTGTCAACAACCTAGGGACGGGTAACTCCAAGACTCCAGTCTCTCGGTTCTGTCACCACTGCAAACTACTAGTGAACGGTCCCTCCTCTCCCTCCAAGACTTTCAGTGTCCTGAGGTGGATGAAATAGGCTGCTTGACAACTATAGATGGCAGAATACAGTTAGCTTGGTTCAACTGGTAAGACCCACCGACTTCACCTGCTCAGACTGCCGATAGATGGTTCCTCTTTTCCTTCCAAGACTAACAATGTCCTGAAGTGGATGGAAAAGACTGTCAGACAGATAATACAGGACCAGCCAAGAGCTTGGTATTACGTGAAGATCCAACACTTTCGTCTTCGTGGGTGGATTCTAACTAATCGTTGTATTACGGTTTACCAGGTGGAATTGAAGTATCACTCCAAAGAAAACAATGAATGGCAGCAACAAAATTCTAATAACTTGCACTCGGGGCTTCCAAGATGGCGGTGTGTGACACTAACGTTAAATCCCCATTATAGGTACTCTCGGTGATATATCAAATTCCAAAATGACTATACAAGTCCACAAATATCACCTGAGATTATTCCAACATGTAAAATCAATTAAATCCACTATAACGTGATAAATACTCAAAAATTGATTACATGCGTCTGGTCACACTACTGCTTCAACAACGTAGCACACGAAAGAGGAAGTTCGAAAAGATGGCAAGAAGCCAAAACGGCGCAATTTTCCACAAAAAATTATTTCCTTTTCCAGAAACTCAAAAGTCAGAAACGTGAAAATTGTGTTCGTCTGTCTTAAATCACAGAGACTGTCAAATGTGATCTGTTCGTGCAGAACCGATTTTCAACTATTATTGGCAAAGAATATTTAACAACATAGTTAGTGTAATGGTTAGTAAAAGTCAGAAGATAAATTAGGATCAAAATCAAATCAACTATAAGTCACCCTCCGTGCAAATTATGTTTTCCAACCAACAAACCAATGAATGACGTCAGTAAAGCGCAAGAGAAATCAACTCAACTAAACGCCTACTTCACGAACAAACTCTCAAGTATTGAAATGAACTACTGACAAAAACAACTCGTTCAAATGTTCAATTAAACTAATGTCAGAAATTAAATAACCTCACAAATCTCGTAACAAATAATAACATTTTGAACGCTCAAGCTAAAAACAAAATAATGAATATATGAAAAGATTTCACTTAAACAATAATAAGATGTGAACCAATATAATGAAATGATTAAAATGGGAAAATGCCCAGAACACATACACAATCGAAGGTACCAATAACAATAAACAGAAAGAGAAACAGTGGTCAAATTCATACCATACTAAAGGCGAATGTTCATTGAAATAGAATGTAGTATCGATAGCAAGGTTTCAGGATTTTACACAATAGAAGGTAAGAGAATAGTCTCATCTGCAAACAAATGTTAAAATTTGATTTTGAAACGTAACAACAAACGTAACAACGTAATAATAATAAATATTCTAGAAATGATTTTCATAACGGAATACTTACTTTTAGAGTTTTGTAATCAAATCAAAACAAACCATTGAATATTCCACAAGTTTACTTCGTTGAATGGTTTTATAGTTTATTTCTATGTCATACATATATAATGTAATTACTCAGATAATAAAGTTTTAATTTTTATTGTTATAATAGTCGTGAAATTCTGATATTACTTCTTGATACGAACCAATGTGACAGCGAGGGTCCTAGAAAAATCCAACTTTTTCAATTTGGTCCCTGGTGTAGGGAAAATAACAAAGTTTAGTTATTATCATCGAAATACAAATGTTCCACTACAGTCTAGAAATGTAGAGGGGAAAACTTGTATATTACTGAAAAGAACGGTAGGATCTCTAAAACAATTGCTGATTCACTTTTCTCAAATTTTCACTTCAAACTCTGTATATGAATATAAAATTAACTTCCAAGAAACCTTTTTTGATACCTTGCATTTTTATTCTACTTTTTCCCTTTTCATAACACTCCTATAAATTTTTTCCCACATGTTACATACTTTATGGCAGGCACTGTACATACAATTTCATATCATTTTGAGACATGTGGCAGGTATATCGCACTGTAAGTCTTCGACTATATAAATGTGGCAACAACGTTTTCTCACGGAGTGAATGGTCTGCTGCCGCAGAATTGTACGTCACAAGGGGGTCCGATGAGAAGGTAAGAGGTGTCAGGGCCGGTCTCAGGTAAAAGCAGGACGTTCTACTGCAAATACAAGCAACAAAATAGCAATCGGACTTTCGAGTTGTATCTCAGTTATGTACAAAAGAAGAAGAAAAATAAATACACTTGTCATTTTGTTTCATGCAATATGTAGAACAAAATCAGGGTCAGGTGCATAACCTAGGGTTAAACATATATGTTTTAATTGCAATGAATTACCATTTATTACATTCAAACGCCCCTATACAGAATAATAATTTTGTCTTGTCTTAACATTAATTCGTCATTTATCAAAAATTCTGAGCAAAGCTGGAGTGTTCGGTCTTATGACCTATATTCTTCTTCTATGTAAAGAAAGCGCAAGTGCTCTAGTCCCTTACCCATTATTATTATTATTATGAAAACCAAACAGTACATGGAAACACTCAAGTCGGTGCAAATCAAATTACTGGGAGATATAATAAAGTGAACAGATATTAGTGTTGAAACTTTAAATTGGAGAGAACTTTTAACAAAAATCGCAACTCCTCCTCTACGTTTGAAACTTGTATTCTTTCGTACGCAACTATCGATTTTTAGGAAATTGTTGGAAATTTCTAGATGTAACCAAGTTTCCGTCAAACCAAATAAATATAAGAAATTTCATTGAATGAATCTTACTGGAACTGGCAATATTGGTACTATCACTATTGTCAGTATCTAATATAACTGCTTGAACTGCTTCCGTTCAACAATTTTTTGTAGCTCAAATTTGCATTTTTTACAGGTCGCTCTGCTTCTCGTTTTTCTGTCTGATTTATTCGATTTTTCAATAAAATATTGTTAAATAAGGTTATTTTTCCACCACCACTTCGGGACATTTCAGCTATCTTTTGAAAACACACTGCACTACGATTTGAACAGGAAAGGAAAGGAACACGCAATTGACTTATAAAGTTAAAAAATGATCCGTCTCGCGTCAACCGTACATTCTAAAGACGAACGAATTTTCTTGTTTCTTTGTATGTCGCCGATGAGATTTTCTAACTGTGATTCTAGACAACAAATATTTTTTGGCGAATAGAGAAAAATAAGTGATTTTAAAGTTCATTATTTCCATATTTAAGGAAAAAATCAGTGTATATCAAAAAAAAATCACGATGTAATCGAAAAATCAGATTCACTGATTTTTTCAAAGAATCGTGATTTTTTACAACTCTGCTATAAACATATATTCGTCCGCAAGCGTAGATCCAAGATCACCTAGAGAAGGGGTAGTGCCTCATATAGAGAGTAACAATTTAATTAAACTTGTGAAAATAGATCATACCTCTACACAAAAGATTGAAATAAATATCCTCAATTTCAATAATAATTTTCTAATTGTCTAGTTATTTGCTCACTAGGTAGTCTTGCACATTCTGTAGTCACAAATATTGTCAATATAGTCATATTTTAATTTCAATCTTCATTGGACATGGACTTTATGTCAGTGTCACTTTACATCATCTGTCACATTTCAATTTATATTATGTCATATATCCAATTCTTTTTTCATTTTCGTCAGTAACTCGTGGTCCTCGTGTCTGGTAGTCCAGAACGAGTATACAATTGCCACGAAATGTAAATTAGCAGGTCTAAAAAACTGAAAACAGGTCTATAAATATTTTTATAAATAAAAATTTAGGCTTGCTACTCGATACCGATCTGAGATATAAAAAACATGTATCCTCGATGACTCAAAAAGCTTTTTTTTGCGTAAAGATTCACCTATACGTAAAATCGTCAACTGTGCGTAAATTAATTTTTTACACACTGTTCATACATTCTTGAAAAATACAGTATTTTGCGTCCAATATAACTCGGAAGTCTCCATTTGATAATACGACGACAATGCATATCATTAAACATGCAAATTAATGATAAAATTGCTACAATTTGGCAATATAATAACTGTCGAAGAAAAAACTTATGCTCATATAAAAAAGTCCTACTTTACGAACTTGTAGCTATTGTAGTCTGAAAATCATATTTTCCAATCGAAAAATTTGAAACAGACAATGCAAAAATCCTCTGATTTGATAATGCAGACTGTGTATATGGGCCGACCTTATTCGAAACTGATGTAAACGTATTCAACTTATACAAGACTCATGGGTTCGTGTCATCTGCGGTCTACGCAGGCGGGGCCATATATCGGCTTCTTTGAAGAACATCGGTTGGTTTAACATGTAAGAGCGGCGCTTTTTCCACAGATGTTTGTTTTATCATACGATAATTTCCAGAAAATCCCCGGTCTACTTATACGAGAAAATTCAAGCACACAATGTCAATTTGAGAAATAAACATAACTACTCGATTCCGAAACATCATGGCACTCTCTACAAATCATCGTACTCATATAACTCTTGAAACATATAATAACCTTCCTCTAGAAATTCGAAATTATGAGTCCATTAAGCCTCTTCAAGAAAAAAATTAAGCTTTCAGTTTTGAATGGATCATTGTTAGTCTACTGAATTACTGTTTTTTATTTATTGCACAATTATTATGAAATCTGATATTTATAAATATAAGTGAAAAAATTTGTTTATGCTCGTATTTTTATGTATTAAAAAAATGTCTACACATTTAATAATTCTAAAATTTGCTACCAATGTTTTGATTACTATGATTACTCTTTACTTTACTCTTTACTTTTTTTCTGTACCAATGAGGAATTAGGTTTGACGTATATTTTATTTTATTGTATTATTGAGAAGGATTTTGTTACTACCAGTGGAAGAGCGCAACTCTTTCTGTTGTGTAACCGTCAGAAAGAGAGCGAACTTTGCCTTTGAGTCTGCAGGTTAGAGGTTTTTTGTTTCGTGCCATTTTGTCTGTCTATATAACCTGTATCCAATAAAAGCGATATTATTATTATTAATAAGTTGAATGTATGTCTGTTTAAGCAAGTGTTGACCAAGGTTATGTCAATTTTCATTAGATCTCCTGTATTAATACTTGATGAGTAAGTAGTTCAAAACTTTTTCAATATTTCAAACAATATTACTTACTTGGGGCATTGTAGCCGAAAGCGCTTTGTTATTGTAATAAATTTACACGAAAAACAACTTTTTCATTTAATTCTTCAATAAAACGTTCGTGGTTGCTATAGGACTAAAGTTTCCATCAGACGTCCTAAAAGGATAATAGGATTGCACCGGACCTGGATGGCAGATATTATGCAGATATGATGACATAGATAGGAGCTTACGTATCCGAGAATCGAGAGTGACGTGACCGAGGAGTCCGCACGTGATTTCTAATGAATGTTACATAAAACTATAACAAGAAATAGAAATTATAATAGGTATATTAACGTGAACTTGAAATGCATTTGATCACGATGAGTCTGGATTATTTAAGATGCCGTGCCGGTGGAAATTTTAAAGCCTTCTGCAACTTACGGGTATACTAAATAATAATTGAAAAGGTAAAGAAATACAGGGCGTTTCACAACTTATCTGATTTTTTTAACCACATATGCACTGCTACATAATAAGTCGATTTATGTAAAAAAAAATCAACTAAAGTCCAACAAAAAACGAGAGAAAACCTGGTTGGGTTCCAATACCTAATTGAAAATAATAGAAATGGGAAAACGTATTGAATCAAGGTTAAATTAGTTTTGTTATTATAGTACTGTGAAATCAGCGCCAGTGTAGTTTTTGAACATCTTTTGTAGAGTGGTTGGTCACTAACTTTTACAAGTTTTATTTCATTTTCTATTGAAATTTTTTGCAACTTTTATTTCAAGAAATCGATTTATTATTAAAACCCGTAACGGCTACTACTCAAAATACGCAACGTAAATACTACTAGAAGGTCCCAGGGACTCAATAATTAAAAAAATCATGACAATAATGTTTTTTGTCAAAAACTTTATTTCTTACATGTATTTAACCAAGATATGCTTCTATTATAACATAATAATATAAAATAATAATTAAATGCATTTTGGGCACATTGTGGCCGCACATCTTAAACATATGGGAATTTTACACCTAGTTGTTTTTCGGTCTTTTCCTGGCGGGCAAACGCGGCATCTGGGTCTTTTCGACCTGCAAGGGTTTTCCGAAGGTACAGCTGGTTCCTCCATGACAATTCCTAAAATATCAGCGGCCATCGAACGCAGTTTGCGAGGTACATGCATGTTGTATATTCTAGCCGTCATGTACGGAGTATACAATTCACGTCCTAGCTCTTTGAGGAAATTGTACGTGGAAATTTATTTTCCTTGTTGGGCGAACTGGTATATGATCCTGCTATTTACTCCAGGAAAATTTAGTATGGCGTGGAATAATGACATTGGCCATCTGCAAGTTCTTCTTGACGTCGAATAATTAGTACATTTTTCGTCAAGTGCGTCAACACCTGCTTTAGTGCCATTGTAGTATAAATTTATTTCGGGTTTTGTGCTAACATCATCTACGGAATTATCGTGATGCACACTAGAGACTAGGATAACTGCTTTTCCTCGTTTTGGAACATGAGAAACAATAGTGGTTTGAGCGGAAACCCAAATAATGAAGATTGTACATCTCGGTTTCTATTTGGTTGGAACTCTGGAGGGATCTGTCTCTTATTTTTTCGCATTGTGCCCACATATGTTAGACCACTTTTTTTTAGTTCATCAATCAACTCAATAGAAGAATACCAGTTGTCTCCCGTAATGTTACGATTACTATTTACAACGGGTGCAATCAAACGTAACACTACTTGCGTGGGATGCGACAATTTACTTTGTATACACTCGTAGGTTTTGGATCTTTACCAGTATAAACTTCGGCATTTACCATATAGTGGGTTTTAATGTCAGCTAATACTTGCATTTTTATCCCGTATTTAGCGGGTTTGTTGGGGATGTACATGCGAAATGAATATCTCCCTCTAAACGGAAGTAGCATCTCGTCTATGGTGAGATTAGATTCCGAAGCATAATTTTCTTCGGAATTGGTTACGAACTGTTCAAATAGATCAGAGGTTGCTTTTTACCCTTTCAGGTCTAGTTGTAGCATCATAAAAACGAAGACAGGCCAATGAAAATGAAAACCGTGCCAATGACATAGTGGATCGAAATAGTAGCCTTCCGGTTCCATCAGTAGCCCACATAGATTTCAGATCTTCATGACCTGACTTGAACAGTCCTTGCATGTATAGAAGCCCTATAAAAGCTCTTATTTCCAATTCGTCTGTGTTTTGTACAAACGTTTCTGCATGTTTTAAATTTACTGTAATGAGCTTTCATTTCGTCGATTTTTAAATTAGTGTTTTCAACAATAATTTGAATCATATTGTCGGTAAAGAGTAACTTCCAAGCTTCCAACGGAGTTGTCAAACGATTTGCACGAGTTGGGCCTTTCAGACCAGGTAACACATTTTTTATAATATTGTGCTGTAAAGTTTTTTTACGAGAAGGAGCTTCTTTGGATCATTTAGTTCTATCCTTTCCGTACCACGCTTTTTGGGGTGGTAAAGCGTTTGAAGTCGAAGCGGTGTTACTATCAGTGGAAGAATCTGTTAGATGTTCTTCTTGGTTATCATCTTCACTTGAATCAGCCTCAACTTCGCTTTCTGAATCATGGTCACTAAAAATTTCGTTATTTACTTCTTCCTTATCACTTTCGTCGCCGCCACTCAATATTTGACCAAAAGCTCTGCCTTTCTCTTCTTCCGGTATAGGTACGTCTTCAACGTTCTGCGCATTGTTATCATTGTCCATATCTGTCCAAAAAGCGTCATCGTCTAATAATTCCGCCAACTGGCTATCCGAAAGTAGCTCATTGGTTGAGGCGTTCATAACTATAAAAATTAGCAAGTATGAGTATCTTCACAGGTAGCACATCATTTCGGCTGAATCTTGGTTCCATATTGGGCCAATATAGATATATTGTAAATGAAAAATCAATATTGGTCCAATATGGGTGAATATTCAAAATACAATATTATATTAATAATATTGGTGGATTATTGGTTGAACTAGTTTTGAATGTAGATTATCACATGTAATATTGGGTCAATATTGGTTGAATAATGTCTACCAATATCGATAATACAATATTGGTTATACATTGTTTTTCACATCTAGAATAAATATTGCAATCCAAATATTCCAGTCATATCGATTATAGGGAAAAAAACTATATTGTATTTCCAAGTTTGATAGCATATTGGTTGAATATCATTTCCACTTTATTTGACAAATTGTAATAACTCATATTGAGTCAATATTGGTTGAACGATATTTACCAATATCAATAAAACAAAATTGTCTTCACATCGTTTTCAACATCTAGAATAAATATTGCAATTCCAATATTCCCCTCATATCGATTCTAGGAATAAAAACTATATTTTATCTCCAAGTGTGATTACACATTGGTTGGATATCATTTCGCCAATATTCAACAAATCTTATTAATTAATATTGGGTCAATATTGGTTCAATAATATTTATCGATATCGTTAAAACAATATTTTCTTCATATTGTTTCCTACATCTAGATTGAGATAAAATTTGAATATTGGCCGATGATTCAATGAAACATATTAAAATTATATCATGATCAGACCTGGATAAACATCCGCTATAGGTGGCTCTACATATAGAACGTCTTCAAAAACCTACGAAAGTATATTAAATACTTCCCATAACTTGTTTTCAAGACAGCTCACTCAGTGGTTATGGCGATCAAAAGGCAAACTCTGGTGTCACCTTCATCAACTAAAAGACATTCAATAATTCACCAAGGTATATTGACATCCACCAATATATCCAAATGATATTGTACCAATATCGATAAAAATTTTGAGGCCATTATTGCTTCAAGAATATTTCACTAAAACTATTTTTGAAATATTTAAACAATATTCGACCAATATCGCAAAATGTTCACATTTTACTTCTCGACAATATAACTTCTGTATATTTTGCCAATATTGTCAGAATATTGTATCAGCGATATTGTACCAATATTGCCGAATATTTTGAGGCCAATATTAGTTCGAGAATATTTCGCCAATATTATTCAAGTAATATTGGACCAATATCGCCGAGTATTCACATTTTTTTTCTCGCCAATATTGCATTTCAAATATTTCGCGAATATGTTCAAAATATTGTACCAATATTTTACCAATATAGGTGTGCTACTTGGGTTACAATGTAATATTGCTTCATTATAACCATACTCAAGAAACTAGTTAGCAATATACATAAAAATTTACATGCCCACTTACCTAAATTATCCAAGTTTACAAACTAACACTTATGCTACTATCGGGTCCCACGGACCCAAATATCGTATTGCTTTGAAAGTAAACAATATAGACAACCACTCACAACAGCATTCGACAAAGAACTACTTGACTGGAGAATAACTGGAAGCACGATTTCCCCACTTTAATATGTCTGGGCTATTTTCAAGAATTTAGATGTCTCTGGGTCCTTAGGACCCGATAGTAGTAGTTACGGGTTAAGAATATGTATACTCGTTTGCCAGTCGAGTTCGAAGACTCTTATGCAGATATCGAGTGTTTTAGAAAAAACTTACTGAGTGGCAAACCGTATTATATTTTAAAAGAATTTTATGACGATAATCTGTCGACTGAATGTTTGTCCTATTTATTTTGTTTGATCAGTATGTACGATTTTTTCATTTTTATTGTATTTGTACTTGAATACTTACGAAGTTTGTATTTAGCTTTCTCAATAAGATTTTCATATTGTGACAAAGAAGTGTATCTTACTGCTTATGAAAAAATCTGCGGAAGAACAGAACAGTACCTGATATTATTACTACAAAGCTACTAGAAATCACTTTGGTCATATAACTTAAATTGTATCACCGTATCAACGTATCAAACTGTTTCAAGATCATGTTTCTGCATGTTTTATAATTTCACTCTATGAACGGTCTCAACAATGATCTAATTCGTTTCAAGCAGCACAATTATCTTGTTGGCAATGTTACTACCAGTATATATATCATTCTTATTATGTTAACATTTCGAATTGCGTTTACATACCTTTCAATGCAAAATCGAAATCTCAGTTGATGGGAAAAGTGATATACTGGCACCGAATGTGGAAATACTCACAAATAGTTACCAGAACATTTCCATTACCTAACTTCCATTTTTCAGTTGCTATTAGACTAGTTGCAAGTTGCAAACATGAGAACTGTTACCCAGCAATTTTGATCAGTTGTATTTGATAAATCTTCCTGCCTTATTCCAAGAAATAATTGGTTATCGATGCGCATCGCCGGGTCATCAAAATTATCTGCTTATTACTTGATGGATTTCTATAGATTTCGTTCACTAGAATCTCGATCAGGTCACGATATTCGTGAATGTTTTTCGAAACCCCGGTTTCGGAATATCTAACATGGGAAATTTTCCGTTGGTCACAGCAAGTTTGTATACATGCAAGAGGCGGGATAATGATGTGCCATCGTCGATTTTTATTCCAGGGTAATAAACCATTTCAAAACGAGTCAAATATTAGAATTATCTCTCTAGGAAATGTCAAAAGGAATAATTTGATCTTGGAAGCACTAGATAGACCATGACCATATATATTTCTTTTATTTCAAACATTTTACGGCCATGAACTATAAAAATGTGGCCAATGATGTCAGTTTGAAATAGCTTATACATAGGTATAGTGTTTTCGAATAACTTCCTCACGTTTTTAACTTTTTGGTCCAGGTATTTGAAATAGTTATTTCTATTACTGTGCATGAAAGCACAAAATTTAATGCCGCGGCTGGTGTTTTATAACAGAGTTTATGAAACTATCCAAGGCATTAAATCTGCTTCTCTGCCGTGTGAAACATTTAATTTTTTCTTCGAATTTGTTCCAATTCCTCGCAAAATCGACTTTTTTGTATTTATTAATTGCGTATCATTATCAATATCCATATAATTAAATTATTTTATCAAAGGTAACTGGACTCTTCGTTACTATGACGTATGTTAGGCTAGCACAGCCGTTTCAGCACATTAAAAAAAAAACTATTGCCGCATTTTTTAACTGAATAATAACTATTTTCTAACATAACTCCTATTTTTTTCGAGTGGTTTCGGAGAAAAAGGGGTTTTTGCTAGCATAACGCTTAAGATTGCACAGCCGTTACGTAACTTTTTTCTGCTGATAGTATTCAGATGATTGGAAAAATTCAACCCGTGTAATCTGAGCAGTAAGGAAAATCAGCTGAGGAAATGCTTTCAACAGTTTTCAAAACATGATGAGACCGAGAGCATTACAATTTTACCATTATTTTGCCATCTGATTTTCTAACTCCAGCACAATCATCAGAAATTGTGGTACAGGGGTGTTTTCATTATATTCGGCCTATATGATCGAACTGGAATGAATATTTCCCTGGCATTCATTTTTAATGACAACGTTATGCAAAAGATTGATTAACTTTTAAATGTCGCAATTATTCCATTCTCCCATTTTCTAACAGCACAATGACCGATAAATGCACGGATGGGATGTACTATGTCTGCCGCTGACAATGTTTAATCATTTTTTGTTAACCTAATGTCATTGTCAATTTTAATAACCAGTCTGTTTTAAATTATTACTTGGAAGGTTGCATAACAACGAACTTTTTCTGCCTAGGCAGTAAAAGTACAACTCTTAATCGTCTCAAGTGTCACTAAACAGCCGCTTTTAATGTCATTTGGAGAAAAAAATATAATATAACTTCTTTCAGTTCAGAGTAAGAATATATTCCAGGCCTGTTTGTATTGAAAATTTGAAATTAGACAACCCCAACAATACGCATGGTTGAAAAGAAGATCTATACCTAGTCCATTTTGAAAATTGTAGATAGTGACTCATCGTCACTTTACGGGGTTTCAGAGTGCTAAGACCCCGTAAACTGACGATGAGTCACTATCTACAATTTCTGAACGGGACTATAGATTCAGACATCATACCTTAGAGTTCTTTTGGGAGATCGATAAGTATCTAACGATAGTCGTTTTAGACCGATGTTTTATCCATTTTTACTCCCGTCCATCCATGGTGTGAATATATTACGGCAAATGCCATTTAGAAAACAACTACTACCCTGACAAATACCTCGACGGGTATTATAGATGCATGGGAGTGAAAAGATCTAGATTTTTCTTGTAAAATATTAGCGAAAGTAATCCTCATATAGCACCCAACTAATAAATTGGCATTGTAATTTTCAAATAACAGAACAATTCAGTTTTATTGGCATTATATTAGTACTGTCGAAAAGCCAATCTGTTGAGTGAACATAATATTACAAATACGTTCAAAATAACTAGTATTTTGAGTAATCTGATCAAGGGATATATGAGGCAAATATCGGACACAAAACTGCTTCTTTGTAAAACCGCTAATACCACTACAGATATTAATTGAGATGTAGCTAGTATAACCAGTAAAATTTTGTTTAATTCGAATGGGTTGACCATCTGGCAACCGGTTTCGTGGAAGGGGTTCTGGCCCCTCATCACTACTAGAGTATGTCATCACAGACAACGTGGAAAAGGCACGTTTTACAACCGTTTATACAGCATCTGGTACAAAAAAAAATCAATGACGCGCTTTTCGACTAAAAACGACTCTAAAAAAATTTAATTTGGCAACCCCTAAAATCACTTTGAAAAATGTAACGAATTTCCCACAAATATAAAATTTCTCATAGGAGTATTGTAACTATCGAAAAATTAGAGAGGTGTAATTGCTCTGTAGAAAGATAATTGCACTGCGGAGCGATAATTGTACTGCGATAACATCCTATCGTCAATACACCACAAAAAATACTGAAAAATGTCAGATGAACTTCTAAAAGTTCTAAAAATGAACATTATTATGGATTACAAACGTTAACAGAAATGAACTTTAAAATCTATTGAAATAATCCAAAATTGTTGATAAATCAAAAAGATTTAAAAAATTATTTACTGATATTATCCCAAACTTACCATTTCTATTTACCGGATTCTAGAAAAATGTTCTTACCATGAAAAAAAAATTAAAAAATAAAAACCGAAAGTTAAATAATGTAAGTATATTATATTTATAAAAATTAAAATTGTATAACTTAATGATGCACATTTATATAAGCCCATTATTTTTATTACCTTTGTTATTTTCTGGTATTATTGTTATTGTAAACATATTGAAAATTACAAAAGCGAAACGAAGATATGGATTACAAACGTTTACAGAAATAAACTTCAAAATATTTTCAAATAATCCAAAATTGTTGATAAATCAAAAAGAGAAAAAAATATATACTGGGTGTTTCATAATAAATGCGCTGGACTTCTGGATGTGATAGCTCTTCCAAAAATATGAAAAATGTTTCTATTAACTTACCCTAAAAATAATTTTTTGTGAATATCTCTGGAACCGTTTATCGCACAGAAAACAGATTTCGTATGCATTTTCTACTCATAATAAGCTATGTTTTGTGCGGATTTTTTATTTTTTCAAGTTTATAATTGGTGAAGATTTTGAAGGGGTAGTGGGTGTTTTTTTCTCCAACTTCTATGCCACTGGAAAAAGTACAGTTTTGAGCCTCCTATATGAACCGCCAATGTTTTCTACACAAAAAAGGTATTCTTGGTCGTAAGCTCTAAAGTTGACCGTTTTCAAGAAAAATCAACTTTCATGTTGTTTAAATAATGTTTTTTCCTCGAAAAATTGCTGCGTGCATTGAAGCTAACGGTGGACATTTCCAAGAATTCAACTGAGTATGATTGTTATTGTTTTTTTTGCAATTAAGAAGTCAACGTTTGGTTTTGCCACTTGTTCTAACGTTTAAATAAATTTTGTATAATTCGGAAAAAAATTATTTAAAAAAATTTACCATGTTTTTCAACATGAAAATTGATTTTTCTTGAAAACGGTCAACTTTAGAGCTTATGACCAAGTGTACCTTTTTTGTGTAGAAAACATTGGCGGTTCAAGTAGGCTGCTCAAATCATACTTTTTCCAGTGGCGTAGAAGTTGGAGAAAAAAACACCCACTACCCCTTCAAAATCTTCACCAATTATGAATTTGAAACAATAAAAAATCCGTAAGAAACATAGCTTATTATGAGTACAAAAAGGCCTATGAAATCTGTTTTCTATGCGATAAACGGTTCCAGAGATATTCGCAAAAAACGATAATTTTTTTTTAAATTTCAACACCCTGTATCTCGAAAATGGTGCATTTCAGAGGGTAAGTTGATAGAAACTTTTTTTCATATTTTTGGACGAGCTATCACATCCTGAAGTCCAGCGCATTTATTATGAAACACCCTGTATACCAGGTGGCTACGGAAGTATTGCCTACGGAATATCTCAGTTATTGTATGAAGTAGGTTTGTGAAATTTGGAGCGTCGATATAATGACATAAGAGCTAGAATTTGAGCATATTGACATGTCAAAGTTAACTTCCGGTCTGACCGGAAGTAACATCAGCTTTCTTATTTTAAATGGAAACCCTATTTTTTTCTTTTCGCTTTATTTAGCATTCAATTCCCTTTCTAATGACATATCACAAGTTGGTATCTAACCAGAAACTAGATCAGAAAAAAATTATTATTGAAATTCACCGAGTAGGCCGTGGAAGCAAAATGAAAGCCAAAAATTGAAAAGTTGGCTATGGAAACCATACGTCACTTGATAACAGTTGCTACTACTGTGATATTTTATTTTCATTCGTCGGCGTTACAAAAAGCAAAAAAAAAAAAATATTGGAAAAATTGGGAAAAAACAATACTCTGTAGGTCCATAACTTAAATAGGAACATGCAACTTTTTCTTGCCTGTACTATTCAGCATAACCATTTCTTTCTAATGATATAATAGAAAGTAATTTTTTGAAATGAAATACCAAAAAATCCAATTATTATTCTTCAAATAACGAAAAAACAGATTTATCGAAAAAAAAAATCAAATTGATAGGATTAAAGATAAAATAAATTCAAAACAAATGTTCGAAATGCATTCCCTCAGCGTCAATACATTTATTGACTTTGGTGATATTTTCATGTAAAACGTTTCTCAACATTTTGGGGCGTGATATCTTGGAAAGCTCTACGAATTTTTACTTCTAGCTCATGTAGAGTTGTAGGCTGTGTGGAATACACCCTATTTTCAAGATGCCCCCATAGAAAAAAGTCGCACGGAGTAAGATCAGGTGACCTTGGTGGCCACCTGACGGACCATGGGTTGTTATAAGTCTCTCTTGAAAGCGATTTTGAAGATAATTTCTCGCTATTCTTGAATTATGCGGAGGGGCACCATCTTGCTGGAAGTACATTCTCTCAGTTATTTCCGCTGGTAGGTTGTTAATGAATTCCGAAATTTCATTTCGTTAAAAAATTAAAGTATCTCTCTCCGGTTAGTTGGCCTTGAAAAAGAATGGGACCAACAATATCAAATCTCTCCTGGAAGCCGCCTTGTCGAAACCAGTGCTCGTTTGCTATCGCCCAGTACCTGAAACAAAAGACCGTTCACACTTTTAGCACTTTACACTTCGACTATCGACAATAATCCAAATAAAGTACAGTACCTACCTTGTATTATTCCTGTTAAATAATCCATTGTAGGTGATTCTCAGCATTTTGTCGAAGAAACCAATTACAATATTCCAGGCGCCTTTCACCGTCATTTTCATACAAATGTTGATGCAACTGATACTTGAAGGATTTCAATCGATGTTTTTTCAAAATTTTCCTAGCAGAGTCCTTACTTATAGCTAATTCGGCGCCAATCTGCCTTGAGGAAATTGTGCTATCATATTGTACTAAAGCTAATACATTAATTTCAGTTTCCTCATTAATATCAAATGCTTCTTGGTCTTCGTTAACATCAGGCTCAGTTCTTAATTTTTCTTCAAGCCACTGGAAATACCTTCTTGACGGTTGCTGCCTCCCTGGATATCGCTCTAAATACAATCTTTCAGCGGCATAAGAATTTTTTAAACATTCACCATAAATGAGAAGCATGTCAATTTGTTCGGTTCGTGAATAACGGGGCATTTTTTTAATATTGCACTAACTGATTTCGATTTTCAAACCCTTTTAAAATGGCAGAATCAAAAACACTACTTCGAACGTCAAAATAATATGGATAGCAGCGTTCGTGACAGCTCTCATTTCTTTTTTGTTTCATTCCAAAATACATCTTAATCAGCCTACTTGTAACTATTTTGGTTCGAATGATTGTTGCAATGGAATGATTATTCTGAATAGCACAAACATCGTCCATAGGTAGATATTAGAATATCTATGGACGATGGCACAGACCAAGTACGTTTATGTTCCTATTTAACCTAGAACCTACAGGATATAATTTATCATTCCACATTATTTTTTATTTTATTTTTGCGTATGGCGATAATCTGTTTTGTTATTTGAAGAATAATAATTGGATTTTTCGGTATCTCAGTTCAAAAAATTATTTTCCATTATATCATTAGAAAGGAATGGTTATGCTGAATAGTACAGGTAAGAAAAAGTTGTATGTTCCTATTTAAGTTATGGACCTACAGAGTATTGTTTTTTTCCCAATTTTTCCAATATTTTTTTTGGCGGCTTTTTATAACGCCGACGAATGAAAATAAAATATCACAGTAGTAGCAACTGTTATCAAGTGACGTATGGTTTCCATAGCCAACTTTTCAATTTTTGGCTTTCATTTTGCTTCCACGGCCTACTCGGTGAATTTCAATAATAATTTTTTTCTGATCTAGTTTCTGGTTAGATACCAACTTGTGATATGTCATTAGAAAGGGAATTGAATGCTGAAAAAAGCGAAAAGAAAAAAAAAATAGGGTTTCCATTTAAAATAAGAAAGTTGATGTTACTTCCGGTCAGACCGGAAGTTAACTTCGACATGTCAATATGCTCAAATTCTAGCTCTTATGTCATTATATCGACGCTCCAAATTTCACAAACCTACTTCATACAATAACTGAGATATTCCGTAGGCAATACTTCCGTAGCCACCCGGTATACTGATATTATCTCAAACTTACCATTTCTATTTACCGGCTTCTACAAACATTTTCTTACCATGAAAATAAAATAAATTGAAAAAAGACTATTTAAAATATCCATATTATATTTATAAAAATAAAAATTGTATAACTTACCATGGATGCACCTTCATGTGATTTATATTAATTATGTTCGTTATTTCTTAGTATTATTTTTATTATTGTTGTTATTATATATCTTAGGTTAGGGCTATATCACACACCATCAATACTTTTGTATTGCTTCCGTGATGCCATTGTTTCTTTACTTATTTGTATACCTATTGTTTTTTCGAAATTTAGTAAATAAAATTTAGTATTATTATTATATTCCTGAAAATCCAAAAAGTCTTCATTGTACCTCTGAAGTACAACGTCTCTTTCCTCGAAATTGCTACTTTTCCGCAAGTAATATCATACATACTACGACCGAATAAAAATGTTTTTCTATTAATATTCAATTATCACGTCACGTCATAAAGTGAGCCGTGAGATAACTGGCAACAATACCTCACCGAATTTTACTTCCTCGATATTTGTTTATTCTTAAGGTAATAAATTTGCCAACAGGAAGATATTCTAAGCAGTATGTTGTTCACTTCCGATCTTTCAGTGTAAATGAATTTTTAAAAAATGTGAAGAGGATACATGAATATTTATGAATGTATATAACAGTCAACAGTTAACGAATTTAGAATGGCAACGTTGTCAATAACCTGATCGGTAAGTAACAGAAATTAAATTTTTATTGAGCAACCCCAAAAATCTGGCGGGATGCGTTCGAAAATCAAATTTGCAATTTATGAAGAAATTATGTACGACACCTAGTTTTCCGATAATGTACCAAAACATGTGAGAATGTAGGCGTACAAAGATTCTGTGTTGTGAAGTTCCAACAAATATTTTACCAAGTGGGAAAGCTGTTTTACGATGTGGAATATATTTTTTCTAATGTTCAATTTCAATATTCATTCAAAATCAATAAGTTGGGCGTCTAAATATATTTTTTTGGAAACTATTTACCAAGTGTTAAAACGGTTCTGTCTGTAGTTTTGTCTATAGAACGTAATAGTTATTCATGTATCAAGGAAATTATAATGCTCATTAATTCCCGTGTGTACAGCTTGGTAAATATATCTGTGCATCTGAATATTTGCTGCGCGGTAGAAAAGCCACTGACCTTTCTTGTCGTTCCCGATTAAAGTTTGTAGCGGATATTTACCCCCTCTGTTTACCGTCCGCGCATCTCAGAGGCACAGATAGATTTGCCAAGCCGTACTTATACACCGTTAATTTCTGACCGATTTTAATAAAAATTTATTTATTTTCAAAACGGAATAAATGTTTCAATTCGTTACTTTTCCAGTCTATTTGAATCAGTTACCGTCGATAATAGGAATTTTTTTCGTTGCATGTTACTTGTTTATAAACTGACTATTGTCATCAATCGCCGTTTTTGCTTTAAAAATGCATATACCGGGTGACACAGCAGACATGTAGCAGCCTGTAGTTTTTTTATTTGAAGACTTCATTTGAATCTAACCACAACTTTTTTCAACTACTTGTTTGATCGGCAGTAACTCCAACTTCTTTTTTTTGAATGACACCCTGTATATTCATCTAGCCTATCTTATTTGTCTTGAAATTCACTATTCAACCGTGTATCACAAAGTGGCATTCGTTTCTCAATTCGCAGATGAATTGCATTTTATTGAAAAACATCAAGTTGGCTGTTATTCGAATTCGATAATCTTTCGATGCTTGGTAGGCTGATCACTTCCTACAGATTGTCAATAATTTCTTTAATAAAAAGAAAAAACATCTGAAAATAACTCACGATATTGCTAAAACTGAGATAGGAACATGTGTTTTTCAATTTGGCTACTTGTGAAGGAACTATCTGTCTTTCTCTTTGGCCATGTAACCATATCATGATCTTTCCATTTGAAAACAAAATTAAAATTGTTCCCCTGATCCACCAATTCACAAGTCTATTAGTCTAGATATTTGCAATAATATTTTGCCTAGTAGGCGGTGTACACAAAAGTTTTGTGTTTGACAGGTAAACATCATTTGATTGCAATAATTATCTCCGTCAGTTTTATGCTGATTGAAATTGCATCGTTTAATTAGATACTAAATATGTATTCAAAGAACGAAAAAGTCGATATGTTGTTGATATTCGGAGAGTGCAAGATAAATTGTAGACTGGCTGAACAATAATTGTATGTCGAAAGATTTCCGGAAAGACGCCATCCACCTGATAATTATTTCGCTAGAGTAGAAGATCAGTTCAGAGCAGTTCTTTTCAAAACTCTTCTAGCGGTCTCTCAGTGATATCGTCGGTTCTGCAAAACGTTTACTTCCATTTCCTCGTCGACAATGTATTGGAGATCGTTTTGATTTTCCGGTTCTCTTCTGAACTGCTCTTCTACTCTAGCGAAATAATTATTAGGCGGATGGCGTCTTTCCGGAAATCTTTCGACTTACAATTGTTCAGCCTGTCTACAATTTCTCTTGCACTCTCCGAATATCAACAACATATCGACCTTTTTATTCTTTCAATACATATTTAGTATCTAATCAGTACAATCAAATGATGTTTACCTGTTAAACACAAAACATTCTGTGTACACCGCCTACTAGGCAACATATTATTGCAAATATCTAGACTAATAGACTTGTGAATTGGTGGATCAGTAGAACAATTTTAATTTTATGTTTCCAAATGGAAAGATCATGATATGGCTACATGGCCAAAGAGAAAGACAGATAGTTCCTTCACAAGTAGCCAAATGGAAAAAAACTTGTTCCTATCTCAGTTTTCGCAATATCGTGAGTTATTTTCAGATGTTTTTTCTTTTTATTGAAGAAATTATTGACAATATGTAGGAAGTGATCAGGTATGGAAAAAACTGAAATTATATCGTTTAACTGATACTCTTTGGATTTCCAAGTCTACCAAGCATCGAAAGATTATTGAATTCGCCAACATGATGTTTTTCAATAAAATGCAATTCATCTGCGAATCGAGAAACGAATGCCACTTTGTGATACACGGTTGAATAGAGAATTTCAAGACAAATAAGATAGGTTGGATAAATATACAGGGTGTCATTCAAAAAAAAGAAGTTGGAGTTACTGCCGATCAAACAGGTAGTTGAAAAAAGTTGTCGTTAGATTCAAATGAAGCGCTATCATTGATTACGTAACTTCTGCAAATTTCAAATCTTCATCTCTTCAAATAAAAAAACTACAGGCTGCTACATGTCTGCTGTGTCACCCGGTATTTTAACTTTTTCTGTTTCATATTTACATCTGAAATGTAGAGGGAATTAAATAATCTTTAATATCCCAAGGGATATATCTTTATTGATAGCGTAGCCATGACTTATAAATACCGGTCAGAAATAAAAGTCTTTTTTGAACAACTTTCACTATAAATTACGTTTTTAATTTCTAGGCAAATGAATATGTGGTATTGTCTATCAAGTCGATTTAGTTCTACGTTTCCACAGTTAGGTACAAAAGTCAGGGTAAATATAGATACATCGGTGTTACGTTTCAAACGACACTTCTGTCGCAAAGTTAACCGTTTCAACAACAAGGATTTAGTCCAAATATGTAGTCTGATCGAATGCCCCATCAAAGTGCAGAATTTTCAAAATACTGTCATCTGTCACTCAAACTGTGTTTCTGTACAAAACATAACTGTGTTACTGTACAAAACAAAACTGTGTTTCTGTACAAAACACCACTAGAACAAACTATTGTGATTTTTCTCAGCAACGCAGTTTTTGTGAAGGCAAAGAGAAGGTATTTTTAGAAAATTTTGCATATTATTAATGACAATTTTCCTTATATTACATTTTTTTTTCTATGGTGTCTTGGCATCGACTGCTATGGTCATTAGCCACGTGTTCTGGATAGGCCTTGTTACTAAACTTAGGAGCAGCACTGTTAATTGGAACGCAACAGAGAATCGTGCAGGACTCACCCCAGTCCAGCCACGAGATTTGAATAATCGGTCAAATCTAATTAAAAAATCCCAGCCGCAACTGGGGCTTGAACTCCGGACCTTTCGACTCAGAGTCGTACGCTCTAACCACTGCGCCACGCCCCGACATCCTTTTGTTACTATATCCTTAACGTGTTTGTTGCGTTGAGTTCCGGTTTCAAGAATCGTGTCTTTATTTTTAAAAGCAAAACACAGTCACTCATAAATGTACAAACATGCCATGGTCAAAATTTTCAATGATTTGAAAGCTTCCCTGCAAGATTCATTATATTGATAGTTACCCAGAATCCGTATAAGTAGCACGTTTTTGAAGAATTAAAACACTTTTGTCTTCAGTAGATTGCCCGTAATACACAATTTCATTTTCAAAACGGAATGAAATGATGTAAAATATAATGGCTTCAAAATTGTTAAACTGCACGATTTGGATGTTGTTTTCAGTGCGTAACTGTAACTGTCACCTCAATATGTTTGCATCAGTGGAGACTAGAATCTAACGTTAGGTTAGTGATATTGAAAATACTGTGTATGTATAACAAGAACAGGATGGGGCCCAAGACTGTGCCCTGGGGTACACCCATAGTTACTTGTATTGGTGTGTGAGTTATTTATTTTAACCACTTGTTTCCTTTGGTCAAATAATACTTGAAAATGCCTAGAGCTACCCCTCTAATTCCGATAGTAAATTGACTTGATAAAACGTCATGCTCATGACGTCCGGAGAAACGAGATATTTTCAATCCGGTAGACCTCTAGAAACAGTCCAGTCATTTTCATGGTGAGGCAAGCCAAGCGAGAAGAAACAATTTCCATACAACTTCCCACTATCTGCCGGCAAAGGTTATTTGTCGGCCAACTTTACCATATAATATCAATTTTAAACGTGCTTCAAGTTTAACGTCGTTCGTATAAATTCAGCAGACTACAAGTAATAATTATTTCGAACAAGCCGCAGAGTACTTTTACCTCACCGTGAATTTTTGTTTTGTTGTAACGATGCCATTGACATCTCACTTATCCTTGAACATAAACATTCTAATATTCCTTTGTATCAGAAATAAAGTTTGACCGAGACCAGTTCGGTAAACGGCCGCGAGTGGAGTGAAACGCGATTGGTGGGCGCTCACGAAAAAATAAGCTTAGGAAAAAATGCCCAGAAAAAGTTGATCATGGCTCTGCAATTTTTAGACACGGCCCGCGGCCACAAGAGTGAAACGTGAGTTTTCAAATGTTTTCTTTTGTGTATTTGTTTCAATGCCAATCGAGCGGTCGTTGTATTGTAATATGTTGAACTTGGAAAACAGGTGCGGGTAAGTTTTTGAAGCGAACCGGTTTTGTCTGGTTGGAAATATACAGCGTTCCGCAGAATTTTGGAATCAAATGGAAATTGAATATTGTGCAACAAGTGGGGAAAGTTCAACTTTTTTCACTAGCGAGTGCCGCAAACACTCGAGTGAGGAAATTATTCTTCCCCATACATGTTGCACACTATACTTTTTCTACAACTGCACAAATTTAAAAAATACAAGTAAAACTCAATATTTATTTTTATGGTCAGTAAAATTAAAATAATATCAAAGTATCCTACCTCTTGACAGTCAAATGATTTATTTAACATTATAGTTAATAGTCAAATTCGTACAATTTTCTATTATCAAATCCGGAACATTTCTTTTTAGTAAAATTATATTGAATATTGAAGAAGTTGAGGGTTGATCATTCATATACGGTGCATTTCTGTTTCCATTTCAGTAAAGAGTTCGAGTGGTTTTTTTATAAAGTTGACGATTTTATTAGCACCGTTAATTTTATTTTTAATAGACTCCACAGCTTTTATTACCTCCTCGTTGGAAGAAAATTTACGACCTTTTAAACTTTTTTTCAGTTGACGAAGGAGATTATAGTCGGACGGAGCCAAATCTGGTGAATAAGGGGGGTGTTCTAGTAATTCAAACCCTAAATCACGAATTTTTTTGCATGGCAACATGAGATTTGTGTGCAGGGGCGTTGTCCTGCAAAAACAAAACACCTTTGGATAGCTTTCCGAGTCTTTTCTCTTTAATTTTTTTCCATAGAGTGGTCAGTAATGTCGAATAGTAATCTCCAGTTATTGTTCTACCCTTATCCAAAAAATCAATCATGATTACTCCATGGCAATCCCAAAAAACTGAAGCAGGAACTTTTCCAGCAGATTTTTGGACACGAAACTTCTTAGGTCTTTGAGAACCGGAGTGTCGCCATTCCATCGATTGTTGCTTTGTTTCTGGATCGTAGAAATGTACCCAAGTCTCATCCACAATTCGATTTAAGAAGTCTACATCGTTTTCAAATCGAGCAAAGATCGAACGCGAATGCTACTATCCTTGCGCGCTTTTGGTCAACATTCAAACATTTGGGGATCCATTTTGCAGCAATTTTTCTCATGTCCAAATTGACGTGAACTATATGATGAACGCGTTCGTATGAAATATTCAGTGCTTCAGATATCCGTTTTAGCCCAATTCGACGGTCTGTTAAAATCATGTCATGAACTTCATCGATATTTTCGGGAACTGACACAGAAACTGGCCTTCCCGATCGGTCATCATCTTCAATGGAAAATTTACCTCTTTTGAAGCTTGCAGTCCAATTTTTCACGGTCGCATACGAAGGACATTGATCACCAAGGGTATTAAGCAAATCTTCGTTAATCTGCTTACCTCTGAACCCTTTTAAATACAGGTACCTACTTGATGATGGCTCGATACTCCAATTTTTTTATTGTCAAAATTTCGGTGTACATATTTTTTTTTAATTTATTGCGTAACTCTGGTTTACTTTTTGACGTCAAACTTTACACTGACACTTCTAATAAGTTAGTGTTCGTTGCTATGGTAACGCAATATTTTGTTATGCAGGGAACTGGTCTAGGCTAACTAAATATCAATACATCCTCGTATATTATAAAATTCTTCCGTTACAGTGAACGTTCTTGGCTTTTTTGTTTTGGTGTTATCTAATTTCATCAGTAAAGCTGAATTTAAATCTTCTAAATTATCGATTTTTAATTTCCACAACTATTCTCTACGACATACCCCTGCTACGACAATGGCCACGGCAGCCTACAAATAATAATATCAGGATGTAACATTGAAATTTAAAAAAAAAACAATCCAGGACGGGTTTTGAACCTAGGCTATCTGTGTTCCAAGCGTATTCACGATCCACTGCACCTCTGAGCCTTGTTTTAAAAGTTTTTTTAGGTACAGTTGTGTGCATAAAAAAGTCGCACACGGTACGACACTAAAAAAGGCATTGCACTCATTGCACTAAGAATTGTTAAAAGCACGTTACTGATAAAAATATGAATTTTGACGCTACTTGTCAAAGTCGATAAGGAGTTTAGTAATTAAGATTGACAAGCCTGGCTCACAATATTCTATAACTGCTGTACGACTTATTTATGCACACAACTGTACATACTTATACCTATTAGACAGAATTTGAAATGGAAATTTCAATAATCATCTAATTCTTTTTATCTACTAAAAAACACAGTAGTTACAAAAAACTATTTTAATTCGAGGAAAAAAGCGAGAAAAATTCTGATAATAGTTTCTTCTAAATAAACTTACCTTTATTAGTAGATATATTTCTTGTCTGGAGCTTCGTTTAAAAATCTCTGCAATTGTTCTGCTGTTATGTTTGATTTTCTTAATTGTCGGACTTTTTTTTCCAAAAATTAACGCAATATATAAATTTGATACGTGGATATGTCAATGTTATTTATTTTTACTGATAGTACTACTGATGTCGACATCTCTTCAAAGTATACCAAAAGTACACTGAAAAAGATTTTATTTTTGTTCTTCTCCGTTCCATTAACTTTTTGTATGCCAATTCACACTTTTTTGTTGAAATTTCCGACAACAAATCTAACATTACTTTTGCAGCTTTTTCCAATATCGCTTGCGGATTATTATTAAAGTTGTCAACTACAGTCAATTATTTATTA
This sequence comes from Chrysolina oricalcia, assembly GCA_944452925.2. NCBI lineage: Eukaryota > Metazoa > Arthropoda > Insecta > Coleoptera > Chrysomelidae > Chrysolina > Chrysolina oricalcia. The sequence goes on from OX101811.2 coordinate 69,010,989, forward strand.
TAAACAGGTATACGTCTTATTAAAATAATATTTAATGGAAATTGCGATTTTTATAAAAGCACGAATGAAAACTACCGTAAGAATTAAAAAAACTTATATAGTCTGACAGTTGTGACAACTATTTAACGCTGAACAGCAGCCAACTAAGTTTTTGTTGATTTTATGTATGTCTGTGATGTGGTCAAAGTGCCGTGAGAAAAAATATTTCTCAGAGTATGAGCAATAGGTACATGGTTTTGAAATTACGTAAGCTATGAGAAATACGCTATTTTACATAGCAGATGTAGAAAAACATATTTACTTAGTTGACATAGCTCAAAAGAATTTGAATCCGCATAAAATGGTATCTTGAGGAACTTTTAAATATCATTTATAATAATGTTTTGAACAATTTTACTGATTTTCAGTTTGTTGGGATTTTAAGTACCTTCACTCTCATTTTTTGGTCTAGATTGACCGGACTATTACTGATGAAAGAGAGATAATCACATTGCCAGCTACAAATGACACCCTGTGTAATCAATTGATTCAAGCATTGGGATCTGTGTTAATTTTGTGATGAAAAAGTCGCTAATATGTTTTCCCAACTTTTTCACTTTTCAATTGCTCAGCCGTGGAAATAGGAAATGTTTCATCAACATAATATGAGAAGAAAATTGTTTCAAATCATTTCATTCTCAATGAAATATGAGGGTTTGGTTGCTCAAAGTGGGACATACTGTATTAGGGAAATATTCAGCAAAAGCGTATCCGACACGCACCATATAATTTTTTTTATACCGGAGTTTGTCCGGAAATAGTTATACCATCAGTGACTGTAAGAAATGCTGAAAGTCATCTCACTTTCTCGATAGCACCAAGTTCTCATTTAGCTATTGTTCCACTGAAAAACAAAACACATTTACGCTAATCTGTTCGTAAAAGCCCGTTAAAAGGCAAGTAAGTGGAAGGCCTCCCAGGTTCCCTGTTTCCCAAGTCGAGTCAGCTGTGTTTCAGCACACAAAACTATTCTTGTTTCTTAACAGTTCTCCACGTTATTGAAACAGCTGACTGTAGGAGGAGACCCTCACCTCACAAATATGCTCGCCCTCGCGTTGCATTGTGCTCATGTCTGTTATTCTGTTTTCCATAACTATCGAAGAAGTTGCGGTATTCGTTTTTTATTATATAATGTGTAAATGGTTATCGTTTCGTTTTATTTGCAGTTATGGTATATTATCGACATAGTCTGGTTCACATTTTCTCAACAAGTTAAACTAAACCACCGAAAATCATGATTTTAGTCTCATTCTATTCGAAATGGCATCTAGAAATATGTTGAACTGGAAAATTGGGGACAGTAAAAATTACAAAATTTATAGACATTTTAGTAAACAAAAAAGAATAGTTTGGTTTTTTGCAAATATATTAAAAACTATTTGAGATATCCAAAGTTTGAAAAAATATCCTTAAATAGAAGGAAGTTTCCTATAAAAAATACCCACATCCCGTAACTGTACCGACATCGTTTATATGTTTAATTTAGGAAGGAAAATTGGGATAAAAAGGGGTACTTGTGCGCTCATTGACCGTATCAGAAGTATGATAAAAAATTGTTTTAATCAACTATAGTTCAGTTCGGAAATTGTAGAAAGGATACTTCGACTATGTCGATTTTATTCACATTTATTTGTACTCTCCGGTAAACCTCCTAACTTGTTCGAATTATTCCCATTTGCTCTTCCTGAAGTCTTTGCTGTCTCGAGGAGTGCTTATCGATTTTCCTGGCAGGTGGCGCTGCGACTGACTTTACTGTAAGTCGCTGCTTCATCCGTAGGAAATAAATCATAATTCTTTTGGTGTCGAGGAATGCGTGTACTTGGATAGTAGGAAACAGGATGTTTCACCTCTTCCGGCTAGCTCAGTACCACCTATCCGAAGTACAGCATCGTCGCAAAATCTCAGCAACTCCGGAGCTCTTCATTTATTTGGAAAACCAGCATGAACGTGTCTGACATACGAATTCTTTCTCGATATTGTTGGTGTTGCCAACCAACGAGGTCCCATTAATTCGCATGCCAGGCCGAAGATCACTCACTAACCAGAAATACTATTTACAATTTACGCTTAGCACTACTGAGCCATCCAGAAGTGAGGGCATCTCTCCTGGGAATTGTCCGAGTTCTCGGGAGGCTCCTGGATGACTAAAGATTTCAGCAAAATAAGCCTTTATTTATACACTGGCCGAACATTTTAGTCGGCCAATGGTATAACAATTTGCTGGTAGGCGGAGCCTATTAGAGCTCTCGCCTCCAGATATACTCTCCGAGTATTTTTCCAAAACTTCAAAATAGTAGTATTTCTGGCAGTTTATGACACGGCCCCCCTTTAAGGGATCGCTTGGCATGCGGATGGAACGTCGTTGGATTTGCCCTGAAAAGGGCCAGTTCTCTCGAACGTGTACCTAAAAATAAAACCTAAAAGAGAACTATGTTACAGCTACTGGCTATCCAAATCTTGCAGATGTTGTTGCAGGCTTATCGTAGGAATTCCAGGTTACTCCTTTACGAAACTTTTATGGGATGTGCCATATATCCACATTCGCTCATTATCCAGCTTCCAAAGAGGCGCCATACGTCTTCGCCCTTGCCCACTGGCAAGGACAACCAACCGTCGGTGAGGCAACTCTCGTTGTGTCAAATCACCCCAGCCTCCTGGCTTGGGAACAACTGGCTGGCTGTGGAATGGACACTTCCATCAAACCCACGAAGGATATGGGCATCCTCGATTCCACTGGCATAACTCGCTTCAGAGAAAACTTTCCGATAAGTATCCTCAAGTCCGGGTTACTGGAAAAGTTGTTATTCGGGGGCCCTGCTCCATCCGGATACAGTCGTAAACTCCTGTTAACTAGCCCCACGTTGGGCGCCATGTCATTATTTAACGAAACTTGGACCCTATCTGATACAAACTCGGCCCCACGTTGGGCGCCATGTCGATACTTCGACTATGTCGATTTTATTCACATTTATTTGTACTCTCCGGTAAACCTCCTAACTTGTTCGAATTATTCCCATTTGCTCTTCCTGAAGTCTTTGCTGTCTCGAGGAGTGCTTATCGATTTTCCTGGCAGGTGGCGCTGCGACTGACTTTACTGTAAGTCGCTGCTTCATCCGTAGGAAATAAATCATAATTCTTTTGGTGTCGAGGAATGCGTGTCCTCGGATAGTAGGAAACAGGATGTTTCACCTCTTCCGGCTAGCTCAGTACCACTTATCCGAAGTACAGCATCGTCGCAAAATCTCAGCAACTCCGGAGCTCTTCATTTATTTGGAAAACCAGCAGGAACGTGTCTGACATACGAATTCTTTCTCGATATTGTTGGTGTTGCCAACCAACGAGGTCCCATTAATTCGCATGCCAGGCCGAAGATCACTCACTAACCAGATATACTATTTACAATTTACGCTTAGCACTACTGAGCCATACAGAAGTGAGGGCTTCTCTCCTGGGAATTGTCCGAGCCCTCGGGCGGCTCCTGGATGACTAAAGATTTCAGCCAAATAAGCCTTTATTTATACACTGGCCGAATATTTTAGTCGGCCAATGGTATAACAATTTGCTGGTAGGCGGAGCCTATTAGAGCTCTCGCCTCCAGATATACTCTCCGAGTATTTTTCCAAAACTTCAAATTAGTAGTATTTCTGGCAGTTTATGACATTGGCAGGGATGAGACAACTCAAAGTTGTCGGAACTGCACTGATGAGAAGCAAGTACCTCGAAACATGTCTGCAGGTGGTCACCCCAGCCGAATTAAGGATAATCTTTTGTTTGTTTACAATAAGCACTTGCAACTGGAAAAAAGATTTTTGCCTCATATTTGGAAATATTTTGAGAGAAGGGTACTTCGACTTTGTCGATTTTATTCACAAATATTTTTTGCTAAATACTCTTATGAATGAACCATTTTTTAAAATCATTATTTATCACGTTCTCTCGTATGAAAAACAAACTGATGTTTTTCATTTGTTGATTAAACGAATTAATATTTGCGCTATATTTTTTTAATACGAAGAAAATAGTTGAAATAGTTATTTTTAAATAATTTAAAAAAATATTGTACATTTGGATTTCCCGCTTCCTTCATATTTTTCTTCATTGTTATTAAAATAACGTATAAAGTATTGAAGTTACTATAAGGACAGTTCCAAATCTTTGATTTTAACTCTATGGTTCATTACCTTTTTTACTATTATTTACATAATTCCCTCTAAATATTTCAAATTTTTGGTTTAAATACCGATTATGGTATTAATCATTGAAAATTCATAATAAAAACATTAAATAAATAATTGAGTTAGAGCTTCGGTTAAAATCGTCAAAATCTCGAAAACCAAACAAGATATCGGAAAGTTGTATACTAATAATTTTGTTGCTCTTGAAAATTTCTATAAAAAGTTTCCATTGTTTTTCTATGTCTTGAATAACGGTAGAGATAATGGACTTGGAAATATTTTCCGTTTTTTGTCTAAAAATACCAAAAACTCGAAGAATAAACGAGATTCCGAAAAAATGCATATGAACAATTTTATATATATATATATATATATATATATATATATATATATATATATATATATATATATATATATGTATATGTATATATATATATATTATATTTTCTTCAAAAAAATTCAAATTAAATTTTTCCATATCTTAAAAAAAAAAAAATTGCGAGTTGGAAATTTTTTTAAAAAATTTCACATTTTTTCCTAAAAACACAGAAACCTCAAAAACTAAACAAGATATCGAAAAAATGTGACCATTTTCATTGAACTCAGGTCTACAAAAAGTTTTCATGGCATTTTTGCATATATTGGAAAATAAACAATATATTTGATTTTCTTAAAAAAAACAACAATAACTCCAAGAAGGCGATAGATTTTCATATTTTACACAAAACTTTTTTTGATCACATTCTGAAAGTCTACAAAAAGTTCAAGAACATTTTCTGTAATATCAATAGTCTTGGAAATATTTCACAAAAACTAAAAATTAGGGACTAATTTTCACATTTTTCTCGAAAAACACCAAAAACAATACGAGAAATCGAGAAAATTTATATGAACAGTTTTATTATACTTAAAGATATCCGATAAAATTTTTCCATATCTTGGAAAATAAAAGAAAATATAGACTTTTTTTTATAAAAACACCAAAAACTCAAATTTCTTTTTTGATCATCTCATAAAAGTCTACAAAACATGTTCAAATATTTTTTCTGTTAAATTAATAGCCTGGGAAATATTTCACAAAAACGATTTTTTTTTTCTCAGAATCACCAAAAACTCGAAAACTAAACGAGATATCGAATAAATATATATCAACAGTTTCATTCATTAACTCAAAGATGTCTACCACTCAAAGATGTCTACCACAAGATTTCATGGCATTTTTTCTTATCTTGAAAAATAAACAATATTGTTTTTTTATAAAAACATCAAAAACTCAAAGTTAACGACATATTTTCAAGATTCCCAATTGACCTTTTTTATCATCTCATGAGTCTACAAAAAATGTAAAAACATTTTTTCCGTAAAGTGAATAGTCTGAGAAATATCTCACAAAAACGAAAAATTTGGGATTTTTGAATATTTACTCCCCCCCTTCGAATTTTCCCAGGCGCAGAGTGCCCGGATTTTTGAGTATCCACTCACCCCCCCCCCCTTCGAATTTTCCCAGACGCGAAGCGCCAGGATTTTTCAATATTTACTTCCCCCCCTCCTTCGAATTTTCCCAGTCGCTAAGCGCCCGGATTTTTTCGTATCTACCGACCCGTTGCCCCCATCTTCCAAATTTTCAATATCTTGAAAAAAAATTGCTATTTGGAAAAATTTGGGACTAGAGAAATTTAACATTTTTTCCTAAAAACACCAAAACCTCGAAAACTAAACGAGATATCAAGAAAATGTAAATCAACAGTTCTATTGAACTCAAAGATGTCTACCAAAAGTTTTCATGACATTTTTTCATATTTTGAAAAATAAACTGAAAATGGATTTTTATTTTATAAAAACACCAAAAAAGATATCGACAGATTTTCAAGTTTCACATAGAACCTTTTTTGATCATCTCATGAAAGTCTACAAAAATTGTAGACACATTTTTTCAGTGATATCAACAGAGTCATGCATTGAAAAAACGTATTTTTGTGGGAAATTAGTCAACAGAGTCATGCATTGGAAACGCGAGTTTTTGTGGGAAATCAGTCAAGACAGTCATGTCTTGAAAAATATACTTGGATTTTTTCTCAAGTCTCGCATTAGTCGTTGTATTCATATTATTGGTGTCCAATTATAGTTTTAATAGTTATTTATGCAACAAGTGCAAAAAGTGAATGTTTATTGCACTCGACGTGAAATTGTCCGACGAGGCCGTTAGGCCGAGTTGGACAACACGTCGAGTGCAATAAACAATTTTTGCACGAGTTGCATACAACATTTTTTCTACGTTCATGCAAAAAGCAAAAAATGATTTATTGAGGTGCGGCACTAGGTGTAGGAAAATGAAAAGCGCAACTTGAATACTTTATTATTAATATCGATTTGCATTGAAACAGGAACTAATACGTTACGAACAATTTAACTCAAACTTTATTTTTACCCTCAATGTTGAAAGTGAATGAACAATTGGTGCAATTTTCAATATGAATATTTCGTAGTGAAGTACCTATTGCTAATCTCACAGAATATCTGCTAAATAATATGTAGTAGGTTTAAACGTTTATGTTTGTTATGATGACAGCACGTTGAAGTAGAATGACAGATGAGTGCAATAAAAACTTTATTGCACTAGTGCAATAAAGAACTTCTTTTTCCACTGAATATAGTTCAATAAAGTTTTGCTTTTTGCATGAATGTAGAAAAAAAGGCATTAAGGTAGTTGTATTCATATTATTGGTGTTCAATTATAGTTTTAAAGGCATTAAGGTCGTTGTATTCATATTATTGGTGTTCAATTATAGTTTTAAAGGCATTAAGGTAGTTGTATTCATATTATTGGTGTCCAATTTTACTTTTAAAGGCATTAAGTATTCATATTATTGGTGTCCAATTATAGCTTTAAAGAAATTAAGGTCGTTGTATTAAAAATTCCTACTTACAACTTTTAGGCATTTCAACTTCCGAGCTTTTAAAAAAATCGAGCGCTTGCGCGAGAGTTAACCGCCGGAGGCCAAGTCTGAGCGTGGTGGATCCTATCGTAGGCGGATCCCACGCCCAGACTTGTTTTTATCTACAACTTGGCCTATTTCACACCGTTTTTTTTTTCATGTCTGATGGGATTTCGACATCCACCAAATCATCAATCTAGTCGACAATAAATTCACCTTGCGTTTCTTCTGTTTCAGATACAAAAGCGGTATCCGAGTCAGCGCACTGAGAACCGGAGGGGTGATAGGCAGTGGCGGAGGCGGCGGGGGCAGCGGAGGAGGCGTCGGTAGGCTGTACGAAGTAAGACGGGCATACAAGGCGGCCGTGGTGCCGTGTAAAACGGCCCGACGCAGGGCTCGTGGAATGAGCATGGGCCAGAAGGTCTCAGGAGGAGTCAAGGCCGTCAACAGAGATGCAGCCGCACCTTACAAACCAGTCATTCCCCGAGAATTGGCGCAGGTAATTAACGATACGAACGTACGTAGAATTCGTTTTTGGACGATGCATAGCGATAGGCTGGGGGGAAATGAGCGTGGAAAAAATAAATAGGAAATTTTACCCCAATAACATTGGATTAAGCGAAATCATATTCGGATATTTTCAGTCCCTTATTAGTGAGGTGGCTTAACAAAATTACCGTTACCTGGCAGATAAAAGCACCAAATTTGGTATGAAGGTAACTTAGGGTATACTGATAAATTTTAGCTTAGGAGCCCTCTGGAATTTATAAAAATGTTTATGTACGGCTCTAAGATCCAAAATGGTCGATTAATACGTCAAAATATCACGTTTAACAAAAGCTAGTTTAATATAAATTTTTAATTACAGCGTCAAACCAGCTAAGTATATTACAAACTCAACTTACGGTAGTGTAGATAATGAATAATATACAATAAAATATATCCCTATCATTAATTACAGTAATTTATAAGTATAAATGTAACGCTAATAAGAGTTCAAAAAAAATTATAGCTATTCATTCCGTGGAATTTAGTATGCAACAGTCATTGTAAATTATACTTGCACTTGCATGGTGGTGAGCAGTCCAGATTGGATTGCCCACATTTGCAGTTGCTGCAGTCTCTTTTGCTCTAAAACCTTATTCCAAGCAAAATCGTGCGGTAAAGGATTCACTTGCTGAGTTTGTGTGCTAGTCGTCCAAATACCGCCTTGATAAACTGCTTTACAGATATTCTGAAAGAAGAGCTCCTTTCTTATCTGGTTGATACTGTGGTTTTATCATACAGAACAGCAGTCAGTCGCTCCAGCTTCTCAAAGTGTTCGGAGTCAGCTTTCAGCAGTTGGAATGGATGAGTAGCTGAATACACAATTGTATCAGTGACGTCATGAAATGCTTGCCATGCTTCCCATGCTTCCCAAATAGACTTATTACTCTTACTTTTGAACAACCAGAGAATGAGTGAAACACAGGTAGTGCTCGTGATTTTGACTCTCCCAGGCTAATACAGATCGATTTGATGTGGAAAAACCTGTAATGCTTGCCCATGCCAAAGGCCACCCATATATCTGCCAAAGGTTGAGTCACTATTTGTTTATAAAATGTGCCAATAAGGATGACAATCACATCTGTGTCTACAGTACGCACAAGAAAACTCTTTGCCCCTAGCTGTGGTGAATGTAGTACATGAACCGCAATGCTTGTATCTGCCTCTTCATGATTGCAGTTTTCTATTGGTATGTTTGAACCAATTTGTGCAACTGCTTTCCCTGATGTGACATATATATCTTTGCCTGGTGGCCATTTGAACTTTACAATCTTAAAAGTCAAAAAGTTGAATAATTCCGTCTTGTTCATTGAGTCACGGAGAGAGTCCATCCAATTTCGTGGCAGTTTGGTGTTGCCAGACACTTTCTTTTTAATCCCTTTACCTCTCTTTCCTGGGTAGACTCCTTTAAACTGTCTGGAATGTCGGTGTCCCAAACAATATCTAACGTTTGGGAATTTTCCAGCTGCTCATAAAAGTAAGGTAGAAATATCTTTTCAGCATATTGATTGATTGAAATCAAGGTAAATTAATCCAGGGTTGATTGAGGTGAGAGAAATTAAGTGAATCCAAGATGGTCAACAAAATGCAACACAACATTACAAATCTGGAAGTACTACCGCGATGTCTAAAAGGTACCGTGAAATATAGAAATATTTGTTTCGTTACTTGGACAACGTTGACGGATATTTGGGTTGGGGGCTCCAACTGTACAATGTACTCAGGCACTGTCATCGTGCGTTGCGAAATATAAATAAAAATAAAAAAAAAACTAGATTTTCTAATATTATTCCAAAATTTCAGAGGACTCCTAGGCTAAAATTAGTAAGTATACACTAAGATACTTTCATACCAAATTTGGTGCTTTTATCCGCCAGGTAACGGTAATCTTAAAATGCAGCTCTAAGCCACCTTACTATATCTTTCTTCATTGTTATGTATAAAATAACATCTTCCATAATTTCGCGTGAAAACGGTGTACCTCAAGGTAGCTCACTAGGACCTCTGTTGTTTTAGTTATACAAGGTGGGGCACCGAAAACGAAACAGATTGAATATCTTCAAAACAAATTTGTTGTGAAAAAAAGATGCAAAAATACGTCGATTTTTAATCCAAGGGGGACATCTTCCTATCATAACCTCAACTGTCATACCTCTTCCCCCACCCCTTGGTCACTATCATCCAAACAATTTGAATAGGGAAAGTAGTCAGTGTGACACATCAATCAAAAGGCAATTTCATAAGGAATTCAGCCATGTCAATTTTTAACCTGTGTTAGAAGTCCATTGTATCTCGAAGTGGAGTGGTATTGATTCACAATATAGAAAAACTCGAAGTCATCTCCACAATTTTTAATAACATCTGGTGTAGTGTGATGGCGAAGCCATCAATCATTAAACCAGTTTATCGAACATGTTTCGAACCTATATAGGTTCATCATCAGCGAATTAGACAATTCTACAATAAAGAAGAAGAACATAACTATTGGTAATCCAGTAATGTTTGTGCTACTTACATGGAGAAGAAAATTTTGTATGGATTTATGAAATTAAGTGTCCCCACATTTCAACAAAATTAAAGGGAGTGGGTAAAATTCTACAATAAAGAAGAAAAATATGACTATATATATATATATATATATCCATTGAGTTCTGGTATTACTTAAATGGAGAGGAAAAATACATAAGATTTTAATAATAGAAAAGAAAATCACTACATTCTACCTGTGACCTATCACCATGTTCCCCAGTGTTGGGTAGAATGTAGTGATTTTCTTTTCTATTATTATAATCTTATTATGTATTTTTCCTCTCCATGTAAGTAATTCCAGAACTCAATGGATTACCTATAGTCATATTTTTCTTCTTTATTGTAGAATTTTATCCACCCCACTTAATTTTGTTGAAATGTGGGGATACTTAATTTCATAAATCCATATAAAACTTTCTTCTCCATGTAAGTAGCACAAACATTACTGGATTACCAATAGTTATATTTTTTTTCTTTATTGTAGAATTGTCTAATTCGCTGATGATGAACCTATATATGTTCAAAACATGTTCGATAAACTTTTTTTTGATTGATGGTTTCGCCATCACACTACACCAGATGTTATTAAAAATTGTGGAGATGACTTCGAGTTTTTCTATATTGTGATGTCAATTTTTGCTACCTAACTCTTTATTTTAGCGCCCTCTTGCGGGAAAAACAACCATTCCGTATTTCAAATTGTGGTACTTCAAGCCTTTTTGACATAAATTTGGCGACAATGCACTATGGAATTTTTCTATGGGAAAAAACAAAATGGCGGCTCCAAAATGGCTGGCAAGAATTGCAATTATGGTCCGATTCGATTCAGAATCAGTGGCGGATTTATAGATTTGCCGCCCGTAGGCTATTCAATTTTTGCCGCCTCTAAATTTTGATATCTTAGTCCACAATCATATCAATTTTCTATCAATAAAATTCCAACTTTATAATTTGTGCTCCATCATCCTCGTTACATCAACTTTTCACATATAGTTATTATTATTGAGAACTATGGTACCGTGTTAGATCCTTGATTATTTTTACAGCAAAGAATTATCAAAAAACATTATTTTTAGGAAAAAATATCTCAATCGTATACCACTTTTAAAGTAAGGTAAGGTATGTCTTAAAACTATACAATACTTACAAAATATGAATTAAGCTTACGTAAAAAACATACATTTGGCGAACGTTGATTAACATTTATTATTACACTCACAGTTTAAAAACAATACAATAAATATATCTTTTCTTTATTATTTGTTAGCATTATGATTTAAGTTAAATTATAAAAGCATTACAATACTTTTTTGCGAGACTTTGAATTCGCAAAATCATTTATTATATCGTCGTACGAAATCTTGTTCATTAGCTCTGACTCTTCTCTGCTCTTCTCTGCTCTGACACTTCAATTTTTTTTAATATACTTGTTTAACTGGAGAGAAGCCGTTGAATAAAAAATTGCAGCTGAGTATTGTTTTATCTTATTATAATTAATTCATTCCGATTGGCATTTTCTGAAAAAGTTGGCTTTGCGAAAAAGTTATCAAATATACTGATGTAAACATTTAATTTAAATAATTCTTGTACGACATGAGCGCTTAAGGCCTGCTCATTTGGATTTTCCAAACTTTTTCTTACTGCAAATAAAATAATTAACTGATAAAATGTATCAATTTTCTAATGAGCAAATTGTCTCACTTCATATTTTGTGGAGGGAATTTTTTTATTGTCAAGTCACAGTCGTTTAACTATCAGTTATTTGATTAATATGATCTCTATAAGATATTGAACTAGTTTTTTATTTAATAAAAATTAGTCAATTTTAGTCAGTATTTTTATTATACCATCGATATTATATCGATTGAATTGGGTAAGCAGATCTCATAATTATTAGGTACAAGGAGAAAAAATTATAGCAGTTATCAGTGAAGAATATATGTAAAAATTACTAAATTTCGATTATAATATCGAATCGCGATATTCTAAAAGTTCATAATCATTAATGTATAATTAGTAAAGCGTTTAGGAATTGTTCATGCAGAGATGTTGAAATATTTATTAATTAGCACTGTATATGAGAATATTTCGATTTTTGTTAAATATTTCAATTTCTCTCCAATTTTCGAAATTCGTATTATGTGTGTGTATAATAATTTTTTTTTTTTTAATTTGTAAACCGAAATAATAAATTTATGAACTAAATTTGCCGCCCCTTAAAATTTGCCGTCCTAGGCTCCAGCCTACTCAGCCTGCTGGTAAATCCGCCACTGTTCAGAATTGATATTTGGTGGTTTTCAGGGTCGGAAAATATGATTCGTTTGTCAATGCAAAAATAACAAGATGATGGCTACAATATTGCGGACGAAATTTGTAATTATGGTCCGATTCGAATCAAAGTTAATATGTGGAAATTTTCAGGGTCGGAAATTATGATTTTTTTGTCGATGCAAAAAACAAGTTGGCGGGCGAAATTTGTAATTATGGTTCGATTCGACCCGGAACTGGAAACGAATGCTTCAAACCATGTGTAGTGAAAAAAATGCAAAAATTTGTCGATTTTAAATCCCAAAGAGACATCTTCCTATCATAACCTCAACTGTTATACCTCTCTCCCCACCCCTTTGTCGCTCATACTATTTGAATATGGAAAGTACTAGGTGTGACACAGCATTGAAAAGGTAATTCCATGAGGAATTCAGACATTTGAGTGTTCGCTACCTAACTTTTCATTTTGGCGCCCTCTTGCGGGAAAAACAACCGTTTCGTATTCCAACTTAGGTATGATATTTGATTTGAAAGCTAATGTGAACAATTCACGAAAACATAACAAAAATTGAAAAAACGAACATTGTATGAACTTACAAATTGGAAAATGTTGCATAAATTGCTCAAAATCGTCAGACAGCGTTTCGAAACTAACTTATACTCTTTTATGATAGTTCATGGCATCTACTGTGAATTATTGCAGTTTGGAATGCTTTGAATTTATGCACGGTTTTTCAATTTTTAGGTTAATGGAATGTCCAATTTTTTTATTTTTCAAATATTTTATTCAACTTGTATGTATGTATGTATGTGTGGACAAATCTTGCAGCTGACTTTTGGCCCACTTCTAGTTGTCCGATCAACATGAACTTTGGCAGGTGTTCATAATTGCGATGACATTGCATGAAAAAAAAAAACAACAAAATGGCAATTACAGGATGGCGGATAAGATTTGTTAATATGGTCCGATTCGATTCAAAATTGAAATGTGGGTGTTTTGGTACAGATTTTCATCATGACTGAAAACAATTAAATAAAATTGATAAAAAGAGCTTTGATACAAATGCGATGAAAAAAAAAATTATTTAACAGATTCAAAAGCTTGCCTCGAGTACATTAAAGGTATTCTTGCGCGGTAGAATTTGGATTCTGCTACGCACAGAATAACCTTTGTCACTATCTGAAATAAAATATTATTTTCTTTTTAGCGCATTTGTATAAAAGCTTTTTTTATCAATTTAATTCATTCATTTCAGTCATACAGGAAACTTGCAAAACCCCCATTTGCCAATTTTGAATCAAATTGAGCCACAATCACAAATTTCGTCCGCCATCTTGGTTCTTTGCATTGACAAAAAAAATCATAATTTTCGACCCTGAAAATCCCCACATAATAATTTTGATTCGAATCGGACCATAATTACAAATTTCGTCCGCCATTTGAAGCCACCATCTTGTTTTTTTGCATTGACAAACAAATCATAATTTCCGACCCTGAAAACCACCACATGTCAATTTTGAATCGAATCGGACCATAATTGCAGATCTTGTCCGCTATTTTGGAGCCGCCATTTTATTTTTTCCCATAGAAAAATTCCATAGTGCATTGTCACCAAATTTATGTCAAATTACCTTGCAAATGAAGTATCATAATTGGGAATACGGAACAGTTGTTTTTCCCGCAAGAGGGCGCCAAAATAAAAAGTCTGGAAACGAAAATTGACATGGCTGAATTCCTCATGAAATTACCCTTTTTTAATGGAATTCGTCTGAGGACGTGCATCGACCCAAGATTAAAGTGTTTGTTAAAAATTAAAAAGTGTATATTAACATGGGATGCAGTATTGCCTAGAGCAAGACAACTGCGTCCCCCGATACAGCTTCGCTAACTATGCCGGTTAGAGGCTGGATGGGAACGGATTTCTCGCAGGGTGGCATGTCCACATGGCGCCGAATGGAAGCCGACGGACAATAATTGAAGAGAGAGACCTTTTTAATGACGTGTCACACTTACTACTTTCCCTATTCAAATTGTTTGGGCGATAGTTACCAAGGGGTGGGGGGAGGGTATGCCAGTTGAGGTTATGATAGGAAGATGTCCCCCTTGGTTTAAAAATCGACGTGTTTTTGTATTTTTTTGACAACACATGTGTTTTGAAGATATTTGATCTGTTTCGTTTTCGGTGCCCCATCCTGTATATAAATGATATTGTCAGTTGTGTTAAAAGCTGTCGAGCCCATCTATTTGCCGACGATACATTAATATAGTTTTATGCTGAATAACTTTAGTATATACGAGGATATATTGAAAAATTCATAGCCTACTATAGAATCAAACAAAATTTCAATGTCAAAATATTTTATTACTCAACATATTCTCCTCTTAATTGGGTACATTTATTACAGCGAACCTGCAATGTCTCTAGATCTTTAAAAAAATGTCTCTTCTTGCTCTGCAAACCAGACCTCTACAGCTGTTATTACCTCCTCGTTGGAAGAAAATTTACGACATTTTAAACTTTTTTTCAGTTGATGAAAGAGATGATAGTCGGACGGAGCCAAATCTGGTGAACAAGGGGGGTTTTCTAGTAATTCAAACCCTAAATCACGAACTTTTGTATTGCAACATGAGATTTATGTGCAGGGGCGTTGTCCTGCAAAAACAAAACACCTTTGTATAGCTTTCCGCTTATTTTCTCTTTAATTTTTTCCCGTAGAGTGGTCAGTAATGTCGAATAGTAATCTCCAGTTACTGTTCTACCCTTATCCAAAAAATCAATAACGATTACTCCATGGCAATCCCAAAAAACTGAAGCAAGAACTTTTCCAGCAGGTTTTTGGACACGAAACTTCTTAGGTCTTGGAGAACCGGAGTGTCGCCATTCCATCGATTGTTGCATTGTTTCTGGATCGTAGAAATGTACCCAAGTCTCATCCATGGTAAAAATTTGGTTTAAGAAGTCTACATCGTTTTCAAATCGAGCACAGATCGAACACGATCCTTGCACGATTTGGACAACATTCAAACATTTGGGGATCCATTTTGCTGCAATTTTTCTCATGTCCAAATTGACGTGAAATATATGATGAACGCGTTCGTATGAAATATTCAGTGCTTCAGATATTCATTTTGACCGAATTCGACGCACATAGGGGTATTTGGGTGATCTTAGCGGCCAAAATTATTTCTTGATTTAAAGGCTTCAAAATGTTAGTATTTGGATGTGACATTAAAGTAAACAACTGTGTTCGAGTCATAACTTTATATTTTGATGAACCTAAAACAAAAAAATAAATACAGTTGGGAGCAGAAAAATTACTATTTTGCTATTTGTACTTTGTAGCCTAACCTAATGGTTTTGAAGAGATTTTCTTAAAAAATCGCACGTTTCTGCAGCTGTTTTCACAAGTTCCCCAAAGAATGATCACTGAGCTAGTCCATAAACATAAAATCAATGCCCGGAAATGCTTGGAAGTACAACTTATGATCTCAAATAGGTGAAAAATAATCCCATATATTACTAAAAATTACCCTTTTCTAATAATATAGTTTGTCCAGCAATGTAACACCTATCGTAACCAAAACATATAAAAAGTAAACAAGCTTACCTGCTTCCTCAAATTCCACTATTCGAATTTATCTACGTACAACACATCAAATAATATACATTGTTCAATAACTGAATGAAAATAGAGATTCCACGAAACAACTCCTGCACTGGAAAACTGAAAAGTTTGCGATTGATCACACGTGCGCTGGATTCATGCGAGGACTGGGGGAATCATTTATTGTCATTCTTAGAATGTTTAGGTATTTGTAGACACCTTTTTATTTTTATTAGTGCCAATTTTTATAATCGACTTTTGACCGCCTAGATTGCTCAAATACCCCTATGTGCGACGGTCTGTTAAAATCATGTCATGAACTGCATCGATATTTCCGGGACTGACACAGAAACTGGCCTTCCCGATCGGTCATCATCTTCAATGGAAAATTTACCTCTTTTGAAGCTTGCAGTCCAATTTTTCACGGTCGCATACGAAGGACATTGTTCACCAAGGGTATTAAGCATATCTTCGTAAACCTGCTTACCTCTTAACCCTTTTAATACAGGTACTTGATGATATCTCGATACTCCAATTTTTCGCTTTTCACAATTTTGGTGGACATATTTTTTCTTTTACTTTATTGCGTAACTCTGGTTTACTTTTTTGACGTCAAACTTTACACTGACACTTCTAATAAGTTATTGTTCGTTGCTATGGTAACGCAATATTTTGTTTATTCAGGGAACTGGTCTAGGCTAACTAGATATCAATACATCCTCGTACCATTACCAACGACTTGCAAAATATAGTATCTTGGTGCAATGGGAACTTGCTCAAATTGAATTCCTTAATAACCAAATTTCTGCTTTTGAGTAATAGAGTAATTAAAAAGAATTTGATTATTCCAATAATTTCAAAATCAGTATTTGCAATAAGGAAGTATCAAAAAAATCTGCAACAATTGCTTTAATTCAGAACCCCAAAATTACAATTCTCCACTACTTTCGAGTTCCGAGATATTCCCTTTCCAAAACTTCGTGGGATACCCTGTATATTATGTGATATGAAGCATTGTAATTTTTTTCTTAAAAACAGTATTTTTTTCAGGACTTTGCACGTCCGCCCCGACTCGACATGTTACTTGACATGCCACCAGCACTCAGAGAAACGCAGTTGAAATACAGTTGGAACCAAGACGACCGCTCTCTGAATATTTTTGTCAAAGAAGATGACAAGCTCACGTTTCATAGGTAAGGTTCTGCCTACTATTTATCTCATTATTATTATTTTAAGGGGGGTTCACTAAACGATGATATATTACCTTAATAACACCCAATAACAGATAGTTGTATCTTGAAGATTGATCCTTATTAATTTTATTTTGTTTTTCATTTTTTTGAATTATGCTATGTCTGTCTGATTTCAATAGCTATTTGTGTATTTCGAGCACAGATTGATTGATGCTCGACAAAGTGAGTTACCGGTAATCTTTGGAGAGCGGCAATGACTCTTACCGAGGTTGAACCCGAGGCCCTCAGTTTACTAGGCAGCGACGCTAACCACCACAGTTACTTAAAGTGCTTTGCATTTTTTGTGTATACTTTCCATTATGCAAGAATAGGTTCAATTTCTAAAAAATCCAATGGTTTTGTCTGTTTGCTTTTGTTGAATTACATACAAGACTTTATCCTCTGGCATCAATAACTTTTTATATATTTTTCAAATTCGAAATTTAATATTTTTGAAATTATAGATTCATTCGAGTTAATCAATATGAAAAATGGTGAGCAAGCTGTGCCATAATGAACTTTATCATGACACTAAAATAAAATAACATAACAAGGTCATTATGTCATACTAAGTAGCAGGTACACATAATTTATTACCTTTGAACTCATTACATATTTATTCGTTGGAAACTATTCAAAGAGCACAAAATATATTAATTCAAAAATCGGTTTTTCTCATCATATATCGAACACAATACATTCCAGCAGCTAGTTTCTTAGGAGAAATTGCGGAGATTTGGGTTGAAATAGGAATTCTGACATTCCATTTTAGAGCTCAGTGTCCAGATTCACCTTTTCAATATGATTTCAATGCTTTGACAGCGGCTCTTTCCTCCATTTAGCTTAGTCCCTTGTCTGTTTGCCGTTTCTATCCCGCATTGCAGGTTTTGAGCATCGACTGCCCTTTACAGTGACGTAAAAGCGCTGTGATGATTTCTTCATATCCGTGATAACCACTGCCATTGACTTTTATCCATGAGACCATTTAGACCTTGTAAGCTTATATGCCTTTCAAGTCAACAGTGTCCCGACAGCGCAAGATTTGATGTGAAATTGTGTGAATTTATGTGGGTGTATGACATTTTTTTATTCCTATGGATGCTTGATTCTTGTGAAATTGTATATGAGTGACCAGTCATGCTATTCGACTTGCACCTGTCAATATTTTCTTGTCGTTCTTTAAGCTTCTGCGACTGTGGAATGGTTTGGAACTATGAGAGCTTTCATGTTAGTATTTCATTCTAATTCATTTTATTATTTAAACATCAAGTACCTAAACAATGTACCAAATGGCAGACAAAAAAGTGGTGGTAAAAGCTTTGGCAGACTGTTTGAAAATGCGCGTTCAAGCTGTTTTATTGGTCTCAACGCGATATTTAATTATGGAATAAATATGGAATAATTATAATATGAATACATTTTTAGAAAGACAAATAGCTATTTATATAACAAGTTGCAAAATGAGCGTGTTTTTTGCATCAGACGTGAACATTGGAACACGAGCGTATCGAGTGGTCCAACACGTCGTGTGCAAAAAACCCGCTATTTTGCAATGTGTTATATACATGGTTTTTTGTAATTTCGTTGGAATATTTATTCATATACAATCATGGATTACACTGAATACGGGCATCGGTCAATAACTATTTTAATATTGCTTAGTACTTTACATAGCACGAGTCTAGAATGATGGTTGCGATTCGGTTGCCGGGAAGTCGGTAGCGGAGACACTGCCGGATATATAGCCGTCAGTTGACAGTTGTCATGGATAGATACAAACATATTGAATTACCTGACGGACTGTCTGATTAAATTCAAACGAGAATGAGTGATTCTGATACAGAAAATAATGTGCTAAGTAATATTGAAGCTGCCGCGGAGGAGGCATTTACCTATATTGTTGATAATCGAATAAAGAATGAATCTACTGAGTTGACTGAATTTACTGAAATTATGAGCATCCCATTCATACTTCCAAATGAACATCAAAACTGATTTCCATATTCACACTAGTGTGAATATGAACTCTCATATTCGCACTTGTGCAAATATGACCGTCATTTTGACATTCAAATTGTAAACAAAAAGTCGCCATATTGAAACGAAATTACAAAAAGTGACATTGTGTTATACAGGGTGGGTCACGGTCGATGGTACCTTAGACGTTTACGGAGAACGAGCCATAGGATCATTCTGAAAATTTGGTTTCTCAAGTAGTTGCTCTTGGTCTATCGATCTAAAATATTTTCAGCAATGCAGCGTTGCCGCTTATACCAGAAAGTAGTAGCATCTTTGTTATTTCAAATGGGTCACCCTGTATATTACCGCATTTTTGAACTTGTCATTCCTTTCTGATTATTTCTGCTCCATACTGCCCTATACCTATCTCTAACGGTTTTTGAGATATTGGTTATTTTCCATATTTTTTATCCAAAACATAGCTCGAATTGAATGTTTATTTCTGCGGTATTTGGATTCTTAGGAAGTTGCAATTTTCTGTTTAGTTCATCAAGATCATGTACATTGATTCTGTATAGAGAAGTTTGTTCTGCGTTATACAGGGTCGTTCAAAATTCATGATCTTACTGCTAGATACGAAAAGGGTTGAAGGTGCGTTTTTTTTAAATGCAACATCCTGTATATTATGAAATATCCTGAAAGATGACTAAAGTTCCTTTGAATTGATATATCATGTTCCTATACCTAAATAGCCAGAATTCCGAGATAATAGCAATTTTCACTTGTAATCTCCCATGCAAGTGCTTGAATTATTGTCGGAAATTTTTCTTTACGGCAATTAATTCAATCACGAGTGGGATTCGGTAAAAAAAATTCACACCTACAAATGAAAATCATCCAACAATTCATAAGAAATAACTAACGATGGTTTCACCTGAACTATTTATAACCACTGAAATATTGATATGTAAAATACTTAACAAAATTTTCATCAATAAATGTGTTTAAATTTGGAACAAAAAAAATAAAAAAGTTATGTTCTTATCGTGGATTGAACCATAGACCTAGCGACTCATAGGCCGCAACACTACCGCTGAGCTCAAACTCAAACTCAAAAACATGTATATTCAGATATTTAACTATTTACATTGCATTTCGGTAAAATCTATGTACAACACAACTCTGCTTGATATTTTTCGCCCACCTCCGTGGGCTGATAGGGATCCCGCAGCTTGTGAGGGAGTGCTGGGGTGGGGGGGCTCCGTCGACCCCTGTTGCCAGGGGTCGGCGTTGTCACGAATGTAGTGTCTCCTCGGCTTCTCAAGAGGAACAGGTGAGGCACCCCCGCTGGTGTTGACGGGTGTAACTCAGATTTTACCTTCCTACATCATGGTATTAGTATACCCTGTCTCCTGCTATGCTAATACAGGGGTTGATTGTCAGATTGATCAATTTTAGAAGTATGATTTGTGAAGGGTGTTATGTGGTTTCCCGGAAAAAGTTTTCGGCAAAAAACCGCTATAGAGGTGACTTGGTGCTTAGTCTTGGCGTTCATGGAACAAGTCCAGTTTTTGGTAAATGATCCCGCCGTGTTTGCGGGACTCATTGTGGTGTGCCCTTACTCTTGTTGTTTCCCTAGTGAGTGAACGCTTGGGAATGTGATATTTGTAAAATTTATATGAAAGATTCTTTATGTGGTCTTGGATAGTGGTGACTTTAGCTAGGTCACGCACATTTCAAAGAAAATTCATGGACTCGAAAAATTTCCGGCAATAATTCAAGCACTTGGGAGATTACAAGTGAAAATTGCTATTATCTCGGAATTCTGGCTATTTAGGTATAGGAACATGATATATCAATTCGAAGGGAATTTAGTCATCTCTCAGGATATTTCATAATATACAGGATGTTCCATTTAAATAACCGCACTTTCAGCCCTTTTCGTATCTAGCAGTAAGATCATGAATTTTGAACGACCCTGTATAACGCAGAAGAAACTTCTCTATACAGAATCAATGTACATGATCTTGATGAACTAAACACAAAACTGCAACTTCCTAAGAATCCAAATACCGCAGAAATAAACATTCAATCCGAGCTACGTTTTGGATAAAAAATATGGAAAATAACCAATATCCCAAAAACCGTTAGAGATAGGTATAGGGGAGTATGAGGCAGAAATAATCAGAAAAGAATGACAAGTTCAAAAATGCGGTAATATACAGGGTGACCCATTTGAAATAACAAAAATGCTGCTACTTTCTGGTATAAGCGGCGACGCTGCATTGCTGAAAATATTTTAGATCGATAGACCAAGAGCAACTACTTGAGAAACCAAATTTCCAGAATGATCCTATGTCCCGTTCTCCGTAAACGTCTAAGGTACCATCGACCGTAACCCACCCTGTATATACAGATCATCTCACAGCACTGCGAACATAGAAGAGGATATGACCTATTAACTATCGTCCAACCCCTTCAGTTTTCGCCGTTTTCGGTTTCGTCGTTTACGATGAAAATAACTGTCATCGTGACATCCTAATAATTATCTAGCAATGACACTTATAGGTAGTTCATTTAAAGACCTAATAACATTTGTTGAACATGGTTTACGAAATTGCTGAGAAAGTGTAAATTATCAAATGGTATTTTCAAGGATCAAGGACTATTTATTTTCAAACTTTTCAACGAATAATACTTGAACCTTGAAAATACCATTTTTGACAATTTGCACTTTCTCAGCAATTTCGTAAACCATGTTCAACAAATATTATTACGTATTTAAATGAACTACCTATAACTGTCTTTGCTAGATAATTGTTAGGATGTCACGATGACAATAAGTGTCATAAATGTCAACAGCGAAACCGAAAACGGCGAAAACTGAAGGGGTTGGACGATAGTTAATAGGTCATATCCTCTCCTATGTTCGCAGTGCTGTGAGATTATCTGTATATTCATGTCTTTATTAATTGACTACTGCAAAAATATTAAGAGATGCTACTCAATTTCGCTGGCAGTGTCTGACTCCGATGGAAAATCATCTTCGCTTTCATATATCAAATCTTCCTCAGATTCGATTCTTGCATCATCGCCTGAAATATGTATAAGTAATAGGATTTTTAGAAATTGAAGTAAAAAAAATGTATATATTCTATGATAAAATATTTTACCTTCAATCATTTCAGTAATCCAAAAAAAATAACAGTAGGATGAAACCCATTGGAAAAGGAGGGGAATATAACAAAAATTAAAGGAAAACTAAATTACGGGCAACCTGCGTTCGGGAAGTGGGAGGGGGTGAGGATTTAAGGGTAAAAAATGATTTATGATTTCCGGCAAAACTACAAGTCCTATGAATAAAAGTTAAATGGCAAAGTTGTAGGTAATAAAAAGATCTACAACTTTTGTATCCACAATTTTTTCACATAATCTCAAGATTTTTGTGAAAAATTGAAATATCCAAGTTATCTTAAATAAAAACCACGAAATTTGGTGAAAACTCACCTTTTTATGTCCCAAATATACTGTAATTTATTTGAAGTGAAATATTAATTTTATCACCTTATTTTGATTTGACTCAATATCAAAAAAGCACCCTAATTTTCAATCGAAAATTATCGCGTCAAAATATTAGCTTTTTCCAAAAAGTCGGTGTGCTTTTTGTTCGTTGAAATCTCTACTTTTTGATGGTGTAAAATAATATACATTACTGTAGTAAATGTTTTCAGAAAATGCAAAAAATCGAAAAAAAACTCAAATTCGACTTTTTTAATCATTATGTACAATTTCATCAAAAAAATGTGATTGCTGTAATTTTTTTCAGTTCAAAAGTTTATTTATTAAATTCTAATTACATTCATGTCATAGGAAATCTCATAAAATATAAATAGACATGTAAATCGTACTATTGAAATTAGATACTTGATTCTGATTACGACGTTATTCATTATAATATTCTTAATTACGTTAATCTTGTTATTTATAAATACCTTATCTTGAATTCTAATCACGTATTCATTAGTTTTAGTCTATTTGAGAGCATTTCTTCATAGCTAGATTCGACAAACCTTTCCAATTCTAGTTGATATACGAAATCTTCAAGACCATCACCTTCTTCGTCTCCAATATTATTTCCAGTCTGCATTGGTTCTTCATCCACGATTTCATCTGAATCATTAACTTCGTCGTAGGTTTTTTCTTCCATATTGCAGCAATTTTCAGGACCATGACAATTCAAGCATAAATTTGTGCATTTTAATCCATGTTTTCGGCAGCCACATTTTAAACTGTTACATCCAGTTTCACAGCTGCAGCAAATAGTTTTGAGGAATATTTCCGGAATTAATGCATTTTCTGTAAATTTGGGCATAATGCCACGTTGATGTTGCTTCCAGCCCCATTTTGTTGCTGTCAGTTCGTTACCCAACCAAGTTTGAAGCTGGTAATATGCCCTGTAACAATGTTGTTCTGCTGCTCCTTCTGTGGGTGGGAGGTTTGCCAAAATGAAAGATGATTTAATTTTTGCCAATTGATATTTTTTAAATCTTAATGGATTCAGTGTTATTTTTTCATTTTTACATTTGTAAATAAATTTAAATAATTGTAATCCATTTTTTTATATCTTCTCTACTTGCATATTTCTTATAAAAAACATTGGCCAAATTTGACAAATTTTTAGCGTCTAATAATGAATTTACGATACTTTTCTTTCCTTTTCCGGCAAATCCAGATGTTGTATCGCAACCAGAAAAAAAAATGCAGAAATGCAACAAGTTTTTTGAAGGATTCATGTTTGAAACTATTAGACGTGAAAAATAGATCTTTTACATTTCCAGAACCTGGTTTGAGAAGATAAATGTCATGATTATTGAATTTAATTGATTTAAATTGACCCTCAACAATGACAGTTTTAGTCTGGCAATTTCTATCGAGGTCTTAATTATGTCAGCATTGTACAATTATTGTATATAATGATTTTTTTTAAAATTCGAATTCGAGTTTTTTTCGATTTATGCATTTTCTGTAGTGATGTATATTTTTAATTACACCATCAGAAAGTAGAGATTTCAACAAACAAAAACAAAGAAAAAAACTGATATTTTGACGTGAGAATTTTGGATTGAATTAAATATTAAATGCTTGTTGAAATCTTCGTTTTTTCTGAGTATCTTTGAAGGGCGTTGCTTTCCCTTCCTGAATAATGCAAGATTATAATCGCAGCCAGTTAAGGCATGAAATCCTGGCAATGATTGACAGAATAAATCACCTAACGTTTCATACAACGCTGAGAAAAAATTATATTGCCACAATATGGAAAAATGCTTAGAAACAAATACCTTCAATTTTAAAACCAGAGAATTGTGGATGGTTAATATCCGAAGACAAATATACATTCAACTGGTTCGACGGACCGCAGCTGCCCAGTATAGTAAAAGATGTACTTGATACTGAAATGATTGAAGGTAAAATACTACAGGAATCGAGTCTGAGGAAGACTCGATATATGAAGGATTGCCAGTGAAATTGAGTAGCTTCTGTTAATATTTTTGCAGAATTCGGTTAATGAGGATATGAATATATATCATAATGTCACTTTTTGTTTTTCTGATAATATATTATTAGTATAATAATTCCATAATTAAATATCGCGTTGAGCCCAATAATAATAACGCGCATTTCCAAACTGTCTGCCAAGGCTTTCACCACCACTTTTTTGTCTGCCATTTGGTACATTGTTTACTTAATGTTCAAATGATGAAATAAAATATTTTGGTTTCATGTACCTCGTGATTTTTTGTTAATTAACTCTTTCACCCCTTTGGTTCGCTTTTGCCGCTCTTTTTTAGTCCCTAGCAAACTGTCTGCCAATATTATTACGCGTTTCCTTAATACAAATACAAGCTTTTTCCATAATTAGAATCCGTGTCTCTTATGATTTTTTCCGTACGCCGCCGATGGCAGACCGGCAGATTTGTGTTCAGCTATACCAAAGGTACGGTTTTCAATAGAAATAAATCGTGTACCAGATACAAGCTTTTTTATGTAGCCAGCTCTCCGTCTATTAGATCATACTAAAAAATTACTTCTCTTAAATGTATGCGTGTATTTTTTGGTTTGTTTCACAAGGAAAAATGGTGCAAAACCTACCCACGTTATCTGACAACTAAAGAAGAAGTCTAAAATAGGTTAATTAATTCAATGTAAGAAACAAGATTATTTTAGGAATTTTTTTGAGGTGTACGAGCGAGTGTACGAAACAAGAAATTGACCTGTTGATAATCAAATGTATTTTTACTAATTTGCAATTTTTTTCCTCCACAGGCACCCGGTTGCCCAAAGTACAGACTGCATTAGGGGAAAAGTTGGTTTTACGAAAGGAATGCATTGTTGGGAAGTGTGTTGGTCGACAAGGCAAAGAGGAACACATGCTGTAGTAGGCGTAGCTACGGCAGAGGCACCTCTTCATTCTGTCGGCTACCAGAGTTTAGTTGGCAGTACAGATACCTCGTGGGGATGGGATTTAGGTGAGTGGTTTATTTTTCTCTTATGTCGACTGTTGATCTAGCACATATTCATGTGAAGCTGAGTATCGATCCTATGAATTGTCTGATTTTTGTTCAGTAACTATGGTTTAGAAGTAAATGAAAAAAAATCTATATTACATGTTTTTATTGACTTTACATGTCAACTTAACTTCTGCCACCTTGATACATCTGAATTGAAGCATGTAGCCCCAGTGGCGTAGCCAACAAGACTTCACTACAAATATGAACACCTTTAAGAGGCCATGAGCGCAATTATATTTGTGGCGCTTTTAAGGGTAAAAGAGTCAATTGATAACTCGAAAACGGTTCGTCGTATCGATTCCCAACAAGGACAGGATTCTAGAGGACATTCAATTCTAGGTACGTGCTGTAATGGAAATTGAAACTTCAATCCACTTTTTCACAAAAAAAATCTCAAAAATGTCCCAAAAATGCAGTTACTTTGAAGCAAGTTTTTGGGTAGATGAACAAATAATTTCAAAAAAACATTACAGCACGTACATAGATCAACGTTTTAACTTTCCTCTGATACCAAATTTGTTTCGATTGGATGAAAATTGCTTCAAGTTTTAATGGAAGAGAAATACCATTGCAGCTTCATCGATTATTTGTAAAAAGCATCGTGAGGTGTTGCCGCAGACGTAGGTACATAGAATCGAACGTCCTCTAGAAGCCTGTCTTTGTTTGAAATCGATACGATGAACCGTTTTTGAGTTATCGGCTCTTTTACCAAAAAAAACCGTCCCTAATATGATCGCGCTCATGGCCCCTTAAAGTCATGAAAATAATTAAATTTCCGAACATAAAAAAAATTCTTAATAATTCTTTGTGTTCTACAGAATAATAACAATTGATTCACGAAGCAGTTTTGAACGTCAAATTGTAGTAACTTTTAGAGATACACTTGAATGCTTTGTTCTTGGTTATATTATTAGATTGTTTGTTTGCTATTGAACTTATTCGTCAAATCTAGAAATTTGTATAGTTATTTGCTTTCCTTGTCCCTTCCAGAAGAATGTTTGAATAAATTAATTGTCACCAGTATGGTGAATTATTAAAAATGTTTTTAAACTCGATCCCCTTTCTAATATTTTTATTGTTTCAGGTCGTAACAAATTGTACCATGATTCGAAGAATTGCCCAGGTGTAACTTATCCAGCATTGTTGAAACCTGATGAAACTTTCATAGTGCCGGACAAATTCCTGGTAGTCCTAGATATGGACGAGGGTACCCTTAGTTTTGTAGTTGATGGCCAGTACTTAGGAGTCGCATTCAGAGGACTCAAAGGAAGGAAGTTGTATCCTATAGTTAGTGCCGTTTGGGGACATTGTGAAATAACCATGAGATACATTGGGGGACTGGATCGTGAGTATTCATAATGATAATAACCATGAATATAGACATTATGCTCTGATGAATGAAAAGAGTTGGCCACGGCAAATAATAATAATAATAATAATAATAACTCGCCTTTATTCATCAGATGCAGGAACAAATAAAAAAATATATAACAAATAAATAAATATATAAAATGATAATATGAAATTACCTTAATACCTAAATACCTAATCTGCAAATATGAAAGGCGGAGTATCAGCAGAATGCTGTTTTTCAACTCAACCCGAAAAGTACCTGAATAATGGTGGATCAGTGATCGTACATAAAAAAGAAAACAACAAAAAATTTAATTTCAATAATAAATAAATATAGCATGAAAATATGACAATAGTGTTTGGAGCAGTGGTCAGGTGGCAGTGTTAGTTTCAGAAATGAAATGTTATAAAGATCTACCTTGATAGAATGATAATCTTCAATCTCTTCTTGAAATTATTGAGAGTGTAAGATCTAAACTCCCTAGGAAGTGAATTATAATGTTTACATGCATTATATGAAAAGCAACGTTTGAAAATCGATGTATTATGTTTTGGAATGACTAAAGTAGACTTGTTGCGATTTGAAAATTTGTTGATATGTGAGAAAGTTTTCAATCTTTTGTGGAGATATTCCGGTAAACCAGTTTTCAGAACTTTGTGCACTTGAGTTAGTAAATGCACATATCTCAATTGTTCTAAGCTCAACCATTGTTTATATAGAAGATAGTTAGTCAACCTTATGGGATTATAATTGGATCAAAATGGATGCGACATGTAGATGGCGATAGTGAGCTCGCATCCAAGTCATGTCGTAACTTCAGTGATCTGGCCTCCAAGTCATGTTGTAACTTGATTAAAACAATGGAAAAGCATTAAAATCAGGGTTTTTTGAAAAAACCTGCATTAAAATGACGTCAAATATTCATGTTTGTAACTAATCACGCTAGATGACACTCGCGTTTGTGTCCAATACCTTTTCCACAGGCATTGACTAATTATCTTCTATTTAAACAATGGCTCAACCAACCAGAAGCACGCATCTTTGCGGATATGTGGTCATATTTTCTTACTCCAAATGAAAACCTCAAGCATGAGTTTTGAATTCGTTGCAAGCGATGGGAATCTGTTTTTACTAAAGCAGGGCCATAGATACTATCACAAAAAGATAATTTCGAGAAAATTAGGGACTCGCATAATTTCAGAAGAACATCTTTATCTATGTTGATATCAACAGATTTATTGCAGACTCTCTAGCTTTCTTGGGTCCAAATAGCATAACCTTCGATTTTCTTGTATTGAGTTTCAGATTGTGAGCACAAGATATATCAAACAAAGAGTTCAAGTCCTTATTTATGTCGTCTTGAGACTGTGGTAGATCAGAAGGAGTGAATGAAAGATATATTTGTGTATCGTCTGCATAGTGATGGATTGTACAATTAGTTGTAAAATTATGAAAATCAGATATATACAGGCAGAATAGCAATGGGCCTAAAATTGATCCTTGTGGTACTGCAAAGGTTACGGATGATGCCTCCTATATCTTCCCATCTAAGATAACTCTTTGTGTTCGATTCTCCAGGTAATCATAAATTAGAGAGACTGCACTGTGGGAAAATCCAAAAGAACCGAGTTTTTTACATAATATGTCGTGGTCAAGTGTGTCAAAAGCCTTACTATAATCCAAAAGCACTAGACAGGTGAGTTTGCCAATGTCCACTGCGCGAAAAAATATCATCAGTTATTGCGAGGAGAGCTGTTGTAGTGCTGTGTTGAGAACGAAAGCCTGATTGAACGGAAGTGATGATTCGATGTTGCTCTACAAAGGCATTCATTTGGTCTTTCAGTACCATTTCTAGAGCTTTAGATAGTGAAGGTAAGATGCTTATTGGTCTGAGGTCTGAAAATTCAGAAGGTTTATTGTATTTAGCCAAAGGTATCACTAGAGCACGTTTCCAAATAGAAGGAAAAACACCAGTAGAGATAATTGAATTGAAAATGAACGTTATATGATTTTGCAGATGTTCTTCGACTAAGTTTAACATTTTAATGGAGATTTCATCGCTTAATAATAATAATAGCCGTCCTCTAGCCGCACAGGCCATGCATTTGGGTACACTCTTCGATTGTTTATGAAGGAGTATTATTATTAGTAATATGCGAAGTTTTACAGTATTTTTTCCTATAATACTGATGAATATGTAGTTTCAAAAATAGGTTTACAATCAATTTCAACTAAACTGACTTTTAACTATGTATCAATTACTGTTTGAGAAATTGTAACTAAGTTACAAACTTTTTTTTTATTTTTAATCAATGTAGCCTATACTTGATGAAAATCCATGTTAATCTTCATGATACAACTTTGATGTAGATTGCACAGAATTTTTGCTTACAAATCTGTTGTTCTATATTTACTATTATTGTACTGTGATACTATAATATATTTTACATGTTATTTTGTCTATTTCCTTTTTGAAACTTTAAAATTTGAATTAATATTTTTTTTATCTTTGTGGGAAATTTTCATCTAAGACTTCTTATGAATGCTAATATGTAAGCAATTAACAGTGTGATCATTTTGACTTCTTCGGCAAATGTTTTCATTTAGACAATGTTTATTATTCATCTA
The DNA here is from genome assembly GCA_944452925.2 of Chrysolina oricalcia. Taxonomy (NCBI): domain Eukaryota; kingdom Metazoa; phylum Arthropoda; class Insecta; order Coleoptera; family Chrysomelidae; genus Chrysolina; species Chrysolina oricalcia. The sequence continues at coordinate 69,040,830 of OX101811.2, forward strand.
TTTATCTACCTAATTATAATTAGGGCTGCTTTTGTAAAGTGAAGTTCGATGCTTTGTAAGTCTTGTCTTTTTTGAGTAGGTATTGGTATTGAGTTTCTTATAATGTTATAATTTTGTAAATGCAAATTGCTGGTGCCGTCTATAATTTAAACTTATTAAAATGGTTTCTATAGGTAAATCGATAATCTAAGTCAAAGATCAGTCTAATTATTCTTTTTTGACTCTGAGAGCATTGACCGTACTTCCCCAAAAGACAAAATTATATGAAATATGTGAATATGAGAGAGCATAGTATACATTCATTAATTGCTCCCTACTGTAAATATATTTTTCAGCTGTAAAATTACATAGTAACTGATATTGAGTCTCCTACAGACCTGATCAACATGTGTATTCCATGTTCATATTTGCATCTAAATATGAGCCCAGAAATTTTATTCAATCCGAAAAAAATATGTTTTTGTTGTTAACTTGAACAAAACAATCAGTTGAAATATTCTCTCACACACAAATTTTTCAGTTTTTCTCAACTCTTAACAAAATCTTTCACCCTGCACTTCTCTGCTATCTCTCACTAACTCTGATGTTCAATTTATACAGTGTCCAATTTCAAATTCACTTGTGCCGGACACCTTGCTGCGTCATTTGTTCAAAATAAACTCTGAAATGTTTTTAAGCAGAACCTTAATTTGAAATCCAAAATATTTCAACATCAATGGACCATATCGGATAAGAATCATTTTGGTGGCACATTTGATATTCTATTTATTTCAAATCAATCACTGGATATTAGATGGCGCCCCATGGAACATAGGGCGGTAATTTTGAAAACACATCGAAATTTGAAAGACTGTGACAGCTCCATTGAACAAATATTTTTTCATTTTATTATAAAAATTTAAAATAGGTATGAGTTGTGAATACAATACATTTCCATTAATTGAACTGATAAATATTCAGCAGCTTACTGAAAAGGCCATGAACTCGGAATCTGGAACCATTCCCAAAAACTTTCGGTGGAGAATATATCGACGTTTATAAAAATGCTGAAATCGGGAAAGTGAAGCATCATAATTTGGGATATAGGATGTTTAAGGCAGGTAAAGTCTCGAATATCTTTCAACTCTATAGTGAAGATGAAAGCAAAATTATCGTGAAGGAAAAAATTTAAGAAATAATGAAAAAGAAGAGTTATGCAGATCATGGTGATAGAACGGTAGCTAAGGGTTGGCATTGGTGGTCTTTCGGGTCGATGTAAGCACATTTTTGCGATTTTGTGGACTATTCTAGACTTCATAAGAGAAGAAAAGTCTTTCGTACCAGAAGATATATCCTGTACACCCAAAGCAAGAGCATCGGGCATAGGATCAAATGTATTCCCTTAGAAAAATGAATTTTAGCGAACCAGATTCTTGTTCCAAAGTATATGTAGGCCAGACTGGTAGACCATTCAAAAGCCGTGTACGTGAGCACCGTATGAATTATGTAAATAATAAAACACATTCAACATATGCCAATCATATTTTGGAAGAAGACCATGACTTCGATGAAAACTTTGAAATCCTTCATGTTGAAAATAAAGGTATTAGACTTAATTATTTAGAATTCTTGGAAATTAATAAATTGAAAAATTCGAATTGTTTACTAAATGATCAATTGGACCTTAATAGTTCCCCTTTATTGAACCTTTTCAACTAATTAAGTAGTAGATATGTTTTGAGATTTCCAGGTATCTACCTACATTGTATTGTCAATTTTATTTTTATCATAGGTAGCTCCTAATTACCTCAATTGTTAAGAAGGGTATTTAAGTAATGTTCAAGGTAGAATAATTTAATGTATTACATTCGCTTGAAAAAGATACAGTGTATCGAAACATGTCGCGAAGACAATAAATCTGTGGAAATTTAATCGTGTTTACCTTAGTGTCATAAAAAAAAACAGACAGAGAGAAATATCAACATCTTCTAGTGTTGACTTGCTTGACTGGACTTGAAGATATGCTGAAAGATCAGTTTCAATCCCTTCAAAAATAGTATCTGCTTGCTTTTCCAATTTGTACGTTTCTTCGGTAATTTATGAAAGAAAATCGGTTAATTTTATCATCAATGAAATAACTCGAGAGTAACGAATACTTTATTTCATTTCTAATATTTTATGAAATCTCGCACTTTTTACATAACTACTTATTAATGCCTAGCAAAAGCAAAGTGAAAGAACCTGCGGACACGAGAATTTCCAAGTTTTGTCAGTTCTTTAACTGGTCTTCCAAGTTTCTCAAGCCAATTTTTTCCAGACTCTTCGTTCTTGGGAACTCTATAAAATTTCAAACCATCTCTCTTACTGGATGATGAAGATCCATACAAACATTTCCAACCACTTAAGAGCCCAACACTTTTTCTTTCTCAACATGATTTTCAACCTTGTGAGTTATTTTTTGTACAGGGAGCAAGACAGCATTGTCAACATGACAACTGAACTAAATGACATTAACCCATTGCTGCCCGAGTAATTTTTTTCTCATTTCAAAGGTTTTTTCTGTCTATCGGTCTTTATTTAGGACATATGAGGCCGTTTTTGTCGAAAGGTGTAGAAAAAAATTGTGACATATTTTTTTTTTAACGTATGATATTTAATACGCTGGGCATAACTAAGTATGAGTTTATTGGGAAAATAACTTCAAAAACTGAAATACAAAATACGATATATCAAAGAGAGATGGAGTGTCATTGTGAAGGTGTATGGTAGTTTCTAAAACAAGTGGCAGGATGAAGTCCTACATTACATTTGACACAATGAAACTTGGTGCATCTTCTCTGCGTTTCTTGGTTATCAATGAGATGGTCCGTTTTATCAAACCGCACCTCCGTCAATACTGATCTGGAACACTTGGGCTTAGGTCCAGCCAAATATTCAGGACTAGTTAACAGAGCTAAGACTATATCTCGAATGAACTCGTGCAAGCTTACTTTGGGATGGCAGTACCTATACAGTATCCATAAATTCACAGTTCCTCCATTCAGGCAAAATCGGACAAATGGCCAATACCATTTTTTTGACCTGATTCGTGTTCTATGAAGACCTCTCATTTTATCGAATAGGTCTACTCCACCCATACCTTGGTTATACATGTTTATTACGGTAGGTTGCGCGACTGAAACAACAGATTTCTCTTTTCTAGACCACCGCCGGCATGACCCTTTGGAAAGACTAATATTCGCTTCTTCTACATTTGTAGCTATTGTTACTTGACTATTGTCGTTCCACCTCACTAAAGTCACAGCGCTGTTCTTGTCTTTCAGCACATGAAATGATCCTCTATCACACTTCTTCAAATTCTGCAGTGGAGCTTTTTCTACTCTATCTTCACGGATTGTCCCTATACAGTATATCATATATCTTTAGACTATTTAGCAAAGGTAATGAGTTGAAAAAATTGTCTAGATATATAGTAGATTTTGGAGGTGTATAACCCAAACATAGATTTTTGGTGACACTTGTTCCCAATGTAACGCCATCTTTTTTGTCTCCAGCTCCACAATATGGACTAAATTTCAAAAGATATCCATCTGTTGTTGTGAGGCACCAAAATTTGAACCCATACCTTATAGGCTTTCCCCGTATGAATTGTTTCATGTTATGCGGACCATAGTAGGGTTCCATGGCTTCATCAACTGAAAAGTTTTTACCTTTTGGTTGAAAAAGATCCTGAGACACTTTATTGACGCGGTCGATAAGTGTCTGTACTTTATAAACTTTATTATCTTTATCCATTTTAGAAATATCGTTGAAATGTAAAAAACGATGGATCATTTCAAATCTATTTCTGGATATACTATTACTAACTAAACAGTTGTAGCTATCTGCTCTTGTTTCCCAATAGTTTCTTCTATTGGGGACTTTTGTATATCCTGAGAGCAATAACATACCAAGATAAATATACATTTCTCTAGTCGAAACTCTGAAACTATGAACTCCTTTGAAAGTTGCGTATTTTCTTGATTCATCGCAAATAAGTTGAACGAATTCCTCATCAAACAACATCTTAAATAAATCTACAGGTATCAGTTCTCTTTCTGTTATTTGTTTACAAAAATCAGGTGAATCGTTTTTTTTTTAATTTTGTGTCTTTCTATTTCTTGTGTTAAATCTATTTGCTGCCAAATTCTAGTTGTTTTTTTTTCTTGTAAAGTTCATGTCTAAATCTTTTTGCTAGTGGTCTGATGAGTCTTCAGTGCTGTTTGAACGCATCAGATCAGGCGTTAAATCATTATAAGCGATTACTGATTCAGTTATATCAACAACTTCGCCATCTTGAATTAAAACAATGTCCATCGGTTCTCTAAGTACACCTTTTCCAATGTCGCGGATATTTGAAATGCATTCTTCATCACTACCTGCATCGTCTTGATCACTATTTGCGCCATCATTTATTTGTTCCGCCACTGGTGTATCATCTTCTAACTCATCCAATATGTTCAAAAGTTCTTCGGCGTCTTTGGGATTGCTTGGATCATAGCTGCAATAAATAATTAGTATGTATAGACATTTGCCCATCGTATGAATTTTCATGCATCCGAAAAAAATCTAATTTTTGAAGTCAATTTTGCAGAAATCGAACTAAAAGAGGTGAGGATATGTCCCTAAGACTACTAAGACTATGATTGGTGAGTCTATAAGCGTGTTCCGTTTCATGCATTCATCGCATCACTGTTGCAGACATAATCAAGCGTTCCGTTTCAACTAACTTTGACGTTGGTGGGTTGAATCGGAACGAATTGCTTGCGTGGTACATGCCGTTTCCCGCAGATTTTGACATTTATCTCTTTATCAGTTAACCAAATTCTTATGTAACAAAAACAAATCTGTTAATCCAGTAAATAAATTAATATGGGTAGAACGAAAGTGTTAATAGCAAGAGTAGGAAGCGAGCTTGTGAAACTGAGAGTAGCTCAGATTCTGATACAAGTGATAGTTATGAGGATAATATCGTCTGTTCCAGGCCAAAACCACGAATATGCTAATTCCAGGGTTCTGACTTCAACATGTAAAATACTAATTTTCTACCAAAATGTTCATTGCCAAACCCACGAAAGTGCTATCAGGTTGTCTACTGAGAACGAGAGTGAATTCGCCAATGTGAAAACTTACCTAGGTTTTCAAAGCAAGAGCACGAATATTCTTGAAACTCTCCTCATTCGAAATGACAAATTGCACATTCGTGGTTTTGGCATGAGACCGACGATATGATGTTGAATGAATTGACGATTTTTTCTTCCATTGTACGGTAAATCAGGTAAATGTGATAATGCACGATACTCGACACTTCATCAAATATCAAATTTAAACTTTAAATTCGGTTTCTGACGTATCTGTTTGAACGTGACTTTTGAGTTTGACAGATCTAATTTGGATCGCATTGATCGCTGCTAGACGAACGGGCAGAAGCTCATGCACTTTCGATGTCTCAAGGCCAAAGAGGGGAATATAAAAGTGGGCGTGTCAATGCGCTCCCAATATAGGAAACGGAACGGTCATATGCGCATTATGTCCTCAATGCATGAAACGGAACACGCCTTGTGTAGCTAGTTTTGACAAACAATGATTATAACCTTAGATAACCTAGCAATAACTTACAGCCTGTTCATTCTGCCAATACTGTAACTGCCTGTCTTTCATAAAAAACTCGTTTCTTCTAAACAGCACTAGTAACACGGCTGATCCATTTATTTATCTGAAGAATAAGCACTAAATATAATTTCGTGAGCAGCTAAACGTACAGTGTAAACAGTGAAGTCTAAAAACATAACCTTGAATTGTAACGTCATTGGCGTATGAAGTTTCATACGGTGGGCGCTATTGGGTTAAGGACATGGGTGCCAATAAAATGAAATTGAATGTGCCACCAATTGATTTCTTATCGAATATGGTCCATTGCTTTCCAATTATGATTACCAATAATTTTCTTTTTTTCAGCTGAACCCCTACCTCTCATGGACCTTTGCCGACGTGTCATACGACAACGTCTCGGGAAGCAGCATTTAGAAGAGAAGGTGATGAGTTTGCAACTACCACAAGCCTTACAAACATACCTCCTGTACAGAGACCGAAGATAATATATCAGACTGTGTAGTGCAGTGAACTGTTTTCCAATGACTGCTACCTTGTAGGAATTTAATGAAGTAACCAAATAACTGAACTATGTTGATGAATAATTATTGAAAAAGTTAACAGGAACTGTCGGACATTGAAAAAGCTCGTCTTTTTCGCAGTTTTCACTCTGTGCTGTGATGGTACGTGAATCTCGTGGTCAGTGCTCGAAACAAAGATGGCGTGATTGTCACGGCATAAAGGCGGAATATACTACTGGTTGATCTCTGGACAAGCGCTGTACTTGTCATTTATTGAGAACATTGCCATATGGTGTATATAGTTGTAATGTAACTCAGTCTTCTGAAAAATATATTCTCAAGCACAGCTTCCTCTGAAATATAGCTTTACAAATAGTTTTTTTTTTTTGACAAGGTGTACCACAAGATTGCTAGACTGTTTTGTTGTATTATATATTTTGTACATATGTTATTTTTTATAATTTTCTTCTCCTTTTTGTTCGGACAGCTCTGCTGGAATACATTTAAATGATTCAAGTAATTGGTTGACTAGATGGCAGTGGTGGATCTAAGATTGTCGAAGATTTTTGTCTATGTCGAATTTTGAATATTTGAATTTATGAATAAAAAGATTCCAAGCAATTCTAAGGGCGAACTCTCTTTGTCTTTCTCATTCTGCTACTGCTAGATGGGATTTTGAGTGAAGTATTCCGGACTGATTTTTCTTATTCCTGTAGTTATAGCTGGTTATAGTTATAGCTACTTTTTGTTATTGAACAATCTTAATTTGACTGAAAGAAACATTTGGTTTAATGTTTTTTGTTCACCATTTGTTGTAAAATCGTTAATCAAAAATGGAGTGTTGGGGATAATTCCAGTATTTCAGTTCTTAAAAAAGCCTCCCATCTCTGTCATAGTTCTGAACTGTGAACAGTTTTAGCTCCCTGTTGACTCTACAGTATTCAGCTGGTAAGTAATACACAGACAAAAGAAAATGAAAATGTTTTAAGAAGCTATTCATGTCAGCTGGAACTGAATAGGAGTACTGAGAAGTGTTTTAAGGGGGTACCTGTACTCTCATAGTGAGACCAAAAACAGCCTTTTTGATGAATTCCAGAATACCGGGTGGCTTCGCAATTATTGCCTATGAAATATCTCAGTTTTTGTATGAGGTAGGCTTGTGAAATTTGGAGCATCGATATAATGACAAAAGAGCTAGGATTAGAGCAAATCGACATGTCAACGTTTACTTCCGGTCTGGCCGGAAGTAACATCAACTTTTTTATTTTGAATGGCAACCCTTTTTTTCTTGTTATTCCACATTCAATTCCCTTTCTAATGACATCACAAGTTGGTGTCTAACTAGAAACTAGATCAGAAAAATTATTAAAATTTATTGAGTAGGCCCTGGAGGCAAAATGAAACAAAAGAATTGGAAAGTTAGCCATGGAAACCTTATATCACTTGATAAAAGTTGCTACTACTGTAATATTTTATTTGAGCGTTATAAATAGCCGAAAAGATTGGAAAAGTTGGGAAAAATGCTTCAAGGTTTTCTTGAACATCAAGCTCAGTTCATTATTTTTCTTCAAGCCACTGGAAATACCTTCTTGACGGTTGCTGCCTCCATGGATATCGCTCTAAATACGGCAGCGTGAAAATTTTTTATACACCCACCATAACGGGGCATATTCCACTAACTATTTTCAATTTGTAAACCCCTGTTAAAATGGTAGAATCAAAAACACAACTTCAAACTTCAAAATAATATGGATAGCGCAGCCTTCATAACAGCTCTTGTTTCGTTTTTGTTTCAAAATACGTCTTAATCAGCCTACTTGTTTATATATTTTTCAATTATTCCAAATCTTTTTTTGGCGGTTCATTATAACGCTGACGAATGAAAATAAATATTATGTAGTAGCAACTGTTATCAAGTGACATATAGTTTCCTTGGTCAATTTTTCAAATTTTTATTTTCAATTTGCTTCCGCGGCCTACTCAGTGAATTTCAATAATTTTTCTTTTCTCTTTCTAATTAATAATAACTTGTGCTATGTTTTTAGAAAGGAAATTGAATGTTAAATAACGTAAAAAGAAAAAAAAATAGAGTTGCCTTTCAAAATAAGAAAGTTGATGCACTTCCGGTCAGACCGGGAGTTAACTTCGTCTTATCACTGTGCTCGGCTCTTATGTCATTAAATCGACGCTGCAAATTTCTCAAGCCTACCTCATATAATATACCTCATATTTCGTAGGCAACAGTTCCGTAGCCACCCGGTAAATTCCGTTGTTCCAGAAATATATGAATAATATCATATAACCCGAAATTTGACATATTGGCTTTGCTGATTTCATGCCATTTGGTGAGTTTTCTGTTCAAATGTTTATGAAGATGTGATTCATGACAACTGCAGAGCTCTATATTTATGCAATTTTGATGGTACTCTACTACATGCTGTTTCTTTGATTGGTTGAACTGATTAAAAGGAAAAGTATCTTAATGATTTTGGTTTGATAAATACAGGGTGTTTCACAACTTATCCGAAACTTTTCAATCACATATGCACTGCTACATAATCAGTCAATTGCTGTGAAAAAAAAATTGATGAAAGTCCAACTAAAAAATAAACTGTTTTCTATTGAAAGAATAGAAGAAGAAAAACAAGGCGAAAAATCCGTTTTATTATTTTAGTACTATAAAAAAACTTCGCCAGTGTAGGTGTTGAACAGCTTTTGTGGTGGTTTGCTACAATATTTTACAATTTTTGTTTTGTTTTCTGCTGGACTTTTATTAGTTTTTTACTTCAAGAAATCGATTTATTATTCAGAAGTGCATTTATAGTAAAAAAATTCGGTTACGTTGTGAACACCCTGTATATGCTTCTACTTCGTTTTGAGCTATAAATAAATTAGGTGGGGAATTTCTGCATTTATTCTCAACCGACGCCCATTTTTGAGTAATTATATTGAACCCAAATGTTTTGTGATGGTCATATTGAATACATCAGAGAGTTTCGATTTATTCAAGGGATAATAATGAAATTATTGTCATCCTAGGAATGCATGAGACTTATTTTTGTAAGTTTAGTTCACAACAGACCCATAAGTTCCACTATAATTTATGTCTTCGAAGTGAGACTATTTGACTGCTCCGTTTGTTGAGATTAAATATAAATACTTTTTAAAACCTTTGTAGAAATTTTTTTATTCTAACAAGTTTTCATGTTTTGGCCATTCAATGGTTGTCGGTGAATATAGAGAATGTCGAAGGATGTATGTAATTGTGCTATTGTGTTAGTTTTAGGCATTGTTTCGATAAAAGTTTGTCTTTTTTGCATACCAAGTGTTCATTAGGTAAAGTTTTCTAATTTTATTTGCATACTTTTTTATATAGAGCAGCAACGTGCAAATAATGTGTGGTTTCTCAGAAGAAAATTATTGCTTCCAAAATATTGTTTTACAAATTGAATTGATTCTGAGTTCTGAGTTGTTTATTAATTCTGGTTGATTTTGAACCAATTCGTTTTACTGAGACCAAAGGAACAGGTTTTCTTTGTTAATGTTAGTTTCCGTGTTTATTTCGGACCTTCAATTTGATACGGTGGTAGATTTTGGCAGACGGAAATAATAGACCAACTGACTTGTAGAGTTTTTGAAATGCAATTCGTAGAGACCTGGATAATTATTGATAAGTAGAATGTTTAACTGTATTTCTGATTTTTGCTGTGAATGACCAGGTGTATTTTAAGTTACTCAATGTATGATTATAATAAATAATTAGTAAACTATTCAACAATTATTGCATTTTTTCCTATTGATTTTCATGAGGGCCTTTGCTGAAAAAAAGGCTCTTTGCTATGTTTATACATGGTGTTTCCACTTAGAGGGTGATTCCTTGTCAAAAATTAAAGGGAGACGAATGCTCTTAACCCGCGAGGGACCGCGCGGGGTAGAAAATGTTCCAGGCGATATTAAATTACAAATAATTCCTCAAATCAGCACGGCACTGGAAATCGCGCCTGCTCAGTTGCTAAATATGATCAGTGAATATGTCTATCCATGTGTCGTTTCATTAGTTCTGCTGACATCGTAGTGAACATGTCTTGAAAAATAGGGGTTATTAAATGCCTGTTGTGCCCCACGTTCCGCGCCATGTTTTGAAAAATATGGGTCACGTCTGGGCAAACATGCATTAGACTGAAGAGGAGGGGAGGATGGAAGCTCTACTTGAGTTTGGCGGTTTTCACGAGCTTTTCTCATCTGTTTGAATTCAACAAACCACTTCCATTCCTCATTCTCCTCCTCAGACATCACTTGCCGAAAAGCAGGGATTTCGCTATTCGTGCGGGCCGTTTGATGAACGTTTCCGCGTGCAAGTGGACCCCCTTCAAGGCTATTCCCTGTGCTAGCTCGAGAGACATTGAGACCCGAAATTACTGAAATATTGTCAGGAGTTCGGGGGCGGTTTTGGTCAAACATTCTCACTTCATTCATTCTCGACTCTATTTGCGAGTCTGCAGAAATATTATGCTTCCAAAATTCGGCGTGGAGTGCCGGTATTTTTCGGGGTTTGAAATTCCCCAGCGGGTTGGCCGCCGAAAGTCAAAAAACTAGGTGAGGCCCTCAAAGGCCTATTATCAAAATTTTGAGCTGAAATTTCCCTCAGACTCAGATCACGCCCTGTATTCTGATCAACAGAAAAATTGAATCGAGATTCATCATCATTGTCTTCATCAGGACAGCCCACAACGTGACTTTTATCCACATTCACATCATCCATTCTACAATGCACAGAGTTTAACCTAGGAGATGCAAATAAATTTAAATGAACCGGTTTTTGAGAATCCAGGTGGTAACTAGATTCTGTAGCGTTATTTTCGACGCGACGCGATTCAACAACTAATTGTGAGCGCTTCGGGAGAAATGCGTGGGGCTCGCCTTCCTTGACGGCCACGCTTGGTGAAACCCTTGGGTTTCTATTTATTGTGGGGCTCTCCAAACTAGAGCCAAAAGAAAAATTATTTTCAACAGAAAATGTACCACTTATAGGAGCAGTTAGGATGGGCGGTAAGGCCGGATGTTTCTCAAACAGAGAACAATCAAGAGCTTGGTTAGATATAAAACTCGTGAAATTTTCAGCGGGGTGAAGTACACAAGAAGTTGGTTGAACTTTTGTTTGTCTGCGAGTCCTCGGACGTAAATTGTAGGACATTAGGGGAATGTCAAAAGTGAAGTTACTTCCTAAGAAAAAATAATCGCGTGCCGTGATTTATACTTAGTAAATTCCCCTAAGACAGAACTAAACAACACGTACAATGCTAAACCCTATATTCAAATAATCTCTGAAAAAAAAATGGGTGAATATCACCTGTGCGGAATTCGCACACAGGCACTTATGCAGGAACGCTATATAAAAATAGTACCCTCAAATAAATGCTGAAAATAAAGGTATGGTTATATTATCCGCTCTGTACTCGGGAACGCTAGTGCCAGGAACGCTTTATATACAAAAAAAAATACCCTCGGATAATTGCTGAAAATAAAAGGTAAAGTTATGTTATACGACCTGTACTCAGAAACACTAGTGGCACAATCAATAGTGCCATAAACAAAGGAGAAACGCAACACTGCACTGCAATAATAGCAAATCGCAAACCGCAATTACACTGCACAATAATTAAGCCGTGGCAAGAACTCCGTCTCGTTGACTTACTATCACTTTTAAAAAAAAATACCGACTTATGCCCGCGTCTCGTTCGTACCGAATCCGACGCATATCCGCGTCTTGTTCGTACCGACGTTCGGAGCTAAGTCTACTATACCCGCGTCTTGTTCGAACCGACGTTCGAAGCTAAGTGTCCTTTTTCACTACTTCAAAACTCTCCTCTGCCCTATTCGAAAGCTAATTTCCCAGAACTTTCTGCAAGGCATAAAAAAAACCGTTTGTGTCTGCATACCATATGTCTCCTTTTCCACAGAACTGCATTCAAAAACATTACTTTTTCTTAAAAATCTTCAACATTCGTTGAAGAAGCAAACAGTATAAGAATAATATTCTTTAGAATATTTCAGACCACCCTGTGCTGAGAACATCTTTTAGTCCGAAAACAACTCAAGTATTGTTTGCCCGCCTAGAATAGTTAACAGATGTCTTAATCTCTTTTTTTCTAAGCAACCCATTTCGTGTTCTCGGTATCTACTTTCTCTAGCTAGGGTGGCCATAAACCAGCGCCGAGAAACGGATGAGATCGTCGAAGTTTTTTAGAAATGCGCGTGAAAGGTTTATTTCAATAAAGTTGACATATTATTCGCGGGGAGATAATTAATATAGATTTCCACACGACAAACAGTTGATTATTTGTTCCTGGGGTGTATTTATACCCCACGCGGTCATTCTTGTAGTTCAAAATTTTCTGAAGTGAGGAGTTTAAATATGTATAAGAGACGAAAAATGAGTTATGAAGTAGAGCAAGAACAGCTTCACGCATTATGGAAATTGCCTTCAGATGATGAAACCCAGGAACATGATGAAAGCGATTGTGGATGGGAGTCTGACGATGAAAATGAAAAATTTGATGACAGAGAATATGAAGGATCTGAAATGGAAATGGAAATAGAAGAAGCTTCAGATAATAATAATAATAGTGATTTCAGTTCAGAGGACGAGTTACCATTAGCCCAACTACGTATGTATAAAGGTTAGTAATCTACATTATTACTTATATCAATGTCACATCTTTCGTGCATAAATCTTTTCATATCTATCCATTCGGGTCGTTTCATCACAATGTGTCCATACTAAATCAGCACAAAAAATCAGTTTCATGAGTTATCCTCTTACTTATGAAGGTTCATTCCTTGCAGGTAAAGATGGCACAAACTGGAAAAGAATACCACCAAGAAATTTTCGTCTAGCAAATAAAAATAATATAATCAGATTTATACCAGGTGTAGCAAGGAATGCAAAGGACGCAACCACGCCTCTAAAAACTTTTCAGCTGTTTTTCCCAGACGATGTACTATCAAAAATTGTCAGTTACACCAACAAATATATACAGCAGAAGAAATAAAATATTTCACGTGAAAGAGATGCCTTGCCGACAAATATCATAGAGTTGAAAGCTCTAATTGGACTTCTGTTTATGGGCGGTGTTCTTAGATCCTCACATTTGAATACAGAAGATTTGTGGTCTAAAGATGGAACTGGTGTAGAAATATTTCCATGTGTTATGAGTCGTAATCGTTTCAAATTTTTATTGGAATGTATTCGGTTTGATGATGTTGAAACGCGTGAAACAAGAAAGCAGGTTGATCGTTTAGCTCCAATTAGAGAAATATTTGAATATTTCAATGCAAAGTGTCAACAACAATATGTAGTTGGTGATGTGGTGACCATAGATGAAATGTTGGAATCATTTCGAGGCAGATGTGGATTCCGCCAGTACATAAAAAATAAGCCGGCGAAGTATGGAATAAAAATTTTCGCAGTTGTTGACTCAAAAGTTTTCTATACACATAACCTTGAAATTTACGCTGGAAAACAACCAGAAGGCCCTTTCAACTTATGTAATTCTTCGGAGTTTGGTCAAACGTTTAGTTACTCCAATTAGAAATACCGGGCGTAATATTACTATGGACAACTGGTTTACTAGTGTTCCATTATTTCAAGACTTGTTCAATAACTATGGTCTAACAGCGGTTGGTACTATGCGTAAAAATAAAAGAGAAGTACCACCTCAGTTCATAAGAAAGAGAGAAGAATATTATCTCTTTTTGGATTTGGTGAAAGTAATGCAACCCTGGTTTCATATGTGCCAAAGAAAGGTAGAATTGTCTTGTTATTGTCCAATTTCCACCAAGGAAATGCCATTGATGAATCAAGTGGATCTAAGAAAAAACCAGAAATTATTACCCACTACAATAAAACCAAAGCTGGAGTAGATGTAGTGGACGAAATGAAAGCAACCTATTCGGTAGCAAGAACATGCTGTCGATGGCCATTGAGAATTTTTTACGCTATGTTAGATATTGCCGGAATCAATGGCCAAATTATTTTTCATGAAAACTCCAAGATCCGTCAACGTCGACGATTATTTCTGAAAAATTTGGCTTTGCAATTAGTAGATGGAATGTTGAAATATAGAATAACTAGCTCATTTGCCCAGAGAGTTGAAAACGTCTATATCTAAATTTGTTGCTGTACAAAACAGAATTCAACCTGAAAACGAGGAGCCTGCAAAAGTAGGAAGATGCTCATATTGTCCACGGAAGAACGACAAAAAAACAAATAAAAAATGTTGTAGATGTTCAGAGCATGTAATGAGCATATGAAGTTAGTCTGTAATAAATGTTATGAGTAAGAAAAGTGTCATGGAGATTTTTCATTATTTAGAATTTATTATTTATTTTACTCAAATTACGTTTCTTTTATTATTATTGTTGTTATAATTAAACAATTTCACGTCGTACAACACTTTTTTTTCACCTAAAAGCCTCGAAATGGAACAAAAACTACTGGGGTAGATTACTACCCCACGCGGTCCACGATTATGTTTCAAGTGGCGCGGTCCCTCGCGGGTTAAGCCTGTCCTTGAAAAGTTACTTTAAAAAATTGTTCATTGGTTTTTTATTAAAATTGCTGAAGAGTTAAAGAAATGGCATTTTGTAGACGAGTTTTACCAATAAATAGCCTACCTTTTTTTTTTAATTTTGTTGCGATCTTTTAAGGGAGTGAAACATGCAACCCCTATTCCATTTTTACTAGATTTTCAGTGAAACAAAATTTCTTAATTTAAAAATATCTGTTGAAACGACAGATTTATTGCAAATCTTTTTTAACTTCTGTGTTGTTTCCGTGAAAGCAATAGTTTCTTTCAATATGATTTATTATAATTTGTTGATAGCTGAAATGATATTATCCCTAGAATCGATATGACTGGAATATTGGGATTGCAATATTTATTCTAGATTTTGAAAACAATATGAAGACAATATTATTTTATCGATATTGGTAAATATCATTCAACCAATATTAGCCAATATGATTTATTATAATTTGTTGAATATAGTTGAAATGATATTCAACCAATGTGCTATCAAACTTGGAAATACAGTATAGTTTTTTATCCCTAGAATCGATATGACTGGAATATTGGGCAAATAAATGAATATTTTGGAACCTTTGGTGTGGATACTATTCAAGAAAAAAAGGAAACTACCCAAACACCAAAACTATGTCACAATCACACTCGACGCGCGTTTCGCCAGCAAAGTCAGCAAGGGAGCTAAAAGCTTTTAGCTCCTGAAGATGCTAACTTTGTTGGCGAAACGCGCGTCGAGTGTGATTGTGACGTAGTTTTATCAGCGTGAAACTATCCATGAGTTCCAGCCATGACTTCGGGAGTGACCACCGCTTCGATACAGGGGCAATCCGGACCGCCAACGGTAGTCTTCAGTACATGGCTGGCCTTGGGTTTGAGAATAGCGAGTGATGAAGTCTGAAACATGGCTCAGCCATGAATTCGTAGTTGGCGATAAATGTGTTTCAGCGAATGTTTTTCGTTTTCTCTGGTAATGTAACATTGAATTGTTTTGTTTTCGACAAAATTTGAAAAATTATCAAAAGCTTGAAGAAATATTTGAATAAAATATTTTCATTTATTTGTCATACTTGACATTAATTTATAGATGATAGTGAATAAGCTAAGTGGAGATAAAATCAATAATTTTTTCTATTACTGGACAATGTGGATACTGGTGAACAAGACCTACACCAAAGAGTATTTTGCCGGACACGATTTCACCCTTCAAACACGTCCGAAAAATCGTAAAATCCCGAAATTTGAAAAATCCTCGACAAGCTAAATGGAGATAAAATAAATTATATTTTCTAATAATGTACTCTGTGGATCCAGCTCAACAAGATCTATACCTGAGAATATTTTGCCGGGCACGATTCCACCCTCTAATTACCCCTCAAACACGTCCAAAAATCGTAAGATACCGAAATTTGAAAAATCCTCGACAAGCTAAATGGAGATAAAATCCTAGAATTTTTCTATTAATGTACTCTGTGGATCCAGCTAAACAAGATCTATGCTCTGTGAAGCCAGCAGAACAAGATCTATACCTGGGAGTATTTTGCCGGGCATGATTCCACACTTAAACTACCCCTCAAACACGTCCAAAAATCGTAAAATGCCGAATTTTGAAAAATCCTCAACAAGCTAAATGCAGTTAGAATCAATATTTTTTCTTTTAATAGGCTCTTTGGATACTAGTGAAAGAGACCTATACCAGAGATTATTTTGCCGGGTACGATTTCACCCTCAAACACGTCCGAAAAATCGTAAAATCCCGAAATTTGAAAAATCCTCGACAAGCTAAATTGAGATAAAATGAATGATATTTTCTAATAATGTACTCTGAGGATCCAGCTTAACAAGATCTATATCTGACAGTATTTTGCCGGGCACGATTTCACCCTCTAATTACCCCTCAAATACGTCCAAAAATCGTAAAATATGTACTGAAATTTGAAAAATCTTCGACAAGCAAATAGAGATGAAACACATTATTTCTTCTATTAATATACTCTGTGGATCTAGCAGAACAAGATCTATACCTGGGAGTATTTTGCCGGGCATGATTTTACCCTTAAACTACCCCTCAAACACGTCCAAAAATCGTAAAATGCCGAACTTTGAAAAATCCTCAACAAGCTAAATGCTGTTAGAATCAATATTTTTTCTATGAATAGACTCTTTGGATATAAGTGAAAGAGACCTATACCAGATATTATTTTGCCAGGCACGATTTCACACTTAAAGTACCCCTCAAACACGTCCGAAAAATCATAAAATCCCGAAATTTGAAAAATCCTCGACAAGCTAAATGGAGATAAAATCCTAGATTTTTTCTATTAATGTACTCTGTGGATCCAGCTAAACAAGATCTATACCTGGGAGTATTTTGCCGGGCATGATTCCACCCTTAAACTACCCCTCAAGCACGTCGAAAAATCGTAATATGCCGAACTTTGAAAAATCCTCAACAAGCTAAATGCAGTTAGAATCAATATTTTTTTCTATGAATAGACCCTTTGGATAGAGTGAAAGAGAACCAGAGATTATTTTGCCGGGCACGATTTCACACTTAAACTACCCCTCAAACACGTCCGAAACATCGTAAAATCCCGAAATTTGAAAAATCCTCGACAAGCTAAATGGAGATAAAATCCTAGATTTTTTCTATTAATGTACTCTGTGGATTCCGCTGAACAAGATCTATACCTGAGAGTATTTTGCCGGGCACGATTTCACACTTAAACTACCCCTCAAACACGTCCGAAACATCGTAAAATCCCGAAATTTGAAAAATCCTCGACAAGCTAAATGGAGATAAAATCCTAGATTTTTTCTATTAATGTGGATCCAGCTAAACAAGATCTGTACCTGCGAGTATTTTGCCGGGCAGTATTTCACCCATAAACTACCCGTCAACAACCTAAATGCAGGTAGAATAATTTTTTTTTTCTATTAATAGGCTCTTTGGATACTAGTGAAAGAGATCTATACCAGAGATTATTTTCCGGGCACTATTTCACCCTCAAACTACCCCTCAAACTTCCTCTCAAACATGTCCGAAAAATCATAAATTCCGACACTAAAGTTAGGATTCCTAGAAAAGAGTCGGAATTTCAAGAAGAAATTTGGAATTCCGAGATAAAATTCGGAAATTCTAGATTGAAGTCGGAATTACGCCTTCAATGTCGGAATTATGAAAAAATAAAATGGACCTTTCCTCGAGATATGAGAAAACACCGTAATGAGAAAGTATATACGCTAATATCACTAGGGATTTTTTCTTTTTTTTCTGGCCGTTGTAAAACTTGTGTACCATGGAATCTCACATTCTCATTCAAATATAATTTGTTGGATGACTGGTGTCATTTGATACCAGATGGGTTCGTTCGTCTGTTTCACGGAGCAAACCAATAACAATCGTATGTCTCTGTTTAACTCGTTTGCCTACATTAAAATTGGATCCAAGTGAAGCAGTTCTCTCAAATATCTATGCTTCACACGAACAGGCCCACTAAATATGTAATGTTACAAAATATTGCCACAATATTATGTATGGCTTGCCATCGTAAAATGAAAATATAATATAGCATAAAGCTCAATGCTATATTTAAGTTTTTAACATAACAGAATAAACTACAGACAAGTTGTTTGTAAGTTATAAAGCAAGCTATTGATTGAGTTTCAAGTGCAATGTTACATGATCCATGAAAGTTCATTGTAAATGCAACAATACAGAAACTATCTACGAACAATGTGAGTGCAAGTTACATTTGGAACTATCGAACAAGTTCAAATCGCAATGTTGCACTGAGTTTGAAATTCCATTATATTTACAACCATACATAAGCTAACTACAAACAATATTGACAGTATTTAGAAAACACGATACACTTTCAATGTTCGATTGCATCATCGCAGAATAGTATATTACGTATCAAGTGTTGTAAAAAGCATATTACGCACGAATGGAAAAATTGCGCACGAGCCGCGTAGCGGTGAGTGCGGTAATTACATGAGTGCGTAATTGCTTTACAACACGTAATACGTACTATACTTTTTCTACGACTCTTATATACTGGATGGTGCGTTTGATTAAGCTTTAAGTAATAAAAAAATGAAGGTAACTAACGCAGTTTATGGTTTAATTTCCAACAACAACAAATTAAATCTAAGAAAATACAAATTTGTACTATATAGCATAGAAATGATGAACAGAGCGAGGAGGGTTTAAATGTTTTGGTCAATATATTAAAATAGGCGAGCAATACATTTTCGGAGTACGTACTCACGTGGTTATCCATACTCCATTCCATAAATTTTTGATAGGCTTTTTCATATCTATCCTTTGATTTTTGCGGCAGAATATTCTCCATAGCAGAAGCAGCCTGAAGAACAATTTCCGGTGGCGTTGCGCTCATTTCATTATCGGAGTTGCTCATATTTGTAGATATAAAATTAAAGATCGGATTATAATTTATGAAGTATCGATTTGAACTTCAAATCTCAAAAAGTGACAATGTCACTGTCAAATATTTAAAACGCAAGACAGATAAATGTCACGATTTGAGTGGTTCAAGAGGCAACTTGATTGTTACCTATTATACTAGCCATCATATCATGACGCACAGTTGTGCGTTTTTATTCTTTACGCACAGTTGTGCGTAAGAATTGATTTACTTATAGAGTGAACTGTTTGTAAAACAATGTTTACTAACATAGGAGTAGAAAAATTATATTGTTGTTGTGTGTCGTGCCTTTGCGTTAGTTTCGTTTTGGATACTTTCATTCGTTCTTAACCTAGGTACCTAAGTAAAGTACATATTCTTCTGCAATTTTGTTTTTTGATTAAGAGTTCACTGAGTGTTGGAGCAACATAATGGATAATGCTTATAAATTTAAGGTATCTTCATGTAAGATAAGGCGATACATCAAATATTATTTTAGGTTAGGATGGTCTGGTATGCTCATTCTGCGTTTATTAGGGGAATGTTTTTTTCTTCTTATATTGCGAATAAATCTGGTAGTAGTGTCAATTTGAAAGGTACTTTTTCATTTGTAAATGATGTGGAATACTTTTACATCTCAATTTTAGTTGCAGATTTTTCAATATATTGGTGGCTTGAATGAAAAGTTTTGTGTTGGAACAAGTCTTGAACGTTTTTTCACAAGTCATTGTGCCATGTTTTGCAATTGGATCAACAAAAAAGATAATTTCAGAATCAAAGAATTGAAATATAAATAAATTTTAAAATTCGAGTCAGTTCAATTTGAATATAAAGCAAATATGTAAGCACAATAGTGTCATCAAGGACAAGTTAAATTGTACATTCTATATTGAAATAAGACCATAATTGTTGAGTTGACTAATTATATATTTATTTATAATATTTTTGTTCCAGATGCAGTGAGAAATTCATCTCCATGCATCAGAGATGATGCATTTCAAATAAATGTGATGGCTTGGCTACAATTCGCAAAACTCGTTACTGGTAGGGTTAGGTAGTAGATCGAGATGTCGATATTTAAGCTACACATTCAATTCAATGATTATTTTGTTTCAGGTACCTGATAAGGCGAAACAGATTTTTATTTTTAATATGACATTTCAATATGAGTACTTATTTGCTTTTTTGTGATATTTTAATTAAAGGTTTCAATATAAAATTTTTGTCTTTTTGATCTACAAGATTTAAATGGACATTCAAATTAACAGGTATCATTTCAGAAGATTTTTTGGGTTGTCACTGCTTGTTTCTAAAAACTAGAAAATGATGAATCTGATTTCCATAGAGGACACATCAATACTGAATGAACTGTCTCCCATGAAGATTGTATTCAGTTTCTATCAATATTAGTAGAAAGTAGTGAAAATCCAAAAATTCTTCAGTAGCCAACAAACCTACTGGAACGTAATTTATGAAATCTTACTGTTATGTTATGGAAAGGAATAGACAAGATTGGTGGTAAGTTGCTACTATATAAAAATGTTGAATATGTTATTTTCCACTAATTTATATTCTATGTTGCGGTAACCTTGCTGCAATTACTAATTATGAAAGACTACATCCATTCAATATCACATTTGCAATTTTCCTGTATATTATATGCAATGTTGCAGAAACCTTGCTGGAATAATTGATAATGGCATATACCATTTGTAATATTGCTGAACGTCCGTTTCAGTAGTTGCTGAACCTTTGCAGTAAGGTAGCAGAAAACTCTGAGGCCATTTCACATTACCATGAAAGGTTACTGAAATATTGAATGAATGTTACTTTGCTTAGTGGGGGCCCTACATGATTTCTCATTTGAGGTTGATGCGGTTTTCAAAGTTTTGATAGATTTTTTGTTTGTAGTCTACAATTTTTTTTAATTCCTGTATCTGTATCCCTGCAATAACTGTGAACATGTCGAAAAAGTGCTTTGTACCCGGTTGTCTGAACACCAGTGAAAATTCTAATAGGTAAACAATTTTTTTATGCACCTAAAGATGAAGTGCGTCGTAAAATGTGTGTTCGAAGTAGTGAATAAACCCTGTGTAAAAAGCAGAAATGTATGTTACCTATGGACAATAAGAATATTCTCAACAAGACAACAACAAGATTCCTTGGATTAAATATCGACAATAAATTAAAATTTGATTTTCACCTTAAAAATCTCTGCCACAAGTTATCGTCAGGATGATACGCAATTCGAATTATATCTAAAGAATTGGATTACTCCACAACCAGAACCGCCTATTTTGCCCAAATTGAGTCACATTTGAGGTATGGGATTGCATTTTGGGGTGCATGCAGCTCTTACCTACATACAAATGTTTTTGTACTCCAAAAAAGAGATCTGAGGTATATCTGCATAAAAGGCCAAGAGATTCATATAGACAGTTATTCAAGGATCATAAAATACTAACAGTAACATCTATTTACATTTTAGAATCCGTTAGCCTAATACACAATAACAAAAATCTCCTTGAAACCCATGAGATTCACTACAACACACGTCGAAGTAACTTCATAAGATTACCTAGACCAACTAACAACATTGTGAGAGACTCAATAATATACAACGACATCAAAATGTATAATCACCTGCCCATTACATGTATTAGTCAATTCAGAAGGGATACAAAAAACCTGGTACAGCAATCATTCTATGAAATAGAAGATCATTTTACCTCAAACCTATGACATGCTTAGTTCTCCTTGCGTAGGAATTATTTCGGAACCCTTGCAGAACTTGTTATGACTGAATATAGAATATAGAAAATAAAATATTTGTTAGTTTTTATATGTACCTAGACTTTACATGTTTTGTTTTCATAATCAACATTTTATTTTATTTATTTACCACTGTTTTTATTTTCTCGAATGTCCTATATGTCTGTATACACCATATTTTGGAGATTTATTTAAATATAGTTGTTTCAGATTGTTATTTTCATCCTATATTTATTTTTATTTATACCTTACTTGCTTACACATGCTTTGTCTTTAAGAACTCGATTCTTCCGACAATAAAGTATATCTTGATTGTACAACGGCGTTATGGGGCCACGGCGAAAATTGAAAGATCTGTCAATTGACACATTTAATCTGTCAATTGACACATTTAATCTGTCAATTGACACATTTAATCTGTCAATTGGCACATTTAATCTGTCAATTGAAACATTTAATCTGTCAATTGGCACATTTAATCTGTCAATTGACACATTTAATCTGTCAATTGACAAATTTATAATCTGTCAATTGACACATTTAATCTGTCAATTGACACATGCGATCTGTCAATTAACACATTTGATCTGTCAATTGACACATTTGATCTGTCAATTGACACATTTAATCTGTCAATTGACACATTTACTTTGTCAAGTGACAGATTTTTTCAGTCTCCTATTCATCGAAAATGGGATATTGGACGCCTGTGGTGTCACTCAGTGAGAACAAAAAGTATTTTACATCTTCACCACACAAGTAATTCAATTCCTAGATGCGCATTTCCATAACAAAGTTATCTTCATCAGTAGGGATTACTAAACTGTTTAGTAATCCCTACCAAGGGCGGTCCCAGGGGGGTGGTCAAGGGGGTCATGACCCCCCCCCCCCCAAATCGTGAATATGTATGGCTTATACTGTATGAGGACTTGTAATTGGTTTCATCAGAAAACTTATAGCCCATAACGGCGACCCCCCCCCCCCCCAAATTTGAGGCTAGGACCGCCGTTGATCCCTACTGATGTTAGTAATCCCCACTGATGAAGATATCTTTGTTATCAAAATGCACATCTAGGAATTAAATTACTTGTGTGGTGAAGGGGTAAAATACTTTTTGTTCTCACTCCTATTCATGATCATACGGTGTTGCTCAAGACCAAACGTACTTTTTCTCATGTGACAACGAAACCACAGCTTGCAAGCATTTCGAATGCATCTATAAAACTGCCCTGATTTACAGATTTTATTATTTACAAACCTTAGAAGCGTTTCAGTATCTCAATAATTTCTCCACCAGAACAAATTTAACAATATCAATCATCGTTTCAGTGTTCTTTTACGAATCAAAACACCATCAACAACACCATGAACAAAGAAAAATCCAATTCGATTCATTTTAAACCAACCAGTGTAAGTTCGTTTATGAGAATTAAAGATCCAATAGACGAGGAAAGTGTGTCGTCACAAATGTCATTCTTGTCAAAAACTGATTCCAAACAAAGAATTTCAGATGACATTCTTTGTTGATGATTTATTGCTTTGCTTTTTAGTTTGTGTTTGGTTGTTTGGATTTTGTTTTCTCAGGCAAAATAAGTTGGAATACAACGGAAACAATTTCGGACAATCTGATTGAAATTCGACAGAGGTTTGTTTGGAATCAGTTTTTGACAAGAATGACATTTGTGACGTCATCACTTTCCTCGTCTATTGATCCTAGATGAACTTCCTCAATCTCGATCGAAGTTTATTGACATTTTTTTTATGTTGGAATATTGACAAAAATTAATCCTTCTTTGTCTGATCACTGCTGACTCAGTATGTTTATGTATATAAAGAGCACGTAGGCACTTCAACTTTATGTGTACAAAACTGATGGATATTATCGGCCCTCTTACCCGAATGTTTTTCTTATGAGTTTTGATTCTATAAACACACTATGCATAGAGAGGATATAGTAAGTTACTCTTTTACCTTCCAAGTGCGTTCTTCTAATAACATAAATTGATATTAGTGAAAACGATATCCACTGTGTATTATTTCATCCTATAACCAACAGGTTATGGGCCCAGACATTGAATTGACTTAAAAATCACGAGGACATAATTAAAACGGACATTGAGTAATTAGTAAATATCAATATTAGTGATTTTGTGTAACAGTGGCTTAAGCTGTTAAAAATGGAAAGTTGAAGTACAAAAGAAACATTAAACCGTTTGACGGTATGGCGTATGGAAATTTCGAATCAAAGCGATTTTATCCGAACTTGATGTGATACAAGTGATAGACAATGAAATCCCCGATCCGGTTACCGCGGAGTGGCGAAAACTAGAGCGTATTGCGAAAGGTGTAATAAAGGAGTCAGACTCATTTCTGGGTTTGACAAAATATATGAACAAAAGAGTGTAGCTTTTCAATTTGCACTGCGAAAAAGACTATTAAGTTTAAAACTTCAGGGTGATTCCTCAATGATGCAACACTTTACGGTATTTGATGATCTAATTGCCGAATTGTTAGCAACAGAAGCTAAGCTGGAGGAAATTTCGAACTCTTATGATGGTCTAATAACTGCCATTGAAACCCTATCAGAGGATAATTTAAGTTTGGCCTCCCTTAATACACGCTTACGTGGTTTCGAGGTAAAACTATCAACTAAAGACAGAAATTAGAAGCGAAAATAAGAAGAAAATTAGATTTATTTTGGATTCTTGTTCCTCCGATCACATTATTGACCAGTATGGAACTGCAAAGAAGGGCTCACTGGAAGTTCTGAGCAACGTGGGAACTCAAGGAATTTTGAAAGATGTCCTCTACTGCCCAGATGTCCCCTACAATTTGCTATCAGTGGTAAAAATGCAAAATGCAGGCCTCAGAGTTATCTTTAACAAAAGAGGTGTTGAAATTCTAAAGGACGGTAAGATGGTCATGCAGGGTGAGTCATTGAACAATTTGATGTGTTGATCTTTCACATACATATACTTCCGTAAAAACAAACTATGAAATAAGGCATCAACGTCTAGATCACATAAGTAAAAATAAATATATTGATTTGAAAACTAAACAAATGATTGAGGATATTTCTCTTATAAAACATATGACACCTACTGACTAGCTATGTGAAGCATGTATAAGTGGGAAACAAGAACAGTTACCCATTATTAACATAAAGATAAAAATTATATCAAGAGACCGTTGTTTATAATGCATTCTGATGTGTAACTTGATGTAAAAATAAATCAGATACCTTTTCAGTTTTTAAGGATTATGTGGCAAAAAGTGAAGCCCATTTTAATTTAAAAATTGGTCACTCATACTGTGATAAAGGTGGAGAATATTAGTTATCAGAAATGAAACAATATTGTGCGGAAAATGGCATAACTTATCATAATCAACAATATCTTGTTGATTATAACCAAACTTTTGCACCAATAGCTAGAATTTCTAGTTTTAGGTTTATAATAGCATTTGCAGATCAAAATTGTTTATTAATCCGTCACAAGAATGTTAAAACTGTATTTCCAAATGGCAAGTTGAGGGAAGAAATTTATATGAAGGTCCCTGAAGGGATCAAAAGTGAGAGCAATCAGGTTTGCAAGTTAAATAAACCCTTGTATGGTTTAAAACAGGCAGCTAGATAATGGTAGAAGAGTTTGAGAAAGCACTTACAGAAAAAGGTTTAAAAAATTCCCCTGTTGACCGATGTATTTATATCTTAGATACTGTTAAAAAATTGTTAAAATTGTTTTTTCCGTTAACCAGCTGTCGTTTCCTTACGAACGGTAGCCCTCAGAAGTGCGAGCCAAGGATTAACGAGGTCTTACCTTTTTACGTGTGATTCCTAGCACTTTCTCGGGCCATCAGAAAAAATTCTGCAGTCGCCGTGATTTGAACCATCGTCGACTGGCATCCAACCTCAGATACATGGTGAATGAAATGTTTTTCATTTGAAAGCCCTTTTTCCGAAGAAACTAGAGAAAATTGAAATGTACCAGAAGCACTAACCCTCTCAAGGTTGGGACTAATTCTACAGTATTTGAAAGCTATTTCAATTCAGATGGAGAAATATTTTATGATTTCTGTGAAATGTGCGGTTTCTACAAAATTGGGATATTTGGTACACAATGAACAAATAATGGTGAAGGTATTATACCTCCCAAAATTCCACAAGCCCGCGAAAAGAAATATGTACTTTTTGTGGTGATTTCTTCTTTGAACCAATTTTGAAATGTATTTGAATAATTTTTCACACAAAAAAGATCAATAAATATAAATGAAGAAACTTTTTAAAGATAAGCTTTTATTGAACTGCACAGAAAAGGAAAGAAAAATTTCCTCTTATTCTATAACAGATTCAAAGACATGAAAACCGCGACATAAGAGGGTGGTTGGAACTAAGGCAACAGAAATTAATACTAAGGTATGATACTTTCACCATTCATTTGTTCATTATGTACCAATTATCCCAATTTTGTAGAAACCGCACATTTCACAGGAATCATAAAATATTTCTCCATCTGAATTGAAATAGCTTTCAAATACTGTAGAAGTAGTCCCAACCTTGAGAGGGATATTGCTTCTGGCACATTTCAATTTTCTCTAGTTTCTTCGGAAACAGGGCTTGCAAATGAAAAACATTTCATTCACCATGTATATAAGGTATTGCATTTTTGGAATAGGTACCGCACTAATCAAGCCCGAAGATTTTTCAACAAGAATTGTTGGAAAATAGTCCATTTCGGTCTCCAATGGAGTATATCGGGTGTCAAAAAAATCCGTACATTCAAAAGTAGGTATATAGCCGACAAACGAGTCCGGAGACCTATGCTGAGATTGATGACAATATCTCGGACTCCTCAAATCTAACATAATATCAAAAATTCAAGAAAATTAACCGATTCTTTTTCGAAATACAAGGTACATATTCATTGAAAAAAAAAACACGTTTTTGCAAGAAACTTGGACTGTATCTTTTTACTCACCCTATATATATGAAATTACTATAAGACGTCCTTAACATTAAATAATGTTTGATATATTATATGACATGCTCTCCCCTATCCGATTCAAATAACTAGGGGTTGACGTACCCCTATTTTCGAACCACCCAGTATATAAAAAAATATCAGTAAACTTCGATCGAGATATTTCATCCAGGCTCAATTGGATCTTTAATGCTCATAAACGAACTTACACTGGTTGGTTTAAAATGAATCGAATTGGATTTTTCTTTGTTCACCCTGTTGAAACGTAAATATATAATGGATACGAGATCCAGATGATATTGTACCATCATTCAGGCATGTTATTCCATGAATAAATGGGCGTTTTGTCAATAGTGAGGATGATTTAACAATCAAATTAATAAATTTATGTCAGAAGCTCCTGATAATGCCTATCTTCTGACAAAGGTATGATTTTCTTTTCATAAAACCAGAATAATTTCAATAAAAAGATTGATTACAATCGGATTCTATATTTTTGAATAGTTGATAGATACTTTCTATATAGCAGTTAATTTGAACAAATTATTATGTGCTCTAGTAACGACGAGTGTTGATTCAGATGACACGACGTGGACTTTGGATGGTGGGAGCGAGGGTTCAAATCCACGCAGCCACATTTTTTTTTCATTTTATGAAATCGATTAGTGTTTGATTTTTTCTGCATAAAGTTTTTTTATTTCCAAGTTGTCAAAATTTGAAATTTTTTAATGTTATTTGTTTCACGACGTAGGTAGGTACGTGTACAAAAAGAAAAAATAGATGTTTCATTCAACGGTGAATAAAGAAAAAATATTTAAACCATGTAAAAATGACGGCAGGAGAGTTTATGATAAAAAGGATTATTAAAAATATTACAGGTTTGTTAATGATTCAGATGGTCGTAGAAAAAGTATAGTGTACAATTATTAATTGCAGTAACTTGAAACAATTAAGACACAATACTCACAAAGCGAAAAGTTATTCGACAACGATAAGAACACAGATGTACTTGTTTCGTTATAGATACATAATAAAATTGTAATTAAAAATACATGTGTTATTAATATTGAATAAAAATAGAAAATAAAAACGTGGAAAATCGATACAGCTAATTTAAAAGTGGACGTGATACATAAAAGTAAGTAAAATGGAACCATATATACAGGGTGTCCGGTAAACCTTGTACAATATTTAAACTGGTGATAGACCAGGTCATGACTGTTCAGAATATCGGAATTTTACCTTAGTAAAAATCTCACTGTTTTCGAGATAATGAGCATTTTTTTAATTTCTGGAAAATCACTACCTCACCTTGGATTTTTGAATGCCATGTATGCAAATTGGGACGAATTCAAATATCTTTGCTGCTGAAGATTACTGATGAGGGATGCTTTCAGATGTACGAAACAGTTTCTCAGAAAACAATACAATTTTTCAAGAAATGAGGGTAAAATGACGGGTAAAATAACAGATTTGAGTTTCACCAATTTTTTTAACAACAGTTTGACATTATTGTTTGAAAAAACATAACCAAGTGGAACTGGATATTCATTACAAAAGAATGCCCATTTCGTCCAGGCTCTACTATGGTATAAAACATACGATCATTATTTTTGGAAGGAGTAGAATTTCGATAATATTAGAGTGTGATGTTATTCTGAGCTAAAATCAACTTCATTAGACTTTGTCAGTAATGTCTTTTATTTTTATCCTATCAAGATGAAATGATTAAATAGTTATGAGAATAACAAATGAACTGCTTAAAAGCATTCAATGAGATGTAATGAAGTAAATACTAATTCAACGTTTTTTAAATCAACATACACTATAAACCACAATAACGATTATTCAACATCGCACTGAATAATATTACAAAAATGTTATTTTCCATCCACTCGTACGCAGAGACGACATATTTTCAAGAAGAACCTTTTCAAATGCGTTAAAGGTTATAGCCCCCAAATCAGCGATTCTATGAGCGGCATTGTGCAATCGGATATAGTTCTGCATAAAGCGCTGCTGCAGCAGTAGCACTACCTCCACATTCACCATAAATGTAGTGCATATGCGCATATTCTAGGGGAGTATAACGTATGTACGGCATGACAAAGAAATAAATACCACTGAATGAAACAAGCGGAATAATTTCAAAAAACTACGACAGAAGTCACAAGTTGTTCAAACAAAAGTTCTTAATTTTCGACAAGGATTCATCTCTTAAAAAAGTTTTCACTTATTTGGTTACACCCTGTATATCTGTCGGTCTCTGAAACTTCTTTGTAATTTGGATGTTGGACAATTGCGACATTTATCACAGGAATTCGTATTAATCGGTGCCTTGTCGAATAATCGACATTTCATTTCGATAATTTTATTAGGCCTAATTACGTGAAAAGGTAATTTCATTGACATACTATTCAATGCTACCAAGTAGTCCATTCTTTATAATTAATGATTATTTCCACATTTTATCTTCATAAAATCTAAATGAAATAATTTTTGGGCGTATGGAGTGGCCTGCTCGATCTCCTGACCTGAACCCTCTGGACTTCTTCTTGTGGGGACATCTTAATTAAGTCCAAGATTTTTGTGACTCATCCTGAAAATTTGGACGAACAACGCCAACGAATTGTGAATGAGTGTCGTCAAATAACTCCAATTATGCCGAACCATGTTAGAGACGGTTTTCAGGCAAGATTGTGTTATTGTATGGCAGTCAATGGAGGACAATTTGAACATTTGATTTAAAAACGCAGATTTGATTTTTTTGATTATAAGCATGTTAAAACAATTACATTTTTTAAAGAACGTCATTTTTTGAAGATTATTCAAGTTTGTAAAAGAGGCTTAATAAAAATGTATAAAAGTTGATCAAATAAATGGATGGTTTGGAACCTTTGGTGTGAATACAATTCAAGAAAAAAATAAAATACCCAAACACCAAAACTACGTCACAATCTCAAAATCTTACTTTTAGCTCCTGAAGATGTTAACTTTGTTGGCGAAACGCGCGTCGAGTGTGATTGTAACGTAGTTTTGGTGTTTGGGTAGTTTCCTTTTTTTCTTGAATAAAAGTTGATGGAAGCCTAGATTAAAACCACGCCTAATTCAATGGAAATCACTTCTTCCAAAAATAATTATAGTTTGTTTTATATCATGGTAGAGTCTGAACAAAATGAGCATTCTTTTGAAATGAATGTCCACTTCCAATTGGTTATGTTTCTTTCAGATAATAATGTCAAACTTTAAAAAAAAAATTGATGAAACTCAAATCTGTCATTTATTCTTGAAAAATGTTTTCACTTTCTGAGAAACTATTCTGTACGTCTAGAAGCATCACTCATCAGTAATCTTCAGCAGCAAAGATAT
The DNA here is from genome assembly GCA_944452925.2 of Chrysolina oricalcia. Taxonomy (NCBI): domain Eukaryota; kingdom Metazoa; phylum Arthropoda; class Insecta; order Coleoptera; family Chrysomelidae; genus Chrysolina; species Chrysolina oricalcia. Next base: position 69,071,093 of record OX101811.2, read on the forward strand.
TTGGATTCGTCCCAATTTGTATACATGGCACTCAAAAATCCAAGGATAGGTGGCGATTTTCCAGAAATTCTTAAAATGCCCATTTACTCAGTGATATTTCGATATTCTGAACAATCATGACCTGGTCTATCACCAGTTTCAATATTGTACAAGGTTTTCCGGACACCCTGTATATACATGCATTTCAGAACAGTTAGTAAACAATATAGCAAAGGCAATAATATGATTTTTTTATTCAAATAGACGTAGTAGTTCAAGTCCTTGACTTTGGAGGATATGTTTTTGCAAATCTCTTTTAAAGCAATTGATATTTATTTTATGATTGATTTTATACTTTCGGGAATTTGATTGTACAATTTACGTAAACCATTAGGGGTGTAGTATACTGATCTCTTTGGCGTGTGTGGTACCGGTGTGAGGGAAGCAATACTGTATGTTTGTGAGTATGAGTTTGGCCCTTTTATGCTCCTGTACTGTGCATTGCAACATCCTGTATATCTGTATTAAATTATGCGACTATGAATGCCTTTGCATCGAATATATCGCGTGAAAACATTCCCGTCTATCAGAGGGTGGTTATATTGATTTCTTATGACATCACAGGGGTTGCTAGGAGACTTGGCGCCGGCGCCTGGGTCCGCCTAAAAAGATCGACCCCTGGGCCAGCATTGCAGCCGCGAAGCTCGGTGCCATTAAGTCTTAGTGAAAAAAATGTGCTAGTTATAATAATAATTTACTACAACCGTCGAAATGGGGACCGTGTTGAGTTTTTCGCCCCGAGAGCGAAGACCCGTTTACACGACTAGCTCCACGGGCGATTTCACCCTAAACAACGTTTCGTACGAACAGTTGAACAACGTGAAGAACCGCGAAAGTAAAACGAATATCAGCGTAACCAACTCCAACAACCATAATCTTTGTAACAATATCAACAACAATGAGAACGCTAGGATCATCTCGGAAAAAAACGCGTTGGAAAAGAACTTGAAGAAGCACTCGCTGTTCATCAACGCTTTGTCATGGAAGCGATTTTCCACGACCAACAACAACAAGAAAAAGCTGGAGAACAACAAGAACAAGAACATAACTGTGTACCGGCAACCGCTGGTTGACAACATCCACCCCGTCGTAGATAAAAACAAGAATATCCACCAAAATAAAAACGGTTCGTTCTACTCCAATTCCAAGAGCACCTCTGCGTTAGCGTTGGACATTGTCAGAGTTAATAACGCTAATAATAACACTAATAATCACATCAACTGCGATAAAGTATGTAATAAGCAGGCTCTGTTGAGTCAAAACCTCAACTCCCAAAATCAGGTCGTTCCCGTGGCTGCGCCCAAGAAGACTGTCATCCAAGCTTCCACGTCTGAATTACTGAAATGTCTGGGGATGTTCCTGCATGCCAAGTGCTACAAGTTGAGGGATTTCCAAGCTGGAGATGCTGTCATGTGGCTGAGAACAGTCGATAGGAGTTTGCTTCTCCAAGGATGGCAGGTAAATCTGATTATAGACTAGTTTTATCCCCGCGAAGTGAATTATTTATGCCGTTCAAAACTCGTACCTGATTAAATACTGTTAATAATTCATTCGGTAGGGTGGATGAACTGTGTAGGATAGGTAGCTCGATATCAATGAGGGCGAGTGTGTCAAAGAAGGGTGGTAGTGTTTCTCAGAAGAATCGTAATGATTTTTTCGGGATAATACAATTTGGAATACATCTCAGACGAGCCACCCCGTATATTTCTTAGCCCATAGTGAGTGGAAAAATTTTCCGAAACTCATCGAATGATTTTGTTTGGGGGACATCTTTTGATGTATATTTGAAGCTTGAACGAGCAACCCCCTAATAGGGTGCGCTTCAACCCCTCAAAATTGAATAGGGGAGAGGGGTTGAGTGATACTTCATTTGAAAGGTCTTGGAAGCCTCTTTAAAACGGTGTATGAAAAACGTAAATTTGATTAACCATTTTCGCCAAAAATCAATTTTGTAGCTCGAATGAGCCATCTTGAATATTTTGGTTATTTTTACAATATAAAAGCCCATGTTTATTAAGCCTCTTTTACAAACTTGAATAATCTTCAAAAAATGACATTCTTTAAAAAATGTAATTGTTTTAACATGCTTATAATCAAAAAAATCAAATCTGCGTTTTTAAATCAAATGTTCAAATTGTCCTCCATTGACTGCCATACAATAACACAATCTTGCCTGAAAACCGTCTCTAACATGGTTCGGCATAATTGGAGTTATTTGACGACACTCATTCACAATTCGTTGGCGTTGTTCGTCCAAATTTTCAGGCTGAGTCACAAAAATCTTGGAATTAATTAAGATGTCCCCACAAGAAGAAGTCCAGAGGGTTCAGGTCAGGAGATCGAGCAGGCCACTCCATAGGTCCTCTTCTTCCAATCCAACGACCGGGGTATTGCAAATTGAGGTATTGGCGAACTGGTGCGGCGTAGTGAGGAGGAGCTCCATCTTGTTCGAAATGCAATTGTTGTTCAAGTAGTAGAGGATCGTGTTCTAATTGTTCAGTTATTTACGGATCAATCGCATTTTACAGCATTTCAAGATAAATTTCGCCATTTAAATTCCTAGGAATAAACAGAGGTCCAATTAGGTGGTCTCCCAAAATTCCTACCCAAACGTTTAGCTTTTCCGGATGTTGAGTGTGAGCATCTCGAAATACATGAGGATTTGTATCGCTCCAAATTCTACAATAATTATGTTGGTTAACCACTCCATTGAGTAAAAAAGTGCATTCGTCAGAAAAGCAAATGTACAAAAAATTTTGTTATTGTTGATACGCTCGACCATAATTTCGCAAAACTCTTGCCTTCGATCCCGTTCATCATCATTTAATTCATGAATTAATTCAATTTTGTACGTATGGATCTTGTATTTATGTAAAATTCTGAAAACGTTAGATTGACTAATACCGGAAGCTGCAAACAGTTGTCGTACAGATTGCGTGTTTGGCATGAGTTGGACATGTCCCAAATACCGCCACAGCTGCTCATTCATCATTCACAATTCCAATGGTTGCTCTTTTTTCATTCATTACTGAACACGTCTCCACAAATTTTGATATCAATTCCATTACGTACTTAAATATCCTTGCAGCCGCTCGGGCACAATTTTGATTTTGGTAATAAAGGCTAACCAGCTTAACACGTTCTTGCAATGTGTACACCATATTTTTTGATATTTTAAACAAATCAGCAAAGTAATAACTCAACAGATTGATTTAAATCATGAAATTATCGAAGAAACGTTAAAACCAGATAAACACCTTCTAAGAACAAAAAATGAAGGCAACATACGGAAATGTTTTGCTGTTTTTTTATTTATTAGTTTGAGAGAATGTATTATTGTATGAAAGTCACTGGAGGACAATTTGCACATTTGATTTAAAAACGCAGATTTGATTTTTTTATTGTAAGCATGATAAAACAATTAAATTTTTTTAGTAATGTGATTTTTTTAATATTTTTAAGTTTGTACAAAGAGCTTTATAAACATTGTAAAAATAACCTAAATATTCAAAGTGGCTCATTCGAGCTACAATTAATTTTTGGCGCAAACGGTTCATCAAAATTACGTTTTTCATACACCGTTGTAAAGAGGCTTCCAAGACCTTTCAAATGAAGTATCACTCGACTCCACTCTCCTATTCAATTTTGAGGGGTTTGAAGCGCCCCCTAACAGATGTCCCTCAAACAAAATCATTCGACGTGTTTCGGGAAATTTTTCCACTCACTATGGGATAAGAAATAAACGGGGTGGCTCGTCTGACATGAAACACCCTGTATATAGAGACTTGAGCTGTGATATCATCTAGATAAGATGAGAATAGATAAATGTATTCCTCAGAATCAACATAGCATGTCAAGAACTAACTATATATTGAATAATAACAATGATGTGATAACCTATTCTAAAGAAGAAGGTAGGTGGTTGTATACTTTGATTCCGGAATATAACGGCTCATTCCTAGTTCTGTTGCAGTGTAGCTATATGTATTCTTGATTTCTAATTGTATATATGCGTGTTTGTCTGAGGGTAGTGTCAATATTGACAGCTGTTTGCGTATCAGCATACTAATTTCGAATATACAGGGTGTTTCTTAAGTACGTGTAGAAACTTCAAGAGCATGTTGCTGACGTCGAAATAAGAAAAAAATTTCCCATAAACGCATGTCCGCAAGTTATTCGTTTCTAAGATCCAAAATATTTGTGATATTCGAGTAAAGTTTGGTATCTGGGATGATTCTTCAATGACAAAATAAAATTTTGTGTTAATTGTGAAAAAACTAATTTCTAATTGAATTTATTTTGAATTAAAAAATCTTGTCATTCATAATCTCAATAACTCGAAAACAGTTGCTCGCAGTGACCTCTACCAAGAATATATTTTTTACACAAACTAAATAATAAACATTCCCAGATACCAAACTTTACCGAAATATCAACATTATTTTGAAATTATTCACACAAAATAAAAATAAGAATGAATAGAAACTTTTCTTCTTATTTTGATGTCAGCAATACGCTCCTAAATTTTCTACACGTACTTAAGAAACACCCTGTATAACTGCTTGTAAGAGTGGATATTTTGTGGTCTTTAAAAAATGTTCTGCAGGAGTCTCTATAATTCAATCCAAATAAAACACGAATTACTCTTTTCTGGATCCCAAATACATCTGACGCATATCCCAGGTAACAACGATATCACTTTCGGGCTGCCATTTTTTTATTTTTTCACCTTGTATAACGAAACTTGGCACAGTAATTATTCGAACTAAATGTCAATTGACTGGTGTAAGGACAAATTTCTACAACTTCTGGTTTCCCTGTAAATGACCTTAACTTTCGATATGTAAATGGGACACCCTGTATATTGTTTGTTTCTAGGATTCTTTAAGTAATTCTACATCCGAATTCATAATTTTTCAATTGGTTTTGACATAATTTATATTTTTAAATCAAATTTCAATTTTCAATTTAGGGTGCCATGACCATCCTAAAATTTCTCCACTTAGACTCTCTATTTACAAAAAAATCAGAAAAATATCTTTGTTTGTTAGCCTAGAGAATGGCTATACTTTTTTTGTATCAATTAAAGAAACTATGACTTGTCCGAGATAATGAAATAAAAATAAGTTGGAATGAAAGATTGTAGTATGTGTTATACATTTTTGGATTCGTCTAGGAATAATGCATTTGATAGTGTTATGGTGATGGTTACATTTAAGTTTTTTAAATTGATACAAAAAAATTAAATTATACGAACAGAGATAATAATCTTTTCAGATTTTTCTGAAAATAGAGAGTCGACGTAGAGAAATTTGAGGATGGTCATGGCACACTAGATTGAAAATTGATATTTGATTTGAAAATATAATTTATGTCAAAAACAATAGGAAAATTATGAATTCGGATATAGAATGATTTAAAGAATCTTAATAACAAACGATATACAGGGCGTCCCATTTAAATTTCGAGAGTTAAGGTAATTTCCAGGGAAACCGGAAATTGTAGAAATTTGTCGTTGCATCAGTCAAATGACATTCAGTTCGAATATAAACTCTGCCAAGTTTTGTTTTACAGTGTGAAATAATACAAAAATAGCAGCCCGAAAGTGATCTCGTTGTCACCCGGTATAGATGTGCCCCAAAATTCTATTCATATTCATAGTGTAATACAATATGGAAATATGCGAAATTAACCAGTTTTGTTGTTGATAGGTGGAAAAGATTGCCCAGCTCAATTTAGTTTGATTCAGTAATCTAGCCAATTCAATTTGGTTGAGTGCACGAAATCAATAGAGTTTTTATTCAGGAATATGTTCACATCGTCGACATCTTTATATATTCTATATAAAAAGTTATGCGATTTGGGAAAGTCAAGAGACATTTTATTTTCCAGAAACCAGTCTGACACCCCCTCTATTACCTCTTTAGACGATGTAGTAAGTCCGTATTTTTCTCATTTACAAGTATGCTCGTGTCGTCAGCAAAAAGTGTAACGGAAACTGTTGGGAAGCTATTATATAGACGATGTCTTTAACATAAATGAGAAATAACGTTGGGCCTAACACTGATCCCTGTGGGACACCAGCCTGTATATGAGTATGTTCTGAATCTAGATATAACACGTTTCCTAACGTTTCATGTTCGACTCTTACACACATTACTCGCTGTGAGAGGAATGATTGGAATCAATTGTTACAAAAACCTCGGATTACATAGTACTCTAATTTCTCCTGGAACATATTGTGATTTACGCAGTCGAATGCCTAAGAGAGATCACAGAATATTCAAAGTGGGTATTGTTTCGATATTAGAAGCCCATGATTTTGAAATGTGGCATCCGTAGTGTTCAAGTTTTTTATGAATCCGAATTGCGATTCTGTAAGAATATTTTGGATATTCATACGAGGGTTGCTATTTACGTATTGAGAATGAAGAACTAAAACAATAATTGGGGTGTAGAAACTTCTTTATTGGTTTTCAAAATACTCTCCTTTCCTATCTACACATTTTTGCATTCGATTGAACCAATTGGCAAAGCAGTTTTTCCACTCCGAAGTAGGTATCTCCAAAACATGGCTTTTGAATGCCTAAACTGCGTCTTGTGGCGTCGAAAAGCGTTGACCACGTAATTTGTTCCTCACTTGAGGGAACAAATAGAAATCATTGAGTGCTAAATCAGGGCTGTACGGCGGATGTCCCATCAATTCAACGTTTTGAGTGCTCAAATAGCGGGTTGTTTGAGCCGATGGGTGTGAGCTCGCATCGTCATGATGGAGAATTATCCTTCGTCGACGGTTCGTTTTCCTTATTTCATTGATGACTTCTGGCAAACAAATAGTAGTATCCCATTCAGAGTTTACCGTTCTACGTTGCTCTGAAGGCACGGTTGCCACATGACCGTTTATACCGAAGAAACAGGCCACCATTTGCTTCGAAGTGCTGCGAGCACGAACAACTTTTGTAGGATTTGGTTCATTTTGAAAGACCCATACAGTCGACTGCTGTTTAGTTTCGGGCTCATAACAATAAATCCAAGATTCGTCACCTGTGTATATGTTATAAACTGCATTTGATGCACCGCGGTCATATTTTGTAATCATTTCATTTTGTTAATTAACTAGTTTCAAATTTACATACAAACCCTGATAATTATTAAACTAAAATCCTCAAATTTGTTTCACTTCTTGGAACTATTTTTGAAAGGCCTTTAAAAAGATCCCTATTGTTAAATTTAAAAAATATCGATTTTCCACTTTGTTATTAACAATCTAAGAGACTAAAAAATGAAAAAGGCAAATAATGCAATGAAATATTTTTTTCCAATATTCCAATTTGTTCGTATTTCAATTATTTAAAATTACATCAAAATGATTTTTTTTTAATTTCGTACTCTGATTGTTTGAATAATTGTTATAAACACATGCATTGTTCATGAGATATTTGAATTATTGTCTTTGTAATTTTAATCAGCAATAAATATTATGATCTTTAAGAACAAAATCATTTCTTAAAAAAAAAAATTATTGCTTCAAAACGATTTGTTGATTAACTATTTTTTTTACCAAATATTGATATTAAGGAACCATTTTTTTTTCAATCATAATTTCCATTGCTCTTCGATATTGAAATAAAAATATTCATTTATATTTTCTTTGTTTATTTAATATAAAATTTGTTATGAACAAATGAATTTTCACGATACAACTTTTTTTAAATATTTCAAAAAATATCAAAACAACCATGCAAAATTAATATTTGGTAGCAAAAAAATAGTTAATCAACAAATGCGTCTTTAAGCAATACATTTTTTTATAGAAATGATTTTGTTCTTAAGGATCATAATATTTATTGCTGATTGAAATTCCACAAACAAAAATTCAAAGATCTTATAAACAATGCAATTGTTCATAACAATAATTTAAACAATCAGAGCAAGAAATCTTAAAAATCATTTTTATGCGACTTTAAATAACTAAAATACAAACAGATTGGAATAAAAAAAAAATTCTTAGCTTTATTTGCACTTTTCATTATTTAGTCTCTTAGATTGTCAATAACAAAGTAGAAATCAACATCAAAAAAAAAAAAAATTCAATGGAGATCTTTTTTAAAGCCTTTCGAGAATAGCTCTGAGGAGTGAAACAAATTAGAGGTTTTTAGTATAACAATAGGGAATATGCAAGTGATTTAAATTTACTTGATTTTTTTACCACATATACTTTATTGTCTCGAAATTACACCTAAACCATTAGTTTATTATTTAGTTTGTATTTAACTCCATAAAACTTCAATCAAAAAGTGCATAATAAGCGCGCGGAATTCAAATTTGCGAAACGCATCACCATTGGTCGAAACGAAGAATGACGTCACATTGCACGTTATGAAATTTATCTGTGTTGATATTCATACTGTGCTAGTCGTTCGTCTTTCATAGAAAATTTGTTTTTATTTATATATTTGTAGTGTTTTCCATTACATAGTTCGATTTTGGTCTTGTGACAATTGTAAATTATCAAGAGAAATTACTGAAAGCGGTTTTGTCAAAGCACAATCCGACAATACCGGAACTGATAAGTAGTAATAGTTTATCAAATGATAGTTTTCCTTTTGTAAATTAGGTGAGGCAGGTATATACAAAACATTTATGCATACAAAACTTACTTCTAATCAATTCACTTCATGTTAACTATCGAAATACAATGTACTCACATTGAAATGATCTTCACAACAATGTAAATGTGATATTGGAGATACTTCGCCTCTTCTCATAACCTTACACCATTGTTTACGTATTTTCAGATCTCTTGGAACAGAAAAAAATACTTTACTTGGTGTACTTATAATTGTGTTTTGGCATTCCGGTACTAAACAATACCTATATGATGGTTTTTTAGCATTTTCCATCATCGTAATAGCGATTAAAACTGCAAATTCCTAACCTAATTAATAACTGTCAATAGTGTCAATGGCCATAACTATAGAAAGGCTTGTTCATTGAAGACTACTCTGGTTGATCGAAATCACTTTCACATATGTTCATCTCTATCTAACACTTGTACTGCATTTGTCTTACTCTTTTATAAAATATCAATATCAAGCAAGTAGAGCAATCAGAGTACGTCTCAACGAACGACACTGAAGAAGAACAACACTGATAGCGCCATGTGACGTCATCCACAGCGCGCGAAAACGGAGGCGTTCAAATAGATCAAATTCAATCGGTATTTTATATATTATTTTAAAAATTAATTCCAAGACTTTCAACCGTATTTATATTTTTTACTATGTTGTAACGAAGTAAAAAATTGATTAAACAAATAAAAATAAATTATGCATATTCCCTATTATCGGGGTTTGTATGTAAATTTGAAACTTGAAAAAACTAGTTAATTAACAAAAGCATATGTAATGAAATAATTAGGGAAAACATTTTTTTCATTGATTTTTGTGTATTCAAGTGTCTAGAAGGTGACTGAATTTTTTTTATTTCAATATATTTAATGAGTTAAAATTATTTTTATTATTCAAGGGTCCGTATCAGGCAGCGTACGCGGGACTCGCATCATTCGCTTTCAGCGCTATTTTCGCCTCTTAATTAAATTTCTAAATATTGGTGGTAGAGTTCCGGAAGATTTTCTTTAGGAAATTTCCTCCTCTTTCAGCATCTTTTTTCATCTTTTGGATATCTTTAATAGTTTCCGAGATATTTGCAAAAAACTAAATTTTTTCACTAAATTGTTTATAACTTTTGCAATTTTTTCCGGCGCACCTTTAAATTTTTCAGAAAATTTCTCGAGGTCATTCCGAATCGAATGAGCCCTGGATCATAATTTTTGGTGCCCTTGAAGAGAAATTCACCAAAATAGTTCTTGTAGACTATACTATTATGGGAAGGCGAGTATAGATACCGCTGGTGACAAATGCTCGGGACACCCTCCATTATACAGTGAGGACCAAAAGTCCGTCGCCCCCCCTGTAATTTCTTTATTCTACATATTACAAAAAAATGTTAAATACATAAGTTGTAGGGTTTCATTCGATCTCTTTAATGGTTTAAGTTTCATTCATACAGAGTGTCTCAAAAAAGCACGGTGACTTAGAAGTTAATTTTTTTAAATGGGACACCCTGTATTTCATTGCATTATTACATTCTACGTTGAATTCTGAACAAGTTTGATAAATGGTTTTCTATCAAAAAAGTTAATAGTTTTGGACTTATGAACACTTGTAAATAATTATTTCGACTACTTTTGCGCCAGTTCAATGAGAAAATCGTAACAAATGGATCACAATGTATTCCACTTTCCTATCCTAACTTTTTGAAAGCTATCCAATGTTGCAAACTGCTGATGGCACCATGTGTAACTTACCTCGTCGTACCATTTTACAATTGTTAGAGTTGTTGAATCTCACGAAAAACTAGTACAAATGAAGTTGAAACATTTTATTAACAAATAAGGTAGTCCATAAATACAGATCAAGAAGCATTAAAAACTGAATTGATATTTTAATTTATAACTAAAAACGGTGAGTTTTTATCTATTTCAAAAGATGTTCGACATGTCCACCATGCATTTCTTGACACATAAATAGTCGGGTTGTAAACTCTTCCCTAACATTAATCAAGGTTTGAGGTGTTATTTCTGAACACACTTCAATAATTCGACGGCGCAGTTCATCTAACGACCCACAAACTGTCTTAAAAACTACGGATTTCACATAGCCCCAGAGAAAGAAATCAAGCGGAGAGAGGTCCGGTGAGCGAGCTGGCCACTCTGTTGTACCTCGACGTCCAATCCACCTACCTGGATACCTTTCATCTAAGTAATTTCTCACCCCCCGAAAATAGTGTGGTGGCGCTCCATCTTGCTGAAATGTTACATCCAAGTAAAATTCATGTGGGTTTTGCGCAACGATCTCATCGATACTGGGACTTATTGTGTCTTGCAGCATTTGGAGGTATCTGGGACCATTTAAATTTTCTTCCAAGAATATGGGACCTACAATGTGGTTACCTAAAATACCAGCCCAAACATTAATTTTCTGGGGAAATTGAGTATGCCCCTCGCGGAATTCATGGGGATTCTCATCACTCCAATATCTACAATTCTGGGTATTCACATTTCCATTTAGGTAAAAAGTGCTTTCATCACTAAAGCAGATGTGTTGCAAATAAAGTCGATTTGCAACAATTCTTTCTGCCATGGTCTCGCAAAATTCAAGTCGCCGGTCTGGATCATCTTCAACCAATTGCTGCAAAATTTTTATTTTGTAAGGATGGAATTTATTTTCTTTTAAAACCCTCTTTACTGATGTTTTAGAAACATCACATGTCTCAGCTACTTGCTTAGTTGATTGTTGTGGGTTATTTACCATTTCGGCTAGTACTTGAATTTCAACATCTTCCGTAATTATTTTCGGCCTCCCAGATCTCGGAGCATCTTTCACGGTGCCAGTTTGGTTAAATTTTGCCACCAATTTCTGCAGATATTTTCGACACATCGGACGTTCTGGAAACCGTTCATTGAAAATGCGAATAGCAGCGTGGTAATTTCGGTTAGCTTCACCAAATATGATAACAGCTTCAACTTTGTCTGCTACTGAACGAGCCATATTAATCAACAAGAGAAATTGAAAACCGTTTGAAACAAAGTTTTGAAAACCTACAAAATGTCAATGACATTTGGCAAAAACAGATAAGATTTTGTTTTCGTTGTCATGGATAAAATGAACGCGCCTAGCGTGCATAGCCTACCTCATTAATTTATTCGTGAACTGGCGCAAAAGTAGTCGAAATAATTATTTACAAGTGTTCATAAGTCCAAAACTATTAACTTTTTTGATAGAAAACCATTTATCAAACTTGTTCCGAATTCAACGTAGAATGTAATAATGCAATGAAATACAGGGTGTCCCATTTAAAAAAATTTACTTCTAAGTCACCGTGCTTTTTTGAGACACTCTGTATGAATGAAACTTATACCATTAAAGAGATCGAATGAAACCCTACAACTTATGTATTTAACATTTTTTTGTAATATGTAGAATAAAGAAGTTACAGGGGGGGCGACGGACTTTTGGTCCTCACTGTATAAATTGCCTGATTCACTTCTTTTCGATTTCAGCAAATAATAATACTGCAATATCGCCGGGAGTGATTTTATTTCTATGCGACCTTTGGATTGAACTTTCTGCACGGTTTGTTCTCTTTGTTGTTCCAATAATAAATCGCGATTCGATATATTTATATCCTAGTGGAGATTACTTTATAATACCATTCTGTTCAAAAGATCTGAATTGAAATGATGATTGCCAATATGTTTTAATAAAAAACGACGACATAGTTTCTAATTAACCATCAAAATGGCGAAACATTGATTTTTTAGAATTGATTTTTTTTTCCCGCGTATAAATGATTTAATTTACATCAAAATGTGTAAGGATATGTTTATTTTGGTTTCAAATGAGCACGATCTTTTCGCAATTCAGAGTTATCTACTTTTTTCGAAAAAAAAAATACCCTTATATTCCACGAACAATTGTCTTTGTGTTTTTTTTTTTGTAATTCGAAGGTCTTTAAATGATCATTTTAATTGTTGAAATGTCTACTTTCAAATGGTCTATATAATTTGGTGGTTTACTGATCGTTAAACCGCTTAAACTTGAGAACAACCGACAAGTCTCTCTGAATTATAATTTTCTCAATATTTTCAATGATTTTCAATAGTTGTAAAAAATAATAATGAATGGGGAGTGTCTGTGATATAAATATAATAGAGGTGTGTGGCATTCAGACAGATTTTAAAATTCCAGAAAAAATATTCTCCTCGAGCAGGATTCGAACCCACGACCTCCTGATTGCCGGTTTGGTGCTCTACCAACTGAGCTACCGAGAAGACATGAGTTCCATCTGCAAACCGGGATACCGCTTTTTCCTAGAATTTTGGTGTTAGTAATGTCACCTACAAACTACGGCGTTTGTAGGTGTTGGGAAAGTTAGTTATTAGTGGGGAACTCTGTCTGAATGCCGCAAACCTCTATTAAATTTATATCACAGACACAAACTCCCCACTCATTTTTCATATTCGGCTATTAACCTGGTTCAGAGGTCGGAGATCCACACCCGATCCCTGCTGAATATCGCTATATGTCGACGATGCTAGGTGTGAAAGGTAAATAGGATCTTGATGAAATTTAGGATTAAAAATTGTTCGTAATGCTTCACCAGACAAGAGTGACTCTTGATCTTGTATTGAAATCGAGACAAAGAATCATCAAGAATCAAGATTTTTTGACAAGACTTCACGATTTCAAACAAAGTGGAAAACTAGGTACCTTGTCAAAATTGGAAAAAAGACAAATAACTACCAGAATTCTATCAAAAGTTTGATAAAGTACATTTGGAAAGCATATGCCATTGTATCAACAAAAGTAACTACCGTAAAAGTACTAATACAAAGCCGAAAAGCCATTGGAGAAGAAACTTACCAGGAGAGAGTATTGTATCCAGCCAAGACCAAGGACAACAATGCACAACATAACTTGAATAACCCAGTACAAATAATTAACACACAGTTTTTTACAGGAAGTTCACTAGGATATTTCCATAAACGATTTAGCTTCTAACCCAACTTTTTATCATAGACAGAGTATTTCGTCGTCTTGCATTTTATCACAAAACGCTACAGTGAATAGATTGGCGGGAAATTTTAAACTGCAATAATTACAAAGAACAATCATTTTTCAATGATATGTAAGGTTTTGAATTTATTTGATAATAGATAGGTAATAGATTATTGCAGTAATGTAAGTTAGTTTTCTCCTAGGAAGGTAAGTAATTTTAAGAATTTTGCTGGCCTTTTTTTAAATTCATAATTAAATTTGTATAAAAAAATTTGATACAAATTTTCATAAAATAAAAAAAGGGAAGAAAAAAACAGAATTTGAATAATTGAGTACAATTTATTTTGAAATTGTATTTTTCATCGTTTATTTTGATATCAAGAAGAAGCCCAAATCTGCAACTCTCTTGAGAACGAGACCATCTCAGGATTTCCGCTTATTCAAGTGTCTAGAAGTTAGGTAAATTTTTTCGAAAATCATTGAAAATATTGAGAAAATCACGATGATTCAGAGAAACTTTTTTTCTCAATTTTAAACTATTTAACGATCAATGAGCCACCCAGATACATAGACCATTCGAAAGTAGATATTTCAACAATTCAAATGATTACTTATAGACCATCGAAATACAAAAAAAGGCCTAGACAATTGGTCGTGGAAGATAAGAGTATTTTTTTTCGAGAAATGAACATAACTCGAAAACTAGTCGTCTTCTGAATTGCGAAAAAATCACCTTCATATGACACCAAAAAAGACATATTCTCACAAATTTTCATGTAAATTAAGTCATTTATACGCGAGAAAAAAATTAAATGCTGAAAAATCGGGTTTTCGCCATTTTGACGGTTAATTTGAGGTTATGTCGAAATATGTTGAATACAATAGTTTTTGAATTTTTTATTATCTACAACTTCTCTATCAATTATTTTCAGCTAAGGGAGCAAGTTCACCGCAAATCACAAAATACCGTTTTCAACACCTAAACTGCATCCCCATTTCACATTTTGAGTGTTTTCGTGTTCAAATATTTTTTCAACAATATTTTCTATCAGTTACTTTTTTCTCTCTCACAAAAACTATAGGTACCGACAAAGGCCCGTGGGTCTCTCTCCTATATTTAGGATTAAAAATTGGTCGTAATGTTTCACCAGACAGAGTGACTCTTGATCTTGTATTGAAATCGAGACAAAGAATCATCAAGAATCAATATTTTTTGACAAGACTTCACGATTTCAAACAAAGTGGAAAACTAGGTACCTTGTCAAAATTGGAAAAAAGACAAATACCTACCAGAATTCTATCAAAAGTTCGATAAAGTAAATTTGGAAAGCTTATGGCATTGTTTCAACAAAAGTTTAACTACCTAAGTACTAATACCAAGCCTAAAAGCCATTAGAGAAGAAACTTACCAAGAGAGAGTATTGTAGGTATCCATCCAAGACCAAGGACAACATTGCACAACATAACTCAAATAACACAGTAAAAATAATTAACAAACAGTTTTTTACAAGTACACTAGGATATTTCCATAAACAGTTTAGCTTCTAACCTAACTTTTTATCATGGACAGAGTATTTCGTCGTCTTGCATTTTATCACAAAACGTTATAGTAGGCGTGTTCGGTAAATGTAGTTCTACAGCTCGATTCAATCTTTCTGCTCCATTTCCACTACAAGTTTAGGAAAACCATGGGTACACAGATTGAATTGAGCTGTCAGATTTGCATTTACCGAACTCGCGTACTTAGTGAATAGACAATAGACTAGTGGCAAATTTTAAACTGCACTATGACAAAGAACAATCATTTTTCAATATTATGTCTGTTTTTGAATTTATTTGATAAATAGATAGGTAATAGCTTTGTTTATATAGAATATAGTTAGTCAACCCATCGTTTATATAGAAGATAGTTAGTCAACCTTATGGGATTATAATTGGATCAAAATGGATGCGACATGTAGATGGCGATAGTGAGCTCGAATCCAAGTCATGTCGTAACTTGATTGAAACGTATGAGGTACAACGATTGAAACAATGGGACAGCATTAAAATCAGGGTTTTTTGAAGGAACCTGCATTAAAATGACGTAAAATATTCATGTTTGTAACTAATCACGCTAGATGACACTCGCGTTTGCGTCCAACACCAATTAGACAGGCATTGACTAACTATCTTACTTCTCTATAAACAATGGTCAACCTTATGGGATTATAATTGGATCGAAATGGATGCGACATGTAGATGGCGATAGTGAGCTCGCATCCAAGTCATGTCGTAACTTCAGTGATCTGGCCTCCAAGTCATGTCTAACTTGATTGAAACAATGGGACAGCATTAAAATCAGGGTTTTTTGAAGGAACCTGCATTAAAATGACGTCAAATATTCATGTTTGTAACTAATCACGCTAGATGACACTCGCGTTTACGTCGAACACCAATTACACAGGCATTGACTATCTTACTTCTATATAAACAATGGTAATAGATTATTGCAGTAATGTAAGTTAGTTTTCTCCTAGGTGGTTCAGTAACTTTTTAGTATTTTGAAGTTGTAATTTGCTTGTTTATTTTTTAAATTCATATTTGAATTGGTATTGAAATGGTATTCATAAAATAAAAAAAAATTAAAAACAGAATTTCAATAATTGAGTAAAATTTATTTTGAAATTGTGTAGAATATTCTCGCGACTAGGGCTACTAGGGTAGCATCCTGAGCCGTATAAGGGGTTGCTTCCCTTATACAAAATGCGACTTGGGGGGTAGCTACAGGTGGTAGCTATAGTAAATCAAGGGGTAGTAACAGAACATAAATATTTATTAAATAACAACAGGAATACTGGGGAAAGTTATATACACATTATAAAGTAAGGGACATTGAATAATATAATGGGGAACAAATAAAACTCTTACCTAAAACCATCACTTAACCAATACTTACAGCTAAGGCCAAAAGGGCCTAGCCTATAAGGCTAACAGAGCGCTAGGGCTCGCTCATCTGCAGGAGTCTATTACTAACTATCTTCATCGTTCCATTCCTCTGTACTTATATAAGGAAATATGTTTATATCATTCGGTCAACGATTTTAGCTGGTCACGCGACTTCGCTAATTTCAATGTCGGTCGCATATGACAATGAACGAATTAATAAACAATAAGATGAATGGATCAATGCACTAAAACAATTCAAAGGGCAGTACTCAATATTTACGACAATATTTTTTTCGTATATTTTGATATCAAGAAGCCCAAATCTGTAACCCTCTTGAGAAAAAGACCATCTTATGCCGGGTGCCCATCAAACCAACAAAACAGTAACAAAACATCAATTCAATGTTTTTCAACAATCTAAAGGTTTCTTTGGATCCGACTGAGTTAGAAAACAAAAAGGTAAAAGATGGAAGGTATATAATTCCTGTATTAGTCATCTACTAATGAAAACATTGTGAACAATTAATATACAAAATATAAAAAAATTGATGACTCGTACACATTTAATAATAATGTTTATTCATCATCATATCATTACGAATATTTATACATTTTGAACATATTTATATCATCCCAGTATTTTTTAAAAACAGTTACATTGAACAAAATGTACGATACATAGTTATGTGACCAAACAACATCCACTAAGGCAAAGCCGGGGCGTGCATTGCAGACATATTCACAAACTAGTAAAGATACATCACAGATAGAATAAAACAATATAATATATGTAAATTGATAATTCTAATACAACAATAACGGTAAGGTCAACTCAACTCAGGTGTCATACTGGTTTGCATGAAATAGCATTCTTGGTGTTGACCCAAGTCGCCTGGATGTATCTTTAGAATGTCCCTATTGCTCAAGGTCAAGGAGGGAGGGGGGGTTTGAAAACCAGTCAGTTTGTGACCGTTTCCTGGTTTTACATTTCGGTAGATATGGTGCTGTACATAGCGTCTGCCAAGTTTGACCCGCGTACGAGGTCTGTTAGTTTAATAGAGCCCAAATTATTAGAGTTCAGTGGCTGTAGCACCATCTGTTGTTTGTCGTTTCTACTATTGTTACCGACTGCTTACTGTAATACCGATATGTTGTCTGACGTTACGAATTATGTTTAAATAAAGACAGTCTGAGCTGAACAACGAACGTGAAAGCTGTTAGTATTATTTCTCTCAACAAGGTCAAGGTCCAGAGTAATGCCAAAAAAACCGTTATTTTTGAAAATCGTGGTTTATTCGGCATAACTCTGCTCATGTTCCGATATTACTGAACACTACTGGCCACAGTAGGTAATTTCGGAACGCCTAACAGTAACAGTAACCTGACAACTGCCATCTAATTTCGGAACGATTGGGAAAGTCAGACTATCAAATGTAAGGCGGGAACATTTCTACTTCAAAATTATATCATTACTATTATGTGATACTGACTGATGATTGCAATTAATCAAGTAATAATAGAGGAAATATCAGGTGATAGGCATTCTGAATCATCAGAAAATTCGGATAGCTCAAGTAACTCAAGCTCCTATCCGAGCTATGATTATAAGCTAGGTATTATTTATTTGTTATAATGACCTGTGGATTTATTTTCTTGTTCTGATGTTTTGAATTCATTGTCGAATTGTCTCTAAAGGCCTGCAAATATCGTCTGGCATGATTTCGATCTGAAAAATTCATTTTTATACATCTACATGGACGAGAGGCGAGAGAGAACAAAGCTAGTAAATTAGCGGCTGTTCCGGCATCAACTTCTACTAGCAAGTCTTCTAATACCACTTGATACATTTGCTCTGCTGTCTTTTCAGATGAGCTAATTATATGATTGTAATAATATTGTTATCAATAAATTGAATAAATACAAATAACATATCCTATCCTAACTCATTATTAATTCGGGGAGGAGATACTGGGACTACACGACCATTTCTGCAACAGTAGCAACCAGTAAATTTTCAGCCTCTAACAAGGTTCCATGAAAATTGGCGCGAAATGTGTACCAGTCAATTTCAGTAAAATCGGAACGACCAAAATTACTGGGAAGTACTGTTCAGGAATATAGGAACATGACCTCTGTATATTGACATCGTTCGCAGGTCAAACTTGGCAGGAGGTATGTACAGCACCGTAATCTGCCAAAATGTGAAACCAGCAGACGGTCACAAACCAACTGGTATTCAAGCGCCCCCCTCCTCCTTGACCTTGACCTGGAGAAATTCTAAAAATACATCCAGGTGACTTGGGGCAACACCAAAAATGCTATTTCATGCCCAGCAGACGGTTTCCAGACCTGTCAGTGAATCATACAGACAGCTCTTTAACTATAAGGAAGGAATATAATAGATAAATCTTAACCGGTAACCAAATAAGGTCATCAAGCATGAATTCATTAACGTGTCACGTGCACAATAAAGAATAATGAAAAAAGCACAATGTTGTAAACGGCTTAGCACATTTTGATTCTCTGATGGCACAGTAGTTGAAAAGGTAACAGTTCAAAGTTTCTATAAAGCCAGGCATATACTATGAATTAAAAGATTTAAAGGAGTACAAATTATGACAAAATTAAAAATTAGAAAATAATAATGCATGCATATTATATTCACCTTGTACAATATTGAAACTGGTGATAGACCAGATCATGACTGTTCAGAATATCGGAATTTTACCTTAGTAAAAATCTCACTGTTTTCGAGATAATGAGCATTTTTATAATATCTGCAAAATCACTACCTCACCTTGGATTTTTTAATGCCATGTATACAAATTGGGACGAATTTAAATATCTTTTGTGCTGAAGATTACTGATGAGTGATGCTTTCAGACGTACGAAACAGTTTTTCAGAAAACTATAAAAAATTTCAAGAAATGAGGGTAAAATGACAGATTTGAGTTTCACCAATTTTTTTAACAACAGTTTGACATTATTTTTTGAAAAAACATAACCAAGTGGAACTGGATATTCATTACAAAAGAATGCCCATTTTGTCTAGGCTTTACTACGGTATAAAACATACGATCATTATTTTTGGAAGGAGTAGAATTTCGATAATATTAGAGTGTGATGTTATTCTGAGCTAAAATCAACTCCATTAGACTTTGTCAGTAATGTCTTTTATTTTTATCCTATCAAGATGAAATGATTAAATAATTATGAGTGATAACGAATCAACTGCTTAGAAGCATTCAATGAGATGTAATGAAGTAAATACTAATTCAACGTTTTCTTAAATCAACATATACTATAAACCACAATAACGATTATTCAACATCGCACTGAATAATATTACAAACATGTTATTTTCCATCCACTCGTACGCAGAGACGACATATTTTCAAGGAGAACCTTTTCAAATGCGTTATAGGTTATAGCCCCCAAATCAGCGATTCCATGAGCGGCATTGTGCAATCGGATATAGTTCTGCATAAAGCGCTGCTGCAGCAGTAGCACTACCTCCACATTCACCATAAATGTTGTGCATATGCGCATATTCTCGGGGAGTATAGCGTATGTACGGCATGACAAAGAAATAAATGCCACTGAATGAAACAAGCGGAATAATTTCAAAAAACTACGATAGAAGTCACAAGTTGTTCAAACAAAAGTTTTTAATTTTCGACAAGGATTCATCTCTTAAAAAAGTTTGCACTTATTTGGTTACACCCTGTATATCTGTCGGTCTCTGAAACTTTGTTGGAATCTGGATGTTGGACAATTGCGACATTTATCACAAGAATTCGTATTAATCGGTGCCATGTCGGATAATCGACATTTCATTCCGATAATTTCATTAGACCTAATTACATGAAAAGTTAATTTTATTGACATACTATTTAATGCTACCAAGCGGTCTATTCTTTATTTTTAATAATTATTTCCACATTTTATCTTGATAAAATCTAATTAAAATAATTTTTGGGCGTAAGTATAAAAGTTGATCAAATAAATGAATATTTTGGAACCTTTGGTGTAAATACAAATCAAGAAAAAAATTAAATACCCAAACACCAAAACTACGTCACAATCTTAAAATCTTAAAAGCTTACTTTTAGCTCCCGAAGCCAACTTTGTTGGCGAAACGCGCGTCGAGTGTGATTGCGACGTAGTTTTGGTGTTGGGTAGTTTCCTTTTTTCTAGAATAAAAGTTGATAGAAGCCTAGATTAAAACCACGCCTAATTCAATGGAAACCACTTCTTCCAAAAATAATTGTAGTTTGTTTTATACCATGGTGGAGTCTGGACAAAATGAGCATTCTTTTGAAATGAATGTCCACTTCCAATTGGTTATGGTTGTTTCAGATAATAATGTCAAACTTTTTTTAAAAAAATTGATGAAACTCAAATCTGTCATTTTACCCTCATTTCTTGAAAAATGTTTTCACTTTCTGAAAAACTGTTCTGTACGTCTAGAAGCATCACTCATCAGTAATCTTCAGCATCAAAGATATTTGGATTCGTCCCAATTTGTATACATGGCACTCAAAAATCCAAGGTTAGTTAGCGATTTTCCAGAAAGTCTTAAATTCCCCATTATCTCGAAAACGGTGATTTTTTTACTGAGGTGAAATTCCGATATTCTGAACAGTCATGACCTGGTCTATCACCAGTTTCAATATTGTACAAGGTTTACCGGACACTCTGTATAACTTCGCCTAATAGGCCATAAGTTGGTGACGAAATGTAGAAGAGTTTTTGGCACCTAGTTTTCCTAAGAAACAGATTATGGTAATACTGACCATATGAAATCGGTATGGAAACATTTCACATTGACGCTGGTCATTACGAGATTGACTTTTTTGAAGAAACGATTCGTTTGGATTATTCCAGATTCTAGATTTTTTCCAGGTTCATGTTTATAGCCACCACATTATTTCCTCGTCCACTTCTGGTTTTACTGTCGTAGCATCAGAACAGAAAGTGACATGATTTATAAAAATCACAAAAAGATAACACTGATAAAAATGATTTTTTGCATCAGCGCAAAATTGCGTTGATTCAAAGAGATTGTATTCTTGAATAGGTCCAACCAAATAATAGTTTGATTTTTTGACGGATTTCTCTGGCCACTTATAAGGAAAATATTTTGAAACAAGTGAACACTTGCTTCATAAGTTGGTTGAGGCAAGAATATTTTAGATTCAATAATAGGCACTTTTTTTGTTGAATCATAGGAGTAGGTTGAGACAAGAATATTGCAATTTCACTAATCTGCACTTTGCACTTGGTTATAAAATATAGAATGGAAGCCATTTTCATCTTGGCAACATTGAATTGATTGAACAAAGCATAAATTCATAACTACGAACAATTTAGATATAAATAATGGTATTATATAAGAGCAGTTTTGAGTGTAATAAAACCCGTTAGTAGTGACGCATATTGCAGTTTGATTGAATACATGATGATCAACGCCACTCGCTATTAGACACAAAACTGTGGAAGACCGAAATACATTTCACTCATTTTCACAACTGGCCCATAATGAGCCAAATTCAATTTTCGATATTGCATTTTTATTGTATAGAAACAGTTTCCACTTGGCACAAAACTAGCATTCATATAGGTACGCATAGCCTCATAACCTCCAACCCAAATACCTAGTCATATTGGATGAAATGGTCGAAATGGAAGTCTTATTCACAGGTAGCGATGCCGCCACCTGCTCTGATTGCTCATTGGTTGAATGTGTCACGTGGCACGGGTAGTGATGTCTACCAAGGAATTATATTCTTGTGTCAAGAGGATTACGTTTCACAATGAGTTAATGTGAGTGTTTTCTAGGATAAAGAGTAGAATGTTTGCAAGAAGCAAACATCTCAGTCAGTTTGAAATGGGAGTATATTCATCAGTGAGAAATAATTATTCATTTCAGAAGATTATTCAGTTCAAGAGTATATGTTTTATTGAAGAAATCTTTTTTTTATCTGTGTTTAATCTCTAAAGTGGACTTGTGCTGCATACATGTTTTACTTGTTTTCCACAGGGATATGGCGAATAACAAATTAATATCAGGATGTCGTTCCGCTCCGCCTCGGCAATTTATTATTGTGACACATCCTCTCCCACACTGTCAATATCTCTCGGTATTTTCATGCAATACTTCATAAGGAACAGCATTGTCGTTATTGAAAATAATATTTTTGCTGGGGACAACTACAGAAATCCAGTTCAATTTCGATGGAAAATGAAACAATTCGTGTATAGAAATCAATGTCAATGAAAATATAGTAAATTACCCTAATTTCAGAAAGCATTAGTATGGTGAATAATTATTAATAAAACGTATTTCTGATGAAATCAATTGAGTTCAATGAGTTTTTACAAATATGAGAATTGCGTGCAAGTTTAAACCGCCCCTTGGCCACGGGATTGTTGACGTTGACATATGAGTTTCTTTGAGGGTTAATGTAGGGAATCAGTCCACTATATTTTTGAATAACTTCTGTTCAGCAGAACAAATCAGCTTTCACATCTCAAATCCTAAAACTCGCTTCAGCTCTTCATTTTCTTCAACAATTCTGTGTACTGATATTCTTAAATTGCCCTTTATGTTATAACGATATTGCTATTCGTGACTATAGAAATATTGGAACAATTATAAATCGTTCAATTATAGCATCCAATTACTCGATTATTGCTAAAGTGCCCTGCGTAGTGGATTCAATTAGTTGATTTATTTCGAACTTGTTTTCTGTTCTGTTCCACTTGCGTTCAACTTCGCTTCAACATTGTTCAACTTTAATTTGCCAGCTGCTCGGCTTGCCAACTGCTCGGCTTGTCTTCTTTATATACAGGGTGTCCCAGTATACCTGTTCCAATGGATTATCTCAGCCATTTCGGAAGATGAAAATTTGAAAATTTCATGATCTCCAATTCGTGAAAGGAACCTTCAGCTGAGGTGAACAAAAATTAAAAAATCTTTTCCGGTTTGACCGGAAGTGACTATGACTTTTTTATTTCTAATAGCACCCTGTATATTTTTTGCAATTTTTTATTTCTATTCAAAATTATCTTTCCAACGATGTATCACACTTTATATTTTACATTTAATTTGATAGAGAAAACGATAATTTAAATTTCAAATTGAAAAAGTTGCAGTTGGCCACAATATTTTGTGTAATCTTGATTTTGACTTCAATAATAATTGATAATTCATGGAAATTTTTGCATTCGATATGGTGAAGAGAACGTGGAATTTGGCAGCAGGTGGATCATTTCATAGAAAGCGTATTGTCTTTAAAAGAGAAAATGCTACGGACGAAGAGCATACTGTTGCAGTTTTAGGAATAGTGGTTGTTGATCCCCATATCTCTAGTAGAAACAAAGAACAGGCGAGCGGTATTTCTCGTTCATCAGTTCAGCGCATTAACAAAATTGTCAAATTCAAACCATTTAAAATTCATGCATCAAGGATTACTACCCACAGATTACGAGAGAAGACTTGCGTTTCTTGCTTGGTTAGCTACGGCACGTGGAGATGGTATTATCAGCTCGATAGCCTCGATATTCACTATTTCAGATTTTAAATGTTGTAATTTTTACTGTTATTTTCTTACCTTTATACTGTCCTTGATTAAGTGTTTGTGTAAATGTGGAATCACTTCAAGTAATCTAAATTAACCAAACCTATACACTGTCATGCCCTACGTACAGATTTTATCTATTGTAGGGTCAACAATTTATTCCCTTCCATATTTTTGTATATTCCTATATTTATTGCGAATCAAAAGGTGTCGTTTCCATGATAATGCAACTGTTAAATCGACATAATTATCATTATGGGCCGTGGTGGCCGTGCTGGTAGAACCATCGTCCATAAATATAGTATATCTACCTATGGACGATGGTAGAACGTTGGCCTTTGGAGCGAAGGGTCGAGAGTTCAAAACCTCGCATGGTCATCGGTCTCCTGCATGGCATCACATGTAAAAAGGTAAGGGCTGCGTCTTTCCTAGCTCACACAAGTCTCTCGAAGACTTCCGAGGATTGCTCGTAGGGGTGCAATCGGTTGACGGTAATAACAATTTTAACAACAATTTTTTTAACTGGTGAAAAATAATCCACACTGGCTAAGACAAATTTTCAAGTTATCTGAGGAGTCAATGTATGGTGCGGCATGATTGATGATTCATTTTAGGACCAATATTTTACGATAACTGGTCGAATGAACCTAGAATTCCTACAGGATGAACTTTTTGAAAAAATTCCTCTACATATGCGTAGAAGCATTCATTTTCAACAGGATGGTCCACCCCCCCATAATGCTATAGCGGCGAGGAATCATTTTATTGAAACATTTGGAGATAGATGGATCGGCACATACGAACCGATAAGATGGCCTGCAAGATATCCAGATTTAAAACCGCTGTGTTTTTGCGAGAACGTAGAAAAAATATTGTATGCAACTCGTACAAAAAGAGTTTATTGCACTCGACAAGTTGTCCAACTCGGCCTGACGGCCTCGTCGGACATTTTTACGTTGAATGCAATAAACACCTACTCTTTGCACTAGTTGCGTAAATAACTATTATGTTCCACGACAGAACATATTTAGCTGAATAACAATTCATAAATTGTTCAATAGTATTGTTGATGTGATTATCATAATCGTTATAAAAATAAGGCATGCTGTTTCATAAATTATCAAATAAAATTGAAGTCAAAATTAGGATTACACAAAATATAGTAGCCTACTGCAATTCTTTCAATTAGAAATTTCAATTGGAGTTTTCTCCATCAAATCAAATGTAAAATACAAAGTGTGATACATCGTTGGAAAGGTAATTCTGAGTAGAAATCAAAAGTCACATAAAATATACAGGGTGCTATTCGAAATAAAAAAGTTAGTCACTTCCGGTCAAACCGGAAGTGACTATCAATTTTTGTTTTTCTCAGTTAGAGGTTCATTGAACGAGTTGGAGATCATAGACACCCGATATATCATTCGAATCATCGAGAAAGCACGTAATGCCGAGAACGCCAAGAGATGTCTAGATTTTTGGCCATCCATCGTATAGGTGAAAAGGATATTTCGTAAAAATATAAAAAGTGGTGATTTAGGTTACTTTTTGTAATATCTGACAAGAAAAAAGCACTTTTCCACCACTATGGTGCGCTGGACATTGAATAACATCTGATAGATATTGTGAAAACCTTAACTAGTTGTTTTCTGTTATGGGTAACGAAGAGTCATTTTTCATCGCATTTTTCTAATTCTGAAAAATTGTTTCATCCAAATTTCAGTTGAGATCGTTTCCTTTTTCAATATGCTAGAATATCCAGTATAACTCTCAATGCATGCATCATGCGCATATGTCACAAACCGACCTCACTTAAATCTCAACAAAAACAATTTACGTGAATTTAACAACGAAATCGTAGAAAGGCTATTCAAGCAAACGTTTGTCAACTTTTTCCTTTAACTTTTTTTGTGTAGGAGGTTAACTTTCGCTACAAATCGTGAGAAACCATTTTTACCCCCAAAAGTTCACCTCCTTTCTCCCTTCTATCATAATCAAATCCTTATTTATGTCCTTGTTTATTTTTAGTACCTAGTAAGGTAACATGAGATTTTCATTCTCGAAAGATTTCAACTATCAATTTCAATAGATAACTATAAAAAAATATTAAAAAAAATATTTTTGAAAACCTGTTTTTTTAATTTTTTTGTGATTTCTGTAAAAAAGTCTGCAGTAGTGCTACTCTTTCATTACATCTACATTACAATCTGAAAGTAGACGCTTCAACTGGAAAAACTTGGAAAGACGAACTTTATTGGTGAAACTTTTCAGTTGAAAATGAGGTCGTTTTTTCGGAATTTGCCGAAAAAAAAGAAAAAATCTGTATTCTGCTACAAAAACATTGCCAATCAACTAATTTTTTTAGGGTGAATCTTTTTTTAAGCTACAATAGGGGTTGAATTATGAAGTTCGAATAGTTACAAAACAAAATTATCACATATTTTAAGCAAACAACGTTCTTAAATTAAAACACTGTAATAAAGTAATTTTTTTGAGGGTATTTTTTTCAATTGAGCCACAATAGGGGTTGATTTATGGAGGTTGAAAAGTTCCAAAATGAAATTAGCACATATTTTAAGCAACATAATTCTTAAATTGAATCCATGTGATAAATTAATCATTTCTTTAAGTTAAATATATTTTTTTTACATTAAGCTCTTACAAGGATTGATTTTTAAGGTTTGAAATATTTTAAACTTTTGTTCCAAAGCATAAAACAATCATTGCGCATCTGAACTGAACTGAATTTTACCCATCTTGAGCTTTAAAATGTTTTGACGATTATGGGTAGTTTTCACCCCTAAAAAAGAAACAGCGCCCATCGGAATAACATAGAATTTGAAGTAAAGGTCGAGAAGAGCCTAATTCCAGATTTTTATGCAAATCGATGCAAAACGAAAAAATTGCGAGGTTTCTCCATTTTTTTAGCTTCATTTGCTGGTATAATCCGAAATTGTGAGAAAACCTTGGAACTCTGCATCCCATAAATAAGCGTAGTAACTTTAGAAATAAAGTTCACTTTTATATTTCAATGTGTCAATCAGAATGGATTGAGGAAAAGCCTCATGGCCAAAAAAAATTTTCTGAGCGTCCAGGGCCGGTTTCACTCCAGCAATATTCCTCAACATCCGTAATACTCTGCCATCATCATAATCTGGGAAGTTTTCAGGATAGGGTGCGGAAAGAAACCACATTTCAAAATAATTTTTCCGGGCGTCCAGGACCGGTTTTACTCCAGCAATATTCCTCAACTTCCTTAATATGGACTCTGCCATCATCGTAATATAAGAAAGTTTTCAGGATAGGGTGCGGAAAGAAACCACATGTTCAAAATAATTTTTCCGGGTGTTCAGGGCCGGTCTCACTCCAGCAATATTCCTCACCTTCCTTAATATGGATTCTGCCATCATCATATTCTAGAAAAGTTTTCAAGGCAGGGTGCGGAAAAAAACCGCATGTTCAAAATATTTTTTTCGGTCGTCCAGGGCCGGTTTCACTCCAGCAGTATTCCACAACTTCTTTAATATGGACTCTGCCATCATCATAATCTAGAAAAGTTTTCAGGATAGGGTGTGGAAAAAAACCGCATGTTCAAAATAATTTTTCCGGGCGTCCAGGGCTGGTTTCTCTCCAGCAATATTCCTCAACTCCCTTAATATGGACTCTGCCATCATCATAAACTAGGAAAGTTTTCAGGATAGGGTGTGGAAAAATACCACATCTTCAAAATAATTTTTCCGGGCGTCCAGGGTTGGTTTCACTCCAGTAATATTCCTCAACTTCCTTAATATGGACTCTGTCATCATCATAATCTAGGAAAATATTCAGGATAGGGTGCGGAAAGAAACCACATGTTCAAAATAATTTTTCCGGGCGTCCAGGGCCGGTTTCAATCCAGCAACATTCCTCAACTTACTTATTATGGACTCTGCCATCATCAAAATCTAGGAAAGTTTCCAGGATAGGGTGCTGAAAAAAACGGAACATGAGGTTTTTTTCCACACCCTATCCTGAAGACTTTCCTAGATTATGATGATGGCAGAGTCCATAATAAGGAAGTTGAGGAATATTGTTGGAGGGAAACCGGCCCTGCACGCCCGAAAAAATTATTTTGAACATATGATTTCTTTCCGCACCCTACCCTAAAAACTTTCCTAGATTATGATGATGGCAGAGTCCATAATGAGGAAGTTGAGGAATATTGCTGGAGTGAAACCGGCAATGGACGCCCAGAAAAATAATTTTGAACTTGTGGTTTTTTTCCTCAATCCGTTCTGATTGACACACTGAAATATAAAACTGTTTACCATTATTCGTATGAAAAAAAAAAGAAATGCAGATATTGCTGAACCTTATTGCTCATTTAAGTAGGCTCCATAAATAAAGAAAAAATGTGCATCTAGCATCTCAACTTATATTTTCCGAATACTCCCTTCCGTGAAATGACCTCGCCAACACAACACACCTGCACTAGCAAAGCTGTAGCGTAAGTTTCCTGAAAAAAAACTGCGACATTGGCCGAACATATTCTCGTTATTCTCGTGTACGACCGAGTTCGCAATGATATCGCTGGGCTACTGCACTACACGAGGAATGAGCATCGATCTTTCATAAATGGCGCCGTCTGAGGACTTGCGGATATTTTGAAGTGCGAAACTCTCATTCTGAGGGTGATTAGATGGAAAAGCGTTCGTGTTCGGAGTACATTCATAGAATGGATTAAAGTTTCTTTAGGAATAATGTTATTCTCCGAGTAATTCACTTTCCATTTTAGACCAGTGCTGATGTATTTTTGAGATAAAAAAAAAATTAACACCATGAGACCTAATGGAAGAGTAGCAAAATATTGTTCGAATGACGGGAAACATAATTTGGCAAAATGGTGAAGGGTGGAACGGGGTGAACTTTCAGGGGTTGACAGTGGTATTTCACGGTTTTCCGCGAACGGTAACGAAAGTTGACCTCCTATCGAAAAAAGTTGAATGACAAAGTTGATGACAATAAAAAGATCTACATTTTTTGTTTCACATTTTTCACATAACCTCGAATTATACCGGGAAAATCGGAAAAACAGTTTTTTATTTTTTTCTCGCGCAAACATTAATTTTCATTCACGAAATTTGGTGAAAATATAACTTATTATGTTTCAAGTAAGTTTTTTGTAACGTAATACAAATCTTTCCTTTTTTTCGACAAATTCCGAAAAAACCGATTTCATTTTCAACTGAACAGTTTCATCGGTAAAATAAGTCTTTTTAAGCTGGTCAGCTGCCCTTTTTTTCGTTGAAGCGTCTACTTTTAGGTTATGTAATAAAAGAGTAGCAATACTATGGAAAATTTTTCCAGAAAATGCGAAAAAATTTGAAAATAAAAATAATGAAAAAATTTTAATTTTTGATCTAATCTCATATTTATTTATTAAAATTATAGATAGTAACAGTTGAACCTTTCGCGAATATTAATTTCATGTTACCTCATAAGGTAAGAAGAATGAACAAGGACATAAATAAGGATTTGATTATGATAGAATGGCGAAAGGAGGTGAAATTTATACAAAAAAAGTTAAGGAAAAAAGTTGTTGGTAATAAAAAGATCCACACTTTTAGATCATACATTTTTCCTTATAACCTCAAATTTTCCGGGAAAATCGGAAAAACCGTTTTAATTTAGTTTACATTTTTTTCTTGTGTAAAAATTGTATGTTTGTCGCAAAATTTAGTGGAAATCTATCTTTTTATGTTCTAAATTAGACGTTTTTTTTGCAATTTAAGTAAGTTTTTCCATACATTCATTTGTGTAATTGATGACTTGTTTATTTTGTGGAAATTCATGATCACTTTAATGAAATGAATGAACAACTCGAGCAGAACAACGTCCTTGTTACCGATCATCTTGAAGTTGCCAACACGTTCGCAGATGAATTTTGCAGAAATTTTAACACTAATAACTCACCAACATCAATTCGGCTCAATCCCACTACTAGAAACGCCTATTCGCTGGAAACAATCGATATCAATCAGGATACCGTACTCAACCTAATCGCCACCCTCAGAATCAATTCGTCTCCCGGACCAGATCGCCTTCATCCATTCATCCTTCGCAACTGTGCACATGAACTTATCGAAGTAATCACTACTCTATTGCGCAATAGTTTTTTGAACTGCGAAATTCCCGATTCCTGGTGCACAACCGTTGTTATCCCTATATTCAAAAAAGGGAATAAATTATTACCAGAAAACTATCGCCCCATCAACACAGCCTCCATACTCCGCAAAAACCCTTGAGAGGATTATATCCAAGGAAATACTGGAATTTGCCCTCATCCACGACATCATCCCCTCAAATCAGCATGGCTTTCTTCCAAATAGGTCAGTCACTTCCAATCTTCTTTTAGCCACTGATTATTGTTCTAAACTTCTCGATTCCTCCGATCCCGTTGATGCAGTCTATTTCGATTTTTGTCGTGCATTCGATTAAGTGCCTCATGATCTTTTGCTAACAAAACTGGGTCATTTTGGAATCAGGGGCAATCTATTACAATGGATTGAGTTATTCCTGAAACAATCTGTCTTTTCAGTTCGCGTAGGTGAGGAGTTGTCTACCAGTAAACAAGTGTCTAGCGGCGTCATCCAAGGGTCTGTGCTCGGTCCAACACTATTTCTACTCTACATCAGTGACCTAGCTCGCGAAATTTCATCTTTCGCACTGTTCTTTGCAGACGACTTGAAAATATTCAGCAATGACAGCGGCCAACTGCAGTCCGATATAAACAAAATCGATACGTGGAGTAGTAAGTGGAAATTACCCCTCAACGCTAACAAATGTGTACTTCTCCACATGGGATTCAATAACCCTGATGAAAGATATTTTGTCTTCAATACCGAATTGCCCGCGGTTGAAGTACACACAGATTTGGGAGTTACGATGACTAAAACCCTTATTACACTATGCCTTTTTCGTGCTTGTTTTTGTGTCTATTTTCACGCCTATTTGTTGGCTAAATTTCCCCAAGTGCCTGGCTCTATTACACCATGCCTTTTTTAATGATTTTTAAGGCAATTATTTCAGAACTGCCAACATGGTAAAATTGACATTTACCTCAACTGACTTTTGAGGTTAGATTCATTGTTTGTATATTTTTGAGAGTAGAAAATGATGTGGAGAAAAACAAATCGGAAAATAAAACAAATTTTGCTTATTACTATTATTATGGCCACTGTGACACTTCGAAGAAGAAGAGCACAAATGAAGAGACTTAGTAGGAGATGGTGGGTGAAGCCCTGGATGAACCAAGAATTAGGCAATCTAGGCCTTGCCAATGAATTTATTGCTGCTAATGATTTAAAGTCATTTACAAATTTTTTAAGAATGACTGAGGAAACATTCAACAAGCTACTTCATAAAATACAAATTCATATACAGAAAAAGAACACTGTACTTCGAGATAGAATTACACCAAAAACAAAACTAATCATTACTTTGCGATACTTGGCTACTGGTGAAAGCTTCATCTCACTACAGTATAATTTCAGAGTGTCACAAGCTGCAATATCAGGTTTCATTCCTTTGGTGTGTCAAGCTATTTATGATGAACTAAAAAAGGAATATTTACATGTAAGTATGTAGCAATAGGCAAATCAATGGTGGTTCCATAATTTCCGGAAACGGCACTGTAATATATGTAATCTTTGTCTATACCTTTCAGGTACCAAATACAAGTGCAGAATGGTTGGAAGTAGCAAGAAATTTTGAGGAAACCTGGAATATGCCGAACTGCCTTGGGGCATTAGATGGAAAACATATTCTTATAAAAGCACAGCGTGAAGAAGGGTCTGCATTCTTTAACTACAAAGGACAGAACAGCATTGTTCTATTAGCTCTAGTAGATGCAAACTATAAATTTTTATATTTTAATGTGGGTATAAATGGGCGAATATCAGATGGAGGAGTATACAGAGAATGTGAGCTCAGTAAAGCTATTGCAAAAAATGCTCTAAACTTTCCTGAAGACAGAAATCTCCCAATGAGAACCAAAAAGATACCATTTGTTATTGCAGCTGATGCAGCTTTTCCTTTGACAACCCATATTATCAAACCATATCCCTTCAGAAAAATGTCCAATGAACAGAGAATTTTTAATTGTCGATTAAGCAGAGCAAGACGTGTAGTGGAAAACGCCTTCGGCATCCTAGCCAACCGTTTTAGATGTTTGTTGAATGTAAGTGCTCTGCGTCCTGAAAAAGTGAAAATTGTAACAAAAGCATGTTGTGCTCTGCACAATTATCTTTCTTATGAAATGAAAACTCAGTATACTGGAACAGACCCTGCAGAAGATATAGATAAGCGATACACCTTTGTATACGGTTTGAGTGCCCAGGCAGGTAACAGACCAAAGACAGAAGCAATGCAAACCAGAGAAGAATATAAAGATTATTTTAACGGAGTAGGTAGTGTGCCATGGCAAGAAGATATGGTGTATAGATTGTAAATTGTAATAAAAAAACTACAAGGTGCTTATTTTCGAAATAAATTTTTTGTTGAAATCTTCAAGTTCATCAATCTTTTTTTAGTTGCATAATATATAATTTTTCATGGGCCTACCTTTTACCTTTTTATAGTTATAAAACTTTTTTTTGTATGCTTAATCAGTAACATGTTATGAGGATAATTTAAAAAATTTATTGAAATACATACAGGTATGTTCAATACACTAAATAATAATTGTTAAATAAAAATCAGTGTGTTTTTCTACAAATATGTTGATATAACCTGCATTAATTCATATGGAAACATTAATTCGACTGTTGTCTGAAGAACTTTTTTGCTGCAAATAATTCTGTCATAACATTTTCTTTAAAGTTATCCAAAATATCATCGTTTGTAATGTTGTTCATTTCTGATGTAGGTAATGTATTTTCCAAACAGACTATTTTCATTTTCCTTCGGTTCCACAACAGGCGGTGAGGCAGACCTATTAAGGTTATTTAGAGCGGTACTGCAGTCCCTCAATATCCATGCATATTCGTCATCTTCCAGCTTCCTCTTTTTCTTTTCTGTTTTTTTGCTTGGAGTTTGCAGTTTGTTGACATTGTTTTGATGTTGATGCTTCCTTTTCAAAACTTCTCTATTTACACTAGTAGCAGATTTGCTTGTAGATGCTGAAGGTGAACAGTATCCATCAAGCGAAAATTGAGACCACAGTTCTTCTACTGTAGCATCCACTAATAAAACACTACCGTCTGCATCTGAGTCTTGTGTGTTATCGTGCTCTTGCTCAAGGTTGGAGTCGCCTTCAGTTACTACTTCACAAGAATCTTCCAAAAATTGGAGGCTTTGGTAACACCACAGTTTTGGTTTGTATATATCATCAGGTGAAGCTCCCGATGATGCCGATTTTTTTATTTTATTAAGTTCTGACATGAATTGGCTTCTCAATGTATGAATTTTAGATTTTATAAGGGCTTCTGTGAATGGTTTATCTGGAAATAGTTCTTTCAAATCTTCACATATTTCCGTTAAAGCTTTGGCTTTCAGGTTTCTATTGTGGTAATTTCTTGATTTTGCATCATAAAGACAAGGATGGTTTTCATATAGTTCAATTAAACGAGTAGCGTTTTCTGTTGTCCAGAAGTGGTGTTTACTGCAATACAGAATACAAAATTAATTCCACACTTTACTCTTATAAATTTAGTAAACCTGGATTATTTGTTCAACTTTTTCCTTACCTGGTACTGGATTTTTTCTTTTCTTCTGCCATATTATTATGAAAATTGTGTGTATTTTCCTTAAATAATTTGTTGGTTATGTCAACTCAAACAGGAAGAGATTATTGTTGTGTTGGCGAACCTGATATTTCCACAAACGACCTTGAAAACGCCCGAATCAGGGGGAACAAATAGAACCTGTCCTATTTATTTTCATGCATGAAACAGTCAACAAAATAGTCTCGCGCGCATGCGTGTTTGTTTTAAATGTCAGCCTCTGCAAATCAGGCGGAAAAATAGGCACGAAAAAGGCATAGTGTAATAAGGGTTTAATAAACTGGAATGGTCTGTGCATGTGAATAACATTGTGAAAAAGGCTAACAGTGCACTATATCTAATAAACAAGTCATTCCAGAATCCCACACCACATCTTATGTGCACCCTTTATAAAACCTATATCCGCCCGTTGATTGAGTTCGCTGTGCCGGTGTGGTCTCCGTGGCTAATCCGAGACATCAAACTGATTGAAAGTGTCCAACGTCGAGCTTCCAAAAGTGCCATTCGCTTAAACAGTATGCCCTATAGTGTCCGCCTCCAACAGTTGAACCGTTGTATGGTATAATCCTCATACAACGGTTGAACATTCCCTCCCACTACTGGAGACGTATTCGTGGCGATATGATTGAACTGTTCAAAATAATCACCGGTCGGTATCAAGTGGACCTGTCTTCGCTGTACAAAACTCGTATGGATGATCGCCTTCGTGGACACCGATTCACACTCAAAAAGGAAGCATTTCGCAAATGCCTCAGACAATATACGCTCTTCAACAGGTCTTTTGAACTATGGAACAAACTACCTGCACATGTGATTGATTCTCCGTCAGTGAATGCATTCAAGAACGGTCTAGATTCATTTTATTCTACAAACCCTGGTATTGTTTCTGATAGATTTGTACTAATGTAAATTGTTACTTGATAATTATTACCTAGGTATAACCACTCACTGTATACCTCTTCAAAAAAGAGTTTACAAGCTATGCTTCTACTCTTGTTTTGCAATAAATAAATAAATAAATAAATAAATAAATAAAAAAACAACACTTTTGTCTAGTTTCCACCAGTTGTTTCATTTTTACAATCGGTTACGGGTTTTTTCCCATTATCAAGATACCTAATACATTAGGAATCTAAAAGCGTGGTTATATAGGGAGTTTGGAGGTCAGCTGGATGAAGATGTAATTAAGTGAATAGGATTTTTATTCGATTTATTAATTTCCATAGCTTTCAACAAATTCATTCCAAAATATTCAATCATTCCGAAATATATAACACCCCTATTCACTCAGTTATCCTGCTTACCTATATAACCACGTTTTTAGATTCCAAAAATGTATTAGTTATCATACCTGCTAATGGGATAAAACCCAAAACCGTCCGTAAAAATTAAATTACTAGTGGAAATTAGACAAAAATATTCCATTCAGTTCACTAAACCAATACATTCAAATTACGTTTATTGAGTAGAAAACTGTTTATTAACAAAATCGTATTATTATATCTATATATAGTATATGCATTAAAATTTAAGGAAAAATGAAAATAAGCTAAGGAAGTTGATCAATAATGCAATCAAAAATTTTATTTTTAAAACACAATCAAGTCGCTAGCTTTGGCCTTTTCGATGGCTGTTCATTATCGGATGTTTCATTATCTGATTTGACATCTTCAAGCTCTTCATCTTCTTCGTCGTCTTCACATTCAGTATTTTGTCTAGAATTTGTTGTTTTTTGTAAATTTCCACTAAATTTTGCGACAAACGTACAATTTTTACACAAGATAAAAGTTAAAACTAAATTAAAACGGGTTTTCCAATTTCTCCGGAAAATATGAGGTTGTAGACCTTTTTATTGCCATCAACTTCTTCTTACATTTTTTGTAGAAGGTTAATTTTCGCTGCAAATCGTGAGAAACCATTTTTACCCCTAAAAGTTCACCTCTTTTCGCCCTTCTATCTTAATCAAATCCTTATTTGTGTCCTTGTTCATTGTTTGTACTTATTAAGGTGATATGAAATTAATAATCTCGAAAGGTTTCAGCTGTTAATTTCAATAAAATAATGAAAAAAATTCGCGTTCTCTGGAAAATTTTTCCATAGTAATTTTATTACATAATCTAAAAGTAGACGCGTCAATGAAAAAATGGCGGATGGCGAACTTGAAAAAGCGAATTTTACAGGTGGAACTTTTCATTTGAAAATGAGGTCGTTATTTCGGATTTTTAAAAAAAAATCTGTAGTTCGGTACAAAAAAAAATACATCTTACTTGCAACATAATATGTTATATTTCCACCAAATTTCATGAAAAAATGTTTTATTTTGCGAGAGAAAAAAATAAAAAACTGAAAAATCGTGTTTCTGATTCTCCTGGAAAATTTGAGGTAATGTGGAAAAATATTTGAAGTAAAGGTTTTAGATCTTTTTATTATCAACAACTTTGCCTGGTAACATTTTTCGATAGGAGGTCAAAGTTCGTTGAAAATAATCGTGAAAAACCACTTTGAACCCCTAAAAGTTCACCCCGTTCCACCCTTCTCCATTTTATCGACTCCAAATTATTTTTCCCTTCATTCGAACAATATTTTGCTCCTCTTCCAGTAGGTCTTACGATGTCCATTTTTTTTTATCCCAAAAATTCATCAGCACTGGACCACAGTATTCCTCCTTCCTTAGCCAAATTCTGGATAGAATTTTCATTGCGCACTTCCAGGAGTTTCGAATCCTGGGTGTGCGCAAACGACGAATATAAGAAAGGATGCAATCCGTACATGGTTGACGCATTTCAGAAGTTTCGCCCATTCTACTGTAGTCAGCGTTGCCAACTCTAAGATTTCACGTAGATCTACGTACATCAGTCCTTTCATGCAAACCTACGAAATTCAGTACCAGAATCTACGTATTTTTTATCAATTTGTACAAATTTTGCAAAATAACATAACTCGTTAGGAGGAATGGGCATAATTTTCTTTTCTCTAGCGAAAAAAAATTAAAAGAAGTTCTGTTCCATTTCATACTAATGCACACACGCCACACCACACGTCGCGTCATTCATTTTATAAACAAATTGCTCATTCCATACAGTTAAAATGCACTCCAGAATTGATCTCAATGTGCTTCGAGTGCTCACTCATTTTAACAGTGTAAAGCCCCCACATATTGTTGAGATTTACATATTATAGAAAACTAAATATAATTCTTTTTACAGGATGTTGCCTTCATCAACCCAGCCAACGTCGTGTTCGTCTACATGCTCGTGCGAGACCTCGTCAGATCAGATATCGACTGCGAACAGGACCTACAAGCAGTCGTACTGACCTGCCTATACCTCTCCTACTCTTATATGGGTAACGAAATCTCGTACCCCCTCAAACCTTTCCTCGTAGAAGACTCCAAAGAAAAATTTTGGGACAGGTGCTTAGACATAGTTGATAGACTATCTTCGAGCATGTTGAGAATCAACGCGGAACCAGGGTACTTCACCGAAATATTCACCGAACTGAAAGGCTGTGGAATCGGCAACATTGTAGCCAACAACATGGCAACGATGGCGTGTCAGACTGTACCGGTAGTTTCCTGTAATTCTGGGTCCGCAACGCCTGCTTGACGTAAGGAAGCGACCGTAGTGAAATTAAGCCTGGCAGAGATGCCTACCGTACCTTGTGAAGTTTAATGACGTTTTGTATCTTCCGAATAGTAAGTAACTCGATTTAGCGGGAGTTTCCGAGTTTATTTGGCAAATTTGTCATGTTTCATGTGCCAAAAATATAGTGATAGGGAATAGAATAATTTCTTGGGAGTGTAGGGGATGGGAGAATAGTCAGGGCCGTAACATGACAAATTTGTTGAGATATCGTTCCGTCAAATTGTTAGAGACGTGATGTTTCGTTCGTTGCGTGGTAAATGAACAGAGTACCCAATATGATTGAAATTCATGAGCGATATATTCTACCACAATCTATGTAGATCAATGTAATTCTGTAATTTAGTTTAGAGTTACTTTACGATAAACAGATGATTACGTATCGAAAGTATCTGGTCAGCAACAAATGATTACGTATCCAACGTATCTGGTCAGGAAGATAGAGGTTACTTAATTTTTTTTTCAATTAAATACTTTCAAAAAGTATTTAATGCTTGGACTGCATCATATTTTTATACGATGAAAATATTGCAAATCAGTAATTTAGTTCAATAAAATAATTATTTAAATTACTTTTTTATAGCATACGTTTTTGAAACGTTCGGATGAGTTGGTTGAAACCCTTTCGGCATGTTTCACAGATCGCATAAGGTAGTGTGGGAGTCCGAATTGAATCCCGTCAGATATACCCACTAAACACTCCAACTCGTGTGTGGTACGATGACACACAGGCCTAGAGGCCCATTGTATCTTTTACCGTACCACTTTCTTGGGCCATCAAAAAAAAGTCTGCAGGCGAAGGGTTTGAACCCACGACCGGCAGCCAGAGTGATTGACAAGATCGGAGCTTTTACATACAGATTCCTCACCGCATAGAAATTGTTTTTAAAATTTGTGATAATGAATTTTCAATAAAACGTGAATCGTAGGGCGTATTTTCACAATTACAAACTTTCAGAACAATATGTTAGGGGTTAGGAATCCACATAGGGTTATAAATCTGTTCAGGACAAGAAGAAATTATTTCATTCTAAGTCCATTTTAAAAAACGCAGTATTTTAAAAAATCTATTCAAATGATTATTTCCTGCTTTCAAGTCTTGTGTTAGTTGCCTAACTGGGAAGTTGGTTTAAAACCAATTGTATAACCTGCACCGAAGACAAAAAGTATTATTATCATCAAGTTATTGAGTCGTTATGCAATAATATTGCATTGTCTTCCAGTTCTGAGCTATATTTGAAGTTGGTTTAAAAATTTGAACAGATAAGTATCATTAATATTATTACTATAATTATGTTATTAACGTAGTATGTAATAAAACAAACAAACAAACAAACAAACAAACAAACAAACAAACAAACAAACAAACAAACAAACAAACAAACAAACAAACAAACAAACAAATAGTAGTAGTATAGTATATATTTTGGTGCTAATACAAAAGTTTACACAAGTCAAATACAAGTTAAATAGGACATAAGTTATTTAGCTAAAACTAAACATACAGTCATGTATAAATAAAATTTTGATATAAAATAATTTCCTCAAAACACAGTACGGGTCATAGGAGTCAGTAGTAACACTATACAGGTTCGGTGATGCTACAAGTCTTGGAAATTGTTATTAAAATATTCTTCTATACAATAAAATGCTTTTTTTATAAGATACTCCTAAATTTTATTTTTAAATATATTCAATGGAAGATCTTTTATATTTTGAGGAAGTAGATTAAACATTTTTGGAGCATAGTAATTCACGCTAGTTCTGGTTCTGGTGACTCTGTGGCCGTCGAGATATAGATTTGCATTATTGCGAGTACTATGACTATGAATTTTTTTATGGGTAGTGTATTCCTCAATATGGTTTTTCACATGCAGCAAGCATTGTAATGTGTATAATGATGGTAGAGTAAGTATTCTATTATTTATGAAGCTGCTTCTACAGTCCTGTCTATAGGGAAGATTATCAACAATTCTAACTGCCCTCCTTTGCATGCGAAATACATTTAAAGCACTGGGTGCATGGCCCCATACCAATATTGAATAGGATATTTGTGATTGTATTATTACATGAAACGCGGTTTTTAATACATGTTTAGAGACGGATTTTTGCAAACAACAAACAAACAAACAAACACATTAACGTACAAACAAAAACGGCGAGGTCTTGTTAGGGCTAAGGTTTCTTACGCTGCACAATGGGGCCAAAATAAGCTATTGACTACAGATAAAATGTATTAAAGAATTCCAAAATTTCACTGATGAGTTGGGGTGGTTTACCAAGCGGTGGAAAACAAAAATACCAAGTAAAATTCTAAAAGTTTAAATTTGTATATACTGCCAAAATAGGCAAAAGGCAGTAAGTGACAATTTTTGAAAAATTACTTTTTTCCTGTATACGAAAGAACAGTATGTGACACACCTTGTTAACTAAACCCTCGAAAATTCTACGTGGAGACGAGTAATTCAAGATGGCAAACAGCAATAAGTAAAGCCATTCAATTTAAAAAATATTGATTTATATTCTTTCAATGTTTCATCACTTACTGCCTTTTGCCATTTTTGGGCAGTATAATTCAACCTCCAATAAAAAAACTGTTTAAAAATACGGAAAAAGGTTATTTATGAGAGGAGTGAATGAAAAAATTGGTAAAATTATAAATGTTATGGTTTGTGTAGAGTCACCTCCGAATTCACGGAGAAATAATTTTAAATGTTTTTTGATGGGAAATGGATAAAACTATATAAATTCAAAATGAAGCATACGAATTAACGGGCGAAAAGTTTCAGAGAACACATTCTCACAGGATGAGAAAAATAGTCATCTAACATTATTATTTACCTATTGAGAATAAATAATATAATAATATAGAGACACATGAAAATAGTACTCATAAACAAAATATTTGTTTTGCCAAATATATTTTTTGGGAACTCTAATAGCTACAATTTATAGCTGTCATAAGAATTAGAATATAATAATTTTTGGACTTAATCATCATCATCTCTTCATAATGGGTCTTCAATTTTTTCATGTTCAGAACTTCTCAAAAAGTCGGATATTTTTCGTTTCATAATTATACTGACAGCACTCGTTCCAGAAACCAAGAAAAATAATAATTTAATGTGATATAATAATATTCATTCAAATAATGAAAAACTGTTATATTATATTAAATATAACAAATAATAATAATAATAAAGTTTATTCATAATAGATTACAATTTTTTTATAATACAATATATAAGGTATGAATAAACTAGAAAATTTCCTCACGAAGTGGAACTTGTAGGTGAAAAATATACATATATTATATATAAATATAAAAACATTAAATAAACAATTTCTTCAAATAAAATTATTGAAATAAAATTATTGAATTGAAAGATTCATTCATTTATCATGTTGTGAAAAAAATTACGACCTTTTTTGAATATCCAATCCTTCACTTTAATTTTGTATGAATAAAAAGATTTTGTTTTTATAATCTCTTTTGGAACTATATCGAAAACTTTTCCTATAATATTTGTATAATTTCTAGTGGATTTATTTTTATTGAGTTTATTTTTTATAGTTATATCATTTTTATATCTAGTGTTATATGAATGATTACTAAAATTGATGCTGCAATTTTTGTTTTTGAAGATATAAATCAACATTCTATATACAAATAAATGAACAATATAAATTTTTTTACTTATTTTATAAAGAACATCAGAAGAAAACATAAAATTTCGATTATAAATTATTTTTAAAATGTGTCTTTGTATCACTTCCAAATTATACATTAAATTTTGTTTTACTCCACCCCATCCAAGAATAACATAGGTCAATTG
This sequence comes from Chrysolina oricalcia, assembly GCA_944452925.2. Classification (NCBI taxonomy): domain Eukaryota; kingdom Metazoa; phylum Arthropoda; class Insecta; order Coleoptera; family Chrysomelidae; genus Chrysolina; species Chrysolina oricalcia. The sequence goes on from OX101811.2 coordinate 69,112,500, forward strand.
AGACTATCAATGAAAAGTATAACATCTCAAGATGTTTCATTGCAAGAATTTTTTTTAAAAACTTGAATTTGAGAAGAAGACATCTCAATTTTTTCACAAGGAAGGAAATTTAAAAACTAATGTTGAACTGTTAATGTGTTCATGTTCTTATCTTTTGAGAAAATATCGCTCGTGGATTGGTTTGATACACTCCAGAATTATATGAAGTGAAACATTTATTAAGTGTTGAAAAAAATAATGATGATGAAGTCAATAAAACTGATATTTATGTCGATTGATTCTTATGCGAGAAGACACCACCACATAAATTCAACATCATTATTATTTGCATTCGAAAATTTGTATAGATCTGCGTAAAATTACTTGTAAATGAATTTTATTATAAGCGATATTTATATAGTTTAGTATTTTAGGGGTTTTGTAAAATGTTATGTATGATTACTAGGTATGTTTTGTTAGCGAAGAAAATTCAGACTGTTGAATGATCATATGAGTTTGTATTATAAAAAATATGTTTCTAGGCTAGTTTCTGTTGTTTACAATTTCCATGGTAACTTCTGCAGTGTTCGTTTTCATTTCCACACTTGTATCACGTTTTCGCGAATCACCGTTAAATTTAGAATTAATTCAAAGCGAACACGTAAGTCTCATTTATATGATAATTGAAAACTGTAGATATTAAAATTTAAGTAGATATAAAAAATTTACCGGTCGGGGTTTGTGCAATATTTGAAAAATATTTTGGTAAATACATTTTACCGCTAGGAAATAAGTTGGAAAAATTGAAATTCGCCTGGTCTCGTCAGATATATGGGACTAATGAAGCTCGATAAATTTAAGTTGGGCAATTAAGAAGTAGTTATGAAACATGTGAGGGAAAAACATAATATTTTACCGTAAGTAAATGAAAATGCATTCAAAATGATTTTTGGTCTGGATTATTGAAGAAGCAGATATTTTATTCAAAAATTCTTAATTTATTTTTCATTCATTATACAATGGGGACTTTTCTACAGTGCAGCTTTTTTCAGTTGCCCCCCCCCTATTAACTTTTGAACGCTTTGACATATAGTTTATCCTATTTCAGTTGAATGAGCTGTAAAACCAGATTAACACGTCAATGACTTTGCCTCTTTGAACGTACTTGCCAACCATAGGCGGAGATATTTTCTCTTACTTGGGTATAACTCTGCGTATTGCTTGCTGTATATGAATTTGCGAATATAACGTGTCTTGTTCTTATAATGAATAGCATTGAAGGATTGCGCGTGTATGGGTACGGGATGTTTCTCGTAACTTGACACACCGAAAACTAGCCGTTCAAAAAAATAGAATAAGAAAACATCAGGAAACATTGATAATTTATTTGCTGGTACGGCTATCTTATATACACATCAAAGTCGTGGCAAGACTCAATCATCATAATCCTTCGAATCAGACGAATCACCCAAGTTTATGATTACTGGTTGGATGGATGGCAAAAGGAAATATTAACGTTCTTTTGAAACACATGTAAAATGCATTCTGTCCAAAGATCTTTATATTCCTCTCCTAAGATTCTCCTAACATTTTCTACTACTTCTCCGCTTAGATTTGGACATTGATTGGATCTTCTCAATTTGTTTTTTAAATGCCCAAACCAATTCAATGGGGTTGAAAACACAATGATACGGGAGGTAACCTCAGAAGCGTATGACCAGAATGGTTACAAATAATATATTCTTTTTAAAAATTTTCATTTTTAATTATAGGTAGTGATACCTCCTTCGTTGCTTTTTGGGGAATTTTCAATTTTTTATAAGCCATAAATTCCAAAATGACTCTTTTTTTTGTTGCTTTCGTCGGTATTTTTATCTTTCGATGCGAGTGGTATTACTCATTATCCATTACAACAACAGAAGTTGGTGGTATATTTGGTAATAATTGTTCACTGAACCATTTTTTGAATAAAGTTGCAGTCATATCCTCAAGATAATCTGCTGAACATTTTTATATTTGTTTTGCTGACAACAGCAACGCGTTCGGTACAAAACCATCTTCACTATCCGCGTGTACAATAATTAAACGTTTTCCTCTGGAACATGGTGCTTGGAGACAACAGTTTTGGGAGCTATCTACCCATCCATACCGAATCACATCATGACTATCGAACCAAGTCTCGTCAAGATATACTATATGTCTCTTCGATTCCCGATGTACTTTTATTTGTCGTAAGTAATCTTGCATTAGCAGAACGAGCCAGGGTGATTCTATTATTGCCATTTGCTGATTTCGTTTTTTGTGTTTGAAACCACAGTCTATAAGAATTTGGCGTAGTGTTTCCTGCGACTTATATGTATACTTAGGATAATCAGATAATTTGTTTTTGATTGATTTCAAGGTAGGTACTTCGCTTCGTTTATAGAAATCATAAACTTGCCTTTGAAGAAAATCTTTTGTGGCCTCATCAACTTTGTTTAATTTCTGATCTTCTCGTTTTCTTTTACGATAATGATCTACAACATCCCCTTGTTTAACCACTCTGTAAATAGTTGAATGCTCCAAACTGGTGAGATGAGATATCCTTCCGAAAATTTCATTGTCACATTTGTCGTTCATTTCGTTTTTAAGATTTTTATATATAATTAGAACAAGTCTTTGGGTCTGAACATGAAGATCTTTGTTTTAAAATTTACATTGTTCATCCGGTTGTGAATCTTGTTCCTCACATTCTTCGAATTGTTCATCAGGTTGTGAGTCTTGTTCCTCACATTCTTCGAATTGTTCATCTGGTTGTGAGTCTTGTTCCTCACGTTCTTGGAATGGTCGCCAAAATGCTATGTTGCAACATTAAATACACAAACGTTTATACTAAAACTTTAATGTTGATTTTCACACTTTTAGTTTAAAAAACCGCGATATATGTTTTGCAAATACAATGGATTCTTCAAGCAGAAGTATACTGAGTTATACTATTGTCCTTCTTTTATATTCCCAAAATGTTAATTAACAGTTTTATACCTGTTTTGGATAACTTTATGATAACAAATAGTATTTGTCAATAATCAATTTCATTTATACCTAGTCTAACGGCAAAACAAATTAAGTACGCTACTGTTCTTCTTTTCATAAATATCACCAGGCTGCCGGACAGCAATAACAATATTAAGATGTGATTTACGATAATTTATGCAACAGGCGGTCAGCGAATTACTGATTGCTTTCCACGCTTCGAACGGATCCACGTAAAATATACTCAATCTGGTCTACTGTTATCTTCATATAGGGAATAATATTTATTTATTTTTCATCCTTCATTCGATTTCATCCTTCATTCGATATTACACCATGTGCTATTTTGAATTAACCCTATATATTGAGCTGAATGAAGTCATATTCAACTGAGATTGGATAAACTATACAAACACTATTTTGAAAGGTATCAGCCACACTATTTTTGAATTGAAAAACATTGTGAGTTATTGATGGAGGGGGCGGGTAGGCACATCAATTTAACAATTGGAAATGGCATGGGGGTCAAGTGACAGATCGATGAAAAGAGAATTCAATTAGTTTTTTCGAATTTCGTTAATGTTTTTTTCACTATAAGCGGATCTGAATGGTACCCTTATCTCCATAACTTTTGAACGGTTTGTTGTGGAACAATACTTTGTGAGAGTAGAAACATTGCAATTACTCGACAGATGGCGCTGGAGTCACATCAATTTGAAAATTTCTACAGGCAAAGAGATCTAAATTGTGAAAATACGAACTAACGAAAAAAAAAATTATTGAAAAGATGATTGAATTCTATTAAACGATGCGCAATTTTACTCCATCTAATGCCATTGGAAATTTTTAAATTGACGCGGTCCCCAACCCCTTATATCGGGCAACCACAATGTCTTTAATTTAATAAAGTAGTATTGGTGAAATCATTCAATACGTTTTAGGTCCATGTTTTTGGTAGAACCGCTTGAAATTTAACATAGAAAGATGCACTTTATACTTTTTTTTTTGTTGAACATACCTTCACTCCGAAGAAAGGTTATCCATTAATTTTGAGGTTCTTGAAGGACCATGGAACTTTTTAATCAGGATAATTTTCTTTCCGCTGGTTCAGAATGATCATAATTTCATTTAATGAATGTTCGTGTTCAGAAAAATTGCTTTACAAAGAATTGGTAAGCTCACGAAAAACCTTTTTATGTTATAGGGATCTAATGAATCTAAAAATTTTCGAAGGAAAAATACGTTTTTGAAGAGAGGGATGATGTTGATATGAATTATTTTGGAAAAATTAAACGGAACATTCAGTCACTGCAGAAATGTAACAGGTAGTGTTTAAAATAATATGATCTTTCAGTTGTAGAATTATCTCATTAAAAGATACCTATTTCGAATATTAGACACCCTGTATTATGCCGATATTTCAGTTGATGACGCACTTTCAGAAAATATAAAAAATTATTTTTGACAATGCTGAAATTTTTTTGTTTGGATAAATACAGTGTTTCCGTTAAATTCCGCAAATCCGCAATCATATGGGATTTATGTTAATTATTCAGTAATTGTAAATTCAGAGTTCTTGAACAGTTTTTGCTTCGAAAATAATCCAAAATGACATTTACGATTTTTGCCTATCGATTGGCTACACCTGTCTAGTTTAACATTTTTTTCTCAAAAAAATTACCAATTGTTAGGTTATTCCTCAATATTTCGAAAAACATTATATGAAAAAGTTGTTTATTTTTCAGTTGCCTAGTCATCTACCAAACCTAAACCGATTTGGAAAACTTTGATTTTTTCGCGGTTCTTAACAATTTTGTGAATGACTCAAATTTGGTCAAATCTAAAAATACCAGTTGAGTTGTAATACAGTCATCTGCTGGAAGAGTTTCTTCTATTCAAATAGGTTTCTAACTGGATATTTACAAAAATAAATAAAAACAATGTAGAACTTATGACATATTTGATGCCAAGTTCTCAATTTTAGAATACATTTCAAAATCAGTAGACCTAAATTTCTTGCTGATTCACGCTTGTATTGTGCTAAAAATTACTCAAACAATTTTTGATACGGAATATTGAATAAAGCCACTTTGCATCAAAGTATGACAAACATTTTTTGGCTTATTTGAAGTTTTTGAAAACGTCCACTTTAAAACAGAAAATCTCCCTCCAGAAAAGGAGTGTATTACATCCCATCGGATCTTTTCAGATTTTACCAAATTTGAATTAGCCGAAAAATATTAAGAAATGGCGACAAGTAGTGTCGCAAATTGGTTTAAGTTCAATTTTGGTATGCCGGTAGGAAACCGATAAATAAAAAATCAAACTTTACAGGTGTAGCCGATCGATTTCAAAGAACAAACTGTTCATGAACTGAAAACAAATCCCATCTGATGTGGATTTTAACGGTAGATATATCATAATTGGATTTTTATAGATAATTGATTTTTTTTAATTCCATGAACCAATCAATGTTTTGAAAGAAAATTCAATTCTATTTTCAACGATCCAAATTTTTTCGGATTCCGTTGATATTTTTTTCACCATATTCATTCAAAATATCGAGTTTATAAGTGCGTTTCTGAATGGTACCCTTTTCCCGATAAATTTGAATGGTTTGATGTGGAGCAATGGGACAAAAATATTTTGGATGTTGTTACCGATACTATTTTTCGAGAAGAGAAACATTGCAATTACTAGACAGATGGCGCTGGGGATTCATCACCTAGAAAATTTCAAAAATGCAAATAGATCCAAATTGTGAAAATATGTATCGACAAAAATTGAAAATAATTAATTCGTTGAAAAGCAAAATTGAATTTTCTTTTCAACGGTGTGTAACTTGACCCCCATCCTACTTGAGTTTTTTCAATTGATGTACCTCCTCGCGCCCCCTATCAGGCAATTACAATGTCTTTCATTTTAAAAAGTTGTATCGTTGATTATATTTGAAATAATTTTCATTTTATGCTTTTACGTCAAACCGTTCGAAAGTTAACAGGGAGGAGGTGCTGAAAAATACCGCACTGTATGTTATACAATGACAATGAAATCATAATACTCGACCTCAAAAACCCTCACCTACCAATTTTCAATAGAATCTCGTCCGCCATCTTGATATTATGAATTTCATCATGATTATCACAATCTATGTCCCCAAAAATCCTCACGTAGCAATTTTGAATAGAATCTAAAGTCGTCCGCCATCTTGTAGCCGCCATACTGAATCGATGAATTTTGATGAAAACTCCGAAAACCCCCATATACCAATGTTGTATCGAATTGGACAATGATTACAAAACTCGTCCGCCATGTTGGAGTCGCCATTTTAAATTTATGAAATTTTACAAAATTTCGTAACGTCTCGCCACGAAAACATCCACCATTTCAGAATCGGATCGGACAATGACAAAAAACTCGTTGGTCATTTTAGAGCTGCCATATTGAATTTATGAAATTTGAAAGAAAATTCATAATTTCCGATATCGGAAACCCCTACATACCAATTTGGAATCGAATTGTACAATGATCACAAAACTCGTCCGCCATCTTGGAGCCGCTATATTGAATTTACGTAATTGGACAAAACATTCATAATCTACGACCCCAAAATTCTCCAAATACCAATTTTGAATCGAATTAGACCATAATAATTACAAAACTAATCCGTCATATTCAAACCGCCATCTCTCTAACAAACAAAATATTTATAATACATTGTCACAGGAATTATGAATGCCTGCCAAATTTCAAATTATTCGGACAACCAGACGTGGGTCAAGATTTGACACACAGATACTAACTAACATGGCAAGTTAAATGAATTCTTGTAAAAAGAGGATTAGTACCTATTTTGGGTTTGAATCAAGTCAGCGGACACGTTAAAATAATATATATATATATATATATATATATATATATATATATATATATATATATATATATATATATATATATATATATATTATAGTACAGAGGAAATAACAGGATTGTACTACAGAAAAAGCAAAGAGAAATGAAAACCCTTAAATATTACTCATACAGAAAATATGCATCAGTTTTTTTTGGTTTCTCTTGGTTTTTAGGTTGAAATAAGCACAAAAAGTTTTATTGTTTTTTTCAAAAGTTATTGAATTTCATTATTTTAATCATCTCAGATAAATTTCTTTTGAACAGAGAAGAGTCATAGATATCCGCTGCCCAACCAATTTTTCATGTCAGGGAAATGAAAAATAATAGATTAACATAAATAAACTCCACTTCATTGGTTGAGCATTGTATATCAGTCATGGAGAATACAAAGGAATACAAAATCTGTCTAAGTTTTCTAGTAGAAAACAGACAATCTTTCTCTATATTGATGAACTCATATCCCAAAACCAATTCGAAATTTTCTGAATTGAAATTTCCTTCGTAGGTATTAAATGAAACTTGATCATTATGAACACGAATGAATTGAAACAGTTGTTAGGTGGATTTGTAATGAATTATTGACCAATAGAATTTGTACTTATTGTTAGTAATACCTAATATCATTTGATGTTCTAAGATTAGTGACATGTAATGTTTTTTTGAAGTTAAATTGTTCTAAAATGTAGTTGTTCAATACTTTATAAAATTATGAATTTGAAGTGACTGATGTTGGCTCTCTGATTATCGTTGCTATTGGAGTTGTCGTTCATTATTAACAGTATAAATAGTTTTTGTATAATTTCATGTTAAGAGTTTTGTTTTTGAATGAGATTTGGTATGTTGTAAGTGATACTTGTCAAGTGATTTTCAATTGAATACCGTTGGATAATAAACATAGGATATACAACATAGTTTCATTCAATAATAAGTAGGTAGGTAAGTAATTCACTGACCACATTACATACAATTAGCAGGAAGGCGCCGGCACTGGATAGAAACTGACAACGTCCAGGAAAACTTTTTTTCAATTGTTAAATATGTGGAACATAAACTTAACGTTATATAAATGATAATGATGGTCAACATCATCAATTGGTATCCATTAAACGTATTTTCTGAGGCGATATGTCCCAATTTTCAGCGTTGTACACTCAGAAAATTTCCTATGTATTATTAACAGAGGTACTTTTATGAACAGTTTAAAGTATAATATCTATTAACATAACAAAAATAAAATTCACACTATGAAAAATATTGTGCGTACAACAAATCCTTTTTTGTAGTCGTTAAATCTTATATTGTTTTCGGAACCACAAAACCTCTATTGTGAGTATAAGAATATATTATATACATCGCATTTTTTTATTATCCTGACAGTAAATTACAGTCAAACATCAATAATAATTCCATAAATGGAACAAAATAATCACTCTGCATCTAATGGTAACAATTTATATAGACTATACGGTAGCCGGTTGACCCAACAGTATACATTATTATGTATAAAAATATGCCGTCACCAGAACAGTCTTTCATTATTTCAAACAAAAAATCGACATCGACAATTTGAATGTTGCATTGACAAAATTATTCTGTGAATTTTAACCAAGGAATATTAAATTTACAATGTGATTGTCTGCCATCTAACAAGAGCAATTGAAATGAAATAATAAAAGCACTGCAAGCGGAAACAACCGAGTTGCACCGATAATAGACCGATTGTAACTTTTGTGGTTCATATAAGTCATTTCACTTTTCAAAGAATTCGTTTCTTCGTAATTCGTGAGTTTAGAATTTGCAGTGTCCTTGTTCACCAAGTTATTATGGTGGTGTTGGGAAGAAATCCATACAATACAAACGAAAAATGGAAATATTGTTCGGGCTCAGTGGAATACGGGAAGTTGATAAAAGTATAGTGCATTGCGTTCGTTTAAAAAGTTTTTTGTTTATAGTTTTATTTATAAAACACCTGTATTATTACGTTATTATTATTATTATTACGTATCAGTACTATGTACTGTGTTTCTTTCAAAAGGCAGAATCGATTATAAGTCAGTCGTCACTTTTTTTAGACGTGGTTGTTTTCTTTCAGGTGGGAATTTATGAACACTTAAAAAAAAATATTTTTCTGTTCATGCAATAAAATAATTGTCAAGAAATAATATCTATCAGTTGTTTATTTGACAGTAACCCTCTGTTATCAATACAACAATTACTTTTTATGAAAAGCACTGATTGTTGATTCAACAGTGTGATGTATATACACTTAACAGTATTTCTTCAATAACCTCATGAAACTTCACAAGCATTTTATTACAATAACAGTTTTTCTGTACTATTTAAAGAAATCGACCGTTTTCATTCATTCTATTATCACAATAAAAAAGTTATTGTATCTATAGGATATAATATACAAGTGACCAACTAATAGTATAACAACTGTTATATTAACAGAATTTAAGGTCTACCAAATAGAGATCTTACCACTGTTAACTCAACCTACTTTTTTTGTCGGATTTACTAAGAAAATTTTCTGAGTGTATCGTCGTCATACTTCAATGATCATATTTTCATTAACAAAATCACGTATTATGTCAAGTATCTGATTCAAAACTTATGTTTTCAATACGACGGTCTCTTCTGAGGCGATGACTTTCAACGTTATACCAACGTTATATTTCATTGACCCCATTTTTTTATTATCAAAAAGACGTAATATGAACAATGTCCAGAGAACTTATCATAATACAGGGTCTTTCACGACGAGCGTTCGTTAGGCATATATGGAGAACGATTCAAAATAAAAACTTGAATTTTCGTGGTAGTGGGTTTTACAAAATGGCCTTTTCAACTAAAATATTTTCAACTTCCGGTCTTTTTCCGTTATATCGGAAGTTGAGGGCAACTTCCTTATTTCAAATGGAACACCCTGTATTTTAATACATTTTTTAATTTCTCAGCACATTTTAGGCCCACTTTGTATAACAATGCCTATCTATACCCAAATTTGTTAGTTTTCGAGATATTGATTTTTTTTCTGAAAAATTTGACAGTTACAGCACCACTCCGAAAAAATCATAACTCATAGACAGTAATTTCACAGAATCACACCTCAAGCATCAAGTCATGAACAGGTCCATCGAATTTTCGAAAATAATTTACAGGGTGTTCGAAATTTCCACCTAAAACATAACATCGAGAAAACTGATGAAACACGATTTTTTCGAATGGAAACCATACACTATTCTATAATTTTTGGATACTACGACAAAAAAAATATCAAATTCATGAAGAATGTCCCATACCTAAAATACACCCCTGGCAAGATATATCCGATTTTGGGAAATATTTGAAATGTAAATCATTCGAAGCAATACCAAACCAAGCAAGCTTTGAAAACAAATGAAGTTACAACAAATATGTCAAAATTTGTTGCGATATAACTGACGTGTATTTCGTAGTTTTCTATTTGTGTGCAAAATGTCTCGTTTGGGGTATTGTAATGAAGATTTCCTGAATTTAATAATCATTTATGGCGAATGCAATAAGATAATGGACAGAACTTGTCGTGTTTTTGCAGAAAGATTTCTAAATCTACACAGACCCAATAAAAATATTCTGAGAAGACTTCTAAGAAACTGCCGTTATTTCGGTTCCTTTTCGTCTATCATCAACAAAAAAAACACTCGTAAACAATGAGGATATCGAAATTGTAGTTTTGGCTTACTTCACAGCCTATCCAGAAAATTCGTTGAAAGACGCAGAAAAGTCACTTAGAATTTCATGTTCGTCAATAAACCGGATTTTAATCAAACATAAGTGGCATCCCTTTAAATATCACCAGGTTCAAAATCTGAAACCTCACGACTTACCTGGTTTCTTATCAAGATACAGGAGGACCCTGAGTTCATGAAGAACATTTTATGGACAGATGAGGCCAAATTTGCCGATAATGGTTTGTACAACCGCCATAATAGTAATTTTTGGGCAGCAGAAAATCCAAAACTCGTTCGCCAGCGCAACTTCCAGGATTCATGGAGTTTTAATGTTTTTTTGCGCTATAAAGGAAGACCGAATTTTATGTTATATCTGTATGATGAGAATTTGGATAGCGATAGATATATCGTATATAATTAGGAATGTGGTTGGTGAATCCATAAGGCATGTTTCTGAACAATACTGTTCCAAATTATGGTATCAGATGGATGGAGCCCCTGCACATAGTACTGCTACCGTTGCTGGGTTGTATGGGATGTTCGAAGATCAGTGGCTTTGCTACAATGGACCATTTAAATATCCTCCTCGCTCTCCAGACCTGACACCACTGGACTTCTTCATCTGGGGATATATCAAAGAAAATGTTTATGCGGAATCTGTGAGTGATAAAGAAAACATGAAACGAAGGGTTCTGAGGGCTTTCAATAATTTGATTCCTGACTCCATACAGAAAGCTACAAATAGTGGTATGCAAAAAAGAATATATTCTTGTTTAGAACAAAACGGCAATGTCTTTGAAAATCTGTTGAAATGAACCACAGTATTATGTAGAATTAAAGTAAAATCTAACCTTCAAAAATATAAACAAAATAAAATTACTGTGTTCGATATCAATAAACAAAGATATAATTCATCTCTCCGATAGTATTTTATTTCAATCCATCCATTTTCATGTTGAGTTACCTTTTACCAACGACAGAGTTAATATTAGTTCATTTGTTTTCAAAGATTTCTTGGTGTGGTATTGCTTCGAATGATTTACATTTCAAATATTTTCCAAATTCGGATATATCTTGCCAGGGGTGTATTTTAGGTGTAGGACATTCTTCATGAATTTGATATCTTTTTTTTCGTAGTATCCAAAAACAATGTGTATGGTTTCCGTTTGAAAAAATCGTGTTTCATCAGTTTCCTCGATGTTATGCTTTAGGTGAAAATTTCGTCCACCCTGTAAATTATTTTCGATGGACCTGTTCATGACTTGATGCTTAAGGTGTGATTCCGTGAAATTTCACATTTTCAACTGTTACTGTCTATGAGTTATGATTTTTTCGTAGTGGTGCTGTAACAGTAAAATTTTTCAGAAAAAAATCAATATCTCGAAAACTAACAAATTTGGGTACAGGCATTGTTATACAAAGTGGGCCTAAAATATGATGAGAAATTAAAAAATGTTTTAAAATACAGAGTGTTCTATTTGAAATAAGGAAGTTGCCCTCAACTTCCGGTATAACGGAAAAAGACCGGAAGTTGAAAATATTTTTGTTGAGAAGGCCATTTTGTTAAACCAACTACCACAAAATATCAACTTTTTATTTTGAATCGTTCTCCATATATTCCTAACGAACGCTCGTCTTGAAAGACCTTATATACCGGGTGGCTACGGAAGTATTGCCTACGGAATATCTCAGTTATTGTATGAAGTAGGTTTGTGAAATTTGGAGAGTCGATATAATGACATAAGAGCTAGAATTTGAGCATATTGACATGTCGAAGTTAACTTCCGGTCTGACCGGAAGTAACATCAACTTTCTTATTTTAAATGGAAACCCTATTTTTTTTCTTTTCGCTTTATTCAGCATTCAATTCCCTTTCTAATGACATATCACAAGTTGGTATCTAACCAGAAACTAGATCAGAAAAAAAATATTATTGAAATTCACCGAGTAGGCCGTGGAAACAAAATGAAAGCCAAAAATTGAAAAGTTGGCTATGGAAACCATACGTCACTTGATAACAGTTGCTACTACTGTGATGTTTTATTTTCATTCGTCGGCGTTATAAAAAGCCGCCAAAAAAAAATATTGGAAAAATTGGGAAAAAAACAATACTCTGTAGGCCCATAAGTTAAATAGGAACATACAACTTTTTCTTGCCTGTACTATTCAGCATAACCATTCCTTTATAATGATATAATAGAAAGTAATTTTTTGAAATGAAATACCAAAAAATCCAATTATTATTCTTCAAATAACGAAAAAACAGATTTATCGAAACAAAAAATTCAAATTGATAGGATTAAAGATGAAATAAATTCAAAACAAATGTTCGAAATGCATTCCCTCAGCGTCAATACATTTAATGACTCTGGTGATATTTTCATGTAAAACGTTTCTCAACATTTGGGGCGTGATATCTTGGAAAGCTCTACGAATTTTTACTTCTAGCTCATGTAGAGTTGTAGGCTGTGTGGAATACACCCTATTTTTAAGATGCCCCCATAGAAAAAAGTCGCACGGAGTAAGATCAGGTGACCTTGGTGGCCACCTGACTGGACCATGGGTTGTTATAGGTCTCTCTTGAAAGCGATTTTGAAGATAATTTCTCGCTATTCTTGAATTATGCGGAGTGGCGCCATCTTGCTGGAAGTACATTCTCTCAGTTATTTCCGCTGGTAGGTTGTTAATGAATTCCGAAATTTCATTCGTTAAAAAATTAAAGTATCTCTCTCCGGTTAGTTGGCCTTGAAAAAGAATGGGGCCAACAATATGAGTTCCAACTATTCCTGCCCAAACATTCACACCAAATCTCTCCTGGAAGCCGCCTTGTCGAAACCGGTGCTCGTTTGCTATCGCCCAGTACCTGGAACAAAAGACCGTTCACACTTTTAGCACTTTACACTTCGACTATCGACAATAATCCAAATAAAGTACAGTACCTACCTTGTATTATTCCTGTTAAATAATCCATTATTGGTAAATCTTGACTCGTCCGTAAACAAGATATAATAGTTAAATAGGTGATTCTCAGCATTTTGTCGAAGAAACCAATTACAATATTCCAGGCGCCTTTCACCGTCATTTTCATACAAATGTTGATGCAACTGATACTTGAAGGATTTCAGTCGATGTTTTTTCAAAATTTTCCTAGCAGAGTCCTTACTTATAGCTAATTCGGCGCCAATCTGCCTTGAGGAAATTGTGCTATCATATTGTACTAAAGCTAATACATTAATTTCAGTTTCCTCATTAATAACAAATGCTTCTTGGTCTTCGTGAACATCAGGCTCAGTTTTTAATTTTTCTTCAAGCCACTGGAAATACCTTCTTGACGGTTACTGCCTCCCTGGATATCGCTCTAAATACAATCGTTCAGCGGCATAAGAATTTTTTAAACATTCACCATAAATAAGAAGCATGTCAATTTGTTCGGTTCGTGAATAACGGGGCATTTTTTGAATATTCCACTAACTGATTTCGATTTCCAAACCCTTTTTAAATGGCAGAATCAAAAACACTACTTCGAACGTCAAAATAATATGGATAGCAGCGTTCGTGACAGCTCTCATTTCTTTTTTGTTTCATTCCAAAATACATCTTAATCAGCCTACTTGTTAATATTTTGGTTCGAATGATTATTGCAATGGAATGATTATTCTGAATAGCACAAACATCGTCCATAGGTAGATATTAGAATATCTATGGACAATGGCACAGACCAAGTACGTTTATGTTCCTATTTAACCTAGAACCTACAGGATATAATTTATCATTCCACATTATTTTTAATTTTATTTTTGCGTATGGCCATAATCTGTTTTGTTATTTGAAGAATAATAATTGGATTTTTCGGTATCTCAGTTCAAAAAATTATTTTCTATTATATCATTAGAAAGGAATGGTTATGCTGAATAGTACAGGCAAGAAAAAGTTGTATGTTCCTATTTAAGTTATGGACCTACAGAGTATTATTTTTTTCCCAATTTTTCCAATATTTTTTTTTGGCGGCTTTTTATAACGCCGACGAATGAAAATAAAATATCACAGTAGTAGCAACTGTTATCAAGTGACGTATGGTTTCCATAGCCAACTTTTCAATTTTTGGCTTTCATTTTGCTTCCACGGCCTACTCGGTGAATTTCAATAATAATTTTTTTCTTATCTAGTTTCTGGTTAGATACCAACTTGTGATATGTCATTAGAAAGGGAATTGAATGCTGAAAAAAGCGAAAAGAAAAAAAAAAATAGGGTTTCCATTTAAAATAAGAAAGTTGATGTTACTTCCGGTCAGACCGGAAGTTAACTTCGATATGTCAATATGCTCAAATTCTACCTCTTATGTCATTATATTGACGCTCCTAATTTCACAAACCTACTTCATACAATAACTGAGATATTCTGTAGGCAATACTTCCGTAGCCACCCGGTATGTCGAGTAATTGAATCAAAACTCATTTTCCCAATACTACGGTCCTATCTGAGTAGATAAGTCCCAACATTCAGCATTTTATCAGCGGCATACATCATATATCATATTTTCGTTAAAAAAATGATCGTCAAAATGACTTAAAATGGTTATCATGGTAGAATGTAGGGGGGGGGGGGGTGGGGGATTGTACAGGCTATGCAGCCTCACAACTCACAAGCACTTCGACCTATTAGACCTATTGTGCATGTTATCATGTATGGATGTGTGTGACTGTGTGTATGCATGTAATGGACGTTTGAGATGATGCTTCGTAACTTCAGTAGCAGCGACACCTATCGTTTGGTAGAATACTTTATATTGATTATTTTGATCAATGACTGAACATATTTTTTTAGGTATTTAACTTACTTCAAGCAAAGAATGCAAATACACATAGTTATTTAGTCGTAAAATGTATGAATTCAAAAAATCATTTTCATAACTAGATATATTATAAGAAATTATAAATATGCATTTTTTTGTCTTACACCTGGAAATATTTGGAAAAATAATGTGAATGATACTTACATTTATGTTCGATTTTCGAAATTAACATCACCCGGGAGATATATCCACGATAGAATAGTTTATAATGATTATTTTGATCAATAATTGAACAATTTTTTTCAGGCATTCGACTTGCCCGAAGCAAAGAATGCTAGAATACATAGTGATTCGATCGTAAAACGTATCAATTTGAATAAAATATGGCGTCTATTTGGATAATTTCTCGCATATTCTAGAACACAAGCCCTGACATTTTCATTCACTTAACCTTATGTAACAATTATATCTCAATATTTGCTGGATGCAATCGTTGGCATATTGAACAGTTCCAATTTACGAAACTCGTCAAAATACGATCACTGTTGTTATTCAAACTGACGTTGTCTTGACAGATGGCATACATACAGGGTGTTAATTAAGTACGTTGACAAACTTCGGGAGGTGATTCTTTGAAGGTTTTCAGAACGAAATGTTTATATAAACATATGTCCCAAACGGCTTGGTTTTCGAGATACAGGGTGATAAAAATACATTTTTTTCAAGATTTTTTAGAGTTAACTTCGACATTTTCTACCATAATCAGTTCAAATTAGGCAAGTACAATCCATTCAATAGTACGCACGATACAAAATAATGCATTTCTCAAATAATTCACAGGGTCCTCCTTTTTTCAGAGTCAAGCTTTATTCAACCCTTCAGAATTTTTTTTCCGCCGCCACTGACATATTATGAGAAAGGAATAATGAATATTGTTTCATTTAACATCTTTTTGCTGTCTTGATGTTTTTCATTTACTTGTACGGTTCAGGAGTTACAATGAAAATATTAACGCAAACATTTTCCAGTAACGCATAACATAAAGAAATTTGAGAAGCAAATAGTCTAACAAACTTGAAGGGTGATTCTTTGAAAGGTTTCGAAATGAAAAGTTCATATAAACATGTCCAAAGCGGCTTGGTTTTCGAAGTACAGGGTGATCAAAATACATTTTTTAGGAGTTTTTGGAGTTTACTTCGAAATTTTCGACAATAATCGATCCAAATTAGTTCAAATTGGACAAGTACAATCCATTCAATAGTGCGAATGATATAAAATAATTCATTTCTCGAAGTGTCATTGCCACTCTCCAAAGATTAGCGCGTGACGCAATACGTCATTTTGTTCTCATTACACAAATAGCTATTTTCTGCTCGTGTAGAGAAAATGTAATGTTATGGAGCTCCCATACATTTTTTACCATAACTCAGGTTGAATATGTATTGCACAAAGTTAATTATGGCAAAATAATTTTGGACATTTTCAATAGTGAATAACTTTATTATCAAATACTAGAGCAAAGTAACATAAATTCCCTAGGAATAAAATTTAGTTCAGAAAAGGACCATTATTGAAATTGATATGTCAGAGCAGCTGCTGGAAATGGCCACCGCCAACTTCATTGCATGCGTTTATGCGCCTAACCATAGACTGGCGGACACGCTCAAAAATACCAGGAGTGTTTCTTATAATTCCGCATGACTCCTGTATGCGATTCCTCAGGTCTTCTTCACTTTGAACTGGAGTTCGGTACACTAATGATTTAAGGTGCCCCCAGAGGAAAAAATCAAGTGGATTCATATCGGGTGACCTTGGTGGCCAAAGTTGTGGCCCACCACGCCCAATCCAGCGATCAGAATAATTCTCTTCTAAATATTGGCGTGCAACCAATCTGAAGTGTACTGGAGCACCATCATGCATAAACCAAATTCCAATTCTTTCCCTCAGTGGGATCTCTTCTAGGAGTCCAGGTAAGATGAATTCAAGAAAATGTCGATAATGGTCACCATTGAGTCTATGAGGCAGAAAATGTGGCCCGATAAGGAAATTCCCTACAATTCCAACACAAACATTCACAGAAAACGTCTCTTGAAAATGGTTTTCAATCACGGCGTGTGGGTTTTCATCAGCCCACATATGATTGTTGTTACGGGTTTATTTTGTGAAAATTAATAATGGCTTTACGGGAAAAGCATGCCTCATCGGTGAATAACACTTGAGATAAAAACCATGGATTTTTCAACAATTTATTTCGAATCCAAGTGCAAAAAGTTAATCTCTTTGGAAAATCCCTTGGCAGAAGAGCTTGAACACGCTGTATGTGATAGGGATAAAGTTGTTGCTCTTTTAAAATTTGCCATACCAATACATGGGTTACGTTAAACTGTGCCGCAATTTGTCTTGTACTGGTGTCTGAATGCTGCTCAATTTCGTTAAGTACAGCTTCTTCTATCTGAACTGTTCTAACTCTCCTGGGTCTTTCTATGAGAACAGCAGACCTCTTGAAAGTACCCGTTTCACGAAGACGGGAGTGAATATTGATGAACATTTGTGTGCTGGGAATATGACGTTGTGGAAATCTTTCTAGATACATTCGTCTGGCGGCACGAGCGTTACCATCAGCCATTCCATACATTAAGTGCATGTCTGCCATTTCTGAATTTGTATATTCAACCATTTTATCCAAAGGAATATTGAATGAATTTGCTTTATAGCTTGCACTAATGAAGAATTAACAATGATACAGTTTCTCAACTTTCGATAACTGTGAAGTTGTTGATATTTAAATAAATGAATTAATATCAAAGCCCACTTTGCTATTTTTATGAATTCAAATTGATTACAAAATTTCTGCGTTACTGCAGAAGAAAAAACAAACCGAAATTTCTGATAAAATAATGTACTCCGTACGGAAACAAAAATTTGTTTGATTTAGTTTTTCGGAGTTATGACCAGAGATTCATAAATGAAAATCAAATGTGTAATGATCTGCGACTATTAGATAAACCCTATCAACTATCTTCCATTACAGGATTACCTTTCGGAAGTTTTTTATGTTGAAAAGGAAACGTTCAATTGAAAACTAAAAAATATCTTTTTTTAAAATAACAAAAAATTTGTATGAGTTCTCTATCAAGACTGATGGGTAAAAACATTTTTAATCAAAAATCTCAATGAAAATGCACATTTTTACCATCAGAATCTTCAGGTTGAAAGTTAAGGTTTTCCCAATATCTGTCAGATCTAGTTTAATATCCAGCATACCGCAGTGACGGGGAGATAGTAGTTTTCTGTTAGATATCACAAAAAGAAATCACATCTTTACAATAACAAGCTTTTATTTAGCTTCACTTGTAACTAACTAACAAACAATTTAATAAAAGTTGAATTTGACCCACTTCTAATACTCCGATTAATTTGAAATTTGGCAGGTTTCCGTAATTCCGGTGACAATGCATTAAAAAAATGTTTGTTAAAAAACAAAATGGCGGCTCCAATATGGCGGACGAGTTTTGTGATTATGATCCGATTCTGTTCAAAATTGGTATGTGATGGTTTTTGGGTTGGAGATTTTCAGTTTCACATAAAAAATAAACTAAAATGTTAAAAATGAAAATTATAAAAAGAAAACATTTTAAAGTTTTTATACAATACACTGAAAAGGAAAAAATAATTCATTTCATTGTTTGATCTAAGTAATCTTGTACAGAAAGATTTTGATACTCACAGAATAACCTACAAAAAATGAAACAATTTATTTTTTCATTTTCAGTGCATTTGTATAAGAGCTTGTCTTTATATTTTTTATTGTATAATTTTTATTCATCGTAGATTTTTCTAATTCTGAAAAAATATTTCCATCAATTTACAATAATTGAAAATGTTTAATTTTCAAATTTTCTAATGTTATGCCACACTGGAAAATGTTTAAATTAATATTTTCATTGTAGCCCCTGAAGCGTACAAGTAAATGAAAAAATGCAAGATATCAAAAAGATGTTAAATGAAACAACATTGATTATTCCTTTCTCATAATATGTCAGTGGCGGCGGAAAAAAAAAATTCTGAAGGGTTGAACATAGCTTGACTCTGAAAAAAGGAGGACCCTGTGAATTATTTAAGAAATGCATTATTTTGTATCGTGCGCCCTATTGAATGGATTGTACTTGCCTAATTTGAACTGATTATTGTCGAAAATGTCGAAGTTAACTCTAAAAAATCTTGAAAAAAATGTATTTTTATCGCCCTGTATCTCGAAAACCAAGCAGTTTGGGATATATGTTTATATGAACTTTTCGTCCTGAAAACTTTCAAAGAATCAACTCTCGAAGTTTGTCAACGTACTTAATTAACACCCTGTATGTGCACCAGTGCCAACTCGTCTCAAATTTCTTTTCAAAATTATCTTCATTATGTTGAAATTCTAGTAGAAATGGTAAGGAACAAATCGAAACGTTGCAGGAACTATAAACTACAAACTGAATGCTGTTTTTTATTCTCTTCCTCCAAAATATCTGAGATGAGGAACAATGCACGTTCATTGTTCATTGTTGTTTTCCGAAACTGGCCGTATTAAATAAAGACTCATTGGAAATTGGACAAAACTTATTAACTTCATCCTGTATTTCAAGTTTATTGTCATCAAAACAATCTAATTTTTAAGCAGAACCTTCACATATAATGTGACATTCAAAAGTACATTCATATGCAATCCACACGGAGGGACTCAATGTCTCAATTAATATACAATCTGAATTTCTTGGTTCGTTTGCACCCCAATTTTGATATGTCAGTCGTTTTCCAGTAGCCATCCAGTACCAGATATCTCCAGATTTCATTCCAGATGTCCAAAACGAAATGTCTTCCTGTCCAACTGTAAAGAATAGAAAATCACTGGATAATTCATTTGAGAACAACTCATTCCTTGGTGATATCGTTTGATTCCACCAACTAAAATAGAAGTTATCAATATTTTGAATAGTCTAGATTCAAATAGGGTAACTGGAATTGATAATATTAGGGCTGATAATCTAAAACCTATATCAGAATTCATTGCTGTCCTCCTTTGACATATAATGAGCAATTGCATCGAAAAGGGTTATTTTCCATAATCTATGGAAATAGGACTGATCAAATCTATTTACAAAAGTGGTAATAAAACAAAAGTTGGTAACTATCGACCTATATCATTAATCTCAACTCTTTCCTAGATATTTCAAAAAATATTTTAAGTTAGAATCGTCAAGTTTTTAGACAATTATCAAGTGGTTTCTGACAACCAGTATGCGGAGAAGGAAGGTCAACCGACAATACTATCCGATCATTAACAACAATGATATATAGTGAAATTGATACCAGCTCTGTGTGTTTTAATAGACCTCTCGAAGGCAATTGTCTCGGTTGAAGAAGTTGAATTTATACGGTATCGGAGGAAAAACATAGGATCTCCTAGAAAGCTACCTACGTTTAACGATGTTATAAGCCAGCCAAAGGAAGTACGAAGTACCTCAGGGAACAGTTCTTGGACCTGTACTGTTTACAATATACACGAACAGTTTATTAACAATGTAAACTACCATCAGCTCTGCAGATGTCACCGCAATATGTTACAGATCAAACACGTGGATGTTCTTGAACAAACGGTAGAAAGAGATTTCAGAGCAATCAAGTGTTGGTTTCAGTTGAATGAACCTACTCTCAATATAAACAAAACGCATTTTCTTCATGTGTTAACAAGTTTCCTCAACTAGGGAACTTATAAATTGACCAGAACACCTCAATCCAGATTCAGTATAATAGTTGATAGACATTTACGATGGGATTTACAAATGTCCAACTTGAAAAAACTGTTGGTAAAAAGAAGTTCAAAATTATACAACTACATACCAATACAACTTAAAACTATGAATAACCTTTCAAATATGAAATCAAGCAATGGCTGCAAGATACATATTTAGTAAGATCATCAACAATACTCATACCTAGGAAACGATGAACACGAAAACTGAGATGAATATTTGTATGTTTTATAATTATACTTGTACATAATATATGTATAGTGCGACGCTAAATTATAGAACAAATTCATTATTTCTGAATATAAGATATTTCGGAAAAATCCTCGGACAGGTCGATTTTCTTTTCCGATGGGCCAATTTTTGAACCACACCCAAAATATATAGGGTTATCCGCAATTGAGTAAAAATGACTTTGGTGATATTTTTAAATTGGACACCCAGTATATTTTTCCATATTTGGTTAGGGATCGTCATTACGAATCCAGTGATACCAAGTTTGATGGGATTATGTCAAACGTCTGCGGAGATATGGCCAAAAAACTTCCTCGTATGTCTAATGAGTATGACTGCGAGACTCCACACGATTCAGAAAGTTAAAAGTCTCTGTCGCACTCATTGGGTATATGGAGAAGTTTTTTGGCCATATCTCCGCAGCCGTTTGAAATAATCCCATCAAACTTGGTATCACTGGATTTGTAGTGACGATCCCTAACCAAATATGGACAAATATACTGGGTGTCCCATTTAAAAATATCACCAAAGTCGCTTTTCCTCAAATGCGGATAACCCTATATATTTTGGGTGACGTTCTAAAATTGGCCCATCGGAAAAGAAAATCGACCTGTCCGAGGATTTTTCCGAAATATCTTTATATTCAGAAATAATGAATTTATTCCATAATTTAGCGTCACACTTTATATATGTATATGAGTGTATGTATGGATGTAAATGTACGGATCTATGTATACATTTGTATGTGTGTTCTATTCTATTCTAATGAATTCCTTTATGGAAAAAATTCGTTCGAGTAAATATTGTGGATTGGGACAAATTTGTAGATGCGTGTAAAGTATGTGACCCATTAAAACACGCATGCGATATGTTGCTGCAACTGTAAAGGTGGCACTATACTTATCGTTGCGCGTTCGTGTATATGCTTCATTTCCGAAAACAACTATGTGAGGAGGATTTATTGATCTACATTTTTTTCAATAAAAACTTTCTATACAGGGCGTGTCATGTAACAGCAGCCAATACCAACTTTCTTATTTCAAATTCAACACCCTGTATTTTATGCAATTTTTGGATTTTCAGACAATTCTAGACATGTTTCATGTGCAATGTACCCATCTTTAACTGTTTCGGAAATATTGAGTGTTTTCGGATTTATTGCAAAAATTAACATTTAAAACAGAAAATCATTTTATTACAGAAATTCGCTACAACACACTCAATACTTATTTCCCAGTTAGGTTTCAATGATGAGAAAGGAAGGAAAAACTATTTCAGCGATCCTTTGTATAAGTTAAAAAAAAGTCTATAAAAAATGTTGTTTACTTTTGTGTAAAACGCCTGTCCTTGGCAAATTGTTGTCTGGCTGCATGACAGTAGTTGTCAGTAGTAGTCAAATTTCGTTAACTGCATATTAGTGACAGTGATTTAAGATGAATCTCAATGCAAAACAATTTTTCCGCAGTTTGTCGCACATATTAACATGATAACTATAACTTACTGAGAGATACCAGTGTACTGTTCAGGAAAGCGTTTTCATCTTCATCTTCAATGCTTACTAGTTCCATATTGAAATTCCTACAAAAAATAACGCCAGTATCTCGTGTACCCTGAAAATATAATTAAACGTGTTTATCAATTTATATGATGAGGTTTTCAGCAAAGACTAATAATTTCATAAGAATGCTATCACAAATGTCACTTCCGATTCAGATTGAAATTATGAAACAACACTGCATATTTTCATACTGAAATGGAATCTGAGAAGAAAGAAAGAATGTTATTCGGTATATCTTTTGTATGGACAAATTTTTGGAAAATTAGGCTGGAAACAATAACTCACTCAAGGTCAATAAAGAACTTGCACGTGAGTATACATCCATTATACAGTGAGCACGTAAAGGTTGGAACAAATTCGTTAAACGCTTGATATGGCCATTAGGAAAAATAAGCTCAGACAGGTCGATTTTATTTTTCAGTTGCGCATTTTTTGGACTACTCAGATTTTCGATGACGTCATCGCTGTTCGAATTATGACGTCATTATAATTTTTTTCAAATGGGCTTACCCTATTTTGATAATATTTTCAAAAATAATGCATTTTTCTGAGTACGGAAGTAAAATATTTTCTCATGTTAGATAACCGTATGTTCGAGAAACAAAAGATATATCATTCATAATAATGTGATATTGAGTTGGTTAACGTAAACTTTTCACCTAAGGTATCTCCACAAAATGAAATCTAGTAGGGTTAGATCGGGAGATCTAGCTGGCCACTCTAAAAATCCTCGTCTGCGGGTAGGGGACGGCTATTATCATCATTCGCCGTGGTGCTCCGAGGTGACTTTCTGATTTTTGGTGGCGTATTCAATTTTCAGCTGCAGGAAAGCCCGGAAAAACCTTCAGCCCCACCCGGGATGGTCGGTTGCACACTTTGAACAAACACCAGACGTCGGGAATGGCATCTAGGCAACTCACATCGCACTCGCTTCACAACAAGGTGTGAGGTCACCTATCGATACCAAAATACTTGAGAAAAATTCCCTTGTACCCCGGATTTCGACCACAGACGACGACTTTTTTAGAGTGGCCAGGTAGATCTCCTGATCTAATCCCTCCAGATTTTTTTTGTTAGGAAACCTTAAGTCAAAAGTTCACGTTACCAGACCTAATTATGAATAATAAATCTTTTATTTCTCGAAAATACGGTTATGTAACATAAGAAAAAATATGACATCCATACACAGAAAAATGCGTTCTTTTTGAAAGTATTATCAAAATAGGGTAGTGCCATTTAAAAAAAATAATGATGACGTCATAACTCGCACTGCGATGACATCATCAAAAATTTGAGTGGACCAAAAAATGTACAACTGAAAAAGAAAATCGACGTGTCTGAGCTTTTTTTCCCCAATAGCCATATCAAGCTTTTAACGAATTTGTTCCAACCTTTACGTGCTCACTGTATATTTATTTGCATGGTTTGTAGCTATTTCAAACGATATTACTGAAGTTTTGAATATATAAAATGGAGAAAGTTTTAATACACATCGGAATCTACCTGGAGGGAAGAGAAGTACGAGAGAGCTATGCTTTGGGCAGATATACAACAGTTTTTCAAGCTGAAGTGTTCGCCATTCTATCATTAGCTACGAGGCAAGAGGTGAAAGGTGAAAGAAGGGTCCGATCTGCCATCCTAAACCAAGCACAGCGCTTGTACAGGAATGCGGAGATGCGCTCGAGAAGCTAGCTGAAACGAAGAAAGTTCAGCTGGTATGGGTCGCGGGTCAAAGTGGGGTGAGCGGAACCGAGGTGGCAGACGGACTTGCCAGATCCAGATCCGCAACGGAGTGGTTAAATCATACGGACATCGTTGCGGCGATGCGAACTGTTACTGGCTAGCCCACCAGGCCGGCGCTCAAGCCAAACAGACACGGCAAGGGACGCGCGAGGACCGGAGGGGATGATTTGGGTCGCTTGCGAGAGTGAGCGGACTTATTAGTATATCTATGGACGATGCCTGTACTAGGCATCGCAAGAAGCCAAAGCTCTTCAGCCCTCGACGAGTGGGAAGAAGAAGAGCTGAATAAACTTTGGAGAGATAACACCGGCTGCAGGCAGTCGAAAGACTTCGTGGCCAGCTCCAATAAGTCAAGGACGACATGGCTGTTAGGCAGAAACCGCCAAGCAGTACACCTCCTTATAGAAATATCAACAGGACATAACGAGTTAGGCAGATACCTATCACTTATAGGCATAGAAGACAACCCCACCTGCCTTCCGCAAATGCGAAGAAGACGAAGAAACTTCATCTCACTTCCTTGGCGAGTGAGGCATACGGAAGGCTAAGATTTGAAACCTTCGGAGTTGAGAAACTCCAACAAGAGGAACTAATCCACTTGGAGTGGTCGGACATACTGACCTTCATTAGGAGGTCACAAAGGTTCGAAAAGGAAAACTAAGAGGATGAATGTAGATAAGTGGAGACCAGGGGATGGCAAAAAGGGTCCATGAGGGCCTACTTGCCTGGCCGCGGTTGCGGCCTCCCTAAAGAACTACTTCTACTACATGGTTCATCGAATGAACATAAGTTTTATTCCCAGTAATAAATTGACATGACTTGGAGGCCAGATCACTGAAGTTACGACATGACTTGGAGGCCAGACCACTGACGCCATCTACATGTCGCCTTCATATGAAAACAATATTTATCCCATAAGGTCGGCTAACTATCTTACATCTATTTAAACAATAATAGAAGCTTCAATTTGAGGGCTACACTGATAAAAAGGAATTTTTGCATCAACGCATAATTGCGTTGATTCAAAGAGATCGTATTCTTGAATAGGTCCAACCTAATATTAGTTTGATTTTTTGACGGATTCCCCTTGGCCACTTACAAGGAAAATATTTTGAAACAAGTGAACATTTGCTTCAAAATTTTGTGGAGGCAAGAATATTTTAGCTTCAATGATAGACACTTTTTTTGTTGAATCATGAGAGTAGGTAGAGACAAGAATATTGCAATTTCAATAATTAATACTATTCTTCTATCAACTTGGAGGTTGAGTTCCAATCTGCACTTTGCACTTGGTTATAAAATGAAGAATGAAAGCCATATTCATTTTGGCAACATTGAATAGATTAAACAAAGCATAGATTCACAACTACGAACAATTTAGGAATAAATAATGGTTTTATATGAGAATAGTTTTAGGTTTAATAACTGTATTCTCGATGAAACCAGTTAGTAGTGACGCATATTGCAGTTTGATTGAATACATAAACAACGCCACTCGCTATTAGACACAAAACTGTAGAAGACCGAAATATATTTCACTCATTTTCACAACTGGCCCATAATGAGCCACATTCAATTTTCGATATTGCAGTTTTAATGAATAGAAACAGTTTCCACTAGGCACAAAACAAACATTCATATAGGTACGCACAGCCTCATAACCCCTAACCCAAATGGTCAAACTGGATGAAATTGACGAAATGGAAGTCGTATTCACAGGTCGCGGTGCCGCCACCTGCTTTGATTACTCATTGGTTGATTGTGTCACGTGGCACGGGTAGTGATATCTACCAAGAAATAATATTCTTGTGTCAAGAGGATTATGTTTCACAATGAGTTAATGTGAGTGTTTTCTGTTTGAAATGGGAGTATATTCATCAATTAGAAATAATAATTCTTTTCAGAAGATTATTCTATTCAAGGGTATGTATATTTTTGATTGAAGAAATCTTTTTTATGTGTAGGAACGTTTGTTCACTTGTGGTCCTTATCATTGAGCAGGTAATTTAAGGAAGAAATGACAGAAAAATGTGTTTTTTGAATTGGAGAGCGCAAGTGAACTTTAAATTATTTACACTTTATCTTCAGGTTCTTACAGTCCTGGTACATCTGCGGCAATTATGGTTGTCGAAGATTTTCTGTTTGATAGAAAAATAATTCAACGGTAATTATAACGTCAATGAAAATAAGATAATGAGCTGAAATATTTACCTTCAAATTAGTCTCGAAGTAGTAAGAACTCTTGCCATGAAAATAGAGCGGCAGTTCTGCTGGGACAATTCCTACGAAGTTTTCTGCGCCTATAGAAAGATATTAACAAATGAAATGCTTTTATATGAATTCACTCTCATCTTTGGTTGTTAGGGCAATTCATGAATTTTGATTGATTTCTACACTTAGAAAAATCTATAGAACACACTGTTATCTTCAAAAAATTATAAGAATAACAATATTATTTGGTACCCTGAATGCTTGGGATATAATTGGTGAAATACTGATGATAAAATGAATTTTTTGTTGTTGAAGTTGGTATAAACTATTACTGTCATACAGTGTGACCCATTTTTAATGGAAACACCCCCCTAAAATTTGAAGTTGTAAACCGATTTTAATAATTTTTTTTTGAAATGTCAAGTTCTAATTTAAAATTTGAAATGTTTATTCCAATTTTCAGGACAACTACGGTATTTTTTCTTAGTCGAAAATCGGGATTTTTTATTAGAGATTTTTTTATTGAAAAAATCACTACACCACTGAATTCAAAGTGCCTCCAAACAGGTGTGACCAAAATTTCATGAAAAAATATTGATTAATAACAAAGTTATGACAACTCAAAAATTCTAAAACTCACATAGCTAACAGTCACAAAAAACACCCTATATCAACAGATATAGCCATGAGAATATTTTTTTTATGATTTCAACAATAAGGTGTGGCGAGATAAAACAAATATCGTAAATATTTTTAATGAAAATAACGGAATTACATTCAAGTTTTCACGCAAATTAACTAAAACTAAGACCTAATAGATTTTTCAATTTACTTAGTTGCCATGGAAATGATATTACAGTTTGACACTTGTGAAAGATTCAAGTGTACTATTGTCAACAATATTCACCTTAAAGTTCTTCGAATTATTTTGTGTCATGGCTGCAAGATTGAGCGTAAGAGTGAAAATTGGAATTGTACGCCTTTCGGTAGATGACTTTAGAAGTGCCAGAGAGGTTTGTATGGAGTATTTACTGAGAGACATCCAGATCGTCCTCGTATTAGCTGCGGTACGGTAAATAAAGTAAATAAAATATTCAATGAAACTGGTGCAGTATCAAAAATGATAACGAACAGTCGTTGCCGACCGATGATGAACCCTTTACTCCCATAAACACCTACTACGTAGGCTTATTATGGCAAGTACCTGTCAGAAAATAACTACTCCCCTGGCTAAGACCACGACGGGTATTGAATTAAATCTAATAATCAATACCTGTCGTGGTCTTAGCCAGGGGAGTAGTTGTTTTCTGACAGGTACTTGCCATAATAAGCCTACTTAGTAGGTGTTTATGGGAGTAAAGGGTTCATCATCGGTCGGTAACGACTGTTCGTTAGCAAACGATCTCCCAAATATTTCTGTCTTTTTCGATCAAAAATGATGTTAAAAAGTAATCCGGTATAAAGACGAAACAGGAATGACAGGAATGATAAAATCATTTTTGATTATATCCTAATGCCAGTATAAGTAATGCCACTGTAGATTCGAATATTCCACGAGAAACTATTCGGAGATGTCTCAAGGCGAAGAATATTAAACCTTTCAAGCCAAAAATTTACACACACTACAAGAAGGCGACGAAGCAAGACGTCTGGAATATTATTTATGGGCCCAAGGGGAATATTTAAACAATAGAAATTTCCTACAAAATATTTTATAAACCGATGAAGCCACTTTTACTACAAATGGAGTAGTGTCATCACAGAATTGTCGCTATTGGGCAGTGGATAATCCTAACTGGGTAATAAACTGTAAAACCCAGTATTCACAAAAAATCAACGTCTGGTGTGGGATATTGAACGAACGAATTATTGGTCATTTCTTTTTTGAGGAAAACATTAATGCGCAGAGGTTTCTAGAATTTTTAAACACAGAGTTTTGGGATGCTACGTATTTACGAACTGCCAATTAATGAACGATCAAATTTAATTGTCCAGTTAGATGGGTGTTCAGTTCATTATGCCAGAGCTGTGAGGCAATGGCTTAACGAAAATTTTCTAAACCGATGGATAGGCCTCACCAGACCTCACAGTTTTGGACTTTTTACAAAAACCGCTCAAGAGATAGAAATGAACTTTGTGCAAGAATTCGACAGGTATGTGCAGATAATACCCCTCAAGAACTAAGGAACGTAATCATTATTAGGAAGAATAAAAACTCGAAGTCATCTCCACAATTTGATATAAATGATTGGTTGAATGGTAATGGAAAGGCCAATAACCATCGAACAGTTAGATGTTGGAAAAGTACATGTTTCGGACCTATATAGGTCCATCATCAGCTTTATAAATTCTAGGTTGTTGTTCCATGTCACACTTACCTTTTGACATTGTAGATGAGTGACATATGAAATATTACAGTTTCCTTCTTTCCTTTCCGTGCATGCCTCTGCACAGGTGCTGGTGGATTCATCTTAAATTTTCAATTATGGTTGAAGGCTTTAAGCCTTCACTTTAAATATAAAAGGCAGCATCACTTGTAACATGGCTTTATTGTTATATTAGACATGTAGTTTAGTTTATTTACAATTTTTATGAATGGCCTCACCATATTGACATAACATGTGTTTTTCTTCTCCATGTAAGTATGCTGTACAATGTGTTCTGTTACCTGGAGTTACATTCCCCCCTTTTCTTTTCTTTTGTAGAATTTATTAAGCTGATAATGGACCTATATAGGTCCGAAACATGTACTTTTCCAACATCTAACTGTTCGATGGTTATTGACCTTTACCATTTAACCAGTCATTTATATTAAATTGTGGAGATGAATTCGAGCTTTTATTCTTCCAAATTCTACACCACTCCACTTCGAGACACCATGGACTTCTACCGCAGGTTATTCATTATTAGTTGAATTGTGTGAATGTAATTCCGTTTTTTTCATTAAAAAAATTACGCTATCAATTTTTTTTTCATCTGGTGGCACTTTATTATTGAAATCATAAAAAAATATTCTCATGGCTATATCTGTTGATATAGGGTAGTTTTTGTGACTGTTGGCTGCGTGAGTTTTCGAATTTTTGAGTTGTCATAACTTTGTTATTAATGAATAGTTTTTCATGAAATTTTGGTCACATCTGTTTAGAGGCACTCTGAATCCAGTGGCGTAGTGATTTTTTCAATAAAACAATTGCCCTGAAAATTGGAATAAACATTTCAAATTTTGTTCCAAGGTAGATCTTTTAGTACTTGACATTTCAAAAAAAAAACATTAAAATCGGTTTAAAACTTCAAATTTTAGGGGGTTGTTTCCATAAAAAATGGGTCACACAGTATATAAGTAGCACCAAAAATTATTGTGAAAATCACCATATATTTTTCTTCGAGTATTCTATTTTAAAGAAATTGTCCTGAAATCTGAAGGACTCAGATTTTGTGCGACGAATAAACTCTTTCGCTGCTATAAATAATGAACAATCGAAATGGTGGGTTCACGAAGCCATATAATTCATGATACTACTGAACTTATAATTGGAATCTTACGATTTTTGGTATAACAAAGTATGTATTTTCACTGCGAAATTGATGGCTTCAACATTGCAGATGAGTTTAACTGGGTAATAGCCATCAATCTTTTTTGACAGCTATTAAAAATATCAGTCGGGACCTCATTGAACTGAGGTTATCCCACAGTTAAATATTATTATGAGTGAAAATTGTCCAGCTGTGTGCACGTTCCAATGTAATTGAATGAAGAAAAGTTGTATTTAAGAAATTTTGATAATGAGAATTTTGAAAATTGAAAAATTACTTACTCGTCAGGTGTACAAGAGCCAGACCATAAAAATATCATGTGTCCAGGGATCATGTAAAATTTAAAAACGGGACATAATATGAATAAAATTTTAAAAAAGTCCTTATTCCAGAATTAACCTGGATGAAATTTTCAACAGGCAGAGTAACACATGTCTGTTGGAGATTAGTCTACTGTTAAACTAAATGAATGAAATTGACATTGTGTCAAAAGTTGACAATGACAATGACGTTTGGCCTAGAACATTCAGTTCTAGAAACACTGGTCTGTGTTTTGAAAATTGATAAATGACCAGTTAGCCAAATTGATCTGTAAATCTATTTATAGTTCTGTTAATCTAAACCTAAGGAAATGTGACAAACCGGGAGAAAAGTCTACTCTGCCTGTTGAAACTTTCTTAAATCTTTTATGTTAATGGTGCCTCTTGTTTTTGGGCTAACTTTTTGACGCTTTGGGAAGTGTGAAGGTTCTCATTAGACCTGTCCCATGATCCTAAGCTTAGAATTGGTTTCACAAATTCCCAAGAGACTATTTCTTGAACCTGGTTCTGTGCACATCGGGTTGACTTTTCTCCCGGTTTGTCACATTTTCTTAGGTTTAGACTAACAGAACTATAAATAGATTTACCGGTCAATTTGACTACTTGGTCATTTATCAATTTTCAAAACACAGATCAGTGTTTCTAGAAGTGAATGTTCTAAGCCAAACGTCATTGTCATTGTCAACTTTTGACACAATGTCAATTTCATTCATTTGGTTTAACAGTAGACTAAGCTCCAACAGACATGTGTTACTCTGCCTGTTGAAACGTTTATCCAGGTTAATCTGGAATAAGGACTTTTTTAAAATGTTATTCATATGATGTACCGTTTTTAAATTTTACATGATCCCTGGACACATGACATTTTTATGGTCTGGCTCTTGTACACCTGACGAGTAAGTAATTTTTCAATTTTACTCACAGGTACGCACTGATGATGACTTTATAGTCGAAACCGCTTTGCTATGATTTTATAAATAAATTTCTGCACGAAATACAACTTTTATTCATTCAATTATTATGGGTGACCTAATTCTTTTCAATGACAACTGAATTCAGTAGTTCGAAATATTAACTTACCATCATTGAGCTGCTTTGTGTTCAAATTTGTGACAAGATCTGTTTTTGTCAAAGTCATACAGACACCAAGAATGATAAATTTTGTGAACATTTTCATTAACTTGCAGTTATCGTTGAATTGATGAAAACATGTCGCTATTTATAATCAATAGGTTATCTCAAGTAGAATACCTGGTAATACTATCTATTATCAATGAAGCAGGATATTGAGAAATTCTGAAAACTGTTTTTACTAAATAATAATAGATGGGTTGATTTTCAACATAAAACAACTATACTGCCTCCTCTGACCGTTGAATTATATCTGGTAGATTCTTGGTAAAGCTTCTACAAAAACTACTTCGCTGTGCTCCATAAATATGTCCATACCCTTCCTTCTATACGAGAAAATTTCGTTCACATAACGTTAATATAAATTTAGGTTCAATAAAAAAAAATATGCAGTATCTATTTCCTATTGACTTCATCAGTGATACACTTAAAAATATGTAGTGTTTATATTCTAAAGACATCTAAGATATCTTGTTCTACTCGCAATTCTCATAAATCGTTCTTCCAGAATCATCCAGTGGATTTTCATAGTTCATTGAAGACTCCTCATGAAGGTGTAGAAAGAATAAGATCCTTTACATATCTGAAAAATACGACAAGATTATTTCTTGAATGAGGTAGATTAAAACCAACAACAAAGAATTTTATTGATAATGAACACCGACATTTTCTAACAATTTCTTTATTATAAGTACATTGAGGAAATTATTATTTTTATTTTGTATCCGTACAGTTGTAATAAAAATTGCAATAGGTCACAAATGTCTGTTTTTCATTGCTATTTATATTAGATGAGACATTGGTATTTGATGGAGACGATTGGGCAGATGAAGCTGGAACATAGTCTGACAGATTGATGGCAGTTGTTGACAGACCGGTTGTTTTAATATCATACATGTTTCTCCTTTTGTTAATTATATCCAGATGATGAGTAAGATCTATTTGAAGATATGGTTTAATAGAAGATGCGCTGTTATGTCCTGTGATTTTGATTAGTTTCTGTTCTTGAACTCCACTTTAAGCTAGCTATACTAACTGCCGTTGATCGGTAGAATGGTTAGTTATTTTTGCTTTCTTGATTCCGATTGTCTGTGCTGCTTCTCGGGTCTATTTCCATATTTGATTTATTCGTATCGGGCAATTTTTGTACCAGGTAGTAGATTCGGGTCTTTTCCAAAAAGGATTCGGGGTTAAGAAAAACCAATCCAATTTGAAGCACAAGCACTGACATAAACATAACCTTAAAAATAATTTTGAACGAGAACTAATATTATAAAAGTTTTAGATTTAGGCATAAATTTAAGAACAGGTATATTTTATGACATGAAACTTTAGGTACACGTGAATTATGGACAATATATTCATCGTGAAAGTAAGATTCTTATAAAATTGGGATTTGATATAACAGATTCAACTTTCGTTTCTAACATATATTTAAGCACAATTTTAAAATGATGCTGACTAAATGAACCTTTAATATTAATGCCTCTTTTGCTGAGAAGTTTTTTAAATAATCTTATAGGGCACATTTTTGTTTCTGTAGTATTCTAAACCAACCATTTGCTGTCCATAAGCTTTTTATCGCCTCCTTGTGCAGTTTTAGTGAATATGGGGTTGTATTATATACTAATAATTATTTTCAGATGCTCTCCTTCCTTTTATTCGCGTTTTGTTGAAGAATTCTAGAAGAAAAAAATTTTACTTCTAGACAGAAATGCTTTTCAACATTTTACCTGTAGAATTTCCTTTATGGTCGACTCCATCTTTGAGGTACCTGATTAGACAGAAAGTCGCTTCGCCACCTCTCCACGCTAATTCAACTGCTATTATATGGTAGAGTTTTTTTTGCAATCCCTCGGGAGTATTCTCGTCTCGTAACTCAACAGTTTTCAGATGTTTTTCATCACTTAAAGCAGAAGAGCTTTCCTTTCTTTTAATTGGGTTTTGTTGAAGAATTCTGCGTTTCGCATTTCTTGCATCTCTGGCAGTTTTGAAAACTGTATCTTTAAATGGATCGATACTTACATTATATTGCATCTTTTTTGCTACAATATTCCACATTGTCTTCACTACACCTTCTTTATATTCCGTTCCGACTTTCTTCCACATATTAACGGAGTCTTTCAATATTACAGCCAATTCATCAATTCTGGTATCTTCATTGAAATAGTAACCTTTTGTCTCACAAAAGTCGGAAAACTGTAGCCATACAGAAGCATGGGTTTTCATAGTATTGACTGGTGTACTATTATGAATTGCCAAATCGATATTTTCACACGAAACGTGAAACATTTCAAATTCTGACGTATTTTCGTTGCCTTAATGTCAAAATATTTGTCTAGATATCCTATCGAAAATGGAGTTTTCACTGATGAAAATCATTGTTAGGTCATTCAAACAATTAAGAAATTATTGTTTTTTATAAACTGTTGCCAAGAATTGTAAAAATCCCTGAAAAACGACACAATAAAAACCAATATGGAGGACGAAAATTTAATCGCGATTAAACAGCTCTTGTGAAATAATCACTTATGTAAACAAAATATATTAAAAAAATGGTGGTGTCTGATTGGTCTATTTCATCATGAATGGAATAATCCGTAATGTATTGGTACTTATTGGAAGTTTTTGTATTTTATTTCATTTATTTTTTTTTTCTATACAGGCAGAATGTTATTACATGGAAATAGAAAATTACATAATAATAATATAGGCACTAGAGAGTTCATAAACTGCACTTAACTATAAACTACCCGTTTTACATATTACCATTATTTATATAGAAGTAAGATAGTTAGTCAATGCCTGTGTAATTGGTGTTGGACGCAAACGCGAGTGTCATCACATGAACAGATGTAACAGATGAGATCTGGCAACATGAAACACAAATCAATGGTTATAATTCAGTATTATGTAATTCATCTAGTAGACACACCGGTGGGGTTGCTATATACTTAAAAAATGATTTAAAATTTCAACAAATTATGGTTGATAAAATAATTATGAATGTCTGGATAGCTGCTATAAAAGTTCAAATTATCAGTGATTGGTATATTATATGCTGTATATACCACTCCCCAAATGCATCTCATGGTGAGTGCATTGAATTTATGAAAGATAAGTTGGAAGAATTGGCGTGCCAAAAACATGATATAATAATTGTAGGGGATTTTAATATTGATCTCAATTTAGATCAAACTTACAGTCGTAAAATAAAGGAACTATTCATGTACCTAGGACTCAGGCAAGTAGTTAAAGATAATACGAGAGTGACTAAAGATTCTGCCACTTTGATTGACTACTTGGTGACAAATGTTGAAAATATTCAACACCAAGTGACAGATATCGCTAAAATATCTGATCATTCCAATATTATTGTATCACTGCATAATAATCAAAAATTAAAATCGAACAAACCACATAATGTTATAGTGAGAAGGGATTTCAAACATTTTGATAGGATAAATTTCCAAATGTCTTTATTTGATTTGAACTTGGTTATTGATGATAACCTGAACATCCATGATTTATCAAGAAATTTGGTGGAACTTCTGGTTAAAAAATTAAATATATTTTGTCCTTGGAAAGAACATAAAACATTTAATAATTTTAAACTAAATGTATGGTTTTCTGATGAGTTAATGAATAAAATGAAATATAGAGATAGGCTCTTCAGGCAAGCAAAATTGACAGGGGCAGATACGGATTGGAATGAATATAGAAAAATGAGAAATAACGTTACTAGTGAAATAAGATTAGAAACAAGAAAATATTATGACCAACAAATTGAAGGGAATAGAAGTGATACAAAAGCAATGTGGAAATCATTAAAAGAATTGCTCAATGGAAAGAAGGGTCAGAATCCATCCTATATTCAATTTGAAGATAAAGTTGAACAAAATGATAGAGATATTGCAAACGCTTTCAACACATACTTCATCACGAGTATAAACGAAATTAGTCAAAAAATAAAACCAAGGAATAATACTCAACACACCATAAGTTCTATTACAGAATTTCTACCAAATTTTGGAGAATTCAGGCAGTTATCAATGGCTGACCTTAAACTAATCTTATCATCACTGAAAAAAAATACTACAGACAGAAATGGAATAAACTTGAACATAATCAAACTAGCTATAGAGGTAGCTGGAAACTGGTTTTTAAAAATTATAAATTTATCTCTGAGTGAAGGAACATTTCCTAATGACTGGAAGGTATCTACCATTAATCCCATTCAAAAAGTAAGCAACACGGTAATATGTTCAGAGTTTAGACCAATCAACACACCACCAGTATATGAAAAACTTCTGGAACTAGCAGTCAAAGAACAATTGTTAATGTATATAAACAACAACAAAATTTTAATTTCACAACAGTCAGGGTTCAGACAGTCACATTCTTGTGAAACTGCGCTACAACTACTGATCTCTTCGTGGAAAGTAGATATTGCTGAAAAGAAACTAATAGGTGTTGTATTCTTAGATTTTCAAAGAGCCTTTGAAACAATCAAAGTAGATCTACTATTAAAAAAATTAGAAAAATATGGCATCACTGGTAATGTGTTGAAATGGTTCACTAGCTTCTTGAAAGGGAGGAAACAAGTTGTAAAATATAATAATCAATTCTCAGAATTACTCGAAATAAAAAATGGAGTGCCACAGGGTTCAATCCTTGGTCCAATATTATTTATTCTTTTTATAAATGACATAGCTACACAGATAACAAAATGTAAAATAAAACTATTCGCAGATGACACAATGTTATATTACTCAGGAACAACAGATGAAATAGAGAACAATCTTAATAAGGATCTTACAAACATAAGTACTTGGTTATGTAATAATGGATTAAAGCTCAATGTGAAAAAAAGTAAATTTATGCTAGTAGGTAATAGATGCCAGATTAAGATGTTAAATGAAAATTTAAAATTTCATATAAATATTGAAAATGAGGAAGTCGAACAAGTCAAGGAATTCAAATATCTAGGCATAATATTGGACCAAGAATTGAATATGAACGCAAATGTAAACTATGTCAAAAGGAAAGTGGCCAAAAAAATACACTACCTCTATAGATTGAATAACAAAATATCTGAATTTTCAAAACTTACAATATACAAAAGTGTCATAGCACCTCATTTTGATTAGCACTATCCTATTTTTTGTAAATAATGATCAAATGAATATATTCCAAAAATTACAAAATAGGGCCATGAGGGCAATATTAAATTGTAATAGGCGAACACCAATTAAGAAAATGTTGAATACTCTATCATTGATGACAATTAGACAAAGAATAAATTACAACATGTTATTGTTTGTATATAAATTAAAAAATAATATGTTACCAACCTATCTTTCAGATCAGCTGACATATATAAGTAATATCCATACCTATAATACACGTATGAAAGATACAAATGATTTTTATATCAACCCTAATTTGAATGCAGGAATAATATTTAGTAAAGGATTGATCTTGTTTAACAATCTACCAATGGAATTGAAAAAAATACCATCAATATTTGTATTTAAAAAAGAATGTTGTAAATATGTGAAGTCTCATATTCCGGATTGAAGACTACATGTAAGCTGTGTTGTTTTTTTTTTTAAATTAATCTTAAGACTTGTACTAGTGTGATAGTTTTTTTAGTATGGTAATTGAAACTGTGTATGTTTTTAGTCACTGTGAAGAGCATGATGCTAATAAAGAGTTTATTATTATATTATCTAGCGTGATAGTAGTCCTTATTCGGTTCTGTTGAAGTTGTTATGGTGTTTCTGAATTTCAATTTCTTCCCGGAAGAGTCTTGGTACATAGGCAGATGTTGAAGATATGACTTGGGTTTCTTCAAATTTCACTCTATGGTTATCGTTGTTGAGAGTATGTTCTGCGACAGCGGATTTCTGTGTGTGCCCTAACCGACAGCAAGCCTTGTGCTCTTTGATTATTGTTTTAACGGATCGTTTCGTGGTTCCGATATAAACACTGCCACAGGAACATGGAATGCGATAAACCCCAGAAGAGCATAGTACTTCTCGTTTGTCCTTCGCTGATCTAAAGTGGTCTTTCAGTTTTTTTGAAGGTTTATAAACGGTTTTAATCTCATATTTCCGTAGAATACGGCCAATACGATCTGTAACTCTGGAACCACGAAATGCTCCGTTAAAACAAGAATCAAAGAGCACAAGGCTTGCTGTCGGTTAGGGCACACACAGAAATCCGCTGTCGCAGAACATACTCTCAACAACGATAACCATAGAGTGAAATTTGAAGAAACCCAAGTCATCTCTTCAACATCTGCCTATTACCCAAGACTCTTCCGGGAAGCAATTAAAATTCAGAAATACCATAACATCTTCAACAGAACCGAAGAAGGACTACAATTGAACAAGGTTTGGCTTCCAGTTCTCAAAAATTCTCAATTAGCTCCCTACCCACAAAATAACGGTACGAACGATTCTATGATGTCAGCTAACGCTATGGACCAATCAGACGTCAAATCATAGGTATTTATTGAGACAACGTATAACAAATGTCAAGCATTTGACAGCGACATAAGAAACCAGAAACTTTCTCTTGAAAATGCTAACCACTCGTGTTGGCGAAACGTCGAGATCTTCTCTTAACATACGTCGGCCTTACAATCCGAAGAACCACCATGTAAGTGACGATGGCCGCGAAAGCCTTTCACAATTTAGTTGAAGATTGTTGATGAAAACTAAACATCAAATAAAATAAAAACATGAATATTTGACGTCATTTTAATGCAGGTTCCTTAAAAAACCCTGATTTTAATGCTGTCCTATTGTTTCAATCAAGCTACGACATGACTTGGAGGCCAGATCACTGAAGTTACGACATGACTTGGATGCGAGCTCACTATCGCCATCTACATGTCGCATCCATTTTGATCCAATTATAATCCCATAAGGTTGACTAACTATATTCTATATAAACAATGATATTACTAATATACATGGTACCAATCTGGGTACCTGGATACATGGATAACGGATAACACAATATACTAAATAGTTACACATATTTTGTGTGAGAGAATAATCTAAATCTTTAAAGACAGTGATTTCATTAGCTGTACGAGGCATAACTGAAAGAGGAGAGCGTGAAGTAAGTGTCATTCTTGTGTATGGTACTTTGAAAGGCAAAGAATATCTTGAAGTATGTGTTGTCCTAGATATGATCATATATTATTTTATACAGGAACATGCACATAGTTATGTTCCTTCCCATGTCCTGTGACAAAGTTTTGAAAGTTTTACTTAACACTGTTGTCCTTACAGATAATATATAATATTTATGATATTTATTGGAGAGACCGATATACAACCGAACCGTAATCAATTTTTTATTCGGCAACCATCCGGGAAGTGTTCACTTCCCAGACACTTTTTTTTGGGAAAGTAGCACTTCCCGGCCTAGGCCGGAAAGTACGTACTTCCCGGACTAGGTCCGGAAGTGCTCGATTTTTAATATAAATATTAATATAAATAAGAATTAGAATGTTTCTGTTGGTACTTACCTATCTTCTGTTCATATTTCAATATATAATACAAATAAGAACTAAAATGTTCGAAATATTCAAATTTGGAATCACTGTCAGGGTTTTGGACTCGCAGACTTCCAGGACTCGCTAACGCTTCGTCCTAGAATTTGGTCTACTCGTCCAAAAAAACAGTATTTTCTGGACTTTTTACGTGAATTACTATTTTCAACCTATCTATTTGGATTATTCACCATTGCCAAATTTTTCAAAATGGACATAATTATTTTCAATTGAATCAATCAAAGTTTTTGTTTACGTACCTGCATGAAAGTTTCGAGTGTCAGAGGTAATAATTTTCCTGCAGTAAGAATAAGTGGTACATTTGTCCTGGCCATAGTCAAAATCATTTCTTTTTTCAAAGAATTATCCATAGAAATCCAGTCAGATTCCCAAATGCACAATGGAATCTCTTCAGCCTTAAATTATGAAAACATTCGATATTTTACGAAGTCAGCTTTGCATGTTGTAATAATCATGATTAATTGAAAAAAATTAGTTGAAGATTTACATGGTGGTTCTTCGGGTTGTAAGGCCGACGTATGTTAAGAGAAGATCTCGACGTTTCGCCAACACGAGTGGTTAGCATTTTCAAGAGAAAGTTTCTGGTTTCTTATGTCGCTGTCAAATGCTTGACATTTGTTATACGTTGTCTCAATAAATACCTGTGATTTGACGTTCTTACATCTGATTGGTCCATAGCGTTAGCTGACATCATAGAATCGTTCGTACCGTTATTTTGTGGGTAGGGAGCTAATTGAGAATTTTTGAGAACTGGAACCCAAACCTTGTTCAATTGTAGTCCTTCTTCGGTTCTGTTGAAAATGTTATAGTGTTTCTGAATTTCAATTTCTTCCCGGAAGAGTCTTGGGACATAGGCAGATGTTGAAGAGATGACTTGCGTTTCTTCAAATTTCACTCTATGGTTATCGTTGTTGAGAGTATGTTCTGCGACAGCGGATTTCTGTGTGTGCTCTAACCGACAGCAAGCCTTGTGCTCTTTGATTCTTGTTTTAACGGAGCGTTTCGTGGTTCCGATATAAACACTGCCACAGGAACATGGAATGCGATAAACCCCAGAAGAGCATAGTACTTTTCGTTTGTCCTTCGCTGATCTAAAGTGGTCTTTCAGTTTTTTTGAAGGTTTATAAACGGTTTTAATCTCATATTTCCGTAGAATACGGCCAATACGATCTGTAACTCTGGAACCACGAAACGCTCCGTTAAAACAAGAATCAAAGAGCACAAGGCTTGCTGTCGGTTAGGGCACACACAGAAATCCGCTGTCGCAGAACATAACTCTCAACAACGATAACTTTAGAGTGAAATTTGAAGAAACCCAAGTCATCTCTTCAACACCTGCCTATTACCCAAGACTCTTCCGAGAAGCAATTAAAATTCAGAAATACCATAACATCTTCAACAGAACCGAAGAAGGACTACAATTGAACAAGGTTTGGCTTCCAGTTCTCAAAAATTCTCAATTAGCTCCCTACCCACAAAATAAAGGTACGAACGATTCTATGATGTCAGCTAACGCTATGGACCAATTAGATGTAAGAACGTCAAATCATAGGTATTTATTGAGACAACGTATAACAAATGTCAAGCATTTGACAGCCACATAAGAAACCAGAAACTTTCTCTTGAAAATGCTAACCACTCGTGTTGGCGAAACGTCGAAATCTTCTCTTAACATACGTCGGCCTTACAACCCGAAGAACCACCATGTAAGAGACGATGGCCGCGAAAGCCCATCACAATTTAGTTGAAGATTGTTGATGTAAACTAAACATCAAATGATAAAACAAATTTCATCACGAGGAACCTCAAAAAAATTGCTGCTGAGAAGTATTTTGCTTTCTGTTCTAGCGCTGACAATACCAGAAAAAAATGTAACTAAAAATTGAAACGTTACAAAAATTTCTATTTTCAAATAAAATTCAATTAACTATTTCCGTGAGACAGTTAAAATGAGAAAATTGGTTTGCTGAACTGCCTAGTCTACCATCCAAATGAGCTGTGCTGGTCGAGATGGTAGAGCTTTCGCTTCTCAAACTTGAGTGTATTG
The DNA here is from genome assembly GCA_944452925.2 of Chrysolina oricalcia. Lineage (NCBI taxonomy): Eukaryota > Metazoa > Arthropoda > Insecta > Coleoptera > Chrysomelidae > Chrysolina > Chrysolina oricalcia. The sequence goes on from OX101811.2 coordinate 69,154,075, forward strand.
GTTCATATTGTCACCGATCCCGTGCATCGCATCACACGTTAAAAATTAAGAGTCTCGTTTTCCTCAGCTTGCACAAGTATCTCGAAGACTTCTGAGGGTTGTTAGTAAAGGTGCAGTCGGTTGACGGAAAAAACAAACAAACCAAATAGAAAACCAACGAAATAAATAAAACTAACGCCAATTCTGCAATACATATTTTTGGTGTTGCAAAGAACCAATACCTTACTGTAAACTTCTTAGCAGCCAAATATAGAGTAACTTCTACGAGGGTTGAAATTTATGTATTGAGATTTGGCAACACTGGTGTTGCTAGGCGTAATCCAACTGCGCTATCGCAAAGTTTGACATTTTTGATAGTATAAGTAATCAGAACTTATTGTCATACATACGCTATTTGTATTGTTGATAGACATTTGAAAATTTTATGTCGGCCAAAAAATGGAGCTAAATGGTGAACATTTTCGTGCCATGATTTTTTATGATTTTCGACGTGGATTATCTCAACAGCAGCGTGCCAATCAACCTACTGCGATTTTTGCTGATGAAGCACCATCCAAGGTGTAACGATAATTCGTTTCATTCAAATAATTTTAACAATTCCATTCAAATAATCTTATTAAATGGGTTAGGAATTGTCAACTATGTTATACACTAGCCTACTCTTATAATTATACTTTCATTCATCTGTCATCACAAATACACCAACATGTATACTCCGATATCAACCATATTAATTCAGAACTTTATCCCATCTAACCGCTACGCCACTGCTAAGTCACTGCTAGTTCGAAGGGCGAACGAGATCGAGGATCGGTTGGTCTTGCGCGAAGTGCAAAAATATGAGTTTCTGACGTGCAATGCGGGGAATTGGTCTCTTGATTTCCGGCATCGTTAGGGAGAGGTTGTGAGTTTGTTTTGATTGAACTTGGAATACATTTTCTGGTAGGCCATCTTAAATTGTTTATAATATCTCTATTGGATTTAACAGATATTAGTTCTGGTTGAGTATATTGTTTTTTATCCAAATAATAGTGCTTAATTAGCATGAGATTGCTTTATCAAAGTGTATTTGCATGATTTTGGTAACGCCATACTGCATGGTTTGAAGAAATATTTTTGATTATTCCATTGTGTTCTATTAGCCATCGATCAATTTCAAATGTGTTTTCGTAATTTAGAGGTCCTAGTCCGACTTTTTAATATCATATTTTTGGTCTTTTCATATTAGAAGTAAATTTCATATTTTCACTTTTAGAGGTTAAAAATCCTATTTTTCCATTTATTTAAGTAATCGCTACATAGTATTAAATTTAGAGGCTTTTAATAAATTCAGGACTCAATAAATAAATTATTCAATAACATATTTTTGTCCTAATTGATTTTTGGAAGACAGTGTACCTGTAGAGAGGTTAGAGTTGTATTTGCTGATTCAGTTTCTACGCTCTGTCAAATTTAGGTACCAGATAATTGGTAATTTCTTCTTGTGGATGACTCCCATCAACTAGCAGTGTGACGATACTATTACCACCAAGAGATAGGGTAGAGTTGAACCTTGTAGAGGAGAAGTGGGTTGATTGCTTGTGACTTCCAGGCGGAACGTTGTCAGAACAATTCTTCAGGTGAGCATTTCTTTCTATACTGCTTGTTCAGTTATTATCTTTGAGAAATAAATGCAAGCTTGACAGAGTTTGTTCTCTGGCCTGTGGAGTTACACCACACTCAACCACGATTCTGCCTTTGTAGACGAAAGCACTTATTTCTGCTTCGTAGACAAGGGTATCGTCTCTTGGTTCAATTGTTTGTTAATTACAATCGTACTCAATCAGATATCTGTAGATTAGGTATCTTCAAGGTCTACCAGGTAGTGTTTCCTTTTAGTCAACCAAACGTGCACCAACCTTCACTTATCGAGCATAGTTTTATGTAGGACTTGCCACCTACTTTATCTTTCTTTCTCTTACATATTTGAAAGTCAGAAACCATAGAGCGTAGTTTCTTTGAATTCAGAATAAGTATTCAATCTTTGCGAAGGACTTATCACCTTCAATTCTTTCTTTATATCTCTATATTACTGTTTCTCTCCTTTCTTTTCGAAAGGGTGTAATTATCATTTATAAGTATTGTTATCTTGTACTCTTATGGTACATTAAATTATTTATCATTATTACCCTTCTGGTACATACATTTCTGGTAAATTAACAATTTATCAAGGATATTTCTTTATCTTCTATTATTATACTGTAATAATTCCTTGGAAGGATTTCCAATGTTTTTCTTTTAAATATTTCATCTACAAATATTAATTATCAACTTTAAATAGCTTCACAACTATTATTTCCATTTATTTGGAGAATAGTTATTTTTTTATTGATATTTATTTAACTATATTGAGCATTCTGAGTTGAATGTATGAGTAGTTTTCCCAATCATATTTCAAGTGTTGAAATTTTGTTTTTTCATAAAATTCAGAATATAATCTTGCGGTACTAAGGATATCCTTGTCCCCCACCATATTGTAACTATCAAATCTGATTCCTTTCGTCTGCTTCTCATGTCTTCGAGGAAACCATACATTGGATGAAGGATTGGTACCACTAGGAGATCCCATAGTTGTCAAACACAGATCCGAGGGGCTCAATTTTCAGTCATGCCAAGTCAACGGGCAATCTTCGTGAAGACCAACCATAACTAGTAAGGTCGAAGTCCATACGAGACAACCACCAAGTCTCTGACTGACCAAGCCAAAGACGATCCAACAACAACTCGTCGTAGGGATCATCGACGCTAACCCAGCCTCCAGGTATTATCAAACAGGACCATCTTCGGTTGAATCAGATTTGTTTTCAAAAGTGTAAATATTCTGAATTTTGTAGCCTTCAGCTTGTTAATTTTGTAGCCTTCAGCTTTTATAAAGTTTTTTTGAAATAAAGTTGTTAATTGTTTCTTTGCATATTTATTCTGCCTTCACAATCAAGCTAGATACAAATATCTCCTATCTTCGGTTTTGTCTTTTACAACCTGGCGCCCAGATTATCTGAACTAGTCAGGTCAACTGGTGCCCTATTTGTTCAATAGTTAAAAAATCTCTGTAGTACGCTATTGAGCAATCAGTAGTTGAAACTTATCCACACCCTCACCGTATCGATCTGAGCAGCCTATCAGCCTAAGTGTTAACTTTCCATAATTTAAAATCAGGATTTATTCCAAATTTGTAAATTGAAAATTTATGAGGTTACAAAGGCCACAGTATATCGATGGTTTAGTGAATTCAAACGTAGCCACTTCGCTGGCGGACGAAGTTAAAGATGGACGTCCAAAATCAGTTGTTGTGTGAGAAAACATTGATGCTGTGTCCGAACTGATAATGCAGGATCGTCATGTGACATATCGCGAGATCGAGGCATCCCTGGGCATTAGTATGACAAGTATACATAACATATTGCATAAACATTCAGCAGTCAGAAAGATTTGTTCTCGTTGGATGGCGCACAATTTGACAGTCGATCAAAAAAAGACTCGTGTAAATTGGTGCAAGGAAATGATTACAAAATATGACCGCGGTGCATCATATGCAGTTTATAACATATACACAGGTGACGAATCTTGGATTTATTGTTATGAGCCCGAAACTAAACAGTAGTCGACTGTATGGGTCTTTCAAATTGAACCAAATCCAACAAAAGTTGTTCGTGCTCGCAGCACTTCCAAGCAAATGGTGGCCTGTTTCTTCGGTATAAACGGTCATGTGGCAACCGTGCCTTTAGAGCAACGTGGAACGGCAAACTCTGAATGGAACACTACTATTTATTTACCAGAAGTCATCAATGAAATAAGGAAAACCGTCGACGAAGGATAATTCTCCATCATGACAATGCGAGCTCATACACATCGGCTCAAACAACTCACTATCTGAGCACTCAAAAAGTTGAATTGATGGGTCATCCGCCGTTCAGCCCTGATTTATCACCCAATAATTTCTATTTGTTCCCTCAAGTGAAGAACAAATTATAGTTAGGGAGGCGAGGTAGCTAAATGGCGTAATTCAACGGCGCCGTCGAGACCTATCACAATCGAAAGATAAAATAATTTCGAAAAGAAAAGCTCGTATGGTAAAAACCATTTCAGCGGTGGGTTTCGCGTGTACGGTTTTTCAAAAATGTTAAAAAAAACCGTTACTTGGGCATTCTCGAGCGCGTCAGATATTCATACTACGTATGCTCCAAGTGCCTCTGATAACAACGGTATACTAATCTGCCGGTTTGCGTGGTGGGGGTAGGCATATAAAGTAGTCAAAAATGCAAAAAAAAAAAATTTACCCGAGCGCGTCAGATTTTCGGAAGGGGTGTTAAGTAGGCTCCAAGGAAGCTCCCTTTAAAAAAACTGACGATTTCGGCGTGACCATAAGTTACAATGAATTTTTGAAAATGCAAAAAAAAAGTTTTTTTGAAATACTCGAACGCGTCAGATTTTCATAGGGGAGGTTTATCTCGGTATCCTGAAAGCATATTTTCTTAATCTGACAAAAATGTTGGTGGGTTCTCTTAATCTGACCGGAAAGGTTTTTTGGTTTCTTTTTTTCTTTTCTTTCTCCTTGATAAAACGGGGAATTTAAGAATGACAAAGCGATAGTTATAACCAACGTAAATGAAGATGAAATGTAGTACGAATTGTGTTATTTATTGTTTAAAAAAATGAAATTATATAAAAATTGTATAATAATTGTATTGTTATGTATGATCTTTACATTTTTGCTCAATACAATTCATCTTCTTCTTCTTCTTCACTGTAACTGTCATATTGTGGCTCCTCATCCACAATTCTTTCCTGCCGAGTGCCTGCAACATCCGTAACAATTATTTCTATTCAGTAATTTTGTTGAGAGAATATTATAGAAGTACAAAAATTTACCTGAATCAAGCGTTTCGTCATTGCTGTCCTCAGTGTCATTCTCGTTGCCCAGAATATCCGGCGATACAACAACATTTTCATATGCATCGGGCAATTGATTCCCGATAAACTTACTTCGTTTTGCTTACAGTACGCTCAAAAAACAATTAGAGGATCAACAGGCTATTGAATAATATACATACATGAAACTGTACATGTTAATAATACTTTTGTATACAGATACGCGTAACTTTTTCTGAGTCCACGAAAATTGTCGAGAAGCTTTAGAAAAAATAAATTTTTTGAGATATAATAAAAGTCACATAATTTAATCATCGTTATTTCATATCCATTTTTTTGAACACCCTCAGTTTTCGAGATATATTCAAAAAACCGGGAGTTTGAGTTTTTATGATGCTTCAAGTCAAAAAGTTTTAACTTTGGACAAAAATGTAAAGAGACCTTTTTTGTGTAAAATAAAATTACCCTTTTTGTTTATTTAAACTTTTTTTTTGGAAAATGTATCGTTCGCGACTTATATGCCGCAACGCGTTTTTCGGAAGACGAAATGGCTCCTCCACACTTCCGGTCACTCGGAAACCGGCAGATTTTGTATTTTTAGTAAGTTTTAGATTATATTCTTCAAAAAAAAAAAAACGCTCTCGAGAATGCCGGATTAACGTTTTTTTTTACAAGTTCGCGACCCTATAACTCGGTGGCGTCAATCACTTATCGTCAGATTAGTTAAATTTAGTCTTAAAACACTAAAATCAACCCCCAATATCTTAATCTGACGCGCTCGAGTATTTCAGACTATCGATTTTTTTTTACTAATCTGATCGTCTATCCTAGGCGCGCGTCACTACATATAGAGCTAAATACTTTACAAGGCTGTTCTATTAGGTCCAAGGTATCTCTCATATCTTAAACTGCCACGCTCGAGTATTACCGAAAATTCCCCTATTCGCCTCCCTAACTATTACGTGGTCAACGCTTTTCGACGCCACAAGACGCTGTTTATGCATTCAAAAACCATGTTTTGGAGATACCTACTTCTGAGTGGAAAAACTGCTATGCCAATTGGTTTAATCGAATGCAAAAATGTGTAGATTTGAAAGGAGAGTATTTTGAAAAACAGTAAAGAAGTTTCTACACCCCAATTATTGATTTAGTTCTTCATTCTCAATACATAAATAGCAACCCTCGTACCTAGGAGGAATGGAAAGTCACAACAATTTCAGTGCCATTCAACAATCCTACAGACTACCCGTCACTTCGCTGATTTTTGTTGTCCCTCAGATTGAACTATTGTTTATGTTTTACAATTTTACTAACCTTCAGCTTCACTTCGTTTCCAAACCAACAGTATAACAACAACTGTACAGTAATGACAGTCAAAAAGAAGAATTCATGAATTATTTTCTTGTCGCCAAATGGTGTCTGAAATAAACGAATATTTTTGAATTACAGCACACAAAAATCAAGTGAAGATTTCTTACGTTCAGAGCTAAGTATAGTGAAGAACAAATGTTGAACATAGATCCACCAAATTGAAAAAAATATATGTAATTGTTCATATTTTCCAAATCGTCGCACACTCTACAAAAAAATTAATTCATCAAATCGCTTGTTTGCTGTCACTTTTGGATAAGTTGGATTGAGTATTATCTGGTATCCATAATAATGATAATAATAATAATAATAATATCTATAATTATTACAAATATACAAAAGAATTGTGAAAAATGTCTAAAAGCGTTTACAGGTATATAACAAAGCACAAGATACTATAAACTAAATCATTGTAATAAACATAACAGTGCGGCATTTTTTAGCATCCTCTTAACTTTTAAATGGTTTAACGTAAAAACGTGAAAAAAACACCATTTTGAAAGGTATTACCGATACTGCTTTTTGAAATGAAAGACATTGTGATTGCTTCATAGGGGGGGTGAGGGGGCACATTGATATACAAATTTCAAATAGCAACTGAAACATCGTTGAAAGGAAAATTTAATTCCAACAATTTTTGTTTAATTCTGATGAAAAAAATTAACCTACTGCACTCGAAATATCAAGTATAAGTGCGGATTTGAATGGAACCCTTATCTCGATAAATATGAACGTTTTGATTTGGAGCAATGAAAGAATAATATTTCGAATGATATTACCGGTACCACTTCTTGAGAGAAGATACATTGCAATCACTTCACAGTTGGCGCTGTGGGCTTGAAAATTTCGGTAGGCAAAGAGATCAAAATTGTGAAAAACTTATTAACGAAAATCAAAAAAAAAATGCCTGAAAAGAAGATTGAATTCTCTTTTGAAATTTTTACATAATAATAGTAATAATATCATTTATTAAATACCTATTACAAAATAAAAATATGACAATGTGATACAACTTCTGTAATAATGAGGTAAATAAATGGTACAGTGTTTGGTCTGTGGCCTGAATTGATGCGATCCTCAGCGCCCTCTATCGAGCAGTCGTAATGTCTTTGAAAAAGTAGCACAGGTGATATGATTCAAAAGGGTTTTTGTTTCATGTTTGTACGTCAAACCGATCAAAAGTTAACAGGGGAGGCTAAAAAAGCCGCACTGCTTGCATAAATAGAAATGAATAGTTTATCCAATCTCAGTTGTATATGACTTCATTCAGCTCAATATATAGGGTAATTCAAAATAGCACATGGTGTAATAACGAATGAAGGATGCAAACGGAAAATTAAATAAATATTACTCCCTATTTAAAGAAAACAGTAGACCAGATTGAGTATATTTTACGTGTAACCGTTCGAAGCGTGGAAAGCAATCAGTAATGCTCTGGCCGCCTGTTGCATAAATTACGGTTAATCACCTCTTAATATTTTTATTGCTGTCCGGCAGCCTGGTGATATTTATTAAAAGAAGAACAGTAGCGCACTTAATGAACGGTCAAACAGAACCCAATATTTTCTCTCTACTTAATTTGTTTGGCCGTTAGACTAGATATTAATGTAATTAATTGATTATTGAAAACACTATTTGTCATCATAGAGTTATCCGAAAACAGGTATAAAGCTGTTCCCAAATTAATTAACATGTTGGGAATATAAAAGAAGGACATAGTATAACTCAGTATACTTCTGCATGAAGAATCCATTGTATTTGCAAAACATATACATATGTCGCGGTTTATTACACTGAAAGTGTGAAAATCAACATTGAAGTTTTAGTATAAACGTTTGTGTATTTAATGTTGCAACATGGTATTTTGGCGACCATTCGAAGAACGTGAGGAACAAGATTCACAACCGGATGAACAATGGGAATTTAAAAACAAAGATCTTCATGTTCAGACCCAAAGACTTGTTCTAAATATACATAAAAATCTTAAAAAGGAAATGAACGACAAATGTGACAATGAAATTTTCGGAAGGATATCTCATCTCACCAGTTTGAGGCATTCAACTATTTACAAAGTGGTTAAACAAGGGGATGTTGGAGATCATTATCGTAAAAGAAAACGAGATGATCAGAAATTAAACAAAGTTGATGAGGCCACAAAAGATTTTCTCCGAAGGCAAGTTTATGATTTCTATAAACGGAACGAAGTACTTACCTTGGAATCAATCAAAAACAAATTATCTGATTATCCTGAGTATACATATAAGTCGCAGGAAACATTACGCCAAATTCTTTTAGACTGTAGTTTCAAACACAGAAAACTAAAACAGCGAATGCCAATAATGGAATCACCCCGGCTCGTTCTGCAAAGGCAAGATTACTTGCGAGAAATAAAAGAACATCGGGAATTGGATAAACTATAAAACTATGTGAATTTCATAATATCATAATTAAATTACATTATTCCCTAATTGAAAATTCATTCTATAGTGTAGCAGTTTTTGAGGAGTACCTGATTTTTCAGTCGAGTATTAAAAATTTTATAAAAGCTGCATTCTCTATATGTTGTGCTAGATAATTATAGCATTTGCACCCAATATACTCAAAGTTTTTTTGATACCGAACAGTTCTATGGCGATGTGATAAAATGAGTTTTTTCAACCTGGTGAGATTATAAGTAGCCATATTTTTTAAAATGAAACAACAGGCCTGGACTATTTACTTACTAATTGATTATTTAGCTTGTTTATTCACTTGAAGAAGCTACTGTGTTAGCGAAAAGTTGTGATTAAATGAAGTTTGTGAAGATCGAATCGTTTTCAGTGTAGTTTGTACCATCACTTTGGATCTTCATCAAGTAAAGGCCGAATCAATCAGAAAAGAGCTAAGACATATATTAAAAGTAAGTAATTTTACTTGTAGATGTTTTGCAAATGTCGACAAATTTTCCTCATTTCCAGTTTCTGTTCTCGACTCAGTTCCGGAGAATCTCTCAATCCATATGAGTCAGGTACTTTCTCGGTGCATCTTTCTCTCAGTGTGAAAAAGGCCTTTTGAATCAGAGTCAGGTTCATTGCCACGCAGTTCATGATATTTGCACTTAATGCATCCACCCCAAGGATCCTGAAAATATATTATAGTAATGACATGATGATCATTGGTAGAATATTACCGATGACTCATATTACATGTCAGATTGTCTGAACTCTACAATATTTTGAATATATTGAAGTAGAGTTTGTTCGAAAATATAATCCTAATATTATTATAATCTCCAATCAAGATAGGTTAACAATTGTAATCACCCCATAATGTATTGGGTTATAATGTGGATGTGTTTTATTTTACACTCACTGTCTAGAATCATCTGCATGCAAGAATACGAAATTCAAGTGATAAAACTAAGGAAACATGGACAATAATAAAATAGAGAACTGGGGCAATAATATTGCTGTACAATTCATTAGTGATTTCTCATTTTACTTATTGTTCTACCATTCTCTATCTACTAAAACAAAATGATATAGCTCGTTTACAGAAACTCCAAATTAGAGCCATGCGCATAATTTTAAATTGCAGAAGATTAACCCCAATAAAATATATGTTGAAGCAGCTTGGATGGTTACCAATTAATTCTTTTCTTCTTTATCAAACATTAATCCTGATTTTCAAAATGAAAAATAAAATTTCCCCAACATATTTACAAGAAAAAGTTATGTACAATGACCATATCCATGGATACAATACAAGATCCAGAACTGACTTTCATATTCAACAAGTCACATTGAGGCATACCCAAAATTCAGTTTTTTTCAAGGGACTTGATAGCTATAATAAGCTACCAGAACGGATCAAATGTTTAACATCTTTAACATCCTACAAGAACAAGTTAAAAACATATTTCCTCAATCAATAAGAGAACTAGTGGCCACTTCCTCATTTTATTAAGTTCGCTTTACTATTTAGCTAGGACAGATATACATATTATGTATTAGTACGTTCAAAGAATCTTTTGGTGTTCATAAATTTTCTATTTTTTTCTTGAAAGTGTATGTATGTATAGATTTGCGTGAGTGCAAATAGGTGTAGTAGGTGTATGTATGTATTGTATATTTATATATGTGTGTATATAACAACTTTTTATTCTATGACAAGGGTACGAATGCCCTATAAGTACTCGACTGATTATTTTTAAAAAACTTAATTTATATTAGCATTAGAGCATGCTGTTTATTGTTCCCATTGTAACGACCAATGAAAACGTAAATTAGCCAAATGGCCTAAATAAAGGATTTATATATGGAGTAAGAACATGTGAGGAAGAATTCACTGTTATGCATCATGGTATATTACTAAGAGATTCAACCGATATTGCAAATTCTTGTGAATATTCTTTCTCTAACTCTGCCACTAACGCTTTGATGAATCACTTTATTCATATTTTTCCTCATATTATTTACTGGAAGGAAGATATTGAGGGTGGGAAGTTTTCAAATTGACATAATAAGCCCCCACCACTAAATATTTTGCAAATTCCTGTCAAACTCAAATTCAAATCCACTGTGAAAAAACTTCTAATAAATAATTGTTTTTACAGTACAGCTGAATATTTAGGTGGTTCCCAGATATCTGTCTAATAGGATCTAAGTATGCTTTTGTATGTTTAATTTTATCTGTCAAAATCTCTATGTATGTTCATCATTATTCATTTACTTATTACACTATTTTATGAATTGTCATATGTACTACATCTACCTGATAATAAGTTTCAAAAATGCTTTTCTGTTTGTATATTATTATGTTATTTTATCTATTGAAATTTTTATTTATGTTCTCAACAATTTTATATAGTGTGACCCATTTAAGATGGAAGCACCCCTATAAAACGTACATTTTTCAACCGATTGTAATGATTTTTCTTCAGTAGGTAGACATTAGGACACTAAATTTCATGAATATATCTCAATTTCCAGGTAAAAAATCTAAAAAAATTACTAGCGATTTTTTAGAAAAAATCTGACTACACCACTGGATTTGTGACAGTTTCAAATGGTTAACATGTGCATTATGTTGAAATGCGTCAATCAATGATAAAGTTATGAGTTACTGATCACAGTTTCATCGAAATCTGTTCAGTAATGAAAAAGTTATGGAGGAATAAAATTTGAAAAATATGTTGTTCAATGGAATTTTAGCAACGTTCTTACTACACCACTGGATTAGGGGCAATATTCAACAAAATATTCAAATAAATTTATTCATGAAACATTTATGGGAGAATCAATTTCGTTTCCTATGTATGTCGAACTATATCAATCAATAAGTTTATCACAACAAACTTTAGTGTCAATAATTTCAAATAAATCTACAAAAAAATAACTGTAAGTACATTTTTCTAATTGCTACAAACTAGCGGAAAACAATCTTTTATTCACAATCACTGTAAAAATAGAAACCAAGAAGATAACGAATTGAAAAATAAATGAGTGCAATTCATATTCTGGTGGCCTCCACCAAACTTCCATCCAATTCAATGCATTCATCATATCGCTTACGAATATTTTTTAAACATTCCTCAATTGTTGTGGAGTAATTGCATCGCAAGCTTGCTGAATTCTGGTGCACAGTTCCCCTCGATTCCTTGGTCGTGATTTGTAAACCATTTGTGTAACATAACCCCAAAGGAAAAAATCGAGTGAAGTAAGGTCAGGCGATCTTGGTGGCCATCCAATAACTGTAATCCCCATTCCTATCCAACGATTAGGGTAATTTTGATTCAGCTAACTCTTCACAGTTCCCGCATGTATGGAACGACCATCTAACTGAAAATATACATTTCTTGTTTCTGCAAGGGGAAGTTCATCTAATGCGTCCGAAAATTCATTACTTAAAAATTGTAGGAAACTTGCGGCATTCATGTTGCCGTCGAAAAAGAATGGTCCAATTATCCTTTGATTCAGTATTCCACACCAAACGTTCACTTTTTCTGAATACTGGCTTGTACAGTTTAGTACCCAGTTAGGATTTTCAGTGGCCCAATAGCGAATATTTTGTGATGAAACCACTCCATTTTTCGTGAAACTAGCTTCATCACTGAATAACATTTTCTTTAAAAAATGCCTGTCATTAAGATACTCGCCCTGGGCCCATAAGCATAATTCCAAACGTTTTTCTTGATCACCTAGTTCCAGAGTATGTAAAAATTGGTTTAAATGGCCTCAATTAATTTTTCCTCGGACATCGCCTAACATTCTCCCTAGGTAAGTTTAAATCTAAGCTGGCAACCCTCAACTACTATTTGGATTATTTCTGAAGTAATCTAATATAGTCTGGTTATTTTCGATCCTTCTTTGTATATTGTTTTTCAAAATATATGTGGTTACTGCTCCAGTCTGATTGAAATCTTGGTTTATTTTATGTACCGCGCTGTTATATTTGGGTGTCTTTCATTGAAAATTCTAGTTATTTCTCTTTCTCTCCGGTAATCATCACCAGAAAGACGTATAATTTCGAATTTTCCTTGAATTGTCAATTGAGCCATAATCTGTTTTTATTTTGGAACATAAATAATTCAGTTCACTAATGGTGCGTAACAAAATGACAATTCATGCACAAATAAATTGATAAGAAACTGTAAGTCACAGCTAACTTGTTTATTTCATTAATGCATTCTGAATAACACGCAGTTAAAATTGCAACTCTCATTTTTTGCTTTTCAACAAAAGGAAGAAATCACAGCTGATGTTACCCACTGGAATGATAATAATTATTATCCATTGCATATTTTTTTCGTTATAATTTCTACTGGGAGTACACTGTCTTATACTGCTAAAATTGTTTTCATGAAGATTAACCAGGAGTTCTCTCCTGATTGTACTTATTCATATCCACTCCACTTCGAGAAATACCTATAGACTATTTTTACCATCATGATTTTCAGATGTTATAATTGTACGACATTGTAATAATCACCCCAATAATGTTTTCAATAATCAACAGTGGTTTAGTAAGAACGTTGTTAAAATTCCATTTTACAATTTATTTTTCAAATTTTACTCCGTTATAACTTTTTTTATTACCGAACAGATCTCGATGAAACTGTGACCAGTATTATTTCAAGACATCCTGAATCCAGTGGTGTATTTAGAATTTTCATAAAATTCATTAACTTGAATTGGTGGGGTGATTAAACGGCATATTTTTCAAATTTCATTCCATTATAACTTTTTTATTGATTGACGAATTCAAACGATATTCACATGTGAATCATTTCAAAGTGTCGCGAATCCAGTGGTGTAGTCATTTTTCTTCTAAAAAAATCGCTAGTTATTTTTTTAGATACTTGACCTTGATTAATGGGATTAGTTGGCCCTGGAAATTGAGATTCATCCATGAAATTTGGTGTCTTTTAGACTTTTTGAATATCTACCTAACAAAAAAATCATTTGAATCGTTTGAAGAATGTAAGTTTTATAAGGGTGCTTCCATCTTAAATGGATCACACTGTATGTAATTTTTATTTAGCATGTCTAGAAGATGCACACAACGCGGCGCAAGCAAATATTCTTGACCATTTCTTTGTATGTTTAAAGAACCAAAAAAATATCAGGGAATTTTCCATAATTACCTTGTATATTTCCATACTGTGAATGTTTGAGGAATTGAATATTTCACTACAAATGTTAGAATGGTAGCTTATACAAATTAAGTAGCAATGTAAAAATGCCGTATTTGCCTTGTACTTTTATACGACATATAATTACAATGTAGAAAACGCAATTTTTCAAATTTTTAATCATTTCAATTTTGTGAAGAAAAATCTAATGAAATTTGACAACACAAATTTCGGAAGATTTTGCAAAACATGATATACGATTTTTAGAATCATTGCATCAGTAAGGAAATATTACACACTCTAAAAAAGTCCCTTTAAATATTGTGAAAAATTGAAACTCCCAGATTTGTACTCTAAAATACACAGTACATACATAACACGAGATTTTACCGTGATTTTTTTGTAGCATACCATAAATCGCTTGCCTACATAAAGACCAGACTGAAATACTGATATGGTTTCCTAATATCTCAGAAATTTTTGCTACTAGCATAATGAGAAAACGATGTACCTAGAGCCAATCCAACACTGGCAAAAGGCGTGCTATTATGAGAAAATTAACACAATGTACATTTTACCAGACAGGCGAAATCAAAGGTTCCAAGCCCTTTGGAAAAATGTTGGTACGTGAAAGCAGGCTAATTTTCAAGAAACTCACCCAAAAACATGGTAGTAGATAGGTAAATACTGATAAATAACCCCTAACAGGTATTCAGCCCTTGTTGTGGGCTCAAATGGGGTCCAGATAAAATAGGGTAATTTCGGCAGTGAGGAGTTAACATCGGTGCCATTTATACTCCTCGTCGAAACCAGTCCGTCAACAAGTGGAGGCACGAAGCCCGAAGTCGCACTAGCAAGACCAAGGAGCATAAACATGTATGTGGTAAACTTGCCAATTTGTCTGTAGCTTTTAGTAACAGCTTCCGAATCGAAATCTTTTTCTTGGCACTTTCCGTAATTGAACTCTGGGCTATCTAGACTCATCATTATTTGTTTGATCTTCTGCATGTTCCACAACACAAATATTTCTTTACCGATTCCTACGGTGTGGCATAAAACCAAATTTAAACATTTCGAAAAATCGTACTTGTCTTGATAGGAATCCGTGAAGCCAACCCATTCTGCAACCCCGTAGTAGAGCATCAAGCTCATGATTACTCTGCTTTTTATCAAAAATATCAGTTCGGAATTTCTTCCTCCGCTATTGGGACTCATGAGTCCGGCAAAACCGAGCACCCGGTGATTTGCACTGAAAAAGTTTTCGCGCATTTCGAATGAAAAAATTGAAGTGAACGCGAAGTGTGATTTGTTTTATACTTCCACCCCTATTTTAAGATCAAAAATGTATGAGGTACTAAACACTACGTTGCGTCCAGTAAATGTCTTCTTTAAATGGTCATGGAAATTACACTGGACTTAATAGCGGGTATTATGTGTTACAGGGTATATTATATGTAATTGAGACATATTTAATATTTTTTCATAGAACGCACGTGTTTTTTGCACGGTCAAGGTGGTTGTGGCGTAGCTTTTTTCAGGATTGAAAAGACCACGTACACTTCATATGCAAAAAGTCAAAGTCAAATTGTATAAAATATCAAAATGTTGTTGAACTCGACATAGTGTTGTAGTTTAGTTGTAAAATGTCACTTTCATACCAATATTGACTGAACTTTAGTGATGGTAATATCACTGAATTATAAGTGGCCTTTCGATCTACACCTTAGTATAAAACTTGGCCAGTTGAACAATATGTTTTCCGAGCATTTTTAAAACAGTTAACAGGGTAGATCAAGACTTCTGAGTTACACAAAATGAAGATGTCAGAACGAAGCATCAACCTTACAGGGTCTTTCACGACGAGCGTTCGTTAGGAATATATGGAGAACGATTCAAAATAAAAACTTGAAATTTTGTGGTAGTGGGATTTACAAAATTGCCTTCTTAACTAAAATATTTTCAACCTACGGTCTCTTTCCGTTATACCAGAAGTTGAGGGCACCTTCCTTATTTCAAATGGAACACCCTGTATTTTATTACATTTTTGTATTTATCAGCCCATTTTAGGCCCACTTTGTAGAACAATGCCTATACCCAAATTTGTTAGTTTTCGAGATATTGATTTTTTTCTGAAAAATTTGACAGTTACAGCACCACTCCAAAAAAATCATAACTCATAGACAGTAACAGTTGAAAATGTGAAATTTCACGGAATCACACCTTAAGCATCAAGTCATGAACAGGTCCATCGAATTTTCGAAAATAATTTACAGGGTGGTCGAAATTTCCACATAAAACATAAAATCGAGAAAACTGATGAAACACGATTTTTTCAAATGGAAACCATACACTATTATATTATTTTTGGATACTACGAAAAAAAAAGATCATGAAGAATGTGCTATACCTAAAATACACCCATGGCAAGATATATCCGATTTTGGGAAATATTTGAAATGTAAATCATTCGAAGCATAACCAAACCAAGCAAGCTTTAAAAACAAATGAAGCTACAACAAATATGTCAAAATTTTATGCGATATAATTGACGTGTATTTCGTAGTTTTCTATTTGTGTGCAAAATGTCTCGTTTGGGGTATTCTAATGAAGATTTCCTGAATTTAATAATCATTTATGGCGAATGCAATAAGAAAATGGACAGAACTTGTCGTGTTTTTTCAGAAAGATTTCCAAATCACACAGACACAGACCCAATAAAAATAGTCTGAGAAGACTTCTAAGAAACTGCCGTGATTTCGGATCTTTTTCGTCCGTCATCAACAAAAAAAACCACTCGTAAACAATGAGGACATCGAAATTGTAGTTTTGGCTTACTTCACAGCCTATCCAGAAAATTCGTTGAAAGACGCAGAAAAGTCACTTAGAATTTCATGTTCGTCAATAAACCGGATTTTAATCAAACATAAGTGGCGCCCCTTTAAACATCACCAGGTTCAAAATCTGAAACCTCATGACTTACCTGCACGAGTGGAATTCTGCGAATGGTTTCTTATCAAGATACAGGAGGACCCTGAGTTCATGAAGAACATTATATGGACAGATGAAGCCAAAGGACCTTATGGGATTTGGGTCCCGGTGGATTTTTTTGAATTTTTGGTATGATGTAGTCCATGTTATTCTCAACCAATGTTACCATTGCGCCAACTCAAAAAAATGAACAGTTTTGCTGCTAGGGGGCGTTGAAATCACCCCTAGCGCAGATTAGACTATTTATTTTTGAATCCGGTAACAATATTTTCACTTGTTTCATTGTTGCTAACGTTGCACAATATTGTGCTGTTTTATAAAAAAAAATCTTACCCCTTCCTTCTTCCCCCCAACTCCTATTACGTAACGAAAAAGAAAATATTTCTTGGGTGCTTTTAAATGTATCGTAGAACGTTTAAATATGCCTTAATAAGGGAAATAGCAGTTTTGTATGATTATCCCCCCTCCCCCCGAAAGACACAAAATGAAAAAAAGTCGGTGGATTTTTCTGAATTTTTAATATCATGTAGTTCAAGTTATTTTGAATCGAAAATAATTGGGTGACAAACCCCGAAAATGAATAGTTTTGATGCTAGGGGGCGTTGAAATCTCATTTTGCTCAGAATAGACTATTTATTAATATAGGCTGAAACAATTTCTCTACGTATTATAGTTTAGATTATGCTGAACAATTGTAATTTCTTATAAAAAAAATCTGAAACCTCCCTCTTACCCCCAACCCCTATTTTAAAACACAAAAAAAATTATTCTCGACTACTTGTAAATTCTTTATCAAAATAAATGTTTTATCAAAATGAATGTTTTAATCAGTTCAAATGAAGGAAATCGTACAGTTGTTTAATTTAATCTCTCCCCTCTTCCTTCGAATACACCAATATTTTTTTGAATGGATTTAAACATTTATTTTGATAAAGCATTTACAATAAATATCGTGTTTTAAATTAGGGGTCGGGGGTAAGGGGGAGGTTTCAGATTTTTTTTTGTAAGAATTCACACAATTGTTCAGCATAATCTAAACTACAATACGTAGAGAAATTGTTTCAGCCTATATTAATAAATACTCTATTCTGAGCAAAATGAGATTTCAACGCCCCCTAGCATCAAAACTATTCATTTTCGGGGTTTGTCACCCAATTATTTTCGATTCAAAATAACTTGAACTACATCATATTAAAAATAAAAAAAAATCCACCAAAATTTTTTCATTTTGTGTCTTTCGGGGGGAGGGGAGATAATCATACAAAACTGCTATTTCCCTTATTAAGGCATATTTAAACGTTCGACGATACATTTAAAAGCACCCAAGAAATATTTACGTAATAGGAGTTGGGGGGAAGAAGGAGGGGGGTAAGATTTTTTTTTATAAAACAGCACAATATTGTGCAACGTTAGCAGCAATGAAACAAGTGAACATATTGTTACCGGATTCAAAAATAAATAGTCTAATCTGCGCTAGGGGTGATTTCAACGCCCCCTAGCAGCAAAACTGTTCATTTTTTTGAGTTGGCGCAATGGTAACATTGGTTGAGAATAACATGGACTACATCATACCAAAAATTCAAAAAAATCCACCGGGACCCAAATCCCATAAGGTGTTTGCGGGGTCCTTTGCCAAGAATGGTATGTACAACCGCCATAATAGTCATTATTGGGCAGCAGAAAGAAAATCGAAAGCTCGGTTGCCAGCGCAACTTCCAGGATTCATGGAGTTTTAATGTTTTTTGCGCTATAAAGGAAGACCAAATTTTATGTTTGTATCTTTATGATGAGAATTTGAATAGCGATAGATATTCGCATATAATTAGGAATGTGGTTAGTGAATCTATAAGGCATGTTTCTGAACAATACCGTTCCAAGTTATGGTATCAGATGGATGGAGCCCCTGCACATAGTACTGCTACCGTTGCTGGGTTGTTGTATGGGTTGTTCGAAGATCAGTGGCTTTGCTACAATGGGCCATTTTCTCCTCCTCCTCGCTCTCCAGACCTGACGCCACTGGACTTCTTCATATCAAAGAAAATGTTTATGCGGATCCTGTGAGTGATAAAGAAAACATTATATGAAGGGTTCTGAGAGCTTTCAATAATTTGATTCCTGACTCCATACAGAAAGCTACAAATAGTGGTATACAAAAAATAATATATTCTTGTTTAGAACAAAACGGCAATGTCTTTGAACATCTGTTGAAATGAACCAAAATATTATTTGAATTTAAAGAAATTAAGTTAAATTCTAAAATTAAAGTAAAATCTAACCTCAAAAAATATAAACAAAATGAAATTACTGTATTCGATATCAATAAACAAAGATATAATTCATCTCTCTGATAGTATTTTATTTCAATCCATCCATTTTCATGTTGAGTTACCTTTTACCAACGACAGAGTTAATATTAGTTCATTTGTTTTCAAAGCTTTCTAGGTTTGGTATTGCTTCGAATGATTTACATTTCAAATATTTTCCAAATTCGGATATTTCTTATCAGGGGTGTATTTTAGGTATAGGGCATTCTTCATGAATTAGAAATCTTTTTTTTCGTAGTATCCAAAAGTAATAGAATAGTGTATGGTTTCCAATTGAAAAAATCGTGTTTCATCAGTTTTCTCGATTTTATGTTTTAGGTGAAAATTTCGACCACCCTGTAAATTATTTTAGAAAATTCGATGGACCTGTTCATGACTTGATGCTTAAGGTGTGATTTTGTGAAATTTCACATTTTCAACTGTTACTGTCTATGAGTTATGATTTTTTTGGAGTGGTGAAATTCAAAAATGTAATAAAATACAGGGTGTTCCATTTAAAATAAGGAAGTTGGTCTCAACTTCCGGTATAACGGAAAGAGACCGGAAGTTGAAAATATTTTAGTTGAAAAGGCCATTTTGTGAAACCCACTACCACAAAATATCAAGTTTATAATTTATGCTTTGAGCATTAGAATTTCTTTTATGTGACTCCAATACTCACCTATTACAAATTTAATGGTTGATGGATATTTAACAGCTCCCAAAAGACGACCATGTCTTAAAGATTTACAAGTGTAATAATGTTGCAATATCGGTGGATCTTCATTGTCATCAATTTGCACAAATTTCTGAAGTTTCAATACTTACACACGGAACTTCAAAAAATTTGGATCATCTCCTTAGTCAATAAATTCGAAATTGTCAGTTTCATCTCGTTGTAGTTTATCTTGCTGGAGCTAAATTAACTTATATTCACCAACAACAGCACCTGAGGAAAAAAATCCATTTGGTGTACGAAAGTAAATTATGTTATGAAGTTTTCAAACGTTACCAAATGTATAAGCTATCCAAATATCCAATAATTCACATCTTTAACAAAAGGAAAAAGAAGTACCGCTAGCCGAAATTGAACACCATGGCCTTCAGTTTACTAGGCAGTGACGCTAACCTCAGCTCCATCATACGAGGATATATTGAAAAATTCTTAGCCTGCTATAGAACCAAACAAAGTTTCAATGTCAAAATATCTTATTACTCAACATTTTCTCCTCTTAATTGGATACATTTATTACAGCGAACCTGCAACGTCTCTAGACCTTTAAAAAAAAAAATTCTTCTTGCTCTGCAAACCCGACCTCCACAGCTTTTATTACCTCCTCGTCGGAAGAAAATTCATGACCTTTTAGACTTTTTTTCAGGTGAGGAAAGAGATGATCGTCGGACGGAGCCAAATCTGGTTAATAAGGGGGATGTTCTAGTAATTCAAACCCTAAATCACGAATTATTTGCATGGCGCCATGAGATTTGTGTGTAATCCCCAGTTATTGTTCTACCCATATCCATAAAATCAATCATGATTACTCCATGGCAATCCCAAAAAACTGAAGCAAGAACTTTTCCAGCAGATTTTTGGACACGAAACTTCTCAGGTTTTGGAGAACCGGAGTGTCGCCATTCCATCGATTGTTGCTTTGTTTCTGGATCGTAGAAATGTACCCAAGTCTCATCCATAGTAACAATTCGGTTTAAGAAGTCTACATCGTTTTCAAATCGAGCACAGATCGAACGCGGTGCTACTACCCTTGCACGCTTTCGGTCAACATTCAAACATTTGGGGATCCATTTTGCAGCAATTTTTCTCATGTCCAAATTGACGTGAACTCTATGATGAACGCGTTCGTATGAAATATTCAGTGCTTCAGATATCCGTTTTAGTCCAATTCGACGGTCTGTTGAAATCATGTCATGAACTGCATCGATATTTTCGGGGACTGACACAGAAACTGGCATTTCCGATCGGTCATCATCTTCAATGGAAAATTTACCTCTTTTGAAGCTTGCAGTCCAATTTTTCACGGTCGCATACGAAGGACATTGATCACCAAGGGTATTAAGCATATCTTCGTAAATCTGCTTACCTCTTAACCCCATTAAATACAGGTACTTGATGATGGCTCGATACTCCGATTTTCGGTGGACATATTTTTTCTTTTAATTTATTGCGTAACTCTGGTTTACTTTTTCGACGTCATACTTCACACTGACACTTCTAATAAGTTATTGTTCGTTGCTATGGTAACGCATTATTTTGTTTATGCAGGGAACTGGTCTAGGCCAACTAGATATCAATACATCCTCGTAGTTACTTAGAGTGCTTTTAATTTATTGTCTTTATTTTCCTTCATACAAGAATAGGTTCGTTTACAACAAAAGCTGTGGAGATTGAAAGTTTATCCAATATTTTCGCTGTAGAACGGAAAACTATCGCAAAATAACATTTCTGAAATGACGTTTTTTTGATATCTCTTTCAATATTCGAGTTTTGTCATTTAAAGATCAGAAATTTGTGGAATTCGAGTTTATTATTCGATATATAAAAAAGTCAATGGTAATTTCTGTAAACCAGTTGAAGGTCTGTCAAACTGTTTCAATAAATTTTTGTGATGTCTCCTTTGGTTTTCGATTTTTTGACATTAAAAAAAAATGTATTCCAAGATAGGAAAAAATTTTATAGGAACTTTTTGTAGACCTATTCGAAGTCAATAAAACTCATCCATAAGTATTTGGTGTTCACAGAAAAAAAAATTCCCAGTTTTTCGCTATTTAAATGATTTTAGAAAAATCAGATTTGGAGTATCGGCGAGGTTCGTATAGACGTAGGCGTTGTGAAGAAAAAATCCAACTTTTTGATTAGTACCTACGGTCAATATCTCAATTTAAAAAAAAAATATTCCTCGTACTATTGACGTTAAGAAAAAAAATTCATTAATGTTTTTTGTAAGTTTTTGAAGGCGGATAAAAAAGATGTCTTGGTAAATTGTAAATATATCTACCGTTTCCGAAATATACGCTATTGTTCAAAAATGCACATTTTCAATTTCAGTTTAAAAGGATTTTGATCATTTTCCGATCGGTTTTCTGAAATTCGTTCTGTCGTTGCAGCTCTTCGATTGCAGTTTTTAAAATCTAGTTACGTTGATCGGTTTAGCCACATTTGGGTTTTAACGACTAAAATATTTCCCGAAAATCGTCCGGAAAGTATACTTATCATTTTCCGATCATTCCCAGAATCTACTCGTCATATTTTGTCATGCGGAGGTATATCTTGACTGATTTTGAAAGCGATACAATCAACGGCTGTGAATGAAACGAGTAAAGTTTGAACGTCAAGAAATATCTGAGAAAGTGCCGTTAAATTTTTCCGTGTTTTCCGAACGGGTTGAAAATGGAACAAAAATTTTCTCGGAATGTTAAAAATTCCTCGAGAGTTATTGACTCTTGGTATAATCTACCCAAACAGGTCATCCGTTTGCAACATGCTTACGAGGCACTACGCCCTCGTACGTAAATCTTGAAACCTTTTTATTTTTTTCCCTCATGATTACCTACTTTGAACTAACAATTTTCTCACACAAAAGCTACTACAGTGCACTCGGCAAATTGCGACATAGCAAAATGCTTTTTTTCAGTTTTATAGCCACTATATTGTTTCAAAGTGAAATTTATGAGTTTTATCTAAATAAGAGTAAGTACTAACATTTTCCAGTTATATTTTACAAAAAATGAGATTTGAATATTTGTTAATATTATTGTACAACAATTTTTTATTTTTCATGTGTGTGTCACATTTACCTCCCAAAAAGTGTAATTGTGACACCTATGGCGGGTTATTGTGACTTCAGTAGTTTTAGTTGTATTGAAGAAGTATTTTGTCGGTAGGGTTAATGTGATAGTTTCCTGGTTGAAAATGTGACATTTGTGAAATTGATGTGTGTGAATTTTGTATGAAATAAAGCAAGCTCATCAATATTTTCGGGTTTATTATGAATATCAATGTAAACAAATATAAAAAATAAAACTAATAATGAAACATAAAACATAAAAACTTAAAAATCTTTCTCTGAAAATAAATAAAAATAATATTCAATTATTTGTGCTCCGGCTAGGATTCTAGAACATATTCATAGTGTTAAAGTCCACGTTGAAAGTAAAATTTCCTCGGCGTGTAACAGCCGGTTTGGGCAATATTAAGAAAATGTTTTCAAAAGTAACTATGTCTGTGTCAACCTCCAAGGGCCATGTAAATTCGTCTCTGTATCTCTTGAGGAATTTAACATGATACTCCTCGTTGTCAATGGCGATTATTTGGCCAATGAATATTTTGACTGTCTTTTTTGTTGAATATGTAACGAGAACCCAGGTATCAACAAGTAGGTCATCAGAAGTGAACCGTTCTAAAGTTTCTTCACCAGACTGTTCAGACAAATTATCTGAACTGTCTATATATTCTACTTCATCAGCAGATTCTTCAGCGGATGAAGATCTTGTTTTTTGTTTTTTTGGTGAGGGTTTGGGGGACTTTTTTTTTGTTCTGTTCTGTCTGTTGACAGTTTTCTTGTAATTTTTCCAAAAAACTCCCTTTAGTTATCACCTCTGCCTGTTTCGTAAACGAGACCCTTGTTTTTTTTTGGCTTGTTGGTTTCACCCCTTTTAACCTTCTTTAAAAGTAACTCTTCAAAGGACATCGATGGGCGATGTTCTGATCTGCCAGGTTCTCTAGAAGTTGATGCTACTGATTCTTCAGGGTGTCCACTCGAAGTTGGTGGAGTATTTTTTGCACGTTGGTCGTCTATATTTTCACTTTGAGAAAGTTCCGGAATGTCTTCTCTTCTGCGAAATATCCCTTCCTTTTCATCTAAAATAATAGATTCTGTAGCAATAATTCTATTGGCAGTAGAAGGAACAGTTGTTTCAACGGGCTGTGTTTTTCTTTTTTTTGTAGTTCTCCAGTTCTTCCGGGTTGAATATCGATTCGCTAATGGAGTTTCTATCAGCTGGATATATATTCCACTAATTTGAAATCCTTTTTGAAAAGTCACTTCCTTCATATCGCTCCACACTTTCCCCAGCAATACTGATAAGTCTGCTTTCGATAAATTATTACCATAATTTTCCCTTTGCCATATAGCCAGATACTCTTCCCATACTTTTTTAAAAACATTAAAAACAGAAGTATCCAACGGATGCAGAATATGGGTAGTATGGGGGGGTAGTTTAAATAAAGTTATGTTTTCTGCCATCGCAATTCGTATTATATTAACGGATACGTGTGATCCGTGGCCGTCATATAATACAATTAGAGGTCTCTCTTTAGGACAATGACGTAAAAAGTGGTTTTGAAACCAGTTTGTGAACGCTTCCTCTGTCATCCATCCATTTGCAGTGGCAGTGTACCCCGTGTTAGGATAGGCTTCATCAGGCATCCATGCATCCCATAAAAATTAGGCCTTATATATAACAAAAGGCGGTAACTTTTTTCCAGAAGCAGTTACACATAATAATATACTAGTATTGGTCCGTCCCGTTCCAGCAGTGTTTCTAAAAACCGGCATATTTTTTTCTGCCACAACTTTACTGTTTGTGGGATCATGGCATAATGAAGTTTCATCTAGATTTATTATTTGATCAGGTTTATTCCAGAGGTCGAGCTCAGTAAGATTTTCTTCATATAAATCAAAAAAATGGTATATTATATCCGGTTTTGTTTGTTCAGTTCTTATAACTTGCCGTTTGGTTGGTTTTTTACAGGAAAAATGGAACCTTTTTGAAAACCCACTAAACCAGTCTTTGCCGGGAATGCCATTATGAAACCTATTTGGAATATTATTTTCGTGAACATACGCTACAAGACCAATAACTTCCTTTCTGCTCAGTCCAAATCCCCACTTGTTCATAGTATGGATACAAGTAGCCAGTTGACTTTCTGCCTCCCTGCCTATTTCTACCGGACGTCCTGGTTGATCATAAGTATTTATTTGCTTTCGACTTTTCCAACCTCTACAATGTAAAATTAATGTAGATCTGGGAATATTATAGTATGCCGCCGCTTTCTATTGGCTCATTGTTTTACTCTCTACAGCTTCTACCGCTAGTTTTAACGTTTCCTTGCTGTATTTTTGTCTGGAATTTTTGACAGGAACGGGCATTGTATCGAAATCTGCAACAAAATATATTATGTTATAAATTAACCGACAAATCCTTTTTAATTTCAATGAATTTTGTGATGTCACATTAACCTCTGGAGCAAAGTCACAATTACCTCCGTACGTGAATTTTGGAGTTTAATTGTGACACTCACCCAAAACTCACTTCCTCTCAAAAGTTAGGTTATATAGTTATTGCACTTCATTCAGAACTATAATCAAAAAGCCACTATCCAAATTATATAATTCTAAGATTGCTACAACATATTTTATAGAACTTACCAGTGTTTAAGTTCAGATTACAAAAAAAATCAACAACGTTTTTCTTCACTATCTCTTCCCGCTATATTCGTACGCACGCGGTTGACTTCTGGTGAGTGCGATCGAGGCGCGGAAAGCAATTTTGTACGATTTCACTAAGGAATGGCAGTGCTAGCCAAAAAAGTCACATTTACCCACATGTCACAATTTGCCGAGTGCACTGTACTATGTTTTGTAGTTCACTGCAAATTTATAGATTACGAGTTATGATTCACCAAAATTTGGCAGATAGGAATGTCAAAATAAAGACGACTTCAATGGAAGTTTCTATTCCTTTATTTAGATTAATTACGGGACGCCTGTATTTTAATAAATAGTATATTGTGTATCTAGTAGTAAAAGCTATACATTCCCGGACGACAATGTAAATTGTTGGCCGAGGCGTTAAGCCGAGGCCAACAAGCATTGAAGTCTGGGAATGTGCTTTTACTACGAGGTACACATACTATTTTTTCTGAAATCGCAATCAGCATCATGAAAAACTAAGGAATTCTACATATTGTTTGCGTGAATTCAATAACTGTCTAAAATGTAAACAAGCCGGCAAAAATTTTCTCGGATCGTTTTCTGCACGGGAATAGTATATTGTGTATCTAGTAGTAAAAGCAATACATTCCCGGACGACAATGTAAATTGTTGGCCGAGGCGTTAAGCCGAGGCCAACAAGCATTGAAGTCTGGGAATGTGCTTTTACTACGAGGTACACATACTATTTTTTCTGAAATCGCAATCAGCATTATCATAAATTGAGGATTCGAAATTACGTGCTTTCCTGAAACGTCAAAGTGACAACTATAAACCAAAGACCGATTTTGACGGCCTATGTCGGCAAAGAACTTTCCCGTATCGTTTTCGATACGGGAAAGTATTAAACGGTCCGGGAAAGTTCGTTGCTTAGCAACGGCCAAAGTACTGGATTAGCGT
Organism: Chrysolina oricalcia; assembly: GCA_944452925.2. Classification (NCBI taxonomy): domain Eukaryota; kingdom Metazoa; phylum Arthropoda; class Insecta; order Coleoptera; family Chrysomelidae; genus Chrysolina; species Chrysolina oricalcia. The sequence goes on from OX101811.2 coordinate 69,180,666, forward strand.
ATTTTGAGGCCTGCGTTGCTCCGAGAAAGTGGGCATTCTTGAACGATTTCAGAAAAAGAAAATTGTAAAGGACACTGAATATACAATAACTTTTGAACGGAACAAGCTATCGATATCGGGTGAAATTCAAGTGAAACGGTATCACTTTTACTACTTTGTGGCATAAAAATGATTGTGGTCACGTGGCCTAGTGTCAAGACGGCACCATCAACTTTTTTTTTCAAATGTAAAAGTGGGTCACGTGGCTCCTGGTTTAGGAGGTCTTCCTATTCTTGTTAGGGGCGAAATTTAGGAAAGGAGAGCATTGAATGTGCAATGATGTGTCACGCCTCTAACATACCCAGCAGCTCAGTAGGCATGGATTCGACAATAAAAATTGATTTCGATAAGATTGAAATATGGGGTTAATTTTCCGGAGCGCCACGGATTTATCGCTAGTGAAAAATCCGAAACCACCTTGATGTAATGGGACAACCCACTGCACTAATATTACTAAAATATTAAACAATAGATACCTTTGAATGGTATAATAATAATATATAAATATGTAGAGGTTTTGTCTTTCCTTACGCTTCGATAACTTGGACCAGAATAAAAGAAATAGTCATGTCCCTTACTAATAAAATATATTGATCGTTACACACCCTGTATGTGCACAGTTCAGCTCACCATACAAAAGAAAATGAAATTAATGTAAATATCAACCACCAAGATGAATTCAAGTGAATGCTGTGATTGAGAGTATGGTATTGTTTGAATATATCAATATGAAACCTACAGTGAGGGCTATGCCTGTGACGTCACGATGATAGCTTACAGTTATGGATACTTACGCCAGTCTTATTCTAAACTTATCTGATACTATGTAGATATTCTCAAGCATGCGAGTTCACCAATTATTGTGGTTGTAGTTCATCAGTGCCTTGATGTATACAGGTGCACAGTGGGTACGACACAATCAATCAAAGTACATGTACAGCTGGGACGAATAGCGAAGGAATGCTGAACAACAGACATACAGCGGGGACAACCACAGTCGAGCAGGAACCATCACAGCACAGCAGTGGAAAGACAATCGTGTTGCAACGAAACAGTGGAACAATCACATTAGTGGAACTCCAATAAACGGTAGCAGAGTAGTAGCAATAAACCGTAGTGGAGCACTACCAGCGGCGAAGCAGTAACAGTGGTAGTCGCAGAGGAGCAGTAGCAGCACCCTAGAATATACAATACCAGTCTGACTTCTGATTACACTTGTATGGGGCCATAAGTAGAGCCCAAATGCAAATACTAACCTCTATTAAGTGGGAGGGTTCTGATAACAGCTTTGATGGTCTGTTTGCTGTCTGATAGCGAGTTTCTCGTTTCAGTGGTTTCACATAATGATGAAGTGACTTCTAACCTCAAAAATCCGCAAAGCGAACGGAGATTTATCAAAAATATATAGCGTCAAAAATCGCAAACAATATGAGAAACTCTCCTGATATGAATTTTCCCAAGATCCATCAACGATGATCAAACTTTAATTGGAAATCTTCAAAATAGGTCAGTCACTCATCGAAATCAAATAAGGAAGAAGAAAATATATCTCAGACGTCAAAGTCAAAACTGTCAATATCTGACAAGGCGCTTTCTTGTTCGTTAGTGTTCGGTGGGAACAGTCCAGGAACAACCTCGAGCTACTAGGAGCTATGAAAAGAACACCTCAAGATTCAGTGTTGCCAACTGAACCAAGACGAAAACGCCAGCCTCTCAATCTCAGAACCAAACACAAACAAACAAACAAAAGGTCAAGTATTCGAATGTGAAGTACCTCAATGACACAATACAGAGATAGAGTAGGAATGTTACGGTTTTGTGTTCTAAGTACAAAACAGTAGACTAACCAAAAGTTTGTTTACAAAACAACGCTGTCATACCGCAAAATAAAACAACTGATAACTGTCATTAGCTTAAGGCCGGTTCATGTCCGCTCGAACTAGTACGGCAAAGGTAAGTAGTAACATTCGGAACAAGCTATACATGACAACGATCAAGTTGTCATTTTGATACAGTGGCGTACAGAGTGGAAAGTGTATATCAATGACAGAGAATTTATGATGTTATTGTATTAAAACAGAGAGGGTGTTCTTGTGCAAAATAAACCCGTAACATTCTCTATCCAACACTTCTTTGTTTGTGAAAATCGGCCAAGCCGTTTCAAACTGACAAGCGTTTGAAATTTGCTTCCAATATTTTACAAATAAATTAAAATCCTAAATAACTTTTAATTTCAACAAAATTTCAAGTAACAATTGCAACTATTTTAACAAGTGCTCAAAATGTTCACCGTTCACTTCTTGACAAAAAAAAAGTCGGTTGTAGAATTCATTCCGAACGTTATTAAATGTTTCCGGGGTAATACCGTAACGCACATCTGTTATTCGGTTCATAAGTTCCTGGAGTGACCGTGGCTGCGTGACTACACCTTAGATTATATGTACCCCCACAGAAAAAAAGTCTATAGGGGTCATATCAGGTGACCTAGCTGGCCATTCAATGGGGCCACGTCGGCCTATCCACCGTCCCGGAAAATTCTCGTTAAGCCATTCTCGGACAGGTCTGTAGTAGTGAGAGGGTGCACCATATTGTTGAAAGGTAATATCCATAGTAAATTTATTTGGGTTTACCCCAACTACTTCTTGAATACTGTGATGCATATGATTTTGAAGCATATTCAAATACAGATGCGCAGTTAAATTTTCTGCCATAAATATTGGACCTATGATATGGTAACCCAAAATACCAGCCCATGCGTTGATCTTCTCTGGAGTTTGAGTATGACCCTCTCGAAAAACGTGCGGATTTACGTCTGACCAATAACGCACATTTTGTCTATTTACTGTTTCATTTAGAAAAAACGTACTTTCATCAATAAAACAAATAGTGTTAATGTAACCGGGATTTTGGGTTATGCGATCAGACATGATCTCACAAAACTGCATTCTTCTGTTAATTGATGCAGAATTTTTAATTTATAAGGTGGAAATTTGTGTTTTTTGAGATATTTTTTCACAGTGGTCGTATATACGTCATAAGCCGTGGCTACCGTTTTCGATGTTTGTTGCGGATTATTAACAACAGCTGCCAGAACGTCGATTTGCTGATATTCTGGAATGGATTTCCTTCCAGATCCTTTTCCCTCGTTACGCAACCAGTTCTTTGAAATTTACTGACCAATTCCCTTAAGTAGGTACGAGATATTGAATTATTTGGGAAGCACTCAATAAATATTCTTTCTGTTTCATGGTAATTACGCCCAGCTTCAGCGTAAATTAAAATTGCTTCGGTTTTTTCTTCTAAAGGACGAGGACGAGGCATTTGACAATTATAAAGAAATACTGAAATCTTTGAAAACTGTCAAAAGTATTGATATGATTAACGTCAATATTAGACTGAGATTGAAATGAAATGCTATTTGGAGTCTCCAGCAAAATAACTAAGGTATAAAAAACTGAAACAAAAACCACAGTGTAAAATACCAATAATATGTGCACCTGTTTCACCACAAAAAAATTGGCTTTTCGGCCAGAATCAGTAACGGAGTTGAAATTCTGCTACAATTAATAGTAAAAATAATTTATTTGTTAAATATTTGAAGCAAATTTCAAAGGCTCGACAGTTTGAAATGGCTTGGCCGATTTTCACAAACAAAGAAGTGTTGGATATAGAATCCGAAAACGTTCAAAACCAGGAGCCACGTGACCCTCCCTTACATTTGAAAAAAAAATTGATGGTGACCTCTTGACACTAGGCCACGTGACCACAATCATTTTTATGCCACAAAGTAGTAAAAGTGGTACCTTCACACCTGAATTTTACCCGATCTCGATAGCTTGTTCCGTTCAAAAGTTAAGGGGGGGGATGACTTTTTACATCCTCACTGTATGTCAAACGAAGGATAACTTAAACATTAAAGTATCATCACAATAGAGCTTGCAATAACTTTCTATTCTGTTTAGTATTTTAATTAGTGCTCTCCGATAGTAAGTTAGTGCTCGAAATTACAATATAAAAAATATCAGTAAAATTCTGGTTATATAGAGCAAATGCTTTTCTCTGATTATGATTTATGCATGAGTTGTTTTTCTCTGCTTCTGATGGCCCATACTCCAATATACTTCTAATTCATTTTTTGCCGTACAAATAAAAACAATATAATAATTCATCATTAAAAAACAGGTAATACAAATTATCGAACAATTTTTATGATTCTTGAACATTTTCGGAACAATTTATCCTGAACAAGTTCCGAATTATATTCACTTTACGTAGGTTATTGTAAGTTGAATGACAGAAATAACATCTATTTTATGGCAAGAGTGTGAGAGAAAATAGGTACATACATATAACTATATAAGAATAACTTAAACCTAGACAATAGTAATAGAAGGTATTTGGAGCAGTTGGTTAATAATGGATTTGAAGATAACTGTAGAGTTGGTGAAATATGTAGTATCTATATTCTGAAGTCATCTAAGATGATGGTTTGTTCTACTTGCAATTCTTCTAAATCGTTCTTCCAACCATCCGTCAGTAGGTTTACATAGTTCATTGGAAACTCCTCATGAAGGTATAGAAAGAGTATGATCCTTTACATATCTGGAATAAAAGTTACCTATAATGATTAACAAAAAAAGGTAAACCATCCAATTCACTGTATGATAATAATAATAATGTCTTTCATTTACCAACGAAACAAATAAATTAGGTCATAAGTAATGGTGAAGTCATGGAGCGGAATTCAGAAGTAATGCAGTAATGCAAAATTCCGCTCTTCCATTCAACTCCTTTTCAATACATAAATTATATAAATTATATAAGTACTCAAAAATAAATTTACATGTGCCTCGGCTACCTGTACGTAATATTTCTACATTTTACTTTCCTGCTCCACTAACGAATGTACTTCATTTCTCGCCTCTGTATACTATAGTCGAGACCACTTGTCAATTCAGAGTAATGTGGACATTTTTCATTGTGAGCCAATCGACATTAAAACCATCGTTAGTTATTTCTTATGAATTGTTGGATGATTTTCATTTCTCGGTGTGAAATTTTCTTACCGAATCCCCCTCGTGCTTGAATTGATTGCCGTAAATTTATCTCGTACATGAATTTTTAAAGAAAATTCATGTACTCGACAAATTTCCGGCAATAATTCAAGCACTTGGGAGATTACAAGTGAAAATTGCTATTATCTCGGAATTCTGGCTATTTAGGTATAAGAACCTTGATATATCAATTCGAAGGGAATTTAGTTATCTTTGAGGATATTTCATAATATACAGGATGTTCCATTTAAAAAAACGCACTTTCAACCCTTTTCGTATCTAGCAGTAAGATCATGAATTTTGAACGACCCTGTATAACGCAGAACAAACTTCTCTATACAGAATCAATGTACATGATCCTTATGAACTAAACACAAAATTGCAACTTCCTAAGAATTCAAATACCGCAGAAATAAACATTCAATTCGAGCTGTGTTTTGGATAAAAAATATGGAAAGTAACCAATATCTCAAAAACCGTTAGAGATAGGTATAGGGGAGTATTGGGCAGAAATAATCAGAAAAGAATGGCAAGTTCAAAAATGCGGTAATATATAGGGTGACCCATTTGAAATAACAAAGATGCTGCTACTTTCTGGTATAAGCGGCAACGCTGCATTGCTGAAAATGTTTTAGATCGATAGACTACTTGAGAAACCAGATTTTCAGAATGATTCTTTTTCCCGTTCTCCGTAAACGTCTAAGGTACCATCGACCGTGACCCACCCTGTATATCCGAATGCATCCTCTCTGAGATACAAGGCTGAATTTATCGTAACAATCTGCATTAAAATCACCACATAGAAGATGCATTCCATCAACCACGCGATACCTCAGTTTCCAAGCTCTTTGGAGAAATGTTAGTTTGTGACAGTAGGTTAATTTTCAAGAAACTCACCCAAAAACGTGGTAGAAGATAGGTAAATACTGATAAGTAACCCCTAACAAGTATTCACCGCTTGTTGTGGGCTTGAATGGGGTTCATATAAAGTAGGGTAACTTCGGCAGTGTGGAGTTAACATCAGAGCCATTTCTATTCCTCATCGAAACTAGTTCATCAACAAGTGGAGGTACGTAGCCTGAAATCGCAGTGCCAAGACCAATGAGCATAATCACGTATGTGACAACTGCGCCAATTCGTCTGTAGCTTTTAATAATTGAGTCCGAATCGAAACCCTTTTCTAGGCACTTTTCGTATATGAATTTCCGGCCATCAAGATTCATCATTATACGTTTGAACTTCTGATTATTCCTCAATACGAAAATTTCTTTGCCGATTCCTACGGTGTGGCATAAGGCTAAATTAAAACATTTCGAAAAATCACACTTATCTTGATAGGATTCTGTGAAGCCTATCCATTCTGCAATCCCATAGTAGAGCACCAAGGCCATTGCTACCCTGCTCCTAACCAAAAATATCAAATTGGATGTCCTTCCTCCGTTATTCGGACTCATGAGTCCGGCAAAGCTGAGGATCCAGTGATTTATGCTGAAAAAGTTTTCGCCAGTTGACTCGCCCATTTCGATTGTGGATTAGAAACGAACGCGAAGTGTGATTTGTTATATACTTCAACCCCATTTGATGTTTAAAAATGTATGAGGCACTAAACACCACGTTGCGTCCAGTAAATGTCTTCTTTGAATATTCATGGAAATTACTCTGAACTTAAAAGCGGGTATTACGTGTTACAGGGTATATTATATGTAATTGAGATATATTTAATATTTTTACGACGACCTACTTCTAATACAAATCTCCACGCTCCACGCTCTGTGATTGGTGCGATTACCTAATATAGTTAACTATAATCCAATTTTTACTCATAGATAGCTGCGACAGTGACATATCTACAAACGAATTCATAACACTATAGTGTCAATGTGATTTAGACGGGTTTCATTGATACTTTAATCCCGTCAATGGACGAGTTCAGCCACATATTGCCAACCTTGTAAATGGCCAAAAATACTCTACCACTGAAAACGCATTTTTTCGCATTTTATCTATGCCTTTCGGTTCCTGAATCATTTTACAATCCTGGGAATGTTCCCGCTTTCAAATTCATAGCCATTTGATAGAAAATCGAGATTAAGTGATTTAGAGGTTAGTTTAGTTAAAATGTTGGCCTTCTGACTCAGTTTTTCATGTTTTGTGACAGTAAAATTTCAAATTTTATGTTACTCGCATGAAATACGTTTGTACCTGGTTCAATAATAAATGACTGAAAACTCAAATCCTATTCAATATTCAGCTCAGGCCAGATTTGTCTGAAGTAGTAGTTCAGGTGCTAATAATAGATGTAGCTGAGAATGATAACCTAGAACCAACTTTTTCACATGAAGAAGTTACTTTTAGAACATGACCATTTTCAGACTCCAAAGAATCGCTTCGAAGTGTTAAGTCTGTGTGAATCGAAGTCAACTTTAACAAACAAAGCTTTTATTGAAAATTTATTGAAAGACGAATATTTCAAGTTTTTTACAGGAGTGAGAATTCTACATTATAGTTGTTTGGATCTATTGGTGATGAACTACTCGAAATATCAATTTAAAGACTATGTTACGGGTTTATTTTGCACTAGAAAACCCTTTCTGTTTTAATACAATAACATCAGAAATTCTCTGTCATTGATATACACTTTCCACTCTGTACGCCACTGTATCAAAATGACAACTTGATCGTTGTCATGTATAGCTTGTTCCGTACTAGTTCGAGCGGATATGAACCGGCCTTAAGCTAATGACAGTTATCAGTTGTTCTATTTTGCGGTATGACAGCGTTGTTTTGTAAACATACTTATGGTTAGTCTATTGTTTTGTACTTAGAACACAAAACCGTAACATTCCTACTCTATCTCTATCTCTATCTTGTGTCATTGAGGTACCTACTTCACATTCGAATACTTGACCTTTTGTTTGTTTGTTTGTTTGTGTTTGGTTCTGAGATTGAGAGGCTGGCGTTTTCGTCTTGGTTCAGTTGGCAAAACTGAATCTTAAGGTTTTCTTTTCATAGCTCCTAGTAGCTCGAGGTAGTTCCTGGACTGTTCCCACCGAACACTAACGAACAAGAAAGCGCCTTGTCAGATATTGACAGTTTTGACTTTGACGTCTGAGATATATTTTTTTCTTCCTTATTTGATCTTGATGAGCGACTGACCTATTTTGAAGATTTCCAATTAAAGTTTGATCATCGTTGATGGATCTTGGGAAAATTCATATCAGGAGAGTTTCTCATATTGTTTGCGATTTTTGACGCTATATATTTTGGAGAAATCTCCGTTCGCTTTGCGGATTTTTGAGGTTAGAATTCACTTCATCATTGTGTGAAACCACTGGAACAAGAAACTTGCTATCAGACAGCAAACAGATCATTAAAGCTGTTACCAGAACCCTCCCACTTAATAGAGGTTAGTATTTGCATTTGGGCTCTACTTATGGCCCCATACAAGTGTAATCAGAAGTCAGACTGGTATTGTATATTCTAGGGTGCTACTGCTCCGCTGCGACTACTCTGCTTTGCTACTGTTACCTCTTCGCCGCTGGTAGTGCTCCACTACGGTTTATTGCTACTACTTTGCTCCGCTGTGGATAGTGCTTGCTACCACTCTGCTACTACTCTGCTACCGTTTATTGGAGTTCCACTACTGTGATTGGAACAATCACTGTTTCGTTGCTACACGATTGTCTTTCCACTGTTCCACTGCTGTGATTGTTCCTGCTCGACTGTGGTTGTTCCGCTGTATATCTGTTGTTCAGCATTCCTTCGCTATTCGTCCCAGCTGTACATGTACTTTGATTGATTGTGTCGTACCCACTGTGCACCTGTATACACCAAGGCACTGATGAACTACAACCAAAATAATTGGTGAACTGGCATGCTTGAGAATATCTACATAGTATCAGATGAGTTTAGAATAAGACTGCCCCTAAGGCGTAAGTATCCATAACTGTAAGCTATCATCGTGACGTCACAGGCATAGCCCTCACTTTCATATTGATATATTCAAACAATACCATACTCTCAATCACAGCATTCACTTGAATTCATCTTGGTGGTTGATTTTGACATTAATTTCATTTTCTTTTGTATGGTGAGCTGAACTGTGCACATACAGGGTGTGTAACGATCAATATATTTTATTAGTAAGGGACATGACTATTTCTTTTACTCTGGTCCAAGTTATCTAAGCGTAAGGGAAGACAAAACCTCTACATATTTATATATTATTATTATACCATTTACAGGTATCTATTGTTTAATATTTTAGTAATATTAGTGCAGTGGGTTGTCTCATTCCATCAGGGTGGTTTCGGATTTTTCACTAGCGATAAATCCGTGGCGCTCCGGAAAATTAACCCCATATTTCAATCTTATAGAAATCAATTTTTATTGTCGAATCCACGCCTACTGAGCTGCTGGGTGTGTTAGAGGCGTGACACATCATTGCACATTCACTGCTCTCCTTTCCTAAATTTCGCCCCTAACAACTATCAGAGAAGTAAGAAGCAACTGATCAAACATCAAAATATTTCGAACAGAGAAAAGTTATGCTTTACACTAGTTAGGTGGAGTCGTGGTTTTACCCTTGACGAACTCTCTCATTTCTAGTAATAATGAAAAACTCTTATATCTGTTATATTTTACACATGGGCAGTTCATGTATCACCAGACGATTGGTATAAGAGGAGACATGTTTAGTAGTAGCAGAAGTTTACAAAAAGGACTTACCATTTTTTTTCGACATGACTATTACAGTGGTGATGGAACTGAAATATTCTTACAAATGCCTCAAACACTGTCAAGTTTTTAGTTGGAATTAGCCCATCATATATTCCAGTAAAGGGTAAGAAAGATCAATTTCTGACAGAGAACTATTCGATCAATGCGATTTGAAGAACCTCTTGCAGAAAAATGATACAGTTATGGCTGATAGTGGATTCACTATTAGAGATTTATTATTCATTTTGTTACTCACCTCGTAGGAATATGTATCGAAAATGTGTTTTTTATGGAGCTGAATGATTTATCATCCATAAATAATATTGATGAAGTTTGGTGTATGAAGGTTTCCAAAAAATTCGTTTCATTTGGTATAAAATTATCAGAGTACTCAAACGAGGGAGAAATAAAATGAAATGATAAAATTCCCCATATTCGATCAACATGTCGATGACATCAGTGTCATATTTTTTCTTATATCTTCCAAATTCAAATCTGCATAGATTTTTTTTGCCTCTGTGTCGTTGTCAATATATTGGTGTTATCCAGATTCACACAGTTTCCCTGAACAACTGCTAAAACTCTGTCTGATTCTCAATAACACCTGCACGTCGATTTCGAGGTTATTGTTCAAAACATCGATTTTATATAAATTTTTTAATATTACTCATCCTAATTGACCTTGTTGTATACATTTATTCAAGAGAGGAAAAACATGCAATAATTAAGGTTTTAAAGTTGTAGTAGTTGTAGAGGAAATCGAGGAAGCGCCTTCACAAATAACATAATTTTTGCCAGTGCAGTCAACAGGACTCCAAGACATTGTGTTTTCGGAAGAATCGTGAATCACTTCAAGACAACTTTCCGATTCGTTTTTGGCTACATTTGAAGACCAATGTGTGTATGAAAATGGTTTTCCAGTGGTCATCCAATACCAAATTTCTCCATTTTTCAATCCAGATGTCCAGAAATTACTTTCCTCGTAATCCACTGAAAATAAGATACAGTTTAATTTTTTACTGTTATACTAGAATAAGAGAGTGTGTTTCAGTTAATCCACGTTTCATATAATTTTTCTGTTTGTGGTGGTTGTATCAATTTATTGAGAAAGTTTCTCAGACAAGATGTGCACCAATAATAACTATGGTGAAAAGGAAACATTTGAATAACCTTCGAAAGGTACATAATGTTTTTAGTGAATAAATATCATTATTATGATGTAGATTTCCTCTAGTTCGTTATCAAAGTTTTCAATGAGTTTAAAAATGAGTGCTTCCCACGAATATAATTCTTACCACTTGGTTTATGGGTGATCATCTTTCAAATATAAAACCTTACAAGGATCATTTGAGTATTTGAATTACTACTACTGACACAAATGTTTTGCAAGCGGCCTTCCAGATTAACGAAAAAGTGGATAAAATCAGGGAGAGACTGTACAATCTACCAACAAGATGACATTGCATGAGTGTGTAGATTAAACGTACACATCTAAAACCTGATGTAGTTGCAATAGTACATAAAAGCTGCTGTTAAGCTTGGCACTTGGTTTGAGTGAAAGGACCCCGCAAACTCCTAATGGAATTTGGGTCTAGGTGGATTTTTTTGAATTTTTGGTATGATGTGATTTTTGCGCGAGTGTGGTTGCCTAAAGCAACATAATTTGATTCGAAACCGAGAAGGAATTAACGATAATCGCCGATAACACGAGTTGTATTTGTTAAGATTATTTCATGAATAAAATCTAAACCATTTTTATTTATTTACTATTCAATTTAACTAGGAACATTAGTCCCGCATTTAGTTCTGAAATTATGCAACTAACAAAACATTTACTTGATATTTCAAACATTCCTCTATTTCAGTTACCAATGACAGAGCGCTTCATTCATAGTTTCGTCATTGCATGTCTAGTCTACTGCTTTGCGCTCGAGGTTATGTTTTGATAACATTTTGATTTAGTGATTTGATTAATCAACGAGTATGCAAAATTTGTCAAAAATTGTGAAGTTGATATGAATTAATAGTGAGTGCTTATTTAGTTTTGGTCAAAGTTTGGTGTTGTTTCATTATAGCTAGTGGTAAGTTTGTGTTTTGATAATAACCAATCAGGAATCGAACTACAAAATCGAAAACACATCATATACATATCCAGTAGCCAATCAAGAGCCGAACTACAAAATCGAAACTTGAAGTTTTCATTTATCAACACAAAAATTTGACTATCTGTTGCTGCAGAAATTGATGTCATCTGTATACAGTACAGCCAAGGATATTCCAACATACCCTGGCTGGTCATTATCAAACAGTGACATTTAGAAAGTACGCAATAAATGGAAAAAATCTTTATTTGTGATAAAAAAAATCATCAACTTAGGCGCGTCTTGAAAACTACTTAGGATAATTCTCATAAATAATTGGTTATACTCGAGATAATTGAGGAATCAACGAATGCATTTTCAAGGCAATGCTTGGATTCATCCTAGAATGAAATGAATGTACTCACCTAGGGCTCCAATGGTATCATACAGAAAATCATTTTCTCGTTTGCTCTCAATGCTAGCCAAACCCATATCGAGGTTCTTACAAAAAAGTGTACTTTCTTCTTGAGTTGCCTAGAACAAACAGAAATTGATCATACTAGATGAAATTGTAAAAATGAGACTTTGATCACAATATTTGTGATCAAAATTCTGAAATAGGCCATTTTAACGCACATCGAGAGTAAAGGACCCCGCAACAAACCTTGCTAGGATTGCTAATTTAGCTTTTACTGTATTCAAGAAACTAAAATCCTCATTACAAGGTTGATTGCAATATTCATGTATGAAGTAAAAGTCACACTTACATAATATATCTAACAATGGGAGCAAATAGTAGTTCATAAGTATTATCCTAAATATGTCAGTCTATCAAGAACACAACAAAAAACTAAAACAAAACTAAAACAAAATACTATATTCATAAGGTAATAAAAGAACAAAAAAAACTTATTCATTTCGAAGAAACGATGGCACCTTCATTGCACTGACAACAAAGTTGGTTATTTCGGATATGGTTTGGAAGAAGTTTTTGTCCAATGAGGTGGCCAGATCATTGATACTGTTTATATATATTTTTTTTATGAAGCTTTCACGGAAGCTGTTATAAAAGGGACATTCAAAAAACAGATGTTCAATATTCTCATCTTTGAATAAATTACAAATAGAGCATATTTCGTTAGTTTCAATAATGTGGGTATCTTGATATCAAGTTAATTTTAGGAACCTCTTATTGCAAGCTCTGAGTTGTGCAATTATTCTCAATTGGTAAATTGGTATTCTCAAAGACAGATAGTTTGATGAGTTGGGGAAAGTTAATCTTGGAGTAAACAGCAAGAACGATGAGCGAGATAAAATGTCAACATCCCTTTGGATGAGCATATTTTGGAACCTTTCAGTAAACTCAAGAATTGTTGACCTAGAACGAACCCTTCCATTGAGGCCACTTTCAAAAGGGTTCACACAGCCAATTTGTTCAAAATACATTTTTATTTGCTGAATCCAATTATAGTTAGGGCAACCATTATGGTCAAGAGCTTCAAGTCGAAGAAAACAAATTTTTGGAATTAGTACTGACAATTTGATTGAGTTAGTTTCTAGGCGAACCAAATAATCAGGTGTAATTTGGGTAAAAAAATGAGTTTCTTGAAAAATCCCACTTGCATACCCGTTCAATGAGGTCGTCGTATCTCATAACCCAAATTCCTTTGCTGTATGTTAATGAGGGTAAAATAAAATTTCCTTCTGGAGGGCCAATAGTTCATTTTTGTTCGCGTCATTAGACTTGTTACTGCAGCGAAGGCTTGTTATATTCTGTTTTTAGACGAAAAACAGCAGGCAATGAAAATTAGACCCCTAGGTAAGTATAATCATTCACTATTTCTAATTGTTGGTTGTTATAAAAAAAATGTATGTCTATTTGTGTTATGAAAATGAGCGCCTTTGCAAAATATCATGATTTTTGTTTTTTGATTGTTCACTCTTAAGTGATTCAAGTCAGCGTATTCTTGTAGAACCTTGAATTTTCTATTCAAATCTTGCTGAGAATCACTAACCAATATCAACTCGTCTGCGAATGCCATCATAAGGCTCACTCTGTAGTAAATGTTCAAATCCTTTAATCCCTTAGAATAAACGCTCTTCAATATCATTAAGAAATATAGAAAAAAGTAAATGGCTGAGGGATTTACCCTGTAAGGCTCCTTTAGCAATATCATATGTTTTGGTAATGGAATCAGCCGTTTTTATACACATTGTTGCGTTATAATGCGTGGGCCGTGGTGGCCGTTCGGGTAAAGCGCTCTCCTTTGGAGCGAAGGGTCGAGGGTTCAAAGCCTCGCATGGTCATCGGTCTCGTGCATGGCATCACACATTGAAAGGTAAGGGCTGCGTCTTCCCTTGCTCACACAAGTCTATCGAAGACTTCCGAGGGTTGCGCGTAGGGGTGCAATCGGTTGACGGAAATAACAACAAGATACATATATTTTATTATTCGAACTGATTTTGCACTAATACAAGTTTTGTAAAGCTTTTCCCGCAACAGGCAATGGTTGATTGAGTCAAACGCTTGTTTAAATTCTACAAAAGCAACATACTTTTCGACCCTTAAGTCTCAAATGGATTTGAATCAACGAATTGAGGATAAAAATATTATCAAGACAGCCACGTTTCTGACGAAACCTTGACTGACACTCCAAAATAATATTGTTGATTTCCAAAAAAGTGAAAATTCTTTGGAGTAAAATCAATGTGAACAGTTTGGCTTAGCAATTAACAGGGCGATTTCCCTATAGTTTTCGGGATTTTGTTTTGTGCCCTTTTTATGTAACATTTATAATGTTACATCTGACCAATTTTCTGATGTTCTTTCAGTTTTTAGGATTCTATTAAACATATTGCGCAAGACTTGAGGTGGATACTTGTAGAATTCATAGCAAATTCCATCTTTACCTGAAGACTTGCCCCTCTTGCATCTACCGAGACAAGCACAATGGTTATAGGAACAGCAGATTCACACAATAACCAAGTTTCTGACAAACATAGAATTTAGAAGTTGATGGTATTTTATTCCAAAAAAGGTTTTATTCCAAAAAGATATTTGTAGCCACTTGCATTCCAGGTAATTATGGATAATCTTTTTAAATTGTTTTCGGTATACTGCTTCAATCTTTGCGAGTTACTTTGCTGAAGTTTTTTGGTGAGTTGCTGTCTTCACCGATTTCTTTCAGCGGCTACAATTCTAGGAATATTTTTAAAATAACGAACAACTATGTTCTCTCCAGCATTTTGTCGAGTTTTGAGTTTAGCATATATTTCTTTTAATTCTTGTAAGAGGGTTGGTGTTTTATCGGTCTTGATTTTGAGACTGGGATATTTAGTAGTTTCTCTTGTTTGTCAAACTTTTCTTACATCATTTGTATCATTTAATATCACTTTGATTGGTCTGATTTTATTATCCGCTGGTAGTCCTAGTCTTGATGCACTTGAGAAGCCTACTTACAGCTCAGTCCCCGGTATACTATTTTTCAGAATTTCGCTGACATGCATTTCCATATCATCGTCTTCTTGGACGCCAAAAAATATTAAAATTTGTTCGCGCTCTATACTCATTTTAACTTCACTATTTGATTTTCTGGCATTCAATTTCATTTCACTCTTTAGGCATAAAACTCTATCTGGAAATTTTTTATTTTCAGCTTGAAGATTTGTAACGTTTTGAATACACTTATCAATTTTTTCGCTATGTTCCATAAGTATATTTTTTATTTCTGTACCATTTTTTGTGAGCACTGGTAGTTGCTCCATTATTATTGCCAATTGTTGTCCCACGTCACTTTTATCCATTTTTATTGGGCTTAAGTCGATCGTTTCGATGTGAAGAAGGTAAAGTGCGTCAGCGAGATCACCGATATGATAAACCGGTCCAGTAGGTTAGGTTAGGTTTGAACGTGAGTGGGCCCGTATCAGGCCCTCCACTGCGGCCAATAGCCCATTGTGGCTCACCCTATGGTTATATTTCTCCCAGTATATCCAATCTTTTAACGAAATTGAGGAATGTATTGGGAGAACGATTTACTAGGTTTTCTGGCCTTACTGTCGTATCGTCAAATATTGAAAATCTGTTTCTGGCCGCTGCAGGGCATGTACACAGAATGTGTTCAGCCGTTTCATCATCCTCCATGCATAGCCGGCACTCTGCATCTTGTGCAAGTCCGATTTTATGCATGTGATGTTTGGGTTTGCAGTGGCCAGTAAGCAAACCTACTATAACTCTGAGATGGGCTCTACTGAGTTCTAGCAGTTTGTCAGAGTCCTGTTTTTTCCTTGTACAAGCAATAAATGCTTTGGAATGGGCTAGGCCCGGTAGACTACGCCAGTACTCGAGTCTTTTATTGTCTGCCGGTTCTGGTCCAGTGAACGTTGTTTCGGCCCCCCATTTTGCTAGGGCGTCCGCTATTTCATTTCCTTCTAGGCCTGTGTGACCTGCTATCCAGACTAGGGTAACGTTGTTGCGTTGCGCCAGTCGGTTTAAGGTGTCTCTGCAGTTCCATACTGCCCTAGATTTAAAGCAGTTGGATTCAAGCGCTTTAAGTGCTGCTTGACTATCTGAAAATATTTTTATTGTTTTTCGTGTGTGGTGTCGATTTTCCAGCTCCCTGCCACTCATTTCAATGGCATATTCCTCTGCCTGAAATATCTTAGCTAGTTTACCCATACTGAACGACCGTTTCACTACTGGGTTCATCCCGATCCAGTAACTAAATATATTCACGTATAATTATTAAATAGACTGAAACTAATTGTAGGGTCCAGTTGAAAAACGATAAAGTTCCATTTTTCCAAAATCGTTTGCTTGTAGCATGAAGTATCAACATAGCAAACCTCACAGGGGAAAAACAATGAGATTCCATAAAAAACTGCGGTCGAAATTAGGCAGCACAGTGGAGAAACGATGAAACTCCCACATTTGATTTCGCGTTTCTCAACTTTTTAATTGGGAAACGTCGAATTTGCTAGCGTTTTAGAGAGTGTGAGGATTGCTAATCTGAATGTAATTACCGTGAAAAATGTCTGGAAGTAGTAAGAACTGCCATCGAAATCATAGAGTGGTAGGCCTGGAGAGTCTAGCCCTGTAAATTGAAAGAGTAACAGATATAAATGATGAGGATTTCTTGTAGAATGCCACGATTAAAAAAGGACCCAAGTAAGAGAGGTAGTGTTTAGACTCTCTCATAAATCTATTTCCAGATAAATATATATATATATATATATATATATATATATAAATTCATGTCTTCAAAATTCACTATTTTTGTCATGAAAATATTAAATTTCATTCGATGGTTTCGGAAATTGAAAATAATGGTTTTTGTCCAGACATTTTTTTTCCAAAATACGGTTTTCTGACGTATGTACATACAACACAAATTATTTTTAGTGAATTGTTCCATTGGATTTATCCCTCTTTAATGAAACATTTTCAGAAATGATTCTTTTGTTTTTTTTTGAGACAAGCTTTCATTGAAATCCTCTGAATAGTAAAAAATTATTTCTTTACTCGTATGAGTTTTTTTTACCTGATTTTATTTTACACTTTTCAGTTTTCAAGTAAAATGTAGCTCTCATCTTGGATTTTTGAAATGTTGACAATGTAATCATAATATCTGATCTCAAAAACCCTCTGACCATAGTCACAAAACTCGTCAGCTATCTTGATGTCACCATATTGAATTTATGAATTTTGAAAAAAAAAATCTTAAGGAAATAAAAGCTTGTAATAACAAAAAAATATGTATTTGCTGATATCGATATTCATTTGTTGGTAGATTTTTCAAAATAATTCCTTTTTACATTATCATATCAAATCATCATCAGAACATGTATTAAAATGCGTTTACCTTCATTTTTCAACGAAGCTCCATGGACGAGGAGAGTACAACTTACAAAAAGAGTAATTTTCGCGATCATTTTTGTGGAACTGTTGTGATAATAGGTATATTCTTTTTCCATTTATATTTATATTTCTATCTATTTATCTCAAGTGATCAGATAACGATATTGGGGACAACTAAACAAACACAATTAAGAGACCTATCAATTAAAAAAAAAACAATTGAAATGTTCAAATAAAAATCCTCTTAATCACATCCTTTCGACGATATTGACAAGAGAGATAATGATAAAAATCTACAGGAAATTGTACAATATTACTATCAATTCTGAGAAAAGCTACTCAATCCAATATTGATGAAATCCCATAGCAACCATATTTTTCTTTTAAAGATATAGGAATATTAGTTGAAATATTTTCTAAAATTATTTTCACACCATCAGACCCAGGCAACCAATAATTATGAAAAGACCAATTGAATATTTGCCAAAATGAATGAACGAAGTAAGCGAGTTTTGAAAATTAAAAAATTTATTTTATATATGAATTTAGTCTTTGCATGACTTGTTGAGTACAATATTTTATATAAGGTAGCAATGAAATGAAAAAAAACTCATCTGTTCCAAATGTAACAGCGCTTGCTGCCGTACAAATGAATTCATCTGTATCTCTTTACTTGGGCCTTGCTATGTTGATATGATGTTGATATTGTTGTTGTTAATTGTTGTTAAAATTGTTATTTCCGTCAAGGGATCATTCGATTCGGAATGACCTCTAGAAACTTAATGAAAATTTTGAAGGTGCGCCGGTAAAAATTGCAAAAGTTATAAACAATTTAGTGGAAAGAATGGAGGGGGTTTGGTTTTTTGCAAATATCTCGGAAACTATTGAAGATATCCAAAATTTGAAAAAAGGTCCTGAAAGATGAGGAAATTTCCTGAAAAAATTCTATCACCCGGAACTCTACCACCATTATTTAGAATTTTAATTCAGAGGCGAAAATAGCGCTAAAAGCTGGTGATGAGAGTCCCGCGTGCGCTGACAGATACGGACCCTTGAGCAATAAAATTAATTTTAACTCATTAAATATCAATATTAAAGGCCGGTATTATAAAACGATTTTGACAGACAACTAGAAGTTAACTTGAGAAATGACGTCATATCTTACAGGTAACTTCAAAATGTAGGAGTTAACTTTATCGGTGGGAAGGGGTATCAGTTAAAGTTAACTTTCTAGAAAATGGTGGTTTTCGACAGGTCTTCTATCAACAATTTAGCATAAAACCTCAATTTGAATGTTTGTTTCCCGCAATAATGTTAGCTAACAATATCCTGGTTATTTTCGAGGAACTGTTAGCGACGATGAAGGAGATGCTGTGATTATCATTGAAGGCCCTCGGCGTTGAAGGATATTTAGAAATCGGTTAAACCATTTTATCTTGAGGAACGAAATAAAATTTGAAAACAAATTAAAACGGATTCAGATCATCAAGAAAGTCTGTATATGCCTGTTAATGGGGCACATAGTGGGACTTTGCAAAGACCTACTAATGAGTCAACATTTCTAGTTCTAATTACTGTGCAGTCATAGGTATTTTCTTCAATTTTAGAAATCATCTTCTATCGCCAATAATTCAAGTGTTAATTACAGTCAGATTTCATCCAACATGTTCATTCTTGGTAGTTGTTGGAGATTTTGGAGGATTCTCAAATCGATTGTTGGCAGTTTTATTATTCATTAGAAAATTAGAAATGTCACAAAAGAAATTGCGAAAAATTCTAGGTTACATATTTGCCTTCTTTTTATTTCAGAAATGAGACTTTTATAAAACTACCATTTCAGAAGTGAAGTTAACTTGACTGTTAAAATTAAAGTTAACTTCGAGAGATGTTTATAATACCGGCTTTAAGAAATAAAAAAAATTCACTCACCTTTTAGACACTTGAATAAACGAAAATCCATGAAAAAAATTAAATCCCATAATTATTTTATTGCTTTTGTTAGTTTTTCCAAGTTTCAAATTTACATACAAACCCTGATAAGTGTTATAATAATAACCTCTAATTTGTTTCACTTCTTGTAGCTATTCTTTGAAGGCTTCAAGAAAGATCCGTATTGGAAAAATAAAAAAATATTTATTTTCCACTTTGTTATTAACAATCTAAGAGACTAAATAATAAAAAATGCAAATAAAGCTATGATTTTTTTTTCAATATTCCTATTTTTTCGTATTTTAATTATTTAAGTTACATGAAGATGATTTTTTTTTAATTTCTTACTCTGATTGTTTAAATAATTGTTATAAACAAATGCATTGTTTATGAGATATTTGAATTTTTGTTACTTGAATTTTAATCAGCAATGAATATTATGATCTCTAAGAAGAAAATCATTTCATAAAAAAAAATATTTTATTGCTTAAAAACGCATTTGATGATTAACATTTTTTTTTGCAACCCAATATTAATATCTGTACCTCAGAGGCAAACTATTTTAAGTCCAAATATGTCGAATATGTGTTGAAAATGTTCCTCCATTTCTTGAAAAACTTTTGTACCTACGTTCGTTTGAATGAAAGTTCAATAAACTGAACATTGTTTTGCATTAGTGTTACTTTCCTTTATTGGACCCAACTTGCAGTTTAGTCCGAATAACAATATTTTATTTCAGCACAGTTATGTTGAGTCACTTCAAAGAAAAATATGAGTTTTTTTTTCAAATGTAAACATCTGCTATGGAAGACACTTGTTACCTTAACAATTTCGGAATTTGAAACGATTGTCGTGACTAGTTAGACAGAGACTCAACATAATTGACCAAAAAAGCCTTTAAATACATCTCTCTTGAATGCAAATTTTTGACTTACCATAGTTTAACTCATTCCACCCATACAAATCGCCAGGAGAGGATGGCATAGCTCCAGTTCTGTTACAAATCGGACTGGAACATATCATACCTATCATTATAAGACTCTTTAGAGCCAGTTTAGCATGGAACCATATTCCGTCTAACTGGACCGCGACTAGGGTGATCTACATTCCTAAGGTGGGTCGGAATGACCCACACCCAAAATCGCTCAGACCCATTAGTCTGACATCCTTTCTGTTGAAAAGCATGGAGAAAATACTGGATGGGCACATAAGGTGTGGGGCACTAACGAAGCACCCCCTCAATGTTCACCAGTATGCCTACCAGGCTGGCAAATCATCAGAACTTGCCCTCAATAACCTTGTCTCAGGAATATGCGACGCCCTGGAACGCCAGGAAATAGCAGTCGCTGCATTCTTGGACATAGAAGGAGCATTTAACAATGCACTACCTCACTCCCTATATGAGGCAACTGTCTCTAGAGGGATTGAACCGATACTATGTGACTGGATAAGAACTATGCTTCACAACAGAACTATAACGACCTCTCTACAGGGGGAAAGTGTCAGCTTCAAGCCAGCCAGGGGCTGTCCCCAGGGGGGGGTCCTCTCCCCACTGTTATGGTCACTGCTGGTGGATGATCTGCTGGCCATTCTCTCGCTTTGGGAGGTTGATCTGCAAGCATATGCTGAAGATCTGGTCATAGTAATAAACGATAAATCCGAAGAGACGATCTCCTACGTCCTTCAGGATATATTGGATACCATATATAAATGGTGTGAGAGGGAGGAAATGTCCATTAACCCCCACAAAATGGTCATAGTACCATTCACCAAGAAAAGGAAGCTGGAACATTTAATACCTCCTTCCATCAATGGTGTAACATTTCCTTTTGCGAGTGAAGCAAAATATCTGGGAATAACCCTGGATAAAAAACTTAATTGGAACTCGCACTTGGAAATGACTATCCGGAAGGCTAGCCTTTCATTATGGACATGCCGCAGAATATGTGGCAAAACATGGGGCATGTCACCAAAACACGTATACTGGTTGTACGTGACCGTCATACGTCCAATGATAACGTTTGGCTCTATAGTCTGGTGGAGCAAGGGACATAAAAAAATGGCCATTGCTAAACTCAACGGACTACAGAGACAAGCGTGCCTGGCGATTACTGGAAGCATTCGCTCCACGCCAACGGCAGCAATGGAAGTCCTCCTTGGATTACTTCCTCTCCACATAGTTCTGGAGAAAGAGGCAAGATGGGCAACATACAGACTTTATCAAGCGGCCATTAGTCTACCGCAGGCATGTGTCATGAGAGGCAGCGGCATGCTGGAGGGAATAATAGCTCACAACATTCTAGGAATGCCCTCAGACATCATGCCTAAAACTATCAACCTTCACACGTCCTACACTGTGGTCTTTCCCGAAAGAGAAGACTGGGTCCGGAATGAAACCAACCTATGTAGGGCAAATGAACGTTGGTTCACCGATGGTTCCAAAACTCAGGAAGGCGTCGGAGCCGGAATATATGGGATGAACCCAGTAGTGAAACGCTCGTTCAGTATGGGCAAACTAGCTACGATTTTTCCTGGCAGAGGTATATGCCATTGAAATGTGTGCCAGGGAGCTGGAAAATCGACACCACACACGAAAAACAATAAAAATATTTTCAGATAGTCAAGCAGCACTTAAAGCGCTTGAATCCAACTGCTTTAAATCTAGAGCAGTATGGAACTGCAGAGACACCTTAAACCGACTGGCGCAACGCAACAACGTTACCCTAGTCTGGATACCAGGTCACACAGGCCTAGAAGGAAACGAAATAGCGGACGCCCTAGCAAAAGGGGGGGCCGAAACAACGTTCACTGGACCAGAACCGGTAATCGGTTTAGCATATAGCACTGCCAAGAATGTCATAACAGCTTGGGCAGACAATAAAAGACTCGAGTACTGGCGTAGTCTACCGGGCCTAGCCCATTCCAAAGCATTTATTGCTTGTACAAGGAAAAAACAGGACTCTGACAAACTGCTAGAACTCAGCAGAGCGCATCTCAGAGTTATAGTAGGTTTGCTTACTGGCCACTGCAAACTCAAACATCACATGCATAAAATCGGACTTGCACAAGATGCAGAGTGCCGGCTATGCATGGAGAATGATGAAACGGCTGAACACATTCTGTGTACATGCCCTGCAGCGGCCAGAACCAGATTCTCAATATTTGGCGATACGACAGTAAGGCCAGAAAACCTGGTAAATTGTTCTCCCAATGCATTCCTCAATTTCGTCAAGAGATTGGATATGCTGGGAGAAATATAACCATAGGGTGAGCCCCAATAGGCCATTGGCCGCAGTGGAGGGCCTGATACGGGCCCACTCACGTTCAAACCTAACCTAACCTAACCTAACCTACCATAGTTTGCTTCTGAGGTACAGATATTAATTTATTCTACACAACAAATGCGACATGGTTGATTTTGTTATTTTTTGAAGTATTTAAAAAAAATTGTATCGTGAAAATTCATTCGTTTATAAGAAATTGTTTATTAAAAAACAAAGCAAATATAGATAATCTTTTTTAGAATATCGAAGAGCAATGGAAATTATGAAAAAAAAATGGTTCCTTAATATTAATATTGGGTAGCAAAAAAAAATTGTTATTCAATAAATGCGTTTATAAGCAAAAACATTTTTTTTAAAGAAAGATTTTGTTCTTAAAGATCATAATATTTATTACTGATTAAAATTCCGAAAAGAAAAATTCAAATATCTTATAAACAATGCATTTGTTTATAACAATTATTTAAACAATCAGAGTAAGAAATTTGAAAAAATCATTTTTGTATAACTTCAAATAATTAAAATACGAACAATTTGGAATATTAAAAAAACAAAAAAATCCTAGCTTCATTTGCATTTTTTATTTTTTAGTCTCTTAGATTGTTAATAACAAAGTGGAAAATGAGCAATTTTTCAATATGTCCAATGGGGATCTTTTTTAAAGCCTTTCAAGAATAGCTCTAAGAAGTGAAACAAATTTGAGGTATTTAATTTAACAATTATCAGGGTTTGTATGTAAATTTGAAACTTGTAAAAACTAGTTAATTAACAAAAGCATATGTAATAAAATAATTACGGGCAGAATTTTTTTTCCATGGATTTTCGTTTATTCAAGTGTCTAAAAGGTAGGTGAATTTTTTTATTTCTTAATGTTGATACTTAATTGTTTAAAATTATTTATATTGTTTAAGGGTCCGTATCAGTCAGCGCACGCGGGACTCGCTTCATCAGCTTTTAGCGCGATTTTCGCATCTAAATTAAAATTCTAAATATTGCTGGTAGAGTTCCGGGAAGTAAGATTTTTTCAGGAAATTTCCTCCTCTTTCAGGATCTCTTTTCAAATTTTGGATATCTTCAATAGTTTCCGAGATATTTGCAAAAAAACATATCCCTTCCTTTTTTACACTGAATTGTTTATAACTTTTGCAATTTTTGCCGGCGCACCTTCAAATTTTTCAAAATGTTTCTAGAAGTCATTCCGAATCGAATGAGCCCTGAATCATAATTTTCGGTGCCCTTGAAGAGAAATTCACTAAAATAGTTCTTGTAGACTTGACTATGAAGGCAGAATTAAATGTCAAAGGAAACATTGACTTCCAAAAATACACCATGTTAGTCGAGTTTTTGAAGCGAATATCTGCGAGTTATCACTACAGAAATTTATACCTACCTTGAATGCTAATCCCATAGGTCATCCCATAGGTAAAAAGTTCAGACTATTCAGCAATGCGCTAATGCAAATGCAAATGCACTAGTGATTTTTGTAGCAGGCTTAGTAAAATAGTATGGTGCTGGTGAATGTGAGACGAAATATTCATTATTGAAGAGAGATTATCAATTCGCAATTTCAGGAAATGTCATTGGTTTGTTTTTATTTCATACAAGGTGGTAAGAAATGAGGTACGAAAGTCCAAATTACTTTTACCTGCTATTTAGCCGATTTGAATAAACCTTTTTTCATAATTATGATACTAGATTTTCAGCGAAGTCCATCAGAAGGTTGCGTACGGCTTTTATTATTATTATTCACTCTGTTTTAAAAAAAAATGTTTTTGCTTATAACCGCATTTGTTGATTAACAATTTTTTTTTGCTACCCAATATTAATATTCAGGAACCATTTTTTTTTCATAATTTCCATTGCTCTTCGATATTCTAAAAAAGATTATCTATATTTGCTTTGTTTTTTAATAAACAATTTCTTATAAACGAATGAATTTTCACGATACAATTTTTTTTAAATACTTCAAAAAATAACAAAATCAACCATGTCGCATTTGTTGTGTAGAATAAATCAATATCTGTACCCCAGAAGCAAACTATGGTAGGTTAGGTTTGAACGTGAGTGGGCCCGTATCAGGCCCTCCACTGCGGCCAATGGCCTATTGTGGCTCATTCTATGGTTATATTTCTCCCAGCATATCCAATCTCTTGACGAAATTGAGGAATGCATTGGGAGAACAATTTACCAGGTTTTCTGGCCTTACTGTCGTATCGCCAAATATTGAGAATCTGGTTCTGGCCGCTGCAGGGCATGTACACAGAATGTGTTCAGCCGTTTCATCATTCTCCATGCATAGCCGGCACTCTGCATCTTGTGCAAGTCCGATTTTATGCATGTGATGTTTGAGTTTGCAGTGGCCAGTAAGCAAACCTACTATAACTCTGAGATGCGCTCTGCTGAGTTCTAGCAGTTTGTCAGAGTCCTGTTTTTTCCTTGTACAAGCAATAAATGCTTTGGAATGGGCTAGGCCCGGTAGACTACGCCAGTACTCGAGTCTTTTATTGTCTGCCCAAGCTGTTATGACATTCTTGGCAGTGCTATATGCTAAACCGATTACCGGTTCTGGTCCAGTGAACGTTGTTTCGGCCCCCCCTTTTGCTAGGGCGTCCGCTATTTCGTTTCCTTCTAGGCCTGTGTGACCTGGTATCCAGACTAGGGTAACGTTGTTGCGTTGCGCCAGTCGGTTTAAGGTGTCTCTGCAGTTCCATACTGCTCTAGATTTAAAGCAGTTGGATTCAAGCGCTTTAAGTGCTGCTTGACTATCTGAAAATATTTTTATTGTTTTCCGTGTGTGGTGTCGATTTTCCAGCTCCCTGGCACACATTTCAATGGCATATACCTCTGCCTGAAATATCGTAGCTAATTTGCCCATACTGAACGAGCGTTTCACTACTGGGTTCATCCCATATATTCCGGCTCCGACGCCTTCCTGAGTTTTGGAACCATCGGTGTACCAACGTTCATTTGCCCTACATAGGTTGGTTTCATTCCGGACCCAGTCTTCTCTTTCGGGAAAGACCACAGTGTAGGACGTGTGAATGTTGATAGTTTTAGGCATGATGTCTGAGGGCATTCTTAGAATGTTGTGAGCTATTATTCCCTCCAGCATGCCGCTGCCTCTCATGACACATGCCTGCGGTAGACTAATGGCCGCTTGATAAAGTCTGTATGTTGCCCATCTTGCCTCTCTCTCCAGAACTATGTGGAGAGGAAGTAATCCAAGGAGGACTTCCATTGCTGCCGTTGGCGTGGAGCGAATGCTTCCAGTAATCGCCAGGCACGCTTGTCTCTGTAGTCCGTTGAGTTTAGCAATGGCCATTTTTTTATGTCCCTTGCTCCACCAGACTATAGAGCCATACGTTATCATTGGACGTATGACGGTCACGTACAACCAGTATACATGTTTTGGTGACATGCCCCATGTTTTGCCACATATTCTGCGGCATGTCCATAATGAAAGGCTAGCCTTCCGGATAGTCTTTTCCAAGTGCGAGTTCCAATTAAGTTTTTTATCCAGGGTTATTCCCAGATATTTTGCTTCACTCGCAAAAGGAATCTTTACACCATTGATGGAAGGAGGTATTAAATGTTCCAGCTTCCTTTTCCTGGTGAATGGTACTATGACCATTTTGTGGGGGTTAATGGACATTTCCTCCCTCTCACACCATTTATATATGGTATCCAATATATCCTGAAGGACGTAGGAGATCGTCTCTTCGGATTTATCGTTTATTACTAGGACCAGATCGTCAGCATATGCTTGCAGATCAACCTCCCAAAGCGAGAGAATGGCCAGCAGATCATCCACCAGCAGTGACCATAACAGTGGGGAGAGGACCCCCCCCTGAGGACAGCCCCTGGCTGGCTTGAAGCTGACACTTCCCCCCTGTAGAGAGGTCGTTATTGTTCTGTTGTGAAGCATAGTTCTTATCCAGTCACATAGTATCGGTTCAATCCCTCTAGAGACAGTTGCCTCATATAGAGAGTGAGGTAGTGCATTGTTAAATGCTCCTTCTATGTCCAAGAATGCAGCGACTGCTATTTCCTGGCGTTCCAGGGCGTCGCATATTCCTGAGACAAGGTTATTGAGGGCAAGTTCTGTTGATTTGCCAGCCTGGTAGGCATACTGGTGAACATTGAGGGGGTGCTTCGTTAGTGCCCCACACCTTATGTGCCCATCCAGTATTTTCTCCATGCTTTTCAACAGAAAGGATTTCATACTAATGGGTCTGAGCGATTTTGGGTGTGGGTCATTCCGACCCACCTTAGGAATATAGATCACCCTAGTCGCGGCCCAGTTAGACGGAATATGGTTCCATGCTAAACTGGCTCTAAAGAGTCTTATAATGATAGGTATGATATGTTCCAGTCCGATTTGTAACAGAACTGGAGCTATGCCATCCTCTCCTGGCGATTTGTATGGGTGGAATGAGTTAAACTATGGTAAGTCAAAAATTTGCATTCAGGAGAGATGTGTTTAAAGGCTTTTTTGGTCAATTATGTTGAGTCTCTGTCTAACTAGTCACGACAATAGTTTCAAAATCCGAAATTGTTAAGGCAACAAAAGTGTCTTCCATAGCAGATGTTTACATTTGAAAAAAAAACTCATATTTTTCTTTGAAGTGACTCAACATAACTTGGCTGAAATAAAAATATTGTTATTCGGACTTAACTGCAAGTTGGGTCCAATAAAGGAAAGTAACACTAATGCAAAACAATGTTCAGTTTATTGAACTTTCATTCAAACGAACGTAGGTACAAAAGTTTTTCAAGAAATGGAGGAACATTTTCAACACATATTCGACATATTTGGACTTAAAATAGTTTGCCTCTGAGGTACAGATATTAATATTGGGTTGCAAAAAAAAAATGTTAATCATCAAATGCGTTTTTAAGCAATAAAATATTTTTTTTTATGAAATGATTTTCTTCTTAGAGATCATAATATTCATTGCTGATTAAAATTCAAGTAACAAAAATTCAAATATCTCATAAACAATGCATTTGTTTATAACAATTATTTAAACAATCAGAGTAAGAAATAAAAAAAAATCATTTTCATGTAACTTTAAATAATTAAGAGGCCATGAGCGCGATCATATTAGGGACGGTTTTTTTGGTAAAAGAGCCGATAACTCAAAAACGGTTCACCGTATCGATTTCAAACAAAGACAGGCTTCTAGAGGACGTTCGATTCTATGTACCTACGTCTGCGGCAGCACCTCACGATGCTTTTTACAGATTATCGAGGAAGCTGCAATGGTATTTCTCTTCCATTAAAACTTGAAGCAATCTTCATCCAATCGAAACAAATTTGGTATCAGAGGAAAGTTAAAACGTTGATCTATGTACGTGCTGTAATGTTTTTTTGAAATTATTTGTTCATCTACCCAAGAAATTGCTTCAAAATAACTGCATTTTTGGGACATTTTTGAGATTTTTTTTGTGAAAAAGTGGATTGAAATTTCAATTTCCATTACAGCACGTACCTAGAATTGAATGTCCTCTAGAATCCTGTCCTTGTTGGGAATCGATACGACGAACCGTTTTCGAGTTATCAATTGACTCTTTTACCCTTAAAAGCGCCACAAATATAATTGCGCTCATGGCCTCTTAAAATACGAAAAAATAGGAATATAGAAAAAAAAATCATAGCTTTATTTGCAATTTTTATTATTTAGTCTCTTAGATTGTTAATAACAAAGTGGAAAATAAATATTTTTTTATTTTTCCAATACGGATCTTTCTTGAAGCCTTCAAAGAATAGCTACAAGAAGTGAAACAAATTAGAGGTTATTAGTATAACACTTATCAGGGTTTGTATGTAAATTTGAAACTTGGAAAAACTAGTTAATTAACAAAAGCATATGTAATAAAATAATTATGGGATTTAATTTTTTTCATGGATTTTCGTTTATTCAAGTGTCTAAAAGGTGAGTGAATTTTTTTATTTCTTAAGGCCGGTATTATAAACATCTCTCGAAGTTAATTTTAATTTTAATAGTCAAGTTAACTTCACTTCTGAAATGGCAGTTTTATAAAAGTCTCACTTCTGAAATAAAAAGAAAGAGAAGGCAAATATGTAACCTAGAATTTTTCGCAATTTCTTTTGTGACATTTCTAATTTTCTAATGAATAATAAAACTGCCAACAATAGATTTGAGAATCCTCCAAAATCTCCAACAACTACCAAGAATGAACATGTCGGATGAAATCTGACTGTAATTAACACTTGAATTATTGGCGATAGAAGATGATTTCTAAAATTGAAGAAAATACCTATGACTGCACAGTAATTAGAACTAGAAATGTTGACTCATTAGTAATAGTAGTAGAAATAGTAATAACGGAAATATTTCGGAGTCACATTCTGTACCAGAAAAAAATACCATAATGTCACCGAATTATAAGATCTCCAACAAATTATGAACAATATACGTTCCTCTAGGTTTTATAATCGGAGGATAGTACCTATGAATGAATTCTCCTTGAATTCAGATGGGTTCAATCAGTTTAAACATAAATTCGGCGGAAATATAGTCAATATCATCGTAATATCAGATATATTTCTTTGAGTGACTCACAAAATATATACGTATTTTATAGCTTGCTAAATTCTACATAAACACAAAATTAATTATTTGACGCCCTCTATCTCTGAACCTTCAGGTATTACGACATAGTTAGGTTGAGGACGATGTCATGATTTAATCCTCGAAAACAGTAATTACCTATTCAAATTGAATGGAGCCTTCCTTGTGTGAAACAATATGTATTTCACTTGCATTTTGTTTTGAGATATCAACTTCTATTCTGATCGATCATCAATAATAATTAACTTAATCATCTCATAGTCTCGAAGGTGAATTTTGTCACCTAAAAATTGATTATATTGGAAACTACCATGTAGAAAATACTTATTTTTGTTTTATAGAAACATAATTCACGATCTTAGTAATTCTCAGTTGAACAACAGTTTTATATCGATTACAAATAATATGAAAATGTTTTTCAATCATCTAAATTCACTCAAAATTAATAAAATTCGTGATTTGGAGTAATTACATATATATAAAACATGAACCCTATCTTATTCCAAACACTCTGTATTCATAGCTTAATTATATATTGGTCGATCAACAAACCCTTCTGATTGATCCTCAATGATAAACTCAATCAACTTTTAACCTGGTAGGCGAATTCAATCATTTTAGAATTGAGTATATTGTTGACTACCCTGTATAAAAATAACGGCGTATTTTTTCTCTGTTTCATGGAAAAATATGTCTCGCGAACAGTAAAAATTCCCAATCGCACACAATATTGAATATAAATGAGAAATTGATATTTTTTTATTCAGCTGAATTTCTCCAAAAATCACAGAATTAATGATTTGGCGCCCTCTAGCGCCGAATCTAGTCATACGATCGCGTTACGCCAATGGAGTCTTTTACTCAGAATGGTTCCTGTATAGTTGGCGATAAGTAAAACAATTTATTATAGTCGTAAATATAACATTTATTGAAAAATTCTGGAAGTTGCAGTGATGATTCGATACAATTGAAATTGAAAAACGTAACAATCTACCGAATTTCGTTTATCATTATAAAAAAATCTGTTTGTCTAATTATGTCGGATACCGTAATTTATTTCTAAGGAGCGGGTTTTGATTCACCTTCACAAATAATGTAGTTGGTGGCAGTACAGTTGGTATCACTCCAAGACATTGTTATTTCGGCAGAATTGTGAACCACTTCAAGACAGCTTCCCGAAGTTTCGTCTGTAGGTTCATTTGATGGCCAATGTGTGTAAGAAAAGGGTTTGCCAGTGGACGACCAGTACCAAATTTTTCCACTCCTCAATCCAGATGTCCAAAAACTGCTCGTCTCGTAATCCACTGAAAATTAAACATATGTAATTTGGTCTTATCGTCGAAAATCATTGCATTCAAGCAAAAATGATATCATAACGTGCTTTCGTTAACCACACACAGTTCATTTTATTTCGAAATTCAATGAATAATACTGATAAGACATGAAAGTGGTTGACAATGTTTCACTTTGAGTAAGGATATTCTGGACTTCCATTGTCTAAAAAAGAACAAAGAAAAATTCAATTCTCTGCAATTTTTAATCACTACGTTTCAACTGTTAAAATCTACAGTCGTTATCAAGTGTATAATGCGACAATCTCAAGGATACTTCTTATATATATTTTGTGTCATTAGCCTAGAGGTAATTTGCCGGTGTCCAGGTAAACTTGTTAATAACAGTGCCGGGCCCCTCCGGTACAGCATTGTTAATTCTTATCGCAATTTCAATTGATCCATGCCACTAATTAAGGGTTTCCACACATTACGGATTGTTATGCTAGCTTGACTGAAGACTTTGTTGTTCATAATATATTAAACTTTCTTCTATACCAGCCCTCTTCTTTATGGATGACTTCGGCTTCAGTCCATTTTATGTTGTGTTGGGTCGTCCAGACATGATCTGCTATCCGTGAGTTTGGACGAGGAGAAACATCAAAGTCAGGGATAGCGGATTATGTCTGGACGACCCAACACAATATAAAATGGACTGAAGCCGAAGTCATCCATAAAGAAGAGGGCTGGTATAGAAGGAAGTTTAATATATTATGAACAACAAAGTCTTCAGTCAAGCTAGCATAGAAATCCGTAATGTGTGGAAACCCTTAATTAGTGGCATGGAACAATTGAAATTGCGATAAGAATTAACAATGCTGTACCGGAGGGACCCGGCACTGTAATTAACAAGTTTACCTGGACACCGGCAAATTACCTCTAGGCTAATGACACAAAATTATCTATAGCATATATAAGAAGTATCCTTGATAACGACTGTAGATTTCAACAGTTGAAACGTCGTGATTGAAAATTGCAGAGAACTGAATTTTTCTTATTTCTTTTTTAGACAATGGAAGTCCAGAATAACCTTACTCATGATAAGATATATGCCACTCACATGTACAGTTTAGTCAATTAAAACTACTCACCAAGGGTTCCAACAGTATCAAACAGAAAATCGTTTTCTAGTTTACTTTCGATGTTCACTAATCCCATATCTAGGTTTTTACAAAATAGTAAACCTTCTTCTTGAGTGGCCTGAAAAACAAAAAAAAACGTTGATAGGTAAGTTGGAATTTGCGATCATAAGATCTCGTGATAATAAATTGCAGAAAAATGCAGAAAGCATAGCTTTTTTCTTTTCAAATTCTATGTTATGAATGGTGCCCTTTGGAATTTTAACTTTCAAACTGTAATTTGTAACAATCTATTATTGCTCATTCTATTCGAGCATTAGTACTTAAATTATGACACAAATATTCTAAAATTATAACGTGTCAAATAAATCTATTCTATTCTTCCTGCTCTCTACTACGGAGACCTAGTCTGCCGTGCGAAGGCAAAACGCAGTAAGTGCAAGAAAGTTAAATGGCAATGAACACATGAAGAATTTATTAGACCAATAAAAGTCGTTTCACACTAGATAGATTCATGAAAGTTAGTTCAACCAACTGATATAGTTCCAGTTTCATTTTCCTGTGAATATCAAAATAATTCGAGGAATATTTCAAAAAATAAATCAGTTACTGTGATTATGATCATAAGGTTGATCCTTTTACATAAAATTAAACGTAGTAAGTGAATTCTGTGGTACACTTGATGTGTTTCAATTTATGATATCAATTCATATCTTGATAATCATGGAACAGTATGTGTTTTTATATAATTTTTAATTCAACCCTAATTACTATTGACAAACTGGGATCACAACTTTAAAACCACTTTGGTAAGTAAAAACAATATGATACGAAAGGTATGTTTTGTACTTCAATGTGAACTTTCCCCGCTTTGCTCGAATTTGCACAATATCACCCAAATATGGCTAGGGATTATTGAGTTTCATATTAGTAGGTTTTGCCTCGAAATAACCTTTGGACAAAATCATTGGTGAATGGATTTCACATCAACTTTCCCTAAATTAAATTTTGAAACTGGATCTACAGAGTCCAGGATATTATGTTTAATTTTTATTCTTTTAACTTACACCAGATTTTATTCTGAGCGGAACAATTATCTACCCAATTGATTATACTTTTCGTATCTCTATCATGCAAGAGAATTGGTAATGAGGTGCTTTTAATATCTTTCTTTTTTCTAGAAGTTGTTGCTTCGTGCCACATAACTGCGAATGGTCGTCGTGGTTTCTGCTCTCTTCCCACCGCGACCGGTACAAATCTTTCGTAGTAAGCTGTGAGTCTAATGAAAATAACTGCCTTGAACAATCCGTACGATGTAACATAATTATCTTCTGCAAGTCAGCTGATATACACAAGGTGTTTTGATCAAATATCATATCAACATGTTTTTTGTATATAGCGACTTCAGAATTATGTGCGGACCATTTATTGCATATTTCACATCTTGTCCGTGGTGGCCGTGGTGGTAGAGCGTTCGCCTTTGGAGCGAAGGGTCGATGGTTCAAAGCCTCGCACGGTCATCGGTCTCGTGCATGGCATCACACGTTAAAAGGTAAGGGCTGCATCTTCCCTAGCTCACACAAGTCTCTCGAAGACTTCCGAGGGTTGCGCGTAGGGGTGCAATAGGTTGATGGAAATAACAACAACAACAACAACAACAATTTGTCTTGGTATGTTCTGCATTGTGTAAATGATACGTCTCACAATGTTCAAATTGTTCGTGGCCAAGTTATATGAAATTATTGTTCATTTCGCCCACTATTTTTCGGTACAGTTCATATGAATTTTTGTATTCTGATACAAAAATCGCTAAACATGAAATTAATTATGACGTCATCGGGTTCGGAGCGTGTTCCCTCCTATAATGCGAGGATTCCGTATGGAAGAACTCAATGTAAAAATTTGATTGATCTCAGTCCATCTCTATTGAGATATGCCCACGCCGATCGGATGCAAGGGTGCTTCTTTGTAATGTTTCTGATTGCTGCTGCAACACTTCCATTTTTTGTATGTCTTTCTGGCGCACCATCGACATTATTTTTGATGATCTATTTAGGAACAGTTCGGCGTATTATCAGGGGTAATATGATAAGTGGTATGATTATTACCGATAATTTTTTGGAATATTAATGAATTACAATCTCAAAGCTGAAAATAACCGAGTGCGGTTTTTTATAAAAAAACACGTTTTTTTCAGAATTGTCTGGTTAATTTTCAATGCACGAGTGGTATTCGGTAGGAAATTTCACACCTCACTCTTTTAGCCAATCAAAAAATTCGTTCTTGTTTAGTGAAAAGTTCAAGAATGCACAATGAATTTTCATTATTTAATGTTATAATAAACAGTACAATTATTAAAAGTAACATTATATCCCAAGCTTCCCATACCATATTTCTGGAAGTATTCTTCCATAATCATTTTGGCGGTGACATTCCAAATAGTTTTCACGGTGCTTTCTTTGTACCCCTCAACATTATTTTTCTTCATGTTATGAGCCCAGTCCTTCAAGATTTTCGCAATTTCGCATACTGGCGTGTCTTTTTCTAATTTATATCCTCTTGCTTTACAAAAATCCATGAACTGATTCCAAATAAACTTATTACTTTTCTTAGTATTCGCTGGAGTCGTTTTTGCGATATTCTTATCATTTTCGGATTCATTAAAAGTTCCGAAACGGTTCATTTTAGACGAGAAATATGAAAACAATGATATTTGTTTACTTCAGATTAGCGTTGCTATGTCCGTAAGCTTCTCAGTTACTTCCGTAGCAATCGCGATATGAACACTTGTAGGTAGATGACACATTTGAAGTCTCACTTCTGACATTAAAATCGCGCGACTTCACTTGAATTGACATCTAATGCGATAATTGCACTGCCGTGACGCGAAACGCGTCACTACAGTGCAATTATCGCTGTGAGCCAGCGGTAATTGCATTCCTCTTATGGACGTTTTTACACGTGAGGGAAATTTCCGTGAAAATACAGCGACAAGCTATATTTTCACTGTAATTCCGATTCTATTGGCTGAATTTCAAAATTTGAAATAGACTGATTGGTTGTTAAGCAAGGAGATATATTGTCAATTGAATCGATGGAAACAACTGAGCTGTTAGCTTAGTGGGTTGAAATGATTTACTTGTGGATTCCTGACTGTACACATAAGTTTAAATGTAGGATTTACAAATTGTAAGGTTAAAATACAGTGTCTACGTTCAGATGCTGCTTTCTTAGTCAGGTGTAGATACTACTATATTTTAAGGTACAAAAGGAACAATTTATGCCCTTACTGTGATCACTTCCACATCGATATCTCTTCAGTCTTTGTAAATACTTAATTTTTTCTTGTATATCTGAATTTATCGAGTTGGAATACATACGTGTAGATAAAAATTGCATATTCGACTTTTTTGCACTTACGGCAGTAGATAAGTCGAAAGATATATGCGTGATATGGACATGAGATAATTGATTCAATTAGGAACATCAAAAAACAAGTGGTTGGGATCAAATTTCCCTAAAATTGTTTCAAAATCTTCCTGAATCTGCTCTAAATATTCTTGATGTTCTTATAAATGATTCATTTCACAATGGCAATTTCCCATATTTTCTAAGAAAGTCTCTTGTTATTACTATCAGTGTCCGCCAAAATGTTGGAACTACTTGGGACACTTTTCTATTAATAGTTTCTCAGAAAATTTCAGTCTTCATGAAAGTTGGTGCATTCAATTAGACTCAGTACGCGCATATTGGTTATTGCCAGTGGCGTGCGGCTCAGCGGAAAACAGCCGATATTCTAATTTCACTATGGAGTGAAGTGGCATTAATATGCAAAATATCGGAAATGTTATTGAAAATAAAAAAATTGTTTGTCTTTGGAATTGTCTCGGCGCTCTGGTTTCGGCCGGCTCGGCCGCTATAATTTTCATGCAGTGGCGTAGGGTATTGACTTTTAATTTGAAATCAAGTTTCGTCTACTCTTTACCACTAGTACTAATTAATAATAATTAGATTATTACCGTGGAATACGTCTGGAAGTAGTAAGCGTTGTCTCCGAAGTAAAAAAGTGGTAGTCCTGGAGATTCTACTACTTCATTGAGGCCTGTGAATTAGAAACAACAAAGACTAAATATATATGACTTGCATAAAATTTAAATTGGAGGTTATATAGTGTAACAGTATATCGGGTGACTACTTCCAATAATTGTTATGATGTTCTTATATGCTCATTTCAACACCAACAAAATGTTATCGGTGATAACACTAACTTACAACAACACCTAATGTAGGATAACATCCTGTAGGTAACGAATAATGTCAGGAATGTGACAACTGAAGAAGATGGTAATAAGACGAGTCAAGACGTGATATGTCTTCGATATATTATTTTGCACTTAATTATTTATCTTGAGATATACTGTATTACTCATTAAATTCGTCTCAATCCCATACGTATATATTTTTTTATGTTCTGGTTTCAACGAAAAGGAAAAAACCTGTTATGTCCATAGAACATCCTGAGAGCCGACGTACAGTAGGTAGAAGAGATATTTTAGTTGGTGACAAAATCGTTGAAAAACATTGATAATCCGTTCAATAACAGGCTGAGATGTTCCATTAAAAAATGGTTGACCTTGCCAATCGAGCAAAATCATTTTACTTCACAGTATCGTCTACTGTCACCAAAGGTGACTTCAATGTAATACTAAGTGAAAATTAGGGTTCACATAAAACAGTACGTTTAAAATTTTTAGATTTGTGACAATAGAGCTACTAAATAGTTGAAACAGGCATAAAAATTCAAAATGAACAAAAAAATTGTACATTATGTTCAATGTGGCACTGCCATCATGATTGACATCTCTATTCAAACACAACATAGCAATACAAAGCAAGTAATTTTTCAATTATAAAATAGGACAATAAAATAAAGTAAAGGAAAACTCGAAGTATACTCCACAATATATATTTCACCTGAAGGGCAAGGGGGAACGCAGCTTTGGCAAGCAACTTTTCAAAGTATCTGCGTTACAAGAAAGTCAAAAACATGTTTTCGAGCATAGTAATGCTCATCTTCAGTTGAAGTAATACAGGGGTTAAACTGAAATCTGTAAGAAAAACACTAGTTACAATTTTGAAATATATGAAACTTACAAAAACTTGTAAGCAAAAAGGATACTCACATGGCATGGAGACTGTGAAGTGTAAAAACGTAAAATTTAAAAATTATATATCAAAACATCGGTGGCGCAATTAAGGGCCAACCTTTGGTATTAAGGAGGAATGGTCGGCGACCATTCCAACAAAGGAACCACCATCAGGAACAAGAAGAAATTTAATTAAGTCATTTATTCGATTTCAGACACCAATTAGTCTTATAGCGTTGTAAGAAGTGAAAGGAATGGATTGAATAAGTCGATAATAAAGATTTGATTAACCAAGTAGCGTCACTATCGGAGGAAAGTCAAAACTATTTGAAGAAAGGATTCATGTCAAAAATTATGTATACAGGTATCTAACTGCAAGTGGAAGAGTTTGTAAGAGAAACCACGATAGCTGGGGAACTAAATTGTAATTTCAAAAAGGAAATTGGTTCAAATATAAAGATAGATTATTGTTAAAATTTTAGAGCGTTGAAAAAGAAAATGCAATCAAATTTAATTTGTTCGTTCAAAGATTCTGAATTATGGTCATTATTAGTTCTATTAATCTCGAAAATGTCCAAAATATTCAGTTAAGGGCCTTTATTACAAACGTACAAAATATTAAGGTCTGAATCAATATCAAAATGATGTTTATTATCAACAATGTGATTAGCAAAAGAACTGGGGACAATAGGACAATTATTTGTCTCTATCGAAAAAAAGTGCAATTATGTATCATTTACGAAATAGATATTTCATTATTAGGCATAATACGAGGATTTATTGATATCTAGTTAGCCTAGACCAGTTCCCTGCATAAACAAAATATTGCGTTACCATAGCAACGAACAATACAGAAGTGTCAGTGTAAAGTTTGACGTCAGAAAAGTAAATCAGAGTTACGCAATGAATTGAAAGAAAAAATACGTCCACCAAAATTTAAAAGGGTTAAGAGGTAAGCAGATTCACGAAGATATGCTTAATACCCTTGGTGATCAATGTCCTTCGTATGTGACCGTGAAAAATTGGACTGCAAGCTTCAAGAGAGGTAATTTTTCCATTGAAGATGATGACCGATCGGGAAGGCCAGTTTCTGTGTCAGTCCCCGAAAATATCGATGCAGTTCATGACACGATTTTAACAGACCGTCGAATTGGGCTAAAATGGATATCTGAAGCACTGAATATTTCATACAAACGCGTTCATCATATAGTTCACGTCAATTTGGACATAAAAAAAAATGCTGCAAAATGGATCCCAAAATGTTTGAATGTTGACTAAAAGCGTGCAAGGGTAGTAGCATCGCGTTCGATCTGTGCTCGATTTGAATACGATGTAGACTTCTTAAACCGAATTGTTACTATGGATGAGGCTTGGGTACATTTCTACGATTCAGAAACAAAGCAACAATCGACGGAATGGCGACACTACGGTTCTACAAGACCTAATAAGTTTCGTGTCCAAAAATCTGCTGGAAAAGTTCTTGCTTCAGTTTTTTGGGATTGCCATGGTGTAATCATGATTGATTTTTTTGGTAAGGGTAGAACAGTAACTGGAGATTACTATTCGACATTACTGACCACTCTACAGGAAAAAATTAAAGAGAAAGTACTCGGAAAGCTATCCAAAGGTGTTTTGTTTTTGCAGGACAACGCCCCTGCACACAAATCTCATGTTGCCATGCAAAAAATTCGTGATTTAGGGTTTGAATTACTAGAACATCCCCCTTATTCTCCAGATTTGGCTCCGTCGGACCATCATCTCTTTCCTCAACTGAAAAAAAGTTTGAAAGGTTGTAAATTTTCTTCCAACGAGGAGGTAATAAAAGCTGTGGAGGTCTGTTTTGCAGAGCAAGAAGAAACATTCTTTTTGAAAGGTCTAGAGACGTTGCAGGTTCGCTGTAATAAATATATCCAATTATAGTCCGAGAGCCAGTGACAGATTTCCATGACCAAGTTCCTCTAAAGCAAAAATTAGTGAAATGCATCAGAGTGTTATATTATAAAGCTTCGTGAACGTCAACTGCGGTTCCGTGGGGGGATGAGCGGTGGTAGCCTCCCACGCACAAAGAAAAAGAAATGTATTCAATTTTGTTTTCCTATCTGAAAACATGTTAAATTATCGCTAAAGCAATATCTTGAAGAAAGAAAAAGTCAGCTGACTATAGCATGGTGTATTATACGAGAGCTAGTTGGTCGAACACAAAAAAAATTGTACCTTCTATGATTTCCTCTCAAATAAAATTTTACCTTATATTCATATTGCGTCCATTTAACATGTTTCCGGGAAGGAGGACATAATTGAATACATTTTTTTTCTTCGTGCGTAGGAAGCTATTGTGCTGATCATCCCCCCCCCCCACCAACGGAATCGCAGCTGACGTTCACGAATCTTCATAATACGACTCTCTGATGCATATCGCTTGAGAGGAAATGACTGACCAAATTTTTACCGGGCTCCTGGACTATTAAGAGGAGAATATGTTGAGTAATAAAATATTTTGACATTGAAATTTTGTTTGGTTCGATAGTAGGCTAAGAAATTTTCAATATATCCTCGTAGAAATACATCTTTAAATTTTCTATACAATTCTAACCTACCGCTGAATCTCAAATTTGCAGACTGATGTCTACATTTTGAAGATGATTTGACACTTTTCAAGAGAGTCGAAACAGTAAGAGACGGTATAGGAATGTTGATAGTATTTTGGAGTGGAGCCAGAAGACTAAACTATATTTCATAATTTCAAGAAAGTTTTGTAATCTCTATAACTCGATTGAAACAACGAGTTTTAAAGTTGTTTCAAAACTTGCCACTTTGTTGCAAGTTTATGGGACCAGATGAATGAGACACTTTACATATTCTTAGTTTACCTTTATCATTTACGACCGCAGCTCCACTGATAAGGACTAGGCCAAACACTAGAGAAATAATTTTTGCAATCATTTTTGTTTTGTGGTACTTACTATTATGGCGCAAACTTTGATCTTCCTTTATTTATATGTTGTTATATTGATCTTATCTTGAGTGTTTTCCAGGAAACTTAAATTTAGAGTCCTTGAATAATATCTCGTTGAACATTCACCTGAACCTCTTGAATGTAATTGATAAATAATATTTTCAGTTCTATTCAAAAATGGCGACAGCCAAAATTGTGATTAAAATTGAGTGGAGGAAGTGTACTTATTTGACAATAATTTGGTGAGAAAATTGATACAATCAAACACAGAAACGGCTTCATGGAAGTCACGCACTGATAGATAGGATCGGCAATAACTTTGATTTCGTTACAAAATGAGGAAACATCCTTCACAACGGTATATACCGGGTGACTGCGAAAGGTGGCTCGCCGTTATAACTTTTTAGTTTTTGAAGATGATGAAATGAAATTTGGAGAATCTGTGTAAGACATAAAACTGCGTTTTTGACGGATAACCCGAGTTCATGCAACTTCCGGTTTCACCAGAAGTGACTTAAATTTTAGACTTCTTAAATGGGACACCCAGTATATTTTAACCTAAACAAAGAACTAATAGAGGGACATTTTCCATCAATCTTCAAAGAGAGTATTGTCCAACCTCTATTCACAAAAGGTTGTAAAAAGAACCCTGGTAATTATCGCCCAATTTATCTTAGTAACTTTGCAAAAATTCAGGAAAAAATTATGAAAATTAGAATGATAAAATATATAGAAAAATATAATTTGATTTCAAATAGACAATTCGGTTTTCGGGATGGTAAATCTACAGAAGACGCAATCTATTAACTTACAACAAAAATCTATGAAGATTTGGACAGAGGCCGGCCATCCTTATGTGTTTTTTTAGATATTGCAAAAGCCTTCGACACTGTCAATCATGCACAGTTGTTAGAGGTATTGCAAGATCTGGGATTTAGAGGAACTGCTCTCGAATTGTTGAAAACTTACCTTCTCAATAGAAAACAATGTGTGAACATTGATGAAACACTATAAGGAAACATTTAGAAATACGATGTGGAGTACCACAAGGAACCGTACTGGGTCCAATACTATTTATAATTTATATGAACTATATACTTACCTTCAATAGCTCCGGTACCGTTTCCAGTTTCGCCGATGACACTATCGTTATGTACGAGGGTGATACTTGGGACGGATTGAATGAAGAAGCAGAAAAAGATATGGGAAATCTAATTGAATGTTTTGGACAAAAAGTACTTTCGATAAATTATGAAAAAACCTTTTTTGTTCCCTTTTCTTGTTACGTCAGTGGTCTCCCTAACTACGACACCGTACAAATTGATATGCGTTCTGATGAAACATTTAAGATACAAAGAGCCAATAACGCAAAATATTTGGGCAATAGTTGATTGCCATCTTCGGTGGGATAAACATCTAGTACAAGTCTGCAAAACTCTCCGTTCGCTCCTTTACAAGTTCAAACACTTTCAGCAAATACTTGATTTCAAATATCTCAACATTCTTTATCAAGCATTGGTTGAAACAATACTCACCTACGGTATTCTGGCTTGGGGGACAGCAACGGATGCACACTTGCAGAATCTCGAAATTATACAAAAAAGATTTTAAAAAATTATATCATCAAAACCAATCAGATACACTTATATTATCTTCTCTCTCTAGAACGTATGGTTATCCATTCACTGTTTAAATATTAGAATAAGTTAAAACCAACTATACCTAATTATTATTATTTTTACTGTATTTTCCCCAAGTGTGATATTTATGTTTCAGTATTTCTATTTTTGTGTCATTTAGCTTTTTTAACTATATTTATGATAATTCTATTATATTTCAATTGTTTTACCAAGATTTACACCATGTATGTTTATGTTTCGATGTTTTTATGTGTTCTGAGTGTTATCTAGTTTTCTTTTCTTATATTTACTACAATTTTATTATATTTTAATTATTTTACAAGATAATTCTATATTTATATATATTTACTACTACTAAAATTTCAATTTAACCCGATCTTAAAGTGTGTTGTACTAATAATTGTCATTTTTCCTTTTTCTTAGAATAAGTAACTTGCCTACGCGAAATTATTTTTTACCAGAATATGCCATCTTGTCACTTGAATGTTCACTTGGAATTGTTAAAATTTTCATTTACTTTGAATAAACTTATTATTATATTATTATTATCACCTCTATTGTCTCCATATGATATTCTGAATACAACCATGTATCATTTGTTACTTTCTGTAACCAATTTTTTTCCAACTATTGAATTTTACTTTTCAATCTAGAGTGCTATGGGCACGTTCAAATCACTATAAACAGCCCTAAAATTTTAGGAGAAATACGAGTTCACTGTTTTCGGTCAAAATATATGTGCTGTATGAAATTCAATTTTAAAATTGAAATTACTATTTTTTTTTTCAGATGGCAACATGGTGTCTCGTCGGTTTGGGAAAATAAACCATTTTATTACGATTAATTTGATACCGCACACTTATAGGATAGATTGTTATCATTTTTGGAAAAGCACAATATCATTAGCCATAGGCAACATGGTTTTCGTGCTAGAATGTCAACATCTACAGCAATGTATTCGTTTTACATATATATATATATATATATATATATATATATATATATATATATATATATATATATATATATATATATTAGAGAGTTTTGGCATTAGGGGTATACCGCTGAATTGGATTTCATAATTTTTGATGAACCGAAAACAAATTGTATCGCTGCAGTTTCAACACGAAAGACAAATCAAAACTATACGCTAGGTTAGCAGGGAAATTGAAATGGGTGTCCCTCAAAGTTCGATCCAGGGCCCTATTATTTTCATTCTGTATGTAAACCATCTGGATTCGGTTGTTGGCACTGGAGACTATACAGCATATGCAGACGACTTTTCATTAGTGATATCTTCCACAGATACTGATCTTTCTGATCTTTCTTTAATTGTAGGGACTTACTTTCCAATATTCAAAAGACACAAATGTTACGAATTCATAGTCGTCAGAAAAACATCGACGACCTAGAAGTTAAAATTGGTGAAAATATTTTGGACAACTCACATAGTGAGGTTAGATTTTTGGGAATCTCGCTGGATGAACATCTCTCTTGGAAATCCCATTGTAAGCAATTATCCTCTAAATTGAATTCTTTTAAATTTCTCTACGATCAGTGTTGGAAGTGGATCAGATGTTAAATGTTTATCATCTTCAAATTGTATCTAGACTTAGGTATGGCATTTGCCTCTGGGGTAATTCACCTGGTTCGAAAGGAGTGTTCATAGGCCAGAAACGAATCTTGAGATGTATTGCTGGAATTTCTAACAGAGAAACATGTAGAACTGTTTTTAAATTGTTTAATGTTTTGACGCTTCCCAGTCTTTTCATTTTTGAAATGCGTATTTACGTTTTTAAGAATAAAGAACAATTTAAAAAAAAACCCTGATGTACTTGAATATGAAACAAGGAATATGTACCATTTTCATATAAATCCTTCTAAAAGAAAAATCCAATCAAATGCTCCAAATCATGTGGGTCTTAAAATGTTTGACAAACTCCCAGTAGAAATTGAAAATACTAGTAACCTGTATTTATTTAAACGTAAATTGGAATATTTTTTATTGGAAAAATGGTTTATAATGTTAATGATTTTATAGAAACCTAGTCCTCGTGATGTATTTCGAATGTGATCTGTGTTTTTTTTACTTATTCTATATTTACATTTACATTTTATGTAT
Organism: Chrysolina oricalcia; assembly: GCA_944452925.2. Classification (NCBI taxonomy): domain Eukaryota; kingdom Metazoa; phylum Arthropoda; class Insecta; order Coleoptera; family Chrysomelidae; genus Chrysolina; species Chrysolina oricalcia. The sequence goes on from OX101811.2 coordinate 69,224,494, forward strand.
AATTTTATGTATAGATTTTTTATATATTATTAATAATTTTTATTTTATTGATTGATAATTCCAAAACATGTATACCATGTCAAAAAAGGAAATAAAGATTGATTGATTGAAACAAATTCCGTTGAAAATCTACGTTATATGTTTCAAAATATAAAGCATATTTTGATATTTAAATAAGATTTAAATGCATCGAATAAACTTTGACAAACACCACTGATAAAACCAATTCATTAAGGAGGTCCACTTCTTATTCTACTTCGCTTTTGCAAAAGAAAATTAGGTATTTACTTTGTAATTATTCAAAGAACATGTTTATGATATTATTCATACAAGAAGATAATATGTTATTAGCTTGTGTACAAGTTGCTCGATGCATTTAAATTTAATATTTTATTTAATCTCTTAAGATCTTTCAATTTTTCATATAATCTTTCAATGTCTTCATCGGAAGTTTGTTTCAAACCTAATACTGTGCAGAATCAAATTATTCGTAATCAAATGGCATTTTTTCCTAATCCGACGAACCACCATGATGACATTAAAAAAAAAACTAGAAACTCTTACCTCGCTGCCCAAATAACAAATATAACTATTATCATCGTTTCTTTCTTATTACCTATTTGTCAATTAGATGGTTATACACTGAAATGATCTCTCAGACACACTGTATAGGGGTTTAGTTAAAAAACATTTTCGTAGTGAAGCTATCATTCTTTCTCTGCAGAAAATGAACTTTGCCTTTTATTTTCAGTAATGTTTTTTTTTTACAAAGGACACATCTGTGTATATTATTTGAAAATAATAAAGACCTTTATTTTTAATATCATTTGTATTATACCATAGCTCCAGAAATTCAGTTGAAAATTCCACACCTCTACTTTTTAACCAGTAAGATGCCTTAATTTTGACTAGTCACCATGGCAACTAAAAAAACTTTCCGGAAATTATATGTATATATACATGATCTACAACCATTAAATATTGTAGATATACCTGTGAATAATGCAAAATTTCTATAAGAATTGACATTATTACTTATTATTCGCTATAAAGTTTCATTAAACAGAAAACACAAATTTGTTTAATTTTTATGCATTAACAATTTATATATCAAAAATCGTAGGATCTACAAACATAGTAAGATTTAAATGTTGCTTGAATTCTACCATCCTCTCTTATTAATGGTGAATAGGAAGGTGACGAATTAATTCAATGTATGTGTTTTAAGACATATATGTAATATTTTGAAATAATTTTGATCAAATTTCTTTTACGCAAAAGGCCATATTTATTTGACATCTGCAGCAGACTTTCTTGGATTTTCGTAAACAAACCATTCGACTCTTAACGCATCCTGGTCTCAATCTTCCATTAAATTCGTTAAATATATTAATTTTGGATGACATATTTGCACTTGACTCAACTCTTTGCAGGATTTATATAAATTGTACTTTTCAAAGCATTTCATTTTTCTCAAATTGTTTAACGCAAATGCTTACAAGAAATGTTTTACATAAGAATATCTTTGTTTGCTGGTTTACTATACAGTAACTCAATGTAATTTACCAATATAAACCTCATCTGTCAAAAGCCTATATCACGGCCACCTACTGCAACAAACCATGTTAATATTATATTTTTTACATTAGAATTGTTATGGATTACTTTAACAAAAAAAACATTTCTGCCACCTTTAGTATCCTAAAATTAAGTGAAATGACCCAGTGGTTATTTGAAAAGAATACTGATTCTTTTAAATAATTGCAAATTCCGTGACAGGTAATATTTTATTTAACAACATGACAAGGGCTGACAAAAACCTACTATTCAATAACTATTGAATATATAAAATTGTACAGGGTTTCATAATTTATGGAATATCACTATATCACATTAAGAAAGGGCGATAGACTGATACCCATCTGAGTTTTAGCATTTGGTGTAACTAAAGTTGGTAATATTTTTTATTTAACGAAACATGGTGGACTTGACAAGCAGTGAAACTAATTTAAAATGACAGATTGGATTAATAATTTTTTTTTTCAAATTATGGTGTGAAATTTTCTTACCGAATACCACGCAAAATATTCGTGCCCTCAAAAAAATTTCCGGAAATAATTTAAGCTCTTGGGATATTATAAGTGAAATTTTGTTGATTATTTTCGATAGAGTCTTCTTACATATCCAAGAGTTTCCTGGTAACTCCAAGTATGATTTGGTTCAAAGTCTGAGTGTTTTCACTTATTGAACATGGTTCTAATGTAATAGGCTACGAAATGAAACAAACTAGGGAAAATTCATTGATTTTATCAATAGATTAGGATATGTAGGTATATAAAAATAAAATCGCAGCTGTAAAATCATTTTGCCTTTTGTGAAATTATTCAAGTATATATATAAAAAATTTGAATACAAGTTGAAAATTTGATATTAATGGCATGGATATCGATTTGAAATTTTCAAATAACGGAGAACAGTTCATCAAAATCATAAAACAATAATTTCATTCAATACCGATCATACTTCATTTCTTTTTTCAAATAAGTTGTTATTCGGTTAATCACAGATTCTTTCAAGTTTCTGTTTTGCGAAAGCGAAGCCAAATCAGTTGCTGCATCGGCAAGTGGGAAGCCAGTGAAGAGGTCCATGATAGAAGCAACCAAACTATGTTTCTGTTCTTTAGTCATTTCTGTTCTGATTACATCCACACAAAGATTGATCCGATTTTGCAGAACCATCGCTAAAATCCCAGTTCCTACAAAAAAAAACATTAATCAATACAAGCGAGCATCTATGAATCCCTGATGCAAATGGTGAACTGTATTTAATAGTAGGGGAGGTAGCGTCAAATTTTCAGGGGTGATTTTACTGAGAATGTCCATCGGTTTCTACCTTAGTATTCTCTCTAAAAGTGAAGAAAAAATATGTTAGCTGATACGACTCCGTGACTTAAGTTGTGAGAGGCTGCGGATCTCGCGAGAAAACAATGATTTTCGGAGTATTTTACTGAGGGTAAATGATTGAATTAGAATCGTGAAAAAAATGTTAGCTGCATAATTTCTGTGACTTAACTTGTTAGCTGCGCGTATAAATATGTAAGATAAAGTTTGAAAATTGGACCATTTTACCGAGGCTGAAAATGATATTGTGAATAGTAATCAGTTTGAAAATTATGAAAAATGAAACATGTTAGCTGGTGCTCAGGTGTGACTAAACTTGTTAGCTGCGCGTATGAACATATTGTAAGAAAAATTTTGAAAATCGGATCAATTTTCCGAGGCTGAAAATGATATACTGAATAGAAATCAGTTGGAAAATCATAAAAAAAACATGTTAGCTGGTGCTCAGGTGTGATTAAAGTTTCACCGATAAATTTCGTCGTTTTAAGCTCGCCGCTGCCAGTTTTTTCGTTGAAACGTCTACTTTCAGATTATGTAATAAAAGATTACTACTACTGTGGAGTTTTTTTCCAGAAAACGGAAAAAAATGAAAAAACAGATTTTCAAAAATCAAATTTTCAAATTTTTGTTCTAAACTCATTTTTATTTATTAAAATTATTGAAATTAATAGTTGAAACCTTTCGAGAATAAAAATTTCAATATTAATTTCATGTTACCTCAGTAGGTACAAAAAATAAAAGGAGGTGAGCTGTTGGGGGTAAAAATGGTTTCTCACGATTTGCAGCAAAAATGAACTTCCTACAAAAAAAAATGAGGAAAGAAGTTGTTGGCAATAAAAAGATCTACAAGTTTTGTATCAAAGATTTTTCCACGTAACATCAAATTTTCCGGAAAAATCAGAAAACCCGTTTTTTTTTGTTTGAGAATTTTATGTTTGTAGCAAAATTCAGTGGAAATATACATATACATGTTCTGAATTAGATGTTTTTTATCAGCAGCAAAATGTTTATTTTCTCGAACTTCTTTGAAGTACTCAGAAAGGGGGCGGCTCCTAGTTCGCAAAACGAATTTTAAATGCCTAAAATAAGAAATGAAGTAACAGGCAGAGACCAGGTGGAGAATGTTGTAGAGGTTCCAACTTCGACGAAAAAAAATATATAAACACGAAAACACTCAAAATGGTGAAATTGGGATGCAGTTCATGGGTTGAAAACGTTTTTTTTGCGAATTGCGGTGTAACGTGACCACTTTGCTTTGCGGAAAAGGTTCGAAGAAAAAGTTATGCATAATGAAAAAATCGAAAACTTTTGTATCAAACACTTTTCGACATATCAAATTGACCGTCAAAATGGCGAAAAACCGATTTTTGAAAATTTTAAGTCATGTGGAAAATTCTTGAATACAAAAGTTGTAGATCTTTTCATTGCCAACAACTTTTTTCTTACTTTTTTTTGTAAGAGGTTAATTTTCGCTGAAAATGGCGAGAAAAAATTTTTACCCCCAAAAGTTCACCTCCTTTCGCCCTTCTATCATAATCAAATCATTATTTTCCTTGTTTATTTTTTTACCTATTAATGCAACATGAAATTATCATTCTCGAAAGGTTTCAACTGTTAATTTCAATAGTTTTGATAAATAAATATGAGTATAGAACAAAAATTTAAAAAATTGATTTTTGAAAATGTGTTAATTAATTTTTTCGCGTTTTCTGAAAAAAAAAATTCCACAGTAGTACTACTGTTTCATTACATAACCCAAAAGTAGATGCTTCAACGAAAAAACTGGCAGCTGGCGAGCTTGAAAAGAAGAACTTCATCGTTGAAACTTTTCATTTGAAAATGAGGTCGTTTTTTCGGAATTTGTCGAAAAAAAAAAGAAAAATCTGAATTCCGCTACAAAAAAATTACAGCTCACTTGAAACATGTCAAGTTATATTTTCACCAAATTTCGTGAAAAAAATTGATTATTGCGCGAGAAAAAATTAAAAGCTGAAAAATTGTCTTTTCCTATTTTCCCAGAAAATTTGAGGTAATGTGGAAAAATATTCGATACAGAAGTTGCAGATTTTGAACAACTTTGCATTTCAACTTCTTTCGATAGGAGGTCAATTTTCGTTGTTAATCGCGAAAAACCTTTGAATATCGCTTTCAACCCCTAAAAGTTCGTCCCGTTCCACTCTTCTCCATTTTTTCGACTACAATTTATTTTTTCCGTTATTCAAACAATATTTTGCTTCACTTCCAGTAGGTCTCATGCTGTTAATAATTTTTTAATCTCAAAAATGCATCAGCACTGGTGCGCGCGGATTTGCGAAATATCGGCCGAGATCAAAGCCTTTGCAAGTTTTATATGTAATCGCAACAGACTTAGTATTCCTACATGAAGATGAAGAAAATGTACAGTAAAAATGAAATGCGCACGCGCGCTTCTCTGTCAAGATCAAAGCCTTTGCAGTTGTTATAATGTAATCGCAACAGACTTAGTCTTCCTACATGAAGATCAAGAAAATGTACATGAAAAATGAAATGCGCATGCGCTCGGCCAATATTTCGCAAATCTGCATGCGCGGATTTGCGAAATGTCGGGAATTGCGAAATGTCGCCCGAGCGCGCGTTACGCGCCCCCTTTTCTGCCAATCAAGTCCTTTGCAATTTTTATACGTAATCGCAACAGACTTAGCCTTCCTACATGAAGATCAAGAAAATGTACATGAAACAGGAAATGCGCATGCGCTCGGCCGACAATATAGTTATCAACTATAATAGCGTCATAATTCATAGAAAAGGAATTTTCCATTTTATTTTTGACAAATCAGTACTTGGTATTTAATATGCTGGAATTTTAGAAATTTGACAACATCGCAACATTCTTTCTTGTCCGTATTTGACATTTGATAATATAGGTAATTTCAGTCAGACTTCAATGATTTTTTAAGTAAAATCACCAATGATTTAAGAGTATTCTGTATATTATGGGTGTGCCAATCGGCTTTGTATGGCTTAAAATTCTATTTTCTGTCTTCCAATATGTGTTGCAGATTAAAATATAGATAAAAAGTTTGATTGAAGTGCTTGTGCACTTTAACTTACCACCACTCAGCATTTATTGCGAAGATAAATGTCTTCCAGGCATTTCAGCAATTTTTTTATCGTTTTCAATAATGTACCCTGAATCATCAGTAAAAATTTCATCATAATATGAGAGTTTACCGTTTTCTTTACTTTTTCCAAAACTTTTTTACGAAAATGTATCATACAAAATTTACGAGAGTTATTTTATTGACAAATCGTGGCTATTGTTAAATGTTTCATATAATGTTTTCAATTTTAGTCGTAGTATCAAATGATGACTTCCAAGTACGTAAAAACGTCAGATGTTTACAATATTTTTACTGTCTTTTTTGAAAAATGTTTAAAAAGTGCGTTAAACATTACTTTACGCACAGTTGATTTTTTTACGCACTAGTGCTAGAAATAATCACTGTCAAATTATTTACTTTTTTTTCTCTATAAAATAACCAGAATTGTGTATAATGTACATTTTTAACAATGTTGCCTACCTTGCACCAGGAAGGATGTTTTTATAATTTGATCGGACACTAAAATTCAACTTCTGTGAAAGTTTGCATTGTTTAGCTATTTTTTTCCCTATTTTGATTTTGAATGGCCTAAAAGTGTGGCTGACACATTTTATTCAATCTGCAGAATTATTGTTGAAGATTCAAACCGATTGAAATCTAATAATGAATTATTATGACAATTTCCCTCATTATATAAACCAACCAAATACCATCATTTTTTGAATTCAAACCAATGAGAAATGGACTTTTCGAAAACACTGTCTCCAGCCCATGGTATTTTCAAATAATTTAATGTATTTGTGAAATTGTCTGATCGAATATCCCTTCAAAATGCAGAATTTTCAAAATACTTTCACCTTGCCAGTCGCTCAAACTGTGTTGCTGTACAAAACACCACTCGAGCCAGCTCTCGAGGTATTTCTAAGCAACATAGTTTTCGTGACAGCAAAGTGAAATTATTTTTTGAAAATTCAGCATTTTGTTGGGATATTACTACTGACTATTCCACTCTTCTTAAGATATTCATGTAATCTGACCAATCACAAATCAAAGAGAACTTGTATTATCGCGAAAACACCAACTGTCTCTCAATTCTGATTGGTCTGTCAGCGTTGGTGTTTTCAACAATGTAACCATAGATGACAAAGCAAAGTTCGACATTATGACAGATCATAAAACGTCAAAATGAGTCGCATCGTAACTATATAATAAATTATTGATAGGTATAATACATTTTTTATGATTATAGTTAATTGATTATGGTTATGATGAATTGATTGTTCATGTTCATAATACATATTTTTAATGCTTCATGAAATAGTCTAATAAAATTCCACTCGTGATTGAATTTATCTCATAAATCTGTCTTTTTTTCTGAACTCAACTGAATTGTATCGAGGAAATACCACTCGTCCTGCGGACTCGTGGTGTTTTCTCGAAGCAATCCAGTTTCGTTGAGAAGTGAGTCGACAGACTTATCGCCAAAATTCAATCACTTGTGGTATTACTACTGATAACATTTCAAATGTTTGGTCCAATCTCTCAATGCTCACATTCTCCAAAATATTAAAAACATCAACGTTTTCTACTTGCTTTACACTGTTGTCTTTCAGGATGTTTCGTGAACTTGCAAAATTGTGTGAAACTAGAAATACAAAAATAAAAACAAACTACGAAACTTACCTGGTACTGTTCTGACCAATTTTATATTTTCTTGTTGAACCAATAGTACACATAATTCCAAAATAACTTCCTCTCTGCTACTCATATTTGGTGCTTCAATTTTAGGTTATTTTGCTATCAGTGGAAATCGTTCTCGGTCATTCACAAGTACTTAACATTATTCTGCATTAGGAAAGTGGAGGGGCTTATCAGTCTACTGTCGAAAGCAACTTTTTATTGCAGAAGGTTTTCAATCCGTTTGGTTTATATAGGGTACGCGAAAAATACTCAGACAATGAAAACCGTATATTTCTTAAAGGATACCGCACACTTTAATAGGGAAATCGCCCCCCTGTCGGATTGGCTGAAATTTTGATATGTTATAGTCCAAGTCATTCCAAACCAAAAGTTCAATAGGTACAACTTATTCATAATCTACTTAAATGATTTGCCAACATTTCTAGATACTGCAGATGTCTTCATGTATGCAGATGACTTGACCTTCTTAATTAGAGATAGAAACCTAGATGAAATAGATAGAATATCAGCTGAGACCCTATCACGAGCTGAAACATAGTTCAACGCGAATATCTTAGCCTTAAACAAAAATAAAACCAAAGATATAACTTTCACAAAAAATAAAAGTAATGCAATTGATTCGTCAGTCAAAATACTAGGTTTTCACATAGACCCTGACTTAAATTGGAATGGAATTGCAAAAAAAGCTATCCAAAAGTCATTTTTTACTGAGGAATCTCAGAGAAATATTATCATATGAGGTACTGAAAACTGTGTATTTTGGTATGGTTCACTCTCACTTGATGTATGGCGTTTTATTGTGGGGCACAAGCACAACATGCCATCAATTACTGATAAGTAAAAAAAAAAATTATTAGAACTATGGCTAAGGCAGATCCGAGGGAACATACAAAACCCTTACTCATTCAAATGCAGATTTTGACGATTCCTTGTATATATGTCATAGAAGCGATCTTATGGATACACAAAAATAAAAATAAGAATGTAACTGGGCTGGAAACCCACAAGTACAATACTCGAAATAAAGAGTGCTGACTGCCGCGAGTGAACTTCACAAAAACAATGAAGCAGACAGAATATTTGCCAATTAAACTGTATAACCTTATACCGGTGGATTGGAAAACTTTCTCTTTAAAAAAAACTGAAACACTATCTGAAAAAATCATTGCTTGCAAACCCACTGTATAATATCGAAGATGTATTTTCTCATGGATGAATATAATATGCTTTCTCTTATTCATTAGTTAACCATAGTCTAGTCTTATTTACAATATGCATGTTATATATATATATATATATATATATATATATATATATATATATATATATATATATATACACTGTGTTTGGATATTATGTGCTCGTTTAACTTGTTTTTAATGGAATACAGATTTGTATTTTTTTTATATTTCTTTTTATTTTTTTATATACACTATCTATTGTTTCTTGTACTAATTACCATGTTCTGTTAGCTATAGTGTTGACGTCCCTACACAATCATGTTGTGAACTCGTCTCATAAACATTTTTTGTAATATTCGAAGGACAATAAAAATCTTATCTTATCTTATAGGCTAGTTTTGGCGCTTGTGGCCGTATATCTATTAACTACGAATATGGATAATAAGGATAGCCTATGTGATGCCAAAAAAAATGAGCATCGACTTCGAATTGGACGCTGTTGAATTAATGCGCTTGCGCCAGAAATTACTATTCAACGACACGATTTTGTTTTTTCATCTCTTTCTAGCGTGCATGATTCGGCAGCAACAATTATCGAAGATCTGACAAGCATATCTTTCTAACATAACCTCATAATATGGATAAGTTTACAGAGAGCAAGTGTAGATTGTGCAAATTATAAGAGGGCGGCACAATATGGGTTTTAATTCCTGATAATATGACACATCTTATAAATTTCTACATTTCTAGATTCATGCCTGAAGGAATTTAACCCTCCAGCGCCCACAGTTACCAAACGGTCACAGCGGATATACGGCATGTATTTCAAATTTGCTGGCTCGAATATGAGTAATTGTTGGTCTACCCACAACTAGAGGGTGTCATTATCACTTTTCCCAACAACAAACAGAAAGAGATCAGTGTGTGTGATGTGAATTTGATGCATCTATTGGGGTTATAATACGTATGGTGGAAAAAATGGACTTTCAATTAGAGTAAGTTATTTTATTGAGAATATTTCGAATAGGGTCTGAGTCATATCATGTTATGTCGAAGAAAGAAGGTTGAACTATACTTTTAGAATATGTAGAGTTTATAATAATATTTGTAAGTGACCACCATTATGAGTGGGGGCCCGGTGCCCGTCATCGTTCGACCCGCGTGTATACAACCGTGATAACCAGGACTGCACTGATGAGGGACTTCATCCCGAAACCGGTCTGCAGTTGGTTCCTTGTTTGGATCAGGCGGTGTCCTGCTGTCTGTCTCTGAGAGCTCTTGCAAAGTTGTTCCTTCAAAGTAAGGATCTTTGCACATATGTCTGACTGATATAATTCAATATCTGTCGAGGTATTAGCCAGAGAAGTAGTTGTTTTCTGTCGGACATATGCCATACAATCTATACAAAGGTATAGTGAGTTCCTAAAGGATTGTTTTCGACTGTTTAACAGTCACTGGAACATTTATTGCTCCTTGAAACAAGTATTCAGCATATACCATTTCGCATCCGAAATGTCCTTCTGGAGCGCTCTCTAATCTGTTGCCGTGGTGGATCCTGTAAGCGATTGCAGTGTTCATCCCGGCGAACGATGACGGGCACCGGGCCCCCGCGTGTATACAACCGTGATAACCAGGACTGCACTGATGAGGGACTCCATCCCGAAACCGGTCTGCAGTTGGTTCCTTGTTTGGATCAGGCGGTGTCCTGCTGTCTGTCTCTGAGAGCTCTTGCAAAGTTGTTCCTTCAAAGTAAGGATCTTTGCACATATGTCTGACTGATATAATTCAATATCTGTCGAGGTATTAGCCAGAGAAGTAGTTGTTTTCTGTCGGACATATGCCATACAATCTATACAAAGGTATAGTGAGTTCCTAAAGGATTGTTTTCGACTGTTTTACAGTCACTGGAACATTTATTGCTCCTTGAAACAAGTATTCAGCATATATATATATATATATATATATATATATATATATATATATATATATATATATATATATACAGGGTGTTAATTAAGTACGTTGACAAACTTCGGGAGGTGATTCTTTGAAGGCTTTCAGGACGAAAAGTTCATATAAACATATGTCCCAAACGGCTTGGTTTTCGAGATACAGGGCGATAAAAATAAATTTTTTTCAAGATTTTTTAGAGTTAACTTAGACATTTTCGACAATAATCAGTTCAAATTAGGCAAGTACAATCCATTCAATAGGGCGCACGATACAAAATAATGCATTTCTTAAATAATTCACAGGGTCCTCCTTTTTTCAGAGTCAAGCTTTGTTCAACCCTTCAGAATTTTTTTTCCGCCGCCACTGACATATTATGAGAAAGGAATAATCAATGTTGTTTCATTTAACATCTTTTTGATATCTTGCATTTTTTCATTTACTTGTACGGTTCAGGGGCTATAATGAAAATATTAATTTAAAAATTTTCAGTGTGGCATAACATTAGAAAATTTAAAAATCAAACATTTTCAATTATTGTAAATTGATGGAAATATTTTTTCAGAATTAGAAAAATCTACGATGAATAAAAATTATACAATAAAAAATATAAAGACAAGCTTTTATACAAATGCACTGAAAATGAAAAAATAATTTGTTTCATTTTTTGTAGGTTATTCTGTGAGTATCAAAATCTTTTTGTACAAGATTACCTAGATCAAACAATGAAATGAACTTTTTTTTCCTTTTCAGTGTATTGTATAAAAACTTTAAAATGTTTTCTTTTTATAATTTTCATTTTTATCATTTTAGTTTATTTTTTATGTGAAACTGAAAATCTCCAACCCAAAAACCATCACATACCAATTTTGAACAGAATCGGATCATAATCACAAAACTCGTCCGCCATATTGGAGCCGCCATTTTGTTTTTTAACAAACATTTTTTTAATGCATTGTCACCGGAATTACGGAAACCTGCCAAATTTCAAATTAATCGGAGTATTAGAAGTGGGTCAAATTCAACTTTTATTAAATTGTTTGTTAGTTAGTTACAAGTGAAGCTAAATAAAAGCTTGTTGTTGTAAAGATGTGATTTCTTTTTGTGATATCTAACAGAAAACTACTATCTCCCCGTCACTGCGGTACGCTGGATATTAAACTAGTTCTGACAGATATTGGGAAAACCTTAACTTTCAACCTGAAGATTCTGATGGTAAAAATGTGCATTTTCATTGAGATATTTGATTAAAAATGTTTTTACCCATCAGTCTTGATAGAGAACTCATACAAATTTTTTGTTATTTTAAAAAAAGATATTTTTTAGTTTTCAATTGAATGTTTCCTTTTCAACATAAAAAACTTCCGAAAGATAATCCTGTAATGGAAGATAGTTAATAGGGTTTATCTAATAGTAGCAGATCATTACACATTTGATTTTCATTTATGAATATCTGGTCATAACTCCGAAAAACTAAATCAAACAAATTTTTGTTTCCGTACGGAGTACATTATTTTATCAGAAATTTCGGTTTGTTTTTTCTTCTGCAGTAACGCAGAAATTTTGTAATCAATTTGAATTCATAAAAATAGCAAAGTGGGCTTTGATATTAATTCATTTATTTAAATATCAACAACTTGACAGTTATCGAAAGTTGAGAAACTGTCTCATTGTTAATTCTTCATTAGTGCAAGCTATAAAGCAGATTCATTCAATATTCCTTTGGATAAAATGGTTGAATATACAAATTCAGAAATGGCAGACATGCACTTAATGTATGGAATGGCTGATGGTAACGCTCGTGCCGCCAGACGAATGTATCTAGAAAGATTTCCACAACGTCATATTCCCAGCACACAAATGTTCATCAATATTCACTCCCGTCTTCGTAAAACGGGTACTTTCAAGAGGTCTGCTGTTCTCATAGGAAGACCCAGGAGAGTTAGAACAGTTCAGATAGAAGAAGCTGTACTTAACGAAATTGAGCAGCATCCAGACACCAGTACAAGACAAATTGCGGCACAGTTTAACGTAACCCATTTATTGGTATGGCAAATTTTAAAAGAGCAACAACTTTATCCCTATCACATACAGCGTGTTCAAGCTCTTCTGCCAAGGGATTTTCCAAAGAGATTAACTTTTTGCACTTGGATTCGAAATAAATTGTTGGAAAATCCATGGTTTTTATCTCAAGTGTTATTCACCGATGAGGCATGCTTTTCCCGTAAAGCCATTATTAATTTTCACAACAATCATATGTGGGCTGATGAAAACCCACACGCCGTGATTGAAAACCATTTTCAAGAGACGTTTTCTGTGAATGTTTGGGTTGGAATTGTAGGGAATTTCCTTATCGGGCCACATTTTCTGCCTCATAGACTCAATGGTGACCATTATCGACATTTTCTTGAACTCATCTTACCTGGACTCCTAGAAGAGATCCCACTGAGGGAAAGAATTGGAATTTGGTTTATGCATGATGGTGCTCCAGTACACTTCAGATTGGTTGCACGCCATTATTTAGAAGAGAATTAGTCTGATCGCCTGATTGGGCGTGGTGGGCCACAACTTTGGCCACCAAGGTCACCCGATATGAATCCACTTGATTTTTTCCTCTGGGGACACATTAGTGTACCGAACTCCAGTTCAAAGTGAAGAAGACCTGAGGAATCGCATACAGGAGTCATGCGGAATTATAAGAAACACTCCTGGTATTTTTGAGCGTGTCCGCCAGTCTATGGTTAGGCGCATAAACGCATGCATTGAAGTTGGCGGTGGCCATTTCCAGCAGCTGCTCTGACATATCAATTTCAATAATGGTCCTTTTCTGAACTTAATTTTATTCCTAGGGAATTTATGTTACTTTGCTCTAGTATTTGATAATAAAGTTATTCACTATTGAAAATGTCCAAAATTATTTTGCCAAAATTAACTTTGTGCAATACATATTCAACCTGAGTTATGGTAAAAAATGTATGGGAGCTCCATAACATTACATTTTCTCTACACGAGCAGAAAATAGCTATTTGTGTAATGAGAACAAAATGACGTATTGCGTCACGCGCTAATCTTTGGAGAGTGGCAATGACACTTCGAGAAATGAATTATTTTATATCATGCGCACTATTGAATGGATTGTACTTGTCCAATTTGAACTAATTTGGATCGATTATTGTCGAAAATTTCGAAGTAAACTCCAAAAACTCATAAAAAATGTATTTTGATCACCCTGTACTTCGAAAACCAAGCCGCTTGGGACATGTTTATATGAACTTTTCATCTTGAAACCTTTCAAAGAATCACCCTTCAAGTTTGTTAGACTATTTGCTTCTCAAATTTCTTTATGTTATGCGTTACTGGAAAATGTTTGCGTTAATATTTTCATTGTAACTCCTGAACCGTACAAGTAAATGAAAAACATCAAGAGAGCAAAAAGATGTTAAATGAAACAACATTCATTATTCCTTTCTCAAAATATGTCAGTGGCGGCGAAAAAAATCTGAAGGAATATCTACAGGACATTATAATTCCGATACTTTTTATTATTAATTAAGAACCAAGTATCTACACAATTTCAATTTGAAATTCTTAATATGTCCTGTAGATATTTCAGTGACTTCTTATGAAGCAGCTGATCACACTGCAAAATCACAGATTTCAAATTTTCTCCGAATAAAATAGGAATAGCTTGCGAATCTTCACAAAACATTATTTGAAATATTAGTGTTGGCTTTACTAATGAGTTTCTTCGTCAGAAATGTATGTTTCCAAAAAGATTTTTTTTTGTGGCAAAAAATTGATTTTTATTTTTTTATCTCAGATCTTTTTCAAAACTTGTACATAGCTATAAAATGTCAATCTGAACAACTTTTCTCATTAACATTTCTCGATATTTTCACAAACAAGCGTGTTTTGAGAAATAATTTTCAAATTTTTTAAATTTCCCGCCAACCTCGAAAAGGCGAACGGCACTGTACAACGTCTTTTGGGGTTTCTTTTGATGCAGAAGCGATTGCAAATATCAATATTTGTCAAAATTTATTAATAAAAAAAATTCCCATATGATGCGTACTTTCTGCCGGTCACTGTATATCGCTCCTCCTGAACCCTCAATTTTAACTAACGAAGATTCGGCCGACGAAGACAATGAGGGTCTACTAGATAATTTGACTGGTCGGCAACTTTCAGCCGAAGCCGAGATAGTATTTAGTAACAATAAAAGAATACATGATACATCTGTGAGGACAGAAAACACAAATGAAGGGGTAAAAACATCGTCTCAAGTACCAAGAAATGCCACCAAATCAGGAAAAAATCACCCTAAGAATGTTGGAAAAGAGTGGATTCCAGGAGACTTCAGCCATAATGACAATTTTTTTCCGAAGGCGGATTACTCTAAATTTGAAAATTTATCTCCAACTGAAATATTTTAACTTCTTATTGATGATCAGATCATCTCGCTTTTTGTGAATGAGTCTTCAAAATATGCCCATTTCCTGAATTGTCCAGATCCACAAATAACAAAATCAGAAAACGATGTTTTCTGTGAATTCTTCTTATGTCTGGATACAATTTGGTCCCGGGAAAAAGGTTCTATTGGGATCTAGGAACAGATCTCCAAAATATTTTGGTACGCGAAGCGATGCGTCGGAATCGTTTTTTACAAATTACGAGGTTTCTGCATTGTGCCGACAAC
The DNA here is from genome assembly GCA_944452925.2 of Chrysolina oricalcia. Classification (NCBI taxonomy): domain Eukaryota; kingdom Metazoa; phylum Arthropoda; class Insecta; order Coleoptera; family Chrysomelidae; genus Chrysolina; species Chrysolina oricalcia. The sequence continues at coordinate 69,240,002 of OX101811.2, forward strand.
ACCAAAATCGACCAGTTTGATAAAATGTGGAAATTGCGGCCTATTATCGAAATTCTGAAATCAAGATTCCATGAACATATGGTTCCTACAGAGCACATGAACTTTGACGAATCGATGTTGAAATACTATGGACGTCACAGTTGTAAACAATTTATAAGAGGTAAACTCATACGATTTGGGTACAAAGTTTGGTGCTTGAATACAGAAAATAGTTATCTGGTCGATTTTGAGATTTACCAAGGTAAAAATCCTTGGAGTAGAAATTTGGTACTTCCACAGCTCCTTTTGTTCAAATAGTTGATAAGCTGCCCAACAAACAACTGAGGCATGAATTTTTTTTAGACAATTTATTCATTGGTTTTGATTTACTTGCTTAGCTGAAACAGTTAGGGCATGGTGTTACCGGAACAATCCGAGAAAATAGAATCCCTAAAGATTGTCCAATTTATCACAAATCAGATATGAAAGATTTATGTAGAGGATCCTATAAAAGTTTGATAAACAGAGATGATGGGATAATATTGGTACGTTGGGTGGATAATGCAGTGGTGACATTGGCTTCCACATCTTATGGCGTCGAACCTACAGCTAATGTCAGTCGTTACTCACAAGCTCAGAAAAAGCAAATTGTTGTAAGTAGACCAGATCTTGTTGGATTTTACAGCAAGTACATGGGAGGAATTGATCGGATGGACGAAGATGTTGCTAGAAGAAGGATTTCAATTCGATGCAAAAAGTGGTACTGGTCTCTTTTGACATGGTTGATTGATGTAGCTGCACACAACGCATGGATTTTATATAAATCTAGTGGAAGATCAATAACCAATTTGGATTTTCGACGCTGCATTGTCAACACTTACCTAAAAAAACATAAAACTGACCTCAAGATGGAATGACCATATTCATTATCAATCAACTCCTCCAGAATAGTTACCGATATTAGATTTGACCGTATCGACCACTGGGTAATTCCGGTACCAAATCAGAAAAGAAGAAGAAGCGTCTTCGAGAATTGTACATCTGTGGGACGAACTCAATGTAAAAAGTGCGATGTGGGGCTTCGAGGCTTTTCATACTGAAATTTAGCTCCAATTATGTTTTTTATCATTATACTTCCATGAGAAATTGTTCTATGTGATGTTATCACTAATACATTATTTTTCACAATTAGAACTTTTTTGTTATATATTAGCCCATCGTGACCATATGGTAACAGGTGATTACGTCATTGTTATAAAATATTTTGATTATTTAAGATTAATTTTGTTTAATTGTATCCAAAAAACTTTGAATTCCAAGAAAAAATAAGTTGGGCGCTGGAGGGTTAAGATCGCCGCGTGTTTTACTTGGAGCTCATGTTCAGGAGGCAAAAAATACATCACTACCAGCAAACTATTGTTCTCGGTGGTTATGAGGCCGATGTGGAACGAGATTTAGCTTTTCAAACAACTGTCTGTCACATACCCAATCCATATTTCTTCGAATTTGGTGAGTTTTTATCCGCTTTTGGCAGAAAATTGATTGATGAAACTCTAGTACAGACATTGTGTTACAAATGGATCAATGAATCGGTTTTTTAATGACTCGAAGTTTAATTGACCGTCTTGCATAATTCTCATTCTTCATTTATCCACATTATAAAAATGTTAGCCCATTTTCAATTACGGTTGAAAATGTCAAAAGAAGCATAACCTTAAAAATGTATGACATTTCTCGTGATTCAGAATTCGGCATGCGAGGCATGCGCAATAGTTTTCCTGCCCCCGTTTGAGAAAAGGTAAGATAGATATTTTTGGCTTCAATTTGATTACATTGCGTCTTATGGCGTGTTATCAATATTTGTAGTTAATAGATATATGCTTGTGGCCCTTAGAAAACTCTCATTTGTTCTTCATTGTTAAACAACTCAAAACGTAATCCTGGATAATCATCACTACTCTGATTGATCAAAAAAAATTAATACAGTGTGTTCCAGCTACTTACAACTTTTAGAGTTCAATAATTCTAAATCGGTTATAAATCGCCTATGGGATCTACAATCAAAATATGTTTATAAGTCCTATTCTACACCATATTCTACGTCACATAGTCGAAAAATATATGTGTTCCTTTTAAAAGAAAGCTAAAGTTATATTCGAAAAGTTCCGTATGAAAAATTTTTTTCGACTATCCTGTATAATTTCAAGGCATGAGGAAGTATAAAAAATATCACAAATTCGTCTATAAAATGGCATTACAGTTTATCATTGTAACGTCAGGGATCTTTACGGAATGCATCCGCAAATGGACTGATTTCGACCAAAAATTCGTAACATCCAAGCGATTTAGATACAATCAATAATAGTTTAGGGGTGAGTGGAGGTTACGCAGATATTTGAGTTCACTGATTTATTATTATTAATATTTCATTTTAAAATAATGCCCTCCACCTTCTAACCCATTTTTTTCGTATCGCCCTGTATGTATGCAATAAATTTTAGTTCCCGAAAGACGGCAACCACGTTGAACTATGTACAAGTTATTAGATCAAAATCTCACCGAGTTTGGTTCATTTGAAAAGCCAATAAAAAAATAAGGAGACAGAATCAACAATGAAATTTGAAAAATGAGGTGTGTATGTGGTAAATTAGATATTGTGTCCTTTCTAATGATAATAGATCATTGAACAAATAACAATAATTAACTAAAATGTAAAAACAAAAGTAAATCACAGCAAATGCTCAAAATGTTGGCCTTGTTCATAAAACACAACAGTGCCCTTCTTCGAATATTATTCACTGCACGATTAATTTCTCTCCTCAATCTTCCCAACTCTCTAACAATGCTGTATTGAAGGTCCTCAATATTTTGATAGTCCCTCTATTTTTCAGTGTACCCCATAAGAATGTATCCTCAACAATTAAGTCTGGAGACTTTGCTGGCTACCTCACCGGCCCATTATTCCCTATCCATTTATCACCAAACCTTTCAGTCAGGTAATTAGATACTCTGGTAGTGTGCGGTGGAGCACCATCATGTTGACACCAGATCACAGCTTACTTACAGCTTCCCAACTCTTGTGGCGGGAAAGGTTTGCGCCGATCTGCTGGCGCAGCGCTTAAGCCCCGCCTCTTGGGCTAGAAGACTGCTGTGACGTGCGGTCGGGTAATAGGCGGTATTATTATTCGTTGAGCGATCATAGTCGTGCGTTGATAATTTTGATTGTTTGGTTTGGTTTTCTAACGTTTTGATTTTTGATAGTGAAATGAGTGAGAAAAAAGCGGGCCATGTGTGTGCAGTGAAAAACTCTAAGAAGAAATTCTATCGTTTTCCCAAGGATCCTAATCGGTGAGTATATCATAACAAAAAATTTCAATTAATATTGTACCTACCCACGAATGTCTATGATTAAAAGTCCTACTGATAAAAACATAAATCGAGTCCCGGGTTTCGATATAAGGTACGTTGATTGAGTCCCAGGTTCCAAAATAAGGTAAGTAAATTGAGTTCCAGAATATTGTTACAGATGAATAAGAGTTACCTGTAACTACATGAAACAAAATATAATTTTATTTACCTTCTACGTAAGGTTTTAGTTCGTTGGGTTCTCTATAGTAAACTACGTATATTCAACTTTGGTGCCAAACAAAATATAATTTCATTCTATATATTCTACGTGAGAGTGTTAGAATGACAACTTGGTACATTTGAGGCCAATAAAAAATGGGACAACTCTTATAGCAGAGTTTTGTCAATAGACCGTCAGATAATGACAGATTTTGCTGGCTCATTTTCCATTTTCAGAAAAAAATGTTTTTTTTTTATTTTCTCGCTTATGGCATTTTAAAACATTAACAGGTATAATAGTAATCTAATAGTGAAAAACCAAAGCCATAAGATTTGAACGTGCTTAAAGGGTTGAAATGAATTTGTGTTATGAATATGTCATATATGGTATTTAACACTGGATATCTGTCAAAAATTCCAAACAAAAGAGTAATCATTCCGCATATGAATGCAGTGACGAAAGGTGGAATAGTCGCAAAAACAACTGTCCTATTTTTTTTTTGGATGCAAGAGTATATACGGAACTCAGCACCCGGGGATGAATTTACCTGCACATAAACGCAATTAATAGTTGTCGAACTCAATTTATGTGGATGACCCTTTCCTATGGGCAAAATTCCCCGTGATTATTTTATTATACCTAATAATGTTCTATTGCTTTCAAACAAAAGTTGGTATACCTACTATATTTCAAGAATAACGTGGAGTAAATTCTCAGAAAACAAACAATTTGGTATGCAGAATTAATAATCTACCTTTTCTTGAAATGTACTATAGTTTCATTATTTATAAATGGGTTTGTTGTGATATGGGTATTCACAGTTTTTATTGATATTTAATAGGCGCCTTTTTAAATGTCGGAAAATTGGAATTAGTCTACGACGATCAATTTTAAACAAAATGAATCATTTATAAATAGATATTTTTATTTACATTATCATCTTTTATTTTTACGGAGCTAGGATATGGGCAATGAAACCCAATCGTGAAGACCTTTTAGAAAAAGTGAATGATCTATATAATGGCTACCGGCTATGCGAAAACCATTTTGCAGAAAAACTTTTTACGAATCACCTTCATACACGATTGGTAGCCACTGCATTGCCAACCCTATTTCCGTCTCTTGAAAGCAGTTCTAGATCTGCGAAGGATGACCATTCATATACTTCACCCCCGCTACTTTGTTCGAAGATACTAGTTCTTAATGACAGAACTTTAGTTCCAGCTATTGCAGAAACTGACTCAGGATTCATCTTTTTATTGTTTTTTAAAGGCATACGAAAATAACAATAGAGATAGATTTGGAAATCTGCAAATGCCAAATGATAAGTTTGTCGAGCACATTTGTAAAATTGAAATTATATTTCAAGAAAGCTTTGAAAAATTCGCAAAAACAAATATTTGTAGCGCACTTTCAAATTTAAGCAATTTAACCTTTTAGTCATCCTCGTAAATATTTCCAGAAAGAATTTGTACTTAGATTATATTTAAGAGTAACAATTTATTTCACTTTGAAAACAATAAATGGCAATTTTAAAAATATTAACAGAAATAAAATGATAATGTGGAGAAATCTGTAGAAGTGCTCACTGTATCTGTAATGTAAAAATATATTCTGTTACTTGTCCATCTTTTATTTTTCAATTGTGCAATATAGTTTATTAGAATCCTAAACACGTTATTTTATAATTTAAACTAATTCCTCTCATAAATTCAAGTAAATAACCCTATTATTTCCTACCTATGTCGGGTACCTACCTAATTTCATTGTTATAATAGGTAATACTGAGATACAATTTTTTGACTTTCATGTTGAAATAATCTACTACGGTACTGTTCTGTCAGGCCGAACGCCGAGACTAAATATCTTAATCCGGCCCCGACTTCTAACCCAAGTGAGACAAAGACCGCGCCATTCCATCTCGCTTGGTTCCCGATCGCTAGATCAAAGGCGCCGCTCGGAGTTGTGGAGCTGAGTGGTATATAAGCTGTGACCAGATGTTGTTACAGTTAGCCAAAGGTAGATCATCCAAATAGTCTTCGAAAGTCGACATTAAAAACTGGTGATATGTTTCTCCATTCAGAATTCCGTCAAATAAATGAGGTCCCAAAATTCTATTTTCGTAAATTCCTGTCCACACGTTAATACTAAATCGCACTTGAGGTCGAATTTCTCGGAACTGCCTGGGGTTAATTATGCTCCAAATGTGTTCGATATTTCGGTTGAATATCCCATAATTCGTAAAAGTGCTTTCATCTGTTCAAATCACATTTTCCAGGAAAACAAGAAAATCAGGTCATCTTATTAGCCAATTACAAAATTCTAAACGCCTTTCGGGATCACCTGGATGCAATTTTTGAGAAAAGTGTATTTTGTAACATTTTAAACCGCTTTTTTAAGCATTTTTTTTCTTCAAGCACTTGTATGACAAATATTCATATCGCAGGAAATTTGACGTGTAGATTTCCCTGGGTTCATGTTTATCTGAAAATTATAAATTTTTATTGAAAAGGATACAATGTCTAATTTACCTCATACATACCTCACTTATCAAATTTTCCTTAGTTTGCTGGTCCATTCTGTCTCTGTATTTTTCCCTCAGCTTTTCAAATGAACCAAACTCGGTGAGATTTTGATCCAATAACTTGAACATAGTTCGATGTGGTTGTGGTCTTTCGGGATACAAGTTTAAATACATTTCCGATGTCTTAACACTGTTTCTATGGTATTTGTAATAAATTTGTATCATATCTCTTTTTTCTTCATTCGTGAAAGCCATTTTTCGCCAAAAATTCAATGACTTGTACAATAACAAAATGTCAATGACTTGTACAATAACAAAATGTCAATGAGTGTAACAAATTGGAAGTCAAATTTAGAAACATCAAAGTCAAAGCCTATTATGATAAGATTAAATTTTTTTCAATATCTCCAATTTTTCGAAAAAGAATGATAACTTATGATACATCATTGGAAAGGTGAAATCTGTTTCTATTCAAAACAGGAAGAATCCAATGTAGCGCCCATAAGAAAAAATAAAGTTGATGATGGTGGCTGGTAGACGAAACGTTGGATAGCAAATCTGAAAATACCATTATGTAGCAGAAAAAAGTGGCAATGGTGATGTGAAAGTACTATTTATTTTCGAAACCTTTGAAAAATAAAGCTAGAAAAAATAAAAACCGTTTACCGAAATTTCTGTTTATTTCGGATATCTCCGGATATACTCGGAATTCCAGAACTTTCTCAACTGCATATTGTTAGTCAGGTAAATGTGAAACTTTGCCCCAATTTAACCATCTTCGTATCTCTCATAGTTTCCGAGATCCCAATGGTGAGGATCGAATTTGAAACACCCTGTATAATGCAGTGTATCATAATGAATATCACAATGATCAGATATTTTATTGAAGTCGTCTCACACGGTATATATAGGTGACTTCAGATATAAATTTGTTCTGGCTCTATTACAGTGAAAATTCTTAGTGACACTTCATTACTTGCATCAATTTGATAGTGCAATAATTTTTTTCTACGACCATTAAGAAAAATGAACATTTCAATTGCGTCTTCGCTCGCTACGCTCGTACTACAAAATTTCATATACCTACTCGTGGGAAATGTATGTCATTTCATGCTCATTGTACAATATACTAGTACAGAAATATTCTGGCTCTATTACAGTAAAAAGTCTTAGTGATACTTCATTACTTGCATCAACTTGATAGTGCAATAATTTGTATAGCAAAATAATACCAGCACGCTTTCTTCTTACGTCAAGACTTTCAAAATCGAAGCGCGAAATTAAAATTTGGTATGGAACGTCCCTTTCGGGATATTGACTATCGCTTTTGAAACATAAAAACTTTAGGAAGCGTCTTTGTACTCGTTCAATCATCAACATGTTACATATATAGACTGCATTCCATCTAACATAACCATATTTCAATTCAGATCTAACATACGCATTATACAAAGAACATAGAGCTTTGAGATTCCCAAAAGATATACAATTTCTTACTATAAAGCCATAGGATTTGAGAGCGTGGCCAAGATACTTTATTAACTCACAACGAGACAAGATTGAGTTATTGACGTTGTAGTTGAATGAGATAGAAAACTTTTTTCTTGTGAAATTCATGATTTTACATTTCGATGCATACAAATAAAGCTTCTCCACGCACCATTGCTGAACCTTATTTATTTCAAATTGCAGGGCCTCACAATGATCCATGTTTTGTATGATAGAAAATAGTTTCAGGTCATCCGCAAAGAATAATCGTTAACAGTCTATTTCGTTATTTAAATCATTGATAAATAATGCAAATAAAAGAGGACCTAGGTGAACCTTGTGGAACCACAGAGGTAGTAATAAAGTTATTTGAATTAAAGCCATTATAGGAAACAAACTGAGATCGTTGAGTGAAATAGAATAGGAATGTGCGGTTAGTAAAGTGACCAATGAATTCAGAATTAACCTGACCAGTTGATGCAAAGTAATTTTTGAATTATTGAATTCCCCTCGTATAATTCTCGTGCCTGTACAGAAACGAAGATTATTGTTTCCGAGTGTGAGGGTTTGTTCTCAGAAATAAAATACATAAATAATGACATTGAATTCAACATTAAATACTTGACTGTGCTTTTTGAAAATTAATTCCAAAAGTACGTTTTCTTACAACGAACACTCTTCACGTACCCTGTATAAACTGTAAGAATCGGCAATGAAACACATTCCACTTTTTTATATGGGAAGTTTTTGCTCCTAGTGATCGACCGAGTTTGCTGCAAAAATTGAAGCCAAAAAATTCGCACTCGTTTCGAAACATGTCCAAGAGAAATGATATTATACTAATGATATGCGAAAACCTGACCCGAACAGAAAATGTGAAAGTGTATAAAGCAAAGAGTGCACATGAAATCGTACGGCTTTCCCGCCAGCACAGTTCCTCACAAACACTTAGAGAATGTAAGTTTCAAACTCACCCAATACGGAAGAAAACAGAAGGTAAAACTTCATCACAATAATAGGATGTAAATTTTATATGGTCCAACTTTCTATCATGCCTTCTGCACTTTCGAGACTTTGCTAACTTTTCTGAGGGAATTATGAAAGGCAGTTATAGTCCAAGAACAAGAACTATTTTGGTGAATTTCTCTTCAAGGGCTCCGAAAATTATGATCTATTCGATTCGTAATGACCTCTAGAAACTTTATGAAAAATTTGAAGCTGTGCCGGCAAAAATTGTAAAAGTTATAAACAATTTACTAAACAAAAAGGAGGGGGTTTGGTTATTTGCAAATATCTCGGAATCTATCAAAGATAACTAAAATTTAAAAAAAAGATCCTGAAAGAGGAGGAAATTTCCTAAAAAAATATTTCTTCTGGAACTCCACCACAAATGTTTAGAATTTTAATTTAGAGGCGAAAATAGCACTAAAAGCGGGTGATGCGAGTCCCGCATGCGCTGACTGATACGGACCCTTGAACAATAAAAATAATTTTAACCCATTAAACATCAGTATTAGCTAATGAAAAAATTTATTAATTTTTTTGACACTTGAATGAACGGAAATCCATGGAATTTATATTTTATTACATACGATTTTGTTAATTAACTGGTTTTTACAAATTTCAAAGGACCCCGCAAAATCCTTATGGAAAATGGCTCTCTGCTAAATTTGCTGAAACTTTGCAGAAAGATAGTATTCGGTATGCTGATCAAAAGTATTGATGGGCATAACTCTCCATTTTCAACCCCAGAGTTCCTATAGCCCCCCAAAGCCCCCAATGTACACTGTCCGGTGTGTAAATGCATAAGTTTCAATTCATCTTCAAAGCGTTTCTTTTCACTGCCCACCCCTTTCTCCTACCGAATCCTACATTCTACCCTCACCACACCTCGCCCCCACCCCTGCACCCGTACCCAACCCTTCATTAACGCCCCATTACTCACTTTCAAGGTTAAAAATTCTTCAATTGTTTTAAAGTGGCTTGGTTCACACACCTTGCCTTAAGTGGCTGGGTTCACACTCCTTGGTGGCGGAGTTGAGGGAGGGTGAGGGAGGGATGTACTGTAATGTAAGCTTCAAAAGATTGAAGCGAGGTGTGGTGAGGGTAGAATGTAGGATTCGGTCGGAGAAAGGGGTGGTCAGTGAAAAGAAACGCTTTGAAAATGAATTGAAACTTATGCATTAACACACCGGAAAGTGTACATTGGGGGCTTATGGGTGCTATAGAGGGTCTGGGGTTGAAAATGGAGGGTTGTGTCCATTGAGGCTTTTGATCAGCATACCGAATACTATCTTTCTTCGTAGTTTTAGCGAATTTAGCCGAGAGCCATTTTCCATAAGGATTTTGCAGGGTCCTTTACATACAAACCCTGATAATTGTTAAAGTAAAAACCTCAAATTTGTTTCACTTCTTGGAGCTACCCTTGAAAGGCTTTAAAAAAGGTCGCTATTGGACAAATAAAAAAAAATGATTTTCCACTTTGTTATTAACAATCTAAGATACTGAAAAATAAAAAATGCAGATAAAGCTATGGAAAAAAAAATTACTCCAATTTGTTCGTATTTTAATCATTTGAAATAACATAAAAATTATTTTTCAAAATTTCTTACTCTGATTTTTTAAATAATATTTATAAGCAAATGCATTATTCATAAGATATTTGAATTTTTGTTTTTGGAATTTTAATCAGCAATTAATATTATGATCTTCAATAAAAAATCATTTCGTAAAAATAAATTATTATTACTTAAAAGCGCATTTGTTGATTAACTATTTTTTTGTTACGATATATCAATATTACGGAACTATTTGTTTTTTTCAATCATAATTTCCATTGTTCTTCGATATTCCAAAAAAAAATTTTCATTTATATTTTCCTTGTTTATTTAATGAACAACTTGTTATAAACGAATGAATTTTCACGATATTTTTTTTTAAATACTGCAAAAATAACAAAAAACAACCATGTGTCATTATTTGATGTGTAAAAAAAAATCTATTTTCTACATAATTTTAAATATTTTTCTATTTTTACGTTTGGCGTTTCCTCGTAGCTCTCAATCATTTTCATTAAAATAGCTCGTAAACAAATGGAGATAGGACAAATACACTTCAGGTCTTTTTAGGATAGGAGTATAGCTTTTAACCAAACGTAAAAATAGAAAAAGTTTTAAAATTATGTAGAAAATAGAAGAATAAATTTTTACACAACAAATGACACAAGGTAGTTTTTGTTATTTTATGCAGTATTAAAAAAAATTGTATCGTGAAAATTCATTTGTTTATAACAAATTGTTTATTGAACAAGCAAAGAAAATATAAATAAATAATTTTCTTTAGAATATCGAAGAGCAATGAAAATTATGATTAAAAAAAAACTGGTCCCCTTATATTAATATTTGGTACCAAAAAAAAAATTGTTAATCAACAAATGAGTTTTTAATCAATACATTTTTGTAAGAAATGATTTTTTTCTTAAAGATCATAATATTTATTACTGATTGAAATTCCAAAAACAAAAATTCAAATATCCAATAAACAATTGTATTTGTTCATAACAATTATTTAAACAATCAGAGTAAGATATTTTGAAAAATAATTTTTATGTAACTTTAAATAATTCAAAAACAAACAAATTGGAGTATAAAAAAAATTCATGGCTTAATTTGCATTTTTCACTTTTTAGTCTCTTATATTGTTAATAACAAAGTGGAAAATCAACATTTTTTCAATTTCCCAATGGGCTTGAAAACTTAAAAGATTAAAGGTTTTTAGCTCCTGAAGATGGCAACTTTGTTGGCGAAACGCGCGTAGAGTGTGATTGTGACGAAGTTTTGGTGTTTGAGTAGTTTCTTCTATTTTCTTGAAAAGTTGATGATGGCTTCTTCTAAACGAAACGTTGTACGGATATTTTGTGGGCGCCATTTTGTAGAGGCTAAAAATTGGTGTCGGGAAAATGTTTTTGGTTTTTTCGAAACTTCTCAAATAACTTCAGAAACAAATAAACACAAAATCACCAAATTTCGGTTTTCTCCGAATATCTTAGGAAGTAAATAACATTTTTGTGATTTCTCAACATCTATTTATTGGCCCCTTAACAATAATAATAATAATGATAATAATATTCATTTACATTACAGTATCCATGTTAATAATATGGTCGAATAGAATAATGCAAAATGGAGCTGAAAACAATTTGGAAAAGTTCAAGTTCAGCCACAAGAAAACGTAATATTTATTTACAAAATTGTTCATATGTTTGTAATAAAGACTGCTGTGCTGCGGTCATACATATGTAGCTAATAGATTTCCTCTGATTTTGTTCTTGAAAAGTTGTAATTTCATTTGCTTGAGTGGTGGTTGGACTTCATTATACAGTTGATAAACATTGTATGAAATGCTTCTTCGAAATATGGTGGTTCTATGGGGTGGAAGAGAAATGCGACATCTATGTTGTAAATTAAGATTATGAATATCTGTCCTATATGTTATTTTATTGTATAGATATGGAGGACTCTGTTTATTAATTACCGTATATGATAGGACTAAAAAATGGAGTTTTCACCTATCTTGCATTTTCAGCCACTTTGAGGGTTTCAGCATGTTGGAAATGGGATCATATTTTCGTACACCATAGATGAATCTGAGACACGATTTTTGCACTTTTTCCACTCGATTCATATCACATTGATCCAAACAGGGACCATATAAAACATCGCAAAAATTAAAGTGGCTTAGAACCAGTGCATCACTCAACATCCTTTTGATTGGAGTCGAAAGCAAATGTAGAGTAGACAGACTTACTAATCGCAGCTTCCCATGCTGTTCATCCTTATCTTGGGCACATTGTACAATGATTTTTTTTTGTAGCTACCGCAATGGCAAGGAATATGGACAGCACCTTGAATAGACAAGTGAAATATGTAGCAGATATAATCCAAGTAGGAATGACAAACAAACAAAAGAAGAAATTGATTATTTCTGTCAATGACCTTTTCCAGGATATCCCACTCACCGATGTGGCTACTGGGTTGAATTATATTTTAGAAACAGAATCTTTGAAAGATGATATATTGAAACGGATTTCAGATTGCTTCGATGAAAACATGGAATTAAGACGTTTATGAATATTTATTTTTTTGTCATTGGTTTCAGAAATAATATCTTTTTCTTTATATGTTTTCTAGTTGAGTTTTTCTCGTCGTGAATTTTAAAACCATGTACAGTTTCAATCGATTAAAAAAAAAACAACAAATGTATTTCAATAACTTTATACAGGCCTAATGATCTGACAACAGTAGTTTCAGATATTTATACTATGTGTTTAGGAAATTAAAATATTTATTTTTATCAGTTAGTTTTATTTATCATGAAATCATTGAATTGGTTATGTTGATAAGTGTATATATATGACAGAAAAAGTAACATTACTCATATAATTGATGGTATGGTGGTCAACGATTATACATACAAAATTCATTGTCAGTTCAATTTTTCTCACATCATTTGTTTAAATTCGAATCGAATCAAATAAATGGAATAATCAGAGCCAAAACTTTCTAAAGCTCTAAACACGTGTCTAACGTGATATAAACAAATTTTTTCAGATTAAAATTTTTCAAATGCTACTAATATAGAGATGCATTTTTTATTCGAGAATGACGAATAATTCATAACTATGAAAAGAACTAAAGACTATTTTACAATCAGAAGTTTTTGAATATCGAATCATTCTAAATTATGAAGAAGTTCATGAAAGAGGTAAACTATGAGGAACCGTAGATGCAGACAAACTTCATGCAAATATACTACAATAAGAAGTAGGGACTTATATTTTCTGTAAAGAAAGTTATTGCACTTGACGTAGTGAGATAACAGAAAATCTCTTCAATTATCGAAACTTCAAAGTTCTATACATTCATAACAGTCGCTATACACGAAATTTTTTATAAAAGAAATAGTCCTCAACTAGTGACATTGATATCCTGTGTCAGTTTTATAATCGAATTTGAAAACACCCTGTATTTCTTCACTTAATAAGCTTTCAGAAATACATACTCAACTTTTGTTCAATTTTGGAATGTATCAAATCTTCATTGGCAATCTAGACAAAAATTCTCTTTCATTTATTAGTAAGTATACATCATCGGTGTCTCCATCTATATTTTGTGAATTAAATGTAAACAACATTTCAGATGATATCCTTGTAGTTATTGATTATCTATGTAACTCACAGTGGAGATGGTAGATGGCGTACAAATACGAAAACGTTCTGGTGCAGAAATCGTTTTCAAGTAAATGAAAACTTGATCATTCCTGCTGCATAGATGTCTCGTTTCAAGCGTCAAATAATCTTGATAGGCCAATTGCTTTAGAAAAAAAGGTAAAAATAGTGAAACAAAGCAAACTCACACAAAATATGTGTTATAGTGTGAGATCTTTTAGTAACGAACAGTCGTTACCGTCCGATGATGGAAAGATAGATAGATAGAAACTTTATTTAACCATGTTATATAACAAAGTACATTTATGGCAGGTCACAACAGATATCATATAGTAGTAATCATATAAATAATTTCAAAATAATGTGTAGATATTGACAGTCATAAAAATGTAAAATATTAAATATAAAAAAATAAAGCTATAAGCAGTCAGACAGAAATACAGACAGACAGTTTTGTGCATTAAACATTACATAATTTCACCACATTGGTAGAAAGTCACATAACAGGTAATTTAAATAATTTAAAATCGATCTAAATGTATAAGATAAAAAAATATAAATTGTTGAATTGACACACAGAACGAAAAAGGTACGTTATATTAACAAAAAAGTACATCAAATCAGTGAACGTCAACATTAATTTTGGGCCGATGACGAGTGTTATTAATACAATGAACGGTCATACGTAAATTTTCTTGTTGATTAAGTTACGACTGCTGTACGTTGAATCAATGAATAATGGTCATGGATCTATGTTTTCCGGTTATCAATATTACGAATGGATTTACAGTAGTTTATGGTTGTTGTACATTGAATCAATGAACAGTGAACAGCTATGATCGCCGTTTATTAATTATTATTATTGAACTAAATAATCGAAGACTGATAAACTTAGACAATATCTAAAATACAAATATTTACTCACCATATAAATTTTTTCTCAAAAGTTATAAATATTGAACTTTCCATTCCAAATAATACTAAGGTACATATTAATCATTTTTAAGATAGATTATTTTGTCATTTCAAAATGAATAGGACAAAAATGCAAAAGTTGAAGTTGGTCACTTTTTTAATAATGAAGTGGGGTGGGGGCCACTTGTTCTTTTACTGATGGAGAAAGCATCACGTACCAAAGTAGTATTTTTTTTAAATTGGGAGGTATATTTCTGAATTTGGGACAAAATTAAGGGGTGTGAAATTTGTACAACATTAGAAACAATCCTTAATTAACGGCTCTTTGAAAACTTTTTAACAGTAACATTATCTATGTTCAGCTTTGTGGAAGGTTAAAACCCCAGAGGAAAATAGCAAACAATCTCAAAAAGGTTTTCTTCAAAATAAAGACTTGCTCATTGCGTAATTTGGTTTTATTTCAAAACAGATTCACAGATCATATTGTCGTGAATTGGGGTTGATTCACGACTAACTAGGTAGATACTGATCATTCATAGATTTAAAACACTTTAGACAAATATAAAAACATTTATTTTGTTATGTACAAATATGAGATTAAGACGATTGAAATGAATGAAGGAAATAATCAATAAAGAATTAATGAATTAAAGAATTGAAGAATCTCTCCTAGACTAGTTATTGATTGAATGAATAATTTTAAAAAGATCTTTACTTACAATACATATCGGCATTTACATTTAGGGAACATTTTCCTTCTATCTAATATCTGATCTTCCAAACTCCCCCCATAGCCCTCACTAGCTGTGGGCACGGCAGAACTCTAAACTCGACTCGACTACCAGATCGAACTATCAGTGGCCTTTTTGAAAACTCTTGTTTATGTTCTGTTGAGGACAAGTTGTGTCTCAAAATAAAATATCTTCGCTCACGTACTGAATTGTAGAAGGTAAAACGGTTACCGACGTATTGAATGATAATGAAATATTTTAATGTACAGGATGTTCCATATATTTTTGACAATATGAACCATGGGGCTCTCAAGGGAGACCTCATGTTTATAAAAGCCTCTTTATAGAAAATTCCAGAGCATTTTGCTTTCCTGTGGAAAGTCAGAATTAAATAAATAAATAATTTTAGAACATATATCGACAGCCCTAATGATATGAAAGAATTTGTAGCGAATATCGTCAAAGTAGACACATATGCTTGACGTCATCACCAAGGCGTAATTTGCCGTTTTTTTTGTATTATTATGTGCTCTTCAATTTCTTGCTGGGTTTTAGCACAAAATAAAAATGATTCCTGGGAATCTTTTATGGTATATACTTTTTGTGGGTTGTCTTGTCAGTATTCTACAGTATCTACAGCAAAGACACGCGATCCCTGTAAACCATTGTTTGTATCCCATAAAATACACACTGTCTTCGCCATCTTCATCCATGAAACAGTATGCTTAATAAAAAAACACTTTAACCAATTCAATAGCACTCCTTCCTATTACTCTATACGCAAACAAAATAATATTAACCTACCAAGGCCAAATTCAACCCTAGTGAAGGACTCACTTATTTACAATGGTTGCAAGATGTTCAATCATTTACCAGAGCATATAAGGAATATTAGCAACACCGACCATTTCAGAAAGGCTGTGCAAGTGATATTAAGTGATCGACCTTACTATAGTCTGGAAGAATTTTATTCTGACAAATTTTAACCTCTGACTCCTCTAATTTTCTTTATACTCCTAACTTTACAATCATATATGTTTACTGTTTTGTTTTGTTGTTCTCTCATTCAGACCTATTCTGTTTGCTTATTGTTGTAAACATTGCTGTTCAAATCATATTGCTATCTTCCTAAGTTATAACAATATGGCTATGGTATTACATATTCCGTTCGGAGTGTTATAGCAAGGTTGGGTATCAATTATGTCACAGCAATATTACTATCAAGGACTTCAAGAAACGGTGATTTCAGAGCTGACAACACTGTTTTTCATGACTTCTGTATGGAAAAGAAGAAGTTATAAGGTTAACTTCACTAATAATAAGCATTTTGTCCATTTTTCTATTGATTTTTGTTATTGCTAATATATTTATCGCGAATGTCACGCAGCTGAAAAACTAATAAGACTCAGATGGAGTTATTGATCAATTTTCTGGAAACACAACGAATATTGGTAACCGGAAAAACTCATTCTTTGCACACTGATGAACTGGACAAGAAGTGGGCTGAGCTGACTGAACTTCTGAATGGAGTTCAAAGCGGAGCGAGGAAGGACACAAAACAGTGGAAAACTGTAAGTAACATCCTGTTGCTCCCTGCAGTGAATTTCCAGTATGCAAACTTTCAGTCTCATGAGAGTTTGAATTTTTATCAAGACCAACTCTTCTCTTTCAGTTCTTATATGAATGGAAATCGAAAACAAAGAAAAAAGCTCGTGTCAATAGAGAAAACATTCTGCAAACTGGTGGTGGAGGATACAAATGTACTGATCTCAACGAGTTAGAGAATCGACTAATATCAATTTACGGGTGGGTCCATATAATCGGATGCCCCGGTGCTCCTGATGAAGTAGACCCAGATGACAATGGAAACTCTAGGACTCCCACACCCGAATTAACCACAAGAGAAATGTTAATGGAATTTGATGATAATGCTGAAATCATTCATATCGAGATGGAAGCTGACAACTCTCTCTTGTCAGCTGGAACAGTAAATATGGCTTCTTCATGCAGTTCAGCACAAACAAAAATGGTGAGTATTCTATTTTGCTCCCACCTGCTACTGCTATTGGATCCAAGACACAATCATACTTGAATATTGAAGAACAAAGTATCTTTTTCAGGTGCGGTTCGGAAAGTACCAGTCCCGAAGAAGAGAACAGTTCAAACTGGTATCACCAAACTAGAAAAAGCTGCAACAAGCTACAGCCAGAGTACCGAACAAGTGGCTGTGATAGAAATGGCCAAGGCCATTTCTCAACTTGCAGAAGCATTTTGTAAAATTGCTGATGCTATGAAAAACCAAGTTTCATCTGACTGATTGCAATGGGTATTTTTACATTTTTTGTATTGGAATGCAAGTTAATTTCACTTTCTGTTATGATTGAAAAACAAATTAGTTAATTTATTATTAATTTCATCTCAAGACTAATTTTTTTGTAGAATAAACAGTTATGTTATTGAATTTTTTTTTTAGATTCATTTAGTATTATTGGAACATATTCTGTATCTGGGCCATTACTTGTCTTCTTATCCATTGTCCTTCATTGAGATCATCTCCATCTGAAAAGAAAAATATTTAAAAAAATTGTTTATAAATGAGATGGAAAAATATGTTCAAATTGGTTGTAAGCAAATGGTCCATACAAGAAAAAAATAATATCAACCATAAAACATACTATTGATTATTTCATCGTGATTTACATCATCAGGTACATTTTCATCCACAGGGTCATCAACATTTTCATCTTCAATTTCATCTGGTAAATTGTGTTTCCTACAAATGTTGTGCAACACTGCACATGAACAAATGATCCTAGATGCTATAAGGTGTCTATAGTGGAGTACCCTATCCTTTCGAAGACACCTAAACCGGGCTTTCAAAACTCCAAAGCCTCTTTCCACAACATTTCTTGTCCGATGATGGAAAATATTGTACATTTCTTCAGGACTGTTAGGCAGAGTGTTGAGAAATGGAGTCATCATCCAAGGCTGAATGGGATACCCAGAATCTCCCAGAAGAAAACAATTTCGTCTGCCTTCAACATACTTTCTTCTCATGTGACGGTGAATTCTAGAAACATGCCAAATAGCTGAATCATGGGTGGCTCCAGGGTACTGGGCGTTGATATTTGTAATAATCAAATTTGCATCAAATATCTGAAAAATAATCATTTCATGAAATATAAAAACATTATTTTACTCATACTTACAGCTTGAACATTTATACTGTGAAAACCCTTTCTGTTGATATAAGCAACTGCTGGATATATGGGATCTTCAGATTTCGGAGAAAATATAGCAACATGAGTACAATCGAGTGTACCTATTGCATTAGGGAAGTCCAAATTTGCATTACTAAAACTGGAATTGTAAAGATAAGATTCCATTTATTCAATAGTATGGGTACCACAAAACTTACCCATTTTTAGCTTTCCTTACATCCTCATCACTGGAAGGAAATTTGACATAGCGTGGTAACAAATAAGATGATATAAGTGTACTAACTTTATTTATGGCTCTACTGATGACAGGTTGACTCATTCCGAGATTCAAGTCTTCACCAACGATAGTTTGATAGCTGCCATGACCAAAAAACTGAAGACTTGCAAAAACCTATACAAATCAAATTAAAATTTTTCCAGGTAGTCAGTCTTTGAGTATACACCTGTAAGTGAAAAGGAACAGTGTCTTTCCTAATTTGCTCATCAACAAATTCCCTCAACTCTTCAATCAAATCAAATACAGCTATTTTATTCAGGCGGAATAGTTTTGTGAACTTTTCTGTTGGCAAATCAAAGGGATTGCTGGCGTCTCTGATATGCCTGCATTGTAGTCTACGAATTTCTCTTTAAATTAAATAATTGTAACGACCTTCCCTCAATAAATTTTCATAACCACCTACCTATTTTCAATATTTTCGAATTCTTGAAAGAAATAATAATGAAATAAATGGTTATCTGCCATATTTTTACCTTGTTTTGTTGCTTGGCAAGTACTATTATGAGGTTGCTGAGAAAGCAATATTGATAGCAAGATATCTTTAAAAATGACAGATCATATTGCTCAAAATCAATGATCCGAATAGCAATATTTAGAATGTTGCTGTGGAAGCCATATCTTTTTTTTGGCAATATTGCTATTTCCAAACAGAATAGGTCTGAATGTCATGTCATGTCCACGTTATATACCTATAGATATAATTTTTAGATTTAAGTGAGCACTTTGTCCATAAGAATGTTTTTTTTCTTGATGACAATAAAGTATCTCTCTCTCTCTCCCTCTATTATTTTTTGAGCATAACTTGGTCGATGGCACTACATATCCATGGAGAGCCCATAAAACTGACGCAAATATACCATCTAAAAAATATATATAAAAGATACAATTAAGTACCTAACCACAGATTAAGTTCCAGATGCGACAGAGGGACAAATAAACTAGTTTTAGAGAGAAATGGAAGAGACTCCGATTTAAAGGTCCAGGTATCCTGGCTGTTGCCAAATTGAGTTAAACGCTCTGGCGATGGCTGCTGCCACAGCATAGCACGATGTCGATGACGGCCGCTGCTGCGCTCTCCCACGCTTCCACCCGAATCGCGACATTTCAACAGTTAATGTGGCAACGCTGTAAATTCATCGCACTTCCACAGAATCGGCCAGGCACGGCATTAGCTGTTTGGTTTCTGACAGTGGTTTTAGTTTTAGTCCAAAGCCAACCTTTTTACATTTATATCAATTAAATGTTATTGCCTGTTGTGATATTATTATAACACTAACTTGATAGACGACTCATTTATTTTATGGAAATTTCATGTTCACTAATAATAGGAAGAATGATACAAGTACACAAGTGAGCCTTTAAAGTATGCGCAACGAGTTTAAAGGCACAACTGAACAGAACTGAACTGGACACGTGTAACATACGCTATTTTTGATTATGCCTGCATCGTGACTTCAAATACAATACTGGAAATGAATTTTAGATCAGGCAACAAAGTGGCAGTTGTATCAACCCAACCCCTATACAATTTTCTAGAGCTTTTCAGAAGCTATTTTTCACCAATTATTTCCACACAGACAACATGAATTGCCAAGACGATTTGTGCTCTTTAATTACAAAATTGGCAGAAATTCCGTCGGCAGCTTTACCCCATCAGGACTTTGAGACAGCCTCTGTAGCGGTTTTTCAAAATACCCAATATGCTTCTTTTCGAGTTAGTGATGCTGATTACCGTACAACTCTACTAACCGAACAGAATGCTTTTAAATATGTTTGTGGATATTTGATTTCGAAATGTTTACGTCTACACTCATGCCAGGTATGTGACAGATTTGCTACCGAAGATTCTTGTTTAGACGACTCAAATATCTTCATCCATTTCAAAGCCTACGACAAAAAAATATTATTTGGTTCCTTGAAAATGCCACACGAAAGTTTATATTCCTATATTTATTGTTTGGAGAAAGTTTTTTTTGAAAACGTTTTGAAATGCTTGGTTTTGCCAAGAGTTGGCTATAGTTTGTATTTGCTCTGCTTACCCGTAAAAGGTTTTTCCCATCCTTGTAGTAATTTTCCAATTGACTACCTTGTTAAGTTATTTATACGTTTAAGATTATACTATCTGTTGAAATACAGCAACAGAGATTTTAAAAGTAGCAACAAAAAAAATCGCAAGCTTTGCATTTTAATGAACTTGTAAGAAATAAACAGTATGTTCTATTTTATAATAAAAACTTTACGTAATTTTTGTGAGCACGGACTTTTATTCCAAAAATATGTAGGATATCACTTTGAAATTCCAAAGTTATTCCTGTTACTTCCAGCGAAACTAGTAGTTATAAAAACATTTCAAGATCACCAAAATATGACAATTCATGTTTGTAATAACCATTATTATTATGTTCCACGGGATAGCGCTAATTTTGCCTGTTCATTGATCATTATATTTATAACTACCAAAACCGTAAAGGGCATACGTTATAAAATCATTACACATTTTGGAAGCTGAAAGGCCGGCCCTTGCATTTCTCATCGCACTCCAATTTAAATGTCCCAGCTGTTTCGAGGTCACTGCAACGAGTGAAGAAAGATCAAAGGCGGTGGGCGGAGTTTCGCATCTGGAACTTAATCTGTGACCTAACCATAAAACCAAAAAATTGATAATGAAAAATAAAAAAAAATGTAATGTTAAAATTACATTACAACTGCGGCCAATAGCGGTTACGGTAAATGGCCAAAACACTGAAACTACAATAATGTTCAGAAACGTTCAATAAATAAAGAGATACATTGAATAAACCTATTAAAATAATGTCTTTCGGACTAAACCATTTTAAAAATCTGCTTGATTTATAGTTTTGGAGGGTATGAAGGGATTTTTAAAAACTAGGGGCTGAGAAGTTAATTTATTTATCAATCTCCGGTTCTCAGATTGGGCCTATTGCACAAGCTTTCCAGTGACTGTCGTACTTTTCGGCTGATAGGTTTTCGTACTTTAACAAAAACCAGTAGTTGTGGAAAAAATATTGTACGTATGCACTTAATCATATAATAATATGGACTGGGTACGAGAGAGAGACAATTGCTGCCGGGGTAGTGAAAAGGATAGAGTGAGTAGTTATAGGAAAAAAAACGTATTGAACGTGTCTAAATCACCGAATGAAAGATCGGTCAAATAGATAAATATTTCGAAGATCCCAATTTGTATTGACGGCCAGTCCGGATTATTACCTATTATATTGTACGAGAAAAGTATTCAATTGTAGAAACAAGTACCGCATTCTTTCAATCTGGCATAATTTCACAAATAATCTACGCACCAACGAAAAGCGATTAAGCCCTTTCAATTTCTCAAGGTCGACTGAACAAATAAAACATGAGTCGTCGGCAAATGAAGAATTTACATCAAACTTGAGTGCGCATATGAGACCGTTTCGTAATATTAATGTTTGGGTTGATTGTTCCATGGTCAGGCAGCATTAATTTGGCGCGTTTTCTGGAAGATAATGTTTGGTTTCGTAAAATCAATTTTTAGTGTTCATTGGAACAAAATTTTCTCAAGTTTTCTATTGATGGATCTATGAAGAAAACATCAAACGTTGATCCAATAAATTTTTTCATCATACGAATGAACAAAATTATTATTTTTTGAGGTTTTGCTTTCATTGTTTAATGTTGGATCGTTCATTGTTTCAGTGTCTTGAGATATTAGTCTATAATCAGAAATCATCGTAATAACCATCAATTCGTAATATTAATGTTCGAAAAATTGACGACCACCGTTCATTAATTTTACGTTCAAAATTTCTTTCTGTGCAAATGTACATAAAAATTGACATATTGCGTTTATGGTACAAATTATAGTTGAATGTACACGAATTCAGACAAAAATATTCTAATGTCAGCAAAAGTGCTCCAGGTGTTGAGTATTTTCAAAAAATTTGTGATTAGATAAATCATAACTGAGATATTCATCTACTGTATAAAAACAATTATGTAATAAAAATATTTTGATTGTGGTTTTGAACTCATGGACATTCAAATGTCTAATCTCAGCTGGTAATTTAGAAGTCAATATTTAAAGAATTACTATCTGACATTACCAATCTATGTCTCGGTTTTTCAAGTGAATCACCATACCTAGTGGGATATTGGTGTCCATCGGACTGATTTTCATAGCCTTTTCTGTTGCCATGGATTTCTAGCAAGGTACAATAATTGAAAATTGTTGGAAGTGGCATTATTCCTAATTTATGAAAAAGTGAACGCATTGATCTCTGAAACCCGATCCACTGTTGATTCTAATATTTTTTTTCTGCTGGATGAATATTTTATGAAAGTAACAGAAATATCCCCAGAGTAGTATGCCATACATTACATGGCTATGAAATAAACTGAACTGATTTGAGTACGGGAAGCCCAATTACGTTCTTGATCCGACGAATCAAAAAAATAACACTGGATAATTTTCGCCCCAACTGCTCAATATGGGAAGACCAGTTGGGTAAGTTGATTTTTGTTTGCGTTCAGTGTCAGCTTTTTTCTGAATTACTTCTGCTGATATGGATAGAATGGATTAAGCAATCCAGACTTCTGCATTTAACCTATACAATGGGTATAATCGTGGACAAGTCTCCAACAGAAAACAACTACTGCCCCCTACGACCATTGAATTAAATCTGTTAGATTATTGGCAAAGTATTCTACAAGAACTACTTTGCAATATTCTCCCAATCTCAACGCCAAAACTTGTCTCAACCCACACGAGGGAACACCTACGGACCGGTTTCATGGTTCCTTGCCAATCATCAGCGCAGGGTAGCTCACCCAACGCAATCGAAAAATATCTTGACCCCAAGATTCGAAGAGCACTCCGACTATAGTGTCGACTTCGTCTGAAGCCAAATAAATTCAGAAGAAAATATTTGATGACACTACTTGGCAGAAGCCCATTAAACTAATTGGGAGAACATTGCAAAAGAGTTGTAGAATACTTTGCCAAGAATCTAACAGATATAATTCAATGGTCGTAGGGGGCAGTAGTTGTTTTCTGTAGGAGACTTGCCGACGATTATACCTATTGTAGAATTCTGGATTGCTTAATCCATTTTATTATTAGTTTAATGGGCTTCTGCCAAGTAGTGTGTCATCAAATATTTTCTTCTGAGGATATGGAAAGAGCCTGTAAGTTTCCATCTGCGTTAATCAGAGTAGTATCGTCAGCAAAAAGTACTGTGGTCACTGGAAGCATATATTGATAGAGATCGTTATTCGGTAAAATACGCATCTTACATTTTTTTTAATGTATCACCAACTAATTGTTAAGAAACATCATCCTTTAGCAATGTCTGAAATGAACCTGATTATTTTCATAAAATATCAAATTTTTGAACAGAAATTATACCCCAAGATGAACCACTGAAGGGTGGCTGGTCAGAGTTTTAAATCCCTTTGACAATGGCCTAATTCGACACAGCGTTATTGTGCCAGGCACTACCTAACAAATGAAGAAATTAGTTGTTTGCTGTTTTTATAAAAGTTCTACATCAAAATTGGCACATACAAGGATTTATTGAAAAATTCTTAGACATTTATTACAGCTAACCTGCAACGTCTCTAGACCTTTCAAAAAAATGTTTCTTCTTGCTCTACAAACCAGACCTCCAAAGCTTTTATTACCTCCTCGTTGGAAGAAAATTTACGACCTTTTAAACTCTTTTTCAGTTGAGGAAAGAGATGGTAGTCGGACGGAGTCAAATCTGGTGAATAAGGGGGATGTTCTAGTAATTCAAAACCTAAATCATGAATTTTTTGCATGGCAACATGAGATTTGTGTGCAGGGGCGTTGTCCTGCAAAAATAAAACAACTTTGAATAGCTTTCCGCGTCTTTTCCCAAGTAGCACACCTATATTGGTAAAATATTGGTACAATATTGTGAACATATTGGCGAAATGTTTGAAATGCAATATTGGCGAGAAAAAAAAATGTGAACATTCGGCGATATTGGTCCAATATTACTTGAATAATATTGGCGAAATACTCTTGAACTAATATTGGCCTCGAAATGTTCGGCGATATTGGTACAATATCGCTGATACAATATTCTGACAATATTGGCACAATATCCAAGTTATATTGTCGAGAAGTAAAATGTGAACATTTTGCGATATTGTTCGAATATTGTTTAAATATTTTAGAAATAGTTTTGGTGAAATATTCTTGAAGCAATAATGGCCTCAAAATATTTATCGATATTGCTACAATATTTATCGATATTGGTACAATATTTATCGATATTGGTACAATATTTATCGATATTGGTACAATATCATTTGGATATATTGGTGGATGTCAATATACCTTGGTAAATTATTAAAAGTCTTTTAGTTGATGAAGGTGACACCAGAGTCTGCCTTTTTATCGCCATAACCACTGAGTGAGCTGTCTTGAAAACAAGTTAACGGAAGTATTTAATATACTTTCGTAGGTTTTAGAAGACGTTCTATATGTAGAGCCACCTAGCGGATTTTTATCCAGGTTTGATCATGATATAATTTCAATATGTTTCATTGAATATTCGGACAATATTCAAATTTTATCTCAATCTAGATGTAGAAAACAATATGAAGACCATATTGTTTTAACGATATCGATAAATATTATTGAACCAATATTGACCCAATATTAATTAATAAGATTTGTTGAATATTGGCGAAATGATATTCAACCAATGTGTAATCACACTTGGAGATACAATATAGTTTTTATTCCTAGAATCGATATAAGGGGAATATTGGGATGGTGATATTTATTCTAGATGTTAAAAACGATGTGAAGACAATATTGTTTTATCGATATTGGTGAATATTATTCAACCAATATTGACTCAATATGAGTTATTACAATCTGCCAAATATGGTGGAAATGATATTCAACCAATATTCTAACAAACTTGGAAATACAATATAGTTTTTTCCCCTATAATCGATATGACTGGAATATTTGTATTGCAATATTTATTCTAGATGTGGAAAACAATATATAACCAATATTGTATTATCGATATTGGTAGAATTTATTCAACCAATATTGACCCAATATTTCTTGTGATGATCCACATTCAAAACTAGTTCGACCAATATTCCACCAATATTATTAATATAATATTGTTTTTTGAATATTCATCCATATTGGACCAATATTGATTTTTCATTTACAATATATCTATATTGGCCCAATATGGAACCAGGATTCAGCCGATATGATGTGCTACCTGGGTTCTCTTTAATTTTTTCCCGTAGAGTGGTCAGTAATGTAGAATAGTAATCTCCAGTTATTGTTCTACCCTTATCCAAAAAATCAGTCATGATTACTCCATTGCAATCCCAAAAAACTGAAGCAAGAACTTTTCCAGCAGATTTTTGGACACGAAACTTCTTTTAGGACTTGGAGAACCGGAGTGTCGCCATTCCATCGATTGTTGCTTTGTTTCTGGATCGTTTCTGTACCCAAGTCTCATCCATAGTAACAATTCGGTTTAAGAAGTCTACAAAGTTTTCAAATCGAGCACAGTTCGAACGCGATGCTACTACCCTTGCACGCTTTTGGTCAACATTCAAACATTTGGGGATCCATTTTGCAGCAATTTTTCTCATGTCCAAATTGACGTGAACTATATGATGAACGCGTTCGTATGGAATATTCAGTGCATCAGATATCCGTTTTAGCCCAATTCGACGGTCTGTTAAAATCATGTCATGAACTGCATCGATATTTTCGGGGACTGACACAGAAACTGGCCTTCCCGATCGGTCATCATCTTCAATGGAAAATTTACCTCTTTTGAAGCTTGCAGTCGAATTTTTCACGGTCGCATACGAATGACATTGATCACCAAGCATATCTTCGTAAAACTGCTTACCTCTTAACCCTTTTTAATACAGGTACATGATGATGGCTCTATACTCCAATTTTTCGATTTTCACAATTTCGGTGGACATATTTTTCCTTTTAATTTATTGCGTAACTCTGGTTCACTTTTTTGACGTCAAACTTCAAACTGACACTTCTAATAAGTTATCTTTCTTTGCTATGGTAACGCAATATTTTGTTTATGCAGGGAACTGGTCTAGGCTAACTAGATATCAATACATCCTTGTACTAAATGAGGATTGATTACTACACGCCTTCAATTTACGGACTATAGTTACTTAGGTAAGTACGCATATCGTGCCACAAATATTTACCTACCGGCTATCACAACAATGTGTATTTCGATAGTCACCGAACCACTTCCAAAGAAAATAAATGAATAAAACATTCTTCCTAATCATTTTATCTGATATGTGGCAGTTTCAGGCATTTTCAAATGATTCGATATGAAAATTAATCGTGTGGTGGATTTCCCCGAATTCAATCGGATAATATCTCATCGCGTCGCGATTACAACAATACATCACTGTTTATTAATGGCTCCGAATCCGACACGAATAAAGCAATCAAAGTTTTCCATTCATACCGGCATTTCCGGAATTGCCCAAACAATCACGCTGGCGCTAAGGCCCATTATACCATTTGATTTATCACCTGATTTGGATTCATTATTATAGTTCCCAAATTCGAAAATAATTTCCATGAAGCATCAAATTGTGAAAGCAATAAATATCAGTAGGAATGGGAATGAACAATTCATATTTTTGAACTTTTACGCTAAAGTGTTGAATAAATATTTAATAAATTCAGCTGGAGTGCAAAACGGTTGTGGAATATATTATTCAACGTGTATGGATTTTGACAATTATTATGAGTGTAATGGAAATAAAAACATTCTCATGCTATAAAATTTGTTGAATAATTTATCCTCTCTGTTGTTGTCAGAAGCGTTGTTTTTTTCAAAAATAAAAATAAACAAGATGAATTAGGAACGTACTTAAAATATAGCCAAGAATTTCAGAACTGCAGATTATATGAACTGTAGAAAAAATATCATTATACAACGACCTCTTAGGAAGTTGTATTTCCTACCGTCTTCCTAGACGGACATCTACTTTTTTATTTGACGTTTTAGACCCATAGTTACTTCTAGGAAAATGATACTTGTCGAAAAAAAAAAGTTTTTGGAAATTCTGTCTGTCGGTCTGTCTGTCTGTCTGTCTGTCCGTCCGTCCGTCGTGACCAATTCACAACGCTCTCATTTCCGAGTCGTTGGAGATATCACTTTGAAATTTTAACCATATCTATAACTCGAGGACAGTATTTTTTTTTGCGATAGGAAAATCAGGAAAATTTTAACGGGGTTTTTCCGGTTTTTCATACTTCCCTCGATAGAAGTTCAGGAATTTATTTTTTTTCTTCTATATTTTTCGGACGCATACGTCTGTAGGTCCTACAGAAGTGTATAGTTTTTGAGAG
The DNA here is from genome assembly GCA_944452925.2 of Chrysolina oricalcia. Taxonomy (NCBI): domain Eukaryota; kingdom Metazoa; phylum Arthropoda; class Insecta; order Coleoptera; family Chrysomelidae; genus Chrysolina; species Chrysolina oricalcia. The sequence goes on from OX101811.2 coordinate 69,268,343, forward strand.
GGATCGGAAAATGCCCACGGATTTCCCAAGCGATTTTCCAAAAAGTGAGAAACTCAAAAAAAAATACGCCAGACCAATCGACGAAACTGAATTTCGAAAAATGCGATAGGTAGAGCTCGAATAGAGGAACAAAATATATGAAGGCAATATTTCACAAAAATAATCGGAAAACTGAGAAAACTCGAGAATACTCGAGAAAACTTTAAATAAAAAATTTCAATTTCAGACAATACGAAATATCTCGAAAACGGTTGATATTTTTGCAATTTACCAAATTACCACTTTTGACTGCCTTTGAAAAATCTACAAAAAATGTAAATGCATCTTTTCTGTAAAATCAATAGTCTAGAAAATATTTCAAAAAAATGGAAAATCGAGAAATCGACTATACTAATGAAACTAACTCGGATGCAACTTCACAAGCCACATCGATATTTGCAAACCGTTTTTCTCCGACTCTAATTGAAAGTGGAAAAAAGGAAAAAAATGGAAAATTTGAAAATCGCCAAAATCTCGATAACAAAACGAGATATCCAGGGCTCCCTCAACAATGTTATGGTTTCGAAACAGTTCTTCAAAAAGTTCCTATGAAATTTTTTCATATCTTGTAAAACCATTTTGGCAAAGATCTTTGAAAATGTACTGTTTTTTGCTTAGAAGCATCAAAAACTCGAAGAATAAACGAGATATCGAAATAATCTATATGAACACTTTTGTAGTTCCCAAAAAGTTCCTCTGGAATTTTTCGTTATCTCGAAAAGATTTCACATTTTTACCTCAACATCAAAAACTCGAAAACTAATCGAGATACCGAGAAAATTTATTTCACCAGTTTTATTGAACTCAAAGATGTCTACAAAAAGTTAATACGGCATTTCTCCATATCTTGAAAAATAAACAGAATATTGATTTTTTTTATAAAAACACCAAAAACTCAAAAATAGCGACAGATTTTGAAATTTCCCTATCAACCATTTTAAATCATCTTATAAAGGTCTACAAAAAGTGAAGACACCATTTTTCCGTAAAATCAATAGTCTGGGAAATATTTCACAAAAACGAAAAATTAGAGACTAAAACCACCAAAAACTAAAACGAAAAATCTAAAAAATGTATTCTTTCCTTTTTATTGAACTTGAAAATTTTTACAAAAAGTTTCCATGAAATTTTTGCAAATTCTAGAAATTAAACAAAATATTTGATTTTATGTGAAAAAACACTAAAAACTCCAAGATGGCGATAGATTATCAAATTTTTCATTTGAACTTTTTTGATCACCTTTCAAAAGTATAAGTAAATGTGAGAACATTTTTTCTGTAATATGAATAGTCTGGGAAATATTTCACATAAACGAAATATTAGGGACTTTGAAAAAATTTTACATTTTTTTCTAAAAACACGAAAAATTTGAAAACTAAACAATATATCAAAATAAATGTGAAATTAGTCAAGTCATGTATTGAGAACACGTATTTTTGTGGGAAATCAGTCAAGACAGTCATGTATTGAAAACGCGTATTTTTATGGGAAATTAGTCAAGACAGTATTGAAAACGCGTATTTTTATGGGAAATTAGTCAAGGCAGTCATGTATTGAAAACGCGTATTCAATGGGAAATTAGTCAAGACAGTCATGTATTGAAAACGCGTATTTTTGTGGGAAATTAGTCAAGACAGTCATGTATTGAAAACGCGTATTTTTATGGGAAATTAGTCAAGACAGTCATGTGTTGAAAACGCGTATTATTATGGGAAATTAGTCAAGACAGTCAAGTATTGAAAACATGTATTTTTGGGGGAAATCAGTCAATACAGTCATGTCTTGAAAAATGTATTTGGAATTTTTCCCAAGTCTCGCATTAGTCGTGTTATTCAAATTATTGGTGTCCAATTATAGTTTCAAATTACAGTAGTTGTATTCATATTATTGGTATAAAATTATATTTGTGAACGCATTAAAGTCGTTGTATTCATATTATTGGTGTCCAATTATAGTTTTTAAGTCATTAAGGTCGTTGTATTCATATTATTGCTGTCCAATCATAGTTTTAAAGGCAGCAAGGTCGTTGTATTCATATTATTGGTATCCAATTATAGTTAAAAACGTTTTTCTACGACGGTACGTAAACAACAAAACAACAAAACAACAATACAACAAAACAACAAAACAACAAAACAACAAAACAACAAAACAACAAAACAACAAAACAACAAAACTAAATTACAGTAATTATGTATTTAGTCATTTTTTGTAGTGAGTAAAGATGCTTTATTATTATAATTATTATTATAATGTTTATGAATAAGCGTAGAAGAATAAAATGGCATTATTGATTTTTTGTACAATCTGGTATAAAATTGGTACATGGGGTCCTCGTTGGATTCCAAACACGTTTTCTCTATAAAATCTTTCGACATCGTGTCAATTTGACCCATTTGACGGATTTTTTATTTGTCAGACATGCGGAAACGAACCGACATCAGAATTTTTCAGAAATACCGAAAACAAATGTTTTCCTACATGTGGCCAACTTTGTGGACGTGAAGTCAGCTCCCGACACTGGTGCCCAAACCTGGCGCCCACCCCCACCACAAAGTCCAGTTCAAATATCGGCGTCATAGAAAAAAATCCCTTCTCTCAAACAGTAAATAATGTTTTTTTTTCAAAACCGTAACATTGCAACCAATTTTCATTAGTCAAAAATCAACTCCCTATTCAAGAACTACAAACCCCGTGAATTTGGTTCTTCCAAAATATTGGCGTCATAGAAAAAATATCCCTTCTCTCTCGCAATATAAAGATTTTTTCAAAACCAGGAAATTGCAACGGATTTTGTTTAGTCAAAAATCAACACTCCATTGGAAAACTACCAACTCTGTGAATTTGGTTTTTCCGAAATATCGGCGTAACAGAAAAAAATACCATTTTTCTCTACCCATAAATTATGATTTTTTCAAAATCAAGACATTACTACGGATTTTGTTTAGTCAAAAATCAACATTCCATTGGAAAACTACTAACCCTATGAATTTGGAAAAAAAAACCGTAGCAATGTCCTGGTTAGAGAGAAGGGGTATTTTTTCTCTTACGCCGATTTTTTGGAAAAACCAAATTCATAGGGTTGGTAGTTTTTGAATGGGGTGTTGATTTCTGACTAAGAAAAGTACAAAGCAATGTCCTGGTTTTTGAAAAATCATTATTTATTGTTAGAGAGAATGGGTGTTTTCTCTATGACGCCGATATTTTGGAAAAACAAAATCATGGGGCTGGTATTTTCGAATAGAGTGTTGATTTCTGACTTAACAAAATTTTCATGAATGTTTTGAAAAAATCATTATTTTCTGTAAGCGAGAAGGGGCATTTTTTTAACGACACCGGTATTTTGGTTATTCACAGGTTTGGTTGATTTTGAATATAGTGTTGATTTCTGACTAATCAAAATTCGTAGCAAAGTCCTAATTTTGAAAAAATCATCTACTGCTAGGGGGAAGGGGTATTTTGTCTGTGACGCTGATATTTTGGAAAAATCAAATTCAGTGTTGGTAGTTCTCGAAGAGAATGCTATTCTTGACTAATTTGATTCATGAAAATTGTATAAATTATGTTGTTTTCATAAAATTAATTACGCCAGCGTCAGCGTTCTATTCATTTGGCTAGTTTGAACTGTACTTGGTGGTGGGGGGTGGGCGCTTCAAGTGAGTACTGTCTGGCGGACACTGTATATCTAGTTGCTTCTTCAACTTTACATGATTCGATCAATTTCAATCAGAATTCTACTAGTCTACTAGACGACGGAAATTAACTCTGAATGTGCATCATTACCTCCGAAAGAATTTTCAGGATTGCCGCATTATTCAGTCTCAAAGACAGAATGTCGTTGATAGATGCATAAAAACACCGGTGGGCTTGATAAAGTCTCATAGGGGGCGAACAAAGTGACCGCCGTAATGACCGCATAGGTCTCGGCACGTCGTACGTCAGTTGTTCTCCACAGAGGGAAGACGGAATAGAGAATGGGGAATCCTTTATGGATCGAGGACACGCCAACGCTGGCTGGATGTATTGTTTATTTGGAGGATTCACTCAGAATGACGTTTCCTTCGGGATAAATGTGTTTTTTGTTCGAATCTATCAAGTACGGAACTTTGTATGTTTAGACATAAATTCAGAAGTGTGTTTGTCACGTGAATTAATTACTGAGTTGAGTTAGTTCGAGGTTCGAGAATGATGCTATATCTTTTAGATTTCAGAATTGAAGGCATATCTGAAGACGGTATATCTATAATGGGTATTTATTTTTCTTTTACAAATACAAAAGTTAATGTAGATGATTATCTTATTTTATTGTTATGTTCTTACCATGTTAATCAATTTCATTGTATTTTTATGTCTTCTATGTTAATCTTATAACTCACATTTATTATTTTAATTTCATTATTTTATTACATACTTAGACTTATGATCTCCCCTATACCACATACAAGCTGAATATTTCAGTTTCTGTGGTCTCCCCGTTTATTCACAAAACCCCCTAAAATATTGGATCACATTTCATATTTCAAGTGATTAAACATTATTATTATTATTATCCTTGGGAGGCGATGTTCAACATAGTTGTTCTTCCACATAACCCACCCCCCCCCCAGATATCAACCTGCTAAAAAATTGATACAAAACAGGTGCTAAAGATAAGGATAATATTAACAAAAGAATTACTATTATTTACTAACAAAAAAAATATAATAAAACTCCACAACAAAAACTACTAAGGGCCGGTATTATAAAACTATTTTGACAGACAACTAGAAGTTAACTTGTGGAATGACGTCACATGTTACAGTTAACTTCAAAAGGTATGATTTAACTTTATCGGGAGGAAGGGGTATCAGTTAAAGTTAACTTTGTAGAAAATGGTGGTTTTCGACAGTTCTGTCAATAATTTAGCATAAAACTCAATTTGATTGTTTTTTTTTTCGCAATAAATGTTAGCAAACGATATCCTGGTTATTTTCGAGGAACTTTCAAGCGACGATGAAGGAGATGCTGTGATTATTATTGAGAAGGCCCTCGACGTCGAAGGATATTTAGAAATTGGTTAAACCATTTTATCTTGCGGAACGAAATAGAATTTGAAAACAAATTAAAACGGGTTTCGATCATCAAGATAGTCTGTATGCTTGTTAAATGGGCACATAGAGAGGCAAATTTGCTAATACCAACTAATAAGTCAACATTTCTAATAGTTCTAATTACTTTGGAATTATAAGTATTTTCAATGTTAGAAATAATCTTCTACCGCCAGTAACACGTTAATTACACTCAGATTTCATGCAACATGTTTATTCTTGGTAGTTTTTGGAGATTTTGGAGGATTCTCAAATCTATTGATAGCAATTTTATTATTTATTAGAAAATGGAAAATGTCTCAGGAAAAACTGCGAAAAATTCTAGGTTACATTGTTACATATTTGCCTTCTTCTTCTTTTTATTTCAGAAATGAGACTTTTATAAAACTGCCATTTTAAAGCTGAAGTTAACTTGACTGTTAAAATTAAAGTTAACTTCGAGAGATGTTTATAATACCGGCCCTAATCCGTTCTCAAAGACAGTAAGTGGGATTTCATGTTTTCGGAAAGAGAATAGTGTATTTTTGATTTTATATTTTAGGAACAGAGTTGATTATTTTTACTGAAATATAAGAGAACGATTTTTGAAACGTAGCGTGGAGTGGGCAGGTATATTGTATAGATTACAAGTTCCAGTAGTTCGACTGTGGGTCTGAGAAACTTTGATCAGCTTATAATAGAGATATCTCGGGGTATGAAACCTGTTGACCTTATAGATAAGACAAGCCATGTGGAGGGTGAATTTTTCATCAAGACTGAGCCAATTTGATCTGCGAAACACATTGCTAATGTAGTCAAAACAATATGTAATGCATGAATTTTGTATTTTTTGGAAGCTATTTTTATCTCTGTAGGTCATAGCAGGCCACGTTTCAGTACGCCAGAGATGACAAAATCAGAGAATCACAAAGTTTCCGGTACTCAATACATCACGGTGCATATAGAGCAGTTTAAGTTTTCCATAAGCTTTCTGTAAAAGAGAATTCACATGTACATTGAACTTCAATTCATTGTACATCTGAAGGGCCAAATTTTTACATTCACCTACTGCTACTAATCTTAAATCATTGATCTTAATTTCAAATAGCGGATTAGCAGCACGAGCCTCTTTGTCTTTACCAAAGATCGGGAATTGAGTTTTGTTTCCATTGAGAATGAGGTCATGCACATTTGAAAGTGCAGAAATGTAGCTCAAATCAGAGTTTATTCTTTCGCACGCAACGTGTACATCATTGATTGAAAAAGATAAATACAATTGTGTGTCATCCGCATATTGGTGGGTGTACAAAATTCGATACTTTGTGGAAAATCCGCCGTGTATATGAAGAACAACAAAGAACCAAGGATACTCCCTTGGGGTACACCTCGCGTAATTCTTCTACTGGAAGATACCAAATCTTCGTCAAGCACTGTTTTTTGAGAGCGATTACTCAGGTAATTCCTAAAAACTCAACAACGCCTTCACTGATACCGAAAAATTTAATTTTTTTATACAGGATGTTATAGTTAATAGTATTGAAGGCCTTACTGAAGTCCAGTAGAACCAACACACTATTTAATTTAGAGTCTTGTGCTCTGAATAAATCATCAGTTACATCAGCAAGGGCAGTAGTTGTACCGTGGTCACCACGAAAACCGGATTGTGTAACAGCTAATATACGATTATTCTCCACGTATAGTTTCAACTGGGTAGAAATAATTTTTTCTAATATTTTAGATAATGTTGGCAATATACTTATTGGCCTGAAATGTGAAATGTCGGTGGGACGATTATTTTTTGGAACCGAAATAATGTGAGAAAGCTTCCAGGCCGCAGGAAATACGCCATGCATTAAACAAAAATTATGTATGCGAGTCAGTACTCCACTGAGGTAGGGGAAGACCAGAAGTAACATTTTCAAATTGATATCATCACTCCCCTTCCCATTGGATCTGAAAGAATTGTTAACTTTTTCGACTTCCTTGATAATAGTTGAATGAAAATAGAATTGATCATTCTCAATGACGTCAACGTGGTTGTATATGTTCAACAATTCTAAATCAATAACATTGGTTGTATCTGGGATGCTGTCATTGAAATAATCATTGAAAACATCCGCGTTCTTAAGATTATGAGATTTTTTTTTGTTTGATATTGAGATATTCCAATGCTTTGCAAAATTCACTAGGGTTAGAGTTTGACTTATATTGAAGGTAAGCCCTCTTTTCTGATTTCACTGCCATATTAACAATATTCCTTAGTTTCTTATAATAATTCCAAGGTGCTTCCGATTTATTTATTTTTGTATTTAGCAAAGGCCTTCATTCTAATTCTCATCATGAGTTTCAAATTATAAGTAAGCCAAGGCGGTTTACCTATTCTCGCAATTCTGGAAGGCTCATGAATATCAAATATACGTAACATATCGGTATTCCAAAAAGTCATCTCAGACATGCTCTGGTTGTCTGGGGTACAATTTTGAAACCTCACCTCCACTTTTTGGAAGTCACACAAAAGAAATTTTTGAAGATAATATACCTTATGACACAGACTCATGGTACCAGTGGCGCTCCTTTCCTTTCCTACCCAATATGCCATACATTTAAAAAACAAAGACAGTTTTTCTCGAATATCGTTTCTTATACGAATTCATTGCATAAAATTTGAAAAATAAAAATAATATTCTGAAGTCAACAATAACAAAAAGGAGAAAACAAAACAAAATATTTCATAATGAAGAAAAATAAATAAAAAGGATGTATCACACAGAAGACTAGTCCAAATCTGAACCTTTCTTTTTCCAAAGTCATCTATCACATCATCGAAGTTCAGTTTTTCCATGACTTTCCTTCCGATAAAAAGAACTGAAAGGTATTTCAAATTTTCTTGTGAAAAACTATTCCGCTGATAATATTTTATTCGTTTGAGGACGGAAAATGATCTTTCTCCACTTGCGTTACAAATGAGTAAAGTTAAAAAAATTTTCAAAATAGTTTCAACACTGGGAAAAGTTGAAGATAGACCGTTTATGAATAAATTGAACAATCTTCTGGATTCGATAACTTCATTTCATTCGCAAAACCTTGGAATTGAATGAATTCTTCTTTGAAAAGGGATGTATCAATATCATATTTGTACAATTCAAGGTTATAAATGAGAAAATACTGGAAGTATGTGGATGGATGCTCGTTGAATACATTCAGAAAATCTATAAAAAATGTTAATCAATACGAGACAAATATTTTTACCAAAGTGTGATATCAGTACCTACTCAAAATTTTCTTATCCCTATTATTTATCTACCTACTACAAATCAATTTATAACTGTTTTTTCTTATGATTTTTTTCATGCAATGGACTTGATTCCGTAGAAATAAGTGAATAAAAATATTTGAGCAATCTGTCCTATGTACAGGGCAATTAAAATTCAACCCCCACCATTGGGATCTCCTAAACTACAGGAGATACGTCGAAGCTTAAATTGGGGCAAAGTTGCGTATTCTGGTGCTTAACAAAATACTATTTTGAAACTTATGAAATTTCGAGTATTTCCGGAAATATCGGGAAAAAACTGAAAATTGGAATTTTCGTTTTTATTTTTTTCTACCGTTATTTGACAACATAGCTCAAAACCAAAAGTACATTTTCGTTGATACTTTTTCTCAGCTACACGTTTTCATGTTCAGATTTACTATCCGACGTTTCGTCTTCTGGCATTCATCATCAACAATTTTTTCTGTCATGAGCGCCATATTGTTTTATATACAGAAAAATAGTGATTCTCATTCTGATTTCATTGATGTATAATTTGTTATGATTTGCACTTCTAAAACCACAGATATTAAAAAAAAAACAACTTCATCTGAGATGGTCATGTCTCCATCGAAAAATTTTGTTTAATAAACACTTGTTGTCAGAACTGATTAAACATCATAAGTTGGCACAAATACTTCAGTCGAAATGTCCTCATTCTCAAATGAAGAAAAACTAGATATGTTGAAACTTTATCATAAATTTTATAGGAATAGTACGAAAACAGCACAAATTTATTTTGAATTATATCCGGAAAGACAACAGCCGGATAGAACATTATTCGGAAGTTTGGACAAACACTTGGCTGAGTACGGTGCGTTTCAAAAACCAAGAATGAAATATGGAAGCAGAATGGAACAAAATATTAGACATAACTTATTAGCCGAGGTAAAATAATTGTTCATTCAATATTCGAAGAAGTATAATTATTTTTGGTAATTTTTTAGATAAATGCAGATCCTTCCAAATCAACACATCAAGTCTCGGCAGAAATGGATGTACCACAGACGAGCGTTTGGAGGGACTTAAAAAAAAGTGGTTTGAAATGTTATGAGATACATATTTCACAAAAATTACATCCAGGTGATCCTGAGAGAAGGATGGAATTTTGTAGCTGGCACTCGAACATGGTAGACCCTACAAACTTCTTGAAAAACATTATTTGGACCAACGAAAGTACTTTTTCGAACTGAGGTGTTTTTAATAGAAATAATGAGCACATTTGGAGTGAAAATAATCCACGACACTTCAGAGAAGTCAGACCACAAGTTCGGTTTCGTTTGAATGTGTGGCCTGGAATTTATGACGACCCAATACTTCTCTAATACTTTGAACGGGGAAACCTATCTTCGGTTCTCAAGAAACGAATTCGAAGAATATATGGATACGTTTCCCCTTGTTAATTATAACAGCTGCTGGTTTCAGCATGACGGGGCTCCTCCACACAATAAAAGAGCAGTTTGCGAATATTTACACCAAAGATTTCCTAATAGGTGGTTAGGAAATTCTGGACCAGTGAGGTGGCCGGCAAGGTCACCTGACCTTACAGTTTTGGATACTTTCTTGTGGGGCACTTTAAAGAACAGAATCTATGGAGAGCAAGAATATGACACAGTAGATGAACTTAGAGACAATATCATAACGCAATTCAGGTCTATCAGAAGAAGGGATATTGTTAGGGCTGTTCTTAATTTGAGACGACGAGCTCGGTTATGTATTCAAGAGGAAGGTCATCATTTCGAACACTTGTTGTAATACTTTTTGTGCATTTTTTACAAATTCATGATTTCATTCTTGTTTTTTGAAACGCACCGTACTCAGCCAAGTGTTTGCCAAAAATTCCGAATAATGTTCTATCCGGCTGTCTTTCCGGATACAATTCAAAATAAATTTTTGTTGTTTTCGTAATATTCCTATCAAATTTATAATAAAGTTTCAACATATCTCGTTTTTCTTCATTTGAGAATGAGGATATTTCGACTGAAGTATTTGTGCAAACTTATGATATTTAATGAGTTCTGACAACTAGTGTTTATTAAACAAAATTTTTCGATGGAGTCATGACCATCTCAGATGAAGTTGTTTTTTTTAATATCTGTGGTTTCAGAAGTGCTAATCATAACAAATTATACATCAATGAAATCAGAATGAGAATCACTATTTTTCTGTATAAAAAAGCAATATGGCGCCCATAACAGAAAAAAAAAGTTGATGATGAATGCCAGAAGACGAAACGTCGGATAGTAAATCTAAACATGAAAACGTGTAGCTGAGAAAAAGTATCAACGAAAATGTAATTTTGGTCTTGAGCTATGTTGTCAAATAACGATAGAAAAAAATAAAAAGGAAAATTCCGATTTTCAGTTGTTTTCAAAACAGTATTTTGTTAAGCACCAGAATACGCAACTTTGCCCCAATTTAAGCTTCGAAGTATCTCCTGTCGTTTGGGAGATCCCAATGGTGGGGGTCGAAATTCAATTACCCTGTATACACGAGTCTCTTTCCACTTTAGAAATCCTTTTATCTAAAATAAATTCGAAGTTTGCCAGAATTGCCTTGTATGATTAAGCTGGTTTTTCCAACATTATTTACAAAAATTATTAATATCAGACGAAAGTATGTTCAGAGTACTATGAATCGTTCGTTTCTACAAAATTCAGGTGATGAGTACTAGAAAAACCATTTGAAAATCTCCAATTCGAAATGTATGAATCATACCTTATATTATTTAAGCTAAATTGATTGATGAATTGGTTATTTTGTGGAATATTGATTGTTGATTAGTTATTATATTGTGGAGAATTAAAAAAATCTCATTTTCCCCTGTTAGTAACATTAATCAGGGATGTAGTTTCCGACAAACAACCTCACACACCTCTCATATTCCGCTATAAATATTATCCAAAGTACATACAAACTCAGCTAAAACTGAAACCATCAACAAGCAGCATAATATGCAAATCCAGATCTGCATCTCATTGTGGCCAAACCGAGTGGAAGATATGAATGATTTCCTCCTGAAAAGGAGTATTATTCCAGAACACAAAAGCTTCCACGGCCTACTCAGAACTATTCTACTTGACATGGGGAGGGCCGAGTTGGTACACGCACAAAAGACGTTTTAATATGAGATGATGAAGTGCGTATGTTTCGGTTTTTGCATAATGATTTGATGAAGGTACGTTATAGGGAACATGGAAGGGTCGGGATCGTATGGAGACGATTCCCAATATTCCTTGAATCTGTGGAAGTAAACTGTTCGACTTTCATTTGATTACTGTCATATACAGGGAGGGCCAATGGAAACTTTCCACCCTAATTTGTAGGATTTCAAATCAAAATTTTGAAAAACGCTCTAACACGTCGATATTTGATTTGAGGGGGAACTAATTTTCAGTTTTTTTCAACCCCGTAACTTGAACCCTGTAGCGGGGGGGTGAACAACCCTCAAAATTTGAATAGGGAAAAGGGGTCGTGCCATACCTCTTTTTGAAGATCTCATTGAGTTCTTCATGACCCTATAATTTTGCCTTATTATTTTCATCGATAACGAAATGACAGGTTGTCAAACTCTTGGATAGACTACTTATTTTCTGAATAAAAATACCAAATTATTAGAGGTGGACACGTCAAATTCAAATTCCAAGCTGTTCAAAATGTCAGCCATGAACATTCGTGCTATAATAAAATCACCCCGGTTTTCTTAGGCGTGACATTAGGGAACAGACAATAATTAAAAATAATCTCCGCCGCAGGAATTTTAGTATTGGCCTATTGACATAAAAACTAACAGAAACATCCGATTTTTTGGCCGTTGAAGAAAAAAGTATGTTTGTACAAACTTTATTTCTACTAGACATGGTCGCACCATCATTTACATAGCGTTAGTTCGAGAGTTTATAGCGAAATTTGATAAGTATGGTTTACACTGTAGCTGAGCGGGTCGAATTGGTGTCTATTTATTTCAAAAACAATGACTGTGCAAGACAAACAGCACGAGTATTTAATGAAAGACATCGGGATAAAAATGTTTCACATACTTACGTTAGACAACTGATGGAGAAATTTTTGGAAACTGGAACAGTGCAGAACCAAAAGGATAATCCGGTTCGTGTCGTTAGGAATGAAGCCGTGCAAATCGCAGTTTTAGGGCACATTACAATGGATCACACATTGAGTACGAGGCAATTGGCCGAAGTTTCTGGTGTTTCACGAACAAGCGTTAGAAGAATTTTGAAGGCCCACAAATTTTACACCTACAAGATAAAACTGCTTCACGAACTCAATGAGGATGATTATGATCGACGGTTACAATTTGTAGAAGAAATGAGTGAACGCTGTATTGGCGATCCAAATTTCCTGTATAATATCTGCTTTTCAGATGAATGTTCCTTTTTTCTAAATGGATTGGTCAATCGACACAATTGTCGATATTGGAGCGATTCAAACCCACATTTATTTAGAGAGAGCCATACTCAACATCCTGAAAAGTTGAATGTCTGGGCAGGTATTTTAGGAAAGCACATCATTGGGCCATTCTTTTTGCAAGGCAATCTGACGGGCAGCTGTATCTTACTTTGCTTCAAGAAACTATTTTTCCTAGAATAAGGGAGGTCATTGCCGAAGATAACAACTTGACACACAATAATTTTTTTTTCCAACAAGATGGAGCTCCACCACATTTTGCAGCACCCGTTCGGAACTTTCTAACTTTCTAGACGAAAATTTTCGAGGACATTAGATTGGCCGTAGAGGATCTATTGAGTGGCCTGCAAGGTCTCCTGATCTTTCTCCCCTTCACTTCTTTCTCTGGGGCCATTTGAAGTCTACTATTTATAAAACACAGCCGGCTTCTCTTCAAGTTCTGCAAGAACGCATAACTGTAGAGTGTCAAAGAATAACTGCTGATATGTTGCAGAATGTTAGAGAAGAGATAGAGCAGCGATTTTATTATTGCATGAATGTTAATGGCGGACATTTCGAACAGTTTGTACGATAACTTTGACGTGTACACCTGATTATTAAACTTGAAACTTTAATTATTTGGTATTTTTATTACGAAAACAATAGTCTCATACCAAGATTTTGACAACCTGTCATTTCGTTATCGATGAAAATAATAAGGCAAAATTATAGGGTCATGAAGAACTCAATGAGACCTTCAAAAAGAGGTATGGCACGACCCCTTTTCCCTATTCAAATTTTGAGGGTTGTTCACCCCCAGCTACAGGGTTATATCTACGGGGGTGACAACCACTGAAAATTAGTTCCCCCTCAAATCAAATATCGACGTGTTCGAGCGTTTTCTACAATTGTGATTTTCACTTCTACAAATTAGGGTGGAAAGTTTCCATTGGCCCACCCTGTATAGGAGTTGATGGATAAACTAATTTAGTTTTTTTTTGCTTTCACCCTTTTTTCCTTATAGAATGATAACAAAATGATAGGTCCTAATTTTCCTTATGAGTTGATAATTATTCATATAGGGTGATTTACGTGGGTGATGCATTGGGGGTTTTTCAACTTGCTATTGGATTAAAAAGTTAAAATTCAGTATTCTGTCATACTCGATCATATCCGTTCTACTTAGTCCTACAGCTTTACAGGATATCCCAAAAGTCGTTACCAACGTTCTTATTTCAATTGGAAACCTATTTTTACAAGGGTAACTCATCCTAATATCAAATTTGTTTCTGAATGGTTTAAAAAAAATAGTAGGTGCCATTTGAAAGAATTGAGTTTTTGACAAATTTTTAATGGGACATTCGAAAATCACCTGCGCCCATTTGGTACAAAATGGGTACATCGATAGTACATCATGTGTTAGCCTGGACTACCAGCTAACTGCTACACAAATTAGGTGTCCTAATTTTGAACGGTTTGCAATTTATCCTAAACTACTACGGCGCGGCCGGCGGTAAGTATTCTCAAACAAAATGAAAATATATCAAAAACTGTAATAGATAAGTTTACATACCTTAGATGGTCTAAACTCATAATCAGAAGGAAAATCGAACCATGCTGAGAAAAATTAAGGTTTCCCATATAAAATAAAAAAGTGGGTACGGACGTTTGGCATACCCTATATAGCGTTAGGACTAAAAATATAATCACTGTAATTCAGCGCGCTATATGGCAGTTCAACTGAACTGACAGATGAATAACAGGACATGCTATATCACCTGTAACAAGAAATAATATGAATCGTTTTGTTTTCTCGAAATTTTCTACCATATACCATTCGTGTTTAAAAAATTAATCAAATAATTCTGAAAAAAGGGGGATTTTTGAAAAAACTGCACTCGGTTATTTTTTTTGTTGTTCCAAAAAACTGTATGCTTTCAAACAACAAAAAAATTAACTCCTGCATTTAAAAAAAACTCGTTATTTTTTTAATTATCGGTAATTTTTAAAGCACTTATGGTAATATCCCTGATAATTCATGTACTGGAGAAATACAAAAAATATTTTCTCTTTTTCGGAATATACAGGGTGTTAATTAAGTACGTTGACAAACTTCGGGAGGTGATTCTTTGAAGGTTTTCAGGACGAAATGTTCATATAAACATATGTCCCAAACGGCTTGGTTTTCGAGATACAGGGTGATAAAAATACATTTTTTTCAAGATTTTTTAGAGTTAACTTCGACATTTTCTACAATAATCAGTTCAAATTAGGCAAGTACAATCCATTCAATAGTACGCACGATACAAAATAATGCATTTCTCAAATAATTCACAGGGTCCTCCTTTTTTCAGAGTCAAGCTTTGTTCAACCCTTCAGAATTTTTTTTCCGCCGCCACTGACATATTATGAGAAAGGAATAATGAATGTTGTTTCATTTGACATCTTTTTGATCTCTTGATGTTTTTCATTTACTTGTACGGTTCAGGAAAATATTAACGCAAACATTTTCCAGTAACGCATAACATAAAGAAATTTTAGAAGCAAATAGTCTAACAAACTTGAAGGGTGATTCTTTGAAAGGTTTCAAGATAAAAAGTTCATATAAACATGTCCTAAGCGGCTTGGTTTTCGAAGTACAGGGTGATCAAAATACATTTTTTAGGAGTTTTTGGAGTTTACTTCGAAATTTTCGACAATAATCGATCCAAATTAGTTCAAATTGGACAAGTACAATCCATTCAATAGTGCGCATGATATAAAATAATTCATTTCTCGAAGTGTCATTGCCACTCTCCAAAGATTAGCGCGTGACGCAATACGTCATTTTGTTCTCATTACACAAATAGCTATTTTCTGCTCGTGTAGAGAAAATGTAATGTTATGGAGCTCCCATACATTTTTTACCATAACTCAGGTTGAATATGTATTGCACAAAGTTAATTATGGCAAAATAATTTTGGACATTTTCAATAGTGAATAACTTTATTATCAAATACTAGAGCAAAGTAACATAAATTCCCTAGGAATAAAATTAAGTTCAGAAAAGGACCATTATTGAAATTGATATGTCAGAGCAGCTGCTGGAAATGGCCACCGCCAACTTCAATGCATGCGTTTATGCGCCTAACCATAGACTGGCGGACACGCTCAAAAATACCAGGAGTGTTTCTTATAATTCCGCATCACTCCTGTATGCGATTCCTCAGGTCTTCTTCACTTTGAACTGGAGTTCGGTACACTAATGATTTAAGGTGCCCCAGAGGAAAAAATCAAGTGGATTCATATCGGGTGACCTTGCTGACCAAAGTTGTGGCCCACCACGCCCAATCCAGCGATCAGAATAATTCTCATCTAAATATTGGCGTGCAACCAATCTGAAGTGTACTGGAGCACCATCATGCATAAACCAAATTCCAATTCTTTCCCTCAGTGGGATCTCTTCTAGGAGTCCAGGTAAGATGAATTCAAGAAAATGTCGATAATGGTCACCATTGAGTATATGAGGCAGAAAATGTGGCCCGATAAGGAAATTCCCTACAATTCCAACCCAAACATTCACAGAAAACGTCTCTTGAAAATGGTTTTCAATCACGGCGTGTGGGTTTTCATCAGCCCACATATGATTGTTGTGAAAATTAATGATGGCTTTACGGGAAAAGCATGCCTCATCGGTGAATAACACTTGAGATAAAAACCATGGATTTTCCAACAATTTATTTCGAATCCAAGTGCAAAAAGTTAATCTCTTTGGAAAAATCCCTTGGCAAAAGAGCTTGAACACGCTGTATGTGATAGGGATAAAGTTGTTGCTCTTTTAAAATTTGCCATACCAATACATGGGTTACGTTAAACTGTGCCGCAATTTGTCTTGTACTGGTGTCTGGATGCTGCTCAATTTCGTTAAGTACAGCTTCTTCTATATCTGAACTGTTCTAACTCTCCTGGGTCTTCCTATGAGAACAGCAGACCTCTTGAAAGTACCCGTTTCACGAAGACGGGAGTGAATATTGATGAACATTTGTGTGCTGGGAATATGACGTTGTGGAAATCTTTCTAGATACATTCGTCTGGCGGCACGAGCGTTACCATCAGCCATTCCATACATTAAGTGCATGTCTGCCATTTCTGAATTTGTATATTCAACCATTTTATCCAAAGGAATATTGAATGAATCTGCTTTATAGCTTGCACTAATGAAGAATTAACAATGAGACAGTTTCTCAACTTTCGATAACTGCCAAGTTGTTGATATTTAAATAAATGAATTAATATCAAAGCCCACTTTGCTATTTTTATGAATTCAAATTGATTACAAAATTTCTGCGTTACTGCAGAAGAAAAAACAAACCAAAATTTCTGATAAAATAATGTACTCCGTACGGAAACAAAAATTTGTTTGATTTAGTTTTTCGGAGTTATGACCAGAGATTCATAAATGAAAATCAAATGTGTAATGATCTGCGACTATTAGATAAACCCTATTAACTATCTTCCATTACAGGATTACCTTTCGGAAGTGTTTTATGTTGAAAAGGAAACGTTCAATTGAAAACTAAAAAATATCTTTTTTTAAAATAACAAAAAATTTGTATGAGTTCTCTATCAAGACTGATGGGTAAAAACATTTTTAATCAAATATCTCAATGAAAATGCACATTTTTACCATCAGAATCTTCAGGTTGAAAGTTAAGGTTTACCCAATATCTGTCAGATCTAGTTTAATATCCAGCGTACCGCAGTGACGGGGAGAAAGTAGTTTTCTGTTAGATATCACAAAAAGAAATCACATCTTTACAATAACAAGCTTTTATTTAGCTTCACTTGTAACTAACTAACAAACAATTTAATAAAAGTTGAATTTGACCCACTTCTAATACTCCGATTAATTTGAAATTTGGCAGGTTTCCGTAATTCCGGTGACAATGCATTTAAAAAATGTTTGTTAAAAAACAAAATGGCGGCTCCAATATGGCGGACGAGTTTTGTGATTATGATCCGATTCTGTTCAAAATTGGTATGTGATGGTTTTTGGGTTGGAGATTTTCAGTTTCACATAAAAAATAAACTAAAATGTTAAAAATGAAAATTATAAAAAGAAAACATTTTAAAGTTTTTATACAATACACTGAAAAGGAAAAAATAATTCATTTCATTGTTTGATCTAGGTAATCTTGTACAGAAAAATTTTGATACTCACAGAATAACCTACAGAAAATGAAACAAATTATTTTTTAATTTTCAGTGCATTTGTATAAAAGCTTGTCTTTATATTTTTTATTGTATAATTTTTATTCATCGTAGATTTTTCTAATTCTGAATAAATATTTCCATCAATTTACAATAATTGAAAATGTTCAATTTTCAAATTTTCTAATGTTATGCCACACTGGAAAATGTTTAAATTAATATTTTCATTATAGCCCCTGAACCGTACAAGTAAATGAAAAAATGCAAGATATCAAAAAGATGTTAAATGAAACAACATTGATTATTCCTTTCTCATAATATGTCAGTGGCGGCGGAAAAAAAATTCTGAAGGGTTGAACAAAGCTTGACTCTGAAAAAAGGAGGACCCTGTGAATTATTTAAGAAATGCATTATTTTGTATCGTGCGCCCTATTGGATGGATTGTACTTGCCTAATTTGAACTGATTATTGTCGAAAATGTCGAAGTTAACTCTAAAAAATCTTGAAAAAAATGTATTTTTATCGCCCTGTATCTCGAAAACCAAGCCGTTTGGGACATATGTTTATATGAACTTTTCGTCCTGAAAACCTTCAAAGAATCACCTCCCGAAGTTTGTCAACCTACTTAATTAACACCCTGTATGTAGTTGATTTATTATGAAGAACTTTCAAATGAACTGAAATCTTTATGTTATACCATTATTAAAGCTGACAAATTGGTTGATCGAGGCTTTATTCAATTATTATTGGTTAAGACATCAGTTCAATAATTGCAATTGCAGTCTGCTTGTTATGGATAGTTATTGTTTGTCCTGTCTCCTGTTCTCCTCAATCCTCAATCCATACTTTCTTTATTAGTGTAAGTATTCTCTCCATTTGACATTATGGATTTGATGGTAATTTCATGTTTTCCTAGCGATTACCGATTACTACATTTCGCTATTCTTCTTTCTAACTGCTCTCAGGTGGATCCATTTACTATATAACTTTCTTCCACAAACATTTCATATTTTACGGCTTCATACATGAAAAATTCTTTGTAGTATTCCATCCAAACTTGTATTGTATTGTACTACCACTGTTCTTTTTTCATTCCATTAGTTTTACTTCTGCCTTTTTAATTTA
Organism: Chrysolina oricalcia; assembly: GCA_944452925.2. Taxonomy (NCBI): domain Eukaryota; kingdom Metazoa; phylum Arthropoda; class Insecta; order Coleoptera; family Chrysomelidae; genus Chrysolina; species Chrysolina oricalcia. Next base: position 69,287,480 of record OX101811.2, read on the forward strand.
ATTCTCTGAAATAAAGTTTTTGTATTCCTATTTTCAGTTTCTCATTCATTTTGTGCACTTTCATATCTATCCATTCCCTTTTACTTTGCCTAATCGTCTTCTTTGCCTGTTTTCTCATTGTTTGATACTCTTCTCAATCTTCAGTTTTATTGGCCCTCGTCCGTTTAGCATTAACTCGTATCCTATTTTCTTTAATTTTTTTACATGATCATTTTACCATTCATGTCCAGGTATATTTTGTATAATTTAGTTCTACGTGTTGCTATGGACTTTTTCCATACTTTCTCTGATATTCTTATTTTCTGTCTATAAACCATCTTCTCCGAGTACATATTTATCTATAAGTAATATCGACTAGTTTACCAATTTCCTAGTTTTGTCTTTGACCATTATTCAGCTCTATGCGTTTTTTACTATACGTTTTATCGTAGCTGTGACCATATTATAGTGATCCAAGGTGGCACATACAACCAAATAGATCATATACTCATCAATTAATAAAACAATCAACCGTGAAAGACCTGAGTGTCTACAGAGGAGCCTCCTCAATAACTGGTATTTTTATTTCACAAATCGCCATATTGAAAAGATTCGAATTCCTTTCACATCGTCCATAGCCAATGTAACAACCCCAGAATGAAATTTGTATGTAAATAACACGGTCTGGCAATTATAAAATTAAAAGCATTCAAAATTTATAGCCTACTCTAGGTTCAACGTATGGGGTTAGAATCAGTGCCGTGCATTGCAAAATGTTTCAGTATGAGGAAATATTCTATAATATTTCTTAAAGGTAGCAACGTTGGTTTGCAGTATGTAATATATCATAATAATAATAATAACTCCATTCAGAATAAATAATACAATAAAATTCAAATAACTACATGCTAGAGCGAATAAAGTAATTCGAGGATAAGTGCAAAGCACTTGTTTCCCAAAATATAGATACAATATAAATGTAAATGAATGATATGAATAATGGGGTGTATGGTACCTTATGAAAATATATATTGCTAAAATGAATTAATGTAAAATGTAAGATTGTAAAAATATAAAGTGTAATTGTAAATTATGTAAAATATGAAAAACATGAAAGGAAAATGAGAAAAATTTTAAGAATTCCAAAACGTCAAAATGTTAAATTGTGTAACAGTGTAAGTGTATAAATGTTCAAATATATATGTAAAAATATTAACTATAGAATGTGAAATCAGATAAAATACCACAAATAATACACGATGCTCAATAAAATTCAATAAGATACAAAATTATTCAATACATAATATAATTAAAAATTAAAAATATTACTAATCAAGTCAACAAAGTTCATGAAAAGTGTATTGTACGAAAATTATATGTTGAAGAAATTCATATACTTCTTCCAGTACTGGATTGACTGAATATAAATGGAAAAGAAAACTGTAGTTCACAATGAGCTTATGACATGAGGCATAAGTCCGGAGGACTGCTCATTGCTAATTGCTAAAATTTCCTATTGTATAGGATATTAGCAATGAGCAGTCCTCCGGACATCTTATGCCTCATGTCATAAGCTCATTGTAAACTACAGTTTTCTTCTCCGTTTTATTAAGGTCTTGACGATCGTGGTTCATGGGTATTGCTTAGTTGGGCGGCCGGCGCTGGGATGGCGCTCGCAATTTGGAGTTATCCACTGTGCGGGCGCAATCTCAGTTTCGGTCTTTAAATGGGTTTAGTTGTCGATTCATTCGTTGCAGTCATTAGTTAATGACTGCCTGACCTACCCTATACTGATGAGGGGCAACACCCCGAAATCGATATATAGGTGGTCCGAATGTTTCGATGAACATTCCCATGCAACAAGCAATTGCAGAGATAACCTTGTAGTAACTCTGCCCGGAAATTTCATCAGATGTAATTCAATGTTCGTCGTGGCATTAGCCAGGAAAGTAGTTATTTTCTGATGGATTTTCGACCCAACTTTTCCTATTGTATAGGATATTAGCAATGAGCAGTCCTCCGGACATCTTATGACTCATGTATATAAATGTTTTCAGTGATTATTTGAAAATGCGGAATAAACCAATATTTCTGATTGTACGAGGAATAGTGTTGAACAGTTTAGGAGCTGAGTACGTATAAGAATTAAGAATGTTGGATGGGAAATTTTTGTGCTAGTGGGACGATGTGGTAATATAGTTTCCGTGTTTGTAACTGTGAGATGGTAAGAAATAACTCTTCTTCTTATAATTAGTTATAATGGTGATAAAAAATAAAAGCGTTGACGAATGTCAAGGATATTAGCTTCAGAAAACAATTTTTCTGTTGAATAATGTTTGTGTTTCAATATAATCAATTTCAGAATTCTATTTTGTGAAACCTCAAGTGGATGAAGTTGTGTTCTGGAGGCTCCTCCCCAGCAAGCTATTCCATAACGTAAGTGAATTTTTTACAAGGCTGTGGTACTAAAAAAGTACTAAGCTGTGAAGCTGTCAGTGATAAATTCGTTTGTGCTGTAATAAATCTTCAGTAGGAGCAATTTTTTTACTTCTCTGCGAAACGTTTCACTTATATTTATTTTCCTTATAGAAACAGGACCGTGATTAAATAATTTTCTTCCATTATAATGGATGGAGTTCTTGATTTGTGTTGATGATGGTATTGGAAGCCTGATATTCTATGTAAGTTGAGTGTTACAGTTTGACTCTGACATGTTTCCCTTGTACTTTTTGTGTATTAGGTAAACTGGTACACAAAGTAGGAAAAGTACGCATTTCTTATTGAGAGATGGTCAAGATTATTGAAAACGGCTCTCATGGCCTAACAGCTGGAGGCTAGTTTTCTGAATAATTTACGGAAATGAATTTCAAAATTTAGTTTGTTATCAATACATGGGCCAAAAACTTTGTTCTCTTGTTTTGAGTCAAGAATTTTATCATCAAGAGGAACCTGAGCTATATCAAATTTTAAAGTTAAAAAGTTTGTTGTTGCAACATTAAAAGATAATAGATTCGTATCGCACCATTTTTTATCATCTTTCAGATCTTTTTCTATATTACGTTCTGGTGAGAGTGTCCCAACCATCGTGTCAAGATATAGATGTGTCATCTGCCAATATTGAGAATTTTGCATGGATGGGGACATTTGCTAAATCATTTACATACAATAAATAATGTAATGGACCGAGAACAGACCCCTGCGGCACTTCAAATGTTACTGCCATTTTGATGGAAGTAGTGCCATTGATTACAAACACACATACATAATTTTATAATTGTAACGAGTTTGAAAAGTATCTTTGAAATATTTTATAGCAACATTCCTTCAAATTATTATTCCTGGAAAGGTTACATTAGATATAATCAGTAATTTTTTGGTGCTTATCGGGAGTTCATTGGGAAGTTTTCTTATGTGGGCTCAGTGTTTATTTACCTACTCGTTAATTTTTTCTTTATGAATTGATTATTTGTAAACCCTTGTTTGGTATTTGGTAAATAAACGGTATATATATATATATGTATATATATATATATATATATATATATATATATATATATATATATATATATATATGATGAACACTGCAATCGCTTCTGGAGCGCTCTCTAATATGTTGCCGTGGTGGATCCTGTAAGCGATTGCAGTGTTCATCCCGGCGAACGATGACGGACACCGGGTCCCCGCGTGTATACAACCGTGAAACCTGGACTGCACTGATGAGGGACTACATCCCGAAACCGGTCTGCAGTTGGTTCCGTGTTTGGATCAGGCGGTGTCCTGCTGTCTGTCTCTGAGAGCTCTTGCAAAGTTGTTCCTTCAAAGTAAGGATCCTTGCACATATGTCTGACAGATATAATTTAATATCTGTCGAGGTATTAGCCAGAGAAGTAGTTGTTTTCTGTCGGACATATGCCATACAATCTATACAAAGGTATAGTGAGTTCCTAAAGGATTGTTTTCGACTGTTTTACAGTCACTGGAACATATATATATATATATATATATATATATATATATATATATATAGAAAGGGTAGTCGTTGCTGACTAGTTAAGAATAAAACCAGTTAATATTGGGGATTGCAGCAAAGTCAAAAGTGTACTCTTTTATAGAGTTATTCCAAGCTTTCGTAAATTTTATTTACATCTTCAGGGAACTACAAAGAATTATTATGTCAATTATACATTTTGATGTTATTAAAATTTTACTTACAACTATAGTATATAGCATTCCTTGTCAGGACTGTGATAAAAATTATATTGGCCAGACTTCTAGAAGCCTGAAAAGTAGAATCTCCTCACATAAAAGTGATTGTAGACTTCATCCTGAAAGATGTGCTCTTGCTGATCATGTAAACAAATTTGACCATCGAATAAATTATAACTCAACTAAAATATTAGCTAAAGAGACACATATGACTAAGAGAACTTTTTTGGAAATGGCCTTCATATATCAAGACAAAAAATGTATGAATAAAAGAACTGATATAAATCATTTGAGTGAGATTTATTCCTTCTTATTGTCGTTAGACCACACTCTCCATATGAATAATAATATCTCCATAACTACTCAATTGGAAATGTAATTTTTTCCTAACTTACAAAACAACAGTCGTATATTTCAACAGTTGGTACTACATTACAGTTGGTACAAGATTACAGTTGGTACAAGATTACAGTTGATAACATTGACTTGAAAATTACAGATTTCTTTTCTATTGACAACTGATTTGTGTCCCTTGGATACAATCAACAAGTCTTTTGTTTTTCGACTGAAATTTCAAAATTTTCTGTTATTTATATTCGTAAAGTCTTTTTTCCTTATTTACAATTTTAAGCTGTAATGTCACTATCCAAAGAACTAAGAACATGTCAACTAACCTCACTATAGTTGTAAGTAAAATTTTATTAACATCAAAATGTATAATTGACATAATAATTCTTTGTAGTTCCCTATATATATATATATATATATATATATATGTATATATATATATGTATATATATATATATATATATATATATATATATATAGTCAGGTATACAACCGAAACTCTAATCAATTTGCAATGAATATTTGAAGAAATGCAGCAAACTTGTAATTCAGAATATTACCTCCACTTGAAAAAGCTATTATACAGAGAAACAATTATAGTGGTTTTGTGAACCTCTTTAGTGCAAATAATTTCGGTTACAGTTTCATTGAAGATATATTGCGTTAATCTCTTCTCCCCAATCACAGAGCTGTTATTTCAATAGTGGCTAATTCGTGATAAGAAAGAGGTGGTCAAAAGAAAATTAAATTTTCCAACGAAATTTCATTTAAAATAGACATTCGTATGTTATCCCGATGAAGTATATCATCCAGTTAACTAATTATTTCTCCCATAAATCAACACTATAATCGGCTGGTCTCTTTTCCCTTCACCTATCTATCTGTCTCTGAAAAGTTCCTAATGACGTTTTCCAAAAGTTAATTCACATTGATTTCCTACGCCAATGATCCCATTTATTTCGGCAAATCGAAAATACAATGTGTGAAGGGCGATAGGGGTACCCTAGGGGCGGTGACCAAGGAGATGAAGGTCTTTTATTGTTTTAAATACCCTTACACGTCCGTTTGGAGCATAGAGAAATACTAATTGGATACACGTTTTTGTCTACATTCGTTTTTTTAACACAGTGATATAGAAATACGCGTTGAAGAGGTCTGACGAAAGACATATTGTTATGATATCATATTTTGTGTGGAAATAACTAAAATTGCCCCATTTGTATTGTGCCAAAATTGTTTCGATTTTACTTGTTGTTAATAATTCTGTTTGGTTATGAAAATTAAATTCCCAAATGTGATTTGTTTTCAAAGCAATGTGGAATGAACTCTTTTCAATTCCAACTTCACTTTGACTTCTGAATATAGAATGGCCTGGCTTGTACCTTTTACATGTACTCATCTTTCCATACACTATAAAAACAGATTTGTAAAATTCAGGTAAATAACGTGGGTAATTTTATGACCAACGTTATTTACCTGAATTTTACCATCGATTCTGTGAAATGTATTTACAGTATCTGTACCTGAATATTAATACAATATACATACTTGTTTATTACTTTGTGAATTTCAGATATATATTTTGTGATTTTACAAAGTGATTTCTTAGTATTCTGGAAAAGTTCTGTGTGATTTTGCTTTGCGTTTTTGTACTGTACTTTTTCAGGGGTCGCGGAATTTTTTTCGAAAACAACATTTTCGAAAACCATTTTTTCGAAAACATTTTTTCGAAAAACAATTTTTCGAAAACAGTTTTTTTCGAAAAACAATTTTTCAAATACCATTTTTTTCGAAAAACAATTTTTCGAAAATCATTACTTTCGAAAGGTATTTTTTTCGAAAAACAACTTTTCGAAAGGTTTCTTTTCTCGATAACATTAATTTCGAAAAGGTGTTTTTTCGAAAACAATCTACCTACTTACCTATAACTACACATCTAACCCACCAACAAACTAACTACATTATTCAAGTAAATAAATAGCGACGCCTCAAAATGTGGAAAGTGGAACGAGAAACCCTGTATATGAGTAATATTTGCACCTATAGGCACAGATTATAGGAAGGGCTCATATGTCAGACGCTACTTCAAACGAAATAATTGTCAGTGAATTTAAACGGTCTGTCAGGTATTTGACAAATACGTAGGTATATAGAATAATATATATATCGATAAAGATGAACGAGAACAAAGCTCTCAGGTTAATCGAAACACCTCGTGGAAAAAGTAAGGCATATTTGAATGGTTATTTCTATTTTCAAGACAAAGTGGCCAACGGTTGCATATATTGGAAATGTGAAGATTTCAACAAGGGCTGCAAGGGACGGCTGAAAAGTATTGAGAACAAGAATATTGCTGAAACTATTTCTGGAAATCACAACCATCCAGGTAAACCTGAGAAACTTGAAGTAGAAACCATTCTCAGTGATATTCGCAATATATCACGTAAGTCAATAGCGACGCCACAAAATATAATTGCTGATTCTATCGGAAATGCTAGTGTTTCAACCTTGGTGAATCTTCCATCAATTCCATCCATGAAGAGGACTATAAGTAACATAAGAACTCGAGAAAGTAGTGCACTTGCACAGCCTTTAGACACAATGTCTCTGAATTTACCTGATAAGTATAAAACGACGGAAAAAGGTAATAATTTTTTACTTTTTGATTCAGGTTCGGAAGATTTACAAAGAATCATAATTTTTGGCATAAATGAAAACATAACATTGTTGTTTAAATCAAGAGTATGGATGATGGATGGAACGTTTAAAACAGTACCCGCTTTATTTTACCAATTGGTCACTGTTCACTGCGAAATAAGCAAGGAAATTATAGTACCTGTTATATATGCTTTGCTACCCAACAAGAAACAAGAAACATATACAAGAATACTTAACTGGATTAAGCAATGTGTAACTGTATCTGGTAATGTTTTTTCTGTCAGGACAATTATCACTTACTTCGAAAAAGCATTAATCAATTCGATTGAAAAAGTATTCCTGAATGTCCCACGTCACGGATGCTATTATCACTTCAGCCAAAGTATATACAGACTTATGCAAAAATATGGTTTGGCAGCCAGAGCGAACAGTGACGCAAATTTCAATGCGACAATCAAAATGCTGAAAGCGTTAGCTTTCGTACCGGTCCCTTTCATATCCAGAGGTTTCGACTTGGTAGTGAAAGAACATCTGTTCACGGAAGTAAATGAAGAATTCATTAGTTATTTTGAAAACACATGGATAGAAAAGATGGGGAGAAGAGGTAGAGATGAGCCCATGTTTGCCTATTCTCTTTGGAGCTGTTTTGAAAGTGTTCTTCAGCAATCACAGTTGACCAACAACGCTGCTGAATCATGGCATAGGGGATTTTTATCTCTTATTGACGCTCAAAAATCGTCCCTTTGGACTTTCCTGGAAAATATCAAGAAGGAACAATGCTTGACGGAACTTAAAATTGCAAAAGCCATTTCCGGAGGGGAGCCACCCAAAAAAAAGTATAAATCATTGGACCAGAGAGTGCGCAATATATGTTTATCGTTTAACGAAACATGTAATGATGATGATTTGATTGCTTTTTTGAAAAATATCGCTCACGTTTTGTAATTTTCTGTTTCCCTTAATTGCAATAATTAAACATGTTTTTGAAAAGTTGTTGTTCGAATAAAATTGTTTTCGAAGAATTGTTTTTCGAAAAAAAAAGAAATTCTTCGAAAATTTGTATATTCGTAACATTGTTTTTCGAAAAACAAAGTTTCGAAAAAATATTTTTCGAAAATAAATATATTCGAAAATTTGTTTTTTCGAAAAATTGTATTTCGAAAAATTTTCCATTCGAAATTTTGTTTTCGAAAACAAGTTTTCGAAAAAAATTCAGCGACCCCTTTTTCAGTGTATTATTAGTATTGAAATATGTATTTTTCTCAATACACTTTCAAACTGAAACTTTATAATGTGATAAGGTAGGATTTTCGTCCATTAAAATTCCATATGAAATGAAACATTTATTCAATACAGATAAAAACAAGTTCTATATTTTCGACTGTCAAAAATAAATAAAAATATATTTAAATTATACAACATATATTTATTTATACATAGACATATAAGCAAACACAATGAAAATAAGTAAGTGAAAACAATACTTTCTATATCTTAAACGGCCAACAAATAAAATTAAATAAAAAATTATCATAATTTATGCTCAGATTTTATGAAAGGTTATAGATGTTGGCTCTGAAGGCGAATCGATATTTGAACTGTGATGTTTTGATACTTCTGATATGGGGTGATCTGCAAAAATAATTCACGTTATTTTTCAATGCATATTAGGTTTGAAAAAATTACATTTCTGACTCTTGTAAAAGTTGTACAAAATTTCTTCAAGATGCATAATTATTATTTCAAATTTTGAAGTTCGCTTTTCTTAGGAGAAACAAAACCGTAGTGCTCTAAGTAATATTTTTTTCTTATAATAATATAATGATCGTAAATGACCATTTTTGGTATCATGAATTTTTTTAAATAAGAATTTAATTGAAAATTTGAAATATTCAATTCTGGGAACTTTTCCTTCAATTCTTTCAACATATTTTCATTAGTGAGTGTTTCAATATCCATTATTTCTTCAATTATAGTCTTAAGACTCTTTTCACATAAAAAATATTTAGACTGTAGAGTTAAATACATGTTGGCTAAAAGTTCAGTGCTTAGCTTTTTCGAGTCATCATTACAATAATTCTCACTTTCAGTCTCTGCAAAATACCAAGTGCATTCTGTATTGGGATATCATAAAGATCTTCAGACTGATTCGCAAAACATTTGCACAGGCATTTGATGTTTCAGTGAAATGTTGTCTGGTTAGGTGAACTCGAAGTTGTTGTTTACTTCTGAACAAAGTTTTACTTGAAATGACCAATGACATGAGACATCAAAGCTTTCCTATTATCGGTGAACACTTGCTGCCAGATATCACAAATCAAGTTATTACTGATATTAATGACCTAATAGTTTTGAGGAATACATATGATTTCTGAAAACATGCTGATTAAATGCAACATAATTTTTCAATACCCCTTTGCATTTGTCATATCTGCAAGGAAATTCGATATTGTCTATGTAAATACTGGTGTCTATTATATTTTTCTATTGTGAAACTCTTGAAACTACAGGTTCTACAAACAAACATACTGCATATAGGGGAGTTGAAGTTTTTATGGGTAATAATAATAATAATGATATTGTCTTACCTTTATACCTTTTTCAACTGAATATCGCTGAATTTATTTGAGGTTATATTTTGTAAGTTCAAAAATTACAGAATGCGTAGCTGAAAATCACCGATTTACTGCACATTTAAATGCAGTGAAGCTAAGATTCGCATTGTGAATCGAAAGTGTTACAAATGACATTTAATTAACGAACTGACATATACATGGTAAAATGGAAAAAGAATAATACATACCTGAAAAGTACAATATTACAAGACAGATATACGTACTTTCCGTAAAATTACTGGATTTTGTGAGAATTCAGTAAATATTCTGCATTATTTTACAGAAAATATACTGTATTTTTACTCCAATTTTTATCATTGTAGCCGGTTGAGAACACAAAACTGCTCTCTCTCTCTCTCAGGTGAATTCCAAGAAATGGGATGCTGTTATTATATTTTGAATAAATGAAATATTCCAAAATATTCAAATGTGTCCCAATTTTTATCAATCATTGTTTAAGGGGACGAAGTAATTTCAATTAACAAATAGAATCTTGCAAGTAATTTATTTTCTCTGTTTCTAGACAATGGAAGTCCAGAAGAATTCTACTAACAAATAGAAACTTGTAATAAGTATTGTTATTTTATCTACTATTAATGGTTTAGGTGAAGTTTTAGAAAAATGCATCAAAAAAAGATTAACAACATTTTTAGAAGTTGAAAAAATAATTTCACCAACACAATATGGTTTAATTTGGAAAACCCGAAAGGTTACACCGAACATTGTCTATGCCGAACGTCGTCAACGCTTCTTGTTCAAGGTGGTGCATCCTTTGAAACACTAAAATTACATGAAAAATGGAAGAGTAGCACGGTAGCGGAGAGCTATATTGAGGAAAGTATCTCCTCGAAGAACAAAGTTGCTACAATGATAGCCCATTCCGTTTCCGAAAAAGAAAATGTTAACGTTCCGAATAAAAGCGAATGCACATTGGTGAGTTCATCATCGGTCAACTCAGAGAACTTCAAACTTGGTACTAATTTTTCAGGAACATTTGAAAATTGTAATTTCTATTTGAGAGAAAATAATCAGCCCCTTTTTTGTGTACAGTTATAAATAAAACTTTTTTGAGTAATTACGGAACTACAGAAAAAAACATTTAGCGGGCGTTATGATTCATAATGCCCTCCATAACGCCCCGGGCGTTATGGGTCTGTTAATAGCAACCGTTGCCAAGGTATTATAAAGCAGTGATGGGCAAGTGAAAAATAAATATATAAACTGTCTGTTCTGCCAACTTGGGTCAAATTATATTTTATGACTAACTAATAAAACGACTAACTAATAAAACGACACTACGCTCAAAGACTGATTAGTGTGAAGTTATCCACACTTTCTTAGCCACAGTTTGTGACGTGTCGACCGTCGAAGTTGGGATGGAGAATAATTTATAAGCGGTGTTGCCAGACTTACTTTAAATCTCCAAATTGACATATGAAACGAACATGATTGGTTCGCAAATCTTTCACAGAAATTATTTTACATCTGTAAACTTTCAAATTCAGAAAGAAGATATGTTTCCAAGTATTATCTATGTGAGTGAAACGTGTGTATTATATTATAAAATGACAAATCACGTGAATAAAATACCACGAGTGATGATTATGACTGGACAAATACAAAAAAATCCCGATAAAGCTAATAGTCCGGGAACCAGTGACAGATTTCCATGACCAAGTTCCTCTCAAGCGAAAATTAGTGGAATGCATCAGAGAGTTATATTATAAAGTTTCGTGAACGTCAGCTGCGGTTCCGTGGGGGGATGAGCGGTGGTAGCCTGCCACCCACAAAAAAAAGAAATGTATTCAATTTTGTTTTCCTACCTGAAAACATGTTAAATTATCGCTGAAGCAATATCTTGAAGAAAGAAAAAATCAGCTGACTATAGCGTGGTGTATTATACGACAGCTAGTTGGTCGAACACAAAAAAAAATTGTACCTTCTATGATTTCCTCTCAAATAAAATTTTACCTTATTTTCGGATTTTGTCAATTTAACATGTTTCCGGGAAGGAGGACATAATTGAATATATTTTTTTTCTTCGTGCGTAGGAAGCTACTGTGCTGATCACCCCCCCCCCCCCCCCACGGAATTGCAGCTGACGTTAACGAATCTTTATAATACGACTCTCTGATGCATTCTACTAAATATCGCTTGAGAGGAAATGACTGACCAAATTTTTACCGGGCTCCTGGACTATAAAGAAAATCTTCCAAACTACGACGAATAAGTCGAAGAGATTTTGATAATAACTTTTTGAAGGAGTGATCTAACAGGGTGATACGTCAAAATTTCGTGACAACCCGTACAGACTGAGAAAAAACAATTTTTCAGATAAAATTGAAAAAATGATATCTTCCTAACTACGACGAATAAGTCGAAGAGATTTCGAGAATAAAGTTTTGTAGGAGTAATCTAACAGGGTGACACAACGAAATTTCGTGACAACCCGTACAGACTGAGAAGAAACAATATTTCAGATAAAATTGAATAAATGATGTCTTCCTAACTACGGCGAATAAGTCGAAGAAATTTTGAGAATAACGTTTTGAAGTAGTGATCTTATAGGGTGATACAACGAAATTTCGTGAAAACTCGTAGGGACAGAGAAAAAACAAATTTTCAGATAAAATTGAAAGAATGATATCTTCCTAACTACAGCGAATAAGTCAAAGAGTTAGGAAGATGTAATTTTTTCAATTTTATCTAAAAAATTGTTTTTTCTCTGTCCCTACGGGTTGTCACAGAATTTCGTTGTATCACCCTGTAAGATCACTCATTCAAGTTATTCTCAAAATATCTTCGTCTTATTCGACGTAGTTAGGAAGATATAATTTTTTCAATTTCATCTGAATAATTGTTTGTCACGGAATTTCGTTGAATCACCCTGTAAGATCACTCTTTCAAAATTTTATTCTGAAAATCTCTTCGACTCATTCGCCGTAGTAAGAAAGATATAATTTTGTCAATTTTACCTGAAAAATATTTTTTTCTCTGTCCCTACGGGTTGTCACAAAATTTCTTTGTATCACCATGTAATATCACTCATTCAAAATGTTATTCTCAAAATCTCTTCGTCTTATTCGACATAGTTGGGAAGATATCATTTTTTCAATTTTATCTGAAAATTTGTTTTTTCTCTATCCCTACAGGTTGTCACGGAATTTCTTTGTATCACCCTGTGAGATCACTCCTTCAAAACGTTATTCTGAAAATATCTTCGACTTATTCGCCGTAGTTAGGAAGATATCATTTTTTAAATTTTATCTGAAATATTGTTTTTTCTCTGTCCCTATTGGTTGTCAGGGAATTTCGTTGTATCACCCTGTAAGATCACTCATTCAAAACGTTATTCTCAAAATATCTTCGTCTTATTCGACGCAGTTAGGAAGATATCATTTTTCAATTTCATCTGAATAATTGTTTTTTTTCTGTCCCTACGGGTTTTCACGGAATTTCTTTGTATTACCCTGTAAGATTTCTCCTTCAAAACGTTATGCTCAAAATATCTTCGACTTATTCGCCGTAGTTAGGAAGATAACATTTTTTCAATTTTATCTGAAATATTGTTTTTTCTCAGTCTGTACGAGTTGTCACAAAATTTTGTTATATCACCCTGTCAGATCACTCCTTCAAATTGTTATTCTCAAAATCTCTTCGGCTTATCGCCGTTGTTAGGAAGATATCATTTTTTCAATTTTATCTGAAAAATTGGTTTTTCTCAGTCTGTACGGGTTGTCACGAAATTTTGTTGTATCACCCTGTTAGATCACCCCTCAAAATGTTATTCTCAAAATCTCTTCGACATATTCGCCGTAGTTAGAACGATATAATTTTTTCAATTTTATCTGAAATTTTGTTTTTTCTCTGTCCCTACGGGTTGTCACGGAATTTCGTTGTATCGCCCTGTAAGATCACTCATTCAAAACGTTATTCTAAAAATCTCTTCGTCTTATTCGACGTAGATGGGAAGATATCATTTTTTCAATTTTATCTGAAATTTTGTTTTTTCTCAGTCTGTACGGGTTGTCACGAAATTTCGTTGTATCACCCTGTTAGATCACTCCTTCATGTTATTCTCGAAATCTCTTCATTTTATTCGCCGTAGTTAAGGAGATATCATTTTTTCAATTTTATCTGAAAAATTGTTTTTTCTCAGTCTGTACGGGTTGTTACGGAATTTTGTCGTATCACCCTGTTAGATCACTCCTTCAAATTGTTATTCTCAAAATCTCTTCGAGTTGTTCGTCGTATTTTGGAAGATTTTCTTTAGCTTTATCGGGATTTTTATTTGTATTTGTCCAGTCATAATCATCACTCGTGGTATGTCATGTGACTTGTCATTTTATAATATAATACACTCTTTTCACTCACATAGATAATACTTGAAAACATTTCTTCTTTCTGGATTTGAAAGTTACCTGATGTAAAATAATTTCTGTGAAAGATTTGCAAACCAATCATGTTCGTTTCATATGTCAGTCTGGAGATTTAAAGTAAGTCTGGCAACACCGCTTACAAATTATTCTCCATCCCAACTTCGACGGTTCACACGTCATAAACTGTGGCTAGGAAAATGTGGGTAACTTCACACTAATCAAAGACTGCAGCTCATCCCGCTACAAAAAGTTCTATAAACTAAAGCTTCTCATCTTGATTACTGTAATGACATTATTGAAAATTGAAAAATATCTGACGACTAATTGGATCGCATGTATCCAATGCTGTTCAAACTGGAATGTGTCCAGAATCAGTAAAATTTAAATAATTTTGAGTTTCGCGTAATACAGCTTTTTATAAAGTAAAAGTGCTTGACCCACCCTCACATCCCCTATCTTAAATCCGACAGAATAGAATCTCGTGGCTCTCTACCCAATGCTTTCAGTTCACGCCCTTAAAGATGTACTTTTGATTGACAGTTTGTAGGGGAGAAAGGACGCCAGCATAGAAAACGATCTACGAAGTATTTTAATATAACATAAATCAAGTGGTATTTTCATTGTTAGTTATTTTAGGAGAACAGCGGAACCGTTTCGCATTCCACTTTGAAGATCCCCAAACTCGTACTGGTATATGAAATTCGGTTCGAATTTTAATTCCGTCTTATATTATTATTCATTCATGGGGTGGAAGGAAGAATACAGTGCATAAGATTTAATCAGTATTTTCCATCACTGATAAAAATCGTTGTGAAAAAGCTTAGTACGTTCTGTGAATTTCACAGAACATATCTTGTGACCAACATTCCTCATGATCAAAACTTTAAAATAATGAAATCCTGAAGTTCGTGGAAGAAATTAAATTCCTTGGTATAATCTTCGATACCAAGCTAAAGTGGAACTCTCACGTTAAAAACCTGAAAAAATCTTGCCAGAGTGGGCTCAACTTGATGAAAATCCTCAGCAGCCATTCCTGGGGAGCCGATAGCACTTATGAGAATATACAGGAATCTGTTGAGATCGAAACTCGACTATGGCTCAATCGTTTATTATCTAAGGCACATCTACTGAAATCACTGGATATTGTCCAACATACGGCTATCAGAATAGCAATGGGAGCATACTGTACTAGTCCTGTGGAAAGCCTATTAGTGGAGGAAGGAAAAAAACCCCTACATATACGCCGAAAATATTTATCGATCACATATTCCGCAAAAATTTCAGCCTCCAACAAACACCAGTCCTACTATTATACCTTCTCAAATAACTTCTCCGCTATCTTCGAACAGAAACCACATGCACCACAGCCTTTCTATGTAAAAATATCCAAAATTAATAATAATTAATAATTAATAATAATTTCAAATACCTTAACTCATTCTTGAAAAATATCAATCTTGTCAATAAAATATAACACGTAACATGAAATATGTAAAATGTAATATGTGATATGTAGTGTATATATGTTATAGTACCACCGCTAATAACCCTCGTGGTTGATGCGGAAACTGAAATTAAAAAAAAAACTTTAAAATAAATTATGATGTGTATCACAGGTTTAAACATGTGAAGCATAAATTGTACATTGTCAAAAAGGATGATTTACCAGATTGATTTTGTAAGGTGTATCCTGACATGTATCCTGACATGTTTTGTTTTATGCAGGCACCTATACCACAGCTTATATACCACTCAGCTTCACAACTCCGAGCGGCGCCTTTGATCTGGCGATCGGGAACCAAGCGAGATGGAATGGCGCGGTCTTTGTCTCACTTGGGTTAGAAGTCGGGGCCGGATTAAGATATTTAGTTTCGGCGTTCGGCCTGACAATACAGTACCGTAGTAGATTATTTCAACATGAAAGTCAAAAAATTGTATTACAGTATTACCTATTATAACAATGAAATTCGGTAGGTACCCGACATATGTAGGAAATAATAGGGTTTTTTACTTGAATTTATGAGAAGAATTAGTTTAAATAATAAAATTACGTGTTTAGGATTCTAATAAACTTTATTGCGCAATTGAAAAATAAAAATTGGACAAGTAACAGAATATATTTTTACATTACACAAGTGATACAGTGAGTACTTCTACAGATATACCCTGAGCCCAGCGTCATCAGTTCTATTTTTAGAAGTGGTGAGATCCTGTTCACCATCTACTGCAAATCTGAATTCAGTGTTTCGGACCGGTGATAAGTACAAACTGTGTTTGTTATGAAATACTTATAGGTTAGGTTCAATTCAGTGATCATCTAGTAAGTATATCCTTAATATATTATGTTTTTCTGCAATTTATAAAGTTTCAAATGTGTAACGATCCGTAAAAATCATTTTCATATAAATTTGAATGGAGCGAAAGTATGCTTACATTCAAAGTGTGGCGTATCGGTTGATTCATATAAAGGGTTCGAACTACATATTTTAAGAATCCTGTCAGGTGAAGGGAAAACACAGAAAAGTAGTATAACATTTGTTATGTCAGGATTCACAATGTGAGTTCATGTCACATGATAAAAATATTTTTTGCCATGCATACAGTCATTTGAGGAATGGAAATATGATGGTTTGTCCTTTATCAGAGATATGCAAGAGCAGCTGTGTTTTCAAAATTGTTTCTAGTATAACGTCTCATCTCGACAGCAGATACATGTTGTTGAATTTTGTACGGTTATAACATAAACACCTTGCGATTCAGAGAAATGAAAAAAACTTCATCTGTTCACACAGATTTTGATGATTTTCAAAAAGAAATTATTTCTAATACTCAAAAACTCTTATTTTCCAGCCAGTTCTTCATGTTTCTAATGCCATCAATTTTTTTCAGGTGTCAAACCATTGGTTATACCATGGACTTATATATACGTCCATGGGTTATACATATTGAGAAGAAAATTATCAATTATGATTGACAAAAAAAATGTTTGGACGCTTTGAGAGTGGAAATTGCTTTATATTTTATTTTGAAAATGAAAAATCCAAAATAATTCTCAACGACAATGACGAGAGTATTCCTGAAAATGCATCATAACTAAGGATCGAAATCAAAGAAAGTATCAGCTGTTCGAAGTAAGGTGTCCAATTTTATCAATAAGTTAGTTAAAATGTAGAGAAATACTTTGAACTTTAGTTTCATATTTGTGTTAAATTTATTAATAATTTTGCATGTGGATTATCAGTTTTATTATTACTTTTTCATAAATTTTATATCCCAGTTTTTCATTCCCGTTTGCTTTATTTTAAGTTTGTACTTGAGAAATTTTTTTCCATTATTGAAACAGTTTAAATTAATATGTTTTTTGTTCTATATGTAGTATTTTTTCAAATGAGTTTTTACTATATGGAAGGTATCTATAATCTTAATATTGTTTCACGTTCTGATTTTCCATAGTGTATTCGTTCTTTTACAAATTTCTTCAAGTTGAAGGATTCGTGTTTTTGATTTTTTTCTGTAAAATTTGTTCTACTTTATTTTTTCTCATTTTTTGTTTTGCTTTTTATATTTATTTTATAAAACTTTTTTTAATTTCACTGATTCATCAAAAATTAGGATGAAAACTAGTACAAAAGGAAAACTTTTCAACGGATCCCATTTTCAGTGGAACGGGTTATCATTGATTCAATTGAACCATTTGTCTGAAAATATGTAGGCTTATCGTGATAAAGGCTTTTTGATAAAACTGATGTTGTGTAGATTACATTCTCATTGAGTGTTTGTATGAAACTGAATAAAGATTTATGAATACACTAGCCAAATCACAGGAAGGTTTTACCTACATTACAGTCGGAATTCACATTTCATTCTGAAATTCAAAGTGATATTCAACCGAAGAATCACAATGTACATTTGAATTCTACATTGTTGACTGTGTAATATATACAGTACAGATCATGTAAACTTCAATTATATTTTATGTGATTTTACTTCTGGAAATCACAAAATTTACTTCAAATTACAGAAACAGCACTGATTTACATAGCAGATCAAGAAATTTTTCTTAAAACATTCAGTTATTCTCCATAACGAATCGTGTTATTATTTATAATCATTTCATAAGTTTTCCATAACAAATGCAGTTAGTTGCTATGGCATTTTTACAGTCGTCTCAGCTTTGGCAATAAATTACCAAAAAGTTGCATCACATCTGAATCAATGAATCAGAAACATGTTCTCGAGCATAATAATGCTCATCTTCAGTTGAAATTAATAGGAAATAGAATAGGTAAAATTTGGAATACAAAAATTGTTAGGATATTTATTTTCTTCTAGATCCTTTAAGTGACGATTATATTTTAATTTTTTTTCCAAAGAGAATTTGGTACCGAATGAATTTCAAATAATTTTGATCGTTTGATGATTCTTTTGATATTAATTGCATTTTTGTATAGACGGTGTCAATCTTTTGATATAGAAAGAAATTTTATATTACTGCTAATTGAAATGGAGAAGTGAAATATCAATAGTTATTTCATCTAAACACCTCATTCTCCACATTAGTAATTTTCTTAAATAAACCAATGTTCCTTCAATAACCGTAACTCACTAATTTTCATTTTACGCCATTAGAACCGCCATAAATAATAATTTGACGTGATAATCACAAAGATACGGAAAACACAACAATAAAACTGATGATGTTTCTGATAAAGGGATGTAAAACAATGTATCGGACAAACTGACTGCACGAATGAGGGGTGAATAAAATTAATTCTCTGACTGTAAAGTCGTGCATGCATTATTGTATTTTGGTATGACTAATCTTTCACGTCCCCTTCCCATCCTGTCCAAAACCTTTTCTTGATTCGGTCCAAACTTCAAGAAGTAATGCTACAAACGTGAGTGAACTCTAATGATGAACGAAATTTTGTGAAATTGGATGACTCTGCAAAAATACAGCCAAATTATGATAAGCATAAATACAGTGCGGCTTTTTATAGCCGCCCCTCATTATTTTATTATTATTATGAAATTATTGTATTCTCTTCGGTCCTTGGAATACGTCACAAATTTTAGATTATTTGGACGAGTGGAAGTAGGCGAAAATTGAATTTCTAAATTTACATCATCATTATTATTTTTTTATTATGACATTATTATTATGAAATTGTTGTTTTGTCATCGGTTCTTGAAATGGGTGCCTTTCAGATATTTTGGAAGTTTGGAAGAAGGTGAAAATTGAATTTACAAATTCAAATCATTAATATTATTATCACATCATCAATATGAACTTCTTGTATTGTTCTCGGTGTTTGATATGTGTGCTAAATTTTAGATTATTCGGAGAATTGCATGTGGGTGGTAATTGAATATAAAAAAAATCCTATTATTATCATTATGATATGTGTGCCGAATTTCAGATCATCATGACTTTTGGAAGTGGGAAAAAATGGAATTGACAAATTCACATTATTATTATTACATTCTCATCATGAAATACTTGTATACTGTAATTGGCCCTTGATACAGTGTGACCCTTATAAAACTTACATTCTTCAACCGATTATGGAATGATTTTTTTTTGTTAGGTAGATATTCAAAAAGTCTATTTGGACACCAAGTTTCATGAATGAATCTGAATTTCCAGGGGATTTGCGACATTTTCAAATGAGCTACATGTGAATAACGTTCTATAAATAAAAAAAAAATAAAAAAGTTATAAAGGAAAGAAAATTGAAAAATATGCCGTTTAATCAACCCACCAATTCAAGTTCATGAATTTTATGATAATTTTGAATCTACCACTGGATTCTGGATGTTTTGAAATATTACTGGTCACAGTTTCATCGAAATCTGTTCAGTAATAAAAAAGTTATAAGGGAATAAAATTTGAAAAATATATTGTAAAATGGAATTTTAACAACGTTCTTACTAAACCACTGTTGATTATTGAAAAAATTATTGGGGTGATTATTGCAATGTCGTACAATTATAACATCTGAAAATCGTGATGGTAAAAATAGTCTATAGTTATTTCTCGAAGTGGAGTGGATTTATAAACATGTACAATCAGGAGAGAACTCCTGGTTAATCTCCATGAAAACAATTTCAACAGTATAAGACAAGTCTAATGTACTCCTAATAGAAATTATAACGAAAAAAATATGCAATGGATAATAATTATTATCATTCCAGTAGGTAATAGCAGCTGTGTTTTCTTCCTTTTGTTGAATAGCAAAAAATGAGAGTTGCAATTTTAACTGCCTGTTATTCAGAGTGCATTAATGAAATAAACAAGTCAGCTGTGACTTACAGTTTCTCATCTATTTATTTGTTCATGAATTGTCATTTTGTCACGCACCATTAGTGAACTGAATAATTTATGTTCCAAAATAAAAACAGATAATGGCTCAATTGTCAATTCAAGGAAAAATAAAAAAATTATACGTCTTTCCGGTGATGATTACCGAAGTGAAAGATAAGTAACTAGAATATTCAATGAAAGACACCCAAATTGTCCAGCCATAAATAACAGGACGACAATACATAAAATAGACCAAGTTTTCAATCGGACTGTAGCAATAACCACATATATTTTAAAGAACAATATACGAAGAAGGAACGAAAATAACCAGACTATATTAGATTACTTCAGAAATAATCCAAATAGTACTTTGAGGGTTGCCAGCTTAGATTTAAACTTACCTAGAGAGAATGTTAGGCGATGTCTGAGGAAAAATAAATTGAGGCCAATTGAACCAAAGTTTTTACATACTCTGGAACTAGGCGATCAAGAAAAACGTTTGGAATTCGGGGCCCAGGGCGAGTATCTTAATGACAGGCATTTTTTAGAGAAAATATTATTTAGTGATGAAGCTAGTTTCACAACAAATGGAGTGGTTTCAACACAAAATATTCGCTATTGGGCCACTGAAAATCCAAACTGGGTGATAAACTGTAAAAGGCAGTATTCGGAAAAAGTGAACGTTTGGAGTAGGGATCGAACGATTTAGAAATTTTAGCCGATAGCGATAATCGGCCGATACTGATATTTCAAATACCGATATACCGATATATCGGTTTATCGGCCGTTCATTTTTTTCCATCGTTGTTCGTACAGTTGTACTAACATAGCTGAAACCGTAAAAACATGTACGTCCATAATTCGACAATGGGATATATATTCAGAAAAGGCTAAGGAAATTCATAAATTAATTGGTGAAATAAATGATAGCTACCGACAATCAACTATTTTCCATTTGTTCGGATACTGGTTTTACACGCTTATTAAAAGAAGGATTTCCTTTATATTCCACACCATCAGACAAATATTTCCGTGAAACTGTAGTGCCAGACATTTTTCAAAAGTGCAAATCTCGTGTACAGATAATAATAGATGATCAGATGATCGAAAAATCAGATATATGGACTTGTCAACACAACAATTATATCTTCTTTTATATCATTGACGGCTCATTTTTGGAAACCGAGAGTCATTTGTTCTAGCTTGTAGAGGTTTTCCAGGCACCCATACAGGTGACACCATATCTGAGATGCTTCAAGATCTATTAGACTAATGGAAATTGAAAAAAAGCCAAAGTCACCTCTTGTTGGCAGATAACGCCTCCAATATGAAAAAAGGGATCGTCGGCGCTATAATGAAATATCAGGGTTGTTTTGTTCACACTTTACAATTAACAATAAAAGACTCCATTGATTGCCAAAGGGCAGTAATAGATGTCATTGCCAAAGCAAGGAGAATTGTGACTCATTTCAACAAGAACAAATGAATGTCCCAACAAAAAAACTCATCGAAGATATACAAACCAGATGGAACTCAACCTATTACATGCTGGAACGATTACTAGAACAAAAAATGTTATCAGTATTTATATCTTGGATAATCCAGATTTTACAGACCTAACATTCCACCAATGGGATTTGGTTCAAAAGCTTATCAAACTTTTACAACCCTTTGAGGAAATAACTAAACTCTCAAGTAACAAGGAGTGTAGCATATCAGAGGTGATACCCCTAGTTAAAACATTAGATTCGTACTTGAGCAACCGTTCAAAAAGTGCCATATTTTCTGGTGTAGACACATTGAGGAGTGATCTACAAAAAAACTTGGAAAAACGATTCAACCATATTTTTACTGAAGAAAGTTTTACGCTGGCCACGTTGTTGGATCCACGTTTCCAGAACAGTTTTTTTGACAGTGAAGGCTGACCAACATATGAAATATTAAAAAGAAAAATTACTGTTCAAGAGGGAGGCAGCGGCATAATCGAAACTATTACGGATGGTGAAAGTGATGGGGAGGACAATATGCCACTAGTAAAATTGCTAGCTATGGAAAGGGATTCAGGTGTATCAAAGACTGTGCGTGATTTATTTTGGGAATCTTACGAACATTTTCCTGGTGAAGGCACATCAGGAAGTTCGAAGCGAAAACGAAAACAAAGGTCTGCTTTTGTTGAGGTACTGGATGATGAAATTTAATTAAATCAAAGTCATCCAATAATTTCCAGAAATGAAAATCCCGTTCAGTGGCGGAACGACAATAAATTAAGATTTCCCAATCTTTTTCCGCAGGCTGCCATATACCTGTCTGCACCAGCTGGAAGTGACCCCAGCGAACAAGTTTTCTCTGAAGCTGGTAATATTTATGATGCAAAACGTAGCAGGCTGATAGGGCAGAAAGCTTATTGTTTTTGCATCACAACCTACCAAAACTAAATTATCAGTATTAATCAGATATTTTTGTATTTTAGTAAGGTGAAATAATTTTAAATTATAGTTGCAATCCGCATAGGGTTTTATTTTATTAATTTTTAATTACTAGTCAAAGAATTCAGTTGATTTTACGTTACATACTTTTTATTGGCAATAAAGATGTATTTTTGATGGAAGTGTGTTTTTTTCATTCATTTTTCAAATTGAATTTTTTCCCAATAAAAAAATATATCGGTCTATCGGTTTTTGATATCGGCCGATACGATAATCGGCCAATGAGGCCGATATCATCGATAGACCGATATAAATATCGGTATCGGTCGATCCCTAGTTTGGTGTGGAATAGTGAATGAAAGGATAATTGGACCATTCTTTTTCGACGGCAACATGAGTGCCGCAATTTTCCTACAATTTTTAAGGAATGAATCGGATGCAATAGATGAACTTTCCCTTGCAGAAACAAGAAATTTATATTTTCATTCCTTTATAACTTTTTATTGATTGACGCATTTCAACGTAATTCACACGTAAACCATTTGAAAATGTTACAAATTCAGTGGTGCAGTCATATTTTTTCAAAAAAAATCGCTAGTAATTTTTTTAGGTTTTTGACCTTGAAAAATAAGATTAGTTGGCGCTAGAAATTGAGATATATTCATGAAATTTGGTGTCCTAATAGACTTTCTGAATGTCTACCTACTGAAAAAACAATCATTTCAATCGGTTGAAAAATGTACGTGTTATAAGGGTGCTTCCATCTTAAATGGGTCACACTGTATGTGGGCCAAATTTCAGATTTTTCGGACTATTAGAAGTGGGTGAAAATTAACTTCCAAGATTTTATTAAATTGCTTGTTAGTTTGTTGGTTCGTCACTTTGTTAGTTTGTTGGTTTGTCAGTTTGTTAGTTTGTTAGTTTGTTGATTTATGAGTTTGTAAGTTACAAATGAAGTAAATAAAAGAGTGTATATGAAAGGATGATGTTTACTTGATCTGTCATTGCAGAAATTTCAAGAAAAATTGCCATTCAATGTTTAGAGGCGGTTCTGAATGAAGCGAGAGAAAATAGGTAATAGCAGGAAGACCATGTTGCAGTAACATGCACTATCATATCTATGAATGCATATTTTGTTATGAACTGACTGCTCTAATATTTTCACTGCGTGTGATTCTCATAGTTAGAAAAGCCCCGTTTTCGCTACCTTTTCACCTGTTTCAAATTCTTATGCAGGCATTCGCCTTGTTATCTTTTTCCATACATGACTGTAATATGTCAACGCATTGCATGCTGGTGTAATTAAGATTGTACGAATGAAAATTATGTAAAATTAATTAGAATTGATATGAAAGGAAATTATTAACTGCAACAACATACCTTCGTGTAAAACTACATCGCATGACTTCGCAGCGCAATATTGACTTTCTGCACGTCATTACAATCTATAATTTGACACTATAATCAGTTATTTTCAGTTGTACTGTCATCATCAGATAATTCAATTAGAATAATGACAAAAATATGGAAAGTGTTGTGAACCCTGAAGTCCGCCGATCTATTAGAAGGTCTGAATATCGCGAATTCGACCTCATATTTTCAATATCAGCAATTTTGAAGGAAAATTCACATCCTACGCCGATGATACTGATGTATTATTTGTGTGTCAAACGTGGAATGAAGCGAAAAATTGGAATGAAAACATTATACAGGGTGTTCACTAACTACGGTTCCTAACTGCAGGGCATTTTAAGGAGAAAAGTTTCTATAAACATATGTCCGGAGTTGCTTCGTTTCTGAGATACAGGGCGTTGGAATTTTAAAAAAAAAACGGTAATAATAAAAAATCATGAATATCCCAGAACCAATTTAGTTGAAATTTGGTATATTCATTTGAACTAACAAGGCATTCATTTAACCCTAAATAGATCAAGATTATTAGTGCCAGTGTGAGGGTGGTATCGGTCAGAAGGCTGGCCTCTTTCGCTCGCGAGATAGGCTACCTTCAAAACTGAACCACCTCCCAGCAGTAGTGGGTGCATAACGGGCCCGATTGAGAGGCCTACATGCTTATGGCTTCGTCCGCCCACATACCTTGTTCTATCTATCTAGTGCCAGTGGCGTCTCTGTAGATTTTTATATTTTTTAGATTGGGCAAATGAAAATTCAACTATATGGTTTCTTGCATTTTCTGCATACCTTCGTTTTCGAGGAATAAAAATTAAAATATTAACAATTGCGAATGTTTTATTTAAAATTACTAGTTGTATTTCGGAATGTTGAAATTTGGAATTACAAGTCGGAATTCAATTTCAAAATTCTGTGTTTTACACGGAATTTTAGAATTCTGAGTTTTTTTACTCGGAATTTCAGGAAGATATATTTTTTAATTTTAGATTTCCCTTCCAGAGCTTCGTAGAGATGGTACAAAAAGAGAAAGTTTTATTTATCATTTTTCGTGATGATTTCCCACCATATAGTGAAGGCTACATCCATCAATTTATTTCACTGTTCTGATGTGTGAATGCTCAAAATTCAATTTTTTCTGGACTGCTTCCATACACTGAAAGAAATTGATTATCTTTGTGGTTGTGAAAGGACCTCGCAAACACCCTATGGAATTTGAGTCCCGGTGGATTTTTTTGAATTTTTGGTATGATGTAGTCCATGTAATTCTCAACCAATGTTATCATTGCGCCAACCCATAAATATGAACAGTTTTGAAGCTAGGGGATGTTGAAATCACCCCTTGCGCAGATTAGACTATTTTTGAATCCGGTAACAATATTTTCAGTTGTTCCATTGTTGCTAATGTTGCACAATATTGTGCTGTTTTATAAAAAAAAATCTTATTTCCCCCTTCTTCCCTCCAACTACTATTACGAAACGCAAAAAATATTTCTCGAGTGCTTTTAAATGTATCGTCGAATGTTTGAATATGCCTGGATGAGGGAAATTGCAATTTTTTATGATTATCACCCTTTCCCCGAAGGGTACAGAACGCAAAAATGTTGGTGGATTTTTCTGAATTTTTAATATGATGCAGTTCGAAATATTTTGTATAGAAATTAATTGGGTGAAAAACCCCAAAAATGAATAGTTTTAATGCTAGGGGGAGTTGAAATCATACCTTGCTCAGAATAGACTAATCATTATTATAGGCAGAAACAATGTCTCTACGTCCCCTTACCCCCAACCCTTGTTTTAAAACACGAAAAAAATTAATTCTCGGCTACTTGTAAATGCTTTATCAAAGTAAATGTTTCAATCATCTCAAATTAAGGAAATCGTATAGTTGTTTAGTTTCACCTTTCCCCACCTTCAAAAAAATACTGGTGGATTTCGCCGACTTCTTAGTAGGGCGTAGTTCATGTTATTTGAATATCAATTATTTTGGCGAGAATCTTGAAAAAAAAAATAGACATCAACTATTTGAATTTGAACATTTATTTTGATAAAACATTTACAAGCAATCAAGAATAGATTTTTTCCATTTTTTAAAATAGGAGTGGGTGTAAAGGAGAGGTTTTTGTTTTTTTTCCATCAAAAAATAACACAGAGAGAACGTAGAGATATTGTTTCCGCCTAATGATGAAACAAAGCACCTCGGAAGTAATTCGCGCTCACGCGCTGTCTACGTGAACGTTCAGGTACGGCATCGCCCGCAGCTTCACCACATTGCCCCCTTCTTAGAGATATTTCGTCCCGAAATGTCATCCTTGGAGTGTGTCGATATTTGCAGGATTTCCCATATCTGCATCGTGAAGTTCGATGAAAATAATACTCCACAGTCTTCATATTAGGTCGTGGAATAGGATTACAGCAAACCAAAATCTGGACGCCGCTGTATAGGAATATTGTCTCCAACATACTTCTTATAACTCTTCAATCCAGCCCATCAATACCACAGGATAATTTTGGGATTGCCAAGTCCACCAGATTCTGCTCCATCATCGTATTTCTCAGTTGGGTGAGGTTCCTCCTGACATCTTCATAGGACGGTTTATCTTGGGAATGCTTCTTGGTCACCAGGTAATAGATATTCCTCTGGCCCTTTTTCAGCTGTAGCACACCTCCAATTTCTGGATTCTATTTCCGTAGTGTTTGGAGTTGGTCAAATTTCTTGGAGAACACCACAGCGATGCACCTGGACAATCGAAAATCTTCTACGACGCAGTGTGCTAAGGCGTAATAGACTGGCACTTTGAAAAGGTCCCGTGGCTTCTCTCGAGTTACCCCGTGTGACACTTTCTGTCCATTTCAGTGTAAGGACATGAATTTCTGGAATGTCATCGCATCCTCTGGAGGACTGAGGGTGCGGACTTGGTCATGGTTTCCAGCGTAAGGAGCCAACCTGTTGAAATGCACGACCCTGAGTTTACTTCTGGGTGGCTTGTGGATTCGGTAGAGCAGGTCGTTTATCTTCTTGACGATCTTGTACGGACCTTCCCATGAATTCCGTAATTTCGGTGACAGGCCCCGGCGACGTTTCGGGTTGTACAGCCAAACTAGGTCACCAACCTAAAATCCTCCAGCATCGGCATTGATGTCATAAGTCGCTTTTATTCGGTCGCTGGCACTCTGGATATTTAAACGGACTCGTTCGTGGATATCTTCCATTCGCTGACGGAGTTTGCTGATGTGGTCCTCTCCCGCGGTATCCTGTCCTGGTGGCGTCCCAAACTTTAAGTCACAGGGAAGTCGCAGCTCTCGGCCCATTATGATACTAGCAGGGGTTTGGCCGGTCGACTCGTTTACTGCGGAACAGTAGGCCATCAGGAACAAATGGAGATACTGGTCCCAGTCTCTTTGATGGTCAGAGACTACCTTGGACAAGTGGAGATTGATAGTCCTATTCATCCGCTCAACCATTCCATCGGACTCGTCTTGCGGATGTTCAGCAGTTGGCACATTTCTTGGAACAGGTTGGATTCGAAATTTCTGCCTTGGTCCGAGTGCAGCTCCAAGGGAACACCGAATCGACATATCCACTCTTTCACCAAGACGTCCGCGACGGTGGTGGCTTCCTGGTTGGGCAGGGCATGGGCTTCGGCCCACTTGCTGAAATAGTCCATTGCCACAAGGATTTATTTATTTCCGTGATCTGATACGGGGAACGGGCCGGTGATGTCAAAGGCGATTCTCTCGAATGGACTATCTAGGTACGTTATACTGACGCATCGGGGCCTTGGGTCGTGTCCGAGGTCTATTGCTGGCAGCGCAAACATCCCACTTTTAACTCCACTGTGGTATATTTAAACAAATTCCCTCTGAAATTATTTATTTGACGAAATACAATGATTCAAGAATTTATATCACAATCACTGGACTATTTATGTTCGACTTCTGCTTCACCGACTGACCAACTCTGCTGCGTGGTTCTTTTTATATACACCGTTCATTTCGCGGAACGCTCTTGATATTTCTAGAAAGCGGTAGGAGCGTTCTCTGATTCGACCAGATCCTTCTCGAAACAAAGCGCATCGGAAGTAATTCGCGCTCACGCGCTGTCTACGTGAGTGTTAAGTCACATTGCCCCTTTCTTAGAGATATTTCGTCCCGAAATGTCATCCTTGGAGTTTGTCGATATTTGCAGGATTCCCCATATCTGCATCGTGAAGTTCGATGGAAATAACACTCCACAGTCTTAATATTAGGTCGTGGAATAGGATTACAGCAAACCAAAATCTGGACGCAGCTGGATCGGAATATCGTCTCCAAAATACTTCTTATAATTCTCCAATCCAGCCCATCAATACCAAAGGATAATTTTGGGATTGCCAAGTCCACCAGATTCTGGTCCACCATAGTATTTCTCAGTTGGGTGAGGTTCTTTTTATATACAGCGTTCATTTCGCGGAACGCTCTTGATATTTCTAGAAAGCCTTAGGAACGTTCTCCGATTCGACCAGATTCTTCTCGAAGCAAAACGCTGTCTACGTGAGCGTTCAGGTCCGGCATCGCCCGCAGCTTCACCACAGTATTTTAAAAATATGAATTCACATAGTGGACTGTAACAACACATGAAAATGGTGAACTCACATAACATTAAAAAATAGCAAGTATCTGTGATTTTACATTGCGACATTACATTTAGTGTAGCAATTTACAAAAAAAAAGTTTTATCATTGACATATCTTGTGAATTCTACAGGTTATATGGAATTTCATGATATTTCTGAGAAAACTCAGTTTTTTTCACAGCGTGCTTGTAAAAATCACTTGTCATTGTTGGCAATTCATTTTTAAAGTTATGGGGCTGTAAACTTATCAGTCAATATCTACACAAAATCACATTGTGATCCCAATATTTTTTTCAGTGTAGATCTAGTTTGTAATGTACCCAATATCAAACTATAATCTCCCTTCAACACTGTACGCAAACACAGGTATATTTCAGTTGACTACGAGCGGAGCTTCGAACGTACAAATCAAATCAAGTCCGTGGTGGTTATTACACTTGCAAACCTAACTGAAGCCGAGAAATACCATAGTTTGTGGTTTCCCTAATTTCATTACTCCAAACTGCTTGTAGTAGCATAACGAAGTCAAAATTGTGTCCTAACGACCAGCTTTACCAGAAGCGGAGAGAAACTTGGCCGTAATGAACAATATTGAGAGTTATCGGGTCTGGAGATTTTCTGAGGAATAACTTTTACCAGGTTAGTTTGATTGAAGGCGAATCCAAGTTCTAGAAATTAATGAACTTCGGGTGTTCATTGTTCTGAAAAAGTTTCCAGAGGAAAACAACCAGCATTATTTTAACTCAAAAAATATGATTGATATTACTACTATTATTATTATAAGTATATAATAGTGATAAAGTTTCGACCATCTATGTAATTATAGAATATATACCGCCGAAACGTTGGCCTGTTAAAAAATACTGGTTTTTCTTTAAGACGACCTAACCCCAACAACCACATTCAATAATTTATTATTATTAATATAAAACCTTTGGAATTCATTTCAGAATAAATAAAATAACTACGCCAATGAATTTGTGATATTTTCAACCCATTGTGACATAATTCATAATTAAAATAATGAAAAACTGTATTATTATAAGGCATACTTCTTCGTTAAATTCCAATAAATTTGACTGTTTTCGTCTTTCGTTTTGCTTATTTTTCCAAGTATAAGTTTAGAACTATTCTAAAGATTGTTGTTTATTATGAAACTGTATCTGAGACGTGCTTCTAGGAAACAAATTCTGTCATTATTACTAATAACTGTTAATAATATTATGATTATTATAATAGACTAATCAAATTCTGGAAGAAACACAACATATCAGCTGAGTCTCAACATGGCTTCAGAACTGATAGAACCACTGAAACTTCAACATGTTTTGGCTGATTTCATTTAGTTTAGTTAGGCCATATAGTTATTTACCTAACAAGTGCGGAAAGTACGAACGACGCGGAGCGGAGTTCGGGCAAGCCGTCAAGGGCGGAAAAGTGTTTTTGTCCATCTTATTTATGAAAAAAAAAAAAAAAGTTTTTATTAAACAAGATTTTATAATAATGCTACAAAATGACACATAAGACAGAATAGTTACATAGATCATTTAGTTAGTCCTAAATATCCTCATTTTCAACAATAAAAAAATCGTGCGGAAAAGTAACTTTTCAGCACTAGTGTAACTTTTCCGCATGATTTTATTTTTCTGCGAGATTTATAATATGAGATCGAATCTAGTCTATTAACGACTGTTTGATAATAACTTCCCGATATTCCGTAATTTTCATAAAATTAATTTCAAAATATAAAGTAATTAAGACATTATCAAAATAAATAGTGATATTTAAAATTTGACAGGATTTGATATGGTATTATAGCAATTAAATTAATATCTGAAATAGCTCAGTTGGCAAAGTAAGGGAGCAGTCGTTCTACGCTTGTTAATGGTTATTGGGGTAGGTGGTTGATTCCTGGGGAAGTTACTTTTTTTTTTGTTTTTGTTTCGAAATCGATGAGAGTACTTACTGTTTAATTTTCGTTATATTTTTCAATATTTGTATAATCAATGACGACATGAGTGTTTTTGATAGAATCTGTTATGAAAAAAATAATTGGCTCGTACTACAAAATTTCATATGCCTTCCTACTCGTGGGAAATGTATGTCATTTCATGCTCATTGTACAATATACTAATCTTGAATTAAAATATTGTGCTTTAAAGAGAAAATCTTGCGTAAAAGTAAAAATCGTGCGGAAAAGTAAAAATCGTGCGGAAAAGTTGAACTTTCAAAACGAAAAATCGTGCGGAAAAGTTACTTTTCCGCACGCTCGTAGGAATACGTATTTTTTCTGTCTCATTTCTTCACACTCAGCAGAGTCAGAACACCCTCAATTACACCTTCCACAACCCGGATATGAGTTCACCGAATGAAAATCGTGGACCAAAGGGTGGAGGGCGCGAGGGTGAAGGTGTATTAAAAAACCGGTGGTCTCGAATCATTACTTACTGTTCGGCGTATGTCGTGAGTTACTGTTATTGAAAAAAAAGTATGGTGTATACAAGGCACAGTGGCGCTGTTTATTGTTGTAACAAAAATTTCAATAAAAAATTATCATCTGTTAATGTTTAGCAGTTTGTTGATTCATTCATTAAAACTCAAGATAATATGAATGCCGAACATTTTGGTAGGATCAGGGGCACCCGGTTTTTTAATAAACATTCACACTCGCGCCCCCCACCCTTTAGTCCACGATTTTTATTCGGCGACCTCATATCCGGGTTGTGGAAGGTGTAATTGAGGGGGTTCTTATTCTGCTGAGTGTGAACAAATGAGACATAAAAATACGTTATGGCCTCCCCGTCTATAATGACAATACATTTGTAGCAGACATATTGATTGACTCGTCAAATGCGTTTGACTCTATTGACGAACGTTTTGTAGCCTCTAAACTATATAATATTGGTACGAGGATATATTGAAACATCCTTAGCCTACCATAGAACCAAACAAAATTTCAATTTCAAAATATTTTATTACTCAACATATTATCCTCTTAATTGGATACATTTATTACAGCGAACCTGCAACGTCTCTAGACCTTTCAAAAAAAATGTTGCTTCTTGCTCTGCAAACCAGACCTACACAGCTTTTTTTACCTCCTCGTTGGAAGAAAATTTACGACCTTTTAAACTTTTTTTCAGTTGAGGAAAGCAATGATAGTCGGACGGAGCCAAATCTGGTGAATAAGAGGGGTATTCTAGTAATTCAAACCCTAAATCACGAACTTCATGCATGGCAACATGAGATTTTTGTGCAGGGGCGTTGTCCTGCAAAAACAAAACACCTTTGAATAGCTTTCCGCGTCTTTTCTCTTCAATTTTTTCTCGTAGATTGGTCAGTAATATCGAATAGTAATCTCCAGTTATTGTTCTACCCTTATCCAAAAAATCAATCATGATTACTCCATGGCAGTCCCAAAAAACTGAAGCAAGAACTTTTCCAGCAGATTTTTGGACACGAAACTTCTTAGGTCTTGGAGAACTGGAGTGTCGCCATTCCATCGATTGTTGCTTTGTTTCTGGATCGTAGAAATGTACCCAAGTCTCATCCATAGTAACAATTCGGTTTAAGAAGTCTACATCGTTTTCAAATCGAGCACAGATCGAACGCGATGCTACTACCCTTGCACGCTTCTGGTCAACATTCAAACATTTGGGGATCCATTTTGCAGCAATTTTTCTCATGTCCAAATTGACTTGAACTATATGATGAACGCGTTCATATGAAATATTCAGTGCTTCAGATATCCGTTTTAGCCCAATTCGACGGTCTGTTAAAATCATGTCATGAACTGCATCGATATTTTCGGGGACTGACACAGAAACTGGCCTTCCCGATCGGTCATCATCTTCAATGGAAAATTTACCTCTTTTGAAGCTTGCAGTCCAATTTTTCACGGTCGCATACGAAGGACATTGAACACCAAGGGTATTAAGCATATCTTCGTGAATCTGCTTACCTCTAAACCCTTTTAAATACAGGTACTTGATAATGGCTCAATACTCCAATTTTTTTATTTTTACAATTTCGGTGGACATATTTTATCTTTTAAATTTATTGCGTAACTCTGATTTACATTTTCAAACTTTACATTGACACTTCTAATAAGTTATTGTTCGTTGCTATGGTAACGCAATATTTTGTTTATGCAGGGAACTGGTCTAGGCTAACTAGATATCAATACATCCTCGTATTAGATGGAATGTGTTACAATGGATTGTGCACAGTCAGATACATTTCAAATTAACGTAAGAGTGGCTCAAGGTTTTATCATTGGCCCACTCATATACTTACTATTTCTCAACCTGCAATTAATCATATGTGAACAATTTTTCACTTGATCACCTTTGTTGATGACACAACACTGGGGATAGCTGAATTCACCATGTGAGGTTTGATTGAGGGGCTATTCAACTTGCAATAGATGGAATGACAATGTACTGCAACATTAACAAACTCATGTTATATTCACAGAAAACAAGAATTTAACTTTTTAATGAAACTATTGAAGTTTCCAATGAGTGATGATAGATGGATCATGGATCATAGTCTGAACACATGAAACTAACATAGTATTTTGTATCCAATTCACATTACAATCATGCCAAATTTCTATCATTATAAAGAAATACTTAAAATACAATATTGGGAAACAGAAACTGAAAATTACAAAAAAAAGTACTATACTAACAAGAAGATAAAAAAATTCAATAATATTAACAAAACTTGTTGGGAAATAAAGGATGAAGCAGGTGGTAAAATAAAGACACACATAAATTAAACGAAACTAAAATGGAATAAATGATTTTTTCATCAACAAAGTAGGCGATAAACAATGTCCGCCAAAATGTTGGAACCATATGGGAACTTTTTTGTCAATGGTTTCTCATAAAATTTCACCTCGCATAAAAGTTGTTGCATTCAATCCGTAGGCGCATAGCCGTTATTATCAGTGGTGTGCGGCGAAGCGGGAATCGGCCGATATTCTAAATTCACTATAGAAAATAGTGACATTACCATGCAAAATATCTAAAAATGTTACTGGGAAGAGTTGCTTTAAATCAAAAGATACCAATTAATAATTTCAATAACTGCGTAAATGGGTTGGCACCAATTTTTATTAGGACTTATCGACAATAATCTTTGCGAACTAAATTACTAAATTAGTGTAAAATACCTGTCATGTAGGGGCGTGGCGCAGTGGTTGAAGCGTCCGACTCTGAGCCAAAGGTTCGGAGTTCGAGCCCTGGTTGGGCTGGAATTTTTTTATTTAATTTAACCGATTAAATTATTAAAATCTCGTGGCTCGACCAGGGTGAATCCTGCACGATTCACTGTTGCGTTCCAGTTAACAGTGCTGATCCTAAGGTGATGAATTGAGTTAGTAACAAGGCCTACAAAAAACACATGGCTACTCACCATATAGTTCGATGTCAAAACGCTAATCAAAAAAAATTACATGTCAGAGCAATCAACTGATCTAATAAAATCTTGAATATGAGTATAAAAACAGTAATACAAAGATAATGGAATGAAGCCAGGTTTCCTAAATGAGAGAAAAATCTGTATTAGAAAAGTATTTGCTTAATGATCAATAACCACAAAATACCTATTTGAATTAGTATTTGGTATGTATGTGTTCCTTCAGAAATTTCTTTTGATTGCAAACAAGTATTTTCAATAAAATATTTCGATAATTTGCAAAGTAATGTCACTTTATCCTAAAGCCAATTTAAAGTTATCGGCCGATTCCCGTTTAGCCGAACGCCACTGATAGTAACTGTGAGGCGCGTAGTTGGTCCAGTGGAATGCAACATTTTTATTTGAGAAATTTTCTGAGAAACTATTAATGAAACAGTTTCCCATGTGGTCCCAAGATTTTGACGGAAACTGAATACATGTAAATTCCCCTTCGCCAGAAAATGTTAAATATTTCAATTTAAGGAAGTTACTGTCAATGAAATGTTGCTGACTATTGTGAGATGAATATTTTTTTGATAAATATTGTTAAGAACATCATAATCTCACCATTAACCAAAGTTATCCCAATACCAAAAAAATTGCAAAATACTGTTCCAGAATACCAATATGGATTCCGATACGGAAAATCGACAACAGACGCTGTAATGCAGCTGGACGATAAGATCGTCGGAGGACTCGGAGGACAGAAATGTGTCCACATAGGCACAGTTTCCGATCTACAGGCTGCATTTGATTGAAATTCTGCTTTTAAAATTGGACTCGTTCGTATTTGAGAAAAATTCGACGAATCTATAGTCATATTTATCGGAATAGAAACAGTATACGTTTTTCTGAATAATAGAATAGCACAGACACAATAAACGGAGTTTACCAATGATCGGTTTTGGGACCAATTCGATACTTGATTTACGTGATTGATTTCATGACTGATGAAGACTCGGAGATTACCGAATTTGCTGATACATCCTTAAAACTCCATAATCCAAACTGTGGTGCTTTAGTAAATGAAATGAGGAGAGCAGAATCGAATGCTGATAAATGCTTAACAAATAATAAATCGGAACTGAATACGAACAGAACGCAACATTACT
This sequence comes from Chrysolina oricalcia, assembly GCA_944452925.2. Classification (NCBI taxonomy): domain Eukaryota; kingdom Metazoa; phylum Arthropoda; class Insecta; order Coleoptera; family Chrysomelidae; genus Chrysolina; species Chrysolina oricalcia. The sequence goes on from OX101811.2 coordinate 69,322,992, forward strand.
TTTTTACACATAAACAACTGCCCATAGTTAAAAATTAATCGATCAAATTTATTGGGTTTCAAATGGAACAAAAACAATCTAGGGAAAAACATGTGAATTTTATTTGTGAAAAATTGGCAAAAGACATTTGCGTTATGAAAAGTTTAAGGGACATATGAACTATCGAAACCATTGTCACTGCTTCCCAATCAGCCTTTTTGTCCCATATCTCTTATAGCCTAGTACTTTGGGGGCACTCGTCCGCTGCAAAAAGAGTGTTTGGAATGCAAACCCAAGTAGCACACCTATATTGGTGAAATATTGGTACAATATTGTGAACATATTGGCGAAATATTTGAAATGCAATATTGGCGAGAAAAAACATGTGAACATTCGGCGATATTGGTCCAATATTACTTGAATAATATTGGCGAAATATTCTCGAAATAATATTGTCCTCAAAATATACGGCGATATTGGTACAATATCGCTGATACAATATTCTGACAATATTGGCACAATATTCAATAGTTATATTGTCGAGAAGTAAAATGTGAACATTTTGCGATATTGGTCGAATATTGTTTAAATATTTCATTAAAAGTTTTGGTGAAATATTTTCGAAGCGATAATGGCCTCAAAATATTTATCGATATTGGTACAATATCATTTAGATATATTGGAGGATGTCAATATACCTTGGTAAATTATTAAATGTCTTTTAGTTGATGAAGGTGACACCAGAGTCTGCCTTTTGATCGCCATAACCACTGAGTGAGCTGTCTTGAAAACAAGTTAAGGGTGTTATCATCTGGCAACAATTGAACATTTATTTTCAATTAGTTTCGCCAAAAATAATTGTTTTCCGAGGAGCATTCTTCAGAGCGTCCGACCTCTTTGCGCTCTCGATCGGAACTGCGGTGTCAACAAATGCGTGTACTCGGATAGTTGGAAGTTAGGACGCATTGCCTCTTCCGGCTAGCTCAGACCGCATATCCGAAGTACAGCATCGTCGCAAAATCTCAGCAACTCCGGAGCTCTTCATTTATTTGGAAAACCAGCAGGAACGCGTCTGAGATACGAATTCTTTCTCGATATTGTTGGTGTTGCCAACCAACGAGGTCCCATTAATTCGCATGCCAGGCCGAAGGTCACTCACTACCAGAAATACTATTTACACTTAAAACACTACTGAGCCATCCAGAAGTGAGGGCTTCTCTCCTGGGAATTGTTCGAGCCCTCGGGCGGCTCCTGGATGACTGCTTAAATCAGCCATTTGAGCCTTTATTTATACCATTGCCAAACATTTAAGTCGGCCAATGGTATCGCAAAATTACTGGTAGGCGGAGCCTATTAGAGCTCTCGCCTCCAGATATACTCTCCGAGTATTTTTCCAAAACTTCAAAAACTTTAGTATTTCTGGCAAAAGATTCCTAACAGCGGTGTTATCTTTTGCCAGAAATACTACAAATTTTTAAGTTTTGGAAAATACTCACTGGAGTATATCTGGAGGCGAGAGCTCTAACAGGCTCCGCCTACCAGCACTTTGCGATACCATTGGCCGACTTAAATGTTCGGCAATGGTATAAATAAAGGCTCAAATGGCTGTTTTAGGCACGCCAAGACCAGGAAAGCACCGGGCCCAGACGACATACCAGTCAGGGCACTAAAAGCCTTACCTAGGAAAGGACTAGCAGCCCTGACAAACATCATAAACGCTGTACTCAGACTTAGACACTTTCCATCCAGCTGGAAAGAAGCTACGGTCATCATGATTCCGAAGCCCAACAAGAACCACACGTTCCCGCAAAACCACCGCCCCATCAGCCTAACACCTGCCATGAGTAAGGTCGCAGAAAGGGTGATCAGGACTCGACTTGAGACAATGTCTGAAGAATTGAACATCCTACCAGATGAGCAATTCGGTTTCAGACAGGAACACTCAACAGAACTCCAGGTCACCCGGATAGTGGACGCCACCATCCAGAGCTGGAACCGCACGAGAAGAGGACATCTTACAGGAGCAGTCTTCCTTGACGTCTCCAAGGCCTTCGATAGAGTTTGGCACGATGGGCTGATCGCAAAACTGGTTGATGCCGGATACTCCATACCAATGGTCAAGCTGATAGACTCCTTCCTAAGGAGTAGACATTACCGATGCAAAGTCGGAAATGCTCTCTCTTCACGAAGGAGGCTAGAAGCAGGAGTACCACAGGGAGCAGTACTGTCGCCACACCTGTTTTCGATCTACACTGCAGACATGCCTATGTCGGACAACCCCATGACCAAACTTGCTCTCTATGCAGATGACACGGCAATCTTTGCTGAGTCATCTCATGAGAGAGGAGTAACATCGAAGCTGCAACTTCAGATAAACAAGCTGGAACCGTGGTTCAATCGTTGGAAGATCGGAATCAATGCAGACAAAAGCAAGGCCATACTGTTCACGAGGCGACGTAGGACACCCGAGGGCCATGTTACTATGAACGACGAGAGAATTCCATGGGTAGACGAAGCCGTTTACCTAGGAGTAACCCTGGACAAGAAACTCACGTTTCAGAGGCACGTCTCCCACAGATTAGCTATAGCGAAAGCCGCAAGGCATAAGCTGTACCCACTCATCGGACGTAGGAGCAACATGGCACTCGAGTTGAAACTACGCCTCATCAAGACAATTCTTCTGCCTATCATATTGTACGCATCCACTGCTTGGGGGCAGTGCGCGAACAGTTATAGGCAGAAGATACAGGCCTTCTTCAACGTCTGCCTGAGGACGGCAACAGACGCACCACAATATATGCCCAACAGGTTCATATATCGAGACTTAGACATCCACCCGGACTATATCGACAGACTGATCAGACAACATGTGGGGACTACTCTAGACAGAGTAGAGACCCACACGAACCCGCTGCTCACGGAGCTCCACGAGAACAGACGTGAGCAAGACGACAGAGACAGAGACAAATACAGACGTCCAGTAAACCAAGGAGACAACGACACCCCTGAAGAAGTACGGCGGAGGCGAGACCTTCGGCGACGCCAACGTCTACTTCAACAGGCACCAAATCACGATTAATCATGCTTTTATGTTTCAGATCCACGAAGAACCGACCAAGTAGAATTTCAATTTCAATTAACTCAGCACACAGCACTCGGCCCTCAGCCGAGAGTTTTTTTTCAGGCCTTCAGCCAGTTTCAGGGGGGCACCATGCACAGTAAAGTAAAGTAAAGTCATTGTTTAAAAGTCAACTCATGTCAGATATAAGGGAGCTTCAAGCCGAGAATTGGCTGGGCACTCCATATCAAACGGTCAGATTTTATTCTGCTGATCGCCAGTCATCAGGATGAGGAACCGCTTTAACGAGCGGGGGTGGTGGATAGGGGGGGTGAGCTTTCGAGTACGTACGAGTGCTGGGAATTTCATCCTTCCGGGCCTCAACCTTAGGGGGTGCATGGTGGTGTTTTAGGCAGTCATCCAGGAGCCGCCCGAGGGCTCGGACAATTCCCAGGAGAGAAGCCCTCACTTCTGGATGGCTCAGTAGTGTTAAGTCAAGTGTAAATAGTATTTCTGGTTTTTAGGTATCTTCGGCCTGGCATGCGAATTAATGGAACCTCGTTGGTTGGCAACACCAACAAATCCAGAAAGAATTCGTATGTCAGACACGTTCCTGCTGGTTTTCCAAATAAATGAAGAGCTCCGGAGTTGCTGAGATTTTGCGACGATGCTGTACTTCGGATAGGTGGTACTGAGCTAGCCGCAAGAGGTGAAACATCCTGTTTCCTACTATCCGAGTGCACGCATTTGTTGACAGCGGCCGAGTTTTGTTCTCCGCCTGCGCGCTCATTGGTCAGTACGCATTCGATCTTCAGGCATCAGGCACCCCGCTGCCATTTTAACTAAAGTATTTAAGTTTTCCATTTTGTATTCGAGCTAGGCTTTGAGCAAGTGCAGGCTAGCCTTGATTTATCGAAAGAATTCGTCTTTCGTTATTCAGTAACGAACTTTATCTGTTCTTTTAAGAACCAAAAACAAAAGAATTCGTATAACAGTCCTAGCCAAGGGAAAGTTATTCCGGAACAAACCAGGATATTGGAGAGAAGAAATATTTCAGCAAGCAGATTCCCAAATATAAGAAAATAGGAAAGCTGTTCAATTGCCATACTACGATCTACAGCCAGTATTTCGCTAAATAAGAGCCACGATTCTTTTGAAGGGATTGCTAACCAAAAAAAAAACAAATCCCTTCAAAAGAGAATTCGTTTAACCAAAAATATAGATGGAAGATCAGATCTTTTCAGATCTAAACTGCACCAAGAAGAAACACGTTCCAAGGAAGAATAAATATTCCAAATACCGACAAGAAGAATTGGAATAAGAAAAGGGTTTACTTAAAAGCCCTTGTATCCTTTTTTTTGAACTATTGTGCAAGTGAACATTTAGTTGGTGACACTTGTGTGGAACTTTCACAAAAGTGACTGTATTCACTAATCATTGTTTTCTCTCCAACCCCGTTCCTGTCTAGCGGCTAGGCTGACACTGTTAGTGATAGCTGATTGGCCAAACCCCTGTGGATGCCGTCAGTGGTTACAAGGTCTTAAAACTTGGCACTCATCAAGTTCCTCTGAGACTGGGGGACTACTACTGACCCTGTTGTGGATTACATTAAGCTACCACTCAATGTATGCCCGGTGGAGGCCCACCGTTTACTGTGGTTGACCCTACGTGGGGAAAACTATTGCACTCAGTAAGCGAGGCTAAAAACGATGCCTTTCCTTCCGGCTAAGGGTACACGTGGTTGAAAGTCCTTGATAACTTCGGGAAAATTCATGAATTGTGCAAAAGTGTCGTATAGGGTTTAGGGAGCGTAGGGACTACCGGGTGGCCGTGCAGTAGCCATCGTGGTGCCTCCGTTAGAGTCATCGGTCAGAATTATCTATCTTTTAGGAATTTAGAATTGCCAGAAAATTAGTATTTCACTCTTGTCAGAATTTCATAGATCTTTAAAATGTTAAATTTTCTTTAGTTTTAAGTCAGAGTAAGAATTTAGGGAATTAGATTCTTCTGGTGTTAACTTTCTAAAAATATTCAGCCTATTAAATAATTCCCGTAATCGGATATTATGGAGAATTATTACTCTGCGAGGACGGTGCCGAGCTCATGGCTGGCCGAGGCAATTCCAGAACAAAAATGTTCGGAATTTTCTAATTTCTCCACACCACATCCTCGACAAGGGAAGTATGTAATATTCTTTCGTAGGTTTTAGAAGACGTTCTATATGTAGACCCATCTAGCGGATTTTTATCCAGGTTTGATCATGATATAATTTCAATATGTTTCTTTGAATATTCGGCCAATATTCAAATTTCATCTCAATCTAGATGTAGGAAACAATATGAAAACAATATTGTTTTAACGATATCGATAAATATTATTGAACCAAGATTGACCCAATATTAATTAATAAGATTTGTTGAATATTGGCGGAATGATATTCAACCAATGTGTAATCACACTTGGAGATACAATATAGATTTTATTCCTAGAATCGATATTAGGGGAATATTGCAATATTTATTCTAGATGTTGAAAACGATGTGAAGTCAATATTGTTTTATCGATGTTGGTAAATATCATTCAACCAATATTGACTCAATATGAGTTATCACAATTTGTCAAATAAAGTGGAAATGATATTCAACCAATATGCTATCAAACTTGGAAATACAATATAGTTATTTTTCATATAATCGATATGACTGGAATATTTGGATTGCAATATTTTTTGTAGATGTGGAAAACAACATATAACAAATATTGTATTATCGATATTAGTAGAAATTATTCAATCAATATTGACCCAATATTTCATGTGATAATCTACATTCAAAACTAGTTCAACCAATATTCCACCAATATTATTAATATAATATTATTTATCCACAATCACCTTATAATTGAAGTTTTATCCACACTTATCAACCGTATAAAGTACCACTTTATCCACTAGCGGAATAATGAAATTACTTTATTCCACTAGTGGAATAATGAAAAATACAATCTTGAATATCAATCACATTATACTTATTTTCACCAACTTCACAAATTTTTACAAATGGAGTCGATAAACAATAGAAAATACCTAGCAACCATTCAACACCTCCCGATATTTTTGTAGATTATTTGAATGATTTTTGAGGAGGTGACAGCCGCTGTCAGAGCAAAACGTCAAATCATTTTGTGATGAAAAATTTCCGCGATTCTGATTCTAAATGAATGTGATCGTGAATAAAACGTTGTATTGCATGCGTGTTTTAGATACATTTTATTTGCTTAAGAAATTTAAACGCTCGAGCTTCGCTCTCGCGTTTAAACATTCTTGCGCAAATAAAATTAAATCTAAAACACTTATACAATAAATAACTATTTTTGAATATTCACCCATATTGGACCAATATTGATTTTTCATTTACAATATATCTATATTGGCCCAATATGGAACCAAGATTCAGCCAATATGATGTGCTACCTGGGAAGGAAAGTTTTGAGAATTATGGTTATCAGAAAGACGTTAAAATAACATTTATGAATAATTAACTGCAGTTTACAGTACCCTCTTTTAACGTCTATTCGTGTAAGTATATAAATTATTTGAAACAAATTCCACTAAGTGTCTAAATCGAAACGATTTTTATTTTCATAATACCAGTCAATCACAACAAATCAGAATTGAATTTACAAAACTGGATCACTGCCGTTTTTGGAAAAATCATTATAGTCCTATTTCATTTAATGAACCATCACAAAATATGCAAAACTTAAATACAGTTCCGTTTTCAAATAACATGAAGAATATTTTTATGGATAACGCTTTTTATAGTATTGACGAACTTTTAACATTTATATTTAGTTTCACCATGACATGTCCGAAACCATGTATTTTTGGTTTATGGATCTATAAAATATTTGAATGAATGCGTTTATATAGGAAATCCTAATATACATACAATAATAATAATAATATAAACCAATATTAAAAATAATAATAGATAAGTAAATAATAATAATGGATGATAGATGAATAATAATTATATACAGGGTGTTTCTTAAGTACGTGTAGAAAATTTAGGAGCGCATTGCTGACATCAAAATAAGAAGAAAAGTTCCTATAAACATATGTCCACAAGTTATTCGTTTCTGAGATACAGAGTGTCAAAGTTGAATTCTTGTTTTTATTTTTTGTGAATAATTTCAAAATAATTTTGATATTTGGGTAAAGTTTGGTATCTGGGAATATTTATTATTCAGTTTGTGTAAAAAATATATTCCTGATAGAGGTAACTGCGAGCAACTGTTTTCGAGTTATTGAGATTTGAAATATTCGATGCAAGTGATTTTGACTGACAAGATTATTTAATTCAATTAGAAATTAGTTTTTTCACAATTAACACAAAATTTGAGTTTGTCATTGAAAAATCATCCCAGATACCAAACTTTACTCGAATATCACAAGTGTTTTGGCATTTATTCACAAAAAAACAAATATAATAATTAAACTTTGACACTCTGTATCTTAGAAACGAATAACTTGCAGACATGTATTTATGGGAACTTTTTTACTTATTTCGACGTCAGCAACATGCTATTGAAGTTTCTACACGTACTCAAGAAACACCCTGTATATAAATAAAGTAATACATGTCTCTAGCATACTACTATCAAAAAATAAACTTAAAAAACTAACAGTTTGGAACATAATAATTATAATAAATGTTAATAATTAGTCAATTTTTATTCTGCAGCAGTCTACTTTACTTACAATATGTTGTTTGTTTTAATATAATGATTTAGTTTAAACTTGAATACATAAAAACTTTTGCTTTGTTTTATATCTTTAGACAGCTTATTAAATTGATTTAATCCCTTATAAAACAATATTTCCATTGAGTTGGTTAGGCTGCATCTTGGCAAGTTAAAATGATTATTTTGTCTTGTCTCGTAATTGTGGGTACTATTTCGATAAGTAATGTATTCATCAAAATAAGATGGTAACATATTATTGACGGTTTTGAAAATAAATATCATTGCTGATCTGTATAATCTGTGTTGGTCACAAAAAAGAATGAACAGGAACGTGTAGGAGCTGACTTTACCCTGTGGATGCCTAATTTTACAACCAACGCGAAAATTTATTCCAAGTCGGATGTACATTCCAGTTGTAGGTGGATGTTCTCATAGTCGAGGGATATTCACACAGTTATTTTCAGTATATCGAAGGAAATTTTACGCGCTGAATGAAATATCATTTCAAGTGCGTATAGATCCATCTTGTAGTTTAAAATTTGAACGATAGAAGTAAGATTCCCATGAATCTGAAATAATGTTCCACTCTCAGCATTGAAAATACATTGCAAATTTAAAACAATTTTCTCAGTGATGGCTGTATAATTGTGTTGTAAATAGTGACCTTGGAAGTAACTGACAAGAGATATGAAATTCGTGTAAAAAAGTAAAGTTTCTTTTCTATTTTTTTGTTATATATATGAAATGTGCATCAAAAGATAAACAGTTGTCCAACGAAATCGAGGTATTTAATTTCTGTTGCAAATTCGATTTTTTCATTGTTGATTTCTAATACACAAAAATATTTGTTTATATTTTTATATTTATATTTTGTAGTCAGAATCATGGCTTTTGTTTTGGACACATTTAATTTTAACTTGTTGACGTTCAAGTATTTGTGAATTTTCTCTAGGCAGATATTCATTTTTGTTAATGTTACATCTAACTCTTTATGAACAATCGTCCGCAAATAAATTCATAAAGTCACAGTTGTGACATAAGCCAATCTCATTAATATATATTGAAAATAGTAAAGGACCCAAAACATTTCCTTGTGGTACACCAAATTTTGTGTAAATAGGATATGAATGAACATTATTAACTTTAGTGATTTGCCTTCTACCATTTAAGTAGTCCTTAAACCATCTTAGTACTGTTCCTTTAGGACCAATAGTTTCCAGTTACGGTCAATTGTCTCAAACGCTCTTCTCAAGTCTAAGAAAACTGTTACCACATAATCAACGTTATCAATAGATTGGGTCCATTTACTAACCGTTAGTTGTAAAGCCAATTTGCAATAGTGATTTTTCCTAAACCCGGACTGATTACTTATGAGAATATTATTGGCTTCAACATAATTTAGGAGCTGATCATATACAGCCATTTCTAATAGTTTCTCGATTCCTGGAAAGGCGTTTACTGGACGGAATTCTCCCGCTTTATTAGTATTTTTTACTTTCGGAACAGGTACGATTATGCTCGTTTTGAGTTGATCAGGAAAATGTCCATATTGGAGAGAAATATTTATAAAATGTAACAAAACATGGCCTATGACTCCAAAAGTAGCTTTTATAAATTTCATATCAACAATTTCGGTACCAGATTTATTTCTATTGTATTTGGTTGCGTATTGTAATTTGAAATTTTCATAATTCAAACTGATAGCAGTGTTAATTAAAATATTTCACAGGATGATTTGAATTTCAATCATGCCACATGTGTGTTAGGAATCAATTTATTTTTTATGAAATTTTGACCCGTTTGACCCGTTGGAAATTATAGCAAATTTGCTAACACACTTTTTGTATTTTTGGCAATCAAATAAATCAGAAGCAGGCTTTGAAATTTAAAATTTCTATTCAAATTTAAATAAGGCGTTGGCCAATAACGACGTCGTTTACCACGGGGAGTTCAATCTGACTCGGCACCGCATGGGACAAGCCCTCCCCCTGGTCATTAAGAACGATGCATCGGCATGGCAATAATTGCTCCCCTATCGAAAGGACCCTCAAGATTATTCCAAAAGGGAGTCAGTCATCAGGAGAGTTTAGTTTGTCTTGAATTACGCGTTCTCTAACAATAAGAGATACTTGAAGATGTTTTATTGCGATTTGCGAGGGAAGCCGTGAAAAAGTGGGCGGAATTTGCCAATAATTTAATGCCACTCGATCGCTTATCAGTCAACGGCAGAACGGCTATTTACGCACCTAGAGCATCTTATCATTTCTCGCAGGATGTCACTATTATGCTCCCAATGATATCTTTTAGTCACTTCAATTGTGAATTCAGAGTTTTTATGAATATTATTATTATATTGATTAAACTTTTCTAATTGTCTGTTGATACTCTAAAAGCTGCTTGGATCATATATTTGTACGAATAAAAAAAGGTGAAGTCAGCGACTACTTTTCAAGCTTCATTTTAGATTCACTTGTAACAGATCATTCAACTACGATATTGAATACAAACATTTTTGAGGATACCGAGTCTAACTATAGGGAACTTGTGATAAAAAATATAAATTTCACAAAATTTAAAAAGGATCTGAATGATATCAACTGGGATTCATTGTATAACATTAAAGAAGCACAAAAAGCTACAACCTACTTTATAACCAAAATTGAGCAAAGTAATGAGAAGAATACCAAAACTTATAAAGAAAAACGAAAAGACATTAAAAAGAAAGATTGTATTACGATAGGGCTAATAAAGTCTATAAAAAAGCGCGACAAACTATATAAGGAATGGCAAAAAGATAAGGAAAATATAAGGCTAAAAGAGAACTATATCAAATACAGAAATCAATTAAATAAACTCATCGATGTTACCAAACTCAACCATCATAAAAATCAAATTGAACAAAATAAAAATAATTCGCGAAAACTCTGGAAAACTATAAAAAATATTACGAACACCAACAATAAACCTACCATAATAAAACAGCTCAAATCAAAAAATGGCGAGTACTTAGACTCCAATATAGAAATCGCCAATACATTTAATGATTTCTTCTCCAACGTAGGGCAAGAACTGGCACAAAACATAGAAAGGCCCGTTTCACCCTCACCCAGAGTGGTAAATCCCTGCTCATTCTTTCTCAAACCTACGGACGAAAAAGAAATTAGCGAAATTATCTTATCCTTAAAAAGTAATAAGACACCTGGTATAGACGATATTAAAGCAGAGACATTGAAAGCAATTAATAAGGAAATAGCAAAACCCCTATGTTATATTATCAATAATATGATGGAAAATGGAATCTGCCCTACTGAATTTAAAATCGCGGTAATAAAACCTTTGCACAAAAAAGGCGACAAAACCTTACCTTCAAATTTTAGACCAATATCTCTGGTAACTAACTATGCTAAAATCTTCGAGAAAGTTATTAAAATTAGACTCGAGCTGTTTCTGGAGAAAAATAATTGCTGAAAATCAGTTCGGATTTCAAAGCGGATAATCTACAGAAGGAGACATTGCGTCACTAACTCAGAAACTATATGATGCTATCGATAACAGCCAAGGATCTTGCAAAGGCGTTCGACACTGTCGACCACGAACAGTTGTTGGAATCCTTGGAAGATATAGGAATACGAGGACTGGCTCATGATTTATTCAGATCATATCTGTACGATAGGAAACAATCTGTCAAAATTGACGATACATATAGTAGATTTAAATTGGTTAAATGCGGAGTGCCGCAGGGGACGGTCCTCGGACCAATTATTTTCATCATATACATAAATAATTTACTCACCATTAGAACCTCTGGACACATTATAAGCTTTGCCGATGATACCGTTATATTGTATACATCAAACAGTTGGAATGACCTAAAGCATAAAATTGAATCAGAAATGAATAATATTATTGATTGGTTTAATTATAAATTCCGCAACATAAATTTTGACAAAACAATGTTCCTCCCAATAACAAGCTACAAAAACAAACTACCTCACTACAACACTCTAGAGATAAATAATCACAATAAAACAATAACAATAAAACTTACTGAGAATGTAAAATATCTGGGCATTATTATAGATTGTCATCTTCGTTGGAATAATCACGTTAATAACGTTGTTAATGCAATCAGAACCTTTTTGGGACGATTCAAATACCTCACAAAAATCTTACCTTTACACCTACTCAAAATTTCAGTAAAATTAAGGGAAATTTACGAGTGGCTCGTGGGGAAAACATATGGAAAAATCAAAAAGAATTTCCATTAAATTTTCCGACGACAAAATTTACTTTTCCATTCACGCCACTCAAGCCATTATGTTTTTCGGTGTAGTGACGACGTAGGTTTTCATAGTTTCGATGGGCTTGCGTGGGAAAACCTGTTAAAATCTCGATTTTTCTTTATAAGATTACAGCCTCATTTTAACCCTTTAGCCACCTTCAATACTCGAGCCTTTGATCTTCTGAAGCCAGGTTCTATTAATTAATGATTAGGTGAACACGGCTCGCGTTAAAATATGGAAAATCGAATTTTCCATGGAAAATCGAATTTTCCATATGTTATCCCCAGGAGCCACTCGTAAATTTCCCTCCATTTTACTCAACATCGATGTACTTCTCAACCCTATTCGAGGCTTGTATGTGAAAATGGGGCACCTAAATCTGTCACTATCTGACGGTCTATTATAGTAATTACTCAAAATGATCAGCTTCAAAAAGTTCCGATCACATTTTATACGGGAAATGTTTACAAATATCAGTTGAAATCGGTTTTGTATGTAATATATATGTTTGTTAATTATTTTTGAATATATCTCCCAATTTGAATCATATTTTTCATTTATACTTCCAAGTGAATTACCCTACACTCGGGTAAGTTTCATTCATTTCCTATGTCTGGGTTTTGAACTATAATTTTCATCAAGAAATAAGATTGGACTATATCTTCTATAGAATATCAATTTTAATTTATAGTTCAAAAACTAGACATAGGAAATGAATGAAACTTATTCGAGTGTAGGGTAATTTACTTGGAAGTGTAACTGAAAAATATGATTCATATTGGCAGATTCATTCAAAAAGAATTAACAAACATATATATTACGTACAAAACCGATTTCAACTAATATTTGTAAACAGCCCCCGTATAAAATGTGATAGTAACTTTATTTTTAAGATAAAAATTATGCAATTTCTTGAGGCATTTTAACAAATTTGTTGATTTCTACCACTTGAAGGATATATTTTCCGTTTTAATAATTTGAAAAGAAACGATTGATGAAAAATTGAAATCACACGGCAGGATGACGAATTTAATCATACTTTGACAAAATTTTGACAATAAGCATGCTTCGCTGCAGAAAAAAATTCTGTCGCAGCATTTGTGTGGCTTTCGATAAACTTCATATAAACTTTTCAGTATGTCACATCGATATGGCTTTGGTAGCACCATTATGAGTGTTTATTGCTGAGCTGGAGACAGTAACCTTACACGCCGACTATAAATATATGGAGAGTGCAAAATATAAACATAACTCTTTCTATTTGTAATGCGGGCACTTTTATGCCACCACATATAATTTTGAGGGGTTTAAATTGCTTTCATACCCCGGTACTTAGAACCACCTGCTGAGAGTCTGCGAATATATGCAAGTAAAAACCACAAAAGCTCGCATTCGTTGACGGTCTGTGAATGCCCCCAACAACCCTCCGTGTACCGATGGGCCATTCAACCACGCTGGATCCTGCAATCTAAAATTCCTGCTAGGGCCCAGTCGAACACAGATATTTGCCTGCAGTCTCTCTGCAATGAAGTTAAAATAGTACGGTAATGAGAAGCAATCAGTCTATATACCTACTTTTCTAGGTGAAATTTCACGATGATTCCAGAAATAATTGAATTGTATATGGTCAAATATGATAAGGTAAATGTCCCAAATTCGGACAGGTTAAGGCATATGTAGAACTAAAATCCCTGCAGAAATGCTATGTTAATCAATATTGTAAGAAATCGATCACAGTTAACTACAAGTATATTTTTGGAACAATAATCATGAGGTTCAAAAGTGATAAAAACACAGTTCTGACTCAAATCATAGTTTTTTAATATATTTGCCATAGAACTCAATTCTGACACTGACAATGATATACGGTATGGAATTCTGACACATCCGTGTACATTATTCGGACACAGTTCTAAATTCTGACACTATTGCACCCAATTCAGACAGTAATTAAAGAAAATTAAGTAGTAAGGAAATCATTTAAGATACTCCTTCATCTCAGGAACACAAAAAATACCACGCTTGTTAGTTAATACAGAATCCTTTATTTTTTCTTTAATTTCGTCAAAATTGTACCATAAGATATCTTTCTTCAATGGTCACTTCCAATTGTTTCCACTTCGCATCATCACACTGACGAATGCTTGGTCCTTTCGTACTTCTTCAATAAGTCCAGGATATTGAATATCAAAGTAATCGACTATTACATAATCTCCTACATTGACATTTTCATCGCTCATGAGTGGGTTATTAACTGCCAGTTTTTGAAAGTTGCTGGCATTTTCCTCTTCCTCTGAGGTATCAGTTGAAATTCTTCGTGTAACTTTTTTAAGATTAATATTTCTCTCAGTCTTTTTCGATTTTCTTTTTCTTCCTCCTTCTTATCTTTAGCTTCTTGTTTATTTTGAAAATAGGCCTTCTATTGTTCTGATGTTGCAACACTAGGAACTTTTACTATATTTTTCTTTTTCTCAGTTTTCTGTTTTTCTGGCCAAAATGAAATGTTTTTGAACGGGAACGGGACGTCAAATGGAACATTGCTGGAAGTTGCATCTGGACTTTTATTATTTTTGTTTTGTACCATAATCATTGTATCTTCCATATTGGATTCTTTCAATTCAAATGGATTTTTCTCAAGCAGCTTATCATTTTCAGCTTCTTGGTCTATTTCATTCGAATTTTTCATCATTTCGACCTCCATTTCCATACTGCTGACTGTTGTGTTGACTTGGCCAAACAAATTATTATTTTTCTCGGCAACTTCAATTATTTCAATGTCAACTGTTGTTTCTGCTACAAAAGCATTCGTAGTAGGAGGTCCTGCATGATCCATATGTTTTGATTCTGACTATTATCATTTAATATTTCATCCACCCAGTCTCCTTCTAATATAATAATATCGTCTGGTAAGTTTTCTTTTTCTTGAATATCTCCAATATTAGGTTTTTCTCGTGGTATAGTTTATGCTGTTTTTATTACACTCTCTTTCAGTTTCTTCCATAAAATGAAGAGATTATCATCTTTGATGTTACCCATCCATTCTTCTTTTTTTTCCAAGCAAGTTTCGAATTCTTCAACTTTATCTTTCTCTATCTCACTGAACTCTATTTTTTCATAAATTTGACTGACACCGGAAGAATGTTCTATTGATTCAGTTTTAGGATCGGCGGACACCAACTTTGAATAATTTATTGCGTTTCCATCGAGTGGATATAAGCCACATGTTTGAAAAGCATTCTGTATTATCTTTGTTTTTACGACTTCTTTGATTGTCGTGTCAAGGAGTGGCGCAAAATTCTCCTTCCTTATTTTTTGTTTATTATTTTCTGTTCTGAATTTGGCAACCGCATTTCTCCATCCATATTTTAATGGACGAAAAACTCCTACATCCATAGGCTGGAGTAAGTGGGCTGCGTTCGGGAATAAACTTATGATGCCATTCTGAGAACAAAAGTCACTGAGGTGCATCGTGAGATGTGATTTGTGTCCGTCAACATAAAATTAATCTGGTAATGGTACATTATTTTTTATAAGCCAGGGATGAAAAATGTTTGAGACGTATTCGAAAAAACTTTGTCCTGTCATCAGCCTGACTCAGATTTTCGCAAACCCCATTTATCAGGCATAAGCGCAACGATACTTTGAGGAATCCTTTCATATGCAAACATCACCATCGGAGGGGGTAATTCACCTGCTGCATTAGCTGTGGAAACATAAGAAGAGATTATTTTGGTCCAAGATAACATGGAAAATGGTATATCTGTAACGAGTGTCGTTATACATTCCTTTTCATCATTGGCAGTATGGTTGTAGACTGTCTTGCTGCCCCTTTGAACTACTACTTTTTCCCCTTTTGGTCACAAGAAAAATGCACTTTCATCGGCATTGTAAATCCGTCGAGGATCATCAAGAATTTGAATTAAGTCATTATCTCGAATGAATTGTTCAAATTCCTGAAACCAGTTCCTGATTTGAGCTTCTGTTAATATCGCTCGAGAATTGACGAGGTTTTGAGACATTCTTATTGATATTTCGGGGTGGCGGCGAAGAAAACCCTCATACCAATGCCTTCCAGGACGATTGTCCTTGAATGGGTTTGATCTTTTTGTCTTCAATAAAAGCATGCGAACACTCTCTAATAATATTGATCTCTCTTCACAGGGAATCCCACTTTAGCAACGCTGATGATCCATTTCACCAATGTGTTCTCTTCTTCCTTTGTCAAAATTGGTGATGCGCCGGCACTGCATTCAATGGGATATATTCCATGAAACTTAGAATGCAATGTTGTTTTAGGAATTTTATATTCCCTACTAGCAGCTTTAACAGCCATTCCATGTTTGATAGCTTCTAACGCCAAATTGAGAGATTCTGATGAATAATTTTAATTTTTTTTCGCAGACATTCTGAATAAAAAAAAAACAAAACCATATCAGATAGAAACTCACGAACCTAATTCGGACACCTCAGAACCTAATTAGGACACCCTGTGTCAGAAATATTGGCTTTCATTGAACTAAAAAAGGACAGAACAAATACTAGATTATTATTTTCAGTGAACGTTATTCGGACACCCCATGTCAGAATTAGGTAAATGAAGGATTGCATGACCATAATTCGGACACCCATATAAATTCGACGTTATAATGAAAAAACGTAGTTTTTTAAAGAAAATATTTAGAATCGTCGCCTATAAACTCATTACAAACATCAAACATGTAATATTGAACAAGATGTGATGTAAAACTTACTTAAACAAATCTTTGAATTCACCTTTCCTATAAGAATTACAACGGATTGCACTCACAACTGTACAGCCTATTTCAGCGCGCGAAATGAAATGTCAATAGTGTTGGTATCACTGAAGTTCATTGTGAATAAAATGGAATTATAATAATAGATGTCTCTTCAATGTCAATTTTGATATTTTATAGGCACATAATCTGAATTTGTTCATTGAAAAGGATTGTGTCCGAAATTGGGACACTGTCCGCTTTCGGGACATTTACCTTATTTAGACGGAAAATGGAATGAAAGGTCGATAATTATAAATTGCAGGGGTTCCGTTCGGTAAAAAGCTTAGATTAAAGAAACAGGAGAACGAAATATTTCGAGTTATTCCTGAAGAGTGGGAAGCGGCACAGATTCGTATTCAGGCAAAATCTCGGTTATTATTTCACTAAGTTCTATCTTCATTTAGGATGAGTGAACGTGCATTTTCATAAGCAACGTGAGTTCATATAACCACCTTCACCAAAAACTTCTTCTGAATTGTATTCTCACCAATGATTCCAAATATTTATTCATTCGAGCATGATAATAAAATGAAACTTGAGTGCTATTGGCCTTAAAATAGTATAATTTCAATAAAACCTGATCTGACACTTTTATATTCATCAAATTAATTAGCGCAGTGGTTAAGCACCTACCTGGTGACCGAGGGGTCCCAGGTTCGGTTCTCAGCCGGTGCGGACTCTTTTCATTTTCAGATGTGAAAGTCTGAATGATTGATGCTAGTGCCGGCTAGGAATATTCCTCCATGATTCACTGTGGCGTTAATAATTAACTGTGCTGCTCCTGAGGTGGCGTATGGAGTTAGTAACCGGGCCTACTCAAAACACATGGCTAATGACCATAGCAGTCGATGCCGAAACAAAAAAAACTTGGTAGAATGGTGCACATTAGTGTTTGTGTATATTGAGCATATGATTTTCATCAAGCTGCTGGAATGGGAAGAGGAAAAGTCGGTTCCCTGAGGTGTTCTCTAAGAGATTTGAATAAATTATGACTCGACAACATATTCAATACCTACTTTTATGACAAGAAAGATCACAAAGTATGCGTGATTATTTTCATTAAAATTATTCTGCAAAACCTTTTCTGTAGTTGCGCATATCACATCTTCTGAGGGATATACCAACGAGGCACATTTACCTTTTTGATTGATGAACGACAACTAAAAGTCTCTATCTCCTATGAGACCCCCAAAACAGTATCCACAATACAAGCCGAGCTAACTTCTGGCTGACCTAGCTTTTTTAGTTGTTCTTTTTTTTTCGAAAATCCGCGGGAACGCGCATACCTAAACGTAGTGTCGCATCGAAAAAAGTGACGCTTTCAAATCTTTCTAGAATGATCCAAGGGTGTGCAACCGGCTATTTAAAAAAATATATATAAAAAATTACCCCTTTGAATCCAAGTCTTTTTGCCCCTCGCACCCCCTCTACAGACAAAAAACAAAAAATAACGAAAATGTATCTTTTGTTTCTTTTTAAATTTTTATTTTCCAATTTTTTCAATTTTTTTTAATTTTCGAAAATCCGCGGAACGCGCACAGCCTAAACGGGGGGTCGCATCAAAAAAAGTTGTTCTTTCTAATCTTTCTGGAATAAGCTCCCATGGTCCGGGGCTATTTAAAAGAAGTACAAAAAATTATTTCACCCCCTCAAATCCAAAATTTTTTTGACCCTCCACCCCTCACCTCGAAAAAAAAAGTCAAAGACGGCCTCTACAATACCGTATCTTTTGTTTTTTTTCTATATTTTTTTTTAATTTTTTTTGTTTTTGAAAATCCGCGGACACGCGCACTGCCCAAACGGAGGGTCGCATCAAAAAAAGTTGTACTTGATAATCTTTCTAGAATTAGCTCCCATGGTCCCCAGGGCTATTCAAATACATCTAAAAAAATTATACCACCCTCTCAAATCCAAATTTTTTTGCCACTCCACCCTCCACCTTCCCTCTAAAAAAAAAGTGAGAAACGGTTGCCTATAGTACCATATTTCCTCCCCTCCTTTTTTCCCCGCCCCTCCGAAATTTTCACGGTATATCTTAGAATTTCGAGTTCTACAAAACCTATATTTTGGATTTATGATACGACGAAGGAATATACCCATCTCACGTTACTGAAATTTTTGTAATTTTATGAATAACATATCCATACTTATACTGGGTGTTTTTTTTTTGTTTTTGAAGATTATGAAATTTGAAAGTTTTATAAACTTTTGTCTCCACATGACATTCTGAATACAACCATGTATCATTTTATCACTTTTTACTGTTACATTTTGATCAAAAAGAGTGAAGTTGTATTATTATCAAAATTTTAGAACTGAAATTAGTAATTTGAAGATATCTATTGCCCTCTAGAGTAATAAATAAATTTCGAAATAAAAAATAAAATTCGGTTACAAATAGTACAAATCAAATTCGGTATGTCAAATGGAGACAAGAGAAGTGAAAATATACTAGGTGTCTTATTTGAAAATCTAAAGTTCATGTCACTTCTGGTGAAACCGGAAGTTGAATGGAGTTGAGTTACTTGTCAAAAGATGCAGTTAATCGTCTTTAACAGATCCTCCAAATTTCATACCATTATCTTCGAAAACAAAAAAGTTATAGGGGCGAGTCACTTTCCGCGGACACCCGGTATATGACTCCTTTTTTATACTCTGTCAAATTGGTACCAAATACATTGTCATGGAGAATATCTGTTATTTCTATGTCACCATATTCCTCCGTTATCCTTTCACTGCACATGATTATACAGTGCGACGCTAAATTATGGAACAAATTCGTTATTTCTGAATATAAAGATATATCGGAAAAATCGGATTTTCTTTTCCGATGTGCCAATTTTTGAACCTCACCCAAAATATATAGGGTTATCCGCATTTGAGGAAAAGCGACTTTGGTGATATTTTTAAATGAGACACCCAGTATATTTGTCCATATTTGGTTAGGGATCGTCATTAAAAATCTAGTGATACCAAGGTTGATGGGATTATATCAAACGTCTGCGGAGATATGGCCAAAAAACTTCTCCATATACCCAATGAGTGCGACAGAGACTTTTAACCTTCTGAATCGTGTGGAGTCTCGCAGTCATACTCATTAGACATACGAGGAAGTTTTTTGGCCATATCTCCGCAGCCGTTTGACATAATCCCATCAAACTTGGTATCACTGGATTCGCAATGACGATCCATAACCAAATATGGACAAATATACTGGGTGTCCCTAGCCTAGCCTAGCGTTGCTTGGCTTCAGATATCGGTGAACCGGCGCTCTCCGTTCGAGCTCTTCCCGCGAATAAACATAATATCTATTTGATCGTCTATTTGAAATTCGCGCTATAATTTTAGATTCAGCTGGAAAAGAGAATAAAATGCCAAAGATTTGAAATTGCAGAGGTTCCTTGAAAGGCCCATCAATTGAATCGGAGTCGACTTGAAATTTGGATTGCTTATTAAAAACAGATTGAATTTTAGGTAACTGAGTCAGAAATTTGGAAAAAAATTGACAGAAAACAAGTCCTTTCAACTGCATTTGAACTTTTCAATTCGAGAACGGTTAGAGATAGAGCAATTCTGTATATGCCAATTGATTTAGAATAGTCGAATTTCAAGTTTATCGAAGAAAAAATAATTATCGAAAAAAGTTGGTATAAGTAGGTAGACCTCTAAAAATCACAAAAAATCTGAAATTGGCAGGTTTATTTGAAATTCGTACTATAAACGTGAAGTTTCACGTTGATTCCAAAAATTTAATAATAGGTGGGATATCAGCTCTTTGTTTATTTCTGAAACATTTCAAATGAAAACCAAGATAATGAATAAACTAAATTCAATACGTAAATAGTTGTGGCAAGGTTAAGGTTCAGTATTATGAATTACAAGGATCTACCTGGATTTAATGATATTCATAAGTCTCTTCTTGAAACTGTAGGTGAATTATAATTTTTGCATTCATTATAGAAAAAACTAGATTTGAAAATAGATGAATTAGGTTTTGGATTGACTAGAGTAGACTTATTGCGATTGATAAATTGGGTGATATGTGGAAACATTTTCAATCGTTGTGGAGATATTCTCTGGTGAACTAGTTTTCAGAACTTTATAGACTTGGTTTGCTGAATGCACATACCCATTATAGTAGTGTACCTTCAATAATTATCTCTTTCAAACTGAGATGTATTCCAGTGTAAGTATATCTTTATTTATTTTATATTTTTTTGATTTATTTTCGATTTGACTGTTTTGTGACATTTCTATCTATTTTAGTAGGTATATTTCTACTTTTAATATTTTGTCACATTGACGTTTTTGTCTTTTCATTTGTACTCCTGTGGGTCAAAGATCAATCTGAGTTGATGAAGAGACTATTATTATTACTGTATACCGCCTTATCATCATTTCAAAAATATACTGACCACAAACCAATAATAATATTTCCATTGGCCAAAGAGACGGAATATACTGACCATCCCGCGTACAGCGGTCCTAATTCTTGTCGAGGATCAGCACAATGGAATAGCTCTTTGACGTCTACTCAGTAAATCTTAGTAACGGCCGGGGGTTGGCCGCAGGGGGTGAATTGTACACGTTATTGCGTTCCACTGCATGCAGCCTATGTGACGGTGTCGGTGAATAATACATTTGCTCAAGACTTTCCAGGCATCTGTCAGTTATATATCGAGGATAGAGCCAGGTTCGCTATAAATTAGGCACTCGCGGTCGGGAGTGAATTGGCTCCGGAGTGTTTTCAACATTACACCTTCTCCTCACCTATAACGATAGAATTATCCCTGCTTCGAGAACATATAATGGACATGTTTGAGGTAGATAACTATACAGTGCGGCTTTTTTTAGTGCCAGTTTTCCTGTTTTCCACATACATCGGCATTTGATTAAAACTACTTTTATCGTTCAATCAATCAATCAAACTTTCATTGAATAAGTTTTCTTCCACAATAAATATTAGAAAAAATCAAAACTTCACTGCAAAATACTAACTAATTCAACAGGTCAAACGCTGTGAAATTAATATATGTACATACATATATGTACATACATATATAAAAAATTCAGTTATTACATATATAAATATATATTAAATAAAATAAAGAAAAATGTGAACTGTACATTGCACAAACACACTAAAAACACATTAAAATTGAACATAAAACAATAACACTGAACAAATATTCACAAACAACATTGAAATATCATTAAAATAACTTAATCACAGGATTCTTGGAGAAACTCATCAACTCCTTGTAACAAAAATAGTTTAAGTTGCCTTTTGAATACATTGATATTTGACGACGATTTCACGTCATCGCTAAGCTTGTTATATAGCTTTACCACATGGGATGATTCTGCGATACGGCCAATCTACTACAAGGCTGATGCAATTGATGAGAAATTCTGGTGGTGTTCATGAATTTGTTCATTTCTGGGTATACTTGGAATATTATTTTTGATGTATACTAAAGTTTGGTAAATATACAAACTAGGCATTGTTAGTATTTTATAATGTATAGATAATGGCCTGCAATGATCTCTAGAGGATGCACCAGCCATAATTCTCAATGCCTTTTTCTGTACAACAAATACTTCGTGGGCTTGGGCAGATAGGCCCCATCGTTCTAGACCGTAAGCTATGACAGTCTGAATTAAACTATGGTATAATAGTAATAAAAACAATGTTCAACAATCTTAGAAAACTGATTGGGTAGTTATAGAAGAACAATCTACACGAGAACCTTTGTTTTTGTAAATGGGTAAAATAGCA
The DNA here is from genome assembly GCA_944452925.2 of Chrysolina oricalcia. Taxonomy (NCBI): domain Eukaryota; kingdom Metazoa; phylum Arthropoda; class Insecta; order Coleoptera; family Chrysomelidae; genus Chrysolina; species Chrysolina oricalcia. The sequence goes on from OX101811.2 coordinate 69,345,633, forward strand.
CCTAACAGCTACATACTAAGCTTACTTGGTCCCTATTTGCATGGCATTATGAATATTTTTTTATCAAAAAAAGTCAGCTCCGGCCGCTGTTCGTCTGGTGAGCATTGAGCCGTGGATATTAAAGGGTGAATTTTCAAAAAAAAAATTATATTTATTTTGGGCTTCACCCGACCGCCTTGAATAGATAATAACAATTTAATATTGCTGCAATGTTGAGGCGTTAATTGTTAACATCTCCTTGACAAAATGGCTTCTAGTGTTCTCACGGATCTATCTAGCCCCCTGCAGTGAAAATTTGATTAACGAACATTATCACAACCCTGCTGCAATTGTAATGCATCCATTCATTCCTTGCTTACAACCATACTTTCAACCCTAAAGAAAGCAATTAGTATTGCACACTGAAATTTATACAATGAAGGAACTTATCCCACGAGGAGGGTAATTATGAAAGTCGAGATTTTTTTTTGTAAAATTTGTTTTTACGAAACTCCCAGATTTTTGAATAAAACCCCTCTAAAGCAGAGCTTTATCGTCGCGTATCACTTCAGCTCAGTGATACGCGACCGGGGATCGAACCCGGACCGCCTGGGTGGATGCCAAACACTCTAACTCCACGACCACTTCGCTTGTACAATGGTATTCTGTATTCATTCGATATCGATGTCTTTAACAGGAAAAAGAAAAAATGCTGAACTCCAATGGATAGAAATAGTAAGATAACTTCTACTTACGGAAAGAGAAGAGACCAACTAAGACGTGAGGAATATCAAACGGTTTCACAAGAGTTTCGATCACGGATGGGCGTCAGAAGTTATATTAAGAAAAATCGAGTCGCGAAACAAAACCCACAATTTCGGACAACCATTTTCTTGTACCATCACAACAAACGGGTCTCGTTTTCTTTTACTCCCTCTCATGCTTATCATTCTTGCGCCCCTATCCTTCCATTACGCCTGATAGTAATTCAACAATGCCATCTATATTTACGGAGATACTTCACCCAAGAGAATCGAAATTCGAAGTTTTATTTGAAAAATAGAATACCTTGATATGGAGAACTCAACAGATTGACGCTACGACGTAAAAAAATCCAAGAAAATGAGCTAAGTAAGAAACACATACCCTTACCATATTTTCAGATAACACTGATGTATTATTTCCATGACCGTTCATTTTCCTTTTCTTTCAGGTTTCAAGAATCGGATGGATGGAATACTCATGGAGTATCTAAATTTTATCAAAATATACGGAAGAAATAAAAACTTAAATTTTGAAAGATTGTAATTTTATTACTAGTTCGAGGAAATCCCAGAATTAGGCCACCAACAAATCACCGTTGTTAATCGTCAGTGGACTAAAACATTATACATCACGAATTTTGGAATAATTCGATATCAACGACACCCACCAGTCAAAAGCAGAACCACGAGTCAAGCGCTGTGATTAGCAATTTGTAGTAAAAATATCTCGATCCTGTTTGGTAAAGCTCTTAGGTTTCCTCATTCCCTTGCTTACAACCATACTTACAACCCTAAAGAAAGCAATTAGTATTGCACACTAAAATATATACAATGAAGTACAGGAGGGTTGAATATACATATATACAAGGAACGAAAAATGAAGTGGCATTTCCAAATGCTACAGTATCACGCGTTAAAAAGTAAGTGATGCGTCTTCCTTCTTCCGATCGATTTTCAAATTCTTTGCTGAAGCTGTTAAAATGCTGTTACGGTTGAGGAACCCATACTCAATCACCGGTTACCCCACTACCAAAGAACCATCAACATAAGTATGGCTCGTCTAGCTCAAAATTTCATGAGGCTATACTTAGAGGAGGCACTACTTTTGATAATATTGAATTCCTGTAGATACTAAATGCTTTCAATAAAATTACAATAACTTTTCTAATGATTTAAAAAATTATAGAACCACATATAAATAAATCAATTGGAAAGAAATAATTGAAAATAAACATGGTCCCTGAAGGACTCTGAAGGAGAACAACCCATATTCATAATAGTAGTATAGTAATAAAATTATATTCATAGATACACAGCGAAGATAAGGCTACTGTACTTCAACACTGCAAAGGATTTCCTACAGATGAAAATAGCTTTTCAGCAGGACACAGTATCGGTTCTAATGGTTATGCTAGATCAGTGGATTTACTAACAACATGAAAGGTCGAAACTTGTGACTCAACGAATAGGTAAATTCGGTGAGGAACTTAGATTCAAAAGGTAGACGAAAGTTAACAAAATGTACTTCCTGGACGTTGATTTCTTTTAGAGTCGTGATATAGCTTCATTCGAGTATCATAAAAGAGATTCACAAAATCTGTCTTTTTAAGAACTATAGAAACAAGATCAAAGTATTGTCGGTGGCTGCACCATCTTCATTATTCATTGGGTTTTCGGGTGATAACTGACCCTGAAAACCCCTGTACCAAGTTTTCCTCAAATTTGAGAATTCCGAAAAAATTACCATTTATTGAAGGGCCCTGAGGGACTTGAGTTTTTCAATTCTGACTCCAGATTCGTTATCAGCGACCCTAAGAACCTCTTCGACCCATCAAGTTTCGGGAATAGATATAAAAAAAATTACGTTTCTGGGCGACCATATTTGAACAACTCATTTTTCCAAGTTTCTGTGTTTTCCAAGACAGCCTATGTGATGCCAAAAACAAAGAGCATCGACTCCGAATTGGACGCTGCTGAAGTAACGCGCTTGCGCCGAAGATCCCTATTCAAAGACACGATTTTGGGATTTTATCTTCTTCTAGCGTACTTCGTTCGGCACCAACAATTATCGAGGATATGACCAGCATATCTTAAGTGGTGCTTAGTCGGCAAATTCCAACATACCCTCATAATCCGGATAAGGTTAGAGAGCACAAGTGTAGATTGTGCTAATTATAAGAGGGCGGTACTATATGGGTTTTATTCCTGAGAATATGACGCATTTTATAAATTTCTAGATTCATGCCCGAAAGAATTCAGGATCAACGCATTTTACTTCGAGTTCGTGTTAAGGAGACGAAAATACATCACTACCAGCAAACTATTTTTCTCGGCGGTTATGAGGCTGATGTAGAACGAGATTTACCTTTTCAAACAACTGTCCGTCACATACCCAATCCATACTTCTTCAAGTTTAATGAGTTTTTATCCGCTTTTGGAAGAACATTGATTGATAAAACTCTGGTAGCAGGTAACAAACATACATTTTATTATAAAAGTTACAAATGGATCAGTGAATCGTTTTTTTAATGACACGAAGTTTAATTGACCGTCTTGCATAATTCTCATTCTTCATTTATCCATATTATAGAAAAATATTAGCCTATTTTCAATATGGGATGGTTGAAGATATCAAAAGGAGCGTAACCTTAAAAATGTATGACATTTCTCGTGAGGTAAGATATATATTTTTGGCTTCTTTTTGATTACAATGCGTCTTATGGCGTGTTATCAATATTCGTAGTTAATAGATATATGCAATTTTCAGCCACCCTGAAAACTTCCTGGTCCAAGTTTTCATACTGAAAAATTGGCCTTATTGGAAACTTTTCAAGTCTGACCCTAGAGTCATTTTCAGCGATCGAAAAAAACTCCTGGGCCAAGTTTTCATCGAGTTTCGGGACTATTAGAGACGTTGGAACAAGCGATCTGTTCATGGCGTATGTATCTATACCACTGATAGCTGAACACATCAATTCAACAGCCCTTGACCTGTCCATTTTTTGTCATTGCGCCCATTTGGAGTTCCAATCAGGACATCGATATCTACAATATCCCAAATTTTCAGCCAATTTCACCTAGAACCATTTCCCAAATGGTTTGATGCGGGTTCCTTCATTCCATATTGACATATTCGACTTTTATGTCGATTCGCCTTCGTGCATTTCCTAAAATTGCATAACCTTAACCAATGGACCTATATCGGATTGTTGTGGCACGAAATATTCAATAAAATCATCTTTTGTTGAACGATGCACCACTGAAACCGCTGGCTGCTACGTTGATCTTCTTGGAGGAGTATTTATACCAGTATTAAAGGAATCATTATGGTGAGTTAACAAGGCTTTGCAAGATAGTAAACAGAGTAATTAGACTTAATATATATCCCCTCTGAGCTTCGCCACTTTCTCGTCATCGCAGCACGTTTAAGATAACAGCGAGGAGAAAATTAGCAAGAATGGAAATGAACGAAGTAAAAAAGATTGCGAGATTCTTAATATGACTGAAATAATAACCGAAAGAGCACAGCTTACTAGTATCATCGATAAATTAGGTTGAAACAGAAAATAGTTTTTGATAACTTTATGAGAACTTATATATGCTTAAAAATATGCTTAAAACAACAAAATATACAAACATAAATATCGAACATACATATATTAAGAAGGTAAGAGGGAAAAAAAGGGAAAAAACTCACATGTAAATTTTTCAAAATGAAACATGAGGATATATTGATAAATTCTCATCCTACTATAGAACTAAACAAAATTTCAATGTCAAAATATTTTATTACTCAACATATTCTCCTCTTAATTGGATACATTTATTACAGGGGACCTGCAACATCTCTGGACCTTTAAAAAAAATGTTTCTTCTTTCTCTGCAAACCAGACCTCCACAGCTTTTATTACCTCCTCGTTGGAAGAAAATTTACGACCTTTTAAACTTCTTTTCAGTTGAGGAAAGACATGATAGTCGGACGGAGCCAAATCTGGTGGATAAGGGGGGTGTTCTAGTAATTCAAACCCTAAATTACGAATTTTTCGCATGGCAACATGAGATTTGTGTGCAGGGGCGTTGTCCTGCAAAAACAAAACACCTTTGGATAGCTTTCCGCGTCTTTTCTCTTTCATTTTTTCCCGTAAAGTGGTCAGTAATGCCGAATAGTAATCTCCAGTTATTGTTCTACCCTTATCCAAAAAATCAATCATGATTACTCCATGGCAATCCCAAAAAACTGAAGTAAGTTTTTTTCCAGCAGATTTTTGGACACGAAACTTCTTAGGTCTTGGAGAACCGGAGTGTCGCCATTCCATCGATTGTTGCTTTGTTTCTGGATCGTAGAAATGTACCCAAGTCTTATTTATAGTAACAATTCGGTTTAAGAAGTCTACATCATTTTCAAATCGAGCACAGATCGAACGCGATTCTACTACCCCTGCATGCTTTTGGTCAACATTCAAACATTTGGGGATCCATTTTGCAGCAATTTTTCCCATGTCCAAATTGAAGTGAACTATATGATGAACGCGTTCGTATGAAATATTCAGTGCTTCAGATATCCTTTTTAGCCCAATTCGGCGGTCTGTTAAAATCATGTCATGAACTGCATTGATATTTTCGGGGATTGACACAGAAACTGGCCTTCTCGATCGGTCATCATCTTCAATGGAAAATTTACCTCTTTTGAAGCTTGCAGTCCAAATTTTCACGGTCGCATACGAAGGACATTGATCACCAAGGGTATTAAGCATAGCTTCGTAAATCTGCTTAGCTCTTAACCCTTTTAAATACAGGTACTTGATGATGGCTCGATACTCCAATTTTTTCATCTTCACAATTTCGGTGGACATATTTTTTCTTTTAATTCATTGCGTAACTCTGGTTTACTTTTTTGACGTCAAACTTTACACTGACACTTCTAATATGGTAACGCAATAATTTGTATATGCAGGGAACTGGTCTAGGCTAACTAGATATCAATACATCCTCGTAGATACATACATAAGTTCATTACTATTAAACTTCGGTAGCCTGGTGAGTTAGTAGAAATTCTTCAATTCTTTTTTTGAAATTATTCAGAATATTATTTCTTATATCATTTTGCAGTTCATTCCAAATTCGTGCAGATGCACAAGCGAAGTACTTATGATACGAAGCTGTATGGTGTCGCGGTATTCTGAAGCTGTTGTGGTGTCTTGTATTGTAACTATGCATATGGGGGTTCAATCGGTCGAATAAATATCTGGGTTCTTTACTGTTCAAAATATTGAAAATGAAACAATAATAATGCAGTAACCGTCTGTTCTCCATGTTAAGTTTACATTTTATATTCAAATGGTGAGTTATATGCTCTCTATATTGAATGTTCTATGAATATCTCATACACACATTTTGCAATTGTTGTATTTTCTTTGAAGTATTCACTGTTATACATTGATTATACACAGTATCTCCATAGTCAAGCAAGGATAGTATAATGGTAGGTTTGTTCGGGTTCTCATTTTATCCGATTCGGAACCGTTCGGAGCATGCGTCTTTTGGAATTCGCGTTCGAGTTCGACGCGAACGGTTCAGGATTTCGCTATGGCTTGTTTTGGTTTAATTTGAATTAGATCCCGAACCGATTCGAACCATCATCACTAGTCCCTGCGGTCAAGCTTGAACTATTTGGGATCGATAATTTGACACATGCGTATTTTGTGATTTGTCATTGTCAATAATGTCATTGAGCCATTTGAGGTTATAAAAATAAGTTCCGAATAGTGGTTATTACAGAAATAATCCTATTATTTTTTGATTTGTAATTAGTGATCATGAATGTATTTCTATTGTCAAGCTCGTCATCGAGTTCGTCATCTGGGGATGAAGAAGTGGGGGTTATTTTTCAAGAATTGCAAACTCCTCACATTAAAAATTAGGACTATTTTGAGAATACTATACACCTGCTTACTGACAAAGAATTCAAAGAACATTTTAGGTAGATTTAAAAAAAATGTTATTCTCTTGAATCATTGTTCTTTTTTTGCTAGTGTTGATAGAAGTATACTAGAATCTCTTTCTCATCCCTATGAGGGATCTGAGTTGTATTCTAATATCGAAACCGGACATGATAGGATTGCTCCAAAGAAAATTATTTTAGTCTTCTTGTGGTATGCATATTGAGTCAGATTCATTATTTTCACATATTTCAGTTTTTACCGGACATCATAATAGAAAAGTATTTCGTTTTAAGCAAGTTTGCTATGTTACTAATTTTGGGTTTCAAAGGTGTGCGCCGAAAATCAAAAAGTAAACAAAGCCACGGAACACATCAGTAGAAGTCAGAAAACAGGATGGCAAATTTAACGTTGTAATATCAGTTCACCACTACACCAATAGGTTCCGCCACACTCTTCACACGAGTACATTTTGGTTTTTATTAAATTAGAAATAGTTCTGAATCGTTCCCAATTTTTGTCATTGCGTCGATAGTTCTGCGCAGGTTCCCAACAATTTCCAATTAAAGAACCCGAACAAACTAGGTATTACACAGTTGGAATTTGGTTCTATCATTAATCACATACTTGTAGGCATACATTGTTTTTAGTCTCATATATGCAATTTTTCGCCTATTTGTTACATGTTTTTCGAAAGTTAGACCACTATCAAAATCCATGCCCAAATTTCGAGCATTTAACATGACTGGAATATTAGAATCACCAAATCTGACAGAAAAGTTGACAGATTGCAGTGAGATGCGAGAGTGACGTGATCCAAATAATACTGCTTAAGATTTAGTTGGATTTATTTTTAGACTATGATCGTCAGCATATTTTTAATTTTTTCCAACTCTGACTGAATTATTATTTTTGTTTGTATGTAATTCATTGGATCAAAAAAAAAACCCTAGGATTTTTTTCACTTAGTATAGTTATTATTAATAGGCTTACAGTCAGATAACCGATACAATAATGGTAAAATATTGATTTTTCACTTTCTTATTAACAAAAATTTAAAAAATAAATGATTCTTGTTTTTTTAATATCTTGAGTGTTTTTTTATTTTCAGTTGTTCATAAATAGGTAAATAATCAAAATTTTACAATTTTGAAACGTTTATCTATTTGTAAGCCAATTAAGAATAACTTCACAAATTGAAAAAAATCCTAGGGTTGTAGTTCAATAACTATCGGGATTTTTATGAAAACATTCAGTTTAGAAAACTTTGTTAAGGAACAAATGCATAGTTTATGGAGAAATTGGGATACATTTTTTTTTACCACAGATTATTGTTAATTGATGTATCTCAATAGTAAATGAAGTTTTTTATTCCATAATATTCGTATTTAATATGTCAAGTCAAGTCAAGTCAAAAATACCTTTATTGTTTAAAAATATAAATTTTTGTAACAAAGCATGTAAAAAGAACATAAATAAAAACATAATTAAAGCATTAAACCTCATAGTATTTGTTCAAAAATAAACATTTTTGTAGCAGAGCAGCGAATAGAACATATAAATAAAAGCCTAATTAAGACACAATACCGTTTCGTATTCACTTAAACATATACATATTGTTGTGATTCTGGATCTCAGAAGTTTATAAGACTCTAAAAAACACAAAATCAGGTGAACTCCATGAGAAATAACAAACTATAAAAGTAATTCATAATGCTTAGTGAAAGAAGAATCTTTTGAGTACCCTGTACTATTGGATTAGTTGAAACTTGGAATAATATGTCATAAATAGAGATACGCCCGACCTTCTAATTTTTCTTGTAATGAGATGATGCTATGGAAAGTGGGAGACATAATAGAATTAAAAATTGAAATAAAATAAGTAAATAATATTCTAAGGATTTCCAGCTTTCCTCTGATATCAATAGCATGTTTATATTTAGTATAATAAATATATAATTCAGTCGTGATGTTTCGAAAGTTATCAAATTTCCATAGTGTTGCTAGGAAACAAAAATTTGTCATGGGGGGTGTTGATAAAAAAAGAAAGATGAGAGATGAGAAAATTGTAATACCGGAAGGAAGAAAATAAAAATTGTAAATTGTATAATTTCATTTATACAGTGCTGCTTTTAATAGTCCCTCCCCCCTGTTAACTTTTGAACGGTTCGACGTAGATACATGAAAACAAAACCGATTTAAGGGGTTTCACCAATACTACTTTTTGAAATAAAAAAAATAGTGACTGCACGATAGGGGGCGCAGGGGGGCCTATCAACTCAAAATTTTTAAATGGCATGTGGGGTCAAGTGTCACATCGTTGAAAAGAGAATTCAATTCTCTTCACAACCATCAACCACAAACTCTTCGGCAGAATAAAATGGCCGTTCAACAAGTATTTTTTTTGTTGCCCTCCTGAACCTACCATAGGCTTCAGTACTTTTTATTGATTCTGGCAAGAGGTTAAACATTTCAAAACCATTATAAATAAAAGAATTCTTAACAAGAGTTGATGTTGGATTTGGCAGTCTTATGTTGTTATCCTGTCGTGTGTTATAAACATGAACTATAGAAGGGAATGAACTTTCATATTTATAAATGACGCAGACTGTTTCAAAAATAAAAAGAAATATTCTGTTATACAGGGGATCCCTCCGGGAACTGCATCGATCAATATATAGAAAACCATATGTGGGCCAAATTTGAAAATTTAGGAGTTCACTTTTGTTGATAAGTGCTATCCGGCTAGAATTTTGGGACCTCTCCTCAAACTTTCTACATGACATTACGAATTGAATGACCATAATTTTCGGTGACTATAAAAAATTAAAAAAAAATGGTACATTTTGACTAGACTACAATTCTGATAAAATTATAGTACTCAATGTTTACTTCTGCATCAGATACATTGCAAGGATACATCATAATACATGACACAATATCGGGAGTAAAAATGGAACACATCAACCAGATGAAGTCAGTTTGTTCTGAACTGTTTTTTTGGAAACACACTCGATTCTTTGTCGTAATTTTTCATCTCGATCGTAGATTACAGGATACGATTCCGGACCGTAACAATACCCCGTTCGCATTCTGTTAGTCTGAAAAACGAGACTTCATTAGGCATGCAGCCACGTTTGTGGCTGCTGCAGACATGTCCCACTAAATCGTAGTATGCTCTGGCACAATACAAGAGCGCTGGGAAGCGCTAACACCACAGAAATCCTGGCCCGACAGACGCATTAGTTAAAGCAGACCGATCTACATCATTTAAATCGACTGGAAGAAATTTCGAATGGAAGGTTCACATACGCGGATTGTATGGGAAATATAAAACAAAAGCATATTCATGGAATAATAGTTCACCAGATCGACTAGGAATGTTTCATAGAATCTGCGATTACCGTCGTAATATATTGAGTGAGTTCTGAATAACAGAACATATTTGAACTATTTATATTTGTCTTGTATTGGGTGTGTTCAAAAACAACATTTGTACATATACGTTTATTTAGTCAAAATATTAATTAGTTGTACATACAAATAAAAAATATGTCAATTTATTCTCTCAGTACGATTGCTGGTATTTCATCAATTCCTGACGAGTATTTCTTTTTAAGAGTTAGTATTATGTGTTTTACGTCGATTCCATCAACTGGCATAAAGAACATTTCGTTTGAGCCTCGTATTTCATTTTTAGTACACTTCGGGAAAATTAAGACTATATATTGTTTCACTAACAGAGTTTGCAAAAAACTCCCCAAAGTGGTTTGCAATGTCAGTTTTACCATTTATTGCTGTCCCTTTATCAACTAAGATGATTTCCATCCTACAGTTCTTCCTGTCCATTTTTACATTTACTAACTGCCAAAGAGATTTTCCTTTTTTTATGAATTATTGATTACATTGCAGTAATGTTGTTTTCTTCTTCAGAAATTTTTGCAACTAAAGATTTTTTAATTTTTTGATAATTTTCTGTTATGATCTGATTGTTTATCTTAATTTTAAGCCAGTTGAGATCCTTGAGCTGTCTGAGTTCAGAGTGTAGTTCTTTAGAATGTGGTATTTTATCGGACCTTTTGGCTTTTTGGACTTTATTTAGATTTGGGAATGATATGTCAAAACACCACTGAAAGTTTGCCATAAAATTATTGAAAACAGTGTTGACATCTTTTCCGTGAGGATTGTCAAGACATGTCCTTTCATAAAGTGTTTTGAATTCTAGAAGAGATTGTTCATTGAATTTTCTTATTACCACATTGTTTTTTTGCGTATCCGGGATTTTTTACTGAAGACCAGGACATGACATGGTGGTCAGAAGCACCCAGACAGATTACCTTCCTGGAGCTGTTGTCAATGTTACTGACAACATAGTCTAATCCGCTAGATGTTACTTTATTCCCATATTGTGCCAAACGGCTTGGATGGTCATATAGTAGGTTTAGGTTAAACATTGCAAATATGTCAAAAAGTTGATTCTTATAAAGACAGTTTTCCTTAAAATATATGTTGAAATCTCCACAAAGGATAATATTAGTATACTTGGCTGTTACGTGAATTAAGGTACTATTTACTTTGTCAAGGAAGAGTTGTGGGTCTGATTTTTTAATGTATGCAAAGTGGTTTTTCCCCGAAATTATCAATTGAACATGTAAAAAGAAAGGTGGTATCTCAAAACGATTTTTTACCGTATGCTTTTTCATAGGAAGACTTTTGGTGTTATATGGATCACGAATTTCAAAAAGCATACAATCGCGGCGTGCACATGCGTTGCAATTGTTTTGTTAATATGCAAATTTTTTGTAATAACTCGAAACAATTATTTAATACTTAAAACCGGGTTGAATATAAAGTTCATATGACCCATTGACAGTATATTCATTTGCATACTGTTCTGGCGTGTAGAACTATTCAAACGACAATTCAAAAGTTGCAAAAATTTCGGCTATCTTTGAACAATTATTTAACGTATGCTTTTTCACATGCTCATTTTTGGTGTTATATAGATCACGGAAATTGAAAAGCATACTCTGATCTCGTGATCTCGTGTAGAAGGCCTCGAAATTAACAACTGATCATGTAAAAAAAAGTTAGTATCTCAAAATGAATTTTTAATGTGTGCTTTTTCACAGGCCTACTCTTAGTGTTATATGGATTCCGAAAATTAAAAAGCATACTCTTCCCTCATGTAGAAGGCCTCGAAATTATCTACTGAACATGTAAAAAAAGGTAGTATCTCAAAATGATATTTCAACGTATGCTTTTTCACAGGCTGATTCTTGTTGTCATATGGATCATATATATTGAAAAGCATACTCTTCTCTCATGTAGAAGGCCCCGAAATTAACAACTGAACATATAAAAAAAGGTAGTATCTAAGAACGATTATTTAACATACGATTTTTCAATACAACAGATGGAATTAATCGAACAAATGAATATTTGGAACTTTTGGTTTCAAGAAATATTTTCGCGAAAACTGACATAGTTTTGGTGTGGGTATTTCGTAGACACAATTAAGTTTGGATCAAATGATAACGTGATGTTTTCGAGAAAACAACTGAATTTAATTTGGGAGCTACCTATTTTCTATAGCGTATGACACTAAGGACGACTGTATTTCCACAATTTTATTGTCTTCGCGACATGTTTTGATACACATGATCTTTTTCAAGCGATTGTACTAAGTAAAATAAATTATTCTTCATTGTCAAAATACTTATTACCCTTCTTATCAATTAAAATAATTAGTGTTTCATACAGGGTTATAAAAATTGACAAAGCATTGTACCTGTAAATCTAACCAATAGCCACTACTTAATTAACTTGATAAATTTAACAATTGGTCAATTAGTAAACAATTTGACTTTCTCAATTCATTGATTTCTAAGAAATAATGTGTCGATAATTGCTTGGTTTTTGCATAAAAAACTGAATAAGTATGAGCAGTACGCTTGGCTTTGGCCTGGTTTCTTGGATATTTTTATTTTTTTTTTTATTTGTTTGTTTATTTTATCCATGAGCTCAATGAGTAGGAGAGAGAAAGTTTTTCTAGCGGGTCCATCCAACTCTCTCTCTCTCCCACTCATTGAGCTTATGGATAAAATAAATGGCGATATCTCCGTAGTTATTAGAGATGACACCATCAAACCTGGTATCGGTGAATTCCTCATGATCATCCCTAACCGATCATGTAATAATATACAGGGTGTACCGTTCGAAAAACCGGAAGTTGAATTTGTTTTACAAATATGCTAAAAAGTGACGTCTAGTGAGCTTATTCAATGTTGTCAAGTTCAGAAATATAGCCAGAGGAACAAAGGAGAAAATCTGTGTCACACGGTATAACTTCAGGGCTGTCTACACAAGGGAAGAGTATGCTTTTTAATTTCCAAGATCCATATAGCACCAAAAATCAGCCTGTGAAAAAGCATACGTTAAATAATCGTTCTTAGATACTACCTTGTTTTTACATGTTCAGTTCTTAATTTCGGGGCCTTCTACACGAGAGAAGAGTATGCTTCTTAATTTTTGTGATCCGTATAACACAAAAAATCAGCCTGTGAAAAAGCATATGTTAAAAAATCGTTTTGAGATACCACCTTTTTTTTACATGTTCAGTTGATAATTTCGGGGCCTTCTGCACGAGAGAAGAGTATGCTTTTTAATTTTCGTGATCCATATAACATAAAAAATGAGCCTGTGAAAAAGCATACATTAAAAAATTGTTTAACATTACTAGAATTTTTTTGCAATATTATTACTATTCTTTTCATTGATGTACATACCAGAATTGTATGCAAATGAATATTCTTCATTATTATCACGTCATTAATCACTATTTCAAAAAGCATACGTTAAATAATTGTTCAAATTGCATAAATTATTTTGCAACTTTCTCAGCGTATGCAACCATGTTATACACTTCCGCAATGTATGCTTTTTGTTTTGAGGGCCCATTTACATAATATCTTTCATATAGTTCAATTGCATACATTAAATAATTGTTTCGAGTTATTACAAAAAATTTGCATATTAACAAAACAATTGCAACGCATGTGCACGCCGCGATAGTATGCTTTTTGAAATTCTTGATCCATATAATACCAAAAGTCTTCCTGTGCAAAAGCATACGTTAAAAAATCGGAAAAACCACTTTGCATACATTAAAAAATCGTTCAGAGATATCAATTTTTTTTGCAAATTCAAAATTGGTTGGTGCCGCCGCTGCATGCGAGCAGTCTTAGATATTTGGTGAGAACATTCATAAACCTATTATAATCATAATTATAAAAAAGCATACGTTAAAAAAAAACGTTTCAAGAAATGTGTCGTTACCGACCGGTCTAATAGCAGAGCACTCAAAGTTCAGTTCTAAGGATGAGTCCACAAGGTATTGAATATTGTTGCATTTTTCGGATATTTCAGATTTAACAAATATTGCGGTTCCACCGTGGGATAATCTTTTCCTGCTGTATCCGTATATAAGTCTATAACCTGCTATTGAATTGATCTTCACACATCCAGTGCTCAGATATACAGAGAAATGTCGGTTTACTAGTACTACAAAATAATTCTGAAATGTTAATTTTATTTGACAAGCTTTGGCTGTTTAAGTGTACAAGTTGATATGTGTGTGTTGTACTTATCTCGTCGCCGGAGTTAAGGGTAAGGCTGGATCTTGAAAATTTCTTGCTTGCCTTTGTTGGTTTTCACGGGGTGAGTGGCTGTGTGGGTTGTCTAAGAATCGCTGCCCTTGTTTGAAGTTGAAGCGGCTGAAATGTATGTTTTCAGGCCAAAAGTCAGGCTCATACACCTTTGTTTGCAGGCAGGTTTTACACCAATCATAAAAGCTTGATTATTGGTACGGACGAAGTGCGTTTCAAGTTTCTTCACGTAGATATCTTGAGATTGTGTGCGTTTTTTTATATAGTTCTTGTGTTATCGCATCTGGCACTTTCGATAGAAATAGCCAAATTTTCTTGTCAGGTTTTCCAATGCCATGGAAGTCGTTGTCACCTTCCCCACTTCCTACATTATAGTTTTTCTTTATTTTCCTAATCACTGTAGTGAATCCCTGTGCTTCATCTGCAGTGTCTTTAAATTTTTCAATTAAAATTTTTGGGGGTTCCTTGTTTTCATTGCCGTAATTCGTGAGATTTATAATTTCACTTGCTTTTTGTTTGGTTTGCATTTCCATAATTTCTGGTGCCACTTGGTTCACTTGTATACCTTTACCTCCCTGTACGTCGGGGATATCAAAGTTCAAATTCATGGATGACGATGAACTAGCTTGGTTTTTATTTACGGTAGAATAATTTTTTTTGGCGGCACGCTTTTTGTTTCACTCGCTTTATTTGCAATCGAGTTTTTTGGGGGATTCGTGAATAGTTGGTTTTTGGTTGAAGTTTGGGCGATTCCATTTATTGAGAGTTCCCCTTCCAATAATGCAATTTTATCTTCTAGAAGTTTGATCACTTGGGATTTGTCTGAGATAATTATATCCTTATCCAACAGAAATTGTTTCAGCAATCTGTTTTCTTCTCTGAGGTAGGTTTCTTCTGAAGTCTCTATGTCAATGGTTTGTAGGTCTGGTTCATGTTTGCATTCAGCCTTTTTCAATTCACTAGCTTGTTTCAAACATGCTGGATGGAAACTTTCATAATACTTAGTACAGATAAATCTATTTTTAACTTTCTTAGAGCAGTGTTTACACATAAAATTCACATTTTCTTTAGGAGTAGGTGGCCGATCGTCGTCACGCGACGCCATTTTACTACTTACTACTTACCTTTTTTTATTCACTTTTTGACTTCTAAATCCCATGCTTGATATCTATAGTTTTTGATACTTCACTATTATGAGATATGTGCTGTCGCCTGCCTGCGAGGTATGTCTTCATGAGTCTGAGGGCTGGCCCACGTATTACCGTCCTCCCCTGGCTATATGGTGCGTTAGAAATCCTAGAAAGTTTGTTGAAAATATGGTGACCGGTTTCTGCGGGTGAAGATTTTTGTTTATTCAATTTCGATATCATAATTGGGACTAACGAACTGAGCAGTCCGATCTCGCTTCAAATGTTTCTGTCTTCAAAGTGGTGGCGTGGCGTAAACGATGAAATAACATGTAGCAATGAGCTGAAATTAATCCAGAATTATATAATGGGTCTTTTTACCAATGATCAACAAACACGAATGAACAAAGGTTTATGTGCAAGCGTTCCAGTGATGAATAATATGATTTTATTACGATTGGATAGCAAATTCAACAACTCTCTAAATACTCAACCCTTTCACAAACGGCTATTGTTATTTTTGATATTACATCAAAATCAGTTTAGCTAATGTGATTCGTTAATAGTTGAATGAGCTCATCGATTGAAATACAATGTTCACGGAATTGACCGCAGAATTGTGATATGTGAAGTTAATTACAAACGGTAGCAAATTTGAATCCACTTAACGAGTGCAATGTTTAAATAATGGTGACGGAGAGTATACAATTTTTTTTTTGTAAACGTCATTATAAGATAGTGCTATATCTGAATTATGGTGACCGGGGGTTCTAAAAAATTATCCGTTTTTTTTAAACAACATTGTATGGTAAATATTTCAATAGTCGAATAGATGACACGTAAGTCAAGATGGGGAAGATACATATTCATGCTTGATGAAGGCTTTGCTCCAAAAATCTGCGGAACAAAACAATGGGTAGGATAAAAACTACTTAAAGGAAAAAACCTATATTATTAACAGTATGATAGCCGAAGAATTATATGTGAAAGATTCAAATATATTGTTTTGATATGGAATTAAAAAAAAACAATAATTAAATAAAGGAATAACAAAAATGGTATAAAACCCAACTATAATGTTTACAAGTTGCCTTGACTTATTTACTTCTTCTTCAAACCATAGCTATTTCCAATCAGGTAGCAATTTCAGGAAGGAGGCAGATGAGTTTTTATTCTTCGTTCGATAAATCTGAGTCAATAATTTATTACAATAGTACCTATTTAGAAAGATGAAACAAAATTAGAACATAACTTTCAAATTTGGCAGTAGAAACTAGAAAAGAAAATAATTTCAAAATTTAAATGAGTCTTAAACAAAATTTAGTAAGAACATACTGTAAATAATTGTCAAACCAGGAAACAAATGATTAATGACAGATGGGCGAGAAACGCAACCAAATGAAGAGAGAAATGTTGTAAATCTGTGTAAGCAGAAGACAACAAGTTATCCTTTCCAGACTACGCCTTGGACATACCAAACTGCATCAACATCTCCACAGTAAAGAGGAAGCCATCAAATGCGAGATCTGTGGAGTCAACATCTCGGTGATGCACATCATCTCAGAATGTCCCGGGCTAGAGCAACAACAAGTATCCAACGGACTATCGAATGATCTTCAGAAAAATCTTCAAGAAAACAACATGGTTAATCTCATGAAATTTCTCAAGTCAATTGATATCCTGACCAAAATATAATCATTGTAAACTCTGATTTGTAATGTAATGTAATGTTATGTAACTATTTGTTACGGTTTGAAATCTCCAGTTTGGTGGCTCAGGTAACGCAGCGATAATAGTGCAGGACTCAGTCCTCAAATTACCCTTCAGATTAAATAATATGCATCTGCTATGCGGCTTCTGCAGTCTAGCTTCAGCTTAAAGTGAAAAATGAAACAGTATCGGCTTTAGTGCATCAACTATCAACTGATGGTCGAATTTAGTAAGTGGTCTATTCAGATATTCCCCATTTTCGGTGCTTAGGAGCCCTACAAAACATCATAAATCACCTTCACATTATCATGAATGTGAAGCTATTCTTACATTTAATCAGGTTAGGAAACAGCTGAGTACGATATATGAGCAACTTCCATGATGAGAATGAGCATATCAACCTTTCATTCATTATTTATTCGGTTTAATCATTCTAACCTAAATGTCAACATTAATGTAAACAATGAAAGTCAACATAGAACAATTCAAATTACAAGTGAACTACTTGATCATGATTTGAACTAATCTAAAATCACTGATCCAAGTAATATCATGAGCAAAAGAACCTCAACAGGACAAGTGACAAGTTGTCAGAACCCTACACAGGAAAACCCTCTTTTGTGGAAATCCTTTTCAACCTTGGAGAGGCACATGGCCAGAGGTAGCTCTTGAAAGACAGAATTTCTCTCACCTTTGGTGGATTTGGCCATTTCAATTAGTAGTAACTGAATAAGATCTCCTGTAATCGAGAAGATTAGGAGAAACACTTAGGTGGATCTGTATTATTCCGTTCTCTAAAACGTGCTTCACTCCGAGACATCACTTTAGGCCACCTACCACCACAGGTATGTCTATCTTACTGTCCTAAATGGTATTCTTTCAATTATTGTTGTTAAAGCATCGCTCATTACCTTTTGCTTACTCTAAAGGTTCTCGTAGAACTTGCTCGTATAACCGAAACGCTATTTCAGGCCTGTTAGTTCCGGTTCCCCCGTATAACTGGACAATTGAAGACCAAGCTTTATCAGCCCAGTCAAGCCTACTGTATTTCTGGAAGGCTTGTTAATTACTCGCTATCTCCTCGAGGTCTCCTCTACGGATGCCAAGTCTTGCCAGAGAAGAGCGAACAAGAAGACATCTATAGCTATCATTCAGGCGAGCTCTTTCCATTTATTTGCTTATCCGCTATACCATTGACAATTATTGCTACCTAGCTTCTCACAATATATTGCTCACTGCTATAGTAACGGCTTAGCTAACAAGTGTTGCTTACAGCTATTCTTTTAATATCCCCGCTTTGGTGCTAGTTTAAGGTGACGGTTTGGTGCTGGAAAAGATATCACGATTGCTTATTTTGCTATTAACTAGAATTTGTAGTGCTTACAGTAGTTAAGTAGAAGTTGTGCACTCCTATGTATATATACATTCGGGTAAAGTAAGTACCTGGTATTAGGTGTATCAAACAATAGTTAAGCTTGCACTTATCTTGCTTCCTGAGCAAAGCATCTCACTAGTATTACCAGTCCTGAACTATAATTCTGAATAATTCGCGTTCTCCTCCCAGACTCTGGCTTCGGTTTATACCCCGAATCATATTGTGGAAATGTGCTGAAAACAATTACATACCCAGCGTTAGATTATTATTGAGTATTATTCCACTCCCAATTTACCACTGAACTAACCGGACATTTTTCACGTTCCACCTCTTTGTGTTGCCCCAATTTAGCTCTCCCTGTAGCAGGGCTAAACGAAAGTTACATATTGTTCCATAGCTAATAACCTCTACTTAATCGTTGATGCGATTTATTTGAAATGAAAAAATTAATAAAGAAATGATCCATTAAAGCAAAACAAACAATAAGAATTATGGTTCGCAACAAATTTCACAAAATTGTCATGAAAGTGAAATATTTATTATTATTAGTCTCTGTAAATAGATGTAACGTGAGAGTTAAAATAATCCAAGAGTGCGGGAGTGATTGATTTGGTAACTAAGCGTTACGAAGCGAGGAGATCAACAAGAAATTTAGGTAGTGTCAGGAGATATAATTTCAGTTAGAAATTTGAAGAATAAAATGACAAAGAAGAATCAAAAGCTAGCAAACCAGTAAGAAACAAGAAATTTAAAAGTACAGATACAACACAAGTTCCTGATAGAAAAAAATATTTATCTCAAGAAAACGACATCGATCCAAGTCACCACAGACACCAGGTGCAAACTTTAAATAAACTTCCGAAACCCAAAAACAATCCTGAACCGTGATATTCGAAAAATTTCGTCAAAAACATTTCCAATTATAACCCCAGATTTTTAAGAACTTGCCAAACGTGAAGTGAAGTTAGTTTCGAGTCAGCCTGACAGAAAATTCGTACTGAACTTTCGATACCAATAGTATTAGATTGTAGAACTGATTAATTGAGAAATTGAAAAATAATTCATTTGAGTTTGAAGAAAATAAAATGAAAACAATATACTTTTCATATCTTTTGAATATATTCAATACAAAATTAATAAATTTTACAAATTGATATCAAGAACTGGAAAGGTGGGCTAACTGCAACCCTCCTGAGAGAGAGAGAGAGAGAGAGAGACGATCAACTCGTCATTGGCATACTGATTGAGCTGAAAAACAAACAGGTAAACACAAGGTATGAAGGGTATAAGGTGAGAGAAAATTATAGCCAGGCATATAAATTTTAACAATTTAAATTAATAAAAAAATTGATTGAAATGATAAATATAATGTCATAATGATATATGTAAAGGGAAAAGAGTAATGAGAAACGAAGCAAGAGTGCATTTTAAAGAAGCATTTTGATATTTCGAAACCGTAAGTTGAGAAATTAAATTTCTTTTCATTGGTTCGAATATATGTTGAAAAGAGAAACATTCTCAATTGAGATGGGTTCTGTAGAATGTTGGTGGATGATATTGAGGATAGAGAAAATTCGTATGTTTTCACCTTACAGTATACAAAGACGAAACGAAAAAGAGGATTTGTCGATACCTGTGGAAATACATGTTATGTATGAACTTGGTAGATATAATACGTAAATATTTTCGTATACGACCCCAAAATACAGACCACAAGACGAGTATGTATGTATCACTTACAGAAAAGGCCGATATTATAAACAACCAGTTGGCATCAACACCTTTGAAGCTAAACCTAAGTTGCAACATTTCTTAAATTTCCTGATCCCTCCGGATATACCAGACACTGTTTCCGCAGGTCATCGGCGTCATTACTGGCAGATTCGGGAGCCGACATCTTGATGCTGAAAAGTCACGGTGGTTGGAAATCGAGTAGCGTGGCCAAGGGATATGTAAAATATTCTCTTGGAAATAAACGGAGAACTGCTGAAAAAATACTAGGTGAAAATAAAGTAACTATTAGAGAACATATTCAAGACATAGCAGAACCTTGGATCATAGAATTGCAACAGGATCCAATAAATACTCATCCAAGATGTCGTCAGGGATCAGTAACTGTTCCAACTGTATTATAAACATAAATGATAAATGAGATATTAAGTAAATGTGATTTGATATTGAATTAACGTGATCTGTTGATTTTGTAGTGTAGCAGAATATTAGGGGCCAGCTAGCCCAGTGGTAAAAGCGCGAATCTATAATCACTCTGGCTGCTAATCGTAGGTTGAAACCCTGGCGACTGCTGACATTTTTCTGATGGCCCGATAAAGTGCTTGGAATCGCACGTAAAAAGGTAGGACCTGGTTAATCCTTGGCTCGCACTAGTTTCGACTTTTGACGGCTGTTGTTTATAAGGGGATGACAGCTGCTTAACGGAAAAAACAATTTTAAACAAAGAATCGTGTAATATCAACCTCGCATGAGTCGCATGTCATATTATTGACTTATGTAGAAATAAACAACGATCATTTGTGTACTCCAAGAAGAAATACAAAACTGATTTGCTTTCGAATTCTAATATATTTTTGTGCCAATTATTCTATTACAGTTCAGTTGAACTGTTTTGAGAATAATCCCTGGTATTAGGTAAGTTGCTACTGAATAAATTATTTGTATAATTTCAATAATTTGTTGATAGTCATAAGTTGTTATATATGAAGAGAAACTCAAATTTATATTCCTTTTTATATTTATTGTATTTGACTGCAAGTGCTGTATTTCAAATGAAGTAAAGACTTAGCACTCATCAATAAGTCCGAACCGTTACAATAGATATAAAAATAGTTGATTACTTTGATTATTATTTATTTTGTTCCATCCTATTACTTTTCGCACTAGTGTGAAAAGTTATTTCCTTTTCGCACTAGGGCTTTATAGTAACGTTTTTCACATTGAAATGACAATGAAATGTACTACATTAAAGTTGTCATTGTCAAAAATAGCTATTATTGATGTCTGCACTTAACGAAAAACGGTCGGATTGTCAAAACTTAAAAACTATATGAGGGTGGTCCCAGAAGCTCCACACACTTTCCCCAGCGATGTTCAATAAGTTCGATACCCTTTTTATAATAAAAATCGTTAAGCTTCTCAAAATATAGCCATTAACTGCCAACGTAACCACTTCATTGTTGGAAAATCTTTGACCACCGAGCCATTTTTTCAAGTCTGGGAACAGAAAATAATCCGAGGGGACTAAATCTGGCAAATAGAGTGCATGAATTAGCAATTCAAACTGTAATTCAATAATTTTGGCCATTGCAATAACGGACGTGTGAGCTGGTACATTGTTTTGATGAAACAGCACTTTCTTCTTAGCCAAATGCGGCCGTTTTTGCTTGATTTCTTCGTTCAAATGCTGCAATAAGTTCGCATAATAATCGCTGTTGATAGTTTTTCCTTTTAGAAGATAGTCAATGGAAATTATTCCACGCGCATCCCAAAAAACCGTCACCATGACCTTGCCTGCAGATGGAACGGTCTTTGCCTTCTTTGGAGCCGGTTTTCCCTTTTCATTGTTTTGATTGTTCTTTTGTTTTGGGTGTGAAGTGATGAACTTATGTTTCATCCATGGTTATGAAATGGCGCAAAAATTCGGCTTTATTTCTGTGAAACCTTGCCAAACACTCGATGGAAACATTTTCACGACGCTGTTTTTGTTCCATTGTGAGCAAACGCGGCACCCCTCTTGCGCAAAGCTTTCTCATGTCCAAATTTTCAGTTAATTTGCGATGTACCGCACTTTTTAAAGTGCCTACTATGTCTGTTAGCTCGCGCACTCTCAGTCGACGATCATCCAGTACCGCTTTGTGGATTTTCTTCAACATTTCTGGAGTCGTCACCTCATTTGGTCGTCTTCGCAGGTCGTACCGCCTCGTTTAAACTCTGATCCCAAATATTTTACTGTTAACAAAGGAGCAGACTCACCCAGAGTACAATCTAGTTCATCTTTTATATTGGTTGGGCTAAGGCCTATCAAATGAAAGTATTGTATGACATAACGATAACCAATTTTTTCCATGTTTACAAATTCACTGAAAACGTTTACTATTGATGGCTGCCAAAAAAATACTAAACAACGTGGCGTCTTCAAACTTGAAACATATGCTGTATTGATTGTGTACTTTCTCATACAATGGTATTTTTCAAGTAACTACTGTCATTTCTAGGTCAGGCCAGGTTCATCTGGGACCATCCTCGTAAGTTATTCCAAACGAACGAGAAATTAGATGTATTGAAATATGAGAGATGCTCCATTCAAGAAAACGAATGTACGATTTGATGAGGTTTTCTTGCTCCCCTCGTACAAAAAATAAAGATAGCTTTCATGAGGTATGAAATGAAATTTTTAAAATTCATATTGGTTCAAGAGATATTCAATTGAGCCACTGGTTGGTACACACTGTGTACAGTGTATGTGATGTATTTAATTTGAGTTAAACGATTCAAAAATCGCAAAATATACAGGGGGGAGAAGAAATGAAATCAGAAAAAAAGTCCAACTGATCGAAGAATAAAACGACTCACAGATCATTGAACACAGTGTATATTTTACCAAAGGTATTCATTTTGCCAAGGAACATTTTTGGATGCACAGAAGTAATTTGCTAATCTGTTTCTCATCAACCCTTGCATTAGAATTACTTTTATGTGCGATGAGCTTAAGAGGTAATAGGGAAGTTTGTCCATTTTGTTCACTTCTCTAATCAGACATTTGAATTTCTCCATCCACTTCGACATCAAAAGAAATAGGTATGCGGTGCATAAATATTTTATGATGCAAATTGTAGCTAGAACAACTGATTGCGTCTTTTCTGGTTCTAATAGGAGCAATATTCGTAATACTGTAAATATACTTGACAAAGTACTGAAAGCGTTTTAACGTAACTCTGTGAGCTAAGGCGCTACTTGAATATTCTTAGGGAAGATCCATTTGAGTGGATGTTTGATGCAAAAGACTTCATAATAGTTTTATAATTTGAATCTTCTAGAAAGTAGTCAGAAATCTTAGTATTTATAATAGATGGAAATTGATGAACAAGTATGATGTTTTATTGTTATTTTTAAACCAGGTGTAAATATATACTACTAAAAGTACTATTTCCCAGTTGTCATTTCAATGTGATAAACGTCACTCCAAAGAACAAGTGCGAAAAGTAATAGAATGAAACACTATAAGTAATAATCAAAGTAATCAGCAATTTTAATGTCCACAAAATCAACAGATCACGTTAATTCATTATCAAATCACATTCACTCAACATCATATTTATCATTTATGTTTATAAACAGTTGGAAGTGTTGCTGATACTGATCCCTGACGCCATCTTGAATGAAATAGAATGTAGAATTTTTTTGGATCTTGTTGGAATTCTATGATCCGAGGTTCAGCTATGTCTTGAATGCTCTCGAATGGTAATTTTATTTTCACCTGGTATTTTCAGGCTGTTAATTTTCAAGAGAATTTTCTACATATCCCTCGGTCACGCTACTCGATTTCCAACCACCGTGAAGTTTCACCATCAGCCGTTATACTCTAGTCTAAAAACTATTTTGGTGAATTCTCTTCAAGGGCAACGAAAATTATGATTCAAGACTCATTCGATTCGGAATGACCTCTAGAAACTTTTTGAAAAATTTGAAGGTGCGTCGGCAAAAATTGCAAAAGTTATAAACAATTTAGTTAAAAAAAGGGGGGGTTGGTTTTTTGCAAATATCTCGGAAACTATCAAAGATATCCAAAATTTGCAAAAAGATCCTGAAAGAGGAGGAAATTTCCTAGAAAAAAATTCTACCTACTGAAACTCCACCAACAAAATTTTAAATTAGCGTTAAAAACGGGTGATGCGAGTCCCGCGTGCGCTGACTGATACGGACCCTTGAACAATAAAAATAATTTTAGCCCATTAAATATCAATATTGAGAAATAAAAAAATTCACTGATCTTTAAGACACTTGGATGAACGAAAATCCATGGAAAATTTTTTTCCCGTAATTATTTTATTACATATGCTTTGTTTATTAACTACTTTTTACAAGTTTCAAATATACATGCAAACCCTGATAATTGTTGAACTAATATTCTCAAATTTGTTTCACTTCTTGGAGCTATTCTTGAAAGGCTTTAAAAAAGATCCCCAGTGGAAAAATTTAAAAAATGTTGATTGTCCACTTTGTTATTATCAATCTAACAGACCAAGAAATTAAAAATGCAAATAAAGCTATACATTTTTGTTTCAATATTTCGATTTGTTCGTATTTCAATTATTTGAAGTTACAAAAAAGTGATTTTTCAAAATTTCTTACTCTGATTGTTTGAATAATTGTTATAAACAAATGCGTTGTTGAGTTGAATTTTTGTTTTTGGAATTTTAATCAGCAATAAATATTATGATCTGTAGGAATAAAATCATTTCTTGAAAAAAATGTTACTGCTTTGAAACGCATTTGTTGATTAGCTATTTTTTTTTGCTACAAAATATTAATATCAAGGAACCATTTTTTTAAAATCATAATTTCCATTGCTCTTCGATATTCTAAAAAAAATTATTTATATTTTTTTGTTTATTTAATAAACAATTTGTTATAAACAAATGAATTTCAAGAGGAAAACAAAATACAGATTTTAGAAGTATTTTTATAAATAATTGCTAAAAAAATTGATAAATAATAGGCTTAGAGTTTTTGTTTGAAAGCTACTTTGTTTATTATTAAAAGGAGAACAAGAAAGACCTGAAGTGTATTTGTCCTATTTCCAATAGTCAATGAGTTTTTCAAGTATGAGAGCCGGAAAAATCTGATTTTGGGGGTATTTTTATAAACAATTGCTAAAAAATTTGTACAGCTTTGCAGAAATTAAAAAAAATTGTATCGTGAAAATCAATTTGTTTATAACAAATTGTTTATTGAATAAACAAAGAAAATATAAATAAATATTTTATTAAGAATATCAGAAGAGCAATGGAAATTATGATTAAAAAAGAAATTTTTCCTTTATATTAATATTTGGTATCAAATCAAATATTTCATCAACAAATGCGTTTTTAAGCAATCATTTTTTTTTGAAATTATTTTGTTCTTAAAGATCATAATAGTTATTGCAGATTAAAATTCCAAAAACCAAAATTCAAATATCTTATAAACAATGCATTCGTTTATAATAACTATTTAAACAGAGTGAGAAATTTTAAGAAATCATTTTTATGTAACTTCAAATAATTAAAATACGAACAAATTTGAATATTGAAAAAAAAATTTCATAGCTTTAATAGTATTTTTCATTTTTTATTCTCTTAGATTGTTAAAAACATAGTGGAAAATCAACATTATTTTATTTTTCCAATGGGGATCCTTTTTAAAGCCTTTCAAGAATAGCTCCAAGAAGTGAAACAAATTACAGGTTTTTAGTATAACAATTATCAGGTTTTGTATGTAAATTTGAAACATAATGAACAAAAGCATATGTAGTAAAATAATTACGGGAAAAAAAAATTTCCGTGGATTTTCGTTTATTGGAGTGTCTAAAAGGTAAGTAAATTCTTTTATTCCTTAAAATTCTCCCAAAATGGTAGCGACAGAATTCCAATCGACCACACTTCATGCATGGATCAGTCAGAACAGCTGTGGGGTTGAAGCGGATAATTTAAAAATTTGAGGAAGATTGTTAATGCAAAATGCGTAAATATTTACCAACCTTACCTGACCTGAGTAACCTTACGTGAAGAGAATATCCATCCAAAATTTGATTGATCTTCAAATCAGACCCACCCATTCCACAACTGTTTCAATTGGTCCGGATTGTCAAATTAAATTTGCATGCTGTGTGATACATACAATGGAATAATATTTCACAAACTCAATGAGTTTAAACCAAATGTTGCAGATAATCCTAAGAGTGTGGTTTGAAATCAGCGTATATTATTAATATTAATAATTTTTTTTGTGAGACATGTTTACAGTAGACGTTCTTTATTACGTAGTTTCCACGTATATTTTCAACGGGTAGCTAAAAAGCAACGTTGAAATCAAGATTTTAAACCGTGTTTTTCCAAAGTTGAAGATCACAACCAAATCTCGAAATTGAACGAAGAAGTAAGGAAATAACGTTTGGGAATGAAGGTTGAGGAACGGATTAAAAGCATTGATAAAAAAACCGTCTAACGTGTTCGGGTTTTTTATGTTGAAATAGAGTTTTTCAAACGTCTATTTTGAATAAACAATAATAGGCCAATGAACAGAGCAATTTTTCTCATAAAAGTTCAACTTAAATTGCTCCGCCGATTTATTTTTTGCAATTCGGTCGTCACGGAGGGTTGAATGAGTAGCAGTAAAGTTATCACCCCCTGGGGGGTGCAACCCCCCCAAAATCGTAAAAACTTTTTTCAGGACGGTATTTTCTTGACATTTCTGCTCTGGGCAATAAATATGAGTGAAAATCGGTATTAATAATGGGGGCGAATTATTTTCAACAACTAAACCCCCTTCCGGGGCATCAACCCCTTCCCGAAATCGTGTATTTGTGGTATTTTCCATGAATATGTAAAATTGTCACTATCAGGAAATGTATAGGAAAATATATTTATTCACTCATACAACTCATTATCTACTTCATCTTCAGTCTCCTCGTCTTTATCTTTACAATCCGTAACAATCACTACCAAGTTTATACAGATATCTGTCAATATCAAATTGGTAGTTTCCCCTAAATTCCTACTTGGACCTTTAAAAATTGGAAAATTTTGAGTAACATCATGGCCAAGTTCTTAAACAACACTAACACTGAGCACTTTCTATTGAATAAAACAAACTTGGTCAACTAGGCAAACATTTATATTCTGCAGGTAAATTTTTGAACGAGCGTATAAAATCCTAAGCATTTATGCATTTTAAGCAAGTTCCATTCAATAAAATGTTAATAACAAACTGGCTTTTCTCCTGAATTCCTAGGTGGACCTTTGAAATTTTGGAAATGTAAGTCATATCTGATTTTGAAACAGCTGAGTTGAACATTGAACAAATATTTCAAAAATAAACTCACCATTTTCAATTAATAACAGTGACAAAGCACAAAGAGATGTTACCTCGTCTCCGACTATCGATGCTATCCCAGTATCCAGTGTTTTCTGCACAGGAACTTTTATATTATCTGACGTTTACATAGAGCAACGTTGAGTGCTGCCCAGTGCGCACCGACAGATCCGCGCCGCTGTATACTATACAGCTGCGCGCTAGCTGCCGTATTGACAATGTCCCAAGCCGATATTTTTCAGGTTTTAGAATCTCAATGAGTTTAAAGCAGGTACACTTCGGGACAGTTTCCTTTGGTGCACTGTCTTCCTCGGTGTCGAATCCCCATATTCCATCACGGACTGATTTTATTTTTCTTTCCATAGAACAATAATGCGATCAAATGCCGAGTAACCTCTATTTTAAGTACTTAAAAGATTGACTGGATTGCATTTAAAATTTGTACAAGTAACCAAATTTGTATGAATATTTTCAATAAGAGCAGGGTTTTTCCTGCAAACTGGCTTTTCACTCATGTTGATAAATGCTTTTATCTCTGAGTTATTAGCATTTGAATTTATAAACTGCCTCAGGATTTTGTAACCTAAAATATGCGAAGAATTGAAAACACTCGTATTTAAAACCAACATTATTTGGACCGGTTAAACGGTATGCAATTTGACAATGAAGTATTCCTCAACTGTTCATGTTACTTGCTACAAGTTAAACGACATTATTTCAGTAATCACAAGTATTATTTCACGTAGTCAGGAACTTTAAAATTATAAGATTTTCAATTGCAATTTTGCAGCTGGTAACTGCACGTATAAATATAGATAATATCAGAAAACAAAGCTGCGATCTTCATCTTCAAAATGACGTAAGATTTATCCGAATTGAACATTTATATGAGGAGTTATAGAACTTTACTTCACGCGCAGATTGAAAAAATGCACGTTGGCGGGAGCCGGCGCATCACCTGCCCCATTGCGAAAACATATAACTTCAACAATTTTTTTCAAGAATACCGTGCGATTTCTCAAAATTTTGATGGGGACAGTTTTTTTGTAAAAGTTTGTGTTCTTTCTGAATATCAAGTAATTTTTTTGAGATATTTCGAAATTACATCAAAAATTAATTTCAACGCGTTTTTTTGGGGGGTTCTACCCCCCCTGGGGGTGATACCTTTTCTCAGAAGTAATGTGCACACTGTGTACTACAATTTAAAGAAAAAATATCGGCGGAGCAATTTAAGTTGAAGTTGATAGCCCTGTTGATTGGCCTATAAACGTATTTGATAAACGTTTGTTTTCAACGGGTTGTTGAAAAGTGCATGAAGGTTAAAAAACGTTTTACAATCATGGATAAGTTATTGACGTCCGTTACCACACCGCCTTTGAAAATGTCTACTGCAGATGTAGACGATACGTCAGGTAAAATTACTTCGAGACCACGACCGACAAACTCGATAACCACCGAAAGTTGTTTAACAATGGTATTTCAAATATTTATCGTATATTAAATTTATTTATTTTTTCAGGAGAAGCGGCAACACCACTTCGAATCCAGTTCGGTTTCGGTAATTTGGTTCGTGCCAAGGATGACGTGATTGATAGCTGCAGCCATTGATTACCCATTGTCGGACTAATAGCGGGACCCTCTGAATTCTTTTCTACAGTAATTGCAGCGCTGCGAGCTCAGCAGGAAAAGGATCTCCACAAAGAAGAGAGCGGTCCTAGTAAAAAGCTGTATTCTTTTTTGATCTTTGTAGGAAATTGGTCTGTATTTGAATGGCCTGGTGAAGGAAGTGAACTATTGGAGACGAAATAAACTTGAAGAGTATTGACTATTGTGAGATTGAAATATTTCTGATTTTCAAATATTCGAATACAATTCAAAAATATTTCATAAAAGTATTAGGTTTGCAGTTCAATTATCGAATTATACAGTGTTTGAAACCTATGATGGAAAATGTCCGTATTTCCATAAGAGGAACATGATTTTAGAAATCCTCGGAAAGGTCGATTTTTGTTTTTGTAGATCCACTTTTGAACATGAAATGTTTCACATACTTTTCAACCTCCTGACCTACAGATGAACCCCTTCAGAAATGTATATTAAAATTAGGGGTTGAAAGGCATGAAATGTTTTTAAATTCCCAATTCAACCAGCTATTTCTATTTTTATTTTTCAGTTTCTTATTTAAGATTGAAGCATTTTTAATACAGAAAATATTATTTTCAAAAATAACTTTTGTTACGAAACTTTTATTCCCTCTTGGTCCATACTGATTGTTTTCGTGAGCTCGAAAAAAAATTGTGCTCTTCATGCTTTATTTGAAAATGCTCAGATAACAATCAAGTAATTTATTTCGAGACACTAATTAATGAGATAAAAAAAATATGCTCTTTCTACTCCTTGACAACAACCCAGCCTATTATAAAATTAATTTCTCACGTTTAAAAACGTCAAATGAGAGTTTCTAAAATAAATATCGATAGTTTCAAGGATTTTTGAAAATATGTTTCTATTATGAAGAAACGGATTTAATTCCTTCGAAGGTTTCCACACTGCATAAAATAAACTCAGTCTAATTGGTTTAAACTACTATTCGAATGATGAATTTTTTGCGAAAATATCGGTATGAGTCAAGTTTATAGGAGGCTATAATTATGAAAATTTTTTGCTCAAAAGATTATCCTATCAAATTTGTCTATTTTTAGTCATGTGTGTCGAAATAACCAATGAAACCATCATTACACTGATAACTACCCATGGATAGTTTTCACGGGTAGTTATCACTTATGTCATGACATTGCTAAGCAACCACCACAATAAAGTTGTTTGACATTTCAGTAATTCAATTTATTTCGAAAATGTCACTTCCTCGCTTTGGTGTTCTAAATGATGCGGCAATTGACAAAATCATTGAAGAAAATAAACCAAAAAATACTGTCAATAGTAAAAAATACACTTGGAAAATATTTATGGAGTTTTGTGACTCCAGAAAATATGAATTGGATGGAAATCGAACTCTCGAAGAACTTGCATTAATACTTAAGGATTGGGCGATTAATATGAGAAAAAAGGATAGCGTATTTTCAGAATTTAGAAACGTGCTTTGTTCGATTCATTGTAGCTAAACGGTAAGTATAAGTGATAGGTAGTTTTTTATTAAATCAAAATCAGATTCCACAGTGTTCTTCAGTTCCTGCCAGATGCCTGCTTTGTAAAATATAGTTGTCTTCAGTGAAACCTAGGATTTTTCCTTTACTCTCTAAGGAATATAAGCAGTTATCATATATATGCGTTGAATAATAAGAACACAAAACAGAACCTTGGGGTACTCCAGTATTGAGCGAAAGAAAGTTGCTCAATACACTGTCTATTCTCACACACCGAAATCGTTTGCTGAGATAACTTTTGAATTAATTCATAGCCGATTTCTTCCATGGATTTTATGTGCAGTCACATATCTGCCCCAGAGCAGATATCAAAACACCATTCTGCAGAGAAAGACTCAGGTACTAAGACTTGACTTGAATTCGAATAGTTATCGGCGCATATTTCAAGTTACCAAACTTACCCCATAAATAAAATTTATTGAGCGTGTTAGGTTATATTTGCTCATATGAGAAGAAATATTTTTGCATGTAATTGTGGAATATGAGTTTATTAGTGCTTGCTAATGGTGTCAAAAAATGGAGAGGTATTTTGTGTAATCTTTGAATGAAAATTTCGTGTTTGAAAATCATCGATTTTCAAGATTCAAAGGGGAAACTCTAGTTTTCCTCGGATTCATGTTCAGGAGATGAAACTACGTAAGTGATACCACTTTTTTCCTTTATGCGGATTGGAGTCGACTAAGCTCACATTTACCATGAAATGAATCAAACGACTAAATGACCAGCGGCGAGGGGGAAACTGCTGAGGAAATTGTGTACACTGATTCCCAAAATCCACTAATACACAAGTAATTTCAGAGTAATACCCGAACAAATGCCAGTAATTTCTCTAATACCCAAGGAATAAAAGCAATAGAAATCCAAATCTTTGGTTTTATTTGGTTGAAGACCTTTTTTATCAATTTTTCATTCAACAATTGTGATTCCAACAAAACCGTGATGTTTTCTGATATCCGGAAATTAGCGATCATGGGTTCAGGACTTTTTTTTGTTCTATTTTAACAAAATCATTCCTGTAATACCCATGTATTACTCGAAGTACTACCTCTAACTCTAATTCCCGACTCATGTGCATTCATTTTCGACTAATACCACTAATTCCCGACTGATACCCACTAATGCCCAATGATTTTCAAGTAATACACCTAATTCCCGACTAATACCTATAATTTTCAACTAATTCCTTTAATTTCCCACTAATACCCAAGGCTTGTACACCAAAACTCCCCAGCGGTTTCCCCTTCGATGACCAGTAACGACAGTAAGCTCAGTGAGTTTGGTCGAAGAAGAATCGTTTGAATGCGTCAAATTCCAAATTTGCATTTTATAAAACCACATTTGATTGTTGAAATCATAATATTCAAAGAGAGGAAAAACAAGATCGAAAAGAAAAAAAAGGTGTTGATCCAATAAGAAAATTCAGTTCGATAGAACGCAGTCATGCCGAAAGTGTTCAAATATGTTATAAATAATAAAACGAACAAGAACAAGACGTTCACTTTAAAGAATTATTTTCACTCGTTGAAAGCAGAAGATTGTTTTGTTTTGTTTTGTTTGTTTATAAAATTGTTTTTTTTCCGTTAATCAGCTGTTGTTCCCTTACGAACGGCAGCTCTCAAAAGTCGAAACTTATGCGAGCCAAGGATTAACGAGGTCTTACCAGTTTATATGCGATTCCTAGCACGATCCGAGGAGAATATCGAAAGAAGGTCAGTTGGTCACCCATCCAAGCCCTGGTCTCGCTTACCGTTGCTTGGCTTCGGATATCGGTGAACCGGCGCTCTCCGTTCGAGCTATCCCCGTGGATGGTAATGAAAAAGCTGACAAGATAGCCCGAGGAGCCCGCATTGACCAAAATTCGGAACAGGAAAGTTCAGCAATACATAAAGACTTGAAAGCACACGTAAAGAGAGCAATCCAAGAACATTGGTAAAATGAATGGCAACAAAGCAGAGGTTAAGAGGTCAGTCATCTCTTGGAAAAACAATACGAAACAACGTGTTACGGGTTTATTTCCACTTTACCTTTCAGCATTTTTAGATTGTAAATCAGATCATCAACTAGAGAAAAACAATATTTATTGAATGG
The DNA here is from genome assembly GCA_944452925.2 of Chrysolina oricalcia. NCBI lineage: Eukaryota > Metazoa > Arthropoda > Insecta > Coleoptera > Chrysomelidae > Chrysolina > Chrysolina oricalcia. The sequence goes on from OX101811.2 coordinate 69,378,533, forward strand.
TCTTGTACATGATACCCGAGCTATCTCAACGACGTAGTGTCCCTCTGGTACTATCAGCGGTTTCCTAAAACAATAATATGTTACTATTATGCTATAACAAGCAACTTTCTTAACCTACCTTTCAGCCAGCTACGAGGACCCCTGGATCACTCGTGGATGAACAGGTTCTGCTCACCTATGAAAAGATGTCATTTCATAACCCACATAGTTTGTTTTTATCATATTTGTTTATATCAACAATTATCTCTAACCTCTTGATCTGTCACGACTCATGTTTTCTTCTTCCAATTCCATGATTTTCAGAACAGACCTCTTCTTCTGGTCAATTTCAATTTGTGGCCTCTCCTATGCCATGAGAAACGCCATCTCTTCTTCTTCTTTAGTGGAGAATATTCCAACTTCCCACCAGTACTCATTTCCTGGGACTCGATGATCCGTGGTTTAGTCTTGCCAACTTAAGCCATCCAGGCAATAAATAACTGAAAACCAACCAACATAAAAAACCCAAGAACTGACGCGGTTAGATTCAGAAAAAACTTTCTTTCTTTTTTTCCATGTGCTTGGAACTGAAACGTACGCATCAGCGGATTCTTCTGTTGAAATTCTCAAGAATACTTATAGAAAAGCTAAAGTCTGTAAGTGTTACAGCTATTCACATATAGTGGATTCAGTTTTCTTTGATTTTCTGAATTTCAACCTCTTCGGCTAACCGCAGCAAAATCACTCGAAGGCCACACATCATCCCAGGTATGTTTCAAAAATCTGAAAAACATTCAGAAAGTTCATTAGCAGTCTAATACTAACATTTCATACCTACGTCACATGTCTGAAATCGATACTTCTCCACAGGCCTTCTCTTATCAGATTTATCTTGTTCGTAAACCGCCCAGTGGCACCATCCATTTCAAGACACTGTGCGAAACACTTTGAGGAATCCCCTTTGGTGGAATCCTTCCTCACTAGCCAACCCCTACTGTGGGACCGTACCATCTACCGTTGAAAGGCGAAGCTGACCAGTTCATACCACGAGCGACTCCACGAAGCCCTGCTCTCAGTGGCCCTGGCCCAACACCGGCACACTACCAACAAGGATCCATCAGATAAGCTTTACTTTTATTAGTAGATTTTGATTATTTCATATACCATTACATCCTATCGCTTTCGACTTAGACGCATGTCCTGAAAAGCTTTGCATGAGTATTGCTACATGCTTATAAATAATATGGTATGAGTAAGAACAGGGGCGAAACGACGAAGTTGTTCCTCTAAACAAAACATTAAAACCTGAATAAGGGTACGAGATTCGTACTACTTGATATTATATTTAGGGTGAAATACTTACTTATATATTTTCGCTGTAAACTTTCAGCATACGTATGGTGGAGGGTATTCTCCAACAACTGTTTATCGCTTACTATTTTAAGAGTATTCACCTTGGTGCTTGAGTGCATGGTGCATCTGTTTAGCGATTTTATTATTTTATTGAGGTTAAGATAGTAATTTTAATTTAATTCATTCCCAATCATTTGTTGCCGTATTCGTGCCACACATCATTCTGGCCAACGTTGATAAATCAATAAAAATATTACATCATACTCAGTACAACCACCATTATTTTACCCACCCCATCTCCACTAGAGCTTTGGGATTGAAAATTAACACATATCCAGGTTAGTCAGTGACGAGGTTGGCCCATTCCCCTTTCATTGGAAATTGGCGGTCGGCAGACTAACAAACGGAGTTAACCTATTCTTAAACGTGACAGGATCACTTCTGTCACATTTACGAATAGGACACACCAAATTCACTCATGAACACTTATTGAAAGGACAGGAAAACGATAAATGTGATATGTGCCAAGTTCAAGTGTCCGTTAAACATGTGCTAGTGGAATGTCCTAGGTTCGCAGAAAAAAGACAGGAACGTGGTCTATGCGAGACTTTGGAGCGAATGCTGTGACAGCTGGAACATTAAAAGTATTGTTTCCTTTTTGACAGACATTGATATCATCAGCAAAATTTAGCAAACAGAGAAATGAATATGTATATTACCTAATAATACCTAATTGTAAAATCATGCCGTTACGTTGCTAATAACCCTGCGTGGTTGATGCAACAGTAATCTGAAATAAAAAAAAATAAAAAATTAACAAAATAAATTTTTTTCAGGCACTGATATCTCATACAGGACAGAAATGAGAGTATTCAGTGATGGTTTAAAGTATTCATTACATGAAATTAACTGAATTTCATAATATTTGGCAGAACAGAAAATCAACCAAGAAAATTCTATTATCCTCATAGAATACGATTAAATTCTAGAAACCCATAGTACCCATAGTAGAGGGCTAGCAACGTCGAGAAAACAAGAATTCAGTAAGGTCAGTTTTTAGACATGCTTTCTCTCACTCTCGCGGATGTCATATGGGCCAGAGTAATTAATTTAGGAAAGTTTCTTTTCTCATTATTATTTCAATTGAACTCTTTGACACATGAATCAGTTATTTCCAGATATTTGTATGATTGTTTAAACTGTGCCAGACGTGTGAATGTTTTTTTTTTCAAAATATTTTAATATGACTGAAATATTTATATGATGTTTCTTAAGTATCTACAAACCCAAAATTAATCTGCCAAACACTAATTTAGTTGTCAAACCTTGAGCTAGACTGATTTGAATGTGAAAAGTGATGTGGTATTATTTTGAGAACAAAATGTATATAAGAGGAGCCAGGCTGTGATGAGATAATAATACTAATAATTTCTATATGATTTATGTGCCTTTTCATTTGTACGGAGGTTTATGAATTGTTTTATATCCATTTCGAAATTAAAACTCCATCAGTCACATTGGTATTAAAAAATATTCGGTACATATTCATTCATAGACAATGGTAGGTAACATTTTGGTGAAGGTAGTGGAGTTGATAGATTGGCGAATGTGCATCATGAATATTCAGGCGAAGGTGTTGTAATTTTGGTGAAAGTCCTGGTATTAACATTTTAGAGAATAAATAAACAAAATTTATGGATAACAAATCTCTTTCAAAGTTAGTCGTGAGACTTGATAAGATACATACATTATTTGTTTGATTGTTTCGACAGGGATATTACGAAAAAAAATTATCTCCAAATATTTTAGTTTTTTTTCATATTCACAAATTTCCCGACTTGAGAGTGAATTTTTAGTTTACAAAGTTTCGAGTTTCAATTACAGACATTTAGAGAAAAAAAACATCAAATTGAAGTAATTTTGCCCGGTTCCGAGACACACTTTTTTGTCTGACGTTCCTCCACTTATAGTGATGTAATACGGTTATGAAAAATGTGACTGATGAAAATATCAAGAATGTATTTTAAATTTGACATTCCGTCCCTGAGTTAGATAAAAATATATTTAGCCTCAGCTATCCGAATGAGAAATTTTAATGTGACTATCCAAAATTCCGGTATTTCTCATTCAACAAATTTTTCTGTTATGCATTTCGCTGCCGTAAATGCTCATAAGTAATTCATTCCACGTTCGAAATTGTACCACACAAGAGTAGAAATACTTGTAAAGTTCAGAACAGGACAGTTTAATTCCCACCCGTGCTTCACTGCTATATCCATGGCCGGACTAGCGAGTGAGGTAATTACATGAAAAAGTAGTGGTCCTGCTACTTTCCCGTGGAATGATAAAACTAATAATAGATAAGTAATGATGCAAAAAATTGAGTGATAACAAGTTTTGATCTTACCTGAAACCTATACCTTTTTCAATTAAAAATAACCGCATCAACCCGTTGGGTCATTAACGGTCATTAAATTACAATTATAATTTCCTAGTCAAATCAAAAGCATACATAAATGGCATGACTTTGTTACTGTCATAATGAACGTATCTCTCTAAATTTGGAATATAATCCAGCCCCTGTAGCAAAAATGTTACTAAATCCTGACACTAAAACCAGTAGAAATGCTTTTTGGTACACGGGCAATTTTTGAAGGGTACTTCTATCAATAACTTGGAAGTGGTTGAAAATTTCGATATGATGTAGGAAAACAAACTTGTAGGGCGTGAAAATTTTCACGAAAAAAAGCATTGACATGTTTTTTCTAAATATCTTCCATTTATGAGAAACGTAGCCCTGAAGTGTGGTTTCTCGGCAATGGGCCCCTGGAGAGAGGTGGGCGAGGCGCATGCTCAAGTAATTGGGCTGTATGTGTGATTTCGTGTTTTGGTGGACTGAATTCAGACTGGCACGGCAATTGTTTGTTATAAAGTTCATTTGCTAGTAACGATTGATGGTTCTGAATTTTCTCGCAAATTCTAATAGTTGCAATCGTTTAACGAAGTCCAATCATACGATACATCATACTCAGAAGATAATGCTGCACGTATTGATTCAATAATGGTCGCTGATCCCCAAAAATTGTCGGAGTTTGTTAGAGATACAAACAGTGGCCCTGTTCTTTCGATAGTCAAAACATATGTCATCAAAAAATAGCCAAAATGGAAAACATCCTTTAAGTAAACCTATTTAGGACCTTAAAGATGAAATAATAGATCAAGTTGGTCTTCTTTATAAAGACAATAGATTTATTGTGCCTCGAGTCAAAGGAATTATATCATTGGAGTGATACATAAAGCTCTTCAAGGCATCAATGCATGCATTTTGAAGGCTAAATGGTCTTATCACTGGCCTGGACTTTACCAAGACAGAACTAAAGCAGTCCCATCAAACAACGACCCGTACTGGTCTATAACAGAACACAACGATACCCCCAAATTCAAAATGAATTTTCCAGCTGAAATTTCAATGGGTCGCCAGTTGACAAGTTTAATGCCAATACCGACAATACAATCTAAGCCCTGAGAGCGAATCAGGATGAGCAGGAGCATAGAGATTTAGTAAACAAAAAACATACTGCCGATCAAATATTCTGACTTCAAAATGTAGTTCTTAGGTAGTTTTTTTGTTTACTTTATTCACTTTACAGTGTTTTGAGATGTTTATGTTTGTCTTCTTGACATAGTTTGAAACTTCATTTGAGGAATAGCATGTTATGTAGTTATTCTTATAGCATTCATTATCATCATCATGATGACAATTTTTGTACGACTGTAAAAAACTAATGAAAGTTCAACTAAAAGTCATGAGTTTATTAAAACTATATTTGAATAATAATAATAGAGGACTATGCGAGGAATACGGAGAGGATGTCCAGCTCGAGACGGAAGCATCCTACATCATCCGCGGGCATAACGCGGCGCTACGAGTGTTGTACTACCATCTACGACACTCTTACGGTATAGACGAGACACCGGTGTTGCCTTATGTTCCGGGGGATATTGAGTCCGTGGTGGAGAATGAGAGGTGCCTAATCTATTGGAACTACTCATTTCCCATCCTCAGGCAAATACAAGCCAATAAGCCTGATGTTGTCCTCCTCGACCACCAAAGTAGAACGATATTCGTTATGGAGTTTTCCGCTCCAGGCGAAATGAATATCGTTCGAAAAGAGGAGGAAAAACAGACTAAATATCAAGATCTTCTCTTTGAACTCCGCAGGTTGTATCCGGACCATTCTGACAAAATGGTGGTTCTGATCATAGGAGTCCTTGGTGGAATGATAGACACACTGCTCTCCAACTTGAAGATAATACCGGCTTGCCGTAATATGGCAGAAATCTTAGCAGCAAGAATGCAGAAGGCCTTTATCCTTGGTTCTCTCCGTCTACTCAGGGCACACGATTCTCGGACCCAATAGTCACTCACCCCACGGACGTAGGGAGTGGTTATTGGGATTAACGACACCAGCGCGCCCTCCGGATGTATCGGAGACAGGGCCTGACTGGTACATTCCTTACAGGGGAAAATAGTAATAATAATAAAGTGTACTGACCAAGAAAAGATTAACAAGAGTGTGTATATTATTGAAGCAAATAAACAAGTGGTAGGTACCACAAAAGCTTTGATTCCAAAGGAACCGTTGCTTATACGTGGTTTCATGTTGTGTATGTTCCGTCATAATAAGTAGGCTTCATTACTGAATAAACAAACTGAATTATCCGAATTATCCGAAAATATAAAGTTAAAAATGATAAAATGTAAAATTGTAACAATGTAAAAGAGTAAAAATTAAAAAAAATATAAAATAGTTAAAATGTAATATGTAGAATTTTAAATTGTAAGAATATAAAATAGTGAGAATATGAAATGTAACAATGTGAAGAGGTGAACATTTTGAAATCTAAAAATGTACAAATATAAAACCATAAAAATACAAAAATACAAATAACTAATTGAATAATATGCGCATACGTACATACATAGATATATTGCGACTTATACAATAAAACACGAAAATACACGAGTATAAATAATAATAAATAGAAATAATGAGTGGACCATTCTTGTTTTGATAGAAGAGTATAAAATACCTGACCATACATAATTTTTTTAAAGTTAGTTATTGATTGACAAAGTCATGTAGTTTGCTCCTTCCAAAAGCCGAAATCAATTTTTTTGTTGTTTTCTTGAATAAATTGATTCTCTATATATTTCTTATATCAACAGGTACTAGACTATGGAGTTTTGGTGCAAGAAAATCACAGTGACGTTGCCCTATGGTTTTGTCACAGCGGGGCACGCTTAATGAGGTTGTTTTATTTCTTGTGCTGTAGGAGTGTATGACAGAGTGAAAAATGATTTTGCTTTTTTTATGTTGAATAATATGTTTAAACAAAAAAGTTACCGGATATCGAATATTCCAGATTCGTTACGTAATTTATCATTAGAGAATCTGAGTGATTTACCGTATATGCTGCCGTCCTAAGCAAAAAAGCCGTATCTGCAAAAACTCTGAAGGTGAGAATCTGTAGTTTCGACCATCTTAAGTACGAAAAGACTCACAGCCGTATGCATAGTCAATCACCAGCGACTCGCCAGAGTTTTGCCGTTCGCTACACAAGGATTATAATGCACAGTCGAGCTCCAAAAAAGTGACAACTACGCGATAAGTTACATTTTGGCGAAACGCTGGCGATGTACCACTTTTCTGGAGCTCGAATTTGCATCATAGTTCTTGTGTAGCGAGCGGCGAAACTCTGGCGAATCGCTGAAATTGACTATGCATACGGCTGTTAAACTTGTGAACTAAAGGCAAAATGATTGATTAACTTTGGCTATTTAAATCTGGTATACGTAATTTTTTCTTTGGAGAAAGTCAAATTTATAGTGTTTCAAGACTACAGAAACCAATATCTCCATATTCACAATTTTTGTAGATACGGCTTTTTTGCTTAGGACGGCAGTATAATTCTTGATATCTATCTTTGAATAACGTTTAAGTGTTCTAGCCCACAATACCGTAAGTTAGATGTGATTGGACAGGTGCATAATATAATAATGTGAGGTGTTTTGTATCAACAGTAAAAACACAAGAGCTTTTTTTTATCGGATAAATTTCTTTTTGTAACGAAATAATTTTGCCAATCAGTAATTTTACGAGCAAAACTACTGATGGAAAAATTTTGAGTTAAAAAGAAATTTATCCTTAAAAGAAAAGCTCGAGTATTTTTTGGCAAGATAAATTAACGACCGAATATAAATTGTCTCCATATTGACGCTTTAGTATTTTTTGTAGATTGCGGGATTGCTTTTTCTATTTTTTTTGTTGAGTCGAAACTTCCCCAAAACGACTCATGTTGTAATGTTTCAGTATCAACTATCAACAATACTTAAATAACTGACAGGACAGACATTAAAGTGTCGTAAGCATACTAGATGTAGACGCTAAGGAGGAACAGGCGTTTTTATCGGTGATAAAAACGATGCAACTTTTTTATCGCTGTTAAAATGACAATACAGTCATCTTTAAATGACACATTTTATACAGAGTTGATTTATCAATATAATCTTTGAGATATTTGCATCTATATAACATACCTGTCAACTTATTAACTATATCTTTTATGTGAAGGTCCCACTTCAGGTGTCAATCAATTACAATACCTAAATATTTGATCGTGACAGCTTCAGGGATTTCTGAATTTGTTCCGATTATCGAAGGACCCATATTCGGTAATCCACTAGAATACGAGGAAAATGGAAAATATTTTGTTTTTTCCAGATTGAGAGTTAGTGTAATATTTCTAAACCACTTTTCTATAACTATAATCCTCCACTTCTGCTTTCAGGGTGTCTCATGAATTCGCTTCATAGAATATTGCACTATCATCTGCAAAGCTCAAAATTCTGCCTTTGGTTCTTAAGTAAGTAAACTGTTGACAGTTCCTTGTGGAACACCGTATGTCAAACCATATGTCACACCGTATGTCACACACCTAAATCTACACATAATACAACTCTGGTTGGCAACCATGCATCCGAGGTCTATTTTTCTAGTCTATTCCGGCTCTGGTTATATCACTCGGGATTAAAACAGATATAAGAATTCCGTCGCAAATATTTGCAGCAGTCGGCCGATATCAATTGAGCAGTTGGTAAATTGGCCACGTATGCCGCTAAATGTCCGTGTCGTTGTCGAGTGATTCCGATAAAATCCATTATCTACGATGTTCCGGGAACGGAAGCGACGAGGAGGACCTTTTCGGCTCGATTACGTTAAGGTTCGGGAACGACGGAATGTTTGGTGAAAGTTGCTATCGAAATTCAATCGTTCAATTACCTGGATACGCAGGGTTGGCGGAACTTGGACGTATACTGATCGTCTTTTCACATAGATGAGACAAAACTGTTATTTCATGGCGGGGAAAGACAAAAATAACGAAGATGTATGAAATACTCTGTTTTATTGCCTGATATAACTAGTTTCAAAATGACTACGTAGGATCCTTCAATATTCATATCTTTTAGAATTGTAGTTGGTTTTAGATTTGGATCAGTTATTTGCGTGCCTCATACCTGTACTATACAGAGTAAAACATTAAAAACAAAATAGCGGCTCTTGTAGGTTGGCAGAACCGAATTATATAAAAACGCTCAGACACGTCAACTACATTTTCGAGGGGGACATCGTTCACATTCAATCCCTCGGAGCTGTGACCGCTACCCCTGAATTTTTTAACAAAAATAAATTCATTCTATTGATTCGTTTTCGAGATATAGGAACTTGAAGTTGGGAAATCACTTTTTATTCACTCAATCAAAAAAATAAATAAAAAATAAGATTTAATAATGCAACTGTGTGAAGATAATTATAATTGTCAAGGAATTAAATGTTTTAACCGATTTCCGTTAAATAACATGCAATTCCGTTTCTAATTTTTATTTCATCCTCATTTACTTGATGAAAAAATATTTAAGGTTCTTAAAAATCGATGAAGACGTTTTCTAGACTTTGAGTCAAATGCGAGTGTGAACAACAAAAATATGTATGTGATAATTTTTTTTTCTCCAAATCGCAATTGTGGATGACTATCAGTGTCAAACTGATCTTTGATTGAACGATATTAGACTGCATTTCTTCACTAAAGCTGCTGAAAATCTATCCTCAATAATGGTGTATCCGATCGCGGAAAAAGTTTAAATAATAACAATTTTTTTTGAATGATGAGTGCGGTAACCCTACACCTAATTTGTTCAATAAAACACATCCAGATAAACTTGTTGCTAGAAAATACGTTCTAGAATTAGTGCAAAAATTTCGTCAAACTGGATTAGTAGCTAACAAGAATCGAGACCCAGAACATGAATTTCCGTTGAGAAATGAACTTGTTGAAGTTGCACTTTCAGGACAAGTTCATGCAGATCCAACATTGAGCAAAAGGAAATTGGCTAGTGTTACCAATATCAGTAGAAGCAGTATTTACCGAAACCCCAAACATCATAAATTCCACCCCTACAAAATACATTTGGTAAACCAATCAAATGAAGGTGATTTTGTTGGAGACAAGAATTTTGTGACATTATGACTACGAGAATAGGTGCTGATAAGAACTTTCTTTTCAACATCTGCTTTTCTGATGAGTCTACATTCTTTTCAAATTCGACTGTCAATCGTCATAATTGTCGTTATTGGTCAGATGCCAATCCATATGTTTTCCACTAAGTCCATACTCAAACTCCCCAAAAACTCAATGTCTGGGCCGATATTTTTTGGGGGCCATTTGATTTAACCAGTATTTCTCAACGGTAACCTAACAGGAGAACTAATTTGGAATTGTTGAATGCATTTTTGGGGCCAGGTAGCCGAGTGGTTAAAGCGACATTGTTTTAGTCACTGGCTGCCGGTCGGCGGTGGTTCAAACCATAGCGACTGCAGACTTTTTTCTGATGGCCCGAGAAAGTGCTAGGAATCGCACGTAAAAAGGTAAGACCTCGTTAATCCTTAGCTCGCACAAGTTTCGACTTTTGAGGGCTGCCGTTCGTAAGGGGACGACAGCTGGTTAACGGAAAAAACAATTTTAAAACAATTTTTTTACAATTTGTTTATCCACAATTGGTAGACACCATTGAAAATGACGATCGTTACCATGGAGACCACTTGATATTTCACCAAAACGGAACCCCTCCATGCATAGCCTGTTATGGCCTTTTTGGATGGAATGTTTCATGGGAGTTGGATTGGAAGAAGAGGCTCTATAGAGTGGCCAACGAAATCTCCAAATCTAACCCTACTCGACTTTTTCTTGTGGGATCACTTGTAAAACAGAATGAATGCAACTAAACCAGAATCTCTGGAAGATTTACGAAGTAGAATTATTGTAGAATGCAGTCGAATAACTCCGGAAATTCTAGGAAATGTGAGGTCTCGTTTTGAACAGAACTTGTACTATTGTATGGAAATGGATGGTGGACTGCTTGAAGATTCAGTCCATTGACAATAATAATTATTGCGTCAGTTACTTTATCAGATATTGATTTTATTGAATGAGTGAATAAAAAGTGATTTCCCAACTTCAAGTTCCTATATCTCGAAAACAAATCGATAGAATTGATTTATTATTGTTGTTTGATATTGAAGACGAAGAAAATACTTTTCAAATGAGGTATCACTTGCCAGATGTTGCCGTTTAAAAAATCAGCTCCGAGGGATGAATTTCATCGCAAACGATGTCCCCCTCGAAATTTTAGTTTTTGTGTCCGGGTGTTTTTATATAATTCAGTTCTGCCGACCTACAGAGCCGCTGTTTTGTTTTCAATGGTCCACTCTGATGTGGTGATGAAGCTGGTGTGGAAGGTGGTCACGGTTTGAGCTGTAGAAGAAATGAAGGTCGCTTATCTCTCATTATCAATCAAATGACATTTTGAAACGGGCTACGGTATCAGCAGGCATCCTTGCGATTTAGAAACTTCAGGTACCAGTTGTGATGATGGTAAACGTCAAGATTGTTCATCTTTTATACCTTAGAAACTCGATAAATCTGTTGTCTTGGACATAATCAATCAAGAAGTTAATGCGTAAAAAAATCCTTCTTCTCATTCTCATTGTATGGATGTAATTATGCATTACCCTCATTCCAGTGAGAAAACAAAGTGTTTTTATTTTTATTCGACCCACAACTTTTCAGCATCCGGAAAAACTGACCAGCCGTAATAAATGTGGTGCCAGGTTTTCTTCAAAACCCTTCAGAAATAGAGCTTGTGTAAGCAAGGGAGATCCGAGACCTACAGTGTGAATAAAAGTGGAATCCGAACCACTCCAGTTCCGTGGTGTTAGGCAAACGCTCTAACACCACGACCACTTCGCTGTAAATTTTCGCCCAACTCGAAAATTGCACAACCAGTGCAATTAATGAAAAAAACCTGCCTAGCAACTACAGATCTATCGCACTGCTATCAGTTATCTTGAAGGTCAAGGAAAAAGCAATCATATACCTAGAGCGTTCAGGATAGTGAAAATTCCTACACTATCGACGAATTTTTAAGATGATTTTTAATATTTGATTTTATCTTGTTCGTGTGTTATTTTTATTCATTCACTTTTATATTCTTCTACATTCTTGTATGTATGTTTGTTCTCACTCATACACTATTTACATTCTTTCAAACACTTTCTGGTACTTTTTCCTTGTCATTGTAATTTTCAAAACGCAAAATAGATATTATCATCATTGTGAAAACAAAGTTATTTTGGGAGATCGTTTAGTAATGGAAAGTCGATGTGAAACATCGGTAGGCAACGACTTTTCGTTATTATTATCATTACTATTATTATTTAAGAAGTAAACATCCGATCTGTCCTGTAAAACTATTTCCATTTATGAATTGCAGCCCCTAAACACACACTAAAACTTTTAGAGTCTGTCTAAAAAAGAGCCATTCGTCTCGTCGGTGATACCAAGCTCACTTGCTCGCTCATTTTTCTGGAACACCGCAGAAACGTTGTCGATCTGTCTCTCTATTACATATGTTGTCATGGTAGATGCTATTCTGATATTTCATCAATCGTTCCTCGTTAGCGGTCCTATCGAAACTATCCCGTCGAACTCAGTCTTCACATCACTTGTTCGTCACTTTGGAGATATGCCAAACATCTCTATCCCAAGGCTCGAACTTCCAACGAATGGAAAAGCTTTGGATCTCACAGCTTCGGGAAGTGTTCCCTAATGCCTGCAGAAATTCAACAAGACCACCAATTCCTACCTAAACTGATCAATAGAGCGTAAGGAGTGATTTGTGAACAGAAATACTAGTAGAAAACCGACTATGACATCACGTGAAACCACTGTCCGTAGTTATATTCTGTCATGTTTTCGACTCGCAACTGTAATTATTTATTAATTTTTTATAAAAATTTAAATAATAATATAATAATAATAGTGTTTATTTGAATCAAATGGACATAATTTCAATTCATTATAAATTTACAGTACAATATTAATAATCTACAATACAATAAAATTGGTATAAAATTAATTCGCTAAAAATATTTATATATATATATATATATATATATATATATATATATATATATATATATATATATATATAGTGACATATACAATGCTGACATAAAATACTAAAATGAAAACAAATAAACATGGTGAACCACAAAGCCATAGGCTGTCCGTGGTGTAGGTATGTTTAATAGACTTTTTCAGTACTACGACTAAAGTTAAAATTATAATTTACTACATTTAGTTTGAGATGTGCAATTTTAGTGGTTCAATTTGAAAATTCGAATAATTGTGCAATTTCGTTTCTATTTTGTGCCAATACATATTTTTTCAATTCCTTTTTGAATTTATTCATGGGATGTAAAAGTAGAATTTCTTGTGGTGAATAATTTAGAAATCTAGGCCCTAAAAAATTTAGGCATTTCTGTCCGATTGTTTTCTTTGCGATGTCTGTTTTATATTTGTTCGATTTCTTCGCTCTTGTTTCATATTTGTGTGTAAAAAATTCGAGGTTGCTATTTCTGTTTCTATTTTTATAGAGATACGAAACCATTTTTGTGAAGCTAATTTGCCAAATATCCATTACTTCAATGTCCTTGAACAGCTGATCAGATTGATATGTTTTCTTTTTTTTCAAAATAATTTTCAAGAATAATTTTTGAATTACCTGTAATTTCTGTAGGTGAGTATTTGATACACCTCCCCAGCCAATTATTTCATATGAAATTCGTGATTCAATTAGTGCATAATAGAGAATTTTCAAGTGGTGTGTATGTAAAATATTATTCAAATATTTGAATCTGCCTAATAATGATCTGAGGGTCCTAGAAATATTTTCGATATGGTGATTCCACCTTGAATGAGAGTCTATAATAATTCCAAGATATTTAATTTTTTCAGTTGAGTTTATTATTATTATGTTTTCATGGTTATTAATATGTAAACTATTGAAATTAGGTAGGTTGTTTTTGTAACTTGTGATGGGTAGGTACATAGTTTTCTCGAAGTTAATGGTTAATAATTTGTAGTTGAACCAATCTATTATTTTATTCATATCAACTTCTATTTGTTGTTTTGTTTCACTCCATGAGTTCGACGAATAAAAAATTATAGTATCGTCTGCAAAGCTCAATATATCCCCTTCGGTTTCCATGTTCAATAAGGAGTTGATATAAACAACGAATAATATTGGCCCCAGGACTGTTCCTTGTGGTACGCCGCATTTTATTGTTTTCTCTGTACTTACTGTCTCTTCTATTTTGACGCATTGTTTACGTTCTTCCATATATGATTAGACTAATTTATAGGCGTTTCCACGTATTCCTGCATCCTGCAAAGTGTCCAATAGCTGAGTGTGATCCACAGTATCGAACGCCGTTGTAAGATCCAGAAATACGGCTATTGCAGGTTTTCTGTTTTCTACAGCATTGTACAAAAAAACTTGATTTTTTCTATTGTTTTCAGTAGAAAATGAAAACTTATGTGGTAAAAATTGTAGAGAATTGAAAAACGAACAAAATGGATATGACCGAATCATTTGTAACGGAGAAAAATCAGAAATACCTGAATATTTTGCAATCTCTTAAAAAATCGCCATTTTTCAAGAAGTTGGCCTTTCTCCTGAAAGTATTGAATCATGTGTACTTTATGTGTGCATTAAAAAGGCGTTGTCGAATTATTAGTTTTGGCACAATTACAATTTGAATTTTTTTTCGCACTGTCTTGCAACGTATCTGGATGCTCTAGTGATAGTCCGATTTCAATTTCTCGAACATATATTGAAAGTAGAAAACATGTAATCTTATTTTGCCCTAAAATGCTGCGAAATGGATGAAAAATTACTGAAAACGGCCGAGCCCGCGTGAGCGGTCGAGTAGAAGGAGAGACCGGCAGATAGGGGGAAGCGTATTATCAGGTTACTCGCTCATCAGAAGAATTCCCCCCAACTTCCGGATTTTCCTACCACTAGACCGCTTAGGCGGGTTCGGCCGTTTTATTTCATGTTTGCAAGCATTTTTCACCAATTTCACAGTATTTTAATGCAAAATGAGAATATACGTTTTGTGGTAGTATACTTCTTCTTTCATAATCCGAAATTGGACTATCACTAGGGCATCCAGGCATGCTGCAAGATAATACAAAAAAAATTCAAATTGCAATTGTGCCTTCAAACTTCAAAACTTCAAAAACATTTATTAATTAAATTTACAGTATAAAAAGTGCACAACTACAACAAATTAAAATATGACACAGTTAAAACTATCCAATACCGCCGCAGGGTAGGGGTTTTATCCTGCCCTTCTGGGGCTTTCAGCGGGCGGGCAAAGCGGTCCTCGCCTGTCCTAGGACAGGCCCCACAGTGTTATGTGGACGGTATTTGTTGTATGTGGTTAGTCTCAGCTTAGGTGATTCCTGCCTCCTCCAAGTTATGCAGGTGAGTTTATTTGTTATTTGTAAGACTTCAGGCGATCAGAGTTTCCTTCTTGGGCTTTCAAGGGGTACCCGGGTAAAAACAGCGAAAAAACTGGGTTGTGTAATTGTGCCAAAACTGATGATACGACAGCGCCTATTTTGTGCTCACATAAAGTACAGATGATTCAACACTCCCATGAGAAGGGCCAACCTTGAAACTGAAAAATAATCGCAAAATTTTCCGGATTTTCAGTTTTCGTTTTATAAGCAAAACAATAAAACAAGTTTTTTTGTATTTAAATGTTTACGACAAATTGGCTTTCATGATGTTCTTTGAACATTACAGGATTTTCGTCTTCGTGAGAACAAAAACATAAAAAAATCATTATTCGTTTCCATTTACGATATTTCCTCAACTTTGTAGATATTTTTGTTGGTCCGTCTGTTCTCATTCCCGATACTAATTTCGAATCACTCAGATCAAGTGGTTTATTTATTATTTAGGTAGCGCCCTACTATATTTCAACAATGCTTCTTGACGTGCTTTTTGATTTGGGTCTTCCTAAGTCAAGTCTGAAGTGGGTTGAAACTCATTGGACAGGTAGAACATGAACACTTAGAATCAGATTGAAATTCGACACGTATTTATCGGAAACTCGTAACATGTGTACATTAATAAAATTGGTGTTCTTCAGGGTTGTCTACTAGTCATGAACTTATACTTAACGATATTTTAGTTATTAGCAGTTCAAATATCACAGTTAAATCATTTATAATTGTTTTCATCAATACAATATAAAAATGATAAAAATACAGATGGAACATATAATAAAACTAAGAACGATCTGAAAGCGGCGATTTAGTGCTTTCCTTCTCGTAGAAAAGTACATAGGCATCTCCGCTCACCAGGGATCTAGTTGAAACTGGGTTCACATGTGAATCATTATATTCATGCCACGTGTTCGCATACGGATGTCTACAGTAGGCTGTGTAGTGTCCGCAATAGGTAGTCCCACTATGATTAGATAATGCGTACAGACTATATAGATGAGGGGTTACATTTTCTGCTGTATAATGACTTATATCCAAATAAATTAAAATAAAGTAAAAATCGCGAACTTGATTATAGTAGATCTTGATGTACAAGCGATCATCTGTAACAAAAGCCATTTTTTACTGAATTAAGTTCACAACTGATTCGACCTAGCTCTATTTTCATTATTCAACAAAGTCATAAAAGAAAGGAAAATGCAAAAAAATCTCAAATTCTTATAAACAAATGCTTATAATAGCTGATAAACTATAGTTATGAACAGCTTTTTTTTGAGATTATTCAATCCTTCATAAAAACAACCTGAATGTTCATTATCGTATCTCTAATAGTTTATTAGTTATTATCAATTTGATACTTGACAAATTATGCTGTCGGTTCAACTTCGGTTCAGTGTAATATTTAAATTTTTTAAAAAAATAGAAGAACATTTTATTAGTACTCTGATTTACATGCCTGTTTTTTAAAAAAAAATTTCGGACTAGAAAAAAATATAACGGTTGTTAGAATTTGTTTATAACAAATTGTTAAGTTAACAAACAATGAAATTATTTTAAAAAAAATATTGTTTTGGTTATCGAAGAAGAAATGCCTATTATGATTTTAAAAGAAAAAATAATTCCTTAACTAATTATTTAAACATTCCAAAAATGAAAAAAACGATTATAAACAATAACAAAAATTATTTAAAACAATTTTTTTTGTTTTTCAATCTTATTTTGCCAAGACAATAGAGTGACGAGAAATTTTTTTATCATGTTACGTAATTTCTGCTTAAGTAACTAAATGAGATGCGCCGACTGGGGGTGGGTTTCTAAAAATGATCTTTTCAAAATGTTGGGCACCAAGTGATTTAAACGAATCACATCTCAGAAACAAGACCCAAATTCATAAATAAAATCACTAAAACAACTGAGATTTGCAGAATAGTTCAAATTTCAAATCAGACAAAAGTTCAGAATACTTAATGAATTTATTTTTAATTTATTCAAATCCGGCATCAAAATATATGTACAAATAACCTAGGTTCGGGGAAGAAGTACGTGAGTGACCTACCTAACTCTCGAGAGTACTATATTTACAATAAAAAAAAGGGTACCTATATTTACTATAATCTGGTGTGTCTATACAAGATATACTCCAGTAGTAAATTCTATCATATCTCTCGGCAGTCTCAAAGTAGATCAAAGTCCGTAACACTGATTTGTTTTCAACAATCTCTTGTTCAGATTCAGAATGAAAAACCACTATGTGGTACTTAGCCTCGTTTTCCTGTAAGCTTGTGTCCTTCTTGAATACCATTAACAGCGTAGACTCTTCCAATCATTAATTAAAACTTGTTGCATTCATTTATAACAGCGTTCTAACATTACTTCCTGAAGTACCCATACAATTTTGCAATCAAAGTATAGATAAACGCCTAAAAATATGAATAAAATGAATTAGTAACAAGACTACAAGGTCCTTAGATTTCGTTTTGATGTTCTTAGAACTCACCTCTAAAGCAGAACTCCCAATGCATTTAGAAACGTTCCAGAATGTTCATAAACTCCCCAATATATATATCCATAATATGCCCAAAAGACGATTGATTATGAAACCATACAACCACAAATCGTAATCGTCTCGAATGGAAAAATGTTGGAAAATCCGTGAAACGATATTGAATAATCAAAATTCTCTTTCCACATTTAATTCCTATGAGTAAGGCATACAAAACTCGACAAAACTCTCTCGAATGTCACGCAAAAGAACGAGAACCCATTTGTAGTTTTTACCATAGCGCAATAAAAAGTATTCACAATCGGCTATCGCACGTAGAAGTTAAACTGTTAAAATTTCATTCGGGTGAACCAGAATAAATATACCAAAACGATAGAAAATTATGATTTTGAAAATAAAATTGTCATATGACTGAAAAACAATCAAAAATTGTTTAACAAATAATGTAAATTTTTTTCCAACTTCACTGAATGCCATTGTTAGATACAAAAACAGCAATAGCATAATAGTTTGTGAAAAAAATTTATTAACAACATTTCTTGGACTTTTTATTTTTTGTTAAATTTAAGAAATCATTTTAAACAAAATAATGAACTTTAATTTACTTTCATCGCGTGATCTTGTGGAGTATATGTATAAGAAGGGCTCCACAGAGCCAACAATTTTTAGATATATTTTTTAAACTTTTATGTAGTCATTTGAGATAACAGAGATTGGATGAAAAATTATTGATTAACAACAGTAAAACTTTTTGAAAAATTTACCTAAAATTTTCTCCAAGTGTCTTGATGATACCATGATTTATTCAAATTTTTAAATTGATACTTGTCACCAAAAAACAGTTATTTTATGCGGTGAACTGTCTTTAGCAGTAGTGCATCTATGTCCTTACGGCTGTGCGGAACCCTATTTTCGGCGTTGAATTAAAATTATAAATAATAGAGATAGACTTCCGGGAGTCGAAACTTTTTTCTTGGAAATTTCCTCCTCTTTAAGAAACTTTTTTAAAAATTCCTTAAATGTTGATAACTCTTGACTTATTAACAAAAAACGAAATGCTATAGCCAATAGGTATGTAAAAATATTGTTTTTTTCAGTTTGGTCATCGTGTCTCGTGGTTAGTTTGTCTAGTAACACACGCCTTGCAGTTTAGTGCATCTATAAGGGTTAACCCAAAATGGAGGAGAGAGCAAAGTGTTAAGATGTTAACGCAATATTGCAATAACATTGATATTGATAGCGCATTCAAAAGCGATTTTGATTAGGTATACATGTAAATTTCGTTTTCACCAAAAGAAAAACTCGTATCTCATTTTTGTGACGAATTAATAATAGATTTTGTTGATGTATATTTCACTTGCACTTGCACCGATACACTCTTTCGAAGGTGAAACATCTGAAATTCACCAGTGTTTGTCAACATACCACATTCGGCAAAAATTAGAATCGTACTAAACTTGGCTTGCAAAATCTCATTTAAATTGATTTTTTGTTGCAAATAAAAAATAAACTGAAGACACTTGAATTCGAATAGTTTTGAACCAGAGTATGATAGATAAAACGTACAATGATAGAAATTAACACGCATATTAAATGCCCTAATTTTCAATTATAGTAGATAATGCCAGTCATGATTTGAAAATTTCTCATGACATAATATTCTGCATTCAGACGCCTGAATATTCAGCACGTGTTGTCCAAACGCAATAGATTATGTCCAGCGTGATAATTGGCAAATCGTGGGACAATGTCTTCCGTGATTCAGCATACGTTTTTCTAGGATTGCGTCGTGCCATAGAAGACAATGCTAATACGCTACTGGAAAACATTTCTGACAAACACTCAGCAACTTTTCTAGCGATATGCAGCGGTGCGCCGTTTAGCTGGAACCAGACGAATGTTGTTGTCAACGTAATCCTTAAGGAAGAACCCCAGAAAATTTAAATTACGATCGCTATTCGAAGGACCCCGCACAAATCAAATGAGAAATGGATTCCTGTCGTATTGGCAGAAATTTGGATATGTTGTAGTTTATAACCTTCTCATCTAAAGTCTCCATTGTCCCGAGACCTAAAAATGGACAGTTATTCAGGCATCAAAAGTCAAAAGTTGCAATTTGTGTAAATCTCCCAAGCGATCACATTTGATTTTGACCATGTCTAATGGCGATGACTGTTCAGTTTTGACAGGAATAATAACAATTTCTGAATTTATGAATGTTTGAATGTTTTGAAGATTCTTATACTCGCATCATTTTGAATAATATGGCTTTTAGAAGAAAATTCCGTCAAATGTGAAATCCCATACGCAGATGAGAACGGTTGAATATACCACCCAAAGTAAGAGATGCAAATTCTTTTTCGATCGCGTGAGAGATCTGCACGATTCGCAACTTTTGACCTTCGATACCTAAATAACTGTCCATTTTCAAGTCTCGGACCCATGCATGGAGACTCATATTGGAATTATTGTATGAATTTGTTTATCCAAAATTAGTAGAAATCATTGAAAATGACGATCGTTAACATGAAGACCGCTTGATATTTCAAGAAGACGGGACACCTCCACATTATACACATCCTCTGCTAGTGTCACTTTTTGAACAAAACTTGTACTATTGTATGAAAATGGGTGGTAGACAGTTTAAACATTTAGTTCTTTGACAATAATAATTATTGCGACAGTTGCTTTATCAGATATTATTTTTATTGATTGAGTGAATGAAAAGTGATTTCCCAACTTCAAAATCCTACATCTCGGAAACGAATCTATAAAATCAATTTATTTTTGTTCTTTGATAATAAAAAAGAAAATACCTTTCAAATGAGGTATGTTTAGGGTTGCTGGTCCGAGGGATGGAATGTATTTATAGTGAATTTCATCGAGAACGATGTCCCCCTCGGAAATGTCCGATCATTTTTATTCGGTTCTGCCGACCTACATAGCTACTGTTTCGTTTTCAATGGCCCACTCTGTATATACCCAATCTGCATAATATTGAAATATTTTTATTCGATAAAAACTCACTGATTCACCCTAACTAATGACTGTGAAATTTATAATACTATATGTTTGAGATTTTCGTTTTGTAAGTCGTTACACCAACTTTCTTTCAACTTGTACTCTGACCCACTTACGCCACCTACATGTCCACTAACTTATCGAGCAAACTTCATACCGCCAGTGTATAAACTCATATCCAAATTTTAGACAATTTCTCATTTGATTTGTGTGGGGTCCTTTCTTCATAACGGTATGGGCCAATTATTGGGTAGTATTCATAAAAAGTAGCAAATGCTCCTACTACAGGTTTGTCTCCCTCATAACTCAACAAAATGAAACAATTTGAGGATATATTTGTTGTTCAATTGAACACAGAGGCTGTATTTGATAAAATAAAACAATCTTTGTCAATTTCGTATTTTAGAAATGTCAAATTTGGAAGTGACGTTTGCTTTGGCGACTGTTGCTATGGGTACCTGCTGCAAAATTAAATTACGCTGACCGTGTTGAGAACGCGAAATACTCATTTCGCGTACGATTCAAAGAAAAAAAAAGGTTCTCTTTGAAAGAATAATTGTGATTTGTGAGTCACATATCAATGTCAAATTCATACCCAAATCCTATAACGCGGAGAATACACTTATCCTACTGCGTATAGGAATTAATAAATGTCACTCGGCTAAACCGAATTCATTATCACTTACTCCCACAACTGGCTCCATCATGCAATAACAACCTTAAATTTCTAGCTCATAATATTGTAGTGGAATAATTGCGTGCAATGTCACCTGTAGTAAAAAATGACTTAATTTCGGTGGTCGTTATTTGCAGTTGAACGCGTAATCTTTCATAGTTTATATCAGGAAATGTCATAACTTGAAACATCCCAGAAAACGATAAAACTTTCTTAACATCAGTTAGCCTCAAATAAGAAAGATAACTTCTCGGAGTATTTCGAGATGTCAGGGTGAGTACAAGAAGAATTAATGTCCACGGGGTTTTGAGCCAGAATCAGCTGTTGATATCTCTATTTGATTTCATCGATGAGTAAAAAGGACGTAAATAGTGACACTAAAAAAGTGCGCAACAAATGGACAAAATAAATATATATATATATATATATATATATAAGGATGGATTTAGCGAGGGGCAATATATAAAAATATAAGTAGAAAAGTTATTGGGTATAACCCTCAAAATGTTCTGCAACCGTAGACACGTGTTTCGAGCTTAAGCTCTCATCAGTACGGTAAAATCAATAACTTTTCTACTTATATTTTTATATATTGCCCCTCGCTAAATCCATCCTTATTTGTATTTTCCTGGGTAGGATTGTCACGCTGGTAGCTATAGCTGCCTCCGTGGCGACGTTAATTGTTGCCTTGTAAGCACAAGGTCTTCTAACCGAAGCCACAAATGTGTGGTTGGCTTCCTGTTGTTGACTTCCTTTGTTTCTATTTTTACATCCAAGTGTTGTACATCTTCGCACTTGATTTTACCGTACTGATGAGAGCTTAAGCTCGAAACACGTGTCTACGGTTGCAGAACATTTTGAGGGTTATACCCAATAACTTTTCTACTTATATTTTTATATATTGCCCCTCGCTAAATCCATCCTTATTTGTATTTTCCTGGGTAGGATTGTCACGCTGGTAGCTATAGCTGCCTCCGTGGCGACGTTAATTGTTGCCTTGTAAGCACAAGGTCTTCTAACCGAAGCCACAAATGTGTGGTTGGCTTCCTGTTGTTGACTTCCTTTGTTTCTATTTTTACATCCAAGTGTTGTACATCTTCGCACTTGATTTTACCGTACTGATGAGAGCTTAAGCTCGAAACACGTGTCTACGGTTGCAGAACATTTTGAGGGTTATACCCAATAACTTTTCTACTTATATTTTTATATATTGCCCCTCGCTAAATCCATCCTTATTTGTATTTTCCTGGGTAGGATTGTCACGCTGGTAGCTATAGCTGCCTCCGTGGCGACGTTAATTGTTGCCTTGTAAGCACAAGGTCTTCTAACCGAAGCCACAAATGTGTGGTTGGCTTCCTGTTGTTGACTTCCTTTGTTTCTATTTTTACATCCAAGTGTTGTACATCTTCGCACTTGATTTTACCGTACTGATGAGAGCTTAAGCTCGAAACACGTGTCTACGGTTGCAGAACATTTTGAGGGTTATACCCAATAATTTTTCTATATATATATATATATATATATATATATATATATATATATATATATATATATATATATATATATATATATTTATGATTTGTAGGAAAAAATATTCATGAACTTAGGCCCATCTTGAAACCTACACAACCCGAGCAGATGAAGTGTGTGATTTTCAGCTTCTTAAAATGGCGCATTTTTGAAAATTATCAAAATCTCAAAAGTAAATTTTTGATGATTGAAAACTGTCATTCATTCTCTAACAATTCATAGATTTCTTTTTTTTTTCATATGTTGGTTTCCACAAAAAGGAAATTCCTGAAATATCCAAAGAACATCATAAGAGCCGAGGGATAGTAGATAGGAATTGTTGTTCTTCTTGAATTTCAGCAGGCTGTATATCTCAGCAAAAAAATGATGGAGATAGTTCTGCAGCTCTGTCGTTCGTTGGAAGATCGTACTCTAGAAAAAAAATGATCTGCAGAATATCTGTAAAACAGAGATCCTTCGCCAACCTTACTATGGTGTTCAGAGAAGTGAGCGAGCTTGCGAACGTAGCATCACCGACGAGATGAATGGCACTTTTTGGGCAGAATCTAAAAGTTTCAGTGAGTGTCTATGGGCTGCACTCAATGCAGTGCGACTTTTTTCAGTCCCCCCCCTGTTAACTTTTGAACGGTTTGACGTACAAACATGAAAAAAAAAATCGTTCGGAGGGTTTCACCGATACTACTTTTTGAAACTAAAAACATAGTGATTGCTCTACAGGGGGCGCGGGGGAGGGGCATCAACTCAAATTTTTTAAATGGCATGGGGGGGTCATGTGTCACATCGTTGAAAAGAAAATTCAATTCTCTGTTCTATGGTGTTGGCATCTACTATGTGTAAATTCATCATGCCTGATAAATGGGGAGGAAATAAATAGTTCCAATAATTCACAGTTGATATTTACATATATTTTTTCAAGTGTAAATTATTGGAAGTATTTATTTCCTTCCTATTTATCAATTCAATTCTCTTCACAACCATCTGAATAGTTTTGAATTTTGTTGTGAAATTTTTTCCCAATTTCGATTTTTATTCCTTTTGAAATTTTCAATTTGATGTGTCCCCAGCGCCATCTGTCGAGTAATTGCAATGTTTCTTCTGTCAAAAAGTAGTATCGGTATACCCTTCAAAATGTTTTTGGTTTCATTATGGCACAACAAACCGTTCAAAATTATCAAGGTATGAGCAATATTCAGATCCGCAGTTATATTTGATATTTCGAATTTGAATAGCATATTGCAGTCGAGACTCGAGATTGTATCAAGGTATGGTATATCGTTTTGAGTTGAGTTTCATCGAGAATAGATCTTGAATATTTCAATTTATATAACATGTACCCGCGCGTTTTCGAAACATTGATAATGGAGACACCTAGAGATACTTCATAATGGTAATTTTCTTGATTTTTCCATGTTTGTTTCAGCAAAATCAAGTAACCGGTTTCCGCTTGCAAATGGAAAAAGTGCGTCTTCTCTAAGTTAATTGTTATTGATTTGTAATGAA
Source organism: Chrysolina oricalcia (assembly GCA_944452925.2). Classification (NCBI taxonomy): domain Eukaryota; kingdom Metazoa; phylum Arthropoda; class Insecta; order Coleoptera; family Chrysomelidae; genus Chrysolina; species Chrysolina oricalcia. The sequence continues at coordinate 69,403,075 of OX101811.2, forward strand.
ACCAGAACTTGAGTACGTTAGTTTGATTCTCCACTTTTGTTTTTTGGATTTTCCAGACTTCCATTGTGAAGATAATGGCAGTGTCATCGTACGTCAGGCTGTGTAGGCTGTTTATGAATAAGGAAAATAACAGAGGGCCAATTACAGTGCCTTGGGTGATACCATAACCAATTTCTGGTTTTGTGCTAAGGGCGTATTTGATTTTCACAACCTCCTTTCTGCAATTTGATTAGCTTTCTAATTCAAGAAAAAAGAACACCAAAACTACGTCACAATCACACTCGACGCACGTTCCGCCTACAAAGTTAGCATCTTCAGGAGCTTAAAGCTTTTTTAGTAAGCTTTAAGCTCCTGAAGATGTTAACTTTGTTGGCGAAACGCGCGTCGAGTGTGATTGTGACGTAGTTTTGGTGTTTGGGTAGTTCCTTCTTTTTTCTCGAATTGTATTCACACCAAAGGATTCATTTCTTTGATTAACTTTCTGATAGCTTTTGAGGATTACCCCGTTATACCCGAGCAACTTAGAACCTTTAGTGAATGGATATAGTCAAAAGTATCGAAAGCGTTGGCTAGGTCTAGGAATACACATATTGCTTGCCTTCTATTTTCGACGTGTTTATATATTAATATATAATCATAGCTACTTCAATTTCTTTTGCACTAACTGGGTATAAATAAATGTTTTAATTATGCAACACATCGGTAGTATCTATATTATTTCCAGTAGACGATAAGTGGACGATGTTGAAATATTCACCAAATACATTGTATCAGAGAAAACATTATCATATACTATTTTACCAGGAATCCTGTACGATTTTTTTTTCGCGTGTATGTAGGACCACAATTTTTTGCTAGCGATACGAATTGAATGTTGCACATCTTCAAGAAAATTAGTATAAGCAGACTTGATTTAGATGTTTACAGTTCGCCTTGAGTCTTTTAAATTCATTGAAGTGATTTTCATTACCTGAAATCTCAAATGTTTGTCAATGTTTGGCTTTGAGTTTCGTTAGTCTGATTATGTTGGCATTATACCATTGTGGACAACAGTGACTGAAGTTTATGTAGACTGGTATATCATCATTAATATCTTTATTTTGATTTAAAGAATCCCAGTTAGTTTCATATATTTCTCTATAGAGAGTCTCTATCTCTATTATAGAGACTTCTTATATTTGCCTTCCTGAAATTATACGTCTTGGTGCTATTGTTGGATGATTTTTTTTTCTTTTTCGAATTACAGTGCTGAATCGATGGTGAGAGCCGGATGATTTCTGTTTTCAAGATATAATGGATGACTATCCTGTGATACAGTACAGATAAAATTAGTAATAACCAAATCTAGCAATCCACCAATTAAATTGGTTACATTATTGAAATGCTGCAACTGAAATAGATTCATAAAATTGACTACTGCTGAAGTTTTTCTGTCAGAAATGTCAGAGTTAAAAAATCCAGGTGCATGAAAGTTTCCAAGAATGAAAATATTATGACTTGCCATAAAATCTAGTTGTTGCAATTAATCAAAGAAGAATTCATATTCATTAATATTCATTTTATCTTAAACGTAAAGAACCCTTGAATAAAATATATTATAACCAGTAGTGCACTAAAAATTTCACAGAAAAATCGAAATTGAATTGTCTGTATTGTATATTCATGGAATATTATTGTAATATTATATCTTAATTCTATGGATGAACACCAAAATCACAATTTTTCATTTCAAAATATGGAAAAAGAATTAAAAAAAAACTAGAAGTGCACACAGTTTTTGTTCAGACAAACCCATTAGGATATTCACGGAATATTACTATCATACTCCTGAGGTTCTTTGGATATCCCTAGAATATGTTAATTTAATATTTTAGGAATATTCCGAGAATATTCAGATAATACAAAGAATATTTCCAGAAGATATGCTATCGTTGTGGATATTCCAGGAGTATTTATTTCTTATGGAATATTCTAAGAATGTCTGAAATTTTTTTCCACTAGTGCATTCTAGGAATATTCCTGGCACGTTTATCCCTTGCCCATTTAAGAGTATTCCAATATCTCAAGAATATTATTTGAATAGTCATGGAACATCCTGAGCTGCCTGGGATATTAGCTACAATATTCTAACCCAAGAAAGGACCACGCACACATCTTATGGGAAAAAGTCTATCGGTGAAAATGGCTGGATTTTTGATATAATGTAGCTGGAGTCATTTTGAGTTGAAGTCTCCATTGGCCCAACTCTATCGTATGATTAGATCACAAATTTTGTGATTTTTTGAGAAATTCTGATGAATAAAGAATTATCAATATCTCATTTACATTCAATATTGTTTGCGAATGAGCATTCCTAAAATTCGCGAGAAATATTTTTCTATAATACAGAATAGAAAAACGCCACTGTTTTTCTACAGGGTTGTCAACAATGAATTCGCCTAAGAGGTTATAATCAGTCAGAATGGTTTCTTCATCGTCCAAAATAAAATGAAGCGTTTTAATAAGGGAGAGTCTATATAATATATACATGTAATAATTCCAAATCAAAAAATTTATAATTTCCGAGTGGATTCAGATAAATGAAAAACATTTACTGTTATGAAATGATACTGTGGTCAAAATAAAAAAAAATATATACAGTGTCACCGTTAAAGTCAGCATCATATGGGATTTTTTTTATTAGTCAGTTATTGCAAATTTAGAGTTCGTGAACAGTTTGTGCTTTGAAAATTATGCAAAATGACTTTTACGATGTCTTCCTATTCATCGGCTACACCTGTCAAATATGACATTTTTTCTAAAAAATTACTAAATGTCAGGTAATTTCTCAATATTTCGAGAAATATTATATGAAAATTTGTTTATTTTTAGATTTCCTACCCACCTACCAAATTTGAACCGTTTGAACAACTTTGATTTTTTTCTCGTTTTCTTAACCTTACAATTTTTCAGCTAATTTAAATTTAGTCAAATCTGAAAAACCAGTTGAGATGTAATACACACATCTGCTGAAAGAATTTTTTTGTGATTAAAATGTTTCTAATTGGATATTTTCAAATAAATACAAATATGCTGAAAGAATTATGTCTAATACTTGATGCAAAGTGGCTCTAGTTCTGAATTTTCGAATCCATTTCCAAATCAATAGATCTAAAGTTGCTAAGTCAATCTTCAAAAATTATTCTCCAAAGTAATACTTACAAATGAATCAAGTTGCTCTAGCATGATCTGAAAAGAATTGTAGTAATAGAAAAATGAACAATTATTTCACAATAAACATTTATTAATTATTATAAGGCGATTCAAATGATAAGAATGTACAACGTGGGTTGGATATCAATTATAACATTTCGGTATGTCTTCCATCACGCTCAATGCAAATAATGGTTCGCCTTCGTTGACAGCGTTTGTTAAAAACTGAGGAGACATAGTTAATACACAATCTCGAATTACTGTCTCCAGGTGGTTGACATCTCGAAATGGTCTGCGCTTGTAGACTTTTTGCTTCAAATACCCCCAAAGGAAAAAATCTAGTGGTGTAAGGTCTGGCGACCTAGGTGGCCAGGGTTGTTCCATATTCCGCCCTATTGTATTCCCTCTAAATACTTCCAAGATATATCTTTTAACTCCTGCCGAATTATGAATTGGCGCCCCTTCACATTGAAACCATAGGTTATGTCTTTCATTAAGGGGCATTTCATCTAAAATTTGACGTATTTCATCATTTAAAAACTGCAAGTATCTCTCTGAATTTAAATTTTCCCAGAAGAAGTATGGGCCGATGACTCTGTTATTTAACACACCGCACCACACATTTGTCTTGAAAAAATATTGATCTCGGCATTCTATCACAAACTTTGGGTTTTCTGTTGACCACCACCTACAGTTTTGTGAACTGACTACCCCATTCGAGGTAAAAGTCGCCTCGTCTGTCCATAAAATTTTACAAGGAAAATTTGAATTTTCTTCTCGTTGTCCTTGGAACCAAAAAGAGAAATTCAACCGTAAGTCAAAATCTCGCTCTTTTAACGTGTTTATAAATTTTGGTTGAACGGCTTGAACTTATTATTGTGTAATATTTTTCTCACGGCCTGCCTTTTAGCACCGGTCCTATTACAAATATCTGTTATACTAGTTTGCCCATGCTCGACCACATCTAGGCATACACTTAATTGAGCTTCTTCATCATAAACTCTTGGATTATGAGGTCTTTTGAAAGTATTTTGTACTGAACCCGTCGATTCGAACTTTGAGATAATCCTGCTCACAGTAGACTGGTGAATATTTCTTTCAGGATGCCGTCCATTGAAAATATTCGCAACGTGTCTATGACTTGTATTTTCACCGCAAATGCGTAGAATTTCTATTTTTTCCTGCAAAGTCAGCATTTTGAATCTACTACTTGATAAAAATTACTGTTTCATAACCTTGAAACTGTCAAACACTTTATATCAATTTCCATAACATTCACTTCTATTGTTTCCATAGCATACTTCCCATTTCAACAGCACCTTGATTGATGATTAATTTTTGAGTATAAGTTCAGAGAATAATTGTGTGAAATTGATTTAGCAAGAATTTGAACGGCAAATTGATTTGATATTTCTAGAGTTATAGCACTTATCTGAAATGTCTTCATGTGATAAAAATTATTAAAGTGAATTTTGCTATGTTCAAACTAGAGCCACTTTGCATCAAGTATTAGACATAATTCTTTCAGCATATTTGTATTTATTTGAAAATATCCAATTAGAAACATTTTAATCACAAAAAAATTCTTTCAGCAGATGTGTGTATTACATCTCAAATGGTTCATCAGATTTGACTAAATTTAAATTAGCTGAAAAATTGTAAGGTTAAGAAAACGAGATAATAAGAAGAAGTTTCCTCATCTTATAAGGTTGATCTATTGAAGAGGTGGAAAATATCTCGGACAAATAATTCGATTCTTAAATCGCGATATACTTACAATTTTTTTAAATAAAGAAGTACCATTTTAATTTTCCATGTCTGCGTTTACCGAATTTTCATCCAATTCGAATTTTTGCGATATCGGTTTGCAACTTAATAACCTATTAATACTTCCATGGGTAACTATTCTCTCACTATAGTTAATGTTGACGAGATTTATTTTTTGCATTACTATTACTGATAGTGTAGTCAACGAAGGCAAAAAATGGCATTTCCTTCGGAATAATTCAAGAAGTCATGAATTCGAGTAATATGTGTGGAATCAACTCACTAATAGCATGAATAAAATAGTCCGCAGGTGAAATTTTCCCGCTCTTCGGTAGCCATAACCACTGAGTAAGCTACCTTGAAAACAAGTTATTTGAAGCATTTAATATATCTTCGTAGGTGTTAGAGACGTTCTATATGTAGACTAACCTAGCGGATTTTTATCCAGGTTTGATCATAAGATGGTAATTTTAATGTGGTTCATTGAATATTCGGTTAATATTTAAAATTCATCTTATTCTAGATGTTGGAAACAACATTGTTTTATCGATATCGGTAAATATTACTGAACCAATATTGACCCAATATGAGTTAATAAGATTTCTTGAATATTGACGAAATAATATTCAATCAATGTGCAATCACACTTGGATATAAAACATAGTTTATATTTCTAGAAACGATGTGGGAGAAATATTATAGGATTGCAATATTTTTTCTAGATGTTGAAAACAATATGAAGACAATAATATTTTTTCGATATTGGTAAATATCGGTTAAACTTTTTGATGGGTATATTTTCCGATCACCTGCCTTTTGACCATCCTAAGAAAATATACTCATTTCTCTGTTGGACATAGACCATTGACAATAACCAAAACATCAATTTCTTCGGGCACAATAACGACTTTTCTATTTGATTGCTGACGATTAATTGCTGTTCGTACAATCAAAACATCAGCATCGTCCGGTGCTTGTTGGAGAATTATTTGGTCTTCGACTAAATGTTCTTTCAATAATTGTATCAATCTGCTCTCGTTAACAGAAAGGAACAAATCTTGAGAAACTAAAGGTGACATAGTCGTATCAAAATTAATTTCTATAGATTTATATATTGATGACCTTCTGGCTTCTGGCTGTTTTCGTAGTTTTACTACTGTTGTAACGGAACGATTGTTCCAAGTTGAATAAAAAATACAGTTTCGAAGTTACTGGTATTTTTATCTTAATAATTTGGTAGGTGGGTAGGAAATCTAAAAATAAACAACTTTTTCATATAATATTTCTCGAAATATTGAGAAATTACCTGACATTTAGTAATTTTTTAGAAAAAATGTCATATTTGACAAGTGTAGCCGATGAATAGGAAGACATCGTAAAAGTCATTTTGCATAATTTTCAAAGCACGAACTGTTCACGAACTCTAAATTTGTAATAACTGACTAACAAAAAAAAATCCCATATGATGCGGACTTTAACGGTGACACTGTATATATATATATATAATAGTTGTACATTACCTTATCTGTGTAGCTTACTCAACCAGCTCAGGTGGATAACCAGGTGAATATCAGCTCATAGGCCATCCTATACTTTGCCACCTGCAAGGTTGTTCTAAACTGCAGCGTAACGAACAGGATAACCAGACCACACACAGAAACATCCCTACAAAACACAAGAACAAATATTAAAACATTACAATGACACTCTGGCAAGAAAACAAACCCAAAAACAATTTTTAAGTAAAAACTGTACTAAAGACTTCAACAGGAATCTACACTAACATATCCACATCCTGTATAACAACTTTCACAAACTAGACTGAAAACAAAACACAATCAATGGCATTTGGGGACAGAGGGAATTCAAAGAACGAAAAAGGAGGAATCAAATAATAAAAATTACTAGAAAAATATCAATCATTACAGAAATGAGAATTTCTTATGACTAGGGAATAGTTTATAAGACATTTGTACAGTAGAAATTAAGGTAATTAAAAAACTAATAAAAGTGACCGATGACAAAAGTGAAATTCGGTAGTGACAGGGTGGTAGCTATAGGACAACGAGGAGAATAACAACGGGATAAAAAGGAAGCCAAGATTTTTTTCTTTCAACGAGACGAAGGAGAAATTTATAAAAAGTAAAGAGAAAGCAGTGTGAGCAGACTTCATGAGAACATTAAGAGAAAACAGTGTGAGCAGACTTCATGAGAACATTACGTACCTGACAAGAAGACGTTCGACGAGACTTCCAAATCAACAGCCAGCTAACAAAGGTATTTAAAAATCCAAAATAGCGACCCTGTGAACTTTTTTTAAATTCACTCAAAATCATAGTGCTTCAAAAATTACAATCCACACGAACTTTGATAATTAGAATGATTCATTGACTTTTTACAGCATAACCTCAAAAACTATATTCATTGAGTGCAAGCGTGGTACGTTCCACAGAACATAATTCAAATCAGAACCGTTTCGGAACTACATGGAACGTTTTATTTATCAATATAAGTAGTATTTAAAGCAATTTGTGCTCTAGACTTAAGGTAGGTCTCTCCTAGAGCTAGGAAAAAATCTATGAATGAGAATTTTTTTATGATTGATATTTAATTTTGACATTTGACAATTAATAAATTCTAAAACTTTAGTACAAATTTGAAAAAATTATTTGAATCTTTCTTTTTAAACATTGGGCAACAGAATTATCATTAAACATAATATTACATATTATTTATTTTGTAAACGATAAAAAACTGTTGTTCAACTGAGCGTTACTAAGATTGTGAATGATTTTTCTATAAAACTAAAAGAAATTCTAAATGGTCAACTTTTAGGTGAAAGAATTCGCCTTCCAGACTGTGAGTTGATTCAGTTAATTATTATTGATAATCGATCAGGATGGAAGTTGATCTCTCAAAACGAAATGCAAAAGAAAATACATGTTGTTTCACATAAGGAATGAGTAAATACGGTTCTCGAGGCTTCAATCATGACTTCATCCTCAACAGAGAGCGGAAGTCTTCTATTCTTAACTAAGTCGTAATACCTACTGGTTCGGCGATAAAGGGCGCCAAATAATTAATTTTCTGTTTTTGTAGGATTTAGAAAGGTGTAAAATAGGAAACTATTTTGTGAGTCACTCAAAGAAATATAGCTGATGTTCTGATGATATCGATTATATTTCCGTCTACTATATATTTGAACTGAGTGAACTGAGATCACCCATCTGAATTCAAGGAGAATTCAATCAACAGCACAAAGTTATTGAACTAGCCATTGATTGAAAAACCTAGAGGAACGTATATTGTCGTATATTGTTTATAATTTGTGCATGACACAAATATTTTTCATTGAATTCTGTTCATAAGTATTTATAATGGTATGTGTATGATGGTCTGTTTTCCCGAAGATTTCCTCTCTTCCAGCAATAACTTGACAACGCCTCAAAATTTTCGAGAAAAGGAGATATCTTCGTATATAAAACATTTCAATGGTGAGAAAATTTACAGTGTGGTCCATTTAAACAATGGATGCTTTGTGTTGTCCCGCTTTAAAGAATCATTCTGAATATTTCGAAATATTTTCATAATGAGCCGTATAACTTTGAAACATTTTTTTATACTCCTCATGATAGGCGAGATAATGTGCCTCCTCATGGGCCAGCATGTATTCAGGGTGTTATTCATGTACGTGGCCAAACTTAAAGGGATGATTCATTGAGTGATTCTAAGACGAAAAGTTCATATAAACATAGGTCCGGTAATGCTTCGTTTTCAAGATACAGGGTGTCAAAATTTTTAAAAGAAATCGTTTTTGTCGTAAATATCTTAATAACCCTTCAACCGATTTTATTGAAATTTGGCAGTGTCATTGAAGGTCGTAAAGGGTGAATTCAACCCTAACTATATCAAAATTATCATGTCCAGTGGCGTCCCGGAAGGCACTGTAACCAATATTTTTGACAGAAAACATGTGCGCCACTGATTTTTTTGCAATTTTTGTATTTGTTTCACATTGAGCAACTGAAATTACAACTTTTTTATATCTAGAATTTTTTTCGTATCTTGCTTTTTTTTTGAGAAAAAACATAAAAATCACTTCATTGCACATCCCTGTGATAACACAATAAAACATTTCAACTACTAAACCATCAAAAACTGGGGTCTTACTAATATTTTTCATATCAGTACTCTATTCTAGTCTTAGAATTTTCTATCAAAATCAATGCAATGAAAAAAAAAAAAAAATGTATGTATGAATTGCAGCACTTGCCTTCGGCTCTTGGCTTCGGCTCGTGCTGCAAAATGGGCTCATTGTTGTCCATGGACATGCAATAAAGACATTTTTATTTATGATTGAACAATTAATATTACATGGAAGTCATCTTTAATTTTTTTTTCGCTCATATTACCTGTTTTCGATGCAACAAATAATGTTGTTATGTATTACTGCAGTGTTTTGAAACTAAAGTAAGAGGGCCATGGAAGGAACAACAAATGTTCAAACAAATTTAACTTCATAACTGTCACAAATTGAAACGGTACATACATAATTATTTGATAGTAATAATTTGAAGTGTTTTCAAGAGTTTTGAGATATAAAATTTGTTACTGATATCTGAAAATGGTTCGGTTTACAAACTCGGAAATGGCCTTTATGCATTTTGTCTATGGAATGGCCCAAGGCAATTCCAGAGCGGCTAGACGCATTTATCAAGAAAGATATCCTCATCGAAATGTTCCAAATAGGCAAACATTTGTGAGAATACATGAAAGGCTGTGCGAATCAGGCACCTTTCAAAGGTCGACTGCTCTTATTGGGAGACCTGCAACGGTAAGAACAGTGGCGCTGGAGGAAGAAGTTTTACATGAAGTTGAGCGTTGCCCCGATACAAGCACACGCAAAATTGCATAACAATTAAACATTTCTCACTTTACTGTACGGAAGATTTTGAAAGAGTACCAACTGTATCATTACCACATACAGCGTGTTCAAGCGTTATTTCCTGCGGATTTTCCCAAGCGAGTTGTTTATACTACGTAGCTTTTGCAACAACAGGTTGCATCTCCGACATTTTTATCCAGTATATTATTTACCGATGAAGCATGTTTTTCCCACAATTCAATTCCCAAGTAACAATTTAAATGTTATTTGGATTTATCCTAGTTTTATGAAGGTTGGGTAATGCCCATTTGATTTATGCAGGTCATATATTATTCCTAATATGCTACCAGAGCAAACAGATTTATGAATCAGTTTCAAAACAGTCCTGATGGCTATAAGATAAAACCATTCACCTTTCAAGTAAATTTGTTTTTATGATGGTTTTACAATGGCTTATACACATACACGATAAATCTTCTTGGTATTTAAATAATCCATATAGAAACTTAGTTTTGTTATGGTTTTATAGCACTCCTCAAGTCCATGCAATGGTTCTGTAATAAAACTAACGATGAGGTTTTATTAGGGTTTTGTACTCTCGAGAACCGCTATAAAATCAAAGCATAAAACTATTTCTACTTAAATGATAGTAGCTCCCCCTAACCGGTAATAAATAAATCACATTGGGTAAAGATAACTGGAAAAAATAAATAGTAATTAAACGTTTCACAAGACTTAAACACCAAATAGTTATCACGGGAGTATAGACACTGAGTATACTGACCTCGTCAATCACGAAAAGACGAATGTCAGGCAGGATTGACAATTGACAGATGAAATATTTTGGAAATTGGATTAAATAATACCAAACGTACTTTTTTAGGATAAAATGATTTTAAAATGGTATATTTTGAGGAGAAACGACTTTATGACGGCAATATGTGCAGCTAATTAGAATAAAGGTATGGTAGCCATATTTTATTACAACCAGAGGGAACAACTAAAGAGAGCCTAATTTCAATTCATGTTTCTTGCAATTTGGTGTGTATGACGGAAAGGTAATACACAATTATTGGTATTCATTTGTATTTAGATATAGTACAAATCATTCCGGGAAAGATATGAATCAAAATAATTTTTTAATTTTATGTGGTATTTTGTTTATTTTCTTAATTTCGCGTTGTTATTGGGGCGCGTTGCAGATTTACCACCTAACTGATGTCATTTTGTCAAAAAATTTCATTCGCAGATGATATTCGACATTTCACGTTGTTGAATACCTATAAATTCTTCATATATCACTGCCAGGACGCCATCATTATATTTTTGCTTGTAAAATAGCCATATTTTTCACCACTGAAGAATTAGATTAATTTAAGTCCATTTTGGCTGTAGTTATTTATGGAATATTTTCTAACCCAATTTCATTCAAAAAAAGATATTTTGATGCCAAATAGATTTTTTTAATGACAAATAGGTTTATAACAGCCCCATGATTTGGTTTTATAATGATCCTCAGGAGGTTAATAAGAATCCTGCGAACAAGGCAAGCAGGTTTTATGTTTTCATTTCAAAATAGCCCTGAGAACCTTCACAGGAGTGGGCCCTCGTAGATTTATAGCAGCTTTAAGGAGGTTTTATGGATGTCGTAACAGCAAAACAGTTTTATCGATGCTGTGATTGTTATGGTCTTCAGAACCTTCTGAGGGCTATCACAAAACTGAAATTGTTACTTGCGTTATGAACTTTCATAACAACCATATCTGGGCAGAAGAAAATCTCCATGCGGTTATAGAAAATAATTATCAACAGCAGTTTTCTGTGAATGTCTAGGTTGGTATTGTTGGCGATTATCTCATTGGACCTCATTTTTTACCCCCGAGATTAAATGGTCAAGAGTATCGTCATTTTTTGGAATTTGTATTACCTGTGCTACTAGAAAATGTCCCACTGGCAGTAAGAGGAGCAATGTGGTTCATGCACGATGGGGCTCCACCTCACTTCAGCATAGTAGCACGTCAATTTCTGGATGAAAGTTATGGAGAAAACTGGATCGGTCGCGCAGGTCCACAGTCATGGCCGCCCAGGTCACCGGATTTAAATCCCTTGGATTTTTTCCTTTGGGGACATTTAAAGTCCCTCGTTTATAAAACTTCAGTCAACACTGAAGAAGAATTAATCCAACGAATACGGGATTCATCTGATCAGATAAGACATACGCCGGAAATATGTCAACGTGTTCGGGAATCGATGTTAAGACGAGTTAATGCTTGCATTGAAGTTGAAGAAGGACATTTTGAGCAACTATTGTAAGTTTTGTGTTAGTTATTATTGAATGTATTCTTACAGAAACAAATTGCCTAGGTACCATTTTTGTTTCAGTGTTGTTTTAATAAAGGGTGTTTCTTGTTTGATGTTGCTTTTGCATTTCCGGCGTTACCACTATGCACGCACTGGCCAAATGAAACAAACAATTTTTAAGCATAACAGATTCACCTGTAATCATTAAAAACCCTATAAAAACAATTTTTTATTGTGTTGTGCCAGGGACGTGCAATGAAGTGATTTTTATGTTTTTTCTCAAAAACAAAGCAAGATACGAAAAAAATTCTAGATATAAAAAAGTTGTAATTTCAGTTGCTCAATGTGAAACAAATACAAAAATTGCAAAAAAATCAGTGGCGCACATGTTTTCTGTCATAAATATTGGTTACAGTGCCTTCCGGGACGCCACTGGACATGCTAATTTTGATATAGTTAGGGTTAAATTTGCCCTTTACGACCTTCAATAACACTGCCAAATTTCAATAAAATCGGTTGAAGGGTTATTAGGATATTTACGACAAAAACGATTTCTTTTAAAAAATTTGACACCCTGTATCTTGAAAACGAAGCATTACCGGACCTATGTTTATATGAACTTTTCGTCTTAGAATAACTCAAAGAATCACCACTTTAAGTTTGGCCACGTACTTAAATAACACCCTGTTTAACATGGACCTTTCCTTATTTCAAACACTCGATATTCATTGCTTCATTATATTTTGGTCGATCAACAAACCATTCTGATTAAACCTCAATGATAAACCCAATCAACTTCGTAGGCGAATTCATTCACTGAAGAGTTGAGTATGTTGTTGACTATCCCCTGTAGAAAAACATTGGCGTTTTTTTCTGTATTATGGAAAAGTATTTTTCACGAATTTTAGGAATGTCCAGTCGAACACAGTATTGAATATAAATGAGATATTGATATTTTTTCATTCAGCGGAATTTCTCCAAGAATCACAAAAATCATGATTTGGTGCCCTTTAGCGCGTAATCTAGTCATACGATCGAGTTGAGCCAATGGAGACTTTTACTTAGGATGGCTCCAGCTACAAAATATTAAAAATCCAGTCATTTTCCCCGAAAGACTTTTTCCCATGAGATGTGTGCGTTGTCCTTTCACGACATATTTGAACTCACTTTCATCAAACACTCTCTTGTTTTGGATGGCCAAAAGTGATTCAGCAAACTTTGCGAAAGACATGAAAGAAACTAAATCGTACATGTCACCTCTTTACATACTGAAATTGTCCAGAGAATTCGTCCTTATCAGTGTTAATTCAACGTCTATCACTGTCAGAGGAAAGCCATGCCGTGCGCGCGGCGTCTCCAGAGGCCGTCGCGGCGCTCCAGACGCTCATTCCGTATTGCGACGCGCTCGTGGCAGCATCCTCAGTAGGCCGTTTCTCGTAACCCCCGGTTTAGTTTACGTACGCTCCGCCTCCTGAAACATATGTCTCGTTGACGTATCCTTGTTTTTTGTTGAAAAAGTTCGCCGTGTTTGGCACTTCGGTGAAAGGATGTTGAAGTGTTTGTGGACGAAACGTTTTTGAAGTAGCTTAGCAAATATTTTTTGGATATATTCAGGTATTTTTAAATAGGTGAGTAGGTAAATTAATAGCACCAAAAAAATATTGAAAATGTTAATACTGTTTCAAAAATAAAGAATATTTGCTTTTTGTCGTCTCAAATAATTTTTACAACAATGCAAGGACAGTAGTGCACCAATCTTATGGAAACGGCTTACGTCAAAATATAATATAATAATAATAATAATATAATAATAATAAATTTATTTCTTTGTTCAACATACACAGAGTATAAGGACATTACACAATGGAAATGTAACAAAGAAAACGTTATCATAAAGTATAGATAAAAAAAAAGAAATGCACAATACATTACTTTCCAAAAAAGATAGTCCTGAAACGTACACGAAGGAAAATACAAAAAATACAGTAATTTCCAATAAAAATAAAATACATTCAACATATAGAATATTATATAAAAAACTCATCAAGAGTGTAAAACGTTTTATCAATAAGGTGTTTCTTCAACCGAGACTTGAAAATGTGTATATTTGGAGGCTTCCTTAATATTCTTGTCAATCTTATTATACACCTTACAACCCATAAAAAGATGCGACTTCTGATATGATGTTGTTCGATGTGCATCTGGTACAAGAATACTCCCATTTCTTGTGTTATAGGTAGATTGTGGATTACTCTTAAATTTATCATGATTTGCATATATATATATATATATATATATATATATATATATATATATATATACATATATGCACAATTCATAGATATATACACTTATGAGTGTTAGTATATGAAACTCTTTGAAAGCATTTCTACATGAATCTTTCCACCTCAAACCAGCAATAGTCCTCACTGCGAATTTTTAAAGAACAAATAATCTATTGAAACCAGTAGATAAAACCCAGTTCAGTATGCCATATCTCAGGTGACAGTGTATATTTGCATAGTAAAGAGTTAACAGTACTCCAGAGTGACAGTGACTTGAAATAAATTTCAAAGCATAACAATTTTTCCGTAGTTTACTACAAAGTGGAACAATATGGGGTTCCTAAGTGACTTTATAGTCCAAGATTATTCCTAGCAACTTAGTTGTCTCAGATGGATCTACTCTCTTTTCATCTTCACTAAAAATAATGAAATTGTCTAGTTTTCCACGGAGATTAAATTTCATTACAGTTGTTTTTTGCGTATTCAGTTTTAGGCTGTTCTTTTATAATAATAATAATAATAATAATTTTTTTATATTTTATTTGGTACAAAACCCTATACAATTGTGACAAATATAAACTCATTTAACTACCCCGTCACATCCAGAACCAATAATACATTTTTCCAAAGCTTTAGACTCATAGATAGATAGATAGATAGACATTTATTGACTACGTTATATAAAGAAATTTACATTTGCAGCAGGTCATGGGGTACATTTCGTATATGTATATAAATAACACGTATCACTAATAAGACAAAACATTACATAGGTACGGACTAAAAACAATAACAGTATAAGTAGGTATATAGTAGTTGTCAAAATGGGCAACAGTCTAACATGGAAAATAATGTCAAATCTGTGAATATAAGTCATGATTTAATGAAAGAGAAAATTAATGTACAGGCCATAAATTCACCAACTGAGTAGAAACAGCGGTGGAAGCATATTTTATTAATTTCTACTTTATACTGTCTATAATTTAGGCTTCTAGTTTCTTCGGGCAATTTATTATAAAGCTTAATATCTGCTGAATTTCTGGCTGATTTACCAAGACGGTATCTAGGTTCTCTTATCATGTTTTTATTTCTTGTATTATGGCTATAATACTTTGCATTATTTGAATATGTATTTTTGTTTTTATGTATAGGTAGTAGCGACTGGTATATATACACAGAAGGTACGGGCATTATTCCATATTTGGCAAACAGCGGCCGACAGTGATCCCTATATCCTGCATTAGCTATGACTCTTATAGCCCTTTTTTGAATAATGAATACTTTTTTTGAGTTTGGAGAATTTCCCCAAAGAATGACACCATAATTCAAATGGGATTGTATGAGACCATGGAAGGCACTCAGTAGTGTATCTACGTTAGCAAACTTTTTCAGTTGACGTAAAACGAAAAGATATTTGGAATTTTTTCTGCTTAGTTCCTCTATGTGTGCGGACCAGTTCAGATTTCCATCCAAAGTAATTCCTAAGAGATTAGCAGTAACACCTTCCGATAATGTATGATTGACGAAGAAGTTCAATTTTTGAGTTTTATTTCTGTTCAAGCAGAGAAGATTATTTCTGTACCAGTGATCTGCAATGTTCTCCACCTCATCTTCAGTGTATTTAAGGGTGCGCAAGTCTGATTTTCCATTAATTAAAGTTGCATCATCAGCATACATGACAACGGTATTAGGAAAAAGGTGGTAAAAAAGGTCATTGATATAAATGATAAAGAGAAGTGGTCCAAGGACCGACCCTTGGGGCACACCATATTTGATTTCACGTAAGTTAGATGTCTTCTGGTTATCAGAGACACATTGAGTTCGTCCTGTGAGATGAGATTCTATTAGTTGGAGAGGTGGACCTCTGATGCCATAATACTCTAGTTTTTTCAGTAAAAGATTGTGAGAAACACAATCGAACGCTTTACTGAGATCTACAAGTGTAATTGATGAATGAATTCCTTCCTCAAAACCGTCGACAATGTTTTTCACTACCGTATAGATAGCGTCGAGTGTTCCCAGGTTTTTCCTGAACCCAAATTGAAATTTATGAATAAGTGAATAATTTTCGAAGAAGCTGGTCAAACGTTTTTTTAATATAATTTCAATCACTTTTCCAATAATAGGGATCAAAGATATCGGTCGATAGTTGACAGGGTTATTGGGATCGCCTTTTTTGAAAATTGGGGTAACTTTGGCAGTTTTTAGACAATCTGGAAATATACCGGTACTGAAGCATAGATTTATCAGAGTTGTTATTGGCTGAATGACAGAATCGATAATCTCCTTCAGGATAACTGAGTTGATATCGTATATATCGAACTTTTCGTGTTTTTTAAAGACATTATTGCTTTCCTGATGTCCATTACAGTCACAGGCCCAAGAAAAAAGGTTACATTTAGGAACTTATGACGAATTGAAATGCATATTTTCAATGCCAACAAGGGAAGCACCAAGCACCGATGACATACATACGGTTTTCATAAAAAATTGCTTTGATACCATTAAAGAACCGTTGCTGAACCTCATTAATGCATCACTAGAGACGAGCACATTTCCCAATGACCTGAAAATTTCAACTATCATTCCAAAACCAAAAATTGTAAACTCGAACAACGCCTCTGATTTGAGGCCAGTCAATATGCTGAGTTCTATTGGAAACATTCCTGAAAAAACAGTATATGCGCAAATAGTAAGCTTTGTAGAGGGAAATAAACTTGTTAACAATGTTCAGTCAGGTTTTCGAAGTAAGCACAGCTGTGAAACAGCCGTCCAATGTTTTCTGGATGACTGGAAAAAAAGTCTAGGAGAAAATCGAATGACAGGTGCGGTATTTCTTGACCTTCAAAGAGCGTTTGAAACTGTAGATCGAGATAGGTTGATTAAAAAATTAAGATGTGTTGGTATCGAGGGTATGGCACTGCAATGGCTAGCTAATTATCTGGATAACAGAAAACAGAAGCTAAGGTTCAATAATGAACTTTCTGAGGAAATAGAAAATGGCTATGGGGTTCCACAGGGAACTGTTCTTGGGACTTTATTGTTCCTGATATATATTGATGATATTGTTGAATTAGCAGGAAATTGTAAAATCCATTTGTTTGCTGATGACACTTTAATTTATTTCTCTACATCAGACCCAGTGCTTTTAGTACAAGCTCTTAACATTTCGATATATCAAATACAAAAATGGTGCTGTGGAAACCTGCTAAAAATTAATGGTAATGAAACTAAATTATGCTCATTGCCAATGAAAGAAATTATAACAATTTTCTCATAAAGAACATGGACATAAAAATTGATAATGAAATAATCGAGCGGGTAAAAAAATTAAAATATCTTGGTATTATAGTTGTTTATAGACTAACTTTCAAATAACATGCAAACTATTTAATAAAAACAATATTTTTTAAAGTAAATTATCTATTTAGATGTTCAAGATATCTCAATCAATGGACCAAAAGGATTATATACAACACTATTATACTTCCCCATTTCACTTACTGCTCAACTATTTTGTATTTACTAAATCCAAATGAAATATATAGATTTCAAAAATTGCAAAACCGATCAATGCGCACAATTCTCTCGTGCATTCGAGGTACTCCTATTACATCAATGTTGAGCAGACTACAGTGGTTATCAGTAAACGAATTTTTATTGTATCAGGCACTCATTTTTGTATTTAAAATAAGAAATGGAAGTGTACCAGACTACTTGAGAGATACAGTAAACTATAATTTTGAATTTCACCACTATGAAACGAGAGCTAGGAGGGATTTCCACATTCCTCAATTCCACAAAGGATTTATTCAAAACTCCATTTTTATCAAAGGCTTAAGAGCATTCAATGAGTTACCATCTGAAATAAAAATTGCACACTCTCTCAATTCTTTCAAAATGACTCTGAAAAAGCATTTGTTGGAAGGAAGCAATCCCTAATATATTTTGTAAAATAATTTTAATAACCATCGGAGACTATCCATCACATACAGTGGAAGTGAGATAAAACTGGGAGGGTGAACAAACTTTCAGTCCAACTCCACCAAAAATAATATTTATTGAAGATACTGTGTAGTCAGAAGACTAAGAACAAGCAGATACCATGCAGCCTGAAGACTTACATCAATAGATAGGACAAGTTTCGAAGTATTAATCCTTCATCTTCAGCAAAATAGGGGTTGATTACAAGTCGATCATATGGTGGAAATATAACATTAAAACAGAAAAACTTTTTAAAAACTTATGGTCCTAATTATGACCTTATGGTCCGCATCTAGTGCGGGGCCCACCTATGTTAGGGACCATGGTTACTCCACTCAAACAACAGATGTAACACACACTTGCCGCATGGTTTAATTCAGATTTCAAAACGAATTATTAGTGATATGTTGTTTGAGTGGACTGATCATGGTCCTTAACATAGGTGGGCCCCGCACTAGATGCGGACCATAAGGTCGTAATTAGGACCATAAGTTTCTTAAAAGTTTTTCCGTTTTAATGTTATTTTTCCATCATATGATCGATTTGTAATCAACCCCTATTTTGCTGAAGATGAAGGATTAATCCTTCGAAACATAACCTATCTATTGATGTAAGTCTTCCGACTGCATGGTATCTGTCTGTTGTTAGGCTTCGGACTACACAGTATCTTCAATAAAGATTATTTTTGGTGGAGTTAGACTGAAAGTTTGTTCACCCTGCCAATAATTTTAATTTTATATATTTTTAAACAACAGCAATATTTTTATATATATATTTTTAACAACTGTGCATTGATGATAAGGTGTAATGGTGCCGTTTTAACATTTTTAAAATTTTGTATGTACAATGTATTAGTTTTTAAACTAAATAAACGGATATGTATTCATACTGGCTGATTCACGGTGGATGGCACATTAGACGTTTCTGGTGAACCAGACAACGGATCACTTTGAAAATTTAATGGAGGGTATATTCGGACATTCTCTAGCCAACTAAAATATTTTCGACAATGCGGTGTTGCCGCTTCTATTAGAAAGCAGTAGCAACTTTGATTTTTCAAATGGAACACTCTGTATATGATACTATTTTTGGAATCTCCAACAATTGCCCGACAACTTTTCTTGATATTTCTCTATACCTATCTGTTACCGTTTTCGAAATAAAAATTAATTTCAATTTTTTTCTTCGAAAATCATGACTTCTAAAAATGCCGATATCTTTTAGTTAAGAAGTACTACGATATCGAAATTTGGTTTGGAGTTAGGTGATACTTGGACACTTCCCACACGTCAGCCTAATCTCCGTTACTTCAATACAGGGTGGTAAAAAAATACAGTTTTTTCGTTTGCTTAAAAAAAATGCTGAAATTTTATTATTTTAAATGGAACACCCTGTATATTATTGAAAATTCGGAAATTTTCTTTCTTTCTATGTATATCATACCTATACCTAACTAGTCAAGTTTCGGACTTATGAGCATTTATTTGTGAAAATGTCCCTTCAGAATGGTATTTCCATTCGGTATTTGGTAAGCAGGCCATGATTACTATTTGACAGTAGCGTTGTGACATTCTCCTAATAATATCGACATTTTCGTCACTTCAGAAGTTGCAAATACCTTCAAAACGATGGAACAAAACTATTCAAACGAAGTTCTTATGAATTTGTTTATTATTTTTGGACAGTGTGATAAAATTATCAGCAGAACATGTAGAAAGTTCAATGAAATGTATCCGAATCTACCGCCAATGAACCTCAAGAAATTTATACGAATTCAGAACAATTTCAATGCATTTGGATCAACTTTAAAAGCACCAAGAAACTTGCCTCGACCCGTAACTTCTGAAGACAACCATATTAATGTTTTAGCATATTTTCACGCATTTCCCGAGTCATCGATAAAAAGTGCTGAAGAAGATTTGGGTATAAAATATTCATCGGTTCAAAGAATCTTGCGAAGACATAAAATGCATGATTATAAATTCACCATAATTCAAGCAATGAAGCCTCAAGACCCTCAACAGAGACTAGAATTTTGTGAAATGTTGTTGACACGCATTCAAAAAGATCCACTTTTTTAAATAAAATTATTTGGACTGATGAATCGAAATTTTCGAGAGAAGGGATTTTCAATAGAAAAAATCGTCATTATTGGTCCAGTGAAAATCCTTACGTCACAAAAGAAGCCGGATTTCAAGAAAAATTTAGTTTTAATGTCTTCTGCATGTTGATGGACAACAAATTGAGGTACGTGATATACGAGGAGTCATTAACATCCAGAAGCTACCTGAATATTTTGGAGAATACTGTAGAGAGTTTCGTGGATAATCTGCCACTCGAAGAATATCGAAACTGTTGGTACCAACTAGACGGAGCTCCTGCACATTGCACAAGAGAAGTGAGCGCAGAACTGGAAAGACTTTTTGACGATCGGTGGATAAGGCGCTTGGAACCATGGAATTGGCCAGCGAGATCACCCGATCTTAATCCATTAGATTTTTAGTTGTGGGGAATGTTTAAAGAAAAAGTTTACAAAATACCCGTTCGTTCGAGAGATGAATTGTTAGAAAGGATTGCCCAAACATTTGAAGATTTGGATCCCAATGAAATCAGATCTGCCACCACGAAAGCAGTCAACACCCGCATTTTAAAGTGCTTGGAAGTGAACGGCCAGCGATTCGAACATATTTTGAAATATTCCACATGATTGTTTTACTTTTTTATAATTATTCATATCAATATTTCCAATTTCAAGTTTCTTGGTGCTTTTTTAAAGTTTATCCAAACATACTGAAATTGTTCTGAATTCGTATAAATTTCTTGAGGTTCATTGGCGGTAGATTCAGATACTTTTCATTGAACTTTCTACATGTTCTGCTGATAATTTTGTTACACTGTCCAAAAATAATAAACAAATTCATAAGAACTTCGTTTGAGTAGTTTTGTTCCATCGTTTTGAAGGTATTTGCAACTTCTGAAGTGACGAAAATGTCGATATTATTAGGAGAATGTCACAACGCTACTGTCAAATAGTAATCATGGCCTGCTTACCAAATACCGAATGGAAATACATTTTCACAAATAAATGCTCATAAGTCCGAAACTTGACTAGTTAGGTATAGGTATGATATACATAGAAAGAAAGCAAATTTCAGCAGCTTTCCGAATTTTCAATAACATACAGGATGTTCCATTTAAAATAATCAAATTTCAGCAACTTTTTCAAGCAAACGAAAAAACTGTATTTTTTACCACCCTGTATTGAAGTAACGGAGATTAGGCTGACGTGTGGGAAGTGTCCAAGTATCACCTAACTCCAAACCAAATTTCGATATCATAGTACTTCTTAACTAAAAGATATCGGCATTTTTAGAAGTCGTGATTTTCGAAGAAAAAAATTGAAATTAATTTTTATTTCGAAAACGGTAACAGATAGGTATAGAGAAATATCAAGAAAAGTTGCCGGGCAATTATTGGAGATTCCAAAAATAATATTATATACAGAGTGTTCCATTTGAAAAATCAAAGTTGCTACTGCTTTCTAATAGAAACGGCAACACCGCATTGTCGAAAATATTTTAGTTGGCTAGAGAATGTCCGAATATGCCCTCCATTAAATTTTCAAAGTGATCCGTTGTCTGGTTCACTAGAAACGTCTAATGTGCCATCCACCGTGAATCAGCCTGTATATACAAGCTATAGGAGGATATAATGATTAGGAAAGCCGCTAGAGGGCGGCAAAGTTGAATAAGTAAAAATACATAGTTATGGTAAAATCATTATTTATTTCATTGCCTTTATTTTGTTTTAAAAATTTCATCAAATCAAAAGGGTCCGCAATAGTCACATGTGAACAGTGAGCACCAAAACTCAATAAATAGAGTAATATTTACAGGTAGTAGAGAGGATGAACTAATAAAAAAGTTCGAAATCAGAATTCTCAAGTCAATGAAAATGAGTTATTCAGTGCAATAACATGAATGAAAATGTAACAGACTAATATCTCGTTCTCAGAGTTTCCGAAGCATATCGTAGAAAATTAGAAAATCGGAAAGTCAATCGTTGAAGAACGTTCAAGAAAGTGGAATTGTTCATTCTGGAAAGACATGCATTTATTCTCGAAATTGAGAGGATTTGAAAGTTATCAGAAGTAGAGTAGTGTATTCATATGCATAAACATGAATAACAAAATACTGATATCCATTATTATACTGGGTGTCCAATACCAAAAGACATTTGAAAATAGAAAACCCAACTTGAAAACCTTTTCATATCTCCAGATGAGAAGCTTAACCATAGACAAGATTTTGGATACAAGTTGATAAAATACTGCTTTTTCATTAGGTAAATGAGAAGCGTTTTGTTTTAAATAATTGTTTCTCAGGTAACTTAGATCGGACTTAACATCATTTCTTCTTTAATTGACGTGAAACAATTTAAACATCCCCGTGTATCATTGTTAATTTCTTCCTGGTGTCCACCTATAGAGAGCATCTACGAAAAACTTTTATTATATTTCCTTTATTTTCTTCCTGGTAATTTTTTTCAATCGTTTTAAAGCACTTTCACATACGTAACATCTATAAGCAATAAATGGAATGATACAAACATACACAGACTGCTTCGAAAAATATTTTGAGTAAGAATACTAAAGTGATAGTTCTCAAAGTACCTTAAACATAACTCTGGTTTGAATAGTATTTACCTTGTATTCCTTGATGTACAGTTTGCCACGCGGCTTCTGTATAAATTTTACAGCAAGTCAACTATTGTGGAGAAAATATATTTCCTTGCTTAACAACCAATCAGTCTATTTCAAATTTTGAAATTCAGCCAATAGAATTGGAATTACAGTGAAAATATAGCTTGTCGCTGTATTTTCACGGTGATAAACCTGCTTAGTTTTTGTTTTACTAGCTGTCAAGTGAAAATAATGATTTAAATTATAAACGTCAAATCTTTGTGTTTTGACTAGTTATATTTCTTAATCAATATGAGCGATCGTTGGGTACAAATGGCTATTGGTATCATAGATGAAGCAGTGGAAAAGAGTATTCCGTTGAATACAGCCAGAAATAAAGAATATATTGTCGTCCTAAATATAATTCGTGGTATGATTAATAACCTATAATTTTTTGGAATATCAATTCATTGGCAATCCCAAGGCAACAAAATACAACTCGTCCTGCGGACTCGTTGTATTTTCAGCTTTGGGATTGCAATTCATTAATATTACAAAAAATTATCGGTAATAATCATACCACTTATTATCAAACAGTTCTTGTAAGAGACCTATAATCATATAACCAGTTTTTCGATATCAAAATCTTGTCGATAACTAAGCTATCGTCTGTTTATGAATGCGAGGGCATTCTTATCACTTTCAAATCTTGTCAATTTGATTACCGATATGCTTTGGAAACTCTGTGAACGAGTTACCAGTATGTTATATTTTCATTCATGTTATCAACACCGTAGTTACGTATAACTTGTTATTGCTTAAAAGGTGCAGATTATTTATTTTTTCATTTCATCCTCTTCATTACCTGTAATTTCAAAAACCATTTAGTTTTGGTGTTTATTGTATACATGAGAATATTACTGACCCTTGATTCGAGTTTTGCCATTTACAGTCATGTTTGCAATAATTTTTCACCCATTTCGCTGCATTTTAGCGCAAAATGAGGATATATATTTTGTTTGTATTTCAATTATCTACAATTCTTTCCAATGGAGCAACCAAATTGCTCCATTAGTTTTCATTTCATAAGCAAAACAATTTAAAAAAACACCATTTTTTTATTTAAATGTTTATAACAAATTAATAAATGACAGTTGCGAGACGAAAACATAATAGACTGTCAGATAACGACAGATTTTGCTGACTCATTTCCTCTCTTCTGGGATTTTAACCACTGGAAATAATGTCAGTGTTGAGCCCAAAAATTGAAAATTTTGCGATCGGACGTGTGCTAGGCATATAGAAAATTCATTTTCCTTTTGCAGAAAAAAATTGTTTTTTTTTTCATTTTCTCGTTTACGGCATTTTCACTCATGAATAGGTATAACAATTTAAAAGTGAAGAACCAAAGCCATAAGATTTGCACGTGCTTAAAGGGTTGAAATAGGGGCGCGAACTTGTGAAAAAATAGTTGGTTGCTGATGCATTTTCTCGCTTATGGCAATCAACAGAATGAAATTTAATATCGTTAGGAACCCGAAAAAAATTTCCCATAAACCGGTCAGCTGTTGAAGTATATTTTCCGGACGGAAAATTTTTGTCGTTTTCCGGCAAACTTTCTCGTGAACGAAATAATGTGCAATAGAAATTTGTTAATGTAAAAGTCTGTCATATAAAAAGCCATAAGTCTAGTTCGTGCTCATCATACTATATGAAACTGGAAAACTTGCAGAAAAACACAGGAAATATTGTTCATTTTCTCGTTTATGGGAATTGGCATGTAGGAAGGAAAACTGATTTTAAGACTAGAAAAAAAAAAGCCATAAGTCGGAAACATGATTACGATGTTTTATACAGTGAGGTCCTGAAGTAACAGATACATTAATTCTCTACGTTATTATTTTTTAAGAAAAACGTCGAGTTATGTTTTCGAAAAGACACTCTGTGACATAAAAAAATCACCCCTCCTGCACCCCCCTCAAGGTGACAGTCATTCACCCAATTTTTTTAATGGAGCAGGGGGTCAGTTGAAAACCATTGAGATTCACCAATCCATCGGGCATCGAAGAACAGAATTTTTTGGAGTTTTGAATATTTTCAGAAATTCCAAGGAACCTATGTTATGGGAAGTTTTTAGAGAAACCGAGAATGATAATCTAGAAGATCAGCCCATCTTAGGTCAAGAGAGACTTGTGCACACACTTGTGCACACATATCCAGTGTGATATGGTTCCTAGGATACGCAGGAACCAACAAAATATTACATTTCCTTCTGTTCACCATTTGAATTGTACCAAAGACACTGCAAATCGATTTCAACCTATGGTCCAGAACTGCTTCTAATCTGTAAATTTTTCATTTAGACATAGAAGCAATTTATTATTCTGGAACTTTCACTTCTAAAAGGTGAACTAGGCCTGAAGGACAGGCCACTATGAAAGAAAAAACGCGCCGGAAGCTCTGCCTCTAAGGTGGTGGGGAAACAAACTAGTGTTTATTATATTCCTGCGCACACTGGCCTGCTGTGTTTACTTTTTTGTGAACTTTGATTCGCCACATCGTGTCACATAGTCACAATAAACAGGTGAAGGGCATAATCACATTATTTCAAAAATCTGATGTTCCGTATTCAAATTCGAATGATCATCCGATTATGACACAGCAAGCCAGTAGGCGTAAGGGAATTACGCAGTTAAGATATTTAACTTATAGGGGTTGTCGAAAAATTGCTTGAATTGTCTTTTCAACCCCTATCAGTTTGTCACAATAATGCCTATAACTATATTTTTTCACTGTATAAAAAATTATTTAAAAAAATTAATTATTTGGTTCCAATATTACTATCATACTTCCGACTTTTTTTATGGCCTGCGAATGAAGTTTGCAATGCATATGCCAAATCCCATGGAGGAAGAAATGAGCAATTTTATCTTTACTAATTTCTCACAGCAGAATTTTCAAATAGATGTATTTATTTATGCAGTGTGGCCCATTTAAAATGGAAGCACTCATATTAAACTTTAATTTTTCAACCGATTGGAATGATTATTTTTTTAGAAGAAATCTCACCAGTCCACTGGATTCGCGACAGTTTAAAATAATTCTTGTTAAAAGTTTGTTGAAATTCAATAAGAAAGTTATAAAAAATAAAAAAATGAAATTTTAAAGATATGCCGGTTAATTAACCCACCAATTCAATTTCAGAAAATTTGAAAAATATGTTGATGGAATTTCATGAAAATATCACTTTATTTAATGATTTTTCATTATTATTTATCAATAGATTTTGATGAAATTCTGATCAGTGATATTTTGAGACTTCCTGAATCCAGTGGTGTATTCTGAATTTTGGATAAGAGTAGAAATTGAAATGGTGGGTTGATTAAACGGCATATTTTTTAAATTCAATTCTCTCATAACTTTTTCATCGATCGACGAATTTCAACAAAATTCCAAAATTAACCATTTGAAAATGTCACAATTCCATTGGTGTAGTCTGATTTCTTCTCAAAAAATTGCTAATAAATGTTTCAGTTTCATACCTCGAAAAAAAAAAGAATTGTTGGCCCTGAAAATGAAAATTTATTCATGAAATTTGGTGTCCCAGTGGACTTTTCGAATATCTGCCTAATGAAAAAAAAAATCATTCCAATCGGTTGAAAATAGTATGATTTATAAGGGTGCTTCCATTTTAAATGGGCCACACTATATAAAACATCGATATCATGTTACCGACTTATGGCTTTTTTTTTTCTGGTCTTGAAATACTATTTTCTTCTCACATAACAATTCCCATCAACGAGAAAATGAAAAAATGTCCACAAATTTTCCTACAACTTTACAACTTATGGCTTTTCTTGAGGTACATGCAAAGCTTATGGGAATTTTATTATGATGTTTGTCCATCAACAGAATCATATAGTTCAAATGCCATAAACGAGAAAGTTTCACAAAATTTTCCTTCCGGAAAATATACTTCAACAGCTGACCGGCTTATGGGAAATTTTTTTCGGGTTCCTTACGATATTAAATTTCATTCTGTTGATTGCCATAAGCGAGAAAATGCATCAGCAACCAACTATTTTTTCACAAGATCGCGCCCCTATTTCAACCCTTTAAGCACGTGCAAACCTTATGGCTTTGATTTTTCACTATTAGATTGTTATACCTATTCATGTGTTAAAATGCCATAAACGAGAAAAAGAAAAAAAAAACAATTTTTTTCTGCAAAAGGAAAATGAATTTTCTATATGCCTAGCACACGTCCGATCGCTGAATTTTCATTTTTTGGGCTCAACACTGACATAATTTCCAGTGGTTAAAATCCCAGAAGAGAGAAAATGAGTCAGCAAAATCTGTCGTTATCTGACGGTCTATAACACATTGTAACTACGGACTGTCTTCCATGTGATGGCACAGTCGGTTTCCTACTAGTATTTTTATTAGAAAAAATGCCCTATTGATTGGCCTATCATAGAATATACAAAACATTAATGAACATTATAAAAAATGTAACACCGTAAAAATCTAGAAATTTTGCAAATACATTACATTTCTTACCTTTCACGAAATAACTTTCAAAAATAACTACCAACACCCAATTTCCACCTGCCGCAACCACTGTTGAGTTAAGAGTAAACACTACCTTGATGAAACGGGAATTTTTTCATCATATGATTCAACGCATTTGTGTGAATTCGGAAATTCAGAAGTTTTTCTTTTCAGAAAAAGAAATTATATGATATGATGAAAAGGAATAAATTGAGAGACCCTCTAGTTGTTATGATTCCGGCTGCACCCTTAAAACAACCCTCAGAAGTCTTCGAGAGACTTGTGCGAGCTAGGGAAGACGCAGCCCTTACATTTAAACGTGTGATGCCATGCTGGGAATTAAATCATTAGTTTTTCCACTGAGTTCGAAATTATCAAAAATTTGCAATAGAAGCTCATATTGCACGCAGTTATATAAGCTCATCTCATAGAATACAGCTGTAGTAATTTCATTTACTTCAACACTTTCCAACATTTTTTCATAACAGAGATCGTAGAATGACTTCAACCGGAATCCCATCAAAGAATTGATTGAGCATGGTATAAAAAAATCGGTATTATAGGAGAATGCGATACTGATCTATAATTTTCCATATAAGGTAGAGTACCTTTTTTGAAAAGAGGTGTACTTTTTTATGAGCTTTCTTGAGATGATATCAGTTCGACTGTCCAAAGTTTCGTTATCGAACAACCATCATCATTTTTTTTTCTTTTATACAGGGTGACCCAGGGTAAAATCGCCAAACGTTCAGAATCAGTTGTTTGGGTAAAAAGAAAACAACTTCTTTTTCCTATAAGAATGTGTCCTAACTTTCTTCGTTATCGACATACAGAGTGTTCAACATTTTGAGAAAAAAGAGTTTTTTATCAATAATTTAAAAACCGTCTTGCTGATTTTAATTAAACCTGTCATGCTTATATGCGGTAATAAGGGGTTATTTTAATGTACTCAGAGGAAGCTTATTAATTCCAGTGGCGTCCCAAAGGGTAATTTAATTAATATTAGGACGAATCATTGTTCTCCACTGTTTCATTGCATGTTAAGTTTTGTTCTGGATTAAGTCAATGAAAATAATTTTTTTGTTCATTTCAGTATCTTGCTTAATATTTGAGAAACAATTTAGGAGAAAAAAAATACGTAAGAAATTGATATTAGGACAAATATATTCATTGTATTTTATTAGTAAACGGAAAATAAAAAATTCACAAAAATGACCTCCATTTTTTTCAATGCAGAGTTTGCACCTACGAACAATAGATTCTGCAACTGGAAAAATACCTTCGTCGTTGATGGGCTCAGTATACAATTTGGATTTCATTGTAATTCATACAAAAAGCTATAGGGGTTGAGTCAGGAGATCGCGCAGGCTGAGAAACATTGACACCCTGTATCTCTAACACATGATTATGGGAGACAAAAGTCTTATTTTGCCTTCAAAACCGATCCTGAATGTTTGGCGGTTTAACCCTGGGTCACACTGTATATAGCCCTCTTCTGAGAAAAAAAAACAGTTTTTGAGTTTTTTTTTCTGTATTCATTTATGAAGGCTAATCAAGGAAATCTGAATGAATCAGCTACGGGCTATGAATTGTTTGACTTCAATATCTTTGCTGAATCGGCATAAATATACGAAGTCTCTCATTTTTTTCCTATGCTGAACCCCTATTAAACTTGTCGTTTCCTCAAATGCTAATGATGAACTCTCTTGGAGATGATTTGTAGAGATTTCCAATCTTGGATAATATTGTACTTTATGCCGACGACAAGGAAAATGTTAGGCCATTCATTTCTTTTTCAATTTAGATGAAAGATGCGATAAACCTCTGGGGATTATATATGATTCGTGGAAAGCGGTAATAGAGTTCTAGAATAACAATAAGGTAAAGAATCTGTTTCGGGAACATCATATCGATATAATGCTTTGTTTTAGTTGGATTAAAGCTGATGAATGATGAGAAAGGGGAATTTTCGTTGGGCAATGGTGAAATATGGAAACACGTTCAGTGAGAGATTTCAAATCTTGATTTACAATGGATGACGATTATTATTATTGAGAGACTGTCGAAAATTCGTGAAATTTGTGACTGTCGTTGAAGATTATGTTTGTACGTGAATAGTCTCGTTAATTTTGGTATCATCGTTGTATATTCACACCAATCAATAGAACATAAAATGGGTGATTTTTAAACAAAAATACTTGTTGGAATCTGACTTTGCCATCACATGGAAGACAGTCCGTATAGATGAGTGCTGATGGACAACAGAAAATATAAAAGCAGAAAATTCATTAACAGCATGAGACGTACTGGAAGAGGAGCAGAGTCGAAAAAATGGAGAAGGGTGGAATGGGGTGAACTGTTAGGGGTTGTAAGCGATATTTAACGGTTTTTCCCGATTGACAACGAAAGTTGACCTCCTATCATCAAACATGTTTCCAAATTACCTTAAATTTTCCGGGAAAATCGGATAAACACATTTTTCAGTTTAAAATTTTTTTCTCGCACATACATCTTTTTTTTTCACGAAATTTGGTGGAAATTTAATTTAACATGTTTCACGTATGCTGTGATTTTTTTGTAGCGAAATTCAGATTTTTCCATTTTTGTTCGAGAAATTCCGAAAATAAAACTTTATTTTCAACTGAAATGTTTCACCGATAAAGTTCGTCTTTTCAAGCTCGCCAGCTGCCAGTTTTTTCGTTGAAGCGTCTACTTTCAGATTATGTAATGGAAGATTACCAGTACGGTGGAATTTTTTTCAGAAAACGCGAAAAAATAAAAAACTACATTTTCAGAAATACATTTTTTATTTTTGTTTTAAACTCATATTTATATATAAAATTATTGAAATTGATAGTTTTCGAGGAAAAAAAAATTCAATCATAATTTTTCAATAATGTTTTCTCAATAGATCCAAAAAATTAACAAGGACATAAATAAGAAGTTGATTATGATAGAAAGGAGGTGAACTTTTGGGAGTAACAATGGTTTCTCGCGATTTGCAGCAAAAATTAACATCATACAAAAAAAAGTAAGAAAAAAGTTGTTGGCAATAAAAAGAACTACAACTTTTGTGTTCAAGAATTTTCCACATAACCTCAAATTTTCCGGAAAAATCAGAAAAACCTTTTGGTTTGATTTTTTTTGTATGAAAATTGTATATTTGTTCCAAAATCTAGTGGAAAAATACCTTTTCATGTTTGGATGGATGTTTTCACGAATCTCTTTGAAGTACTCGGAAAGGGAGCGGTACCTAGTTAGCAGAACGAATTTTGAACGGCTGAAATAACAAATGAAGTAACATGCAAGGACCAGGTGGCGAATTTTGTAGAGGTTCCACCTTCGACAAAAAAAAAAAATATTTAAACACGAAACCACACAAAATGGTGGAATTCGGATGCAGTTGAGGGGTTGAAAACGGATTTTTGCGATTTTTGGCGATACGTGACTTCTTAGCGGAAAATGTTCAATAAAAAGTTGTTGATAATAAAAAAAAACAAAACTTTCGTATCGAACACTTTTCTGCATTACCTACATTACATTACCAAAATGGCGAAAAATCGATTTTTTGAAAATTTGAGGTTTTTTTTTTTCTCTAAAAAATTCCATAGTAGTGCTACATTACATAATCTATGAGTAGACGCTTCAATGAAAAAACTGGAGGCTGGCGAGCTTGAAAAGAAGAACTTCATCGGTGAAACTTTTCAGTTGAAAATAAGTTCGTTTTTTCGGAATTTGTCCAAAAAAAAAAGAAAAAATCTGTATTCCGCTACAAAGGAATTACAACTTACTTGAAACATAATAAATTATATTTCCACCAAATTTCGTGAAAAAAATTGATTTTCAAGAGATAAAAAAATAATATCAGAAAAATTGGTTTTTCCGATTTTCCCGAGTTTGAGGTTATGTAAAAAAATGTTGGACACAAAAGTTCCAGATCTTTTTATTATCAACAACTTTGCTTCTGAATTTTTTTTTGATAGGTGGTCAACTTTCGTTGCAATTCTCGGAAAACCGTGAAATATTGCTTTCAACCCCTAAAAGTTCGACTCCAATTTATTTTTCCTGTCATTCAAACAATATTTTGCTCCATTTCCAGTAGGTCTCATGCTGTTGATATTTTTTTTATCTCAAGAATGCATCAGCACTGGTCTAGTAGTTATATTCTGTCATGTTTTGGTCTCGCAACTGTCATTTATTAATTTGTTATAATCATTTAAATAAAAAGAAACGTGTTTTTATCCAGTGTTTTTCTTATATATTGAAATCAAGTACAGCAATTTGGTTGCTTTGATGAAAAAAATTGTAGAAAATTGAAATACTTACAAAATGAGAGTTTTTACAAACTGGAAAATGTTGTGATTTTTTTGAAAATTCATAACGCTTCCATATTTCAAGTTGTAGGGCTGGGTATCCCATGAACGTATTGAATCATGTGTACTTTATGTGTGCACGAAAAAGGCGCTGACAGACTATTCGTTTTAGCAGAATTGCAATTTTCTGCGTGCCTGGATGCTCTAGTGATAGACCGATATGAAGTACGAACAACACCGGTCCCAGAGCAGAGCCCTGGGGCACTTCAATTCCATTGAGCGTAGGTGTCGATACGAATTGATTTCGAATATTTCCGACTATATGATTTATTGGATTGAAACCAATCATGAGGTTTGAGGTTTAACTCCAAAATTATGAAGAATTTGCAATGAACGCTCATGTAGTACGTAGTCAAAAGCTCGACTCATATCACAGAATACTGCTGTAGTAATTTCATTTGCTTCCACACCTTCCAAAATATTTTCATAAAGAGAGTATATGCAGTAATCGTTGAACGACCTTAATGAAATCCAGTCAAAGAATTCTGCACTATACATTGAAAAAAATTGATATTACAGGAGGTTGGGATACTGGTATGTAATTTTGTATATTATGTAGAGTGCCTCTATTGAAGAGAGGTATACTTTTTACCAACTTTCTTGAGTTGATATCAGTTTAACTGTCAAAGTTTCCCTATCGAACAACCATCATCTTAATTTAATTGAATTGAATTCATTTATGATGGTTTCAATAAATTTCGGACCCTTTTCGTCCATCATCATTGATGTTAAGAGATATTTTCAAAAATCTATCAACATGCTGATCCAAACTTTTGATTTTTTTCAGATCCGAAACTCGAAAACTTCTTGAAGAATTCGACATGATCTGACACTTGATGAAATTGCCATGAGTGATACAATTGAGTTTGAAATTAATACTACTCAAAAATTCTATTTTCAATAAAATAGGCTTACGACCGTATTATATTGAAAAAATGTAAGTTGATGACAGTTTTTTGATAATGAAACGTCGGACAGTAAATCTGGCTTATGAAGGCTTATGAAAAGTATTTGTCAGTAGTATTTTCATATTTTTTCACCTCTGAAGTAAGAAGAAATAAAAAAATTTAGTTTTTCCAAATCAATGTAAAAATCAAAAATATTTTTGGAAATTGTACCTCCATGTACAAATTTTCGACAAATTGTACATAGTTCAACCATAAGTACTAGGCGATATTTGAAAATATGTGATTTATTCTACGTTAAATATATCTGAAAGTAAAAAAAAACTTCATATATATGAAATTTGACACACTGAGAATACTTCCTGAGCTCAATGAAATAGGTTTTCAATAACAACACCCTGTAAGCCAGATCAGACAATTTTTAATTTTCTCACTTTAAAGCTTAAGTACACTATTGAGCGACAGTTGAAAAAAACTAAGCGTTGAAGTTTTTGTTTTCAGCAGAAAAAAATTAAACTTTTATAAATAGTATAATTCAAGTGGATTTATATTCTGATTATGACTGATGCGGCACTACATTGATAGCACATCATCATTTCTCAACAAAAATCACGAAGAAAGTTCATATTACTCGATATAAAGTATTATTATAATCAATCGATGAAATTCCAGGGCCGTATTTTTTTCCACGTTTTCATTGATTCTTGAACAATTTTTTTTTTCTGTCACGTCAAAGCGGATAGTACTGACCGAAATAAAAAAAAACCTGTTTAGAAAAATCTTCTACTTTTGAAAACAGTGCACTGAAACTAAAATGGTTAGGAAAGTATTACTAACTCGATTGAAAAAACGATATTAAAGGTTCCAATTAAGTTTTTTTTAACATTTTTATTGGTTTTGTTAAAAAAATACCCTGTCACCCTGGAGGATGGCTAATACTTAGTATTTGAACAAAATCAATTAGATAAGATCATCGTAAAATATTTAAAAACTAATTGATTTCTATGCTGCAAGTGAAACAAAACCTTGGATGTGTATCCGCATTAAAAAGACAGCTGTCCAAGTGTAAAAGATGGAGCTGAACTCTGTCTAATTTTTATACGGGACAATTTTTGAAGCTTGCTGCTTACCGTCACCACAAGAAATACATGAAAATGTTTTACATTCAACTTCTACAACTATTATTGTGAAAAATGAACCTGAGGGAAAGTGCAAATACAGATATATAAATACTA
The DNA here is from genome assembly GCA_944452925.2 of Chrysolina oricalcia. Lineage (NCBI taxonomy): Eukaryota > Metazoa > Arthropoda > Insecta > Coleoptera > Chrysomelidae > Chrysolina > Chrysolina oricalcia. The sequence goes on from OX101811.2 coordinate 69,437,234, forward strand.
AATTTTGTTTTCTAGAAAGGATCCCGCACTTTTCTTATGTAAAGTGGCGACCTGTCAAATTTTCTGAACGTTTGGTATGTTGTTGTACCCGACTCAGTAACCAAAAGCGTCAATGGGCCCAACCCAATCCGATAGCTAGTTTTCGAAATACGGGGTGTTAAAGTTGAAAATTGCCCAGATTTTCGGATTTATTTTTTATTTATTAAAAGTTAGATCGGATTTCTGTTGCATACAGACGTTTACTACATATTCTAGTTATGAAATTAGTGGATAAGTAAGATTAAAAATATTTATATTTACAAGGTGATTCACGAATGTATGACGGTAGTTTTTTGCCAAAATTCACTTTTTCTACTGTGACGTCATGGGGGCATATTTTTGAAACGTTCTTTTCGATATAGTATTTTGACGAGAAATTATTGCACAGAACATATTTTTTATACAGGGTGTTTCACAGAGAGAACCACTAGACAAAATTATTTTCTTTTAAGATTAATTCGAAACCCTGTATTTATGGATTGATTGTTGGGAAAAGTAATACCACAAACATATGTATGTCTCTAATCTCCAAAATATTCAAGGTGGTTTATTCATAGAAAGATATTCTATTTTGGGAAAAGTACAAAAAACATGAACAACCTGTATTCAAAAATTTCCTCGGTAAAATGTAACTATTTTCTCACTACATATTGATTTTCATACCATCTTCAGAGGTATGAATTCTGAATCCGATACTATTACCAGTTTTTGAGATACAGGGCGTTAAATGGGAAAATTACTGATTTTATAAGTTTTTTCTTCAAATTGAAAAGCCGGATTGATTTTATGTTGCGCCTATGAGTTTAATATGAGTTTCGGTCAGATGTACATGGAAAAGTTCAGCTAAAAATATTTGCTGTTACAGGGTTATTCACGAATAAATCACAATATGTTTTTGCAAATACTCAAAATTCTACAGTTTCGTCACAGATAAATTATTCCATGAAGTTAATACCTAGTCGTTTACAATTTTGAGTCTGAAATGATTACTTTCCATACAGGGTGAGCCATACAGCCAACCATACCAAAAATAATAATGCTTTGAACTTTTTTAGTGAATTTTGGGTAACTTTATGAGCGCGCTTACCCACTGCGCTATCACCCTCAAAAAGATGATAATTATCCATCTTCTTGTGTAGGTATAATTCGAAGTTATTTGTATAGTTGGTATTTCATAATATACGTGTAGAGCGAGTTATATACTGTTCCGTTACCAGCACTCTGATGCTGATCAGGAACAAAATACTTCTTAGATATTGTACCTATATCATAAAAGAATCTTAAATGTTAAATTATATTTGTTTGTAAAGTGTTGAATAAATGACAAAATTTCTTATTATCATTTTTGCTGCCACGTGTATAAAAGGTGGTCGATTACTTATATCGGACAAAGATGTATATTTTTGGTAGGTGATTATAACTAAATCACCTTGTATATTTAAAAATTTTACAGTTATGCATACTCGATGTAATGTTATACAGTTACTCAAAATTCACTAAAAAAGTTCTCATTTCAATTATTTCAAAGCATAATTATTTTTGGTATGGTTGGCTATATGGCTCACCCTGTATGAAAAGTAATCATTTCAGACTCAAAATTGTAAACGACTAGGTATTAACTTCATGGAATAATTTATCTGTGACGAAACTGTAGAATTTTGAGTATTTGCAAAAACCTATTATGATTTATGCGTGAATAACCCTGTAACAGTAAATATTTTTAGCTGAACCTTTCCATGTACATCTGACCGAAACTCATAGGCGCAACATAAAATCAATCCGGCTTTTCAATTTGAAGAAAAAACTTATAAAATCAGTAATTTTCCAATTTAACGCCCTGTATCTCAAAAACTGGTCATAGTATCGGATTCAGAATTCATACCTCTGAAGATGTTATGAAAATCAATATATAGTCAGAAAATAGTTACATTTGACCAAGGAAATTTTTGAATACAGGTTGTTCATGTTTTTTGTACTTTTCCCAAAATAGAATACCTTCCTATGAATAAACCAACTCGAATATTTTGGATATTAGAGACACACATATGTTCGAGGTATTACTGTTCCCAAAAATCAATCCATAAATACAGGGTTTCGAATTAATCCTAAAAGAAAATAATTTTGTCTAGTGGTTCTCTCTGTGAAACACCCTGTATTAAAAATATGTACTGTGCAATATTTTCTCGTCAAATAACTATATCGAAGAGAACGTTTCAAAAATATGCCTCCCTGACGTCACAGTAGAAAATGTGAATTTTGGCAACAAACTACTGTAATACATTCGTGAATCACCTTGTAAATATAAATATTTTTAATCATACGTATCCATTAATTCCATTAGTAGAACATGTAATAAACGTCTGCATGCAACAGAAATCCAATCTAACTTTTAATAAATAAAAAATAAATCCAAAAATCTGGGCAATTTTCAACTTTAACTAGCCATCGGATTGGGTTGGGCCCATTGACACTTTTGGTTACTGAGTCGGTTACAACAACATACCAAACTTTCAGAAAATTTGACCGGTCGCCACTTTACATAAGAAAAGTGCGGGGTCCTTTAATACAGTTGACTCAACGATAATAATAACGTATTGAGCACTACACTTTTACTTCCAGATCTATCATTCAATTAGTTTTTGAATATTTTACGTTGACCTTCTTTAATCAATTTTGCTTAAGAACTTAGTATGAGCCATCTTCCAAGGTGACATGGTATCGTTTTCTCGAAACCAATTGAAACGTTTAAGAAAACTAATTTAGAACCTGTGATATCATTCATTCAATCGAGTAAGTAATACTTTCCCAACGATTTTATTTTAAACGAATGGTTTTTTTCTATTCAGTGCTGTATTAGCCATAGCAGAAAAAACATAGATTTGCACTGTTCTCAAAAGTAAAATTAAAACGCAAAGAATAACAACGGTTCATTGAATGATCTCGAGTAATATTAGCATTCTTTATGATTTTTGTTGAAATATGATGATTACTGAGCTCAGGGAGTTTCTCAGTGTGCCAAATTTCATGTGTCTGAGGTTTTTAGTTTCAGAGAAATTTAAAGTAGAATAATTCACATATTTTCAAGTACCGCCCTGTATATCCGTCAAAAACGCAAAAAGGCATTTTTCAATACCAAATATGAGATGATTTTGGTCCATAGTACTTATGGTTCGACTTTGTACGATTTGTCGTGAATCGCCCTGTAGATGCCCCTTCTGTTTTGCGACTTGCCCGAAACTGTATCTATTATCGTTTTAGTTATATCCATTGTGGACGACACTTCTTGGAGTCACTTCGAAGCTAACAAAACCTGTGAGAAAGAGTCCTGCGTCATTTCTTTTGTATGACCACTATCTGACAAAATAGTGGAGTTATCATACTGATGTGGCCATCATGACGGAATTAACAATATTCAAGAAGTGTTCCAAAACCAAATATCTCGTATCAATGGCGGAACGAAATGCTTATCTGGAGTTATCTGTCACATTAAGGATAGGCAATATCATTCAGATTCACATAACTGTTCGTTTTAACGTAGCTACCATAGATGTATATTGGCCTAATATTCAATATGTGTATTTGCCCGTTAAATTGAAAATTACTGCAATTTTAATGATATTCGGAATAGCCATTGTCCGATTGTTATAGTTCTCATTAAAAGTGATAATCCCTACTGATTGATTTCACGCTGTAGTTATATGACGAGACCATATCATCAGAATGAATAACGGAGTAACAATGGTAATAGAGAAAACACAAGTGAATTGATAAGATTTTATTTTAATGAGGTTTTGTAGTAATGCAGAAAATGGAATTTAATATTATTTAATTTCATCGCATTCTATATCGAAGAATTCTCCTGAAATTATTGTTATAATAATTAAAGACGAAATATTTTTTTTTCTCAGTGAATAATCAAAACCAGTGTAACGATTTCCAGTTGGGGTTGAAGGCCGTCGTTTTTTGGAATTGCTTCCTAACGTTTCGCAAGCGCGAGTGGCTAGCTTCATCAGAGGCTTATACATCATGACTAATCTTAGATGACTGCAGATTCCGTCTGCGGAGACTCCATTTATTTGGTACATTCTCACCCTAATTGACCCCTTTCTACCTGTCGGTTTGATATCGTTGATTCCTTTGATATTTCAGAATTGCTTATTCTCGTATCTGGGTTAAGCATATTTTTCGATACCATTAATTGACACCTTCTTGGCTTCTTGTCGTAGTTTTCTTTTGTTATTTTGGAATTTCTAAGAATTGGATTCCATATTCAGTTGAGGTTCACATCTTCTTCTTTTCTGTTGAAATTCTCCGTGTGTTTGTGGATCTCTATTGCTTCCTGTAAAAGTCGGCTATGGTATCCCTGGTTGGGGGCAAGAAGTTTTACGTCCTCAAACATAATCTTGTGGTTTCCTTCATTGAGCGTGTGTTCAACAGAACCAGTATACGATTATGTGCATTTGGTCATCAGAAATACCTTATTCACTTCGTTTCGGCAAAGTCTCATTTGTCATTTTTCGGTGATGTTCAATGTTTGGAATTTTGAGCTGGACTAATCTTTGTTGAAAAAGGAAACATTCTCAATTGGCAATTGAAATACACATGACTCTTTTGGAAAGGGAAAAAAAACTAGAATCAAAATAAAGTTATTAAAAAAAAATTCAAAAAATAACTTCATTTTTATCGAAGGCTCATCTTGATCAATGGAAATTAGCGACTAAAGTAAGTCTTTCAGTCGCAGATGATTCCACATTTGATTTTATGAACATCCGGTTCATATTTTCGTAGGTAATACCACAAGTGTATCGGTGATTATCGAAATAGCAATTCCATTGAATTTGATTCGAAGCCGAGAAGGAATTAACGATAATCGCAGATAACACGAGTTGTATTTGTTAAGATTATTTCATGAATAAAATCGAAAACATTTTTATTTATTTACTATTCAATTTAACTAGGAACATTAATCCCGCATTTAGTTCTGAAATTATGCAACTAGCAAAACATTTACTTGATTTTTCAAACATCCCTCTATTTCAGTTACCAATGACAGAGCGCGTCATTCGTAGTTTCGTAATTGCATGTCTAGTCTACTGCTTCTCGCTAGAGGTTATGTTTTGATAACATTTTGATTTAGTGATTTGATTAATCAACGAGTATGCAAAATTTGTCGAAAATTGTGAAGTTCATATGAATTAATAGTGAGTGCTTATTTAGTTTTGGTCAAAGTTTGGTGTTGTGTCATTATAGCAGCTTGCTAGTGGTAAGTTTGTGTTTTGATAATAACCAATCAGGAATCGAACTACAAAATCGAAAACACATCATATACATATCTAGTAGCCAATCAAGAGCCGAACTACAAAATCGAAAACATGATGTTTTCATTTATCAACACAAAAATTTCAACCAATCATAACACGCTATTTTAGCATAAGTGAAATAATCAATAAAATTAATTGGACTGATCCACTTGCCTTCGGCTTCGTAATTTATAGCAGGAGCTGGTTCCACCCATCTGGGTTGTCCCGCTCATCTGGATTTTCCCGCCTGAATCATTCCGAGCCAACTTTGAAATTTGAGATTCGAAAAACCTCCAAACAACGTGAATAGGAGAGATGACGGTCAGAGATTACCAAAATCGTGGAAATCCATCTTACCACAAAAACAAATTCGACAAGCCAAACAACCACATGAACCAAATTTGGCGCTGATTCAGGAGGAAAAATCTAGATGGTATACCATCTAGATTTTTCCTCCTGAACACAAATGTGCCCCCGCTCTAAATTGCGAAACAGAAGACAAGTGGATCAGTCTAGTTGAAAACTCCAGACAGTAAACATCACCTGATGAAGACAAATGAGATTTTGCCGAAGAGTTATATCAGAAGTAAGAGAAAATATTACAGTCTTGCCAAACGTACCATCCAGTCTGACCACTATTTCTTATGTCATGAGGTAAGAATATTAGAAAGAAAAGGGAAATATTCTCAATTGAAAATTGAACCAAACATGACTCCTCTGGAAATGGAAGAAACCTACAATCAAAATGAAGTTACTTTTTTGTAATAATCGATAGAAAACAATAGCTTTGTTTCAATAAAATGGGCAATATACTCTGTTTACGTCATGTTTGGTAATGTTGTATATCCTACAAAATAACGTTAAAATTCCCAATGAAATACCTTCGTTCAATAGCTAGTAAAACTAGTGAAATTTCATTTTGTAAGATGCTCAACTAATAGTAAGATTTCAGACGTTGCGGAAGAGAAAAAAACTAACATGTCATCTTGTGACGTCATTCTCATCTTAACGTAAACAGACTTTAGTACTGTTGCTAATTTGAGTAACTTGGCTACGGAAATATGGGAATGGTGTGTGGATACAAATATTAGGATATATTCTTTATGCATTAAAAATATACTTAACCATCATTAAGGAGCAGTATATGTCCTGTCATGAATATATTTATTTGTAAGTTCTACCATTGTTTATATAGAAGTAAGATAGTTAGTCAATGCCTGTGTAATTGGTGTTGGACGCAAACGCAAGTGTCATCTAGCGTGATTAGTTACAAACATGAATATTTGACGTCATTTCAATGCAGGTTCCTTCAAAAAACCCTGATTTTAATGCTGTCCCATTGTTTCAATCAAGTTACGACATGACTTGGAGGCCAGATCACTGAACTTACGACATGACTTGGATGCGAGCTAACTATCGCCATCTACATGTCGCATCCATTTTGATCCAATTTTAATCCCATAAGGTTGACTAACTATCTTCTATATAAACAATGGTTCTACTTATACGAAATGTCTAGTTTTTGTTTTGTGGAAACCAGGTTCCATAATCATTGTTGTTATCAAATGGAACAATCATTCTTTTCATTGCTATCATACCAAATGTTTTGAAAAATTAACAGTGAATGGACAAGAGGCATGATAGTTATTCCTACATGGAAGTCACACTATAAAAAAAAACAAAAATATGAAATGAAAACTGGTGGTCTTTCTGTATATTCAGAAAAATTGATACATTTTAAAGGTTAAGCCAGACAAAAATTATATTAAAATTATAAAAAAAAAATTATATTGTCTAATTTCTGAATGAATAACCCCATGATGGTAAGCCATTCTTGGTCATACATTTTGTATGCCATAAATCAGCACTAAGACTCATTATACAAATTAAAAAAATGTGAGGGTAACTGTGAAAATCACCTTATATAAACGTATACAAAAAATACTTTTCGAATTTCCCTGTTTTTCGGAGAAAACTCCTCAAAATCATAGCTTGTGCAAGCAAGGAAGATACGAAGCACTTTAGCTCCGTGGCAGACGGTGGGAATCGAACCCAGGCCGTCTGGGGAGTCAAACACTCTAACACCACGACCATTCCGCTTGAACAACTCCTTCCCGTCGATGTGCCCCATAAGAATTATGGGACTTGGTAGCGTAGATGGTTATTTTACTGACGATGGTATCAGCTGATAGAATTTAGACAATTGTTCAACTCTAGTGATATTAAAACAACCAATTTCACCAGATATACGAAATGTACGACCAATTATTCATAATATCATTATATTTCCATTTCCAAATGAGTCATACTCGTCAATTTTCAATTGAGAATGTTTCATTTTTCAACATGAAAACCTTCCAAGAGAGGTTATCTTGAACGATAGAAAAGAGCGACTAAAGTCACAGATGATTCCACATCTGATTTTATGAACATCCTCTTCCTATTTTCAATAAAATCAGTATTAGACTTCATATAACAATTCTGAAAAGAACAGAAGGACTCAATATCACCTTCACATATATTCTACATTCGAATAAATATACAATAAATTTTCTCAAAATAATATTCATTAAAGATAAAATAAATCCTCGTTTCCAGAAGGTTTCTTTTCGTCTTCAAAATTTGTTTGTAATCGAGTTGGTATCGATTGCAGAAAATTTCTTCAATAAGTGGAAATATGCCAAATGTCAAAACTGTCAATTGTCATATTTATCTATCATTTTGTATTAGACATGTGAACTTCAATCCTCAAGGTAGGATAAATTCATAATTTTCAATTTTATGTCCCCACACATTATATTTTGAGGATGTTCAATTTTATAAGAAAAAGTATTAATGTTCTATGTTGTCGGCTTTTTTTATCAACCTCACTTTCCGTAAGTATTCCAAACTAGTTTTTTTATAACTGATTGATATTGCCATTTTCTTTCTTCAGTCAGTGTTATAAAAATGCATTATCGATATTGGAATTTGAGTATTGAATCACAAAAAACTCAACTGAATGAGTCAAATAAAATCTCCAAATCTAATCAAAATTTAAATTTCAGCGAGTTTTGATAACAGAAGCAGATATATCTCCAAAACGTCAAAGATTTTTTAAAATTAACTATTTTCCAATTATTTTAAATATTGTCGCGACTAGGGCTGCTACGGTAGCACCCTGAGTCGTGTAAGGGGTTGTTTCTCTTATACGAAAGGCGACTTGGGGTGAAGCTACAGATGGTAGCTATAGAAACTTAAGGGGTAACAACAGAACATAAACATTTATTGAAAAAGAACTGGGATACTAGAGGGAAAGTTGAATTTACTTTTCAAAATGAGAGACATTCAATAATATGATATGGGACAGATATAACTCTTACCTAAAACCATCACTAAACCAATACTTACAGCTGAAGCCAAAAGGGCCTAGCCTATGAGGCTAACTGAGCACTAGGGCTCTCTCCTCTATGGGAGTCTATTACTAACTATCCCATCATTCCATTCATCATTATATCAGGAAATGTTTATATCATTCGGTCAATGATTTTAGCTCGTCACGCGACTTTGCTAATTTCAAAGTCGGTCGTATATGACAATGAACTTCTATCTCGTGATCGAATTAATAAATAACAAGAGTGAATGGATTAATGCACTGAAGCAATTCAAAGGGCATTACTCGATATTCACGACAATATTTATTTCAGAATATGAAACGATACAGTCGAAATTAAATAATTTTTTTCCAAACAAAGTTTCTTATCGGGACCAATTTATTCATTGATTTATTGTACAGCTGTTCTTGAATTATCATTTTTTCATTTTCAGTGTGACTGTGGATGATGAAAATTCCCAAAAATCTGTGCCAGGAATTTTTTTTTCGTTTTCTCAGAAATTGCACTCTTACCGATATCAAATATACAACCGATCTGATTTCGTGTCTGAAAACTGCTCATCTGTAAAACTATCCCAATGGCAACAAGTATTACTTGGCAAATTCACGAGCAATGAAAACTGTTTGTTTATTCACCATGAATTATCACTGCATGTGGAATGTGGCCGTAAACTCTAGAGAGGTGCTCTTTACTACATTAAATAATGTAATACATTTCCAACATTTCATATGGGAACACACTAAAGGCTCGAGAGCCCCGATGAAATAAATTGATGAATAAATACAGTCTTCAGTTTTACTGACTTCGAAATATTCGAAAAGGATGAATAAATTTGGAATTATTGTTTCAGATCTACTGAACAACTTGAGTAGCTTTGAGACATCACAAGGACGATTTCCATATCAAATAACCTATAAATGAAATTCTCTATGTTATCAAACCACTTATATTCGTAACCAACATCACTGTAGTTTTGTCCTACATGGACAGTATCAATCGAATTCTATAAGCGGATTTAATAATAGCATCAAAATTGGTTTTTGGTCAAATAATGCTCATTGTGACACTCTTGAGTGATATATCTAAAATTGGCCTATAACATAAATGGTGCGAAAAACAGCTTGCCATGCATTGTAAATAACAATTTCCAAAATCTTCCCTATTTCAAATGGAATACCCTGTATATTATCAGTTCATGAGAAGCGCCAACAAAGGCTCTACAAATTTCTTCAAGTACAACATACGGTTGAGGATAGTATAAATGTGAATAAGAAAATAAACAATCTGTCAATACATCTGAAATAATACTAAAAGTAAAACTTGACAATATCGTTCACAGTCAACAAACATCTTGGATGGCAACGTGTTCGATCTCCCAGGCATTTCTAATCATTTTGTCACTTCCTGTGAATTGCAGTTTTTTGATATTCCATCAAAAAGCAAGTACGTGACTTTTCGTGATTTCAAAACAATCGATTGGTATCATTTTCGAAATTATTATCACGGTATCAATTGGAACCTCATCCACGAACTTGAAAATGTTAAAGATCAAGTAATATTTTTTTTCAATTTTTGAACTCCAAGCCACTCTTCTACAAGTCAAGGTTAACAAACCTTACTCTCTATGCTACACGTACAATATTAAACAAATGTGCAAAAGTTCGCGATAAGGCTTTCAGAAAATATAAATCAACAAAAGTAGTGGAGGACTGGAGTTGAGGAATTGTCTCCAGTGCCTTCAAAAGAGAAAAAGGTGCTTACCTAGAGTACGTAATGAGACAGAAAATATCTAATTGCTCTGGACTACACTTAGAAAAATGTTCGTCATCAAGATTATTAAGTCTGTTGATGTACCTTATAGCTTAAGTGATGTAGATGCTATCAATAGTCAGTTTCGAAGTGAGATTTGCACGGAATCTACTAAAGAGCAGTAACGCTTAATTTTTAAATACAATAATTCAAACTATCTCAGTCAGTCTAATAATGTAAGGAATTCAATTGCATTGGATCTGATGAAAATTCCATTCGAATGTTGAGTATCTCAATAGAGTGTCTTCTCGAATATATCACATCCCTAATTGATACAGCAATAATTAGCAAAAAATGTCCTGATGAGTGGAAACATGCCAATATAAAGCCAATAAAAATCTCTTTGCCACGCAGTCCTGAATTCGCAAAAAAATCAGCACTTCTGCCGCACTTGCAAATATCACAGATAGCATTCTGCACTGGATAGCGGATACATGAGTTGTCTAACACTTCTTGATTTAAGCAAGGCATTGGTCACCATAAGTCACGATCTTCTCTGCAAAAAAACTATATATCTTTTGATTTGATACAGATACAGTTGAATTAATTGCAAACTACTTATCCGAAAAAGCACAATATGTTATTTATAATGAGAAAGTGTCGAACATCTTGCCTGTTCATTATGGAACACCTCAAGGTTCTATTTTAGGCTCGCTTCTTTCTTCTGTTCATGACTCGGACTTCAATGAATTTACAAATCATTGTGAAATGTTCAACTATGCCGATGACACCCAATTAGTCATTGAATGCCGTCATAATAAACTAAATGAAACTACTCTGAAGATGAACGATGACCTCAATACACTATTTGACATATCTGTTTGTCATAACTTGAAGCTGAATCCCGTCAAATCGTTAATCATATTTTTGGTAACTCCAATAAACGACATTCAGTTGAACAAGCGATGGATATACAAATAAACACTACACCAGTACCTATCGTACAGGAATGTAAAAATATTGGACTTTGGTTCGAATCTGAATTCAGGCTTTTCAAATACGTGCAAACCCTCTGCAAATCATCCTGTCACGATGAGACAACTATACCAGAAAGGACATCCCATATTGCAGCACATCAAAATCAAACTATGTGAGAGTTTTATTTTCCCTAAAATCTCCTACTGTGACCCTGTTTACGGCATTGCCCTGACCCAACAAAGTACACGGAAATTAGAAATTAAACAAAATTCATGTGCTCCATTCTGTACAGGCTTGCGTAAATATGACCGAATATCAAATAATATTTCTGAAATTGGATGGCTGGATGAATTCTTTTATCACTCTGCATCCACCCACCCATTTTATTTTAGCTCATAAAATTATCAAGTCAAAACAGCCCCACTACCTTTTCAATAATTTCACATTCTTGAAAGAAATAGTATATTATTAAAGTATCAGTGGATAAAAGGGTCTTTCAAACACGCGCGATTTTTAGAGCACGACGGCGCAGCCGGAGTGCTCGAAATAGAGGAAGTGTTTGACACACCAGTTATCCTTACAAATACTTTACGCTATTTTTTTTATTGGTACACTTTGAAATCATAAATACTCGTAAAAATCTAATGATGTGTATAAACAACAATATGACAGTTCATCAAATGGATGGAAAAGATATCCAGATATTAAGGAACGATTTGTGCTGTCTTGCATTTATTAGTTATATTTTATTTGACGTTACAAGGTACTCCTGTCAGATCAATAATCAAAGAATTGTCAATATTGAATGAAAGTTTGTTTTTGTGGAGGATATTCGTTTCTTGACATACCTTTTTGGGAATTTTAACCTTCCACAGTCTGAAAATGAAAAAATGTTAATTCAAAGAAATCTGTACAAGTGTAGAGGGGCAATAATCAATTTGCCCCGATCAGTTACTGCGTTTTGAAGACTGTTGTCTTGAAAACAGTTTATTATTTCGTCAGTAACGTATCGAATACTAAATTTGCCTATATGACGAGAAAAAATTTTAAATTGACTAAAAATACTTCTCTTTTTCGAAGACGTTGACGTTTCGGAGACTGAATCTGTCTCCGTTATCTATTTTTGTCAGCTTGGACAAAAATAGAATTTTAGCAAGTCTTCATCCTTCGAGTTTTGATAACGGAGACAGATTTAGTCTCCGAAACGTCAACGTCTTCGAAAAAGAGAAGTATTTTTAGTCAATTTAAAATTTTTTCTCGTCATATAGGCAAATTTAGTATTCGATACGTTACTGACGAAATAATAAACTGTTTTCAAGACAACAGTCTTCAAAACGCAGTAACTGATCGGGGCAAATTGATTATTGCCCCTCTACACTTGTACAGATTTCTTTGAATTAACACTTTTTCATTTTCAGACTGTGGAAGGTTAAAATTCCCAAAAAGGTATGTCAACAAAGAATTCTCATTTAGACTTCACGTTTCTCGAGTTGTTGATGTTGCCATGGTAATTTAAAAAATCGCGCGTTTCTGAAAGTTCGATTTAAACAGGCTGAGGCGTGCTTGAAATAGGTAAAATAAGGCACCAATACAAAAAATAATATAAATACTAGAAAGAAAGATGTTATTGAAAATCCCCAGGCACACCTCATCTATATACCAACGCAGTTTCATTCATTTCACAGCTAAGCACTACATGTTGCCACCCTAATTCAGAAATTATACGATTCTGAACTCCAAATCTAGGTCGAAATATAGCTTGTCAAAATCGGTCTTAACGTGCGGGTGTGAGACTTAATCACCGACTAACTTTCTAGTTTTATCTTTTTCCATTGTGTTATATCATTCAATTTCAAATAAAATCCCAACGACAGACATATACGATTTTCACATGCGAAAAGAAGATGTGTTGATATTTTTCAGCGGCTCTAAACTTTTAGACTTACAGGGCTTTGTTTTGATTAATGCCTGACAGTTCTGTATATTTGACAGTTTGAAGTTTATGAAATGGAGAATAAAAATCAATTCTCCGGTTTCTTACATCCGCAAGCAAAACAAAGGGTACTGAATCTTTTGAGTTATTTCGAAACTGAAAAAGGAAATGATGATTTGTCTAATAATAATATACAGGAAACAGTAGCAAGAGCCCTGGGAGATAGTTTGATATATGTGCAGACAATTATGTACGAGAAAGAGAATAATATAATCCAAAAAATTTCCAAAAAATGTAGAAAAAAACCCAATGACTGAAGATTTGAGAGGTGGTATCAAAATGGAAGTACGCAATGTGATTTATAATTCATATGAAATGAAAACTAACGTGACGATTCCGAGGTGTTTTAGAAATTGGACTTACTGCGTTGTCAAAATTGATTAAAAACTTGGGTTTCCGCTTTAAAAAAGATTGTAACCGAAGATATTCATGTGAAATGCCTCAAATTGTAAGTCAACCTGTTCGGTTTTTGAAAAAATATACAGAAAATTACAATTCAAAATTGAGTCAAATTGTGTTTTTAGACAAAACGAGGATATTTTCGAATGGGAGTGGGTCAGAATCGTGGCAGGATGAGTCCGTAAAGAGCGTTGAAAGAAAAAGAGGATGCGGTCCGGGAAAACGGTACATTATATTACATGCCGGTTCTTCAAAAGGCTTCGTTCCAGAAGCTAGTTTGATTTTTCCTTCAAAGTCAAAAAGTTTGGATTACCAAGATAACATGAACTGTGACATGTTCAAGAAGTGGCTCAGAGAACGGTTGATACCAAATTTAGAAGAAACGTCTTTAATAATTCTTCTTGGAGAAAAAGTGACATTTATGAGTGGTTAGAATCACATAAGCAAAATGTGTAACAAAATATGTTGAAATCAGAACTTCTGTCGTTTGCAAAATCCATAAAAAAACCTACAATGTATGCCGTGTATGAGATATTACGTGAGCATGGCCATGAGGTATTACGGCTACCACCATACCATTGCCAGCTCAATGCACTGGACCACATTATGAAGGAATTTTGAAAGAAATCTGTTGAACACCGAAAAATCAATAAGGGATTGGTGGGATCGGGAACGCTTACTCGATGTCGAAGTAGCACCTGTAGTAATAGTTCCATTTGAAAACGATTCCGAAAGTGATGATTTTGTTAGTGATATTGAGTGTTTCTGAGTTTATCTTGTTGAAATGAATTCTATTAATATTTTTTTCTCTTCAATAAACAATTATTCTCAGCCGCATAGTTTTTTAGAAAAGTGCTATGGCAGTTCAAAAGGTATCGCTGCGAGTAACTGCTTTCGCAACGGTTATTCCAATAACATTGCATAAACGATTTTCGTGCTAAACATGAATAATATCGTGAAAATATACCTTTCAGATTGTACATTATTGATTTTTGTTTTTGGAAGTTTTTTTTTTGCGGTTAAGTTGTGAAACAGCATTGAGCTGAAACTTCACCATTTCATGTACTTTTGTTATGAATAAATGTCATTTCTTTTCATTATTTTTAAACAAAATAGAGGTGAATTATAAAACATTTTCAAACTGTACAGTTCATAGTCAATTTTGTAACACACACAGTTAACAACACTATACAACAAAAAGTTGAAGAATATTTATCGGTCACATTCAGTTCAAAGAGAATTTTGACCAACATAAATCCAAACCGTTGGACAAGGAAAAGCGTTTGCGCCGAATTTGTATGTTGTGTGGTTTGTGGTAGAAAGTCCTCGAGCTTTGAATAATATAAGTGTTCCAGCCGCTTTATCGGTTTACCTGTTTGGCTGCGGCTCGGTAACATCCTGAAATATTCAGCCGAAGACGCAGAAAGGTATTTTAGATTGTAAAACATTTAGTTTTAATCTGTGATGTGTGGTTTGCCTGAACTCAGTAGTGGGGATTAATTCTGCTGTTGCTAGCTGTCTGCAAGATATTTCCAATATTTGCAATTTCAATTAGACAGAGTAATTTTGAAGTCTTCGAGGTATTAGCTAGAAGTAGAAATCATTAAAAATATATCATACATACAGGGTGTCAATTTGAAAACGTACCACTCTCTATATTTCCGCCCCTATACAAACTCTAAAAATATTCAAAACACGTTAAACTTCTTTTTGAAGGGGACATTTTGTCGGCTGGTTGTAAACTGAATTACATCAACCATTAGCGGGGGCGGAAACATTCCCTAAAATCTTAAATGAAAAGGGGTTCGAGTGATATCTCGTTTCAAAGGTCTTTCCACATACTACATACCTATTTGACCTTTAGTTGTAAGCAATTCGCGATGAATCTGGTGAAAGCTGTTGGTATCAAAAATGAATGGTATATTTTTAAAGTATTTTGTCTCCTAATATCCAACAAAATGATGGAGCATAATAATTAGATCGAAATTATTATTGGAAAGATTGTTACTTACCCAAACTAGTACTTGTATGGTAGTCAGTTTTTTTTTGTGGTAGAGGGCGCATATTTTATCGTTCGTCTCAGGGCGCACAAAACTCTCCTTTGAATAGTTTAAACAATTTCAACAGTAAACTGCGAGAAAAAAAACTATCAACTCCGAGATGTTCTTAGCTAATAATAATTCTTGAGAAAGTGATTTCAGGCTGGTATCCATGGAAATACTATTATTGGTCCTTTCTTGTCTGAGGAAAATATAACTGGTTGAAGAAATAATAGACCCCTTAATAACAACTGTACAGGGTGTAATCTAACCTCTTGGACTCCCGTGAAGAAGGGGTGTATAAAGTCATTTTAGAACGAATGGCAGGTGTGAAAAATTCGAAAAAAAAAATTTGAGAATTTAAAAATTTTATGAAATGTAATGATCTGTAAACGTAATCTCAATTCGGTTCTATATTCATTGTCTTTTCTCCACCGGCAATTGCTGTTCTGATTTGGAAGGATGGCGGACAGAGGTTCCCAAAATGTCTAACCACATTTCACAAAAGTTTAAAACACTCAAAATTTTTTTTCAGATTTTTCACACCTGCCATTCATTCTAACATGCCTTTGTACACATCTTCTCCACGGGAGTGCAAGAGGTTAGATTACACCGTGTATAATTTGAATCAAATTGTTGCGACTGGTAACATGATTTTGCAAGATCTCATTCACTTCCATCAAGATGGAGCTCCGCCACACTACTTTCGTCCAGTGGGGCAGTGGCTACATGACATATTTCCTGACAGATGGATTGACCGAAGAGGAGGAATAAAGTGGTCACCACGGTCACCCTATTTATCGCCCCAGGACACTCTCAAAAAGTAGAATTTTTTATTTTTTGCACTCAAGTTTAAACACTCCGTATAAGTTAGGATATTGAAACATGGGATATGCCTGAATCGAAATTGAACATTTTTTTCGTGTGAAATGCCTAATATCCTTTCGTCATTTTTAGAGTCTCATTTGTTATCGTAGTAGGCTGTGGAAAAGTAGAATATTGAAATGATTAATACCAGGATATAGAAGAAGAGTACTTTATTTTTAAGAATATTTTTTTTCAAAAATTGGCAGTTGAAATGAGGAATTGTCGCTATGTAAAGTGAAACACACTGTATCTCAATTTGATAACCCAATCTATACAAGGTGTCCCACGAAGATTAGAACAGGGTATATCTCGGAACTCGAATTGTAATTTTGGGGTTCTGAATTATAGCAATTGTGGTCTAGAACGATTATTTCAAGAAATACAGGTACTGAAAAACATAATAAAGAAAATAACAAACATTATATCGAATCTATAAACATAAATACACTAAATAACAAATTGACAAACATGCCTTGGACTACTTTATACAACCAACAAAACCCGGATGTCGCTACTTATATACTTATAGATATGTTATCAAACGCAATTAAAGAATCTACAGAAAAACGGCAAATAAAAAGAAAACATACAAAAATCGCTCCTTGGATCACTAATGCGTTACTTAAGTCCATAAACACAAAAAACAAATTACACAAAAATGTTACCAAAAATCCTAACAATTTGCAATTGAAACTGCAATACAACAACTATAAAAACAAATTAATATCTCTAATTAAAATTACGAAACAAAACTACTATACGGGACAAATAGAAAATAACAATAATAATTCCAAAAAATTATGGGATGTAGTAAAAAACATAAGCATAAGCAATAAATCTTAAAGAAACATTGACATCGTTAAAAACAATACAGGTCAACATATCACCAATAAAAAAGATATTGCCAATGAATTCAACGGAGTATTTGCGTCCATTGGAAAAACACTGGCAAACAAAATAGATAAAAAAACAAACTACACATCACCTAAAGTAAACGTGTGCAACTCTTTCGTCCTTTTTCCTATAAACAGTAAAGAGCTGCTCGGCATAATTCAGGATTTGAAAATTAAAGAAGCTGCTGGAATAGACAATATTAGATCAGAAACTATCAAATCCATAGCAAATCACATTCTGGAACCATTAAAATACTTAATTAACAGATATTTCGAATCTGGAATATGGCCGTCAGCTTTTAAAGAGTCACTTATTATTCCACTGTACAAAAAAGGAGACCCAACTATAATCACAAATTACCGCCCGATTTCTCTCATAACCCATATTTCCAAAATTTTTGAAAGAGCTCTGAAAAATCGCTTAGTTTCATTCCTGAATAAATATAATATAATTTCCGACCATCACTTTGGCTTTCGAGAAAAAAAATCCACCGAAGATGCTATAGTAACTTTAACGTCGAAAATAACAGCAGCATTCAATGAAAGCAAACCGTGTCTTTGCCTATTTATAGAAAATTATCTTTCAAATAGACACCAACGAGTCAAACTTGATCAAATCGTCAGTGAAACAAGAGAAATTAAATATGGAATCCCACAAGGTACTGACTTAGGAACCATTCTATTCAACATTTACGTGAACGAACTATACTCTCTTCAAAGTGATGGATTCATTCATGGTTTTGCTGATGATACGGCAATTCTGTATACCGCTGATACTTGGGATGAACTTAAAGAAAAAACACAAATTGATTTTGGTAAAATAAAAACATTTTTAGATAGTGAACTACTCACAGTAAATTTAGAAAAAACAAAATACGTCCCTTTCAGCTGTAACAGAACTGGATTGCCGATATTCGACAGCTTGACCGTGAACATAAATGAGATGCCTTACCCTATCTCACCGTTAAGTGAAATTAAATATCTGGGAGTTATTATCGACTCACATCTGAGGTGGGACTCTCATATTAAATACGTCGTTAAAAAACTACAAACAATTTTATACAGATTCAAATAC
This sequence comes from Chrysolina oricalcia, assembly GCA_944452925.2. NCBI lineage: Eukaryota > Metazoa > Arthropoda > Insecta > Coleoptera > Chrysomelidae > Chrysolina > Chrysolina oricalcia. The sequence goes on from OX101811.2 coordinate 69,455,940, forward strand.
CTTAATAAAATATTACCAACCTACCACTCAAAAATATTATACTATGCACTAGTGGAGAGCCATCTTCGCTATGGGATATTAGGATGGGGCGCTGCAGCGAAAACATATGTACACCTTTTAGAAATAAGCCAAAAACGGTTTCTCAAGCTAATTTTTTCTAAAGATCGACTGTACGACTCATACCAACTATATTTAGAAACAAAAATCATGGACATCAGACAACTATACTTTCTTCTCACACTCTCAAAATATTACGCAACAAAACAAACATTAATAGCACCCACTCATTCATATTATACACGAAACCGAAATCAGCATCTAATTCCCCACATGATGAAGACAATAACACAACGTTCTTTCATTTATTTGGCACCAAAATTTTATAATAAATTACCTGAACGACTGAAAACATTAATATGTCCGTCTCAGTTCAAAAACGCATTGAAAAAATTTATTTTTGAGAATCCAAGACAACTAGTACACAACCAATTTGATGCTCACGTTAGCTAAACAAATCCTGATTAGTTGATTGCTGTGTACTTCCTAAATTAGGATGAATTTTAATTATCATTATTTTATAAACTTATTAATAGTTTTGTATTGTTTGTGATGTGTATATACTTTTTTACAATTTCATTGTCAGGTACTGATATATGTCCGCACCAGTATCTTCATGAAAGACATTTTATAGAATATGAATTTTATCATAATTCTGCGAAACAAGTGAAATAGCACTTATCGCTGGCTAACTTTGTTCATTTTATTGATTAGTGATATTTTAAGTATTTGAGTATTTTATCGATGAATAAAGGTTTTTATTATTATTATTACTTCATTATCCTTTGTCCTACGACGGAAAGCAATTGCCAAATTATTCAGGTTTAGGGTTACCCTGTATATTTGAGCGGTCCCATATTTTTTATGATGATATTAACAAGGCAATATTATATTAATCATTCATATTTAATTAAAAGACGTCGAGGGACAAAGGATATTGAACCTGTATTTCTTGAACCAATCGTTTTGAACTAATCGTTTAGGTAAGTGTGAAGTTTGTTGGAATCGTTCTATCGGGAGGAACATAGAAATGCCAAAGTATACAGGTTGTCCTATTGATAATTCAGAATCTGATGTCACGTGATCGAAAACAAGAAGCTCATTGGGTAGCATAATATCAAAAAAAGCTTCACCAACTCTTTAATTTACAACCCCAAAATTACAATTCTCTACTACTTCCGAGTTCCGAGATATTCCATTTCCGAAACTTCGTGGGACACAAAAAATCAAGAGTGTTAGTTATGTTAGTATCAGTAGGTTATTTTACCATGTTATTTAGTTATCTGACATCACAGTAAGTATACTTCTACTAATAGTGAAATCCTTGAGAATGAGCAAGTAGTGACAAATCGGTTCCCTTAGATTCCTCGGTAACATGGTCATCAGAGCCATAAAGAGTTTGACGGAAAAAAAAGATTCAATTATTATCATCACCAGTTAGGTCAAAGGGCTACTTTGACTAACATTGACTAGCTTCAGCACGGAACTATTAAAAAACAACCATTAGACAGTATATACATTTTTCTGATTGACCCAGCATATCTTCATTATCACCAATTTCTACTTTCACGGCTTTCTAACAATAGAATGTGCGAGCAGTTTTCATTTCTTTGTCAAGATTTTTTCATCTCCCATACAAAACTTCCCAACAAAAAATCTCACTTGATATTTATTTGGGACGATTCAGACAACTTCTGTTCGCGAAGAACTTCCCCAAACTTTTTAATAATAACTTGTGAAGTTATTGTATTCTGGGGACGGTCAGTATTTCGTCCCAGAAGAATGAATAGGAGGAAACTTGACAAAGATGCAAAGAAAATCTAAGACAGATTTGTTTCGCTATTTGGGAACTTTCAGAGTCGGATTAATATTTCAAAATTGTTTTAGCTCAGGTGAGGAATATGAATATTCTGAAGCAGCTATGAAGGCTCCCAGCAGATTTTTTAGTGCATGTTGGAATTTGTTTCGTTCCCTTAATAGAAGGACGATGCTTCTGTTTCTCAAAACACATAATTTGTTATACAATATCGTAAAGTATTTGAACATAGCCAGCTATTTTCAATACCAAAATGTTTCACAAAACAAAACATAAAAAATAAAGTTTTGAGAAATGTTTTTCCAATATTTTCAACAGAGTTCATTCGTTATCAATTTCTACAATGAAATAATTTCATTTATTGGAATAATAATTGATAGAAAACTTTGAGCAAATACTTTCAACATAAACTGCCGAAGATGTTTCACCTTGCTGCTCGAAGTGGCGTTTTATGGATGTAATGTAGCCCCAAGAGAGTAAGTTACAGAGCTCCTCCTAAAACCTTGACCTGATGTGTAGCTCTTATACAGGTCTTTTCCGAGCCATTTTGAGATCAAGCTGGGAATTTGTTCTATTCTATTTCTCCCAACATGCTGGATAACACAGTTTCCAGTTTCAAAAATATTTTATTACTTTTTATATTAGGCGGCCTCAGTACTCAATACTTCTTGCGGAATAGGTCTTCCGGTATTTTATCAATCAATATACAGGGTGTCCCAAACTCGATGGCCTATTAGACGTTTCTGGAAAAAAGGACCTAGGATTATTTTGAAAATTTTTATTCTTGTATAATCAGTTACGCTCTATCGATCTAAAATATTTTCAGTGCTGCAGCGATGCCGCATGTATCAAAAGTAGCAACAACTTCATAATTTAAATGGAAAACCCTGTATATTATTGCATTTTTCGCTTTGCTATTGCTTTTAGATTATTTTTAAATTATACTTCTCTGTACCTATCTCCAGTAGTTTTCAAAAAAATCAATGATTTCCTTAGTTTTTGTGCAAATAATAGCTTCAGTTGAATGTTTATTACTGCAGTATTTGGTTACGTAGAAATCTGAAATTTTGGATGAAGTTTGACAATGACCTGTGTATTAGTTATTACTAGGAAATTTCGTTCATCATTTTACAGGGTCGTTGAAATTTTGTGATATCACTGATAGATACAGAAGTGGTAGAAAGAGCATTTTTTCAAATGGAACATCCTGTATATTATCAAATACCTGAAAGACAATTGAATTTCCTTCAGGTTTCCGAAATGAAACTAATTTTCTATAGAAATTGGATTATTTTGCCATATTTTGTTGAGTAGATAGGAAATGTCAGTGTGAAAAGTCGAAAATTAGTAGATTAATGATAAAACATTTGCGTGTTCATTAACGTAAATTTGATTAGAAAGAAATCAAAATGGAAGACAATAATTATTCAAATGAAGTTTTAATGAGATTGTTTATTCTTCATGGGCAATATGATAAATTATATCAAGAAGAGCCAATAACTTTTTTGAAGACCTGGAAGATAAATAATTTTTCATACTTCTTTCTGAGAGAAACTCAATTAAATTCACTGTTTGGCAAACTAACAGATTGTTTTACTCTTATCGGGATACGGCATGCTACAGATTATTTCAATTGGGAAATTTTACCTATTTCGAATCGTTATACTGGGAATTCAAAATGACGGATTATAATACATATTGAAATGCAGATATTTTGAATCTGTTTTATAATCACTGTTAGTGCAAAAACGACATTTCAAGTACATGCAGGAAATTTAATGAAATTACCACAAATTAATAGAAAAAAATTCAGAACAACACAGTCGCCAAGAGGTGATCATTCAAAACGTTTTGATTTCTGTGAATGGACTTATGAAGTTTCAAATTTCCTTCAGAAAATTATATGGAAAATATTTGAATAATATAAGAACAACAGTAGAAAATTTTTGGCAATTCGCCGCTTCATATATATCGTAGTTGTTGATAACAGTTGGTTAGTGCTCTCCTTTACTGTAGACAAGAGAACTGACTACAACCTCTGAAAATCGGTGGATAAAACGCTTGGCCACCGCGATCTCAAGATCTAACTCGTCTAAATTTTCACATTAAATCAAATTAAACAGCACTTCGAAAACATGAATTAGCGATTAATATGACCTTCATTTGTTTACGTGAATCATGATTTCTCAACAGACACACGTTTTTCAGATACCCTGCACAAATCCTCTGCCGATGATTTTTGTGACATACAGGGCAATTCAAATTCGACCCCCACCAAATGAAGAAAAACGAGATATGTTGAAACTTTATTATAAATTTGATAGGAATACGAAAACAACACAAATTTTTTTTGAATTATATCCGGAAAGACATCAGCCGGATAGAACATTATTCAGAATTTTGCGCAAACACTTGGCTGAGTACGGTGCGTTTCAAAAACCAAGAATGAAATCATGAACTTGTAAAAAATGCACAAAACGTATTAAAACAAGTGTTCGAAATGATGGCCTTCCTCTTGAATATATAACCGAGCTCGTCGTCTCAAATTAAGTAGAGCCCTAACAATATCCCTTCTTCTGATAGACCTGAATTGCGTGATGATATTGTCTCTAAGTTCATCTACTGTGTCATACTCTTGCTCTCCATAGATTCTGTTCTTTAAAGTGCCCCACAAGAAAGTATCCAAAACTGTAAGGTCAGGTGACCTTGCCGGCAACCTCACTGGTCCAGAATTTCCTAAACACCTATTATTTGGAGTAAGTATTCGCAAACTGCTCTTTTATTGTGTAGAGGAGCCCCGTCATGCTGAAACCAGCAGCTGTTATAATTAACAAGGGGAAATGTACCCATAAATTCTTCGAATTCATTTCTTAAGAACTGAAAATGGGTGTCCCCGTTCAAAGTATTAGAGAAGAAATGAGGTCCAAGTATTCGGTCGTCATAAATTCCAGCCCACACATTCAAACGAAACCCAACTTGTGGTCTGACTTCTCTGAAGTGTCGTGGATTATTTTTACTCCAAATTTCTCTGAAGTGTCGTGGATTATTTTTACTCCAAATGTGCTCATTATTTCTATTAAAAACACCACAGTTCGAATAAGTACTTTCGTCGGTCCAAATAATGTTTTTCAAGAAGTTTGTAGGGTCTACCCTATTCGAGAGCCAGCTACAAAATTCTATCCATCTCTCAGGATCACCTGGATGTAATTTTTGTGAAATATGTATCTTATAACATTTCAAACCACTTTCCTCCAAACGCTCGTCTGTGGCACATCCGTTTCTGCCGAGACTTGATGTGTTGATTTGGAAGGATCTGCATTTATCTAAAAAAGTACCAGAAATAATTATACTTCTTCGAATATGGAATGAACAATTATTTTACCTCGGCTAATAAGTTACGTCTAATCTTTTTGTCCATTCTGCTTCCATATTTTTTCATTCTTGGTTTTTGAAACGCACCGTACTCAGCCAAGTGTTTGTCCAGAATTTCGAATAATGTTCTATCCGGCTGTTGTCTTTCCGGATATAATTCAAAATAAATTTGTGCAGTTTTCGTACTATTCCTATCAACTAGTGTTTATTAAACAAAATTTTTCGATGGTTAATATCTGTGGTTTCAGAAGTGCAAATCATAACAAATTATATATCAATGAAATCAGAACGAGAATCACTATTTTTCTGTATAAAGAAACAATATGGCGCCTATAACAGTAAAAAAAAGTTGATGATGAATGCCAGAAGACGAAACGACGGATAGTAAATCTGAACATGAAAACGTGTAGCTGAAAAAAAGTATCAATGAAAATTCACTTTTGGTTTTGTGCTATGTTGTCAAATAACGATAGAAAAAAATAAAAACTAAAATTCTGATTTTCAGTTTCTTCCCGGAAATACTCGAAATTTTCCAAGTTTTAAAACAGTATTTTGTTAAGCACCAGAATACGCAACTTTGCTCCAATTTAAGCTTCGACGTATCTCCTGTAGTTTAGGAGATCCGAATGGTGGGGGTCGAATTTGAATTGCCCTGTATACTTGGCAAATTCATTGAATGCCTCTTTGGCAGACGTTGATTAATTGTCAAAAATCACATTTTTCATTACATTTTGACACGTGGATCTCAACACTTAGTATCAACTAGAAATGTATTCCGTTTTGTTTTCGATGGATTTTTGAATCAGTGCTTTGGTTGAGAGGCAGTTGAGATGGCGCTTGTGGTTTAGTGAAAGCTACACTACCAGCTCGGTCTTAGCTTTTGTCTTGACATGAATTGTTGATTGAATCATTTGTTGCAGATATTAGTTATTGTCTGCAGATACCTACCCTATACTGATGAGAGGCAACACTCTGAAATCGATCTATAGGTGGTCCAAATGTTTCAATTAACATTTCCGTGCAACTAACAATTGCAGAGATAGCCTTGTAGGAACTCTGCACGGAAATTAATTAGATGTAATTCAACGTTCGTCGAGGTATTAGCCAGGAAAGTAGTTGTTTTCTGATGGATTTTCGACTCAATTATTCCAATGGCAATGAGCACCGTCCTGGTAGGGCAGGACATATTGTTTCTTTGTTGACAAGCGCTCATTGTGAACAATGCAGATTTCTTTATTTATCCATTTTTATCATTCTTTATATTATATTTTATCGATATTGCATGAAACATTGTCCTACTTTATTCACCTTATACAGAACATTTTATTGCAAATTGCAAGTTGAAATATCATTTCAGTATTTGTGGATATTTCCATTTCTTTCTACCGGTAACGCCTATAGCACGTGAAGTAGCGTCGATATAAACTAGTAAACCCCTCGTAACGGGGTCATTATCCACCGAACTTCAACCATAGCACTAACTGTCTGTAACTTATTCCAGAATATACTGAGCAGTGAAAGGACTTCGACTTTTTATAAATTTTAATTTATGATTGGGCTACTAAAGTACATCAATTTTGGTATTTCCCAACATAATTTAGTATCACGTGTGGTGTCTTTGAACTTCCGTCTTCTGAAGAACACTTGTCTTTCTTATTTCAGTTCTACTAGAAGTCCCAAATCATATTTGCTTAAAAATGGACATTAATTTATTTGCTTAGATCCGTGCAGTACTGAAGAAGCCGAAAGTGTTCCCATTCCTCTAACATTAGCCAAAAATAATACAGCGAATCTTCCACTTGACACTGGACTTTCCATCAGACTTTCAAAAAGGTCTTGCACTGAAGATGACGAGATTTGTCGCACCGAATATAAATCCTTTCTAAAATACATTTCACCATCTCTCATCGCAATTGATGGCATATGTTATGGCCAAATTCATTTGGGTAAACATATTTTCACACATCCTGTACATATCATGAACGATAACTTTCCTATTCCGCAAGATGGAATCTTAAGAAACTCAAAGCCCAAATCGTTCATGAAAATAATACTCTATTATTTACAGAACCAAACGAAATATTTTTCTTTGATTTGACAAAACCATATGAGCAAAATAAAGACAATAATGAAATTTCAGGGGTTTCGTTGAGAACTGTATAGTTCAACCTCATAACGGATATCGCAATGTAGCATTCATAAACACAAATGAGCATGATATAAACTTTAATTACCCTTATTCTATTTCTTTTGAAAATGTCGCTAATTCCGAGGTTCTAAGTGTGAATCTGTTTGCATCCTTGATCGACTGAGAAAACTTGACCGAATCCTTACGTATGACTCACATGCAAATGAATGAACAGGAAGGTATTATTGTCATTTGTAAATCTTTCCATGACCTATTTCACTTACACGGTGATACATTAAGCTATACGGACGCAATGAAACGTATTATACATATGGTCAATGACATCCCAGAAAACCCTTATAGACACCTTTCCAACAACATGGAGATATTCGTAATCAGGTTGACTAAATGCTAAAGGATGGAATAATTTCAGACTCAAGTCTCCATACAATTTTGCTGTTTTGGTTGTTCCTTAAGAGTCGGATCCCAACGTTCGAAAGTTAACACTCCCATGCATTGTATGCACTTAACCTTCCGATACTCGCGCGTATCTCACAGATACACGACTTGCGTCAAGAGCATCTAGAGTGGGAGGTAATTTGTGGAGGGGACCTAGCTCTGATTTATGCTCTCATTGGAGTGTGTTACATCGTGTTAGTTTACTCCCGAGTCTCAAAGTGTTGATTTCGCTGATTCATCCACATCTGTATCTCACAGATACTCCGCGACCATATTCGTAAGTTTTAAAATTTGTTTCATATATAATTGTAAACTATTGAAATGAGATGGTATGCATACATTTTAACCCACAATGTAATGTACTGTATACGATTTTCAATACTGAATTCAGAAAAGGGATGTGGATCTAAAATACCCGCAATATTTTTTTCAATCTATCCACCTTATTTATTTACAGGAAAATGTCCAACAACAGGAAATATTATTACAATAATCCAGAAGATTTTGCTGAATTGGAAAGATTGCTTCTTGAAGACGACAATGATGATTCAGGGGACCTTATTGAAGAAGATAACGATACTGACGCATCTGAACATATAGAAAGAGAAGAAGTTGGCAGTAGTGAACGTAGTGATGTTGATGAAAGTTCTACCTTCGATGAAAGTTCTACATCTGATGACGAAACTGGTGATGGTACCTATGTAGCTACTAGGAAAGTGAATAAATTACAGATAGATAAATTCATTTGGAATAAGGTTCCGTTTACTGCAGTGCGAAAGACCCAGAAACATAACATTATAACTAAACTACCAGGTGTTGTCGGTGAAGCTCGCAAAGCTAATACTTGTATAGCTGCATGGAAATGTCTGTTCGATGACCGTATTCTCGATAAAATAGTGCTCCATACGAATCAATATATAGAAATTATTCAGTCTCAATTCAGCCGAGCAAGAGATGCTCATAAAACTGACACTATAGAAATAAAGGCATTCCTAGGTTTACTATACCTAGCTGGTTTGTACAAAGGTGGTCGGCTGAATTTGAATGATTTTTGGGATACCAATGGAAATGGTGTGGAATTATTCAGGCTCACCATGAGCTTGGTACGTTTCAGATTTCTATATCGTTTCTATATCATTGAGCGGTTCGATGATCGCGACTCTAGAACCGAGAGAAAGAAAATAGATCGCCTTGCGCCCATAAGAGAAATTTTTGAGATATTTGTGGATAATTGTGTCAAAAGCTACTCATTGAGCGCTTATGTTACCATTGACGAAAAGTTGGAAGCATTCCGTGGAAGGTGCAATTTTGTACAATATATACCTTCAAAGCCAGCAAAATATGGTATCAAAATATTCACACTTGCTGATGGGAAAACATTTTACAATTATAAAATGGAGGTATATGTTGGAGCACAACCAGATGGCCCATTTTCTGTAAGCAATAAAAGTGCAGATGTCGTAAAACGATTGATTTCACCCATAAGTAACACAGGCAGAAATGTTACTATGGATAATTGGTTTTCTGACGTGGTATTGATGCAAGAGCTGGCAAAAACCCATAAGCCATCAATGGTTGGCACTCGCAAGAGGAACAAGTGGCAAATTCCATCTGACTTCAAAAATTTAAAACAACGCGAGATTAATTCGAGTATTTTTGGTTTCCACAAAGAAGGAACGTTAGTATCATATATGCCAAAGAAAAACAAGCATGTGGTGCTTATATCAAGCATGCATTTTGATGCGAAAATTGATGAAGACACTGGCGAGAAAAGGAAACCGGAAATTATAACATTCTATAACAAAACAAAAGGGGGTGTTGATATTGTAGACAAGCTGTGTCCTTCATATAATGTAGCTCGCAATACAAAACGATGGCCAATGGTGGTGTTTTTCTCCATGATGAATGTGGCGGGAATAAACTCACAGATAATATATACCGGCAACCAAAATGAGTGCAAGTATCGTAGGCTCTATATTCGATCTCTAGCTAATGAGTTAGTAAAAGATCATCTACAACGAAGGTACACATCGAATACCGGTTTACCGCTAAATATAACTTAACGCATCAAAGAAATCATCAAAGTTGATGATGTTGCAATCAATGATCCTGAAGTTCCTGATACGGGAACTGCAAATACGCGCAAGAGATGCAAACCCTGTATGGGAGAACACCGAACTAAACTGCCAAATTACAAATGTTGCTCATGTAAAACGTATTTGTGTCTACAACATGCAAAATTTGTTTGTGGCGATCAATGTCAAACACCATTGAACAAAAGACGCAAAATGTAATGTATTTTTCAATAAAAAAAATTGATTAATAGTCTCATTTATTTAAATTTATATTTTAAAAACATAATTCGAGCCTCTAACCACCTAAATTGTCTTAGTTTTTATGAACAAACATATGTGTATCTGAGAGATACAGCGCGACTATTTTTGTCGGGCAGGAGCCGCGAGTAACGGAAGGTTAATACAAAAATAACCATTTTGGCGAATGCGCAGCACAAAAAATGCTAGCCTGGGTTCATTACTATATTTTCTGATTTGAATGTATGGTTGAATTCTTCTCATCAAGCGTATCTTGGGAAAGCGTGACATACCGCACTTTGATACTAAAGTTTCCATTATTTATTAGGTTTGCCATTACATTTCAATAGAGTCTATTGATAGCAGCCTATATCCATCATTCGCCCTTTGCTTTCTTGTATTTTTCGTTACAGAGAGGAAGAGATGAACTAGAAAATACAGGCTAGCCGATAACTTTTCTGTAAATCTCAAGTTGTAGTAGAAAATATGTCATTTGAGCTGTTCCTAAAATAACTTTAGCCCGTAGAAGTGACTCGCTTCGTTTGTTCTGTTTTCGGGGAAAACTTCAATATTTGGCGAATGCGCCGCAAAAACGATGGGTCATTTCTGCTTTGATATTATGATTGAAGCATAACTTGGTGGAGAGTAAGATTATTTCGTATATTTGAATATTTCAAGTCAGTATACCGGGTGTCCCATATGCATGTGTCCCGTGAAAATATTTTACGAGAAAGATCAGGAGAAATCAGGTACACATTTTTCAGTTGATGGTTAGAGTGAAATTCCGCATTTTATAGAAAACTTTCTTTTTTGGATGAGGTTTGCCACTCCATCTTGATAGAATGATGAAATTGAAATAGCTGGTTAGCCTGTTACATTTCTGAGAATGTCAGATACCTGATGTGGGACAATATGTCATGTGAACAGATTATCAGTTTGTTATCTGTTTTCAGGGACACTTTAATTTCTGGAAAATTTGCAGCATAAACGCAAGTTTCTATTCGTTACTATCTTCTCCACTTTGAAATTATGATTGAATGGTATACATCAAGCGTAACTTGGTTTGAAAGGAAAATCTGACAAATAAATGAAATCTGTATGTCGTTGGGATACTTGAAAACTAGCTTGAAGTCTGATATATTTCAAACGCACATGAACAAATTTTCTAGTCTTTTAGTTATTGGGTTTGCTACAATAATTTTGATAGAATCCACTGATACCAGCTATATCCAATATTCGCCTTTTTCTTTCGTGAATTTTTCTCTACTGAGAGAAAGTGATAAACTAGAAATTGTAGACTTGCCAAAACTTTTTCGGCAAATTTCAAATTTTTCTAGAACAATATGTCATTTGAGCTGATCTGGAATTATCAGTTTGTCCTCTATTTTCGGAGAAATCACTCATTTCTGGAGATTGCACAGCAAAAACGAAATTCTCAGTCTACTTTGATTTCATGATAGAATGATATCAAGCATAACTTAGAGTATATTCAATTCATATACTTCAATTTTTCAAGTCAAAACATAATTTTTGGTGAAAGCGCAGCACAAACTTGTTACGGTTCGTACTATCTCTTCTATTTTGAATTTTTGATTGAATGCTATAGATCCAGCGTAACTTGATCAAGAGTATAATGGATATTCCAAGTCAGTATAATGGGAATCCCATATGCATGTGTAACGCGAAATTATTCTAGGAGAAAAACCAAGAAACAGAATTATATATTTCATCTTCAAGTTGCTCCACCATCTATAGTTTTCTCTGTTGGTTGAATCATACAGGAATATATTTTTCAGTTGGTGGTTAGAGTTGGGAAAGAGTGATATTTCGCATTTTAATACTAAACTTTATTTCATTCATTAGGTTTGCCACCACATTCCAATCGAATACATTAATAGCAGCTGGATCCATTATTTGCCTTTTTTCTATATTTATCCACAATGAGTGGAACTACTGAACAAGCAATTGCAGGTTAGCCGGTAACTTTTCTTTGAAGTTCGAAGTCTCCCAATAATAATATATGTCTTTTGAGCTGATATAAATTATCATCAGTTTATTCAGTTTTCGGGGAACACTTTAATTTTTGGCGAATGCGCGGAAAATACGAAAGTCTTAGTGCGTGACCATATTTTCTACTTTGATTGTAAGATTGATGGTACCTTGGTCTAGAATATTATTAATTTATATGCTTCAATATTTCAGGTCAGTGTACCGAGTGTCCCGTATGCATGAGTCACGTGAAAACATTTTAGAAGAAAACAATATTTGTGGGGTATAAGTGGCGAATGAGCTGCAAAAACACTAGTCTCTTTTCGAGTTTTATTTTATGATTGAACGGTATACATGAAAGTTCCGTCAAACCAAAGCGGGAACGCGGGAGCGGGAACTGGAGTGGAGACGTACCTTTGGAACCGTGCGAATTGCTAGAAAAACAGAACACGTAGCTAACCATTCATATTTCGTTGCTTGTATGCATTTCGGAATACAATTATTAATCTCACCGGTGTGTCCCACTATGGATTTTAGTATCGGATTCATCTCGTTCCCGCTCGCATGGAGGTAAGTAACACGCGGTATCGCCAATCTGTATCGTTCGGCGTCGCGCGATCCTAATATTTTTGAATCTTGAATGTAACACGCGGGCTGGGCGTCCGTTTGGCGCTATCGAGTGCTACTTAGCGCATAACATAAAAAATTTTAGATGATTCTGCACGATACATAATACGGGGAATAATCCTAGGAAATGGATTTATACTATTCAATGCATATTTTTTACTTTATAAGAATTGAAAAACGTTAAATAATAAAACTACTAACTATTTTATGTAGGTACCCTATTTGATGCACTTATCTACATTTCAATGCCAAGAATCGCTGTTCATTGTTTGCGGCTCAATTTATAAGAAACGAGATACCCAAGTAATTGAACAGAAATTAAACCATTTCTCAATTTTTATGTATGTAGATTTTGTATGTTTTTGTAGCTTCCCACGAATACAGAAAGTTCATGTAAAAATCAGTGTATGATAATATTCAGTCAGGATTGCCAACCTTTAACCCTACAATTTTGAACTGTCACTGTATATTAAAAAAAAACGAATTTTAAATAAAGGAAAACCCTGTACTTACTCCTGTGAATTCCTAGCTATGGAATCTTTTTTTTTTCGAGAGATAATAAAAATTAGTGATAAACCTCATAACATGGTATTTTTAATAGCCATACCTGAATATTTCGAGTGTTTTCTTGCTATCGCTGTGGGCTGCACTGGTATATCGTCTTTCCCTTTCTAGTTGTTGGTGGATGACTTATATTCCATGTATTTAAAAGAAGTATGCAATAAACTTAATACTTCAGAGTTTTCTCGGAGGTTGTGCTGCAAAAAAATTGACTTGTGGTTATCTACATCACAATTGCCAGTTGAATCTAAAAAGATGATTTCGAAACTTTGTTAAACCAATTTATCAACTCTGCATATATATATATAATTATAACGTTCCCCTAAAATTTAAACTTTTTTCCAAATAGCAATAGCCATCTGGTAACTATACGAAAAATCTATGATAATCAGATAATACAATAATTGCTACCTTTGTAAAATCACTAAGACAAAGTGACTGAGCATTTTTGAGAATTGCAGCGGGAAAGAGTCGAGCGCAAAGTAGCACTCGATATCGCCAGTCGGTTGGCCAGCCCGCGTGTTACTTTCAAAAATACGAACTGGTTCCCGAATGGCGATGCCGTGTTTTACTCACCTCTATGCTTCCCGCTCCCGCGTTCCCGCGTCGGTTTGAGGAAACCTTAAAACGTAACTTGGTCGACAGTGTAATCAATTCATTTCGTATCTCTGCTGGGTGTAGACGTGTATAAATGTGCTCTCGTAGTATCCAGTGAATTTTCAAATAAATATTGTTTTTATATTAGTAAAAATTCGATAATCAGATAGGTGAGTGAAGTGGCACCTGCATGTTAAAGTGAAATCACAACGACTTTAATGTGTTTCAAGTAATATATGAATTTCCATTATAATTTCACTAGATGCTATATCCAAACAAATCGTTTTTGCTTGCAAAAACTTGATATTTCAATTGTATTTATTGAATACAGATTAGCACTGGTGATTGCTTGAATTTTGTTAGCGGTTCGTGAAATATCAGCAATTGGTAGGAGCTAAACTTATAGTGATTTAATACAAAAATTATGAACCCAGACTTCTTAGAAACAATACTGAAGAGAATTGAAGAGGTGGGCAACAAAAATAAAGAAGAAATAAAACTAGAAATACGAAACGAAAAAAAAAATTATTGAAAAGCTAGAAGAACAGTCTACCAAAATCATTCAGTTGGAAAATAGGTCTGAAGTCTTAGAAAATAACTACAAACATCTCGACAAAATTATAAGGAAAAACAATATTCTTGTATTTGGACTTGAAGTTCAGCAAACAAATAATCTGTTAGAACACACGGTTAACAAATTGAATGAATTACTGGAAATTCGAATTTCTGAGGTCGACATCATTAATATATATCTAATAAAAAGTGGAAATCCGATCCCCCCTATCAAAATAGAATTCTGCAGATATATAAGGAAAGAACACGTAATTAGAAACTGCACCAAACTGAAGGGAAAGGGCATATACATTGCACATGACCTTAGCAAGGAAGATATAGCTGATAAAAAAATACTGTTAAAACACCGAAATGAGGCAAGAGCAAAGAAACTGAACGCACAAATCAAAGATAAGACCTTGCAGATAAACGGGGACACGTATACAGTGGATCGCTGAAGGAATTCGATGAAGTAAAAGTTGTTACACCTTCGAAGACATTAATATCACATAGTGCACCTGAAACTCCTATCAACTCGGATCTACTAGATGAGGCTGTAGCACTGGAAAACAGTTTTCAACACTTTGACTTATCGCATAGCAATTTACATCAACTCCCGGAACCGTTTCATGTACCTAGTGGAAAAGAAGATGAGAAAAAACACCCCTCAACCTTCGTTAATCAACAGCAGAAAAAATAGGGAAAAAAACGGATAAGAACGGATTCGGTGTCAAGTGGCAAAAGTGACAGATCAACTAGATATCATCAGAGAGTCCTGAGTCATAAATAATAGTACCTGATTTTTTTTTAAATTTTTCCATATCAGTATTATATATATATATATATATAATATAATATAAAATATAAGTGACATCTCAGTTTCTCTACGAGGGTATAACTTGCTCAGGCGTGACCGAGAAAATCGCGGAGGAGGCGTTGCAATTTTCGCAAAACAAAATTTGCTAGTCAACTTGATAAATTTTGATATTGTAATTGATTCTGAACAGTTTTGGATATCTTTCACGTTAAATAAAATGAAATATGCTGTAGGTTCGTTGTACAAATCTCCTAGTTTTTCACCACATGATTTCTTGACAGAGTTTGAGGAGGTCTTGTCGCTTTTAGGTCCCACGCATGACTACGTCTTATGTGCGGGAGACCTAAATATTGACTTTATGAATTTCTCAACTCTACCATACATACTCCTGAATGAGGTTCTAGATTCGCATGCACTGATTCAAATAATTGAAGAACCTACTCGTCACAGTGCGACATGCAGTACACTAATTGATCTTATAATTTGTTCAGAAAACTTATCCTTCACCGACCGTACTGTAATCGACTGTTCTACCTTTTCAGATCACGGATTAGTGGCTTGTAAAATAGGTACGGGACTTCGCAAGACTTCTACTTTCCTGTATACATACCGGGAGTTTAAGAATTTCAATAACGTAGCTTTTTCGAATGATCTTTTAAATTCCAATTTAGAGTCTATACATTTCTTTGACAATATCGATGATAAAGTGAATCAGTTGAACTTGTTAATATTAAAAAACTTTGACCTACATGCTCCTGTGAGAACAGTATGAATCACTAAAGATAGATCTCGTTGGTTAACTGACAACTTAAAATTGATGATGAAACTACGTGACAGGGCCTTAACAAAATTCAAAAAAAATAAATCGTTACATCACTGGGATTATTACAAGCAACTACGTAACCTTACCAACCGCACAATCAATTTGGAAACAAAGGCTTACCTGGAATTTCGTCTTCGAAATATTAAAAATCCTTGGAAGGAATTTTCAAACTTAGATATACAAAATAAGCGCAATAAAGAGATTCCAGAACATCTCAACAACGTTAATGATCTAAACACTTTTTTTTGCAATAGCTCCACGAATATTTCTACTCCGGATGCTGATATCATATTATTTTTTCTGAAAACGTTCAACGAAACAACATAAGCTTCATGTTTCGTTCAACAACAGACGATGAAGTATTTAAAATTCTTCTTGCAATAAAATCAAATGCGATTGGTGCGGACAATATTAGCATTAAAATGTTACTACACTGCTGTCCTATTATAATACCATACATAACACACATCTTCAATACTTGTATTCAAGATTCTCTATAACCAACTATCTGGAAAAAATCCCATATCGTCCCCTTAGCGAATCCACTTAATTTTAATGATCTTCCTCCTATCAGCATACTTTGTGCAATCTCCAAAGTGTTTGAAAAAAATTATCAATTTACAGATGCGTGACTATCTTGACAACTTCAATATACTGCCCTCTAGCCAGTCAGGCTTTCGGTCGGATCATAGGTGCACAACCTTTAAATAATATGTACTATTATTTAATGTGATTATTTTGATATTTTTTAGTATACTTATTTTGTATTGTGTATATATGTATTTCTGTAAACATATATACACTTTTTACGGTTGGATGGAAGAGCAACGTCTGATCATGGTATTCTATATAACATGGTCATACATTGAATCCTGCCATTTGATAGGATTTTGTATTTTCTTTTCTATATTGTAATTTAAACTGTTATAGATATTTCTATCAATAAAATCTATTATTATTATTATATACTTCAATATGTCAAGTCAGTGTACTGGGTGTTCCATATGAAAATGAGTCACGTAAAAACATTTTAGAAGAAAAATCAGGTGAAAGAATATCATCTTCATGGTGTTGGAATACTTGAAACATAGCTTTAGACTGTTAATTTTTCAAATGCCGGTGAGCCTTTCAGTATTTTTATTATGAGTTAGAGCGCAGTGCATTATTCCTGTATATTTCCTTACTGAGAGGAAGCGATGAAATAGAAATTGCAGGCAAGACGTTAACTTTTCTGTAAATCTCAAAATCTGATGTGTAATTTCTAATTACTCGTGAAATGACATTTGTTCAATATTTTGTATATCACCGGATACTTTAACTTCAAACAACGCATTCCTCATTGAATAAAATATCAACTCAGAATTAAATAAAAAACACTTGTTTTTTGATATCCACAATATATTACTAGATATAATATGTGATGCGTTTCGCTGTTAATACAGCTTTCTCAAACATAAAATGGAATTCAGTAAATGTACAACCATATTTATAGTAATTTGAAGTAAGGTAAACAATAGAAGAACGGTACAATGATACACATAATGATAGACAGGTAGCTTGCTACCTGTTTATCGAGGATCCCTTCAGGGTCAACACAGAGATGCATTTAATTATTAAAGAGATTAGGAAGTGGTGAATAATTTAAATCTAACTGGTCATTGAGTAAATTATTGGAATTTTTTCTTTTGTTGATCTCTAATGCTTCTAAGAAGTTAAGTTTTTGACCTTTTCTTTCTGAATGCAAAATTTCAAAATTTAGATCAAAAGTATGATTTTCATCTATAAGGTGATTTGAATAATTTGAATTCCTCTTGTGGTTATCAAAGCATCTTTTATGTTCAAGTATGCGGGTTTTAAAATTTCGAAAGGTTCTACCGACATATATTTTAGGACAATCTCCACATTTTAATTTGTAAACCTCTGATTTTTGTGATTTTTCGGTTTTAGTTTTATTGTTTTTGATGAATTTGCTCAAATTATTGTTCGTTTTATAAGAAGTCGTGAAATTATGTTGTGTTAAAAATGATTTTATTTTGTCACTGGGTTTGCCTAAATAGGTTAATGAGCAATACTTAATTGGTTCTTGTTTTTGGATGGGGTATACTTCGTTGATAGCAATTGAGAATTCTTTCTTTTTAATAATTACATCTATTAATTGTGGGTCATAACCATTATTATGTGCTGTTTGTTTTATAATATTAAGTTCTTTTATGAAGTTGGAGTCTGACATAGGGATATTAAGTAGTCTATGTATCATACTATTGTATGCTGCTAATTTATGTTGATAAGGATGTAATCAGGACTTGTGGATATCGAAAAACAAGTGTTTTTTATTTAATTCTGAGTAATTATGGATATCCATCAAGTATCGGCCAAAAAAATCAAGATAAAATATCAAGTTTGGTTGTTACTTTCTGGGGTAACTAACTCCACTGGCACCTACAAAATTTTCAGATGGCATTTATGAGCTTTGTGAAGAGTGTACAAATTGGCGTGTTCGTCCTCAAAAAATGGTGTACTGGGGAGTACACCAAGGAGCGGTGCTTAGGCCACTTTTTTTCATTATTTATTCGAATAATGTACTGGCAACGAGATGTAATAGTGAAATAACAAGTTTTGCGGATGACACTGCAATACTTTACAAAGACAGCTCCTGGCCAAACTTGAAAAATAAAATTGACATAGACTTTGGAAACATCTTAAACTGGTTTAACTGCGAATATTTAACAATTATTTATAAACATACAAAGTTTGTGCCCTTCGTTCCATATCAAAGCAACCTACCACAATTCGATAGCATAGAAATGAAGTCGAATCATAATGAAAATGTAGCAATAAATGATAGAAAAATTATTAGGTATAATGATGGATCGACATATGAGATGGGATGCTCATATTCATAATATTTCAGCAACCCTGTGACAACTGCTATATAAATTCAAACATCTCAGTAATTCACTAAATACTCATCATAAGAAGGTTCTTTACTATGCATTAGGGGAGAGCCGTCTACGATATGGAATTCTTGGGTGGGGAGGAGTCGCAGAAAGCCACCTAAAAAATTTAAACACCATACAAAAATACTTAAAATAATACACAAAAAAAACTCACTCAACAAGTGCTCTCTATGCCGAATCAAAATGCTTCAACATATGACCACTCTTTTTCCATTCCATAATTACATATCTGTTTAAAAATAAAACACTATTACTCAACAAGGCAAAAAATTAAATGAAACCTAAAAACAAATACAAGCAAAAAAACATTAGGCCAACTTCTTTATAAATATCTGGCCTCTAGAGTATACAATTCTCTGAATACGGAAATCAACAATTTTATCATATTCTGCAATTCATCAAATTTATTCCAAAGACAAATCAAATTATATATTCTTAGTACTGATCGATCAGATATAGAAAATATAATGAAACCTGAGACCAACTAAATTATAAATCTCTATTTATTTTATATTTTTATGATCTTTGATCAGTGATCATACTTGTAAGTTTGAATTATGTTTTCTATATAGACCGGAATCCCACGCCTATTTTCAAAAATGATTAATAACAGGCTGAATCTTCCTGAGTAGCTTAATTTGGCCGAGACGCCGAACTTTTTCCTCTACGAAAATGCTCGATAGTGGTAGCTAATAAAATGCGCAGGCGTCGAACATGTCGATTTGGTGGGTGCAAAAAATTCATTAATAACAGTTAGTTTTTCAGTTGAACCTCGAGATAATTCGATGAAGTACTCGAAATAACTTTTGTCCTACAAAATGGATGGTAGGACTGAAGAGTCCCCCACTCCCAACATGTACCAATGACGTGGTCATAAAAATTCCATAATAACCAGCATATTTTTTTTACCGTTGTTCGGTTAATATTTGTATAATTGAATGGTCATATTGTCCTACAAATTGAATGGTAGGTGTTCCCAGTCCTACGCTCCGAAATTGTCAATTCCATGGTAAGAAAAAATCATTAATAACAGGCTGAATCTTTCTGAGTAGCTTGATTTTGCCGAGACGCCCAACTTTTTCCTCTACGAAAATTCTCGATAATGGTAGCTAATAAAATGCGCAGGCGTCAATCATGTCGATTTGGTGGGTGCAAAAAATTCATTAATAACAGTTAGTATTCCAATTGAACTTCGAGATGATTCGATGAAGTACTCGAAAAAACTTTTGTCCTACAAAATGGATGGTAGGACTGAAGAGTCCCCCACTCCCAACATGTACCAATGACGTAGTCATAAAAATTTATTAATAACCAGCGGATTTTTTTACCTTTGCTTGATTAGTATTTGTTTAATTGAATGGTCATATGGTCCTACAAATTGAATGGTAGGTGTTCCCAGTCTTTCGCTCCGAAATTGTCTATTCCACGAAAATTGTTGATATAGTAGCTAATGAACTGCGTAGGCAAAAGTCATGCTGATTTGGTGAGCGTAAAAATTGTATGGATAACTGTTAGTTTTACCCAAATCTGATGCTCTTGGCTCATGGTGAAACAAACTAATTGATATAACTTCATTTCAAGGCAGTAAAATCAATCTATATGACCGTAAGCCACGGGCTTAATTAGCCTACAGATATTTCGATCATTATTTCTGAAATAAAAAATGATAAAAATATTTTGTAATTATGCACATTTATCCTCATTTTTGATATGATATTTTCTTGATTCTGCCATTCTCATTACGTTGTTGAGTTCACAGATCGATCCTATGGCCAGTTTTCGAGCTACAGGGTGTCAAAAATTCCATTACTGCTGTTTTGCGAATTATGAATCGATTTGATTGTTTTGCTTTAATTCGAAATCGATTTTTTTAGAAATAAAATCATTAAATCTAATTTGTAGCTCGTAAGTCCCTCTATTCGAATAAGAAATTATATTTCACAAAGGGTGTTGCATTACATAGCATGGCAAGACACTGTTCAAAGAAATAGGTGAATATTAATACCGTTATCATTTTTATTTTACAAATTATTTGAAAAAGAATGGGTCTTTATCAATTACATGAGGATTTATAATTATTATGATTGCTAGTTCAACAGTTTCCATGTACACAGTGACAATTTGAATGCTTTAAAAGGCTATATCTCAGGAACAAAATAAAATAATTATTACGAATTGTCGATATCTGTTACTAGGATATCAGAATTGAAGTGAAATTGTTCTCATGAAATAATCCCCCTATCAACTCCCCTTATTTCCGGCAAGTCTCTGATTTACAGCCAATTACATTTTTCAGAAATCCGTTCTTGTGGTACCTCCTTGAATAGCTGGTGAAAAATGCTCTCCCACTCCTTTCCCTTCCCTTCCTCATTATTCAAAATTGTTTTTCCGTTCGTCTCCTTACAAACGACAGCCCTCAGAAGTCGATACTTGTGCGAGCCAAGATTTAACATCATCAAACAAGTAATTATTTAATTATTTTTGTGAACACATCAATTGAATTGAAAACTGAAGTGAATTTGGAAATACCTATTCAGGTAAATGAAATATTCATGATGCGTTTTTTAAATTTCATTTCCATACTACTTGGCCACTTGACCCCCGTAAAATATAATATCTCTTTCGAACTAGACTTTTTGAGGCCTCTGGATATACCATACATCCTATTTTACCGTAGAGCAGAATTTCACAATTCGTCTGACGTCACTGAAAGTTTTCAATTATAAATTTCAGCTCTTCAGACGACGATGTGGTGTTGCAGGTTTTTCCGGGTTTCCCTGCATCTGTTGAAGCGCATGCGACATCATTTAAGCCGCCCCGGAGGGCAGATTGGTTATTTCAATGTTTTTACTTTGTTATTGTTGTTTTCAATATGTTTATAAAAATTATGAAAGGTAAACAAAATTTCTCACTTATTTCTTAAACTTTTCACGTAAATTGTGATATTTCATTTTTGAATCGAACAAACAATTATACATCGAAAGTAACATTACTTCACGAATAAAACTATATTAAATTAGCTAAACCACAATTTCAAAGAAATTCGTTATTTTGAATATTTTTTGTAGGACTCGCGATACATACCCGTTTTTTTGTAGGACACTGTATTATTTAGGTGAAGAATACACTAACCTATCACGTGTTATCATTGTCCTGCAGTTATTAATGATTTTTTTTTATCATGGAATTGACAATTTCGGAGCGTAGGACTGAGAATACCTACCATTCAATTTGTAGGACAATATGACTATTCAATTATACAAATCCTAACCAAGCATAAAAAAATATGCTGTTTATTAATTAGTTTTTATGACCACGTTATTGGTACATGTTGGGAGTGGGGGACTCTTCAGTCCTACCATCCATTTTGTAGGACAAAAGTTATTTCGAGTACTTCATCGAAATATCTCTTGGTTTAACTGAAAAACTAACTGTTATTAATGAATTTTTTGCACTCACCAAATCGACATGTTTGACTCCTACGTATTTTATTAGCTACCACTATCGAGAATTTTCGTAGAGGAAAAAGTTGGGCGTCTTGGCAAAATGAAGCTACTCAGGAAGATTCAGCCTGTTATTAATCATTTTTTAAAATAGGCGTGGGATACCGGTCTAATAGTTTCGTCATGAAAATATCAAAATGCTCTCAATGATCCAATATCAAAACCGCGCACTTCTCCGGTTACAGCGGATTTTATGTTTGTTCTGTGATTTCAGAATTGATTTAATTGTTAAATTTCAAATAATATGTTCACATGTACTCTTACAATTATAATATTGTTGATTATTTCATTAAGAAAGATAAACATTATTACTAGTATATCATTATTGTGTCTTAATTGATGCAAGTAAATTACTTCTGTGAATGAAGTTCTATTGTAATATTTCGATAAAATAGTTCCACTATAATAATAATCTCTACAATGAGTAGCCAAATTGAGTGTCCTATTCAATCCATCGAATTAAAATGATTAAACTGATTTTCACTAGTTTGTTCACTTATTTTTTCGAACCTGGACAAGGACAGTCTGCTGGGTACCCAGCAGCGGCCTACAGCAAGTAGCAGATGGTGAGTCAATCTTCCCTTGAGTTTCAAAAGGTCTCTCTTGAATATTTTTTATATAAGTACAGTCCATATTCAGCAGAATCAAAGCACTTTGAATTCTGTGCCAAACATTTTGGCCAGGTTCGTTAGCTTACTTAATTATCTCCTCATATTGTCAACTCCTGATTGAAGTGTTCCTGTGGATCCCTTGGTATTCTCATCTTCTTGCATTACTGCCACATCTTCCCTTTGTATAAGTAATCAAAAAATAACCTCTTATTACTGAGATTTATGAAAAGAAAATTTTAATTTTTCCAAGTAGAGGTAACGGTGAAAGGAAACAATATTTTCCAGTTTTAATATTCCGGACCTCTAGATTAAACCTGGAGTTGACAAGTTAAAATATTTTAAATATTCAGAGTTTAGGATAAATTCGCCAAAATGCAAATCGTCACAGTTTTATATACTGAAAAGATTAACCGTGCAATAATACAGACAGAAGTTATCTCGAAGAGGGAATATATAATTTTATACCTATTAATATACCGTTTTAATGACACCCCTTGGGATCATATTTTTGGTCGGCATTTGCATTTGCGAAGACGTCGCGATAATGTGATGAAAGGCGCGAGAGAGAAACTTGATATCGGCAACCAGTTATGGAAACGGAAATTTCAATATTTTGTTCACATTATCTTCATCACATAATGCGTTTCTCGCTACTAAATTAGTATTCAATTTTGGTGGCTGACAATAATTATGAACATTCTACATTATGAGTAAGGTTATTCTGGACTTTCATAGTCTAAAAAAGAACAAAGAAAAATTCAATTCTCTGCAATTTTTAATTACGACGTATAATGCGACAATCTCAAGGATACTTCTTATATATGCTATGGCTAATTTTGTGTCATTAGCCTAGGGGTAATTTGCCGGTGTTCAGGTAAGCTTGTTAATCACAGTGCCGGGCCCCTCCGGTACAGCACTGTTAATTCTTATCGCAATTTCAATTGATCCATGCCACAAATTGAAGGTTTCCACACATTACGGATTTCTATGCTAGCTTGACTGAAGACTTTGTTGTTCATAATATATATGCACTCTCTTTAAACTTTCTTCTATACCAGCCCACTTCTTTATGGATGACTTCGGCTTCAGTCCGTTTTATGTTGTGTTGGGTGGTCCAGACATGATCCGCTATCCCTGAATTTGATGTTTCTTCTCGTTGAGTGTTTCTCTTGTGTTCAGCGAGTCTAACGCTAAGTGGTCTCTTAGTTTCTCCAAGATAAGCTTCACCGCATTCACAAGGGATGCGGTAGATGCAGTTTTTGGACTCAATGTCAGCGTTACGTGGTCTCGTCTTTGTGAGATGGCTGATTTGAAACATGTCTGTATTTTGTATTTCGACCCAATTCGCCTTATTCTTTCCGATAGACCTCTGACATACGGGACGCACAGGGTGGCTTGTGGCGGCTCGTCTGGTTTCTTGTTCTTATCCCCCCTGCGGGCTAGAACCTCTTCTATATGTTTTTTGGGGTACCCATTTCGTCGCAGATCTTTCTTGATATTGACCAATTCGATGGTAAGACTTTTATCTGTGTTACATAGGTTGTAGGCACGGTCCACCAGCGATCGAACAACCCCTCTCTTTGTAGCACCATTATGGTTCGATTCAAAGTTCAGGTATTGTCCGGTGTGAGTCGGCTTTCTGTATACTGATGTTTGGCACTTATCATTGTTCTTTTGAACTATCACGTCTAGAAAAGGTAAATCGTCTTGGGTCTCCCTTTCCATCGTGAAGTTTATAGACTTTTTGGTGTTATTCAGATGTTCCAAAAAGACGTCAAGTTCCTCGTCTCCGTGGTTCCATATGACAAATGTGACGTCAACATATCTCTACCACATCTGAGGTGTCTTATTGGCTGTCTCTGTATTGTTCACAATGTAATTAAAATTGATATTCTACAGAAGATATTATCCAATCTTATTTCTTAGTGAAAATTATAGTTCAAAAACCAGACATACAAAACCGATTTCAACTAATATTTGTAAACAGCCACCGTATAAAATGTGAACGTAACTTTTTGAAGCTGATCATATTGAGCAATTACTATAAGCCTTTCTGAATTACTTTTGGCTCCAAAGCAGATTTATTTACTCAAAAATGCTATTATGTGTGACTATTGTTAAAAAACATGTAGTATAAAAAACAAACATTTGAAAAAAATTACTGTGTTGTAAAAAAGTCTAAACTTCTAGAGCAGCAGCTACTATTTTGTTACTAATTATCTAAAAAGTAATACTTTTGGATCAGTGAACCTTGCAATGTTTTGGTAAAACAGCAATTTTTATGATTTTCAAAGATTCGTATCTCCGAAACTGGACATAAAAACTAATAGACCGGTAGATAGTGACAGATTTTGAGACACGATTTTACTCAGTATCCCTTTGTACGACAGTATTGTCCGTATATCCTCATGATAATAATGCATGAATCAAAGAGTCGTCGTAGGTTCTTCATATTAAAATATAATAATAATAATTTTAATTATTATTATTATTTGGGCACGATTTTTATCAGACTGCCATGTGTTTCGTGATGAAATAATAAAACTGAAATACTCGAAAAACGATTGGCAGGCCGTTAGATTGGGTACGAATGGCTGGTATGGTCACGTGAAATTGTATTTGGAAAAAGGAATTCTCCGCCCATCCTGATGGTATACCAATGGTTTTTCGAGTATTTAACGTCTATTACTTTATTACAAAACACATGGCAACCTGATTGGAATCGTACCGAAACAAATAATTTTTCGAAAATATTATTATTATTTTTCAATATGAAGAACCTACGACGACTCTTTGATTCATGCATTATTATCACGAGGATATACGGACAGTACTGCCCTCCAAAAGGCATACTGATTAAAATCGTGTCCCAAAATCTGTCACTATCCCCCGGTCTATAATTTAAACTTGCATGTGTAACTTCTAGTGACTTGTACAACAATATCCCAAAAAATTATCAAAATTGGCCATGTATTTGTTGCGGGGTCCTTTAAAAATAAAATTTTGCATAGCAGGTACATTTTGATCAAAGACAGTAAAGTTGTATAATTCTCAAAATTTAAGGACTGAAATTAATGATTTGAAAATATTCAAAGCACCTTAGAATGAAAAATGAATTTAAAAATAAGAATAAAATTCGGTTACCATAAATGTTTATTGATATAACTTTATTATGATCGCCAGATCGGAACTGCCTAGCTAGGACTTCAATCTTCCTTTTTTCTCTTTAACTGAAAATGATGGAGATTCCGATACGAATACTTTCACACACAAGCAAAATTGAGTGAGGACCCAACTACAAATATATAATAATTTTTAATAAATTTACATATTTTTTAATTCAGTTTCCTCGTCATCCACACCTACCCGGAAGTGGTTACTTTTGGTAGTTTTTTCCCACCTTCAGAGCAATACCATCCTTGCGTTAGGTATATTATGAGGGAACGCATTTAAGGTTGGTGAATAAACTCCTCAAAACGATATAGGAACATATCAATTCAGACGCAACAACAATTTGAACAAAAAAATTCCAATCCGTAAAGATTTTGATATATTGTTCGGCATGGGATCTGACGTCATCCATAAAACACTTGAAAATTTTCAGCACTAAAAAGTGATATTCAGAAATGGACAGAGTTTACCCGGAATCCTGCCAAACTGAATAATACGCCCTAGTCACTACTTTATCCCACTGTCTATCTCTTAATTTATTTCTGATAAGTCAAGTTGATAAGAATCGGAATGCACCCAGACACTTATGTTATATATTATGACGGGGGTATAGTTTCAGGTGAAAGCCGCTCATTATTTCTATTGAACCACTTTGTTCGTTTCTGCTCATTTGTATATCGATTCGATACTATGTAGGAATATTAAAAACAGATTACTGAACGGAATCAGACTAATATAAGTAATCCGTCTTTCACGGTATAAGTATAGATGATAATATAACGCGGTGAAAAATTACAACGTTTGTAATTTGAGTTGAAATTCAGTGAAGTAAATTGGATAAATAAACTTATACCATATTAAAATGCTATTTTATGTCGATGGATCTATAATGATATATGCCTTTGGACGATAGTATCATTATTTGAGTATACCTAAATGAAAGTCACAGCAGATCATTATCAAAACTGAAAGTAGAAAAAAAAAAACAACGTGGAAATTAATATTTAGGTATATGGTTGGAAGAAAAATCTCTACTTCAATAAATATTATGTTATTTCAGAGAAGCTATCACATCGCCTATTTCCAAATTCAGAAACGAAGAACGCACCACAAACTATAGGCCTATTTCTGTAATATATAATTTTGCGAAGCTTTCTGAAAAGTGCATGAAGAATAGACTTGTACATTTTTTGGAAAAACATTATATTCTATCATTTCTATCGCCATGCCAATATGAATTTAGAGAAAATATTTCAACGGAAAACGCCGTTTTTACCTGGTGAATGAAATACTGAATAACGCTAATGAACAGGAAAAATGTCTTGCAGTGTTTTTAGACTTGGCCAAAGCCTTCGAGACTGTTAATCACGAAATTTTGTTACAGAGGTTAGAAAACGTGGGAGTGAGAGGCAAATCTTTAGAACTACTAGCTGATTATTCACAAGGCCGAACCCAGATGGTTAAAATAAATGACACTTATAGCCTAACACTATCAGTCGCCATGGGTGTAACCCAGGATACTGTCATGGGCACAATTTTGTTCCTTATATACATCAACAACATTTACTATTCGAAAAACATTGAAGGTGATATTATTCCATTTGCTGACGACACGGCATTGATTTTCTGTGATGATATACTTCGAAAACTACATATGCGAGAGCACAAAACGGATTGAACATAATATTCTACCGGCTGAATTCTGGTCTCCTGAGTCTAAACATCGATAAAACAAAATTCTTGACCTTCTCATCATTAATCAGAGACCAACCACAACAGGAAAACATTTTCACACATACCCCCATTACCAAAATACCATGATTTGTTCTTGTCCACGTATAAAAAAAATGATTCAATGAAATATCTGGCTGTGATGCTTGACCAACATGTACGCTGGAACAAACATATAGATTTCGTCGTGAAAAGACTTAGAAAACTCATGTTCAAATTCTGTCAACTCAGAAACGAACTAAATAAATATTTACTACTAATAACATACGATGCATTAGCCAAATCAATTATTAGATACTGTATTATCGTTTGGGGTAGATTGAATAAATCACATTTACATAATTTTCAAGTCATTCAGAACACATTGCTGAAAATAGCTCTAAAGAAATATAGAAGACATCAAACCGAAACCTTACATAAAGAAGCTAGTTTGTTATTTCAAAAAATTATACACCTATCATTGTATACTATGGATCATAAATTCACCTCTTACATATCTGACACACTCATACGACACCCGAGCCAAATCTGAGAGAACAATTAGTGTTCCTTTTTGCAAAAATTTATAAACCCAAAGGTTTATTACTTATTTCGGACCAAAACTTCTCAATAAAGTTCCCACTGAAAGAAATATAAAAAAATTGAAAAACACAAGAAAACAATTAGATACTTCGTTGATGACAATTTTCATAGTTTGAAAAAAACATTTGATTCAATATAGGTACCAAAACATGCCTGAATAATTTATAATTTAACTTTAACCTGTATCCCTTTCGCATGATTGTCTATTGCAGACTCTTGTAAATTGATCATTGACTTCTGTTTCTATTTTTTCACAGTACCGAACGGAAAGTTAATTCTAACTTCCAATTACGGTTGTGTCCAGATCTAGGAAAACACGTCACTCCAGCTCTGCTTAGGCGTATTCCAAGAAATGGACACAACCACTAATCTATTGTTATTTTATTTGTTACATTCATTGTAGATAAGCCACATCATTTTGTACAAATAATATGTACCTGAATTGAATAAACTGATTGATCGATTGGCATTAGTTAGGAAAGTACTTGTTTTCTGTCAAATATTTGTCGCACATTCCACTTCGTGAAACGAGTAGAAGGTCATGGATGAAATTATTCATTTCATTTACATTTTTGAGAGCTACAGCTGAAGCGAATTCAAATGAAATCACAACGAATTTCATAACGAATTCACAAAATTAAAGGTCTATCTGTAAAAAAAGATATATTGCAATTCGAAAATTCAATACTGATGATAAATATAGACCAGTTATTGTTTGAATAAAGTATTCTAAAAAGATCTATACTGATAATACATACTGGCATTTATATCTTAGGATCATTTCTCATGTATCTGAACTCTACTCTTCCAAACTTTCCTTACTGCCTGAAAGGAACTATCAGTGGCCTTTTTGAAAATTCTTGTTTTCTGTTCATGGCACAGTTGAGGAGACAAGTTGTGTTTCAACATATAATAACTCCGCTCACGTACTGATTTGTAAAATGCAACAAGGTTACCCACAAACTTAATAATACTTTAACCAGAATTGGATATAGATCTCAATTTATTGAACGAATTTAACTGCTCAATAATTAAAGCTAATTAAAGCAGAATATCGTTCCAACGTTTGATCCACTCGATAATTCACAGAAATTGATTTCTCCGAGTAATTCTCTGTACTTGTATGAGACTCATTTAACTGAGATGAAGTT
Source organism: Chrysolina oricalcia (assembly GCA_944452925.2). NCBI lineage: Eukaryota > Metazoa > Arthropoda > Insecta > Coleoptera > Chrysomelidae > Chrysolina > Chrysolina oricalcia. The sequence goes on from OX101811.2 coordinate 69,485,756, forward strand.
GGTAATCAACGACATAAAAAAGAAAAATTCCTCTGATGATGACCTCCTGTCAGAAAAATTGATATCAGAATTTCCTAATGAAGCCCTTGGTGCTTTGGTAACGGATATATACTTCGTTTGCAACAGGTGTCTTCCCTTCCAGCTCAAAGTCTGCAATAGTGATGCCTCTTCGCAACTCCAGACCAATATCTATCCTATCAACATTATCTAAAATCATCGAGAAGCTTGTTAAATGTAGACTTATAGGTTTTTTGAAGAGACACAATATATTGGCTAGATAACAGTTTGGATTCAGAAATAAAAACAGCACAGGAGACGCCATTTTCGATTTTTTCGGAAGAATCTACACGAACATAAATCAAAGGAGGTAGCTGTAGCAGTTTTTCTTGACCTTTCCAAAGCGTTTGAATGTGTAAGTCATGAAGTTCTGTTGCGGAAACTTAATCATTATGGTTTCCGAGGTACAGCTCTGGATTGGTTCAGATCATACCTTATTGGTCGAAATCAAAGAATAAAAATGGAAGAAAATTGTTCTGTGGAGTACACCAAGGGTCAGTATTGGGCCCTATTCTATTTTTACTTTATACCAACGATATGGCAAGCCTTGATATCTCTGGAAACTTTACGCTGTTTGCAGGCGATACTACAGATTTTCGGCAAAACGAGGATCGTATTGCTCTAGTCCAATCCATCCCCGAAGATATAGAGAAAATCCAAAATTGGTGTAAGGCAAATTTGCTGACTATTTCGAGAACCAATCTATTAACATTCAAGTGGAACTTAGAACAAGTAACATTAGAGTCACAAACTTTTACCTGTAAACCTGTTACGAAATTCCTTGGCTTGCACATTGATAACAGTTTAAAGTTTGAGACTCACATAACATCGCTCAGAAAAAAGTTGTCTTCAGGTTGTTATATCATCAATGTTATCTTCCGCAAACTTGGACATTCAGCCTCACTCACTGCCTGCACTAATTTTTTGAGTCCCACTTACGGTATGGAATTGCATTCTGGGGGTATATTCGTGTTACAGAAACGAGCTCTGCGTGTTATATTTAAAGTTAAGATGCGATAATCATGTAGTCAGGATTTTTTCAGGATACAAAATTTCAACCCTATTTGAATTAATTATTCTAGAGAGAGTCTATCTGTTACATGAATGCAGAGATAGGTTCGTGAATGCCCATGTTGAAAGGCACACTCGTCAGGAGAAGAAACTTGTTCTTCTGTTTCTTACTTCCACCCTGATGAAACAATCCATGATTTACATGAGCAAACAAACTCACAATCATTTACCCAAGGTGATAAAAGAAATATATAATGTTTTAAAGGGAAATATTCTCAATTGAAAATTGAACCAATACATGACTACTCTGGAAATGGAAAATCCTGCTATAAAATTAAGTTACTTTTCGTAATATTTAACAGAAAACAACTACTACCCCGGTTAAAGCAACGATGGAAATTGAACTACATATGATAGATATTGAGAAAGACCCTATATAACTGGAGAGAAAAAATCTGAAAGTGAAAATTTGCATTTTCATTCAGGTAGTTGTTTATTTCTGAAATGTCCAGTTTCCATGAGATAGAGGAGAATGTTATTCAGAAGTCTCACTCACAGAAAATCGCTTATTTCATTGATGCGTGAATTGCATCTCTTTCGCTAGGCCTCCAATACATTTTGGACGACAAAAATCTATTTCACTCTATTAAGATCATCACACTGTAATGATGGAATTGTTGGACTATTTCTTGTGCGGTGACACTTTGAAAATATTTTTCTCCACGATCATCACAGAATTTGCCAATTCTGAAATCAAATTAGATAACAGAATGCTGGAATTCTCTCTCTTGAGATTGAAGAAAAAATATTCAGCAACACCTCCGCCCCCTTGCAATTTAAAAGTATTTACATTCTCTCTCTTGTGATAGAATAATATTCTCACACTGGTTAGCAATAATAACATTAGCCTTGACGCAGTTGATTGTCATCGTAGTGGCAAAATTTGAGTAAGTGTCAAAATTATTGCTGTCACGTTTCCTATCTTTGATCGTGGAGAAAATATAGTCTGCTACTCGGTTAGAATGAAAATTCGTGATGCTCGTGGTTCCTCACGCTCGCATTCGGCTCGCGCTCGGAACTTTCCACTCGCATCGAATTTTCATTCGAACCTTGTTACAGAGAACAAGAGAGGTTATCTTGTACGATGGAAAATAGCGACTAAAGTTTATCTTTCAGTCACAGATGATTCCACAACTGACTTTATGAACATTCTGTTCATGTTTTCAATAAAATCAACAGAAATAAATAACTTAAAGCAATTTAGAAAATATGTCAAGAATCTTCTCTTGGGAAAATGCCTCTACTCTCTGGATGAATACTTGGCATATGAGTTTTAGTCTTTCTATCTTTTAATGCGTGTTGTTACAGATGTTGTTCGTAAATTCCTGATGTGTACGTAGTACGAATTTATATGTTATATATTTTACCGTGTGACTTTTTAAACATAAATGTGAATGTTTTAAGAATAAGATGATGTTGATTTTTTTTAATATGTACACACCACAAATGTATGAACGAAATTGATTGAACTTTGTCGACAAAATGTGAATTTTAGATGTACTAACTTTCCTATTAGCAAATCTTAATCATTTGGATTGAACCTTTAATTAATTTAATATCAGATTAGAATGACTCTTAATGTCCCATCCCTTTATTTATTCATACATATAATTCAGCGCGCTGGTTGGCCGTTAGCGTGTGAATTCTTTAAGCTAGAGAAATAATATGTTTGGTTCTATCATGATCAAAATACTCTCATTTAACACACAACTTCACAGAATAACACTTTTGTGGAGATTAATTCAGCTATAAAACCCTCATATGTGATCTCAATCGTAACAATGAATTTTACTCACCTAAATACTCCCGTCGTCGGTTTATTGCTCTGGAGTGGTCACACTTTAACTTATCGAACGTATCGCTAATTAATCAGCCCGTTCAGAGCTGATTGGTTCCACTAATTCAGTAATTTTGGTTTGGTTCGATTATTGACATAACTAATAAGGAAACTCGAGAAATAGTCTGTTTTTAATTTATTAAGGCAAACGGAGATAAAATAAATATAAAACTGTATAAATATGCGACTAGAATGTTAATATTTACGAGAAAAAAAGGATATATAGAATTTACTTTCACAATTAAAGTCAAAATACTGGAAATTTCAATGATTAAACAAAAACAGACTGAAAACAATATTTTGATAACTCAAAACAAAAACCAATCTAATTGACAATATATTATCTAGCATGTTAGCTTACCAAGACCATCTTTAAATACGTGAAACTGATTAGAGACTTTGAAAAAAATAAATGATAACATACTTAAGAAACCCTTCAACTCTGAGAAAATAGATCGGACATGTCCCAGGTCAAGGTGAGGCCTTGACCTGAGGATTCTTCACTCGACTTACTGTTTCAAACACAACATTTCAACTCAAAACTTGTTTTGAGATCTCCAACGGTTCAACTCTATAATTCGTTAAAAGATAGGGGGGATGATCCCGCCCTCAGAATATTTTACTTGTAAGATATTAGGTAGGTGTCGCTACTTGATTGGTCTTGGCATTATAAACCCTATTCTGGTATTCTACAGTCCTAATTAATTACATATAAGTTTTCCTATTACGTGACATCATGTGGTTGACCGCCCCGTACATTTTAGGACTCGCGTCGAATGTGGTTTTGTTTCACTTTGATAGAAAACGGTCGACAAAAAACTATCAAACATTCTCTTTTGTTCGTCCGATGTCACTCTGCCTTCTTACTTTTAAAATAACAATAATTTGCATGCATTTACAACGAGTGACCTATTTCCATATATGTATTATTTAAGACAAAAATTAATTGATTAAATGGTCAGAAAGATATTTACGACCTTTCGTTCCTGGAATATCTATAGCATCAAACGAGTTGTACCCAGATGGTAAACAATCGACCCTGGGCTATTCAGGCTGAAATTACCAGATTTTACAATATCTTCAAAGTTGAATGGATTTTCTGATTCTCACGAAAAATCTACTGTTTGTAATATGCCCCTCATAAATTTTGAGTTCCATCATTTCTGTAACTAAAGTTTGGTATTATCGCCCAGAGGAACATGTGGGATGCAACTTTCTTATTGAAATGGATTTGGTCCCACGGCCAGAGGCGTCTCAATATTCTATTACATAGACAATAAAGCTTATCTATCTATCTAACAGTATATTTTAATATACAGTATGTTCGGTATTTTCTTGACAATAGTATAATTGAGAATCAAAATACAACTGTTGAAATTTGCATGGTTTTTCTATTTTTCCCCATTTTTAATTTCAAATTCCAAATTGATTGGCCTATTGGGAATAATCGAACACACGATCCTTCCTTAATGTTTCCTAACGATCGACGACATCTTTATGTTTCAGGAATGTGACCCGGCCACGGCGACCAAAACCCACCAAACAACGAATCACTGCACTGCCCTCGAACTCATAACTCATCAAAACTCAATAAAAAAAGTGCCAAACGATGTCCGAAAGCGCCTATAACTCTCCGCTCTTCACGCGAAGACTAAACGAGTCCTGCTGCAGCTCCCCGGCGAGAAGCATCAGGAGCCACCACGTGGACGACCTCACGGATTCCGACGGGGAAGGCGATCCGCTGTTTACGGAAACTCCGGGGTCTCCCGACCAGACCGTCATTTCCGGATGGCTGAAGTTCCGGGACAATAAGAAGGTGAGTAGCTTGAAGTTTCGATTACATTTATTATTCATCAAAGGTGGTGTTCTGGATCGCCATATGTCGTGATTTGTTTAGGTGATTTTAATCATGATTTGCTGTTGCCACAAAATTAAATCAGGGATTGTTTTGAACCATACGATTTCCTTGAAATGGTTAGAGAACCAACTAGGGGCAAAGCTTTACTTGATCCCATTTTCATAAACGATAAAGATATTGCGTTGAGTGGGGGTGTTGTAAGCGGGAACCTAAAATCAGATCATTCATTCGTTATTGTTGACTTGGAATCGTTGGAGATGTTAAAAGCAAATTCGTAACATACAGGGACTATTCGAACTTTAATTCACAGGCATTGCAGGAAGATTTGCCTAATCTTCCGTGGTATGAATTTTTAAATGAAACAGAAATTGATAGAAAAGTGGAAATTTTCAATGGGTTTTTATTTTAAATCTTCGACTCTCAAGCTCCAAAACGTACTGTTAGAGTTGCAAAACCAGGTGCTCCATGAATATCACCGAATCTGAAAACTTTTATGAGAGAGCGAGATATTGCGTTGAGTAGATTTATTGTGAGGTGGCTTAACGAAATTACCGTTACCTGTCGGACAAATTTGGTATGAAGGTACCTTAAGGTATACTGATGAATGTTAGCCTAGGAGCCCTCTGGAATTTCTGAACAATTTTATGTACGGTTCTAAAATCCAAAATGGCCGATAAATACGTCAAAATATCATGTTTAACACAAGCTAGTTTAATATAAATTTTGTATTACAGCGTTAAGCCAGCTAAGTATAATACAAACTCAACTTAGGGTAGTCTACATATTAAATAATTCACAATAAAATAGGTATTATAGTAATTTATAAGTATAAATGTAACGCTAATAAGAGATCCTAAAAAAGTTATAGCTATTCATTACATGGAATTCAGTATGCAACAGTCATGGTAAATTACATTTGCATTTGCATAGTGGTGAGCAGTCCAGATTGGCTTTCCCACATTTGCAGTTGATGCAGTCTCCGGAAAACATCTGGAATTTTCATCCAAACTGGTACTCATGACTCTAAAACCTTATTCCAAGCAAAATCGTGCGACGAAGGAATCACTTGCTGTGTTTGTGTGCTAGTCGTCCAAATACCGGCAGAAGAGCTCCTTTCTTATCTGGTTGATACTGCTGAAAGGAGTGGTTTTATCATGCAGAACAGCAGTCAGTCTCTCCAGCTTCTTAAAGTGTTCGGAGTGAGCTTTCAGCAGTTGGAATGGATGAGTAGCTAAATACACAAATGTATCAGTGACGTCTTGGAATGCTTGCCATGCTTCCCAAATAGACTTCTTACTCTTACCTTTGAAGGCGGAGGTGTGTCACAACCAGAGAATGAGTGAAACACAGGTAGTGCTCGTGACTTTGACTCCCCCAGGCTACTACATATCGCGTTGATGTAGAAGAACCTGTAATGCTTGCCCATGCTAAATGCCACCCATATATCGGCCAAAGGTTGAGCCACTATTTATAGAATGTGCCAATAAGGATGACAATCACATCTGTGTCTACGGCACGCACAAGAATACTCGTTGCCCCTAGCTGTAGTGAATGGAGTACATGAACATCTGCCTCTTCATAATTGCAGTTTTCCATTGGTATGTTTGAACCAATGTGTGCAAATGCTTTCCCTGGTGTGACATATATATCTCTGCCTGGTGGCCATTTGAACTCTACAAACTTGAAAGTCAAAAAGTTGAATAATTCCGTCTTGTTCATTGAGTCACGGAGAAAGTCCATCCAATTTCGTGACAGTTTGTGTTGCCAGACACTTTCCTTCTTTTTTCCCGGGTAGACTCCTTTAAACTGTCTGGAATGTAGGTGTCGCAAACATCTAACCTTTGGGAATTTTCATAATCAACCGGCTGCCCCCTTACGAGCAACCCTCAGAAGTCTTCGAGAGACTTGTGCGAGCTAGGGAAGATACTACCCTTTCCTTTTAACGTGCGATGCCATGCACGAGGTTGGTGACGGCGCGGTGAAAACCCGTGTACCTTGGCATAGCAAGCGAGAACACTACCGGCGCGCCTCCAAGACCAATGCAATACAACATTACAAATCTGGAAGTACTACTGCGTTGTCTAAAAGGTACCGTGTAATATAGAAATGTATGTTTCGGTACTTGGACAACGTTGACGCATATTAGGGTTGGGGGCTCTCATGGTCCAATGCAATGTCTTCGTGGGTTGCGAAATATTAAAATAAAAAATCAAAAAACACATAATTTTTCTAAAATTTTTCGAAATTTCAGGGGGCTCCTTGGCTAAAATTAGTAAGTATACCCTAAGGTACCTCCATACCAAATTTGGTGCTTTTATCCGACAGGTAACGGTAAACTTAAAATGCAGCTCTAAGCCACCTCACTATTAAGAGTTCTGGGTTAGAGGAGGATTGAATACATTATAAACGTCTACGCAATTCTACACTAACAATTCTGAAAAATGAGAAAAAATCTTTCATTAATTAATTTTGCAGAAATAATGATAGCAAACGGGTTTGGAAAACACTGAGAAATCTGAAGGTAGTCCAGAACAAAAACTACTTAATTATAGAAGATATCTCAGATTCCATTAAAATCAATGATATTTTTGGGCAAATCTGGTCTGGCTCATTGGATGAAAAATGTGAAGATTCTATAGAATTTTATGAAAATAAATCAGTTGAGGGAATCGAATATTTTAATTTCAAGATGGCATCTGTTCAGCAAATTCATGAATTGCTCCTCGAGATTGAATCTGCAGCTTATGGAATTGATGACATATCAATCAATTTGATTTTATATTGTTGCCCATTTATTGAAATCCTCATAACTCATCTGATTACCTATTGTATTGAAAAAAATGCAGTGCCATCGCTGTCGAAAATATCTTTAGGTCGTCTTCCACCAAAGGTATCAAAATCTACTGAATTTTCTGATTTAAGAATTATCAGTATTTTACCGTGCTTGTCGAAGATTTTGGAGAAACTTATAGCAGTTCAAGTTAGTGAGTATGCCAGAGAAATTGATCTTATGCCCTCGTGTCGGCATTCAAAAGAATCGAAGTACTGCTGATTCACTTGTTAATGTATTGGACGATATTGTGTTAGGATTGGACAAAAAATAATGTTCCGTACTTGCTCTACTTGATTTTTCGAAAGCTTTTGATACCATTATTCACAATCTACTCTTTGCTAAATTGAAAATCTATGGTTTCTCCAGTGATGCATTACTATTAATCCAATCATATTTTAGTAATAGAAAACAGAAAATTCTATCGAATGAGAAACAGTCGGGTTATGTGAATATTTCTAGAGGGGTACCACAGGGCAGCATCCTCGCTCCTTTATTGTTCATTATTTATACTGCAGCTGTACTAAAATCTATAGATACTTGTAGGGTATGTGCATATGCTGACGATACACAGATTGTCATCAAATTTCACTTGGATAATCTTCAACAAGCCCAAATTTGTCTCAAACGTGATCTCAACACTGATTTCGCTAAAAGTTCGGTACATAATTTGAAATTGAATTCTACAAAGTCAAAAATATTAATTTTTTCCCCTCGTAACCAATATGATTACATCAAATCAAATTTTACGGTTAAAATTGACGGTAAGCAGGTGAGTGTTAAGCACTCAGTAAAAAATCTGGATTTGAAATTAGATGATGATCTCAGTTTAAAAATCATACAAATAATCTACTCAAAAGAACGTTTACTACTTTAAAAAATTTATATTGCAATAGAGAGATTCTGAACAGTAAGTTGGAAATACAGTTGCTGGAGAGCCGAGTTTTATCCTAGTTCACGTTCTTCGATTTTCTCTATGGTCCTTTCCTTAATGCTGACTATAGAAACAAAATTTAAAAAGTTCGAAGCTATTGTGTTCGATTAATTTTTGGGCATCGTAAATTTGATCACGTAAGTCATAAATTGAAGGAGCTCAAGTGGCTCAACATGAAGAATCGTAGGATATTCCATCTGGCCACTTATTTGCATAAAGTTATGTTGGAAGGCCCTGAAGAGATAAAAACTAAACTTATGCCCCTTTCGCAAATACGTTCTGTCAACATCAGAAATGAAAACACCATAACAAAGCCTCAACACTCAACAGCTCTTTTTCAAAAAGGTTTCACATACAACTCCATTGAATTGGTCAATTCCTTATCTCCTGACGTAATACTCCTTAGCAGAAATGCGTTCAAATCATGGTTCAGACAAAAACTTTTGGGTAACCTTCAGATTTTTCCTCATTTGGCTCACAGTTCTTTTTTTTTCAACTGGCTTTAAACTTTTTAGCTTGTTCGCACTAACACTTCGGGATAGCGATCAGCCACTGATTTTTTTGTATTGTTTTTAGAAATAAAGACGATTATTATTATTATACTGAGTCCAGAGATTCGTGCAAAATCAGCCGGATTTTACATACAGACGACATATAGAGCCACTGATCGAAACCAATTAACCACCATGGTTTTGTTATATTTTAGCAAGGCTTTCGACCGAATCAAGCAACATTTACTACTTTGTATATAGGTACTCCATTACATTGGTTTTTCTGCTGCTGCGACTTGTTGAATGGAAACAAGCGAAAACAAGCTATCATAGTAGAACAAGATGGTTCTGACTTTCTGTTCGTGAGGAGTGGAGCAAGGTTCGATATTGGGTCCAGTGTTGTTTATACTCCATCACCATGAATGTCAAAATCATTTGAAATTCTGTAGACTTGTATGCAGGTAACACTCAGTTATACATATCGTTTTCCCCTAACAAACTTTCAACTTATTTCTGTTTTGAAAGCTATCATTTCGATATCTGAAAAATTCTACCTATCCATAAACCCTTCGAAATCCTCCGCAATCTTGTTTGGTTAAAAGGTCGCCAAAAGTCGCTGTATCCTCTTGATCATGTTAAAAATTGGGGATGATACAATTGGGTCAAAATTCTGAAACTATTGTCGTGAATTGGGGTTTATTCACGACCAACTAGGTAGATACTGACCATTTATAGATTCAAAACACTTTCGAAAAATATAAAAACATTTATTTTACTATGTACAAATATGAGAGTACAAATATGAGAGTACAAATATGAGATTAAGACGATTGAAATTAATGAAGGAAATAATGAATTGAATAATTAGTAAATTAATGAATCTCTCCTGAACTAGTTATAGATTGAATACATTATTTTAAAAAAGATCTATACTCACAATACATATTGGCATTTACATTTAAGGAACATTTTCCATCTATTTAAAATCGAATTTTCCAAACTCCCCCCATAGCCCTCACTAGCTGCGGGCACTCCAAAACTCTAAACTCGACCTCTAGATCGAACTATCAGTGGCCTTTTTGAAAACTCTTGTTTATGTTCTGTTGAGGACAAGTTGTGTCTCAAAATAAAATATCTTCGCTCACGTACTGAATTGTAGAAGGTAAAAAGGTTACCCACGTATTGAATGACAATAAAATATTTTAATGTACAGGATGTTCCATATATTTTTGATACTATGATATTTGATGTCCTGTGTCTTTAAAACAAATCGGCATCTTTTAGACAAGACTAATTGAGGCATACATTTCCGAATAATTCATTCAGAAACTTTCGACAAAGCAAAGTGATCAAAAATCATTCCTCTGGGCTGTCACTGCATTAAAGCTATAGTATAATGTAGCGTTCACTGTCCAGACACTAATAACTTTCATAGAAGTCAATAACCAATAAAGCACTTGAATATAAAGCAAACAAATTTTGAAATTTATTTCTCTCCTTCTTTTTTAGATTTTTAGTATAGATCGACAAGCATAAGGATACCTCTGAGATGCGCAAACGATAGAAAGCGTGAGTAGATGTGCGACAAAGATCGACTACTGTTTAATAAGGAAGAGCGATTGAGCTCCTGCCCCTCTCCAGGGTTTTGTCTACTGCGCAACCAATTCTCTGAGGCATCCTTACGCTTGTCGATCAGTAAATTAAGTGAGAATCAATGTCCATCATTCCTTTTCCACAATTTCAAAATTACGCCTTTTCAGGCTGTTACAGAAGGCAAGTTGAAGTTTCATGAGTTGAAATATAGGGTTGTTGATAAAAGGAATTGTCGTGGTTGTATGTTACTGGTGGATTTATAAGGAAATCGTGGTGAGTCACACTCAAAAATATCATTCCTCTGATAGTTATTTCAGGAACATCAATTAAACAGTTTTCGTTCAAACATTATAGAGAGTTTCATATTATTCTCGTGTATTTCCTTCTGCAAAATGTGAGATTATGGAATTAGAGAGTGGTATATTATTTCACGGAAACATTGAGCTCCTTGTCAGACAGAGGAATGATCTTAATATATCCTAGATCTTTTTTGTAGTAAATATTAGGAATTGTTTAAAGCTCAGAAAGACAGTTTGACAGGTCATGTTGCAACTGTAATTGCCATATTGCTCTATTTATGGCTTATTGGCAGTAGTGATTTCAACTCTGTCATCATAACTTGAAACCATTCATTAGATCCAATTTTTTAATTGCTGATACAATTGAAAGTAAGTAAGTAAGTAGTAAGTAATTTATTCAGTCAATGACAGTGCACAGTAGTAAATGAACATTAATAAATATGATCGATTATAAATGTAATATCAGTTACAAATTATAATATAGCAGCTGGGAATTGAATACAAATGTATAGAGAAGGAGATGCAACCTAAGCAATCTTGTGTTGTGGCATCACCGTTCTCGTTTTCATTATCATAATATGGATACAATTAAAAAATATTGGATATAGAAAAGGTAGACGAATTCATGAACAAGAGTAAACATGTGTGGCCATTGAATGTTTTCCAGTGTGGCATTTAAGTAATTTCTGAGTTGATAAAATTTATAAATAAGCTTTCGCAATCTTTTTGTAGTGTATGTGATATGCTCGTTCTAGCGCAGAAATTGGTCTACCATAACCCCCAGGTATTTAATCGACTGAGTTTTTTTTATTGTCGGGCAATGACAGTTAGTGGATACATTATCACAGTTGATATTATGAATATGAAGGATCTGAAAAAGGGGTTGATCTTTGACCGTCGAGGAGAATGTTATGAATTTAGTCTTTTCGATGTTAAGGCTTAGCAAACTATAACTGAGCCAGCTAGAAATTAATGCCATTCCCTTTCTAGCTCTTTCGTATGTTTCATCCCAAGTGTTACCTACAAAAGCGGTGTCATCAGCGTAGGATGTTAAGTTACCTTCGAGTTGTTGAGAGAAAATACTGTTAATGTACACTAAAAAAAGGATAGGGCCCAAAACTGTCCCCTGTGGAACCCCCATGGTGACTGGCAATGGATCGCTTAAAGATTTATTCATTTTAACTACCTGCATTCTTTTTGAGAGATAATCTTTCAGTATATCTAATGACAAGCCCCTGATTCCACTACTTTCCAGACTATTGAACAGAATTTCATGATTAACAGTATCAAAAGCCTTCGCCAGATCTAAAAACACTGTCAAGCATTTTTGTTGATGTTGAAAACTCTCAAATACCGAGCTTGTCAATTGAAGTACTGCTGTTTCAGTTGAGAGGTTCTCTCTGAATCCAAATTGGTTATCCGATAAAATATCATTCTCAGTACAAAAATGGAGTAGTCTGGTCTTCAAACATTTTCCAAAAATGTTTGCAAAATTGTTTATCACGGTTATTGGCCTGTAATTGGTAGCTTGTTTTTTGTCAACACTTTTGAATATTGGTGTTGTAGTTGACTCCTTGAATCGGGAGGGAACTATTCCACTAGTAAAAATTAAGTTCAAAATAAAACACAATGGTTCCACAAAAAATGTATGAAATTTTTTTAGAAGGTAGACTGAAATTCCATCAGGTCCAGATGAGGTATCATTTTTTAAAGACGATATAACATTAACAACTTCGGTTTTAGATACAGGGTGTAAGAATAGTGAATCTTTGTTGTTCACCTCTCTTTCTGGGACAGATTGATCGGATTTTAATATTTTATTTGCCATTGTTATACCGATATTGGAAAAAACTTATTGAAGTGATCTGCAGTTTTTTATCCGTTTTTATCTTTTTGTCATCATCATCATGGATGTTGAAGGTGCATGTTCCTGAAGATTGCTTGCTATGCGTAATTTCGCTGATACACTTCCATATTTTTTTCGAGTTGTTCTGCGCTATTTCGATTTGGTTCCTGTAATATTGGTTCTTTGTAGTCCTCAAGAGATTTGATAAAAAGTTACGATATATCCTGTATTCAGATTTATATTCGGGACTTTTTGATTTTATAAATTTTTGTTTCAAACGATCTCTATGTCGAATGGAATTCAATAAACCGGTTGTCATCCATGGTTTAAGCTTTGTATTATTTTTGTTAATGTTAAATACTTTCGCTATTGTACTAATACCAATATAATCGGATATTTTTCCAATGAACAAATTTTACACTGTTTCTGGTTCAGCAGAATCATTAATTTCTATCCAGTTTTCTCTTTTCAGTAACTTATGAAGTTTATTATAATTGGTAGATTTTTTTTGTATACTAACGGAGTGTTCAGTAACCTTTATTGAGGAATCCAGATGGACGGAAAGCATTAGAGTAAAATGATCAGTTATATCGGTTTTAAAGATATATGATTTGATTCTAGTTTCATTATGAGTATTTGCATTATTCATCTTGACCTAGATATGGTCAATCAAGCTAGAAGTACTATCTGTTACTCTCGTCGGTTTATTGATATACGGGAAAAATTCCGATTCGGCTAATATACAGGTATAATTGATAACATTCCTATCGGCAAGGTTTAGAGTATTTATATTTATATCACCGCCAAAGATGTTAATATCATGTGTTGGTAACGAAGAAAAATAATCCTCAAGTTCCGACAGATATAGGTCCACATTGGTGGAGGGGGGGTCTGTAAGAGGCTATCAGAAAGAAAGATAAGTTATTTAGTTTGAAGGATAATTGGATTAGGTTAGTTTCAGATAGGCGTTTGATAGATACGTTATAGTTGATATCCTTCCGTATATACAAGATCAAACCATCATTTTGGTTGAAATGTGAGTCATTATATATAATATTATAATTGGGAAGATAAAAAGTACCAACATCTCCTAATATCCAAGCTTCAGATAGGACTATTACACCGATGTTAGAGTTGTTGAATGACTGAATATAAAGAAGAAGTTCGTCAAAGTTCTTCCTCAAGATAGTTCCTTTGAAATTGGTGAATTCAGTTGGCAGTTTCATCCATTCTAACAATTTGGTTTTTCAAGAATAAAAGTTTTCAAAAATTTACTGATGAAGCTTTTTTCAAAACCACGTATAAAACACGAAAAATCGAAAATTTAGAATGATCCATATGCGATTCTTATAACTCAATAATGAACAATTATAACTGATATAAAATTCAGTTGCCACGCGCGGAAAAGAAAACTTTCTGTGAGTCGTTAGTTTTCTCATACCGACATCATTTAGGGTCCTGCCGTTACCAAAAATGAAGCTCGCCGTTTACAGTCAGTTCAGAATTCATGAGTGCGTTTGATATGTTTACTCATCGTTTAGAAAAAAAATTGAGGATGTATCGACTTCCAGCAATCAAGGAAAACTTCTCCGATGGATTCCAGTTCTAAATTAGGATGGAAATTCCAATCCTCGAACGACTCATAAATAATTACAACGGTTCCTGTAGAAATTAATCCGGTTTCAGTCAACTGAAAATGGCAAAACAGCCAAAAGTTTCCACTTAATATTTAAATACAATCATGATAATCCTCGTACCGGGAGTTTGATATATCTAAGTAATTCATCGTATCCTGAAATACTTTCGGCAAGTTTATCAGTCTTCTTAGTGAACACACCATGAAATCTACTTAGCGTGGAGATTAGGTTGAGCCCAGAGAGTAAAAATAAAGGATTAGCGGAGAAATCGATATGACGCTCTTGTAATACCTTTTTTCCCATTGTCCCCAGATATAATATCGGGAGAAGCTTCAAACAGAATGAGAAATTAGTTTTTCTTCATCGGAAACAATCCTCCTTCAGATTATGTAGGATTATGACGCTATAATTTAGGGAGCTCGACAAGCAGCTCGAATTGGTCTGGAAATTACTGGTGACAACACAGGGATGGGTCAGAGAGGTATTTTCCAATCTACAAAGATAACCAATGAGAAGCGATTCTGATTTTTTTTTAAACCAATTTTCAGATTATTCGTTGACTTACAATATTTTTTCCGGGACTAACAAAGGTGCAATATTTTCATTTTCTTGGGGAATAATTGATGCATCTTCCAGTTTTTCTCTGGTAGGTGCATGTTTGTTCTAATAAAAAAATGTTCAATGCACTAAATACTTTAGTTGATAACGAATCATTAGATGGAAGAGTATTATTATCAATATCATTCATTTCCAAATACAACAAATTCATCGTGTCCACACATTTAGTGAATATTGAATAAAACTCATGAAAACATTAATTTATATCATTGAATTATATCTAAACTAGGAAGTACAACAGAGTAGAAAAAGTATATTGGATACAAATCATATTATTTTTATTTCTATAAAAATTACCCACTGAATAATATTAAATCAAATATTATTTATTAGGAGTAAGAACATTGCAAAATTTTAAATAACGAAAAGATACGCAAAATACAAAATTTTGTAATGAGCCAATGAGACTCTTGAAATAAACACGAGTAATCAGGGGAAAAGGTTACCAGACAAACGGAAACAAACAGATCCCGATGAATTCTTTATTCAATAAGGACATAATTTATTAGAAAATAACACAGGTTCTAACTGAAAATTACCTAAATTATCTAAATACGCGCCGAAACTATTACCTAAAGTTCAAATTCGGGTGTCGGTACGCACGAAACTGTTCATAGTCTTATCAGGGCAACGAAAGTTAGAGGTATCGGGGAATAGATAGGAAAGAATTCACCTGAATGATTGTAGCCAAAAGCAGCAACCAGCGACAACGTAGTAATGATTTTCAGTTGATACCAATACACATCCATCAATAGCATCCAGTGTAGATTTGATATTTATATCCTAAACAGGGATTATCCACAATAATGCCAAGAATTATTGGTTTCAAAATCAATGTGACATCTGTGACAGCACCATTTTCTGACGTCCCCTGACGTTTTTCCTTCTATTCAACTGTCCACTTCCCAATCACCGCATAGCATATATCTATTAACTACAAATATTGATAACACGCCATAAGACGCAATGTAATCAAATTGAAGCCAAAAATATCTATCTTACCTTTTCTCAAACGGCCGCTGGGAAACAATCGCGCATACCGAATTCTGAATCACGAGAAATGTCATACATTTTTAAGGTTATGCTTCTTTTGACATTTTCAACCGTCCCACATTGAAAATGGGGTAACATTATTCTATAATGTGGATAAATGAAGAATGAGTATTATGCAAGACGGTCAATTAAACTTCGTGTCACTAAAAAAAACGATACATTGATCCATTTGTAACCCTAATAATAAAATATCTGTTTGTTATACCTGCTACCAGAGTTTCATCAATCAATTTTCTGCCAAAAGCGGATAACAACTCATTAAACTTGAAGAAATATGGATTGGGTATGTGACGGAAAATTGTTTGAAAAGGTAAATCTCGTTCCACACCTGCCTCATAAACGCCGAGAAAAATAGTTTGCTGGTAGTGATGTATTTTTCGCCTCCTGAACACGAACTCGAAGTAAAACGCGGAGATCTTAAAGTCTTTCAGGAATGAATCAAGAAATTTATAAAATGGTAATTTTCTCAGGAATAAAACCCATTAGCACAATCTACACTTGCTCTCTGTGAACTTATCCATATTATGAGGTTGTTGGAATTTGCCGATTTAGCACCACATAAGATATGCTTCTCATGCTGCCGAACCATGCACGTTAGAAAGAGATGAAAAAACAAAATCGTGTCTTTGAATAGAAATCTCTGGCGCAAGCGCATTAATTTAGCAGCGTCCAATTCGAAGTCGATGCTCATTTTTTTGGCATCACATAGGCTGTCTTTATTATTCATATTCGTAGTTAATAGATATATGCCGCATAGTCTACCTCCCCGTGTTCGTCGCGCCCGGCTCACTTGATGCACTCACGAAATAGTTCACCTTAGATAACATTAGTCAACGCATCGAGAAGTACGTAACGCTAAATAGGTAACGCAAAACATTTCAAACAAAAGG
This sequence comes from Chrysolina oricalcia, assembly GCA_944452925.2. Taxonomy (NCBI): domain Eukaryota; kingdom Metazoa; phylum Arthropoda; class Insecta; order Coleoptera; family Chrysomelidae; genus Chrysolina; species Chrysolina oricalcia. The sequence goes on from OX101811.2 coordinate 69,502,770, forward strand.
GGTAGCGCACTACAATTTTAACACAAAATCTGTATCAACGGATGCCCAAATCCAATCATTAGAGAATTGAGAAAAGTTTCAAGTTTTTTCATATGAGGTTTCCAATTATTGAGCAGTTTATTTGCATTGTAATAATATAAAACGTTAAAATCCATATGAATCTTCAAAAATAAAAAAAAATAGTGGACTCAAAGTTTTGGTTACGTATAGGTATTCTTATAAACAAAATCCAAAGGGTTGTATGTATGGAGGTCAGTTCTTAAATAAGTCTACTTCCTTCTTCCAATGATTTGTTGATGTTTATACTCACTACAAGATTTCTAGCATATTTCAAATTCTTCTGAAATCAAAGTAATATTATATTTTTACCATATTTTGAAAACGTCGTGGTATCTAATTGGGTAGGATTGGCAAAGATAAAACTCTTTTGTTAGTCGAAATAAGACAAATTCAGGATAAAAATGTATTTATCAGAACTCATTAACAGGTCCAATTTGATATACAATATGAGCACAGGCAATTTTTGAATAGTGTATTGATCCAAATACATCATTTATTTATTTACCATTTTAGGTTGCTAACAGAACAAAGTTCCAGAAAACAGCATCCACTATATAAGGATTATTCTAAGCTATTTCCAAAATTATACATAAACTTTACTTTTTGGTAGGTATAAAATTATCTGGCAGTAATACAAATACGTGACTTAAAAATATGGTGTGAAATGTTTTTATATTAATAATATAGTCAAAAATAATAGAATATAATAGATCATAAAAGAACAAGTACAGGGAATGAGGAACCATGGTAATGGTAATGCGTGGGGGACGCAAGCGTCAGCGACTAGGCCCCAGTGGGCCCTTTTCGCAATCCCCGGCATCTTCACTCATCCCATGTCGGATACCTGCTCGAACCTCTTCGACCTTCTTATGAAAGTCGAAATGTCCTTCCATTGCAACGAGTGCAATTCTTCCTCCTTAATAGTGGCAGCTCCGAAGACGTTTTGTCTGAGCCTGCCATAAATACCACATTCGCACAGGAAGTGGAAGGAGTCCTCCTCTTCCCCACATTCCGTGCATAGTGGGTCTGCCTCAATTCTGATGAGAGCCAGGTGCCTCCTGAGGCCGCAGTGGCCGGTAAGAACTCCCACCAATAGTCGGAGTTCTTTGCGGCTTAGCTTCAGTATCTTGGCCGTCCTTGCCATGTCGGGCACCGATATCATCTGCTTTGACTGCCTGCATCCGTTTATCCTTCTCCACTCTTTTCCTAATGAATCAACGGCCGACTCATTCAGTGCCGTTGTTACTTGTCTCCTTGTTATGCCGAGTGCGGGTTCGGGCCCGCAGTAGGGTTGTCCGACTCCTTGTTTGGCTAGCTGGTCCGCCTGCTCGTTGCCTTCAATCCCTGCATGGCCCGGGACCCACATCAGCGTTATTTCCTTTTCAGTCGAAATACTCTCCAGGGCATCTCTGCACTCCTGAACCAGTACTGATCTGGTTCTGGTTGCATTCAGAGCTCTGATGGCGGCCTGGCTATCCGAGCAGACATATACATGTCTCTCTGGGCCGGACCTCACCTCTTCCATTCTGGTTGCCTCCAGGATGGCATACACCTCTGCTTGGAAAACTGTTGTCAGAGAACCTAGCGCATATGCTCTTTTCTCTCCGTTTTCCAGGTAAACTCCTGCTCCGGCTTGTCCTTCCTCCAGTTTGGACCCGTCTGTAGAACAGACCAGGCTTTCTGGGGGAAATATCACCCTTTCCTCTTCCCACTCTCTCCTGTCTGGGATCTCTAGCGAGATCATCCTTTTCCACCTAATTTTATCCTCTGCCTGTATCACTTCTTTCTCCTCTACCACAGCGATTTCGGTATGCCCTGTGTACCCCTCTCCTCTCCAGCTCCCTGAGTCATGCATTCTCAGATAGGACGCCATCGCTTCCTTCTTTATGCAAGTTGGAAGCGACGGCAGACCCATCAGGGCGTCTAGGGCTGCCGAGGGGGTCGTCCTCATCGCGCCGGTTATTCCCCTACAAGCTAGTCTTTGAATTTTTCCCAGCTTGTTGGTTGTGGTTATCTGGTCCACTCTCGGCCACCAGACCACTGCTCCATATAGGATTCTGGGTCTGATTACCGCCGTGTAGATCCAGTGAAGGATGTGAGGTTTGAGTCCCCACCTCCCTCCCACTGCCCGGCGCATACTCCATATAGCGACCACCGCCTTCTCGACTACTCGATCGACATGTGGCCCCTAAGTTAGCTTCGAGTCCAGAATCACCCCAAGATATTTTACCTCTCTAGCCAGCTCTAGGGGTTTTCCACCCATTACTGGTGATCTGAACCCATTTACCTTCCTTCTCCGTTTCAGTCGGATTAACTGCGAAGCCGACTTCCTCACACCACCTTTCTATTTTCCTGCACGCCAACTGCATCCGGCCACATACCACATCTAGGAAAGGGCCCGTCACCAGGACGAGCCCGTCGTCGGCGTATGCCTGGGCGTAGAAACCGTTGGCGGCTAGTCTCTTGAGAAGTTTGTCCATGACTAGACACCAGAGGTGAGGGGAGAGACAGCTACCTTGCGGGCAGCCGCCTATCACCTCGATGTCGGCATGGCTCTCTCTTAGAAACACCGTCACTTTCCTCCGCTCGATGGCCGTAGCTACCCAGCTAGTCAGCGTAGGAGGGGTTCCCCTAATCTGCAGTGCATTGCAGATAACATCTGTTCTTGCCTTATCGAAGGCACCCTCCACGTCGAAGAAGACTCCGAGAGCCCACTCCTTGAAATGGAGTGCCTTTTCTATCCTGTGCACTACCGCATGAAGGGCAGTTTCTGTGGACCGTCCACTGCGGTATGCATGTTGATTATCCTCGAAGAGGTGCCTACTCAGTACTACCTCCACCAGATACCTATCCACAATCTTTTCCAGAGCCTTCAGTAGAAAAGATGTGAGGCTAATGGGTCTGAAGGCCTTTGCTTGAGTGTAGTCCCTTCTCCCTGATTTTGGGATGAAAACTACTCTAGCTGTCCTCCAGGTCCTTGGTACATATCCCAATGCCAAGCTGGCCCTGAAGACGTCCCTTATCCAGGGAAATATGTCTTTCAGCGCTTTCTGTAGCAATGCTGGAAATATGCCTTCCAGGCCTGCCACCTTGAATGGTTTGAACTCGTTCACAGCCCACCGAATTGCCTCCTCTGTGACTATCTCCTCAGCGAAAGGTCTGTCCACCCTGTGGATGAACGTTTCTCTTCGATCCCGGTTGTCACCCGCCTGTCCAGGAAAGTGGACCTCCAGTAGGTGCTCAAGAGCTTCCTGTTTGGATATCGTCCAAGTTCCGTCTTGCCTTTTGAGAGATCCAATTGTGCCCTTCGTCTCACTGCTCAGTATCTTGGCCAGTCTGGCGGACTCTGGGAGGGAGTCAATTTCCCCACAGTATGTTCGCCAACTGTCCCGTTTACTCCGCCGTAATTCTCGTTTAAAGTTCCTTCTCGCTTCCCGAAAGCCATCCCAATCGTCATCCCGCCCCGACCCGACCGCCTTGCGATGTTCTCGCTTAGCAGCCGTCTTCAGATGGTGGAGCTTTGTGCTCCACCACTTTACTTTTCGTGGCGGTTGCGCTCTCAAGGGACACGCTTTCTCGAAGGCTTCTATTACTTCCTTTGTTCCTCTTTCGACTTCCTCGTCCAATAGCTCGGGGGACGTTAGGTCCTGTGAGGAACCATACCTATTGATCTGAATTGAGAAACATTTTTTTCAAAAAAAAATTGAATCGAGGCAGAGACATCGAGAAAATATCTAGAGTTGAATTGGGATCGTGACAGTATGTATGGAATGCTTTTTGCATACGAACTAGTGGAGAGTTTTTTCCTAGATTGGTTCTACAGTATGGGATATTGAATGGTGTATAATATCGAAGATTGTTTCCACTGGGAACATTGAAATTTATTTTTGCAAGTAGACATGGGCAATCGACTTCATGTCTAACAATTTTGAAAAGAATAGATAAGTCTGTCATAGTACGTCTTTTACTAAGTGGCATAATTTTAAATTGTTTTCGAATCGGCTGATAATTGTGGTCCTGAAAGCGAATCTTGTTTTGAAATGCTAGGAAACTTAACAATTTATTTTGAACACTTTCTATCCTTCTTGAGTGTACTGCATATTGAGGGTTCCAAAGTGCTGACGCAAAAGAGAGCTTGCTGTTCACGAACGCATAATATAGAGAGATGATAGTGTCAGAATTATGAAAATATTTTCCGTTTCTTTTTATGAACCCAACCATCCTGTTTGTCCCGTTGATCAATTTGTCCATATGATTGTTAACAGTCCATTTAGTGTCAAGTGTGACGCCTAGATCTTTGATTTCACTGATATATTCAAGGTTGGAATTGTTAATTTTGTAGGTATGCTGGATGAGGTTTCTGTTTCTTGAATATGTTATGGCAAAACATTTGGATGGGTTCAAAAAGAGACTATTATTTTCGCAATATTCAGCAAGTCTGTCAAGGTCACTTTGAATTTGAAGCAGTCGTCGAAACCTTTTACCGGGTTAAATATTTTGTCATCAGCGTATTCAACAATGTTCAAAACAGTTCTTTATATCATTTATGTAGATGATAAAAAATATTGTACCAAGATGGCTACCCTGCGGGACACCGGAAACTGCTTTGAAGGTATGTGAATTGAATCCATTCACTGACACCATCATCTCCCTATTAGTTGAGTAGGACCAGATCCATTGAGACAGATCGAATATGAGGAACAGCTAGGAAAGTTTTGGAAATCAGTGGTATGTTTCATTCAAATATCAAATTCATCAATATTTGTATGTAGCTGATGCGCTGAGGACGATCGCTTGTTGTTACGGGATTGCACGAAAAAAAAACAGAAGATTTAAATTTCCTATAATAAAATATTCTATAATGGTCATTTCAATAGAAACAATTTACGTTATTAGACAAAAGAAAATCTGCAGGTGTTCAGAGAAGGAAGACAGCGGTAAACTGTACATGTACTAGTTTGTAGGAAAATTATCGAATTAAATATTTTGTTGACTCCGATTTTGTAGTTTCAATAATAATTCAAGACCTACAGAATGAATTCAATATCATAGCGAAATGAGATGGAGTTGAAAGGTTCAATGTTTATCATCATGAAAAATAAATATGAAACAGAAATATGAAGGTTTTTTCATGTTTTTTTATTTTAAAATGTAAAGGAGTTTCTAACCAACTTTGAAATGTTCCTTTCCCTCAAAAGTTATTTTCATCCAACTGTTCTTGCATGTATTTTCAATTACCTAAGAGACGAAATATGTCTCTGGAACAACTCAAAAAACAGTTTTGGCATAGGAAATTGTAAAGGTAAGTCTTTCAGTGTCATATAATTGATGTCTCCCTTACTATTACATTCACTCATTTGTTGAATATTCACCCTTACTATAGTCTTTGATTTGTCACATATGCATATTGTCACGTTTATACTTATGTGTACGTTTTTGCGGATCAAAGGATGAAAGTTGTAGGTTTTTATATTACAATTTAATCCGCAAACTAGAAAGAGTCTCAGATGGATAAGTTCTCACGTCCCGATAAATTTGACGTGAATGCCAACAACACTCATGCTTCCAAGGAATGGAAACACTGGTATACGACTTTCACAAATTTTCTTGAGAGTACAAAGCCGGAAAACAAGGAAAAACTCAAACTCCTCATCAACTACATATCTCCAACAGTTTTTGAACTCATCTGTGAATGTACGACCTATGAAAATGCTATCAAAACACTAGAAAATACTTATAGCAAACCTGTGAATGAAATATATGCTAGACATATCCTCGCTACAAGAAAACAAGAAATTGGTGAGTCAATAGATCAGTATGTACAGTCCCTCAAGATACTGAGCAAAGAATGCAATTTCAAAGCAGTAACAGCTGAAGAAAATAGAAATGACTTCATAAGAGATACCTTCATCAGAGGTCTAGTAGCACCACATATCCGTCAACGTCTTTTGGAAAATAGTACTCTTACTCTAGACCAGACAGTGTCTCAATCAAGATCATTGGAAGGTGTAGAAAAATATTCTGAATCTTATAATATTCTATCTAATCCGTCTTGTGTCAATGCAACATCATCTTCCAATATTGGTGGAAAATATCCGAACCATTCAGAAGTAATAATCATGTCGAAAATATTCCTTTCAATGCTGCTACCATACAAAAATGTTATTTCTGTGGCAGAAACAATTATCTTCGCATCGTTTGCCCTGCGCGGGACAAGATCTGCCAGTACTGTAGGAAATTGAGACATTTTTCTACAGTTTGTATGAAGTTAAAATTGGCGAAAGAAAACAAATCAACTTCAGCTTCCACACTAATGGCTCCTACCTCTTCTAACCATTTCCAGTGTTCGTCTGAAACTACCTCAGCCCACATTATTGCTTCTACAAACCAGCCTCCCAGTTTATCTAAAAGTCTTGTTAATGTTAAAATAAGCAATATCTACGCTACTTCTCTCATAGCTCATAAATTCAACATTTTTCCCAGCAATGGGAAAGTTTCAATGGCTTCTGTTTCTCTGTCTTCTTCAATACATGGTTACTGCTATATAGACTTAGAAATTCTGGGAAATGTTTATACAAATTTCAAAGTATCTCTTCTCCCACAATTGTGCACTGATCTAATAATTGGCCACGATATTATGAAGCAGCACTCCAAACTTAACATCAGTTTCGGTGGAACTAAACCTCCTCTCTCTATATGCTGTCTTACTGAAGCCAAAGTCGCCTCTCCACTTCTTTTTGGTAATCTAACCGAAAATTGTAGACCCATAGCTTCTAAACCCGACGTCACTCGGAAGAAGATGAGAAATGTATCACGAACGAAATCAAAAATCTGCTGAAAGAGGGTATAATTTAAGAAAGTACATCACCTTGGAGAGCACAAGTTTTGGTAACGAAGAATGAACATCACAGAAAGAGAATGGTTATAGATTATTCGCAGACCATAAATAAGTTCACCCTACTAGACGCATACCCAATTCCGAATATTGAGGATCTGGTTGGTAAAATTGCTAAATATCGAGTGTTCAGTTCCATCGACCTGAAAAGTGCTTACCAACAAATCCCTATTGCAGACAGTGAAAAATCTTACACAGCTTTCGAAGCAAGTGGTCGGCTGTATCAATTTCGACGGATTCCGCTCGGAGTTACTAATGGAGTAGCTTGTTTGCAAAGAACCCTTCATAAAATGATATCAGATGAAAATTTGAGAGGTGTATTCACCTATTTGGATGACATAACCGTATGCGGCGAGGATCAGTCAACACATGACGAAAATCTTATGAAGTTTATGTCGGTCATCGACAAATATCAGCTTACAATTAATGAAAGTAAGTCTAAATTCTCACAAACATCTATATGTCTTCTAGGGTATGTGATTGAAAATAGTACTTTGAAACCTGACCCTAGTAGATTAGAACCACTCTTGAAGTTGTCTGTGCCACATGATCTTCCTTCTCTTCGACGAATAATTGGAATGTTTGCCCACTACTCACGGTGGATACCCAAATATTCTGATAAAATCAGAATCGTTATTGACTCTAAGTCATTTCCTATATTAACTGATGCTGCCAAAATGTTTAATCAATTGAAATACGTTGTAATTAAAGCACTTTTGTGGACAGTCACTGGTGATGAACCATTAGTCATTGAAACAGATGCATCAGACATTGCTTTATCTGCCACGTTGAACCAAGGAGGGCGACCTGTAGCATTCCATTCCAGAACTTTTTCAGGATCAGAAAAGACACATTCCCCAATAGAGAAAGAAGCTTATGCAATCATAGAATCCATAAGAAAATGGAAACATTTTTTGATCGGAAGACATTTCAAACTCATTACAGATCAAGAAGCTGTTTCGTTCATATTCCACAAAAGACATTCTAGTAAAATGAAAAACGAAAAGATTCAAAGATGGAAGTTGGAATTATCGTGTTTCAGCTACGATATCGTGTATCGTCCTGGACGATCCAATGAAGCAGCTGAAGCTCTTTCTCGAATTTGCGGAACCACTAGTAGTAATAAATTATTTGATTTACACCAATCACTCTGCCATACAGGTATCACAAAAATGTACCATCTTATACGTCATCGAAAGGACCCCGCAAACACCTTATGGGATTTGGGTCCCGGTGGATTTTTTTGAATTTTTGGTATGATGTAGTCCATGTTATTCTCAACCAATGTTACCATTGCGCCAACTCAAAAAAATGAACAGTTTTGCTGCTAGGGGGCGTTGAAATCACCCCTAGCGCAGATTAGACTATTTATTTTTGAATCCGGTAACAATATGTTCACTTGTTTCATTGTTGCTAACGTAGCACAATATTGTGCTGTTTTATAAAAAAAAATGTTACCCCCTCCTTCTTCCCCCCAACTCCTATTACGTAACGAAAAAGAAAATATTTCTTGGGTGCTTTTAAATGTATCGTCGAACGTTTAAATATGCCTTAATAAGGGAAATAGCAGTTTTGTATGATTATCCCCCCTCCCCCCGAAAGACACAAAATGAAAAAATTTCGGTGGATTTTTCTGAATTTTTAATATGATGTAGTTCAAGTTATTTTGAATCGAAAATAATTGGGTGACAAACGCCGAAAATGAATAGTTTTGATGCTAGGGGGCGTTGAAATCTCATTTTGCTCAGAATAAACTATTTATTAATATAGGCTGAAACAATTTCTCTACGTATTGTAGTTTAGATTATGCTGAACAATTGTGTGATTTCTTATAATAAAAATCTGAAACCTCCCCCTTACCCCCAACCCCTATTTTAAAACACAAAAAAAAATTATTCTCGACTACGTGTAAATGATTTATCAAAATAAATGTTTTAATCAGTTCAAATGAAAGAAATCGTACAGTTGTTTAATTTAATCTCTCCCCTCTTCCTTTGAATCCACCAATATTTTTTTGAATGAAGAAAAAGGTGAAATTGAACCACTGTACAGTTTCCCTAATTTTAGCTGATTTAAACATTTATTTTGATAATGCATTTACAATAAATATCGTGATTTAAAATAGGGGTTGGGGGTGAGGGGAAGGTTTCAGATTTTTTTTTAAAAAGAAATCACACAATTGTTCAGCATAATCTAAACTACAATACGTAGAGAAATTGTTTCAGCCTATATTAATAAATAGTCTATTCTGAGCAAAATGAGATTTCAACGCCCCCTAGCATCAAAACTATTCATTTTCGGGGTTTGTCACCCAATTATTTTCGATTCAGAATAACTTTGAACTACATGATATTAAAAATTCAGAAAAATCCACCGAAATTTTTTCATTTTGTGTCTTTCTGGGGGAGGGGGGATAATCATACAAAACTGCTATTTCCTTTATTAAGGCATATTTAAACGTTGGACGATACATTTTAAAGCACCCAAGAAATATTTTCTTTTTCGTTACGTAATAGGAGTTGGGAGGAAGAAGGAGGGGGGTAACATTTTTTTATAAAACAGCACAATATTGTGCAACGTTAGCAACAATGAAATAAGTGAACATATTGTTACCGGATTCAAAAATAAATAGTCCAATCTGCGCTAGGGGTGATTTCAACGCCCCCTAGCAGCAAAACTGTTAATTTTTTTGAGTGGCGCAATGGTAACATTGGTTGAGAATAACATGGACTACATCATACCAAAAATTCAAAAAAATCCACCGGGACCCAAATCCCATAAGGTGTTTGCGGGGTCATTTGCCATTTTCTTTCGAAGATGTCAAGAAAATGATTTTGTCCTGTCCTGTTTGTGCCGAGCTGAAGCCAAGATTCCTCAAACTCAAAAATTCACATTTGATAAAAGCAACTTCACCTTTAGAACGACTGAACATTGATTTCAAAGGACCTTTGCCCAGCTGTACTAAAAACAAATATGTCTTGACAGTTGTTGACGAATACTCCAGATTCCCATTTGCATTCCCTTGCAAGGATATCACTACTGCCTCTGTTATAACCTGTCTTGTGGAATTACTCTCAGTTTTTGGATTGCCTGCTTACATTCATTCGGATCGGGGATCACAGTTTTTATCTAATAACTTAGTTGATTTTCTTCATCACAAAGGACTTGCAGACTACATCTGTATTTTTGAAGAAGTTCAATCGTCACAGCAAATACGATCCATTAGTGGAAGAAGTTGAATTATTGGAGGCGAATCCAGAATATGCTCTAATTCGTCACCGAGATGGAAAAGAATCCACCGCGTCATTGAAACACTTAGCACCTCGTAGGGATATAACTTTATTATCAGACGCCAACATTGATACTAATTTGAATGAACTACCTCATGGAGATATAACTCCATCATCAGATTCCAACGTTGAAATCGATTTAGGTGAACTACAAACAAAAATTAATCCTACATCCGATGATAAGGTTCCTGCAGATTTTCAGTCTCGAGAACGATCTTCTGAAGTTGAAATAACTGACAATACTACCAGTAATACCGAACCAGATGTACCCAGAGTCCGTCGTTCTGCTAGAGAGCGACATCCTCCTGAGTATTTGAGTTACTATGAACTTTAATAAACATAGGGAGAATGTCATATAATTGATGTCTCCCTTACTATTACATTCACTCATTTGTTGAATATTTGCCCTTGATTTGTCACATATGCATATTGTCACGTTTATACTTATGTGTACGTTTTTGCGGATTAAAGCCTGAAAGTTGAAGGTTTTTATATTACACTCAGGAACTTTTCTAATCAATTTCAAGTTATTCATGTCTGGTACAAAACAACAAGATATTCAACAATAATTATTAACTATCATTTGTCTGGTATATTAACGTCACTATTCTGAATGAACATGCAGGCCATGGTTGTTTTCACTCCGACACTGAACGAATTTGGCGTATTTTTATACTATTAGGGTCGGTGATCCAAGCTTTGTAGGAGCTTTGAACAACACGGAATTGCTATTGGCACATCGAACAAGGAAGTTAAATAAAATTAATGAATAAATCGTGATCAAAAGCGACTCCCAGCAGTTACCGAAACTTTCTGAAACGTGGAGGATTAACATAATCGTGTTATTTATTGAGCTGAAATCACTTTTGTATCCATTTACTTTTCTAATTGAAACAATGAATGGTCCCTTTTGGCGAACCCTTTTTGTGAATATTTCCGATCCGTGCAGTGTAAATGACTGAATAGTTATTTATGATACAAGTTCGTGAAGTAGGACTTTTTTGTATGAGCGTGAAGTTGAAGTTGATTTTTTCACGCACATATGCTAAAAAGTAAACCTCAGTGTACGCACTGTCGTAGACTATGAAAAGTTCCTGATAGTTCTTCATCATGAATACAAAACAGCTGATTTCAAACAATCAGTATCTTGTCGCGAATTGGGGTTTGTTCAAGACTAACTAGGTAGATACTGATCTTTCATAGATTTGAAACACTTTAGAACAAATATGAAGACAACATTTATTTAACTTCGTACAAATATGAGATTGAGCCGAATGAAATGAATTAATTAACTCTTATGAATTATTGAAATAATGAATTGATGAATTGATTAATTAATGAATTGAGGAATTAATGAATTAGTGAATTAATGAATTGATGAATTAATGAATTAATGAATTAATGAATGAAGAATTAATGAATTAATGAATCAATGAATTATTGAAATAATGAATTAATGAATTAATGCATTAATGCATTAATGAATTAATGAATTAATGAATTAATGAATTAATGAATTAATGAATTAATGAATTAATGAATTAATGAATTAATGAATTAATGAATTAATGAATTAATGAATTAATGAATTAATGAATTAATGAATTAATGAATTAATGAATTAATGAATTAATGAATTAATGAATTAATGAATTAATGAATTAATGAATTAATGAATTAATGAATTAATGAATTAATGAATTAATGAATTAATGAATTAATGAATTAATGAATTAATGAATTAATGAATTAATGAATTAATGAATTAATGAATTAATGAATTAATGAATTAATGAATTAATGAATTAATGAATTAATGAATTAATGAATTAATGAATTAATGAATTAATGAATTAATGAATTAATGAATTAATGAATTAATGAATTAATGAATTAATGAATTAATGAATTAATGAATTAATGAATTAATGAATTAATGAATTAATGAATTAATGAATTAATGAATTAATGAATTAATGAATTAATGAATTAATGAATTAATGAATTAATGAATTAATGAATTAATGAATTAATGAAATAATGAATTAATGAATTAATGAATTAATGAATTAATGAATTAATGAATTAATGAATTAATGAATTAATGAATTAATGAATTAATGAATTAATGAATTAATGAATTAATGAATTAATGAATTAATGAATTAATGAATTAATGAATTAATGAATTAATGAATTAATGAATTAATGAATTAATGAATTAATGAATTAATGAATTAATGAATTAATGAATTAATGAATTAATGAATTAATGAATTAATGAATTAATGAATTAATGAATTAATGAATTGATGAATTAATGAATTAATGAATTAATGAATTAATGAATTAATGAATTAATGAATTAATGAATTAATGAATTAATGAATTAATGAATTAATGAATTAATGAATTAATGAATTAATGAATTAATGAATTAATGAATTAATGAATTAATGAATTAATGAATTAATGAATTAATGAATTAATGAATTAATGAATTAATGAATTAATGAATTAATGAATTAATGAATTAATGAATTAATGAATTAATGAATTAATGAATTAATGAATTAATGAATTAATGAATTAATGAATTATTGAATTAATGAATTAATGAATTAATGAATTGATGAATTGATGAATTAATGAATTATTGGAATTATGAATTAATGAATTAATGAATTAATGAATTAATGAATTGATAAATCAATGAATTAATGTATTATTGAAATAATGAATTATTGAATCAATTAATTGGTGAATCATTGAATTGCTGAATTAATGAATCAATTAATTGTTTAATCATTGAATTGTTGAATTATTGAATCAATGAATCAATGAATTATTGGATAAATGAATTATTAAATCATTGAATGAATCAATTATTAAATTAATCAATGAAATACTGAATTATTTGATTATGGAATTATTTAATTATTTAGTCGATGAATCAATGAATTAATGAATAAATAAAAGCAACGGTAATGAATTAATGAAAAAATGAATTAATGAGTTGATGAATTAATGAATTAATGATTTGATGATTCATTGAATTATTGAATTGTTCAATTAAAGAATTAATGAATTAATGAAATGATGAATTAATGAATTTATGAATTTAGGAATTAATGAATTGATGAATTGATGAATTAGTGAATTAATGAAATAATAAATTACCGAATTAATGAATTAATGAATCATTGACTCAATGAATTGATGGATTGATGAATTAACGTATTGATAAATTAATGATTCAATTAATCCCACCTATACTTGATAATTTTTAGATGAATTATTCAGACCTATACTTACAATTAATACTGGAAGATACATTTTGGGAACATTTTCTACGTATTCAAACTGTACTTTTCCAATCTCACTTCATTGCCCTCACCATCTGTGGACACGGCAGAACTGTAACTTTGACTACCTGATAGAACTATCTGTGCTCTTGTTTTCTGTTCATGACACAGTCAAGGACAAGTTGTGTTTCAAAATGTAATACCTTCCCTCGCATACTGAATTTTTAAATGTAACAACGTCACTTACGTATTGAATTATAATGGAATACGAGGGTTGCTATTTATGTATCGAGAGTGAAGAAATAAAACAATAATTCCGGCGTAGAAGCTTCTTTATTGTTTTTCAAAATACTCTCTTTTCAAATCTACACATTTTTGAAGTCGATTAAACCAATTGGCAAAGCAGTTTTTCCACTCCGAAGTAGCTATCTCCAAAACATGGTTTTTGAATGTATAAACAGCGTCTTGTGGCGTCGAAAAGCATTAACCACGTAATTTGTTCTTCACTTGAGGAGACAAATAGAAATCATTGGGTGCTAAATCAGGGCTGTACGGCGGAGGACCCATCAATTCAACGTTTTGAGTGCTCAAATAGCAGGTTGTTTGAGCCGATGTGTGTGAGCTCGCATTGTCATGATGGAGAATTATCCTTCGTCGACGGTTCGTTCTCCTTATTTCATTGATGACTTCTGGCAAACAAATAGTAGTGTACCATTCAGAGTTTACCGTTCTACGTTGCTCTAAAGGCACGGTTGCCACATGACCGTTTATACCGAAGAAACAGGCCACCATTTGCTTCGAAGTGCTGTGAGCACGAACAACTTTTGTTGGATTTGGTTCATTTTGAAATTTCCATACAGTCGACTGCTTTTTAGTTTCGGGATCATAACAATGAATCCAAGATTCGTCACCTGTCTATACGTTATAAACTGCATTTGATGCACTGCGGTCATATGTTGTAATCATTTCCTTGCACCAATTTACACGAGTCATCAATGTCTTGCCAGCGAAGTAGTTTGAATTCACTAAACCATCGATATACTGTGGCCTTGGATGGTGCTCCATCAGCAAAAATCGCAGTAAGTTGATCGGCACATTGCTGTTGAGATAATCCACGTGGAAAATAGTAAAAATCATGGCACGATTTATCTCCATTTTTTGGACGAGATAAAACTTTCAAATGTCTATTAACAATACAAATAGCGTATGTATGACAAAAAGTTCTGATTACGTATACTGTCAAAAATGTCAAACTTTGCGATAGCGCAGTTGGATCGCGCTTAGCAACACCAGTGTTGCCAATTCTCAATACATAAATAGCAACCCTCGTATCATGTCCAGTTGAATTCAAAATTCAATGCTTCTTGGAAGAAAATGTATTGTGACAGTGTCTTCAGTTCATACGGAACGGTTTGCATTCAACACCTTTTCTCGTGCCACCTTCTAGTGCCGTATTCGTGTAATTGACTGCAGTTCACAAACGAGAAATATTTTCATTCTGCCGAGCACAAAATATTATCGTCTCACATCTATGTTATTAATAATACATTAAAACGATTGGGCCAGAAGAGTATTATTAATGGATTTATGTCACGGAATGGGTGAAAATCAATAGTACTGTACGAATTTGGTTCAGTTGCGGTATGCAAGATCGAAACGATATAATGTTTTCAACATGAAATGAAGACTAAGAAGTAATTTTGATATAATTAAGAGTGGGGGTTCAATACATTGTAATGAAAACAAGGATTTCAAGTAAATCAGCATATCGTTATTATTATTACTCCTAGAAAGGCTAGAAACATCTAGATATCTTACCATTGTTTTATGACACCTCATATTTTTGTCCACAGCAACATATTTTTTCAAAAACCATCACAATTCTAATTATTCAGTTTTACGAGCAATGTAAGCAGTACTACGACAACACCTTTCGCACTACCAGAAACTAACAGATACCAGCTACTGTGTGCTGAAATGAAATGAATTATTAACATTCAGTCCATTAGAGCATTGAGACAAACGAACTTCAATCGAAAATTTCCAAAATCAACATTAATAAATCCTCAATATTATAAAATCTGATTATAGAAAAACACTCTGTGGGTTGATTTGAAATTATTGACTGCTAGTCCTACCCTATACTGATGAGGAGCAACACTCCTCCTCCTCGATATATAGGAGGTCCGAATGTTTCGATGAACATTCCCATGCAACCAAGCAATTGCAGAGATAACCTTGTAGGAACTCTGCACGGAAATTTCATCAGATGTAATTCAATGTTCGTCGTGGCATTAGCCAGGAAAGTAGTTGTTTTCTGATGGATTTTCGACCCAACTTTTCGTATTATATAGGATATTAGCAAAGAGCAGTCCTCCGGACATCTTATGCCTCATGTCATAAGCTCATTGTGAACTACAGATTTCTTTTTCGTGTTATACGGTCTTGACGATCGTGGACATGGGTATTACTTGGTTGGGCTTCCGGCGCTGAGATGGCGCTCACAGTTTGGAGTTAATCCACTGTGCGGGCGCGATCTCAGTTTCGGTCTTTAAATGGGTTTGGTTGTCGATTCATTCGTTGCAGTCATTAGTTATTGACTGCTAGACCTACCCTATACTGATGAGGAGCAACACTCCGAAATCGATATATAGGTGGTCCGAATGTTTCGATGAACATTCCCATGCAACCAAGCAATTGCAGAGATAACCTTGTACGAACTCTGCACGGAAATTTCATCAGATGTAATTCAATGTTCGTCGTGGCATTAGCCAAATAAGTAGTTGTTTTCTGATGGATTTTCGACCCAACTTTTCCTATTGTATAGGATATTAGCAATGAGCAGTCCTCCGGACATCTTATGCCTCATGTCATAAGCTCATTGTGAACTACAGATTTCTTTTTCTAGTCATAATTGTTGCAGAAAATAGATAAATAATTGAAAAGAAAATAAATTTGAATTAGTTGTGTAAATATCAGAAAATAAGTTTGTTGTTAATTTTAAGTAACAAAAATAATTTTAAAGCCAAGGGAAAGTGAACAATTTAAAGTCTAGTGAGTGCACTGAAACTAACCAGGAAAACGATTGCCATGGAGACGGAAGTTATTGAAGAGGACTTAGAGGCAGTTTTTCCGGAAGCCATTAGGGAGAATTTGAAATTTAGATAGGGAAAGAAATTTTTCAACAGATAAGAGAAAATTAAACATTAATTGAAACCCAAATCACTTGAAACGGAAGACAAACACTGAAAGGCCACTTGCAGCATAAACTTACCCACCAGGAATCAACAAATTCAAAATTTTCCAGCGAGGAAGTAGGAGTAGAGTCTTTCTTTCAACTCTAACTAATGAAAAAGGATAGCTTTCGTTTTCTTACATCAAAAATATTTTAACAATTTCACCATAACAAGTAAACAAATTTAATCCTCATCAAAATATAGTAACAATATATTTATGATGTGGACTGTTGGTCACGGGTAACGATTTTTTCAGGATTACCTTTGATACTCTCCAACAAAGTTTCCGCCAATTCTTAGACTTTATTATTGGTGGAATTCACTCATATTTATCTCCATTCCGAATGTATTTTGGAGAAAATACGATACTTCAGTCTAAAGCATCCTGATGTTTCTTCTAGAATAGCGTTGTCAACTATAGCATTCAAAAATTCAGCTTGCAACCTTTTCCTTTTTACAATTCTTTCTGAATGAAATGTTACTATCCAATTAGCTATAGTACACGGTGACTCACGTGGTCGGGTTTAAGAACTGTCAACCAAAAGGTAAATTTGGGCGCCACTCTGATCGGAAGAAATAGTAGTAATAGGTTCAAAGTCCTGTCACATTTTTCCAAATTCCTTAATTTTTTAGGGAAAAAGAGGCAATGGAATACCGTAATGAGAAATCAAATAATGTTATCAGGAATTTTAAAGGACCCCGCAAACTCCTTATGGAATTTGGGTCCCGGTGGATTTTTTTGAATTTTTGGTATGATGTCGTCTATGTTATTCTCGACCACTGTTACCATTGCGCCAACCCAAACAAATGATCAGTTTTGCTGCTAAGTGGCGTTGAAATCACCCCTTGCGCAGATTGGACTATTTAATTTCTAATCCGGTAACAATATTTTCACTTGTTTCATTGTTGCTAATGTTGCACAATATTGTGCTGGTTAACAAAAAAAATTCTTACCCCCTCCCCTTTTTACCCCAACTCGTATAACGAAACGCAAAAAAATTTCTTTAGTGCCTTCAAATGTATCGTCGAATGTTAAAATATGCCTAAATAAGGGAAATAGCAGTTTTTTGTGATTATCCCCCCACCCCCCAAATGACACAAAACGAAAAAATGTCGGTGGATTTTTCTGAATTTTTGATATGATGCAGTTCAAGTTATTTTGAATAGAAATAAATCGGGTGACAAACCCCAAAAATTAACAGTTTTGATGCTAGCGGGCATTGAAATCAAACTTTGCTCAGAATAGGCGGAAACAATATCTCTACGTATTTTAGTTCTATTTTATGCCAAACAAATGTGTAAATTTTTATAAAGTGAAAATCTAAAACTTCCCCCTTACCTCCATCCCCTATTTCAAAACACGAAAAAAATTAATTCAGGCACCACCTCAAATTCAAATTGTGGATATCTAATTTTTATTTATTTTTAAGATATTCGCCCAATTGATTGATATTCAAAAAACGTGAACTACGCCCTACTAAGAAGTCAGCGAACTCCACCAATATTTTTCTGAAATTGAACAACCGTACGATTTCCTCAATTTGAGCTGATAAAAAAAATTATTTTGATAAAGCATTTACAAGTAGTCGGGAATTAATTTTTTTCGTGTTTTAAAATACGGCTAGGGGGTAAGGGGGAGGTTTCAGATTTTCAATTTATAAAAAATTACACAGTTGATCAGCATAATCTAAACTACAATACGTTGTGCTATTGTTTCCGCCTATAATAATGAATAGTCTATTCTGAGCAAGGTATGATTTCAACGCCCCCTAGCATCAAAACTATTCATTTTTGGGGTTTGTCACCCAATTTATTTCTATTCAAAATAACTGGAACTGCATCATATCAAAAATTCAGAAAAATCCACCAAAATTTTTTCGTTTTGTGTCATTTGGGGGTGGGGGGATGATCATAAAAAATGCTATTTCTCTTATTTAGGCGTATTTAAACATTCGACGATTCATTCAAAGGCACTCGAGAAATATTTTTTTGCGTTCCATAATAGGAGTTGGGGGAAAAAGGGGAGGGGGTTTCAAAAATAAATAGTTTAATCTGCGCAAGGGGTGATTTCAACGCCCCCTAGCAGCAAAACTGTTAATTTTTTTGGGTTGGCGCAATGGTAACATTGATTGAGAATTACATGGACTACATCATACCAAAAATTCAAAAAAATCCACCAGGACCCAAATTCCATAAGGAGTTTGCGGGGTCCTTTCAATTGAAATCCAGATAAAAATAACAATCATGAAGATAACACTTGCAAATAATATTCATTTGTTTAACTCTATACTTACTTATGTTGTGTTATAGATAGTTGCAGAAGTTTGCGTAGAAACTGACATCAGTAGCTACTTGTGTATTCAGAGCGCAAAGTGATTCATTGCTGCTCCGTAATCTTTAAAGAGCGGCAATGACACTTTGTCCTCGAAATACACACATTATTTTTCCTACAGACGCAGCTCTTAGACATAAAAACAATTGACAAACATTCAACATGGACACATAATATTATTTAAGAGAAAATTAACACTCAATAGTAATCCCAAAATAAATGTAGGTATTGTAAGCTATCCAAATATCCAATAACCTACATTTCTAACAAAAGAAAATGAGGAACATAACTTGCTATCCTTGCTTAACTTTCTAATCTTAACTGTCGTTTCTTGCTCAATTTGCTAATCTGTGGAGAGTGTCAATGAATCTTTGTGCTCGAAATACACGCATAATTTTTTCTACAAACGTAGTACTTAGACAAAAAAACTATCAACACTTCATTCAACATATGCACATAATGTCACCTATCAGAAAATTAGCACTAAATAGCAATCCCAATTGTATAGGCTATTCAAATATCCAATAATTTATTTCTCTAATGGGAGAAAAAAGGGAAATGCTTACGAAAAAAAAAGTTCAGATTGCCGAGATAGAACCCAAAGCCCTCATCACCTCAGTACCACCTCAGTTACTAAGAGTGCTTTGAATTTATTGTCTATACCTTCCATCATTCAAGAATATAGGTTCGTTTTCAACAAAAGTATTGGAGATGGAGCACTTTTTCAATATTTTCGCTCTAGAATGAAAAAGCTGTCACAAAATGACATTTCACGGAAGACGTGGACTTATTGAGATCTGAAAGCGTGAAAGGCTACTTTAGTAGGAGGTTGTAGAAAATAATTTTTGTGGGAAAACGTCAACTTTGCGCTGAGATCTGACAGCGTCAAAGGCTACTTTGTTAAGCGGTTGTAGAAAATAGTTATTTACGATACAAGTTCGTAAAGTAGGACTTTTTTTATGAGCGTGAAGTCAAAACACTCGAATACAAAAATGGTGTTCACGAAAATGTATCATACAAATTTTTTTCTAAGGCAGTTATTATATTGACAAATTGTAGCATTTGTTGAATGTTTTATTCCACGGAGTTTTCAATTTTGCTAGTATTATCAAAAGATGACATCCGAGTAAAATCTGACGCAAAATAGAAAATTTTTGAAAAAAGTGTGTTTAGCGTGTAAAACATTAAAAGCACAATTGTTGATTTCACGCACAGTTGATTTTTTTACTTACTTGTTCTAAAAAGTATCATTTTACACACTATGAACAGTGCGTTCAACCATAGTTTACGCACTTTCGTAGAAAAATTATATTTATGTTACCTATGGATTTTGTCATAACTGTCAAAATTACCGATAGCAAGACAAACAAACCTCGATCATTTGTAATTAGCGGTAAAATTAGTTGTTTCGATTTTTTTGAAATATGTTTTCTCTTTATATCTCTTTATGTTGAAAAATATCTTCTCGCATCATATCTGAATGAGCGAAAGCAATGTGTGTTATACAGTGTGGAAAGTCTAACTGGAACAAATTCTGTAACTTGATAAATGAAGGTTTATCGCAAAATTCCTGAAATATGACCCTAATGGGTCATATTACAAAGAGACGTGTTCATCTTTTTAATTATCTGGGGGGTTGCAGCCACACCCAACTTTATTTTTTAATGGAAGGGTAGGTTTATTGCTCGGCGATGTCGTTAGGTTTAGTGGCATACTCCTTGCTCTTTAGATATCCCCATAAAAAAAATCTAATGGAGTCAGATCGGGAGATCTGGCTGGCCACTCAATTGGGCCCCTTCGTCCA
Source organism: Chrysolina oricalcia (assembly GCA_944452925.2). Lineage (NCBI taxonomy): Eukaryota > Metazoa > Arthropoda > Insecta > Coleoptera > Chrysomelidae > Chrysolina > Chrysolina oricalcia. The sequence goes on from OX101811.2 coordinate 69,523,692, forward strand.
ATCCACCTATTTGGAAACACTTCGTGAAGATAGGTTCGTACATTTTGAGCAAAATGTGGTGGTGCCCCATCTTGTTGAAACCACAGCCGTTGGTCACATAAGTTGGGATCCAAAGGAATGGGGAATATATTTACTAACGTAGGCATCAGTTCGTCTTGGAGCATATGCAGGTATGTTTCGCCGGTTACATTTCCATTGAAAAAAAAGGACCTACTATGCGATCCCCAATAATTCCAGCCCAGACGTTTGTTTTTTGAGGCCTTTGAGAATGGCATTCCCGCATCCAACGGGGATTTTCGTCAGCCCAATAACAGCAGTTCTGTCGATTGACGTGCCCATGTAATGTGAACGTAGACTCATCAGAAAACAGCACCCATTCCACAGCAATTTGTCCACCATCGATAGCAGCCTTCATTCGTTCGCAAAATTCGAGTCTACGATCAGGATCATCTTCGTTAAGCTCGTGCAGGGTTTGCATCTTATATGGGTGCTTTTTGGCTGCTTTCAGAATTTTTAAAACGCTTGTGTGACTGACACCATGAACGCGAGCTATTTGCCTAGCTGGAGTAACAGGATTTTCTTCAACTTCCACCAATATGTTCAACTGGGCGTCTTCGTCGACTTTTAAACGCTTTTGTCGAGGAGCACCCTTGCGTGGCCCAACTCCCGATATCGCTTTTCAATTTTGCTAATCGTACTTCGAGTAATTGTAGGTAATTCTGGATGAACCTCAGTAAACAAATGAGCGACTTCAGCCTGTGTTCGACTTCTGTTCCCATATCCGATCATCGTTAAAATTTCGATCCGATGCGTCTCGGTTAAATAGGGCATTGTCTTATTTTTCTGTTGTAAGTTACACGTTGGACTGCAAACACACCAACAAATCAATCACATCCAGTTCAAATTGACCAAAAACCTATCGAGCAGGTTTTTGCTTGAGCTTCTCCGGTAAGAAACAGTGTACCTATACACAGCAAAAAATCTTATACTATCCACATCGTAGTCAGGTGCGTACGCGGACCGTATAATTTCAGTAACTATTTCCTTCTTTCATTTTTTTCCGACACATCGCTTATAAAAACTATCGAACAAACATGGACAAACATGGTATTTGCAATTGAACAAGCTTCCCAATAAAAACTTATTAAACCTACCCTTCCATTTAAAAAAACAAAAGTTGGGGGTGGCTGCAACCCCCCAGATAATTAAACAGATGAACACATCTCTTTGTAATATGCCCTATTGAAAATCAAACTTGACGTGTTTCAGGAATTTTGCGATAAACCTTCATTTATCAAGTTACCGAATTTGTTCCAATTAGACTTTCCACACTGTATAATGAAGAACTCAGTAGCACACATAAACAAGGTAGCGCCCATGGGCCACTACTTTTCTTGATTTATATCAATGATTTACCAAATTCAATGACAACGTTTACAATGCTGTTCGCTGAGGACACTACCTTCGCCATTAGGAAAAACAATGACGAAGAATCATCAGAATTAGAAGATCGAGTTATTCAGGAAGCTACTGAATGGTTCAATGCGAACAGCTTATGTGTGAAAGAAAATTCCAATCAGTTATGTTCTCGTTGACACATAATCCCTCAGATAATGTGAAGTGTCTTGGCATAACTATTGACTCCAAGCTTACTTGGAAACCCATACTGATAAATTATCGAAAAATCTATCAAGTAAGGTCTATGCAATCAGGCAGATAAAAAATAAAGTAGGTGAGGAAGCTGCCCACATTGCTTATCATGCAATGTTTCATAGCTCTTTAACATATGGATTGATAAATTGGGAAACATTTGTTCATCTCAAGAATATTTACCTACAATTCAAAAACGAGCAATCCTAGCCTAAGCTGGAATAGTTCAAATGGAAAGCTGTAAGCCTTGATTTATGCGGTTTGATATAATGACTCTACCATCGAGTATAATATACTGCATTCGAGAAAATTGACATAAGTATCCTTCAAATGGAAATAATCATTCTTATAATACTAGGAATAGAGATAATATTGGAGCACCAAACCAGAGAGTAGAAATGACAAGGAGACGTAATTCCTACATACCACTTTATAACTCACTTCTACAATCAATGAAAAATGCTACCCTCACTAGTTTCAGAATGAAACTGAAACAACATCTGACAAAGAATGCTTACTATGATCCGTCGGACTTCAATTTCACCGAATTATTATTGCAATAATTATGTCTGTATGTACGTTTCTATCTTACTTTGTATGTAACAAATGCTGTCTTTAAAATTAAATAGAGCATTATCACAACTGATTCGACCGAGCGGAGTCGTTAAAAACATAATAATAATTTGGAACGTTGGGCTCTAATTTTCTAGCAACTAGGAATCATACCTCACAGCATTTAAGATTTTCAACTCACCTTTCTTTTTCATCAGATGATCTCGACTTTCTATACTCGATGCTGGATTGAGAACTCGTTGCGAAACTCACTTTGGCACTCAAATTTACTTACTCTGTTCAGCTCTACTAATTAAAATATTTTTCTCTCAAATCAAAAGGATTTTCATAAACTGGAATGTGAACTTTTGAGAATAAAAAGCCAGAATGCATAACACTTATATCTATTAACAAAACAATAAAGAATAACAAACAAATGTTTTAGGGGCATTTCTCAAATTATTTGATTAGGCAACTTCTGATTCTAACTAATAATCTAACGTGAATGAGGCCAGACAATTTGTTAACAATTTAACAAGATAAAATGCAAAAGACTCGAAATAATTCAAATATAACAAATACTAAGAGTTGATTAGAAGAATCAACTTTTCAGAGACAAGTGAAAAAGATCGACTTTATATATATATTCAAAGAATGAAAATTAACGATAGTACCCAGATTGAATATTGTGTTGAACAGAATTGAAATATGACAATTACAATAAAAATGCGCAACCACATGTTGACCTGAACGAATGAAACGAAAGTCTACCCTATTTTTCGACCCTAATTTCAAAGTTGGCCTGGTTCGCCCTCCTTGAGAACTTTGGTCTATGAAAATATATGAAACTGGCCTCTCACAAGAACATAAACATATGCAAACTATTTGAATGTTTGTTTCTCTATTATTCTGAAATGCCCCATTTTGAGATATACACACACACGGAAACACTAAAAAATAATCAATAACATCGTCTATTTTAAGAGGACCCTTGGTAACCATGTATTTCTGAGAATATTTACTAGAATAACATAAGTTTTCGAGGGTTTGAGAAAATATTTCAAATATTTGAATTCGGGTTTGGGTCTGATTTAAATTATTATTTCCGGTCATAAAATCCGTTTGGTTACATGTAAGTATATTCATATATTTATTTTGTGATTGTTCTGTATTCAATTTTATACAAATTATTTTCTGTGTTACTATAACTATACTATAATAATTGTAACTATACTGATATTGTATGCAGGTACCTACATTTTTGACTTGCCATAGCACTAAGGTGCAATAATATGACCAATAAATATTCAATCTAATCTATCGCAAATATGCATCCCCAGTCCACCAGTCATTCTAGATTTTTATAAGATACCTATTATGACGATAATTGTTCAGTTGAACCTGTTGATGTGAATACTTTTAGTAAAATTCCAAGTGATATTGCAGAATGCTTGAAATGCCTGGAAGACACTGAAACGCCATGGAGGATAGTAATATCCAACTGTAGCCAAGAATCCATTGAAGAGTAAATTTCTGAAAAAATTTAAATAGCGGCTAAAATCCTGGAATGTGAACCAAGTACAGTACCAGAAACTTCGTAATAATCCGAAAAAGTTTCTAATTGACTTTGCCGTTACTTGATGAACATCCATAGTAATTATAAATTGTGAAAGGCTTTCGCGGCCATCGTCACTTACATGGTGGTTCTTCGGGTTGTAAGGCCGACGTGTGTTCAGAGAAGAACTCGACGTTTCGCCAACACGAGTGGTTAGCATTTTCAAGAGTTATTTTAAAAGTTTCTGATTTCTTAAGTCGCTGTCAAATGCTTGACATTTGTTATACGTTGTCTCAATAAATACCTGTGATTTGACGTTCTTACATCTGATTGGTCCATAGCGTTAGCAGACATCATAGAATCGTTCGTACCGTTATTTTGTGAGTAGGGAGCTAATTGAGAATTTTTGAGAACTGGAAGCCGAACCTTGTTCAATTGTAGTCCTTCTTCGGTTCTGTTGAAGTTGCTGTGGTGTTTCTGGATTTCAATTGCTTCCCGGAAGAGTCTTGGATAATACGCAGATGTTGAAGAGATGACTTGGGTTTCTTCAAATTTCACTCTATGGTTATCGTTGTTGAGAGTATGTTCTGCGACAGCGGATTTCTGTGTGTGCCCTAACCGACAGCAAGCATTGTGCTCTTTGATTCTTGTTTTAACGGAGCGTTTCGTGGTTCCGATATAAACGCTGTCACAGGAACATGGAATGCGATAAACCCCAGAAGAGCATAGTACGTCTCGTTTGTCCTTCGCTGATCTAAAGTGGTCTTTCAGTTTCTTTGAAGGTTTATAAACGGTTTTAATCTCATATTTTCTTAGAATACGGCCGATACGATCTGTAACTCTGGGAACATATGGTAAGAATGCTTTTCTTTTTTCCGTGTTGGTTTGACTACTACTTGTTTCACTGGATGGACAGTCATTTGGTCCACTATTGATTCTTCCGTCTCTGATTTCTCTTCTATTTTTCATACACCTCTCAATATCTCTTTCTTTGTATCCATTAGAAAGAAGAGCGTTTTTTAGATGTTTCAGTTCATCTTCCAGGTATTCAGGAGCTAGAAGAATTTGCGAACCTGAATACCTGGAAGCTGAACTGAAACATCTAAAAAACGCTCTTCTTTCTAATGGATACAAAGAAAGAGATATTGAGAGGTGTATGAAAAATAGAAGAGAAATCAGAGACGGAAGAATCAATAGTGGACCAAATGACTGTCCATCCAGTGAAACAAGTAGTAGTCAAACCAACACCGAAAAAAGAAAAGCATTCTCACCATATGTTCCCAGAGTTACAGATCGTATCGGCCGTATTCTAAGAAAATATGAGATTAAAACCGTTTATAAACGTTCAAAGAAACTGAAAGACCACTTTAGATCAGCGAAGGACAAACGAGACGTACTATGCTCTTCTGGGGTTTATCGCATTCCATGTTCCTGTGGCAGCGTTTATATCGGAACCACGAAACGCTCCGTTAAAACAAGAATCAAAGAGCACAAGGCTTGCTGTCGGTTAGGGCACTCACAGAAATTCGCTGTCGCAGAACATACTCTCAACAACGATAACCATAGAGTGAAATTTGAAGAAACCCAAGTCATCTCTTCAACATCTGCGTATTACCCAAGACTCTTCCGGGAAGCAATTGAAATCCAGAAACACCACAGCAACTTCAACAGAACCGAAGAAGGACTACAATTGAATAAGGTTTGGCTTCCAGTTCTCAAAAATTCTCAATTAGCTCCCTACTCACAAAATAACGGTACGAACGATTCTATGATGTCTGCTAACGCTATGGACCAATCAGATGTAAGAACGTCAAATCACAGGTATTTATTGAGACAACGTATAACAAATGTCAAGCATTTGACAGCGACTTAAGAAATCAGAAACTTGTAAAATAACTCTTGAAAATGCTAACCACTCGTGTTGGCGAAACGTCGAGTTCTTCTCTGAACACACGTCGGCCTTAAAACCCGAAGAACCACCATGTAAATCCATAGTAATTGTTTAAACTGCACAGAAAACGGTTTTTCAAGTGAATTCACTTGAAGAAGCTATCGTATTAGTGAAACATGTCGCGATAAAATAAAGTTTGTGAAGGTCGAAGAGTTTTTTGTGTATTTGTACAAACCGAAAAAAGTTTCAGGGGTACTATTCTCGAATAATTCGACTTCCAATTCGTGTACGAATAAAAGAGACAAATATTCTCATTTCAATGAATGATGGTTTTTCGGGTTTTTAGGCCGACGTTTATTTAGAGAAAAACTCGACGTTTCGCCAACACGAGTGGTTGGCATTTTCAAGAAAAATGTTTATAGTTTCGATCACTGAACACTACTAGTTTCAGTGATCGAAACTGTAAACATTTCTCTTGAAAATGCCAACCACTCGTGTTGGCGAAACGTCGAGTTTTTCTCTAAATAAACGTCGGCCTAAAAACCCGAAAAACCATCATTCATTCAACGATGGCCGCGAAAGCCTTTCACAATTTGTATACTCATTTCAGTATCAGTGTGAAACAAAAAATCGAATTCGCATACGTACAAACTCGAGAATAGGACCCCAGGTCAAGGACCTGAGACCTCCATAAGTAAAAATGAAAACAAAATTTGAAAAACTACAGGAAATTTTGTTTGTCTATTGACTACTATACTTAGTAAGTCTGGATACTAGGTCACACGGGTCTAGAAGGAAACGAAATAGCGGACGCCCTAGCAAAGAGGGGGCCGAAACAACGTTCACTGGACCAGAACCAGTAATCGGTTTAGCAAGAATGTCATAACAGCCTGGGCAGACAATGAAAGACTCGAGTATTGGCGTAGTCTACCGGGCATAGCCCATTCAGAAGCATTTATCGCTACAAGGAAAAAACAGGACTCTGACAAACTGCTAGAACTCAGCAGAGCTTATCTCAGAGTTATAGTAGGTTTGCTTACTGACCACTGCAAACTCAAACGTCACATGCATAAAATCGGATTTGTATAAGATGCAGAGTGCCGGCTATGCATGGAGGATGATCGAACAGCTGAACACATTCTGTGTACATGCCCTGCAGCGGCCAGAACCAGATTTACGATATTGGCAATTCGATAGCAAGGCTAAAAAACCTGGTAAATTGTTTGCCCAATGCATTCCTCAATTTCGCCAAGAGATTGGATATCCTGGGAGAAATATAACCATAAGGTGAGACACAATAGGCCATTGGCCTCAGTAAAGGGCCTGATACGGGCACACTCCTAACCTAACCTAACCCAACCTAAGTTGCTACAACTGCGATATTAAAATTGAAAGTGAATCAAAAAAATAAATGAGTAATTTTACGAAATTAACGTTAGTTTAAACTGTTCATATTTGAACTATTCTAAGAATCAGCAATAATTTTTGAATTGTAAAATACACTTCAATAAAGTTGAAAACATAAAAACGATTTTAATTATATCATAGAAAAAGTTTTATGTACAACATGTGCAAAAAGTTTATTTGTTGCACTCAGCATGATTGCAGCTCTTGATTACGTCCCGAGCTGCAAAGCTAATGCATCGTGTAACAAATATATATTTTGGCACTAGTTACACAAATAACAAATAACACAGTGCTTTTGACACTCTTGATATCCATTAAAAATGTCACTTTCAATGACAGACAAAAATTGTTATTTATTTATTGCAAAAATATTATGATTTAGGAAATTTTCCGCCATTTTATGGGCAAGCTCCAGTATCCCTCTATCAATTAATATGTATCCAACTATAAGGTATAATTATTCTCTTGTCAACTAATATACGAACAGAAGGAATGTGTGAAGAAAATATATTGTATTTAAAAGAAACCCAAGGGAATATTCTCAGCATTTGCTGTCCTTGAAAAGTAACCAAGTGAAAATATACTGAATTGTGTTTCCAAGAAGAAAATCCTCTTTATCCTCTTGAATATTCACGTTCAGTGTACTCCCTGAAAACGCTATACATAAATATTCCCGCGCATTTCATTATTCACACAATTCACCGAGAATAAAAACAGAGGAAGAATTCGGCGTTGGTTTGGCAATGTACAGGAAATAAATTTAACTTCATATCCCTAACGACTTCATTTGTTTTAACTTTGGAGTGGTCGGTATCTGCATTATGTAAATATTTTGTGAATATGATAAATCGATGGCATATGGGTAAATGGATATATTATGCAACTTTGATGTGAGGAAAATTCATTAGAAAGTTTGTGGGTGAAAATATTCACATGTAAAAAATCAATTCACCTCTAGTCAACATTGTTTTTTCAAAGAAAAGTCAACAGTGTTAGTTTTTTTTTGTGGTGTTCAGGAACTTCATATTGATAATACACCTAGTTCTGAAAAATGGATTCATTTATTGAAACAATGGTGGCTACGAATTTATTTACACACATATACATAAATCAGGACATGGTTTCTTCCAGCGGAATGATCAAATATCAATAATCCAAAGAATTATTCGGTAGGCTTCAAAAAGGCTGATATCATGGGCCAAATCACAATTGATTATTTTAACAATGCAATTAACTCATAAAACTAAACTGATGAGTCAACACTTTGACTTGCAACTTCTCACACAGGCACGTTGCAAGTCAATGTAACTCATCTCAGTACTGTACATATAATAACACGTAACTTCTCACACAGGCACGCTAGTAGTTACTATATTTCCAATACAGCTGACAGCCATGTAACTTCTCACACAGGCACGTTACAGTCCTTGGTTTCTCGAAAATCCAACAAAAGCAGGCAACTTCTCACAAAGGTACGTTGCAAGCCAATAAACACTCAAATCAGCCCAATAATAGGTAACTTCACACACAGGCACGTTACAAGTCCTTGGTTTCTCGAAAATCCAACAAAAGCAGGCAACTTCTCACAAAGGTACGTTGCAAGCCAATAAACACTCAAATCATCCCAATATTAGGTAACTTCACACACAGGCACGTTACAAATGACCAGGCTGAAATGAATACAACAGTGATATGTAACTACTCTCACAGGCACGTTAGTGTCCTTCGCTTCTCGAAAATCCAACAAAAGCAGACATCTTCTCACAACGGTACGTTGCAAGCCAATAAACACTCAAATCAGCCCAATAATAGGTAACTTCACACACAGGCAGGTTACAAGTCCTTGGTTTCTCGAAAATCCAACAAAAGCAGGCAACTTCTCACAAAGGTACGTTGCAAGCCAATAAACACTCAAATCAGCCCAATAATAGGTAACTTCACACACAGGCACGTTACAAATGACCAGGCTGAAATGAATACAACAGTGATATGTAACTTCTCACACAGGCACGTTAGAGTCCTTCGCTTCTCGAAAATCCAACAAAAGCAGGCAACTCCTCAAAAAGCCACGTTGCAAGCCAATAAACACTCAAATCAGCTCAATAATAGGTAACTTCACACACATGCACGTTACAAATCACCAGGCTGAAATGAATACAACGGTGATATGCAACTTCTCACACAGGCACGTTGCAAAAATTACCGAATGACATGTAACTTCACACACAGGCACGTTACAAGTCCTTGGTTTCTCGAAAATCCAACAAAAGCAGGCAACTTCTCACAAAGGTACGTTGCAAGCCAATAAACACTCAAATCAGCCCAATAATAGGTAACTTCACACACAGGCACGTTACAAATGACCAGGCTGAAATGAATACAACAGTGATATGTAACTTCTCACACAGGCACGTTAGAGTCCTTCGCTTCTCGAAAATCCAACAAAAGCAGGCAACTCCTCAAAAAGCCACGTTGCAAGCCAATAAATACTCAAATCAGCTCAATAATAGGTAACTTCACACACATGCACGTTACAAATCACCAGGCTGAAATGAATACAACGGTGATATGCAACTTCTCACACAGGCACGTTGCAAAAATTACCGAATGACATGTAACTTCACACACAGGCACGTTACAAGTCCTTGGTTTCTCGAAAATCCAACAAAAGCAGGCAACTTCTCACAAAGGTACGTTGCAAGCCAATAAACACTCAAATCAGCCCAATAATAGGTAACTTCACACACAGGCACGTTACAAATGACCAGGTTGAAATGAATACAACAGTGATATGTAACCTCACACACAGGCACGTTACAAGTCCTTGGTTTCTCGGAAATCCAACAAAAGCAGGCAACTTCTCAGAAAGGCACGTTGCAAGCCAATAAACACTCGAATCATCCCAATATTAGGTAACTTCACACACAGGCACGTTACAAATGACCAGGCTGAAATGAATACAACAGTGATATGTAACTTCTCACACAGGCACGTTAGAGTCCTTCGCTTCTCGAAAATCCAACAAAAGCAGGCAACTCCTCAAAAAGCCACGTTGCAAGCCAATAAACACTCAAATCAGCTCAATAATAGGTAACTTCAAACACATGCACGTTACAAATCACCAGGCTGAAATGAATACAACGGTGATATGCAACTTCTCACACAAGCACGTTGCAAAAATTACCGAATGACATGTAACTTCACACACAGGCACGTTACAAGTCCTTGGTTTCTCGAAAATCCAACAAAAGCAGGCAACTTCTCACAAAGGTACGTTGCAAGCCAATAAACACTCAAATCAGCCCACTAATAGGTAACTTCACACACAGGCACGTTACAAATCACCAGGCTGAAATGAATACAACAGTGATATGCAACTTCTCACACAGGCACGTTGCAAATCACCGAATGACATGTAACTTCACACACAGGCACGTTACAAGTCCTTGGTTTCTCGAAAATCAAACCAAAGCAGGCAACTTCTCAGAAAGGCACGTTGCAAGCCAATAAACACTCAAATCAGCCCAATAATAGCTAACTTCACACACAGGCAAGTTACAAATGACCAGGCTGAAATGAATACAACAGTGATATGTAACTTCTCACACAGGCACGTTAGAGTCCTTCGCTTCTCGAAAATCCAACAAAGCAGGCAACTCCTCAAAAAGCCACGTTGCAAGCCAATAAACACTCAAATCAGCTCAATAATAGATAACTTCACACACAGGCACGTTACAAATCACCAGGCTGAAATGAATACAACAGTGATATGCAACTTCTCACACAGGCACGTTGCAAATCACCGAATGACATGTAACTTCACACACAGGCACGTTACAAGTCCTTGGTTTCTCGAAAATCAAACCAAAGCAGGCAACTTCTCAGAAAGGCACGTTGCAAGCCAATAAACACTCAAATCAGCCCAATAATAGGTAACTTCACACACAGGCACGTTACAAATGACCAGGCTGAAATGAATACAACAGTGATATGTAACTTTTCACACAGGCACGTTAGAGTCCTTCGCTTCTCGAAAATCCAACAAAAGCAGGCAACTCCTCAAAAATCCACGTTGCAAGCCAATAAACACTCAAATCAGCTCAATAATAGGTAACTTCACACACAGGCACGTTACAAATCACCAGGCTGAAATGAATACAACGGTGATATGCAACTTCTCACACAGGCACGTTGCAAAAATTACCGAATGACATGTAACTTCACACACAGGCACGTTACAAGTCCTTGGTTTCTCGAAAATCCAACAAAAGCAGGCAACTTCTCAGAAAGGCACGTTGCAAGCCAATAAACACTCAGATCAGCCCAATAATAGGTAATATGATTTTATGCTGTTCATGAAATAATCTTGACTATCACTCGACCATGACAAATATGGACTTTTTTTAATTCATATGGAGTAACTTGTATTTTCTGACAATTTAATGAGACCATATTAACATTTTCAAACATTATCAATACAAGGTACTCTCAACAGAATTATGAAAGAAAAATAGTCGGCTATTTGTTATGGTCTTGAGGTATTACCAACGAATATTTTGAGGCCAACATTGCATTGAGAATATTTCGCCAATATCATTCAGGTTATATTGGACCAATGTCGCCAAATGTTCACATTTTTTTCTCGCCTATTGGCAATATTTTGCCATTCAAATATTTTGACAATACGTTCCACAACTGACTTTATGAACATCCTGTTCATATTTTCAATGAAATCAACGTTCACAATATTGTACCAATATTCTACCAATTTTCCAATTTTCACTAGGGAGTCTTGAGCACTAAGCACTTTTTTCATGAAGTGCTCGCGATTACTAAGCACTTTCAAAAAATAATTCGATTTAGGGTGCAATAAGCACTAAGCACAAAAGGACGAGACCGTTAACCCATTTAAAACCACTAACAATAATATTTATATGTTTTTAAACATGTTCATAATTTGAACAAAAAAAAAATTAAGAACCGAAACAAGATTTGCAACATTGGCAAGATATGCATTAAAAAAAATTAGTCATGATATTCCTTGAAACAGTTCGAATGTAATGGAACTCTGCATTTATTACACATAAAAACGGTTGTACTCTTGCATAATCTGCGTCGTCTCCTCCAGTTTTCTGAATTTCTCTCGATTATATGACCAATATTATCAAGTCGAGCAGGAGATGGTAGAACCCCGTCTCGAATGGATTCTGTCCTACATTTGCCGGTACTAATGAGGCTACATATTTTGGATATTATGTGCTCGTTTAACTTGTTTTTAATGGAATACAGATTTGTATTTTTTTATAATTCTTTTTTATTTTTTTATATACACTATCTATTGTTTCTTGTACTAATTACCATGATCTGTTAGCTATAGTCTTGACGTGCCTACACAATCATGTTGTGAACTTGTCTCATAAACATTTTTTGTAATATTCGAAGGCCAATAAAAATCTTATCTTATCTTATCTTATCATTTTCCTCATCCAAATCCAAATCTTCAACAATTGCTTCTATTTCTCTGAGAGTCAATGGTCTCTTCGAGTTGTTATTGTTCATTTTACTCTGCAAAATTTGTTATGAATATCCAAAGCCCATACGTTGTCAGAAAATAACTACTCACCATTGATATCTTCACTGTTCTCTCGACGATATTCTGATGCACGATAAAGTCCTCAACCTTTCTATAGCACTGCGTAAATGAGAATGAAACAGCACCACATCATCGGAATAATAGAGAAATTTCTCAGACATGAAAATACAAGTTCTGACAGGAAAATTTTTCGAACCACCATAATTGCACTGTTCCTTCCAATGTTGCGTTTTCGCAACCTCATATTCATACGGATCAAATAAATATTTCTCAATTATTTCATTTTTATTTATCATTTGTGCATCTTTTCAGGAATATTATTCTATATGAATCTCATCATGGATCATGAAAATAGTGAACTGATGATTTTATAATGAATATTCATGATTATCAAGTTTTCCGGTAGAAATTCCGCAGTGAATAATTACCGTCATAGAAAATTACAAATATATTCATGTATTCAAAAAATCAATTTCTGTATTTTCAAGTATTGTTTAATTAGATACCACTGAAAGATCATCAAAAATTCGTTTTTTCATTCATTAAAAAAAAATGATATCTTTGATGTTGCGTTATCGCAACCATGGCAGTAAATGGGTTTTAAGGTGGGCGTTCAATTTCGTGTATTCCAAATTCATATTGCATTTGGAAACGGTTTCACTTGGAAAACTCAAATTTGGTAGGTGAACTCAGAAAGGATTGGAGTACTTATTGAATCTATTAACATTGAGATGATATCGAAAATTGAGATTTTTTTGTTCGACAATTGAAGGAAATGAGTCAATACATGCTTTTGTTTTATTTCAATAGAGAAACCCATAAAAACAGTGCAACTTTCAACTGATAGGAAATATCCAGACAATGTCGTTTGGGAGATTAATTTGATTTCCGAAATGGGCGGCGAATTGCCAAATTGAAATATAGAGCAGCGCGAAATAGTTCCTACCTTACCAATATTCTCACTGATTTCTTAGTTAGGCAGATTTCAGATAGAAAGCACCATTGTATAGTATATTTCATTCATGTCAGAGCGTGCTGACATAAGGATGAAATTGGAATATGATTTTGATAACCATCGGTAGACGCTAGACGGGCAGAACTAGTCATATCGAGAAAATGAAATATTCATATTCATAAGCGTTAGATTTTTAAAATATTACTTTTTTCTGCTCAACAATGACATAATTTTCAGTGATTAAAATCCCAGAAAATGAGTCAACAAAATCTGTCATTATCTGAAGGACTATAACTTGAGAGTCTTTTGTGGACCGCGGGCCACCTAATCGGGTCGAGAAGCAGGGGGTAGGCGGATCGTCACGTTCAGCGGAGTGAGGCAACTTATACAGGGTGTCCGGTAAACCTTGTACAATATTGAAACTGGTGATAGACCAGATCATGACTGTTCAGAATATCGGAATTTTACCTTAGTAAATATCTCACTGTTTTCGAGATAATGAGCATTTTTTTAATTTCTGGAAAATCACTACCTCACCTTGGATTTTTTAATCCATGTATACAAATTAGGATGAATTTAAATATCTTTGATGCTGAAGATTACTGATGAGTGATGCTTTCAGACGTACGAAACAGTTTTTCAGAAAACAAAACAATTTTTCAAGAAATGAGGGTAAAATGACAGATTTGAGTTACACCATTTTTTTTAACAACAGTTTGACATTATTGTTTGAAAAAACATAACCAAGTGAAACTGGATATTCATTACAATAGAATGCCCATTTTGTCCAGGCTTCACTATGGTATGAAAAATACGATCATTACTTTTAGAAGGAGTAGATTTTCGATAATATTAGAGTGTGATATTATTCTGAGCTAAAATCAACTCGATTAGACTTTGTCAGTAATGACTTTCATTTTTATCCTATCAAAATAAAATGATTAAATAATTATGAGTAATAACGAATCAACTGCTTAGAAGCATTCAATGAGATGTAATGAAGTGAACACTAATTTAACGGTTTTTTAAATCAACATACACTATAAACCACAACAACGATTATTCAACATCACACTGAATAATATTACAAAAATGTTATTTTCCATCCAATCGTACGCAGAGACGACATATTTTCAATAAGAACCTTTTCAAATGCATTATAGGTTATTGCCCCCAAATCAGCGATTCTATGAGCGGCATTGTGCAATCGGATATAGTTCTGCATAAAGCGCTGCTGCAGCAGTAGCACTACCTCCACATTCACCATAAATGCTATGCATTTGCGCATATTCCCGGGGAGTATGACGTATGTACGGCATGACAAAGAAATAAATACCACTGAATGAAACAAGCGGGATAATTTCAAAAAACTACGATAGAAGTCACAAGTTGTTCAAACAAAAGTTTTTAATTTTCGACAAGGATTTATCTCTTAAAAAAGTTTGCACTTATTTGGTTACACCCTGTATATCTGTCGGTCTCTGAAACTTCGTTGGAATCTGGATGTTGGACAATTGCGACATTTATTATGAGAATTCGTATTAATCGGTGCCATGTCGGATAATCGACATTTAATTTTGATAATTTCATTAGGCCTAATTACACGAAAAGTTAATTTTATTGACATACTATTTAATGCTACCAAGCATTCTTTATTATTAATAATTATTTCTACTTTTTATCTTGATAAATTCTAAATAAAATAAGTTTTGGGCGTAAGTATAAAAGTTGATCAAATAAATGAATTACTTTGGAAACTTTGGTGTAAATTCAATTCAAGGAAAAAATAAAATACCCAAACACTAAAACTACGTCACAATATTATAATCTTAAAAGCTTACTTTTAGCTCCTGAAGATGCTAACTTTGTTGGCGAAACGCGCGTCGAGTGTGATAGTGACGTAGTTTTGGTATTGGGTAGTTTCCTTTTTTTTCTTGAATAAAAGTTGATAGAAGCCTGCATTAAAACCATGCCTAATTCAATGGAAACCACTTCTTCTAAAAATAATTATAGTTTGTTTTATACCATGGTAGAAGAGTCTGGAGAAAATGAGCATTCTTTTGAAATGAATGTCCACTTCCAATTGGTTATG
Source organism: Chrysolina oricalcia (assembly GCA_944452925.2). Classification (NCBI taxonomy): domain Eukaryota; kingdom Metazoa; phylum Arthropoda; class Insecta; order Coleoptera; family Chrysomelidae; genus Chrysolina; species Chrysolina oricalcia. The sequence goes on from OX101811.2 coordinate 69,539,387, forward strand.
TTTCTTTCAGATAATAATGTCAAACTTTTTTTAAAAAAATTGATGAAACTCAAATCTGTCATTTTATGAAAAAATTTTTTACTTTCTGCAAAACTGTTCTGTACGTCTAGAAGCATAACGCATCAGTAATCTTCATCAGCAAAGATATTTGCATTCGTCCCAATTTGTATACATGGCACTCAAAAATCCAAGGTTAGGTAGCAATTTTCCAGAAATTCTTAAAATGCCCATTATCTCAAAAACGGTGATATTTTTACTGAGATGAAATTCCGATATTCTGAACAGTCATGACCTGGTCTATCACCAGTTTCATTATTGTACAAGGTTTACCGGACACCCTGTATATTTATTCGGTAAACTTTGTTTAAGTTAACAAATAAAATATTAAACCAAAATATTGTCGATTTTTCCTTGTTTGTAACTACTAAATGGCTGAACCGATTTTGATGAATTTTCGTTCGTTAGATTGGTCTTGATACCGCAAGTGACACTCATTATATTAAAATTAAGAAAAATCAAAACAGCGGATTTTTTGCGCCAAATTGGCCGTCTTGATACAACATAATAATTGTGTACTAAAAAGCTGAAAATAAAGAAAAGTAAATAAATAAACTAAAAAACCCGACTGTGGTTTAAAATAAAAATGAAAAAAAGAAGTAATATCTTTTCAAATCAAATAAAAACTGGAAGCAGCTGGGACCTGTTTGCTTTAAAAAATCTATAGAAAATAGGATGGGTCTCGGCTATTTCCAATTTTTCTTTATGAAAAGATAATTATATTACTTGTTAATTGCATTTTAGTTCAAACCGCAGTTGGATTTTTTAGTTTCTTTAATTAATTTTTTTATATTGATTAGCTCTAATAAATAATTTTGTTCAAATGGAAAAGAATGTTGTTACATTTTTGGTGGATTTATTATTTATTGTGTGTGGCACTGAATAATCTAGTGTGGTAAAGCACTAAATTCACTCCGAACGCTATAAACATTTTTAACTAAATTTATGTCAAGACTTATGGCCGATTGCACCAACTGATTCCTAAAATTAGAAAATACCTCAATCGGATTCAGGAATACTCAAGTGCAATTTGCGTTTTACCACACGTAAAGTGATGCTTAAGAGTGATAGGACATATCTACATCGGGTATTTCCTATCACTTTTAAGCATTACTTAACGCTTGGTGAAACGCAAATTGCACTTGGGCTCTCCTAAAATCGATTTAGGCATTTCCTAACTTTAGGAATCAGTTGGTGAAATCGGCCTTGAGCCCTCGAACCTAGAAAGTGCATAATATAAGGCCGCAATCAGAGGTGCGTTTCAATTTAACGTCTGTCGTCCGGTAACGGACGATGTATGACGTCATAGTTGTTTCGTCGGGCGATATCTGTCAGATTGAATTTTGAAACGCTCTCCTAAATCGTGGGGTAAATAGTTGACGGTCGGACGTTCCACTCAAGAATTTCGAAACGATGGAATGAAGTTTTCGGACAAGACGTTCTAAAGGCCGATTCTCACTAGGGCGGTGCCGAGCGGCGCGGTGCCGCGCGGCGCGGCACTGGACGAAGCAGTTTTTGTGCAGGCTATTCTCACCTGAGCGGCATTTTGTAGCAGCAGCGGTGTGCGAAATAGTAAAATCTATATAAGTAGGTAGGTATTTTGAGTTTTGTAAAAAAAGTGATATGAGTTTGGGAATCACAGAAGAGGATCCTACATCGACATCATCAGACGATTTTGTTTTTGTAGCGGCAATATGTCATGAATACGAAAATAGACGAAAAAAGAAGCGACAATATTGTTCAGGATAACCATTCACTAATACAATTAACCTTTCTATTTTTTCCGCGTCCATATTTGTTTGGTGTGTCTCTGAAATTGTGTTAATTTCTACAAGTCGCAGCTTGCTTGTGACGCGACGTGATTCCCACTTGTCCGTCAACAGGCGGGAGGGAGCGTTTCAAAGCGGCAGTGCCGCGAGCCAATGCTCCCGGAGGCGTTAGAACTTTGCTGCCTACGAACGCGACGCTCTGCTCCGCGCCGCTCTGCTCAGGTGAGGACGGGATCACTCAATTACATGCAAAGAATTGCAAGCAACTTTTGCCGCGCCGCACAGCGCCGCGCCGCGCCGCTCGGCACCGCTCTAGTGAGAATCGGCCTTAATATCGAAACGCTTCATAAGAAAAGTTAAACGTCGGACGCACGTCGGACGTAATATTGAAACGCACCTCAGTAGTTCTTGGGGGTGGGGGTGCCGCTGACCGCGTTTTATATTTTCAACAACATTCATAGATCCATAGCTGAGAAAAGGCTTAGTGCTTAGTAATACCGAAAAGTGTTCGAAGCACTGAGGACTGAATCCAATAGTGCCGGGAGCACAGTGCTCAGTGTCGGACTGGACAGGGCGGCAGGGCGGCAGTTGCCGCCTGGGCCAACCTTAGAAAATGTGGGGGGCCAAAAGCAAAATGTGGGGCCAAATACAAAATGGCACGAACACAACTAAATGGTATACACTTCCACTGATCATTGACCCTTATCCCTTATCATCTTCAATTTAATAGTAATCGTTAAGGTTCATCTAAAGTGCTTTTAGCACAAACAACAATATTGTTGGTAAAATTCAAAAAGAGCAGCTAATATGAACAACTCACTATAATTAATTTTTATCAATATTTTTCAAGTTGTAAGCTGAATTCTGCCTATTATGCAGTTATTTTTTAAGTATATAATATAAAGTTAAGTGAAAATAGAGTATATTTCGTTTTAATTCCGAGAGTTCCAACCTTTGACAGCTGTTTCGTAATATAAAGTTATATAAAAACAACTGGAATTGACAACAAAGACGTTATTAAGGTTATTAACTATTATTATATTTCAATTCTGTTTTGCGTCCTGTTTTATTTCCAAAACCGATATTTCAAATCGCAAAACACGAAACTTATTACTTACGTACTTCTTCAATTGTGTCCAAGGACTCCATGGCTTTGGCGGACCAATCCAACATCCAACTGATAAACTGACAAACACCTATCGACGTAACTTTCATTTTCGAAAAATTAAACAAATTACAGTTAATATGACGGTGACAATAATTTTGTGCAATACCTTGTGGACAGTAGCAGAACTGTTTTTGTCTTCTCGTTCATGTACTATAGAGGAATCACTTACTGGAGCAATTTACCGTTTTTTGTCCGAGGTTTTGAAAATCATTATTGAAAATATAAATCGTTTGATTTTATTTCTGAAAAATAGTATGAATAATTCCTCAATGTCTTTTAAATTTCATATAAATATTACTTGCAAAAGCGATATTTCTTAACTGTCTTTGATTTTAAAACAAGATTTTCATAACTTTTTTTATTGTGGGGGAACGTTGAACTAGAAAATTCTGAAAATAATCTTTTACTTTGACATTGATATGTCATGATATTTGAAATGGAATCTGATGAATGGTTTTTGGAAAAACTTTAAAAACCTCTAAAAATTATGTTTTTATTTTTTCCTCGAAAACTGTTCATCAGATTTTCTTCTGCAGCTCTCTCAGATCATTCAATTTGGATGACAAAATAAGTCGAATTTTTTTCAGAATTTTCATCCTTGTCATTAATTTTTTTATGGGTTTATATGAACCTTTATTCGAAATAAAAATAAAAATATTATTTATCGCCGGCCTGGCTCTGCTCAGCTCAGCCACTCGCTTCCCGCGCCGTCGCCGCTGCTAAACTTTAAGAGGGTATTTTCAAAATTGAAATTAATTTATACTCGATTGAGATCTGCGTTAGGTGATGTTGAAATCATTGCTAGTAATAAATATTTGAAGAGATTTGCTTTAAAATATTGATGATAAATAACAGAAATAACTGAACTGAAAATCTTTTGAAATCTGTTGAAGCCATATAAGTCTAATTTAGTAGCATCTCTCATTTCCAGTTTTTAATTAATTCAACTTTTAAGTGTAGACATGTGACATATTTCTGCCGTCCCTCATTAAAAATTAGTAACTGTAGTTATTAGGTTCTGAATTGTATTTAATATGTGAAATGTTCATGAAGCTTTCACCGAATACTTCGAATTTTGAATCATTCCATGGAGTCAAAGCCGCATGCCACGATTTTTTTTATTCAACTTCTACTTTCAGTTTTATAATTTTTTAATTTTCTAGTAACTCCTAGAAGTTGCTAGGTTTCACCATAGGAAAAAATATTGATGTTCCTGTACTTTTTGTGTATCATAACAAAACCCCTAGAAGCAAACTTTTGTTGTAGTGGTCTCTATATTTTAAATTTATTGAAATTATTTTATTTTCTGTTCCTACTTATCGCTTTTATTTTTATATATTACGAATATTTACATTATTTTTTGGAATCCTGGGAAGTTTTTACTTTTGTTTTAATTTAATTACCTTTTTTATATTTTGTTTGTTATTTTACTTTTCAATTTAAAATTAATTTTTGTAGTTTAGTAGTTTTATTAATAAAAGTTGGCAAATGATGGAGGTCCAAACTCATTATAAATAATTTTTTTAATGGGCAAGTGGTGGGCCAAAACTTGTTATAAATAAGATTTTTTCAATGGGGAAGTGTTGGGCCAAATAGGTCCCTGCCACGTGTGAAAAATGGTCCCAGTCCGACTCTGACAGTGCTTACGAGCACTAAAATGCTTTAAGCACTTTCATGAGAACTAAAATTCTTTAAGCACTTTCATGAGCACTGATTCGTTAACAGTATGACAGAATTGCTGTATCAAGGCAAATTGTTCGATGGTGCACACTCTTCGCTTCATGTGCAATGTCTATTTCATTCCGGAATTGCAGATATACTCCGAATATGGAAAAATAAACCCACATTTGCATAACACATAATCCAGTTATTGAGAGGTAATAGTTCACAAACTGATAGTAAACATTCGGCAGACGACAGCAATTAAATCTAAGTCAATAATAATCATGAGCTCATTAGAAGTTTGTTTAGGAAACAAGCGCGATTAAACACAAACTTTGGGATATGGAAGTTGTAACGCAAAGCCAAGGCACCTACTTCTTGTTGAATTAATAAGACAATCGCTTCACGTGCTTCAACACTGTTGAATCGTAGAAACTCCAGAATTGTAACATCCAGTGTCGAGTATGCTTGGAATAAAGAGTGATAATGGCTTCCTGCCATCGTCCGACATTTGCTCCTTGTAGTGAATAACAGAATAAGTACAGAATTAGAGTTGCAAATACAATTATCAAAAGATTATTAGATCGTTTTTGCAAACGTAGAAAGGAACCGAATGAAACCCTGGGAAGTTCAATATATTTCCTGTGTGGATTAATTGTGATGTACCAGTTGCCAAAAGATTATAACTGAAAGTATGAAACTAGAACTCAATCAAATAATCGAAATAATTGTTATTATAGATCACAACAGAAACTGGAAAATGTAACTACACGGAAAAAAAATTTAATAGTAGCAAGTAAAATTTGCATACCACCAAGTGAAAATTTGCATACTATATGGGACAAGTACACGATTTATTAGCCATTAGAAAAATTAGATTCCTGAATTTGATCACTTGTTGTTATTGATGTAATTTCAGGAACGCAATGTAACCTAACGATATTAAACTCTTTACTAGAAGCAAACTTTTTATTTTATAAGCCTCAATCTACGTTTTATTTGCAGTAGGTGCTCAGTTTGATAACTACTAGTGACAAGTAAATTTACTATTGATGAAGAATGATTTACTCTTAAATAACTCATATACTTAAATCTACTAAAAAATATATTAGTTACTATACAGTATTCTACTGCCGTGCCAAGGACAAACGCAGTAAGTGCAAAATAGTAAAATGGCAGTAAACACATGAATAAGTTGTTAAGCCAATAAAAGTCGTTTCAGTCAACCTAAATTCATGAAATTTTGTTCGACTAAGTATTATAGTCCCAGTTCTAATTTCCTGTGAATATCAAAATAATTCGAAGAATATTTCAAAAAATAAATCAGTTACTGTGATTATGTTCATAAGATTGATCCTTTCACATAAAATAAAACGTAGTAAGTGAATTACTTGAAACACTTACTATGTTTTAATTCATGAAAACAATTCATTTCTTGATAATCATAAATCAGTGTATGTTTTTCATAATTTTCAATTCATTATTTGTTACTATTGACCAACTGAGATCACAACTGTAATGCCGCTTTGGTAGTAAAAGCAATCTGATACGAAATATAGGTATCACATAAGAAAATATTAACAGTAAGAACACAAAAATGAAATTTGTAAAGTAGAATCAATTTTTTTTTTGACAGGGTGGTTATTCTAGAACTAATAAAAGCGAGTTTTGTCCATCAATTCTACTACTTTCAATAAAGCTTCTTTTTTAGTTTTCTCGATACCTTCTTCCACACTCAGAGCAGTAGGTTCAATCGTTTTCATTGAAGCATTTTTGATGAAATTTAATTAATGTTCTGTTACGGAACTGTTTAGCAATAAAAATTGTTTTTCATTGATATGCATGGATTTTACATCAACTTTCCCTGAATTTGATTTTGAAACTCAATCCACAGTTCAAGAAATCATATGTTCTGTTTTTCTCCTATAAACTTGATTCAACCTGGAGGTGAAACCTGTCGGCATTCATAAAAGTGTGTTCTGGTTCTGGTTCCAGAGTTTCAAGTGACCATGCTAGGATTCACGATATGAACAAAAAACTGAACATACAGCAGTTTTTGTTGAAACAATTATCCAGTCAAATCTTTATATTATGCAAGATAATTGATTAGAGGTGATTATAAAGTCCATACGAGGTAACAGAATTATTTTCTGCTGATATATACAGGGTGTTATTTTATCAAATATCATATCAGCATGTTTTTTTGTAGCGACTTTAGAATTATGTGCGAATCTGCATTGTGTAAACGATACGTCTCCAATGTTCACACTGTTCGTGGCCAAGAAGGACTCAATGTGCAAATGTAATTGATCTCTGTCAATATTAGCTTTATTGGGGTGATACCCACGCCGATCGGGTGCAGTGGTGCTTCTGCTTGCTGCTGCAAAACTTCCACTTTTTGTATGTTTTTTGACGCACCATCGACATAATTTCTGCTGATCTACTTCCATACATTTCGGCGTATTGAAAATGAAACTATTTTCTTTTATAAATGGAAACAACTGAGCTGTTGGCTTAGTAGGTTGAAATGATTCACTTGTGGATTCTTGTCTTTACAGGCAGGTCACATAAGTTAAAATGTAGTATCTACGAATTGTAAGTTAAAATATCAGTATCTATGTTCAGATACTGCCTTCTTTCTTACTCAGGTGCAGATACTATATTTTAAGGTACAAAAGGAACAATTTCTGGACTTACTGAGATTACTTCTACGTCGATATCTCATCAGCCTCAGTACATACTTCATTTTTTCTTGCAAATTTGAATTTAGCGCATTCGAATACATACGTAGAGATAAAATACCGATTTTCGGCTTTTTTGCACTTACTGCGTTTTTTCTTAGGACGGCAGTCTACTGCAGCAACATTTTTAGATTATTATAGTAATTTTAGTTTACTTGGCCTTATCAAATGACTCACTTGTGGGTAGTTTATTATTGTCTTACCTTTAATAGCTTTCATTCCATCTTTGGTATCAGGATACAACGGACTCAATTGAAATATCCACTTGCCCTCAGTTTAGAGTTATTCGTTCTTCAAAGAAGGATCACTTGTTTTTTATAAAGCCTTATTTTCAACACATTCGTTTCATTCTTGAATTTGAAATGATATGAAAGGTTCGGTTGCAACAAGATAGCAATGATTCAGTTTAAACTATGAAAAAACGTACTTGCATGGCATATACAGGCTAGCAAAATACACTACTCAAGAAAAACTGGAGAAAGAAATTGCAGTTCCATGACAACATTTTTTCGTGAACTATAAGTTGGTGTGGAACATTTTGACGGTTCTTTTAAACAAATCATCGCCTCTGGCCATACCCTTACTGGATCACCCAGTACAGCCTGTTTCTTAATTAAAAATTTCGGAACTTTGTTGAATCTATTTGTATTCATCAGTATGAATTCTAATGCTAATGTCTCTTCTTATCATGATCATAACAAACCCAAGTTATGCATAACATGATGTAGAAATAGAACGTTCTGAAAATTGGAAATAAAATATGCCTAATGAAGAAATGAAATAAAAATATGTACATTTTTAATATTTTTATTGAAACAAAACTGTTCAGTTATTTGGGAAAATTATCCTGATTCTATTATACATAAAATATCAATATTCTAGAAATGTTAGGTAAAAATCCACATTCTACATACCAACAAGTAAAATACATAAATCAAACTAACACTATTCCCACAACTCACAACAGTAATAATAGTATAATTCCGGCATACGAAGTAACACGCCCACATACAACTACTAACTCAAATGCTGGAATTGGAATGAGGCCAGTTTTGCGAAAACGTTGATGATCAGTGCAACGGTTACTACCGATTGTTCCCGAACTTGTCGCATATCAACAAGTAGTTGAACAGTTTCATTATCGTAGGAACACCATGCTCTACTACAAATAAACTGTTGTATTATGCCTGTAACACGAGTCTCTGTTGTTATGATATACTTTTCAGAAACACAAAGTAGATAAATATGAATATACACTTTTCCAGCGCTAGTAAAATATTGACCTGACATTATACAAAGTGAATTATCTAATGTTCAAAGCACTTGCTGTATGTAAACAATGTTATAGCTACAAGTTCATGCGTTCAGAATACTAATTTTTTTAGAGACAGAAGGTAATTTTTTTCAATATAGGTATTAATTTTCTTACCACAATCGAAAAAAACTCTGGAAAACGTTTTACTTGGACCATTTTTTTCCGTGACATAAATTTCACCAATTGAGCCACCAAAACATGAATCGAAGTGGAAAATCAATGAGTTATTATTGCTCCATTGCATAAAACCTGAGTGAGAAAATAACAAAACTATATGATCACTTGATGAATCTAGTAGATATCAGAATTGAGGAGAACCTAACTCTACGAATATTGATGAATTAGTTGAAATATTTGAGGACCATAAAAAGTGAAAATACAACTGGATAATATGGAATATCGATTGAAACAAAATCCTCCAATCCTGGCACCTGGCACATTTTTTGTATCAGTCATCAATAACTCTTTCCGCAATGGGCTTTTACCTGATTCTCTGAAAACTCCAGTTGCAATCCCACTATACAAAGGTGGAGATTCTGATGATTCTCAAATCTTTGAGGATATCAGGCCCTCATTCCAACTTTGGCCAAACTAATTGTAAAACTAGTTAAAAGATGTCTAACCGATTTCCTAAAACGCCACAATATTTTAAATGAAAATCAGATTGCTTTTCAAACAATCAAAACACTTTCATTTCTTTATGATATTTATTCCAAGTTGAATTCCGGTAATGCATTTGCTGCGGTCTTTTGTGATTCATTGAGAGTTTTTGATTGTGTTGATCATACAATAATAATTAGAAAACTCCACCAGTGCGGTTGCAGAAAAATTACGTATAAATGGTTTCAATGTTACCTATCAGACAGGAACCAAATGGTGAGAACAACTGAATTTTCTGTGAAGAGGAAATTATGTCAGGAGTGCCTCAAGGGTCGGTCCAATTTTATTTTCATTGTACGTCAACGAAACTGAACATTTCAGGAGAATTAATCCACCTTGAGGATGATACTACGATATTGTGGAACAGAAAAAATTCACATAACTGCCACAATGTAATATCTATGATATGAAAAAAAATATAGGAGTGGTGTGATGCAAATTTCTCATGTTTCAATTTTACCAAAACAAACATCATATTATTCAGATGTTTTCTTGATGACCTTTCATTCAGTAATAACATTTTGATCGAGAACAAGACTCAAACTAAATATCTAGGTATTCATATTGATAATAAGCCTAAATTTGACAAACATGTCAGGCATCTTAAAAGTTAGATTTCTTCTGGATGTTATGCAGTGAGAGTATAGTCGAATAATTTTGGCCAAAAGTGCCAAAACAGTGTACTTCGCCCTTATAGTATCCCAATCACGCCATATGGATATGTCAAGTGACAGTGATTTTTGAAAATGTACCCAAGAGAAAATTAAAATTTTAGTTCGAAACATTTCATTACATGTTTGTTTGAAAGTGGTTGACAATGTTTCACTTTGAGTAAGGTTATTCTGGACTTTCATTGTCTAAAAAAGAACAAAGAAAAATTCAATTCTCTGCAATTTTTAATCACGACGTTTCAACTGTTGAAATCTACAGTCGTTATCAAGTGTATAATGCGACAATCTCAAGGATACTTCTTATATATGCTGTGGATAATTTTGTGTCATTAGCCTAGGGGTAATTTGGCGGTATTCAGGTAAGCTTGTTAATTACTGTGCCAGGTCCCTCCGGTACAGCATTGTTAATTCTTATCGCAATTTCAATTGATCCATGCCACTAATTAAGGGTTTCCACACATTACGGATTTCTATGCTGGCCTGACTAAAGACTTTGTTGTTCATAATATATGCACTCTCTTTAAACTTCCTTCTATACCAGCCCTCTTCTTTATGGATGACTTCGGCTTCAGTCCATTTTATGTTGTGTTGGGTCGTCCAGACATGATCCGCTATTCCTGACTTTGATGTTTCTCCTCGTTGAGTGTTTCTCTTGTGTTCAGCGAGTCTAACGCTAAGTGGTCTCTTAGTTTCTCCAAGATAAGCTTAGCCGCATTCACAAGGGATGCGGTAGATGCAGTTTTTGGAGTCAATGTCCGCGTTACGTGGTCTGGTCTTTGTGAGATGGCTGCGAATAGTGTTACCTGCCTTGAAACATGTCCGTATTTTGTATTTCGACCCAATTCGCTTTATTCTTTCCGATAGACCTCTAACATACGGAACGCACAGGGTGGTTTGTGTCGGCTCACCTGGTTTCTTGTTCTTATCCCCCCTGCGAGCTAGAACCTCTTCTATATGTTTTTTGGGGTACTCATTTCGTCGCAGATCATTCTTGATATTGTCCAATTCGATGGTAAGACTTTTATCTGTGTTACATAGGTTGTAGGCACGGTCCACCAGCGATCGAACAACCCCTCTCTCTGTAGCACCATGATGGTTCGATTCGAAGTTCAGGTATTGTCCGGTATGAGTCGGCTTTCTGTATACTGATGTTTGACACTTATCATTGTTCCTTTGAACTTTCACGTCTAGAAAAGGTAAACCGTCTTGCGTCTCCTTTTCCATCGTGAAGTTTATGGACTTTCTGATGTTATTCAGATGTTCCAAAAAGACGTCAAGGTCCTCGTCTCCGTGGTTCCATATAACAAACGTGTCGTCAACATATCTTCTTCTTTAGTCTTTAGTCTTTAGTCAGGCCAGCATAGAAATTCGTAATGTGTGGAAACCCTTAATTAGTGGCATGGATCAATTGAAATCGCGATAAGAATTAACAATGCTGTACCGGAGGGGCCTGGCACAGTAATTAACAAGCTTACCTGAATACCACCAAATTACCCCTAGGCTAATGACACAAAATTATCCACAGCATATATAAGAAGTATCCTTGAGATTGTCGCATTATACACTTGATAACGACTGTAGATTTCAACAGTTGAAACGTCGTGATTAAAAATTGCAGAGAATTGAATTTTTCTTTGTTCTTTTTTAGACAATGAAAGTCCAGAATAACCTTATTTCATTACATCTTTCCAGAATGAAAGAGAGGAGGGGCCATCAAATTTCGAACTTCAAAATTCTGGTAGCTGACAAGAAAATCAGATTGATATCAAATGGACTAGTAAAACTCGATATTTTTTAGGAAGTCATACTAGGAAAATCCAGAATTATCCTGTGGAGAGCAACTGCCCCAAAACCTTGCATTGAAGTACACCACATTTAACTTTTTTTTTCTGAGCTCACATACTCATCAATTTTCACGTGTACGAATTTGAAGATGGGAATTGAATACTTTCGAAGCTATTCCTCGTATTCCTGAGTCCTGCAAGACGTTCAATAATTGTTTATTGTCAACCGTATCAAAAGCCTTGACAAGATCCAGGAAAACCCCGATTGCTAGGTCAGAATTTGCAATAGCATCATACAATTTGGTAATCAATGAAGATTCAGCATCTTTAGTCGATTTTCCTGTTCGATAGCCAAATTGTTGAGGTGATAATTCCTTATTACCATTCAGGAAGAACTGAAGTGAAATCTTAATTTTCAAATAGTTTGGAAAAATTAGTAATCAATGATAATGGTCTATAGTTAGATGGTAAACTTTCATCTCCTTTTTTGCAAAGAGCCTTTATGATATTTCCTTTGAATTGATTAGAAAATTCGCCATCAGACATTAGTTTAATAGTCAGAAAACACGCAACGGTGATGCTACCTCTTCACAAATCTCCTTTGATGTTTCGCTCTCAATTTTGTTGTGAATGTTCTAACTTTAACCACCAGCTTCAGCTTTAGCATATAATTATTATGAAAATGGCAGGCCGCTGTCATGAGTATGTCATGTATTCTTGATCTTGATAAAAGTTTGTTAATGTTGAAGTAATAATAAAAAAGTCTACTGAAAGTCTTGTCATTATTTAGTAAATACATAACAAAGTTCATGTATTCCCGGAGCCTTGTTATTTTTAAGTGATTCAATCAGATGAATTATTTCATTTTCATATCAGTGGGATTTAGACATATAGACTTATTATTGACGAAGGTTTTCCACTTTTTTTGCCAGATCAGAAACTACATTTGCAAAAAAATTATTCAAAGTTTCAGCAATTTCTAATTCGATTAACTACCGTTCATCAATCTAATGTATTTTTTCTCCTTATGCGATGTACCTACCACAATTTGTAATTGTTATTCAAAGTTGTTTAGAGTTGTGTAAGTTATGAACTCATTCCCATTGCAACCGTTTCATTGATTTTTCTGATATTTTTCTGATAACCATTAGTTATCCATTTTGCTTTTTTTCTTTTGTTTCATATTCACTGTATGGTTCTGGATGTTGCTGCATTACATATCCGGTAAAATAAAGACCAGTAAAATTCTTTCAGATCGTCTTTGAGGTTTTTGAAGTTAATTATTTTGATAAAGTTGGTTGTTGGTAATATCGCATTTTTCATGAATATATTCCAGTTGTTTTCTTTCCTAGCGCTAGTTAGATATTCTTCTTCCACCCCCTATAAAGGTATTTTCATTTTAGTCTCATGTGTTTCACGATGAATTTTTTTCCGATACATACTTCATCAGGAGATTCGTCTTCTAGAAATACCCTATCTGTTCAAAATATATGATGAAGTATTGATCTTCACTGCTCATAAAGTGAGTAAGAAAGTAATTTCCCAAAAATGTGTACATCATCTCGCAGTTTCAACAACAGTTCGATTATCTCTCTCAAAACATCCATTTTGTTGTGGCGTTAAACTTGGTCGAAATCCATTCCATTGTAAAATATCTTTCAACTCATTGCTAACGGACTCACAGCCGATGTCAGTAAGAAGTTCTTCGATTACATGTCCTCCAGCTTGCACATCTGCTGAATCATTTTAAACTTGTCAGTTTCCTCAGATATCTCTTTGAAATAAACAAAACGAAACCGAATGTAACCATCCATTGAACAAGACAAAGTAACGATTTCTAGACAGAGTTCACAAAAGTCCACAAATATCCGCGATTGCATGACTTCACTTGGTTGTCTTTTTTCAAATTTATGTCTAAGGACTTTGTTTTAAATTCAACCTTCAGATATCCGATTTCACATCTATACCTGATTCACGTTATAGGTTGGTTTTGAGTTGGAACAATTTGTCATTTGAAACTTACTTCACTCGCAATTCTTTAGGTAGCTTGAAACACTCAAAAAATCCACCTCATCGAAACAAGTTTCACTTCTTCCTCAAATATAAAACAAAATGTTGTGCAGGAAAACTGAAACCTTTCAATTCGAGAACGGTTAAAGATACGGTTCAGAATGACCGAATTAGTATATTTGAGTCAATAGGAGAAAGAATATTCTTGACCTCAAGATAGTTGTAAGTAACGTAGGTATGGGATAGACCCCTAAAAATAACAAAAAATACAAAATCGTCAGTTACACTTGAAATTTTCACTCTTCACTCAAAATTTCACGCTGATTCCGAAAATATACGATTTGTATATAATCAGACATAAGATTCAGCCGGAAAAGGGAATAGAAGGTCGAACATTAGAAATTCCAGAGGTTTCGTAAAAAATACATGAAATCTTTAATTGAATAGGACACGATTTGAAATTAGGTTTGCACATACCCATATGACTTAATTTTACGAAACCGAGTCTGAAATTTTGGAAAAGTTACTATTTGGTGAAAAAAAAACAATATAAACACATTTCATATATCAATTGATGTATGGATGCCACATCATTTGCAAGTGAGGTGGCCGCACGGAAAATTCTGATCCACTTAGATAGGCAGGTCATACCGTGTGTGGCGAATAATAGGATTGTGATCAATCCCGAGAAGACGGAACTTATAACCTTCACAAAGAAACGTACAAAAGCAAAAATCTTTGTGGAGTTTATAGTCCTAGATCAACGGATTGCGGAGACCAGATCCGTCAGGTACTTGGGAGTCCAACTGGACAGGCGCATGAACATGCATGGCCACGTCAGCTTGGCAATCCAGCGAGCCATTAAAGGACGTACCTGTTGATCGCTAGGAGCTGCAAGCTGGCGATGGACACCAAAGTACTTTTATACAAACAAATAATCAGACCTACTATGACATACGCCTATTCGGTGTTCTTGCCCAAGTCTCAAATGATGGGATTGGAAAGGATGCAGACCATGGTACTTCGCATCGTCACGCACAGTGATCGATACATTCGGCTAGACGCGTTTCGTGAGCTGGCAAAGATTAAGAAAATAGAAGAACTCATAGAGGAAACCTCAGAAAAATTTTACAGAGACATTACTCGCACACAATAACGAACACTATCGAAAACATGGTGGCCTGATATATCAAGCACTCGAAATTTTCAACGAACGACAATAGAAAAAATCAATATCATAGCCTAGGATTTGAACTTGAATTGAATTCATGTATGGTTAAAGTACAACATATAATAATTAGGATAGATTAAAAATTTAACTCAACTTAGGATCACACAATATCGAGGTAATCTTGAACATCATAAAATAATTCTTCTGTAAGAATATGTGTCACCGATTTTCAGAATGAATTGATGAAAACAATGATTTTGACACTTGTTGAAAGATGGTTATATAATTTATCAGCATTGTGAATGATTGAGCTTTTCATCAAGTTGCAAGATGGATTGGGTTAAGTTGTTATTTATTGGGTGGGTCCAGAATCGTGTCATGAGTTGATTTGTTTTTATGTACCAGACATACCGTTTCAAGAATGAAGAGAGAAGGAATCTTCAGGAGTTTCTGCTTTTTGAATGAGTCTTTACGGGATGCATGAGGTCGTCTTAGTTCGTAAATTTAGCGAAACAGCATGTTTTTCAAATTTGAGGTTACTGTATAAATGATTCCTTTGGAAGGTGTTGATATCGTTAGCTGAAAATATCATTCACCATGGGAATGTCTGGTATATTGCCTCGAAATGACAGAAGATTCATTTTGTCATCGTTGAACGAAATCAGGTTCGCATTAAATAACTTTCTTACAGCAGTTATGACCCAAGACATTTTGCTAAACAGTTTGTACTTTGATCATATCATAGGATCATTGTGTCGTTTGCAAAAATAGTGAATACACCCTCAGTCTTGATATTCATAATTAATTCTAACAATTATATAACAAAAACAAAATAGATCCAAGCTAACATCCCTGTGGTACACCATGTTTGACTAAGCCAATATCGGAATAGTGATTGGCTTTTACAATTTGAGTTCGTTGACTCAAATAAGACTCAAACCAGTCATGACTTTGGTCTCTGAACCCTTACAGGTGGAGCTTACTCAGCAGTATTTGGTGATTAACACAGTCAAATGGTTTTGACAGATCACAAAATACTGCAGCGTTCGCTTCTTTCGAATTCAGATTCTTCAAAAAGTATGCTTTTGCTAGGTTGAAAACCAAATTGCTGAGGATGTAGAATTTTGTGGAGAGCCAAGAAGACCTTCAACCTATTTTTCACCTATTTTTGGATCAGTTTTCCTAGGTTTGGAATCAACGAGATTGGTCGGAAATTGGATGGTTCGGTGGGGTCACCACCCTCATAAAGAAGTATCACTATACCGGTTTTTAGGAAGTCTGGAAAAATTCCTCTGGCGAAGGAATCACAATGAGGTGGACCATTAATTCGTGAACGAAGATTGGCAAATTTTGAAAGATTTTTAAAAAAAATTTGCTAATTTCAATGTTTTGTTTTTTACTTGAATCATTGAATTTATTACTTCCTTGAGATTCGTCTTGACGAAAACAAATGCTTCTAGAACGTAAGTTCTATTCAGATAAACCAGTGAGTCTGCAGCATCTTTGATATTTGCAGATAGTCTCTCGGATATGCAACAGTAAAATTCATTGAGCGGTATGATTAAAAAGAGCATTTACTTGTACTACAAGTAAGAGCTTTTACTTCCTAGTATTTTCTAGAGTATAATATTTTACATGAAGTAAATTATTTGACAGGAAGTGTTGAATGAGGTTAGAAGTATGAACTAGTAGTAAATACTAGGACGTGCTCATCCTCAAATTGGTTCGATTGTTGAGAGTTCTTGAAAATACTCCAACTTTCCGTTATATTTGATAAAGGTGCTCCTCTTGTGCCATACTATCTATCCATTCAATATTGTTTGCATTCAAGATAAAATTACAGTGCGTAATATTAGCAAGCTACCTGAAATAATTGACTTTCCGAAATAATTTTCTTTATTGTCCCCCCCAATACGTTCTATGTTCACACATTTCCCTCCATTTCCTACTATAATTCCTGAAAACCTTTTCAATCGAAAATCTGAAGTTACTCTATGAGTAGCTTCGCAAAAACTACACCAAACACTCCCAAATGAAGGAAATACTAGACAACATCAGTATTTTCTGCAGTATTAACTTCTATATATAGAAGTAAATGAAGCAAAGTATGAAGTAATTGCTCCTAGTACTTACTTAAGTGTTAATTAAAGAATTGTGTGAAGTAAATTCTTCAATTTTTTTGAAGTGAAAACTACAACATGGAGCATTAACTTGAAGTACCAAGCAAATACTCTCTTTAATCATACCACCCATTGAGTGTATTGAAGTCCGGTGTTTTTTGATGTTATTTTCCCCCTTAACTCATTTACAACTCGGCAAGTTTCTTTGATAGTGTTATTACTTTCAGATTTTCTGTTGTGGAAATAATTCTTTTTGGCAGCCCTAACAACACCTCTATATATTCTTCTATATTCAAAATAATGGTTAAGGAAGGCAGTATCATTAGAGTAATTCCTAATATAATGCAGACTTCTCAGATTTCTAGCTGATATTCGGATTTCTTTGGTTAACCAGACTTTTTTGTTTTTATTTATGTTCCTTATTTTCTGGATTCAAAGGAGTCGGAAAGTAGAATATTGAAAATAAAGAAACGGGTCGTTGGAGTATAACACCGCATTCCATTCTTTGTTGGGACATTTGGTGTTCATTATTGGTTTTGCTGAAAAATCTTCAAAATTTAAATTTACATTCAATATTTTGGCCGAAGATTCTGACATTACAGTGGACGGCTTCATGATCAGAATTGTTCGATGAGATAACTGAGCAAGTAACATTTTCTTCATTGGATTTGGTGCATATGTAATCTCAATATCCTTGTCATTTTCTTTAATATTATTACATAGTATTGAATATTTTCCTCAGAACGGAATGATTATGCAAGCCGACGTGCAAACCTATGAAACAACAACAATCATTCACTGTGTGGTTTTCCTTCATTTCTTTCCAAATGGAAACTTCTTGAATAAATTATACAAATTCCACCAAATTTTCTTTATCCTGAAACAACCGGAACTTCGCACACTTCTCTCGTTACCAACTATTTATTTTTCAGTCGAAAGTTGTTCCATTAAGAGTGTGCCCCATATATCAGTCTCACCGTGTGCCAACTTACTGCGGTTTGCTCCACTCTCTCGATACATTTGGAGCGTGTAGTTTGCGGGATTTGCAACTTTGTTAATGCCATGTGAACGGCAAGCGCCATACGTCAGAGAATCGTTTTAGCGTAAGTTGGGCGTCCCAATAGTTTCGATGTTGTGACCGACACATAGAATTAATGCCGTATAGTGCCTCAAGTGTGGTTTGAAATCACATACTTAGACCAAACTATATAGGATTTTTCCCTCACAAAATAAGAGACGCAAATGGCCTACACTAATTTCCATAAGATAGTTTTCGCCACAACAAAATCGCTTTGTGGATTTTTTAAACAATTAATACTTAAAAATATTACAACTTTTTTGGTATTTTGAAAATATCTCAAAAATTATTCAAGGAATCGTTTTATAGGCACTGGAACTTTTGTTGAGATTTATAAAATCTACGAAATGGATTTTCATACCACCGGATCAGTGCATTTTCCACTGAGAAAATCCGGGAAAACCTCGAAAAAGAGACAATTTTTAAAAAATTCCTAATTTTTATAAACAATATTGCGAAAACTGATAGATAACAACATGTCATTCAACTGTGAGAAAGCAACTGCAACAGTATCTGATACGTTACTGTTTGTTTATTCAAAAATCAATTACAATATTTATTTCAACAGATGATTCCCAAAAGATGCAAAGGAATCTCGTACGTGAAATAAAGGGGCTATAATGGGAAACAAACATTGATAAGTTACAGAAAACATACAAAAATATGGTAAACAAATAAAAGAATAAAAGAAATAGTTCACAATAAGGCAAACCCTTTGTAGTGGGAGCAGAAATAAAATAAATCAAAAAGTAATAAATGACAATATTTTATGGTAAGATGGATCAGATCAGCATATTAAAATAATATGCATCCTGAATGCGTTTTTTTTCAATATCCAGTGCTGGTCATAGTAGATAATGCACGGAAAGGCGAACCTTGTCGGTAGTGAATTTTATCCATGCACACCTTTACTCTTGTGATAAAATATTGAAGTTGAATAAAAACGAAAATGCAGTAATGTTGAAGAAAGGAAAAAAAAGTTCAGTAGGAACAACGGTAAAAGTATTTAGTATTTGTGCGACGGATGAAAAGACAGACAGTAAATATCTTATAGTACGTTAGCCACTTGGTATCTTTTTATACAGATGAACAATATTTTTGTTGTGGGCTTCACTTTAATTTTTGTTAATGTTTTATAGGATTAAAGTATGATATGAATTTTTCATATCTATGTACTTATGAATGAGAAGTCGTGGTTGGTGTATTATCCATTTTTTTATTTTTGACTGAATAGCTGATGAGAATTGAACTGTTTCATTTCTTGAGGAATCAAGCTATATAATTTGATATAATATGATGGCAATATGATGGTATTAATATAAGAAAACATATGACCAATTTCGTGAATTGTGCGATAAGAACCATGTAAAAGTGGTTTCGTAAAATTTGCTTATATGCTATATTGAGGACGAATAAAAAATTATAGATCTTCCTACGTTATGGAGTATCTACTCAATATTGAAAAGTATATTGAATGTTAAGAAAAATATCGATATTAGGAAGTTTTCAAAATTGGTCACGCTCATTGAGAACAAAAGCGTCAGATACCAAGGAAAGAAATCATCAAGGGATGATAACCAATTAATTCATTCAAGATGCTGATAACGAAACAAATTTACTTTATAAGGTACAGATATAATTATAATTTTGAAGAAACTACTACCAATAGTTTCAATATTTTTCATTTGTAGAGGTTGTCCTAATTTTGGGTATCAGCGGTGCTTGTCGCCGTGAAGATTTAGTACATATAACTATTGATGCCATTGAAGATGCTGGATCTACATTGATTGTTAAAATACCTGATACAAAGACCTATTGCACAAGAACGTTTACTGTTTCAAATTCTGATTATATTGAGATATACCGCAAGTATAGAGCACTACGGCCGCCTCATACAAAGAGTAACAGATTATTTTTGAAATATTCGAGAGGAAAATGTATTTACCAACATGATGAATAAAATATGAAAAATTTCCCGCTTGATTGCAAAAAAGCTTGGAAAAGACATGTATAAGAGCTATACAGGTCACTGGAGCTCTGTAACTCTTCTGGCCAATGCAGGGAGCAACATTACATCCATAAAACGTCACGGTGGCTGGAAATCTGCCTCTGTAGCAGATGCATATACCGGGTGGCTGCGGTAGTATTGCCTACGGAATATCTCAGTTATTGTATGAAGTAGGTTTGTGAAATTTGGAGCGTCGATATAATGACATAAGAGCTAGAATTTGAGCATATTGACATGTCGAAGCTAACTTCCGGTCTGACCGGAAGTAACATGTATTTTGAATGGAAACCCTATTTTTTTCTTTTCTCTTTATTCAGCATTCAATTCCCTTTCTAAAGACATATCACAAGTTGGTATCTATCCAGAAACTGGATCAGAAAAAAATTATTATTGAAATTCACTGAGTAGGCCGTGGAAGCAAAATGGAAGCCAAAACTTGAAAAGTTGGCTATGCATGGAAACCATACGTTACTTGATAACAGTTGCTACTACTGTGATATTTTATTTTCATTCGTCGGCGTTATAAAAAGCCGCCAAAAAAAATATTGGAAAAATTGGGAAAAAAACAATACTCTGTAGGTCCATAACTTAAATAGGAACATACATTTTCTTGCCTGTACATAACCATTCCTTTCTAATGATATGATAGAAAATAATTTTTTGAACTGACATACCGAAAAATCCAATTATTATTCTTCAAATAACAAAACAGATTATCGTCATACGCAAAAATAAAATTAAAAATAATGTGGAATGATAAATTATATCCTGTAGGTTCTAGGTTAAATAGGAACATAAACGTACTTGGTCTGTGCCATCGTCCATAGATATTCTAATATCTACCTATGGACGATGTTTGTGCTATTCAGAATAATCATTCCATTGCAATAATCATTCGAATCAAAATATTAACAAGTAGGCTGATTAAGATGTATTTTGGAATGAAACAAAAAAGAAATGAGAGCTGTCACGAACGCTGCTATCCATATTATTTTGACGTTCGAAGTAGTGTTTTTGATTCTGCCATTTTAAAAGGGTTTGGAAATCGAAATCAGTTACTGGAATATTCAAAAAATGCCCCGTTATTCACGAACCGAACAAATTGACATGCTTCTCAATTATGGTGAATGTTTAAAAAATTCTTATGCCGCTGATCGATTGTATTTAGAGCGATATCCAGGGAGGCAGCAACCGTCAAGAAGGTATTTCCAGTGGCTTGAAGAAAAATTGAGAACTGAGCCTGATGTTCACGAAGACCAAGAAGCATTTGTTATTAATGAGGAAACTGAAATTAATGTATTAGCTTTAGTACAATATGATAGCACAATTTCCTCAAGGCAGATTGGCGCCGAATTAGCTATAATTAAGGACTCTGCTAGGAAAATTTTGAAAAAACATCGATTGAAATCCATCAAGTATCAGTTGCATCAACATTTGTATGAAAATGACGGTGAAAGGCGCCTGGAATATTGTAATTGGTTTCTTCGACAAAATGCTGAGAATCACCTATTTAACTATTATATCTTGTTTACGGACGAGTCAAGATTTACCAACAATGGATTATTTAACAGGAATAATACACGGTAGGTACTGTACTTTATTTGGATTATTGTCGATAGTCGAAGTGTAAAGTGCTAAAAGTGTGAACGGTCTTTTGTTCCAGGTACTGGGCGATAGCAAACGAGCACCGGTTTCGACAAGGCGGCTTCCAGGAGAGATTTGGTGTGAATGTTTGGGCAGGAATAGTTGGAACTCATATTGTTGGCCCCATTCTTTTTCAAGGCCAACTAACCGGAGAGAGATACTTTAATTTTTTAACGAATGAAATTTCGTAATTCATTAACAACCTACCAGCGGAAATAACTGAGAGAATGTACTTCCAGCAAGATGGCGCCCCTCCGCATAATTCAAGAATAGCGAGAAATTATCTTCAAAATCGCTTTCAAGAGAGACTTATAACAACCCATGGTCCAGTCAGGTGGCCACCAAGGTCACCTGATCTTACTCCGTGCGACTTTTTTCTATGGGGGCATCTTAAAAATAGGGTGTATTCCACACAGCCTACAACTCTACATGAGCTAGAAGTAAAAATTCGTAGAGCTTTCCAAGATATCACGCCCCAAATGTTGAGAAACGTTTCACATGAAAATATCACCAGAGTCAATAAATGTATTGACGCTGAGGGAATGCATTTCGAACATTTGTTTTGAATTTATTTTATCTTTAATCCTATCAATTTGAATTTTTTTTTCGATAAATCTAATTTTTCGTTATTTGAAGAATAATAATTGGATTTTTTGGTATTTCATTTCAAAAAATTACTTTCTATTATATCATTAGAAAGGAATGGTTATGCTGAATAGTTCAGGCAAGAAAAAGTTGTATGTTCCTATTTAAGTTATGGACCTACAGAGTATTGTTTTTTTCCCAATTTTTCCAATATTTTTTTTGGCGGCTTTTTATAAATAAAATATCACAGTAGTAGCAACTGTTATCAAGTGACGTATGGTTTCCATAGCCAACTTTTCAATTTTTGGCTTTCATTTTGCTTCCACGGCCTACTCGGTGAATTTCAATAATAATTTTTTTCTGATCTAGTTTCTGGTTACATACCAACTTGTGATATGTCATTAGAAAGGGAATTGAATGTTGAATAAAGCGAAAAGAAAAAAAATTGGGTTTCCATTCAAAATAAGAAAGTTGATGTTACTTCCGGTCAGACCGGAAGTTAACTTCGACATGTCAATATGCTCAAATTCTAGCTCTTATGTCATTATATCAACGCTCCAAATTTCACAAACCTACTCCATAGAATAACTGAGATATTCCGTAGGCAATACTTCCGTAGCCACCCCGTATAGAAGATGGTTTGAATAACAAAATTGAGATTTCTAACAGAATATTGAATTGTTCATCTCCTTCCAAACAAATTAAAATATCTGATAAAATTGTGGAATCAACTCTTCAAGAAATATCTAACGTTTCTGATCAGCAGCAACATGGAACATCTTCGGAAATCAATGTTGGAAGTTCTTGTTCAAATTTTACTATCAATTTTCATTCCAATAAATGTAATCGTTTTATGATGAATGACAAATTAATAATTCACTCTGTTGAAAATAAATCCTTCAAAAAGTAGTATTTCATGTTCATTTTGTGAATTATTTTGGCACTGAAAAAAAGTACCAATCACAGTCATAGGACGATTGTGTCGTCTCTTATAGCAGATCTAGTTCATTACAGACCTGACTGAACTAACATGCATCCAAATATCTAAACACTGGAAATTCTTGTCCACAATAAAATCTGTATCCGGTTCCGCATTCAGCGGTACAGAGCCAAAAGATAATAAAAATATATGCACTCGCAACAGCACTTATGTGACGGGGAATGAACAAACAATTCCAGAATAGTACCTATTTCGAAATTGTTCGTTCGTTGTTCGGAATTTGAATGTATCACTGGGAATTTCATAATCATGGGGTAGAATTGAGACACACATTTCTTGATCTAAATTGAATGAATGGTTAGTATACAAAAGTTGTAGGAATTGTGAAATTCTCGTAAAATGGTTTTTAACAACAGTGATATCGAACTTCTAATGCCATATGCTTTTATGAAATGATAAATGAAAAGCTACAATAATTGTGTTAAATATCGAATAAACTTGGTAAAAATTTTATTAAAATTGTTCGATAGAATATGGAAGTGTGTATTGACTAAATTTTTCTCGATTTTATTAATATCAATATTAGACAAAAATCTAGTCAATCCAGTTATCCAACAAGAGATCATAGACCTTTTGTCAGTGTGCATGAAACAAAATTATTTTCAGTTGGATAACAAAATCTATTCTTCTTCAAAAGGTTTATTCATAGGAAATCCTTGCAGAAACTTTCATGAACAACCTAGAGAATGTGATCCATAGATATCTTCTAATAAAGTATTTTTTCTACAACCCTTATGGATATACGCCATTTTGTAATAGAATACCTTCAGCGAAAACGTGATTTCCTTAGCATGTGAGAGAAATTCTCAAAACGTTAACTTTCGTTTCTAGTGATGAAAGTTGAATTTATATTTTCAATCATTTCCCGCCCTTGTATGTAATGTTTTGACGACTTTAAATTATTGATAAGTAAAGACAAGAATCATTTCCATAATTAGAATAAATTTTTTTCACTTTTGTTTAAATACCGTGATAGATAAGAACAATTTATATCTTTAGTTGCCTGGTTTCATTAGTTCGACGTTCTCCGTTGATTATTTAGATTTGTCAGTTTGCACTGAAAGCATTGTCAGTTTCATGATTTATGATTCGGAAAGTGATTTAGATTTTCCAAATATTTATTTATTTATTTAATTCATCCAAACAGACCGTTCAGGTCTCATTACATGGATAACTATAACTAAATATTCTTAAAGAAATATATCAATATTATATAGTAGTGAATATAAGGATTCAAAAAATAAAAATATAAGTATAATAGATAATAAAAAAAAATAATAATAAAAGTAAAAAATTTGCCGTTTGCCAAACTGCCGAAGGATGTACACCAAACCCGACGAATGATTTAATGGAGTATTGCTAAGGTGTCATATTGATAGTCTGAGTAACTATCTCATTCCTAAATGTTCTTTGAGGGAGAGTCCAGTTCAGATCTATCAAAGCGTTAATTTCATTAGCGTAACGCAGTATTTTTACAAGAGGTGCTCTAGCGGAGAAGAATATTGGTATATTGAACATAATCGAGAAACGCGTTCTTCTAGGTGGAACATTGAAATTTATCATAGATAAAAAGTGTGGTGATTTAATTTTGTTGCTTAAAAGTTTGAATAAAAATATCAGTGTACCGATCTTCCTTCTATTTCCCAAAGACAATATTTTGAACTCGGTTTTCAAATCGCACGTTCTCACTGTATGAGCGACGTTTGACATTCACCAAACCATATATTAGAACCAAATTCCAATTTACTTCTTACCAAGGTATAGAAGAGTAATTTGAGTGTGTGCGCGTTGGTGAAATATACCACTAGAAATAGCAAATCAAGCTGAGGAAACCTCTTTGAATTTATTACTAGTAAAATCTAATAAGAGATTTGATGAAATATATGCAAAATTCCTAGATCACGTATATTCATTTTCGGAAACTGTGCTGCTTGAGTATTTTGGATAGTCGTTGTCAAAAGTCTAAAAGTTTTTCTTCCGATAAGATACATAAACAATTTTTAAAAGAATGCACCCGACTCCAAATACTTAATGACTAAGGTAAGTTAAGTTCTTTATTATCGCGACAAATTCTTAATGATATTGATATGTATTTATCAATCAGAATGGATTTATCGAGGGGCAAGATATAAAAATATGAATGGAAAAGTTATTGGGTATAGCCCTCAAATTGTTGTGCAACCGTAGACTACCAACTCACTACAGATACACTTTTTCCCTGGAAAAATTTCAGTCCTGAAAAATCCGAATTTGTCTCCCTTCTCACTGAAACACCCCCGTATCTTCCTTAATAATTGAGGTAGAATGATGAAACTCTCAGAATTGATGAAAATGCTCAAAATGCACCTATCACCTGAATGAGGTTGGTCTAAGTGATGTAAACTGCCCGCCACCCTTTATCTCAGAAAATTATATTAGAGGTCAAAATTTGCCCAAAATTCCTTCAGATTCGTATTCAGGATCCCCAAATCACTAATAATACACTTGTTTTCCGAAAAATTTTCAGTCCTGAAAAAATCGAATTTGTTTTACTTCTCATGGAAAAAACCATGGAAAAAACCAAAAATTTGATTTTTATTTTTCACTTATATCTGCTTTAATACCAGATACCATCGAAACGACTAAAAATTTCAAGTGGTATTCACAATCATGATAAAATATGACCATTGAGGCGTAAAAAAGGGATAAAAAATCCAGGTCTGTATTCAAAATTTCATAGTTATAGGTGGCCCAAGAAAAACAACACCCTGTAAAACACTTTCGTTTACATATTTTTACAGCCCATTGAAAGTTGCAATGGCAAAGTGCAAACAGTTTCCGGAAATTTATTGTATTAAAGCAGATATAAGTGAAAAACAAAAACAGAATTTTTCGTTCTTTCCTGTATATCTCTGAAAGTGAGAGGGCTAGCTCAGATTTTTTACTAGCATAGTAATAAGCTTCATAATACGCAACTTTGCCTCCATTTAACCCTTTCTGTAGCTCTTACCGTTTCCGAGATCCTCATGCATCTACTCGAATTTCACTCACCCAGTATGAATGTTTGTAAGTAGCCTCAGTTTCTGGGAATTCAAGGAGCTTTTCGTGCAATGATTTAAAACATTTGACAGTGAATGATGTAAAAGATAACAGCAGAATACTCTTAATTACAATATGTAATACAACACCAAAAGTACCGCGTTCCTTCTAGATTTCTGAGTTCTACGAGATTTCTAAAATATGTATGAACCTCTGTCCACTAGATGTGGACAAAATGAATTCAATAATCTTTATCACCTCCCAGAACGGAAAGTATACTAGAAGTATACTGGAAATAGATAAATTCATCAAATTTCTAATGCAAATAGTTCAATATTTGAACTTTGATTTCAATACTACTATAATCTTGAATAATTGTTCGAATGTAACAAATAACTGTAATGTACGACTAATATAAGAAATATCTGTTATCAACGATGACTAAGGAATGTGTGTTGGACGGGAGAGTTCAGTTGATGTAAGACTGTGCCGTAGGGAAGCAAATATGTATGTAACGTTATAATTTGTGATTCAGAAAAAAGGGAGAGGATGTAATGTACGACTAATATAAGAAATATCTGTTATCAACGATGACTAAGGAATGTGTGTTGGACGGGAGAGTTCAGTTGATAAAAGTATTAGTGAAAACGAGTGTTTGATTTACAAAAGTGAAGGTTGTTACAATAACCAATATTTAAATCAAAGTAATTTTTGAAGAAATTCTGTTGTAGGAAAGTACAGTGTTTCACTTGTAAACTGTTCTCTCGGTTTAAAAAATGATACTTCCCAAGTAGCACACCTATATTGGTAAAATATTGATACAATATTGTGAACATATTGGCGAAATATTTGAAATGCAATATTGGCGAGAAAAAAAATGTGAACATTCGGCGATATTGGTCCAATATTACTTGAATAATATTGGCGAAATATTCTTGAACTAATATTGGCCTCAAAATGTTCGGCGATATTGGTACAATATCGCTGATACAATATTCTGACAATATTGGCACAATATTCAAAAGTTATATTGTCGAGAAGTAAAATGTGAACATTTTGCGATATTGGTCGAATATTGTTTGAATATTTTAGAAATATTTTTGGTGGAATATTCTTGAAGCAATAATGGCCTCAAAATATTTATCGATATCGGTACAATATTTATCGATATTGGTAGAATATTTATCGATATTGGTACATTATTTATCGATATTGGTACAATATCATTTGGATATATTGGTGGATGTCAATATACCTTGGTAAATTATTAAATGTCCTTTAGTTGATGAAGGTGACACCAGAGTCTGTCTTTTGATCGCCATAACCACTGAGTGAGCTGTCTTGAAAACAGGTTAAGAAAAGTATTTAATATAATTTCGTAGGTTTTAGAAGACGTTCTATATGTAGAGCCACCTAGCGGATTTTTATCCAAGTTTTATCATGATATAATTTCAATATGTTTCATTGAATATTTGGCCAATATTCAAATTTCATCTCAATCTAGATGTAGGAAACAATATAAAGACAATATTGTTTTAACGATATTGATAAATATTAGTGAACCAATATTGACCCAATATTAATTAATAAGATTTGTTGAATATTGGCGAAATGATATTCAACCAATGTGTAATCACACTTGGAGATACAATATAGTTTTTATTCCTAGAATCGATATTAGGGGAATATTGGGATTGCGATATTTATTCTAGATGTTAAAAACGATGTGAAGACAATATTGTTTTATTGATATTGGTAAATATCGTTCAACCAATATTGACTCAATATGAGTTATTACAATTTGTCAAATAAAGTGGAAATGATATTCAACCAATATTCTAACAAACTTGAAAATACAATATAGTTTTTTTCCCCTATAATCGATATGACTGGAATATTTGGATTGCAATATTTATTCTAGATGTGGAAAATAATATATAACCAATATTGTATTATCGATATTGGTAGAAATTATTCAACCAATATTGACCCAATATTTCGTGTGTTAATCTACATTCAAAACTAGTTCAACCAATATTCCACCAATATTATTAATATAATATTGTTTTTTGAATATTCATCCATATTGGACCAATATTGATTTTTCATTTACAATATATCTATATTGGCCCAATATGGAACCAAGATTCAGCCGATATGGTGTGCTACCTGGGTTTCGTCACTCGTAAAACAATATATCATTTTGTATTGGCATAGATACGTGGATGGGGTTTTCGTAAGTTTTACGGGTCCCAATAGATAACTGGATATTTTTCATCAATATACTAAAAGTATTCACAAAAATATAAAGTTGACTATCGAAGTAGAAAATTCAAACTCAAATACGTTTTTTTACTTGACAATAAGTAAAAAAGACAATAACCATGATTTTTCAATTCACCACAAGACTCCCCCATACGGGTTTTACCATACACGCGATTGTACCCATCCTTTGCAACAGAAAATTTTAATTGCAGAACTTAGCATGATAAAACAAATTACAGTATCTTATGTTTCTGATAATGCTTGTGCTGAAGTTGACTAAATCCACCCTTAATCTTTGAGGTAATTTTTTTGTCAATATTTTCAAGATATTGTACTGATACAAGTGTGCTTCTTGGTCTTCTTCATTTCGTTACTATACAATGTAGACACCATCATACCACGTTCACATATTTGAAATAATTCATGTAAACTTAATAAATCCATTGCCATTAAAACTCCATCTCATTATATTAGGACGTGATAGCTATCATGCCTTCACGCTCCGCTTATATAACAATGATACACAAAACTAATTTTATGAAATAAATTAATTCGAACACAGCATGAGAACTACTCGACGCTTCCCGCAAACATTTGAAAACGCAAAAGTCCTCGAGTCTGTCGTTGTTGCTTGATAATCACGTAAGACTTGAGATTTCATAATTTACTCTTGCCACTCAAGCTTCCATTCCGTGAAGACGAACGAACGCGTTTCCCCCACGGTGCGGCATCGCATTGTTTCAACTTCTGTTCCTCTTCCATGCAAGTTCTTCGTTTTAAAGTAGTCGTGTGTTGTAAGGAGTCGGAAAAGTGGAATAATAATATGGAGACAGTTGAACTTTAATACATTCAGTACATAATCACCGTGCTCATGAAAAAGACAAGGAATAGTTATAAGGTAACAAGATATAAAAAGACACATTACATTTTTAAGACGAATGTAATAAATGCTAAAACGAGCGAAGGAAGTGAGCGAAGTTTACAAAGTAATGATAATATTACTTTTTCTACGGATGCTATACAATGTGCCACTTCTCTCATCGCTTTCATACGTACAAAACGAAAGATTTCTCACGCAGTGAGAAATATCCGCCAATACAGTGAGAAATAATTTCTCACAGTGAGAAATAATTTCTCACTGTTATCACGATAACCCAAGTCAGTCATGAATGGACTTTTCCAAGAGATATGAAATAACACTGAAATTAGAAAGTAAATACGCTAATATCACTCGGGATTTTTTAATTTTTTTTCTGACCGCTAGTTTATCTACAATCAGAAGAAAAGTGGTTTCGTGACGTCACGTTCATCAAAACTAAACTTGGCAACTTTGTTAAAGTTGTGCACCAAATTCTCATTCAAATATAATGTGTCCTATGACAGTTGTCATTTGATACCAGATGGGTTCTTTCGTCTGTTTCACGGTGCGATCAATAAGAATAGTTTGTCTCTGTCTAACTCATTTGCCTACCCATTTGATACAAGTGAAGCAGTTCCTTCAGATTTAAACTTCAACGAACACTACCTTGATTTATTTTTTGAGGTTAATGCGGTTTTCTAAAATTTGAGAGCTTTTGTTGTTTGTGTTCTAAAATTTGTTATTAATTCCTGTATCTGCAGCACCTGTATTCCTGCAATAACTGAACATGTCGAAAAGGTGCTTTGTACCTCGGTAAATTATCCGAACTTTCCTTCACGAAGCCTTGTTCCATATTTTTAATACACAATTACACAAATAAATTCACACCAAATCGTTTATGATAACACGTCACTACACTATTATCAAATTTATCAGTTGAATGTTGATTGTTGAATGTAAATAAAATAAACATCAACCTCACATCTCCATATAACTTTTGACAGTTGAGAACTGTCATTACGATTTGCTGTGTTGTCAATGCTCGCTCTTCATCAAAAGGCTGGTCTGTTCAGACAATATGAAAGTTACAAATACAACAAAAAATAGCTAATATGTGGATTATTATCTATGAGTTGATCAAGTGACAATGTATTGATTATTTCTCAACGGCTCATATCATGCTAGAAGTTATATTTTTAAGGAAAACGGTATTGCCTGTTTCGGAACGTGGATTATGGTGGGGGATATTTCCGATGAACGTGACGTCAGCGGCACACTTTCAAATGTGATATTTTTTTAAAATGAAAGAAAAATATTGGAACTTTTTGTTAAATGGACTTTTCAGACTAACAACTATCGATTTAAAAGAGTTTTGTAATTTATTTTCCGTAAATGTAAAGGTCCATTGTTACATGTCAGATTGATATGACACGTTCTCCACGTTGACAACGCTACGCCGACGATTCGCGTGCAATATCCAAGTAGCCCATTGTTAGCGTTTCTATAACAACAAAACCGAAGCAATGCATAATTATTGCTGTCAACTTACACAACGAAAATAGTTTTATTGTCATTTGTTATAATATAAACAGTTCAGATTCATATAATATTGAACATAATGGAATACGAATATTTAGAGTCGGAAAATACACCTCCATAAATTATTTAGAAAGCAATAGATGTTTGCAATAATTTGCTACCAAGCACATCAAGAGAAAAATATGAAATCGCTTACAGAAACTTTATGGACAGGAAAATGAAAGCCAAGGTAAATTCTTGTTCCGAAAATACCTTGTTAGTTTATTTTGAAGAGTTGTCAAGAAGATTGAAATCATCAACATTATGGTCTCAGTACTCGATGCTGACGAGTACTTAATGATTAAAAACTGTGTTGATATATCAAAATACGTAAAACTACGTGCGTGTGCATTTTTAAAACTCAAATCTGAAAAATATCTTCCAAAACAGTCAAAAACATTGACTACTGAAGAAATTCAACAATTTTTAAAAGATGCACCTGACGAAAAATATTTGCTGATAAAGGTATGTATTGAAATTTTTTAAATTGTTATAGGAAAATGACTGTTTGGTTTTGATTTCGGGCTTCTTCAGCTATTGGCCTTACAGGGGCATGCCGTTGTGATGAACTTCGAAAATTAAAAATTGATGACATGAAGATCTTAATTCGGCCCTTTTAATAAAATTACCCGATACTAAAACCAAAGTTCCTAGAAATTTCACAGTCACAGGAGAATTCTACCAAATTTACAAAAAATATGTGAAGCTTCGACCATGCACAAATGAAACACGTTTTTTTTTAATTACAAAAATAGCAAATGTACGAAACAGCCTGTGGGGATAAATAAATTGGGCACCATGGCGGAAGAAATAGCGAAATTTTTGCAATTACCGAACCCTGAATTAATACTGGCCACTGTTTCCAAAGGTCATCTGCGACTATTTTAGTTAATGCAGGGGCAGATCTTTTAACTTTAAAACGCCATGGGGGTTAGAAATCCAGCAATGTTGCTAAATCTTATATCGACAACTCCATAGCTAACAAATTTGAAATTTCAAAAAGTATAGTAGAATCCATTCAGCCTCCAGTGCCATTAGAACCTGTACACAACAATGCTGTGGAAGCTCAGTACGTTTCCCCATCAACTTCAACTTCGACCGCAGCTAATATTTCAATTACCGAAAACATGTTGAAACAAAACAACCTACCAGGAATTACTTTACAAAATAGTTCAAATATAACTGTTAATTACTATTTTAAATAAAATATAAAAATGAGTTAATGACATACAAGTATTATTATAACAGAAAGTTACTTATGACATCTACAGTCACTAAAAACGAAAATGAAATATACTCTATTTTCACTTAGTATTATTATATATGTATTTTAATTTTCAATACTTGAAAACAACGCATCCGTAGAAAAAGTACAATGAACAATTCGCGAGAAAACGACATATTTCTCACTTGTTGTACAATATACTATTCATTCCTTTAAGATCATACAATTATGAGGTAGGAAATGTCAAATAGGAGTATACAGGGTATTTCATAATAAATGCGCAGGACTTCAGGATGTGATAGCTCGTCCAAAAATATGAAAAAAAGTTTTTATTAACCTACCCTCTAAAATGCACAATTTTCGAGATACAGGGTGTTGAAATTTAAAAAAAATTCGTTTTTTGCAAATATCTCTGGAACCGTTTATCGCACAGAGAACAGATTTCGTTGGCATTTTTTACTCATAATAAGCTATGTTTTGTGCGGATTTTTTATTTTTTCAAACTCATTATTGGTGAAAATTTTGAAGGGTTAATGGGTGTTTTTTTCTCCAACTTCTACGCCACTGAAGAAAGTACAGTTTTGAGCCTCCTATATAAACCGCCAATGTTTTCTACACAAAAACGGTATTCTTGGTCATAAGCTCTAAAGTTGACCGTTTTCAAGAAAATTCAACTTTCATGTTGTTTAAATAATGTTTTTTCCTCGAAAAATTGCTGCGTGCATTGAAGCTAACGGCGGACATTTCCAACAATTCATCTGAGTATGATTGTTATTGTTTTTTTTTTATTTTGCAATTAAGAAGTCAACGTTTGGTTTTGTTACTTGTTTTAGCGTTTAAATAAATTTTGTACAATTAGGAAAAAAATTATTTAAAAAAATTTACCATGTTTTTCAACATGAAAGTTGATTTTTCTTGAAAACGGTCAACTTTGGAGCTTATGAACAGAAGTAACTTTTTTGTGTAGAAAATATTGGTGGTTCAAGTAGACGGCTCAAAATCATACTTTTTCCAGTGGCGTAGAAGTTGGAGAAAAAAACACCCACTACCCCTTCAAAATCTTCACCAATTATGAATTTAAAAAAATTAAAAATCTGCACAAAACATAGCTTATTATCAGTAGAAAATGCATTCAAAATTTGTTTGATGTGCGATAAACGGTTCCAGAGATATTCGCAAAAAACTATAATTTTTTTCAAATTTCAACACCCTGTATCTCGAGAATGTTGAATTTTAGAGGGTAAGTTGATAGGAACTTTTTTTCATATTTTTGAACGAGCTATAACATCCGGAAGTCCTCCGCATTTATTATGAAACACCCTGTATAATACATATAATATGCAACATGAAATAGAACGAAGTTACATCGTCAACTAACAAACAAATAGTATATCGTACATACACTTAAAACAAACATTATGTACGGCCACATTTATAAAAATCTTTCACTGAATAAATAGTCCAATCAATTAAAATCTTTTTGAGTTTCATTTTGAAGTTTTGATATTCTGGAGATATTTTAGATTATAGTAGGGGGACAATTGAACAGTCTTGCTCCGTCCAAAAATGGAGACTTTTCGTTAGGTTGCAGTCCTATGTTGTTCAATTTTAATAAGTTTTCTGTTTTTGTGGGATATTGATGGCACTCAGAATTGGACTCGTAGTCATTCATATTTTTCCACGTTTAGACCAAACAACCATCGATATAAATCGTTGGGAACGTCAAAATTTAGTTTGCTTTAAATGAGGGCCTACATGATTCAGTTCTATCTAGATTGAAAATTAGGAGAAGGATTATTTTCTGACTTATAAAAACACGATCCACTCCTGTACAATCACCGCACAAGATGACGTTGTACGAGAGTGTAGATTGAACTGTAGAATAATATTCAACAATTACATCTGAAACGTGACGTAGTTGCAATAGTGCATATAAGCTGATACTGTTAAGTTTTTTAACCACTTAGTTTAGTTTCTAGATAAAGGAAGGGGTCTTCGATCAAATCTTTAAGGTAGGTGATCAAGGATCTATGGTCAGCAGATCGAATAGTTAATACGGTGTCCTTAAAAACTCGATACAAAATTTTGCACATCGGTCCATCGGTAACGCTCAGCAATATTGTCAATTATGAGAAATAACACATACCATAATAATTATTCACAATTCAAAATTTATTTATAAATTATGATTTGGATATTATTCCGGCTACAGTAAAAAATCACATAGTTCCCAAAATCCCATTCATTTATTAGAATCTCATAATCTGGTATTACTTTTATTGAAATACAGTATTTCTTGTAAATTCAAAGTTTAACGACAGTTATCAACCAGCAGGAAAAAGGTTTCATTTCGGTACATCAACACTCAATTGCAAGGATGCTGATTGAGAAATATTCAGCCATATTTTTCACAAAAATTGGAATGTTTGTTTTTATTGGAGCTTTTTGTCATGTTCATTCTTCCTTGTGACAGTACACACAATAAAAAGATTTTCCAGTTCCTATCATGGACAGCTTGACGCACTTCATCCCCTTGGTGATGGTTATAATGTATGTTCAATATGTTTGTACATACCCTTTATGTTCTTCTACTTTTCATTCACTTCACTTAGGTGTTATTTCACTTTTATTTTTATTTGCCCACGTGGTTTTGTTAATATTGTTAATGAAGTAACTGACTTCACTTCACTCTTTTATTTCACTACAAACACCGGGGTGATCTCAACTCCTGTTGCACAATGTTTTGACCTCTCGCTAGACAATTATTTAGTACCCTATACACCTAGGTGGCCTGGGGTTCCTCAATCTAGTTCGTGACAGTATACTCAAGAGTTCTTAGGATTCATGCTAGATGGTGTGCATGAATATGTTAACAGATCATAGCAAAAGCCAGATATGATTTCAATAAACATTTGTGAAAATTCTGCTGAGAAGGCGTGGAAGTCGTGGACTAGATTGTTGAGCGTCAACAACTCCGTAATTGTGGATGATTTTGTTGGTCAACTCAAATCTACTTTTAAATGCACATATTGCGGTCACTTCTGACATACCTTTGATCCATTCTGATGGGGTATTGTTGTAACGATATCACGAAAAACAGGGTATTGTCCCTCGTGGTTCATCCCCCCGTAGGAGGGGTGGATACTCAAATTTGAAGGGGGTCAAGTGGTACATTATTTTTGAGGGTGTTTATTTTTCTTTCCAGTTCCAGTTCCAGTTCCAATTACTTCTGTGAGATTAGAACTATATACTTTTGGAATTGCTTACCAAAATGATGAGTCAGATTACTCATCATTTTGGTAAGCAATTTCAACTGCACTGAGATGCATTATTGTATTGACTCTCCTTTTAATGGAAATGGTTAGACGAGTAGGCGGAACCGTTCCAACTCTCGAATAATAGGAATAAATCTATCCTACACGTGGGATTTTTTATATGTTGGTTATTTTCCTTTTTCAAAAAATAAACTATCTACAAAAAATAAACGTATCTACTTGCGACTATCTAATGAACTGTTCAAAATGTTGTCAAATTTGCTGAAAACAGTAATGAAGTCTGTTTTTGAACGCTTCTCTAATGTTTCAGAAACTTCGATGGGAATGCTGATGTAATTCGTCTTCCAAGTCCATCAATATCAGCAGGTTGTGTTTTATAAACAACGGATTTAAGATGTCTCAAAGAAATATATCTAGGGAGTTGAATCCGGCGGTCATTCAAATGACCACCTCGATCCGGGAATCTTTCATTTCACCACTGTCGGACGGCAAGAAAGTAATGAAGTGAAGCACTGTCCTGCTGGAAATATAACTGATCCTCCTGCAAAAGTACATAAATTTATGCATTTCCAAGAAAATCAGCCCAACATTAATTTTTTGTAGTTGTTGTGTATGTCCATCTGAAAAAATATGAAGGGTTTCGTCTCTCCAATAGCAACAATTTTGTCTATTTATTTTGCCATTCAGAAAAAATAAACATTCTTCGCTGAAACAGATGTTAAAGAAAAGATTAGGGGTGGCATTGACTAGATGAGACATGGTTTCACAATTATTCTATCATAATCATCTATCATAATCATCCTTATGGAGCTCTTAGGGACTCTCCATTCTCTAAAAATGAAATTCATGCATTTTCAGTGCTTTTCTTAGTCTCGCATGACATTCCCGTCTGTTCTGCAAATTCTCGTGGGCTCTGCAGAAAATGTTCCCAAAATTTCTTCATTTAGTACTCTGGTGCTCTTCCTTTTTTTGTTTTTCACCGAGCCAGTTTCGTAAAACTTTTTCACCAAATCAAGCACATACCGGTGACTTACATTACAATTTGGATTCCTTTCATCAAAAATAAATTCCTCTCTTCGTGCGTACTTTTCAATCTCTCCATAAATTGAAACCATATC
The DNA here is from genome assembly GCA_944452925.2 of Chrysolina oricalcia. NCBI lineage: Eukaryota > Metazoa > Arthropoda > Insecta > Coleoptera > Chrysomelidae > Chrysolina > Chrysolina oricalcia. The sequence goes on from OX101811.2 coordinate 69,576,168, forward strand.
TTTTTTTCTGAAGAATGTCAATCATTTTCACACTCTATGTACTCATTCAACTCATTCAAACAGCCCAACAAGTAAAACTGCATTTACAATAAGTGCTACCACATCGATAAAATTTGCTGAACAAATTTTCGTTTTTTACAGCAGAAGTGGCAAAAAAGGAGTGCTATCTGTGGAATTTTTCAGCAATGAGAATTAAAAATCCAGCATTTGATAAACGCAACTTAACTACCATTTACATTTTACTATTAGATTACTTTTTGATCTGGATTTTTTTAAGCTAATGGATAATATTGCCCCTGAAGAAGGGTTGGAACGGTACCACATAACCTTCTAACCAGTTCCACTGAAAATCACTTCTGTTAGATCAGAACGTTTATTTTTTTAAATATGTCGGGTTAGCATTCGAAAGGGAATTAAACGCCAATCAAATTGATGTGCCACTTGACCCCGCTTCCTACTTGAGATTCTAAGGGTTAACATCTGCTCCTCCTAATGGGTTGGACCACGAAGGCTACAAATATTGATCGAAAGTGTCTCTCTTGAAAATAAAATTGATTTCTTTTTTCAATTCCTCATATTAGATACTGTAATGAAGATATTGAAGGCGGAAAGTTTTCAAATTGACACTCTGTATAGCGGGTATAGTTCATTGTAGACACCCATACATAGGCTCATGGAATGAGTATAATTGAGTGTCTCCTCTTCATCATCAAAATCCATTGTGAGCGGAGAAGCATGCACCCTCTTCTATGAGCAACAAGAAAACACGAAATCGCAACGTCTGGATGATATGTAGTTTATTTCAACTGTTAAAGAAAATAGCAGACTAATTCATTTGCAATTTAATCCAGTAGGTATGAAAAAAAAACTTAGATGTTTTGTCGATTTCTCCACACCCCTGTAGTACTTCCACGTTGAAACGTAAGAAAGTTTCCGGAATACCGTCTGCCAACTGAAATACAAATTCATTCCAATTCATTCTCAAGAAAGACGCCCTATTGTTTACTCGAGGATAATTGGAAATCTTAACGTAGATAACTGAATATTCTTGACTTTATTTACTTAATGTAACAATGTCCTTAATTTTGTGTGCTTAAAGGTTAATGAATATGAGTTTTGTGAAATGAATTAAATTTTCTTCGAGACAGTCAGTCTTTGTTCGAATCAGGATAACTCATCGTGAGAATTCACTAATACTTCAAGTGTTTTGTGTTTACATAATAGTCCATCTCGCAATGTTGAAAAAAGGCATCCCGTGTGCAGGTAAATGATTAAGTATGAGGAGCTATATCAGGGTGTTCAGGGGGACGTATGGAACACAAAAAGCGTTGGTGGCCATCTGAGTGTTGCGTCTGGCGCTTTTAAAGTGGGGGAAAGTGGGGTTCGATGTGCTAGCATCTAAATCGGGTGATAACTCGGTAACTATCACATTTATGTGAAAAATTCAAGAGATCAAACTGATAGAAAATACTCGTTTCTATAATATTTGTGTCATGCTCAAATCCGCTACTCAGTAAAGTTTCGAGATAAAATCGATTTACTAATTCTTCTAATATATTAAATTCATTTAATCGATGAAACACATATCAGATATTCGATCGAACAAAACTGCCTTTAGTCTAGCACGTCTAGCTAGACTGAAGGCTGGGCATGGCGAACAAACAACTTTACGAACCGTATTCTCTCTAAAAATCAAAGGTAGGTACGTGAAAAAGTCAAATTACCGAAAAGATAGATCATTTATTTTTCTAAAATAATTATTTCTTGCTTTTTTTCAAGAGACATGAGACAATTTCTGTTTCCGGTTAAACATATTCATTACCATTCGAAGATAATATTAGTTGATAAAAAAAGGAATCATAAACCGAACTAACTAGATTTACCAATAGGAATGTTTCTTCAGTTTTGTCATCACTAACAATTCCTGTCTCATTATAAACATTATCGCAGAATATTTTTCTTCAAGACAAGCATATAAGTTGACTTGAAATACGACTGCAGGAGTCCTTTGTAAGCGAAATAAGCTCTTACGGTCCACACGGACGATCACAAAGTTATGGTACCAATGTTCCATCTTCAACTCTCCATCCAAATTGTAGTGGTAGGGAAAGACAAGGTTGCGGTACGTTACATCGCAACACTCCATAGCCCTACTTACTACAGGTAGCAAAGCTGCTCTTGTTGGTGGTATATTTCCTGTAACACCCTGTTTTTGAGTAAAAAAATACCGTGTCAACTCTTCCACTGTATACATTCGCTTCTTTTCTGTTGAAAGTAAGTACTCCCTGCATACATACTTTTCAATGCTCTCGTACTTTTCATCTTCGATGAATGAATCACCAAGTGATACCAACGCTCCAAACACATCATCATCTGCATCCAAGAATCTCTACTAAAAAGATGGCCACCAACGCTTTTTGTGTTCCACACGTCCCCCTGAACACCCTTATATAGTTCCCCATACTTAATCATTTACCTGCACACGGGATTACACAACTGTATGGACTATAAGAGAATTTCGAAAACATGAAAAAAGCAGTTATGAAAAAAAAGTGAAGACACTGGCATAAGACATAATTTGCAGTGACTATGAAGATTCAGCCATGGTTTCATGTGCTCTACTAACTACTTCCACTTTTTTGACTCGTGTTGAAAAATTATTCCAAACGTTTGTAGACTCAGGTGAATAGAAAACGGTCTCCTTGAAATGTGCAAATTTTGAGCTTGAATATTTTTATTTTCAGACCGAGTTCGATAGTTTTTTTAATAAAAAGGAATTATACACATTATACGAGAGAGAACAAAGTAATCTTTCTATCATCTAAGTTTATGACACCCTGTAGTGAAATACAGCTTCTGGATGAGACTCAAACCCATCCTGTGTGCACGCTTAGTTCATTTCCTATACATTGCTTCTCCATTCATTTTGATAACACTAATCGTTCCAAATTTATGAATTATTGAATAAAGCATTGCATTTTCTCTACATGTTCGTCATTTTCAATAATCACGAATGCCATGAAAATAATTGTTCCACGTTGTTTATCATTTGACAATTGTGTTCTTGCCATAACGTCAGTTTGAGAAAACTTTAATTCGTTCTTTCAATGGTTTTGAGTGAAGCAAGCTAGAGGAGGCAATTAATACCCGATATTGAAATATTTGTTAAGTGTTCTCTTTCTACTTTTAGCTACTTATGTTATCGTTTAGTTGTTGATTTTTCCATACTGAAGAATAAAGATCATGCATTGCTTTATTCAATAAATCATAAATTTGAAACAAAATGATGAAGAAGTAATGTATGGAGAATGAACCAAGCTTGCATACAGGATGGTTTTGAGCGTCATCCAAAGGCTGTATTTCATCACAGGGTGTGTTGAACTTAGATGATGGAAACATAACGTTGTTTTCCCTCGAATGATGTGCATAATTCGGACCTTATCAGGAAATCTGTTTGATGTGAAATAATCTAGAAAAAATTTCCTTTCATTAATTTGTGAAAATATCAGAATCAGATTGAAAATAAAAAAGTTATAAAATGTCGAAATTTCAAGGTGGCCGTTTTTTATGCACCGGGGTATACAGGGCAATTCAAATTCGACCCCCACCATTGGGATCTCCTAAACTACAGGAGATACGTTGAAGCTTAAATTAGGGCAAAGTTGCGTATTCTGCTGCTTAACGAAATACTGTTTTGAAACTTGGAAAATTCCGAGTATTTCCGGAAATATCGGGAAAAAACTGAAAATCGGAATTTTCGTTTTTATTTTTTTTATCGTTATTTGACAACATAGCTCAAAAGCAAAAGTACATTTTCATTGATACTTATTTTCAGCTACACGTCAGATTTACTATCCGACGTTTCGTCTGCTGGCTTTCATCATCAACTTTTTTTTCTGTTATGTGCGCCATATTGTTTTTTTAAACAGAAAAATAGTGATTCTCATTCTGATTTCATTGATGTATAATTTGTTATGATTTTCACTTCTCAAACTACAGATATTTAAAAAAAAACTTCATCTGAGTTGGTTATGACTCCATCGAAAAATTTTGTTTAATAAGTTGTCAGAACTCATTAAACATCATAAATTTGCACAAATACTTCGAAATGATGGCCTTCCTCTTGAATACATAACCGAGCTCGTCTCAAATTAAGAACAGCCCTAACAATATCCCTTATTCTAATAGACCTGAATTGCGTGATGATATTGTCTCTGAGTTCATCTATACTGTGTCATATTCTTGCTCTCTATACATTCTGTTCTTTAAAGTGCCCCACAAGAAAGTATCCAAAACTGTAAGGTCAGGTGACCTTGCCGGCCACCTCACTGGTCCAGAATTTCCTAACCACCTATTAGGAAATCTTTGGTGTAAATATTCGCAAACTGCTCTTTTATTGTGTGGAGGAGCCCCGTCATGCTGAAACCAGCAGCTGTTATAATTAACAAGGGGAAACGTATCCATATATTCTTCGAATTCGTTTCTTAAGAACCGAACATAGGTTTCCCCGTTCAAAGTATTAGAGAAGAAATGAGGTCCAAGTATTCGGTCGTCATAAATTCCAACCCACACATTCAAATGAAACCGAACTTGTGGTCTGACATCTCTGAAGTGTCGTGGATTATTTTCACTCCAAATGTGCTCATTATTTCTATTAAAAACACCACAGTTCGAAAAAGTACTTTCGTGGGTCCAAATAATGTTTTCCAAAAAGTTTGTAGGGTCTACCCTATTCGAGAGCCAGCTACAAAATTCCATCCTTTTCTCAGGATCAACTGGATGTAATTTTTGTGAAATATGTATCTTATAACACTTCAAACCACTTTCTTTGAATTCCCTCCAAACGCTCGTCTGTGGCACATCCATTTCTGCCGATACTTGTGTGTTGATTTGGAAGGATCTTCATATATCTAAAAAAGTACCAAAAATAATTATACTTCTTCGAATATGGAATGGACAATTATTTTACCTCGGCTAATAAGTTACGTCTAATATTTTGTTCCATTCTGCTTCCATATTCCATTCTTGGTTTTTGAAACGCACCGTACTCAGCCAAGTGTTTGTCCAAAATTCCGAATAATGTTCTATCCGGCTGTTGTCTTCCCGGATATAATTCAAAATAAATTTGTGCTGTTTTCGTACTATTCCTATCAAATTTATAATACAGTTTCAACATATCTCGTTTTTCTTCATTTGAGAATGAGGACATTTTGACTGAAGTATTTGTGCAAACTTATGATGTTTAACGAGTTCTGACAACTAGTGTTTATAAAACAAAATTTTTCGATGGAGTCATGACCATCTCAGATGAAGTTGTTTTTTTTAATATCTGTGGTTTCAGAAGTGCAAATCATAACAAATTATACATCAATGAAATCAGAATGAGAATCACTATTTTTCTGTATAAAAAACCAATATGGCGCCCATTACAGAAAAAAAAGTTGATGATGAATGCCAGAAGACGAAACGTCGGATAGTAAATCAGAACATGAAAACGTGAAGCTGAAAAAAAGTATCAATGAAAATGTACTTTTGGTTTTGAGCTATGTTGTCAAATAACGATAGAAAAAAATAAAAACGAAAATACCGATTTTCAGTTTTTTCACGATATTTCCGGAAATACTCGGAATTTTCCAAGTTTCAAAACAGTATTTTGTTAAGCACCAGAATACGCAACTTTGCCCCAATTTAAGCTTCGACGTATCTCCTGTAGTTTAGGAGATCCCAATGGTGGGGGTCGAATTTGAATTGCCCTGTATTTCGTGTCGGAAATGATGAAGGAATTCTCAATTAAATACTCATTTATCTACTTAAGATGGAAGCTATTCAACAAAATGGTTCAAATTATTGAAGATAAAAAACATAATTTCCAAGAAAAAAGTGACGGTGAAAATACAGTTTGATCAATTTTTTTGGTCTATAATTCAAAAATTTTCTTATACGAATATTAGTTTTTACTAGTGGAAAATTCAACTCGATTTGAAGAATAGAAAAGAATTCACGTTATATCAGAAATTGATCTACTCATATGATTGAAAACATTTACTTGTAGGGTGAGTTAATTATTGGTAGAGGTATCAAAATATGAATTTCTGGAATAATGCCGGAATAATACAATAGTCCTGCAATCTCATGAAATAAAATAACTGGATGCGACATATTATTATATAAAATTAGATATTGGGCAATATTTCCAATGGATTCGATCTTCGCAACTGTATCTTGTGACAACAATACCTATAGAGCAGCAGCACTTTGATTATCTACTTTTGCACTGATGAGGGGCAAGAATACAGAAACATGCCTCATGTGGTCTCCGAAACGAACATATTCTAACTTTAATATACAATTACTGTTTATCATCATTTGATGTGATACACGCGCAATCCTTCAATTCTATTCATTATAGAATTATATTATTCGCAAATTTCTATACAGCAAGCAATACGCAAAGTTATACCCAAGTCAGAGAAAATATCTCCGTCTATGGTCGGCAAGTACGTTCAAAGTGGCGAAGTTATTGACGTGTTGATCTGGTTTTACAGCTCATTCAACTAAGATTGTATAAACTATAGCCTTGAACCGCTCAAATCATGGACATTTCTGTCTTGCATTTTGAATGTTCAACAGTGACATTATCATTAAATTTGAAAAATTAGGTGAACAACTAGAATAGTTGATTTGATGTGTACTTAACTATTCGGATGAGTAGTTATATAGAAGATAGGTAGCATAAGTAGTTTAGTAAGCTTTCAGCTCCTGAATATGCTTACTTTGTTGGTGAAACCCGCGCCGGGTGTGATTTTGACGTAGTTTTGGTATTTGGATATATTCCATTTCTTAAATAGTATAATAATAATTAGGTGGATACATTACAATATACTTTTCCACGATGAATACATGATTTCGCATATGGTTGTATAAATAAGATACTTAATATCGCTGGCACTTTCAGAATTTTTATGAGGTTTTTGCTATATTCAAATAGTTGTAGAATTTGTAGCAAAAAAAACATATTTCTGAAGTTGTGGTTACCATAACGCTATTTTGATCTAATTCAAATAATGTTATGTATATCGAACATGAGTTAATTGGAAGAAGAAAAAAAGTCGAAGTATTCTCGAGAATTGCAACGTTCGCAGAATGATTATTCTTCATTTATTAAGACCTTTGAAACTACATGGTTGGTTTTATCAGAGATGATGAGATAATATTTCTCATATATCTTCGCTAAACAATGTCACTTTTCCGATTCTTAAACTTATCTCTCCCGCTTCCAAGTTCCTAGGCTTGAAATCGATATCGTTCATCGTATAGAGCTCCGGAGAATACTAAAATATTCATTCCAACACAGCGCCGACCCCAACTTTTCATCTTATTCGAACAGACAGAATTGAGTGCACTAACAAGATAGTGACGCATGGAAACTGTAAATACGATTATGTTTAATACGTAAATGAATTTACATTCTTGTTGAATATGTATTAAAGAACCCTTTAAAAAATGCCTGGAAAACACCTTAATTTTATTTCTACACATGAAAAGTTATATTCAGCCCTATGCTGTATCACTTCCGTTACGTTTAGCGGTCAGACATCCCAACTTAATGGCAATGACCGCTACGTAACGGAAGTGCTACAACATAGGGCTGAATATCCTCGTTTACCATTCACATGATATTCTCGTTTGAATATGATGGACGATTTAATATAATCTATACTCTGCATTACTTCAACACTGCAAGAAATTTCCATGAAGTTGCAAAAACTTTTTTCAGCAGGACAAGGTATCGGTTCTATTGGGTACACCAGTTCAGTCGACTTTCCAACAACATGAAATGTCTAAACTTCTAACCTAATGGCTAGTTTCATTCGGGGAGAAACTTGAATTCCAAGGTAGACAATGAGTTCTTCCTGGACTTGACGATGAATCTCAGCTCCAAAGAACAAAAAGTACTTTTTACAAACGTTCAGAACATCTTAGAAATCAGCTATTCAAATATGATGGAGAAATAGATAGTCATGGAGAATAAGTGAGCTCATCTGTGATAACTTTGAACCCATCAAATGGAGACAGTTTCTTAATCAAAGAGTCTTCAAAAGCAAATCAAGAAATGAAGTACTTCGATCTTGATGAAAATGAAAAAATAATGTGAAATTAAGGAATTCCGTGGTGGCTGATAAAATATTTGGGAATCAGTTTACCTTTTTTGTAGATTCATAGATTTGTTTGAAAGAAGGGTATTTTTGTAATACTTCATTTATTCAATAAAAATGTCACCCATTTCCATTTAATGTTTATTTTTCGAACTGCTTATTAATTGGACTACCTATGTGCTTGTGTCAGATTGAAAAAAAATTGTATATCGTTGATTTGGTGGTGTACATCTACAGATTTCTTATTTCCTAAATAGGTATTGTTGTCCACCGTTTTCAATTCACTATTAGTTTGTTAATGGTTCATTTGTTTTTTTATAGAAATCTATCAAAACTGGATAATATACCAGTGAACCATTCTTTTATAAATACTAAGTATACATACATATTAGAAAGTATAGAAATCTGCGAAAAACGTATATTACAAGTCAAGAATTGATGAAACTCCCAACTAGAAGCTGGAGAATAATGAAAGGCCTTAGAGGGAAACAGAAAAATGCACTTGAAATCCCATTGAACCCAAATACCCTTAACGACTATTGATGCACTGCAGCCTCTGAATTAACTGCACATTTGAGACCATCAAACAACTTATATTATCACATGTCGAATCTTTATGTGGAAAATAAAAACACACCAGGGCTAGTTGAACTCTCAGTCAAACCTTCCAGAATCTCCTCTCGAGGTTTTGGCAGCTCTCACTAATCAATCATTCGAACAAGGCGATTTTCCTAAATTCATGAAAACCCCAATTTCAGTACCACTTCAAAGAGGAGGTGATCCTTGGAATTATAGTCTGATAACACTTACACCTACCCAGGCCAAAATAATGGAAAAATTAGTTCATAAGAGAGTCACAGAATTATTTAATTAAATATAATATCTTGAGTGAGAACCAGTTGGTTTCCAAAGGCAAAAGAGCAGTAATGATGGAATATTTTCTTGTCTAACAAAAGTTTACTTCGTAGTCAATGAAGGTGGGGTAACCGCAGCAGTGTTTTGTGACACATCTAAGGCATCCGACTGTGAAAGTCACAAAAACCTGCTGGAAAAACTTGAATATTATGGTTTCAGAATGTTTTGTTCTACAGGGTTCTGTACTAGGACCCACACTGTTTCTAATTCAAATAAAAGATATTACAAAAATTAATATATATGGGAAGGATACATTATTAGTCGATGATACCACCAAATTTTGGCACGATGAAGATGGTCATTCATCATATCACAATATTCAAGTAGACAAAGACCAAATTGAATCCTGAAATGAGTCCACTAACATTCCGCTGCGAGCTTTCTGACCTGAGCTTAGGCACGAATAATATCGAAAATATCTCCAACACCAAATTTCTTGGACATCCCCACAAAAAATTAAGATGGTATAGTATTCTGGGATGTGTGTAATCAATTATTGTAGATGGAACTCACACAAAAAAGTGCCATTAGGGCTCTCTGGGATGTTTCGATGAGATTTGTTTCTACGGACAATGGCATTTGATTGATTAATGGATTTGATATATTATAAATAAACTTAAGCTCATCAATTTACTTTTCACTTTTTTTTAACTTAATTTTTTGTTGAGAACCGATGCACTGCTAGATAAACCCCTTATAAAAACAAATTGGAAGTGGAGTAATCATCAAAAGCTGTCCGTTCAGTTTTTCCTGTATTAATCCTCTCATTGATATCCCTATCAATTGTGAACTATTGAATACCGACAATACGGTGCAAATAGTACATTTCGCCATTTCCACCGATCCATCAGTCTAACGCTTCAGGTTTTTCTTCTCGGAAAATCGTCTTTCCACTAAGCCATTAGCAATTATTCTTCAACACAATCTCCTTAGATCGTACGTTTCTCAAGTGTCCAGTAAGACTTTTCCCGACTGTGTACAATCATCCTGACGTTCCCGACAAGAACAGAGATTCGTTGAAGTGGACTTTCATGCAAAGGGTCATTGTCCATTATATGTTTTTTAGGTTCAGATTGAGACAATGCCTCAACGTGAAATGGAGGAATAAAAACAATGAACTAGTTTAACTCAGTGGAAGCTATTTACAGGAAGGGCAATTTTGCAAAAATTTCGTAATACAGTTTTTTGGTACAGTAGGTGTTTTTTCTTCCATGAACTGTTAGTGGAGGTCCCATTTGTGTATAGCACCCTTTTGTTCAAAAAAGCCTGTTTCCGTCTATAACTCCTCAACCGTTCAAGAGATCTAAAAAGTACTGATGACAAAAAGGAAACTTGAAGTATTCCATACAACAAAGTTCTTCAGTAACTTTCCTGAATAAGAAAATCGACGTCTAAACTTTGTCCAAAAATCATTATGGATCTGCATGGGAATTTGTTCAATGTAATTCCCACCGAAAAAATTAAATTGCTCGAAAACTAGGCAAGCTAGGCTGAATAATGAAATTGGGTTTTGAAAGTGATAGAAAATATTTGCAACGAAAATAGTGAAAATTAATATATTTTTTTTCTACGTCATATAGTGACAGTTCATGAATTTTAATAATTATTCAGTCACAAAGTTGAAATGAAAAGATACTTTCACAAATAATATTGAACGTAGAGCCGTTTTTGCGTTTCGTTTCTTGCATCCAGTTACTGATCATGACGTTATTGAATAGATGAAAAACTTCAAAAATTACAATACAACTGGCTGTGATGAAATTTAAGAAAATCTATTGAAAAAATATTCTTATCAATTATGTGAACCAGTAACGTACATTGTGAATTATTTGTCTATATAACAAGGAATTTTTCCTCATATATTGAGAACAGCTCTTGTCTTGCAAATTTTCAAAACAGTGTCTCAAATATTTATGATAACTACAGAAGAATCAGTCTCCTCTCCCGTATTTACAAGATTGTCGAGATCAATATTAAGAACCACTTGGAATCTTTTTTTCCTACCAATAACATCAAATCAACATGGGTTCACCCGAAACTAAGTCCACATCTCATTTTTTTTTTCAAAATATGAAAAAACATCGTTTCAAGGACAATACAATTGTTGATTTAAAGTTTTTCGATATGTTTTTTCGTTTTCTAGTTTTTAAGGTTTAATTTTTTTAAATAATATCAACTTTTTTCCACTTTTTAATAGAGCTGAAAAAAACGGTTTGGTTGTAAAGACGTATTCGGAGCAATTTTAAGATTTTCATTTGTTTCATTAGTACGGTCAATATCTCCATTCTCCGATTTTTTAAAACATTTCCTGGATCATTAATTTTATGGATAAAATAAATGGATATATTCATAGGTGGTCAAAAAATAAATCTTGGGAAATTGTGAAAATATCAACCGTTTCTGAGATATTTCGTATATTCCAAGTTTTAATTTTTTTTAAGTTTCCTCAAGTTTTCCCGACTTTCCGAAAAAAGATTTTCTGTAAGATTTATTCGTCTAGCTCCATTGTCGCATTTGCCGAAACTCAATTTAAATGAACTGTTCGGCGTAATTTTTTTTTTATTCGACAATTTCCGGAAAATCTCCGTATTGTTAGCGTTTTCTAATAATTTTCAGAAGCTATACCTTCCTGTAGGACATTTTAAAGTATATTTTCAAGAAATATAGAAATAATCAAACCAATTCCTGAACCTGCATCAAGTAAAGTAGAAACGATAAATAAAAACGGAGAAACCTCGTAAAATTCTTCTAGATTTTCCGGTCGCCCAAAAATTCGAACTGACAAATACTGGGCTCGAGTTATTGAAATGATTCAAATTCCAAAGAGATATCTCCAAAGGTTTCGAAAATATAACGGTTTGAATGGAAAACAGACACACAGACAAACGAACAGACAGAAAAAACAATAACTTTTTTGTCGGGGGTCATTCCCCCCATTTTTTGATTCTATAGTAGCTTTGTATAATGCAATCAAACGATTCGTCAAATCAACTCCTTCCATGTTGTCATTGTAATGTTTTATGATGCCGCGCAGTGTTGATTCGCGTTTATGTGAGTGTGATCTGTTTTCGAGTAGCATTTTACACTTCAGCAGACATACGCAATGGAGTACTTGCCTTTATAAGCGGACGATTGTCCATCCATTTACCTATTGACACTTTTCCGTCATTGAGAACAGCATACTCATGAGCTTATCTGCCTTCTTTCTTCAGTGCACCATCTGCTTTCAAATTGAGTTGAAGGAAAAGTTCACGTATAATTCCTATTCCCTTCCATCCCAATTCATCCAGAAGGACAACGTTCGTAAAATACCGGTCAAAATAAATGTTTGTACCAGATGAGCAAGTTTCAGGATAGATCTACCACCGATCACCAATTCTTGTTTATCAACTTCGGGAATATTAGTTGTGGGATCTTACATCTCACATCTCAAAATCCAAAATTTTAGCAAATTTTCCAGCCGAATCATAATTCTTCAGACCAATTCAAATCGGTTTTCGAGGAACGTAGTGTGACATCAAGAGGGTATCATTAATTGTCCATCAACACAAACATTACTTTTTCGAGGTAGTTTTGATACTGCTTGATTATAGAATTATCTGTCACATCGGTATTAATTATCAAAATGAATGTTACTTTGAATGAGAAAGTATTTATCTCGAGATAGATTATCTGCAACTATGTCGACTCTACATTGTTTCTGACAATTCAATATGATTCGAGGGTAGCCTAAAGTGCTCATAAATGAAGCAATACCAATTTCATTCATGTCCGCTGTAGTAAGTTAAAATTCATTGCCAAGTTACTGTAGATAATAAATATTAGTCTGTTGAATTATCAGTCTGAAAAATACATCATTGACCTGTTGAGCATAATAATCAATAGGCATTTAGACATCTCTAAGATAAAGAAAATTCTGAATCATTGATTTCTTTTATCCAAGTCATTATGGCCTGTGATGGTCTGAGTTCCCACTCCACTGGTTTTTGTTATGTACCTATAATTATACTTTGCGCCTTCTTCAGTTCCTCTACCTCTACCTACCTCTCTACCTATTGTGATTGTTCTCCTACCTCTACCTCTTCCACGAGATTGACCTCCACTTGTATAAATTCCGCTTGAACTTGGTAAAATCATTGAGCTGTTGACTGAAACAGATGATGTTCTTCATTACTCTACGAATTATCATCGATTTTAGATTAGTTTCCTGTTCTTAGTACCTACTTCTGCACATTCAGGCCTTCCACCAGTTTGTTGTTCTCCTCCGTTTTCAGGTTCTTCTACAGTTTCCAGGTCTGCTCCGTTCTCAAGGTTTTCTGTAGTTCAAGGTTTTCCTCTACCTTCATTATTTGTAGATCTTTCCATTCGTCATCACATCATTGTTATTATTATCAGACAACTTCAAATACTACTTGCCAGCTGCAATAAGAAATCGATACTTTCGCATTGAAATGTTTTTATCCACATATTGTACAAATTATTTATTTAATTGAGATCCCTGAAGAATTCTGGTTGAGAAAAAAATTTATATCAGGTATATTATATAAATAACTGGAAATTGAAAAAGTTCCACTCGTTTACATTACTACAAAAAAGTATTGACGGATTTACCTTTACAGCGAAGTGGTCATGGTGATAGAGCGTTTTCCTTCCACCCAGGCGGTCCGGGTTCGGTCTCCGTTCGCCTGTCACTGAGCTGAAGTGGTTCGGATTCTACTTTTATTCAAACTGTAGGTCCTAGATCTCCCTTGCAAGCTCTGCTTTCGAGCGGTTTTCGCCGAAAACCTGGGAGCTTCGTAAAAACAAATTTTATAAATTTTTCCTCGCTCAGTCATCTTTTGGATTACCACGAAACCTCTAACTTTCAAGTGTGCTAGTGAAATGACTGATCAGAATTGAACTGGTTTCCTCTCCCTAGTCGATACCAACATGTTCAATGAAGAGCTTAGGAATTAATGGCCTGGGAAGGTGTTTCCTGAGGCACACAGCCTGCAGAAATTCAAGTTTGAGTCTCCTACCCTTGGAACTATTGAAAAAATGGTATGTCTAAAGAATACGTTTACACCCGATATTGCACTACTGTTTTCTTATTGGTTGTGTTTGTATGCATGTGTGGTTAGCATAGAAATAAACCGTTTACCACATATTTTTTGTCTTTTTAATAAAATAATAACTATTTCTTTATGAACTCAGTTTTTAAAGGAAAAGTGAATATGCGGTGTAGCCGCTATATATAAATTTGAATCTCGAGTGATACGTAAAACCAAGTGGATTTCTTTCCAATTTCCCAAAGTTTAGCTACCCCTCTGAAGTTCACAAATTGAGCTCTTAAATCATCCTCCTTGCATAAAAAATGAGGAGAGTAACAAATAAGTGAAAAATCGTGTAGTGTAAGTCAAGAATTGCCAATTAAGCTTCTCATCCAATCCGTACCAGCAGAAGTAAATGAGCAGAAATAGCAGCTTCTTTCATGAAAATGGATTCGGTTCGGTTCCGGTATAACCAAAAGAGGAATTGGAAAAGCGCCAAAAAAGAAAAAAACGCGTCAGATACGAAATCTTTTTACTTTCATTCGCCCAGTCTGGCCGTATAGCGGTGATTGAGAACGGATCCTGGAAAACCTGGAAAAATTATTGCGTACAGGAATTGTCAGAATATCGAGGCACACAAATATTTGAGGAAAACTTTTTAAACGATATGTACTAAAAAGAATTCGGTAAAATGATTTCAGACGGAGTATTGAACTCGTGTAATTCAAAGCATGAAAACGTGCATATAATAAACTACCTACGTTTCGATATAAAATATTCGACTCATTCAGTTTGGTCGAACCTATAGACGGAAGAATAAAGATTTTGGAAAATATCAACTTCAAAATTAATGGTGAATGTATTGCAAATCTGCAGCGAATTGCAAATCATTTCAGTGATCACTTTGATACATCTAGGTATATACCAGTTCTCCCAACCAAATTGACCTCAGTCAAAATACAACCACAAAATTTTGAAACCAACCTGACCCGGTGAAGTCCAAATTCAAAAATAATTTTTTACATTAAATTACCGGTATAAAAATTGCACACATATAAAGAAGGTATAATTAAAAACAGCTAAAACTATCCGATACCGCCACAGGGTAGAGGAAAAGGAGAGAATTTTGACTGCTCCGGAGTTGGGGTTCGCTCCAGCCCTTCTGGGGCTTCCAGCGGGCGGGCAAACCTGTCCTCACCTGATGTCCCCATGATGTCGTATGGGCGGCATTCGCTATATGCGGTTTGTCTCAGCTTGGTTTTTCCTGCCTCCTCCAAGTTATGCAGGTGAATGGATGTTACGTGTGAGACATCAAGTGATCAGAGTTTTCTTCATAGAGATATGATTAGTTCCCGGATAAAAATAACGAAAAACCGGGGCCCCTTCCTTCAAAATTTTCTCTAAGTGTTGGAAAGATACCGACTGTTGTTCTCAAACATGTGGGAAACCCAATTTGTTATCCGCTATTGGATATAATTGATGAATGTTTTTTTACCTGATGCACTAAAGATTGTAAAAATTGTGCCAAAAATTGTGTATGACATCCTTAAGCGAAATAGTTATTTATGTATGAAGGGTGTAAATTCAGTAGTTTTAATAAAAATTCCAAGAAATATCAACATTTCCCAGCATGTTGTAGGTTACTACTGAAACAGCAGAATACCTGAAAATTTCCTTGTGTGATCTAGGCACGAGGAAGGCGGAAGTGCACACATCATTACAGTGTTCTGTGTGTGGCGCTGACACACTACAGCCACTAGAGTCACTGAATCCCAGAAGGCTTTGGCCTTCTTACGGGTACGGCCAATGGTTGGAGTTTAATAGTTCCAATCTCTTTAAATGGTTCTGATGTTCAAAATAACCCACAAATGCGTCAAGAAGCAAGGGCCATAAGAGAAAGAGAACCGATAAGTTTGGAAGAAAAAGTTTGGTTATATTATGTTATTTCCTCAAAAATGGAGTTTTGTAAGTTGTAGTTTTGTTCTTTTTGAATGTCAGTCAGTAAATCATGTTCTCTAGTTGAATAGATATATACCAGCTAATACTTCTAATTTTTTTCAAGGATTGAAATTGACAGGTGTACAACTAACTCGAGTTACAAAAAAGTGTCGGTTGACTGCTAACAACTCAAAAACCAAGTAGTCGATTACTAGACGATTACCGAATTTGAATCTTACATTTGCTGAAAATTTCTCAGATGAAATCAAGCTTAAACCAAAAATAAATTCTATAGTCTAATTCCTTCCCAAAAACTTCAGGTAAACCTAATAACTGACATATTGAAAAACGTTCAAAATGCAATTTACATGATTGAGATATTGCATTTCCAACTTACCCATATACAATATTACATTTTTGTACATCTCATTTTCAAAAGGGAAGGTTTTAAAGCCAAAAGTTGTGTGGTGGCATGACTGCATCCTCATCCGAAGTCCTCTATTCGAAAGGACAAGCGTTGTCACAAGTTATACAAAAATTTAAAATATTTAAAAAATATTTATTAGTCAGGATGGATTTATCGAGGGGCAATATATAAAAATATAAATGAGAAGTTATTGGGTATAGCCCTCAAATTGTTGTGCAACCGTAGACACGAGTTTCGAGCTTAAGCTCTCATCAGTACGGTAAAATCAAGTGCGAAGATGTACAACACTTGAATGTGAAAATAGAAACTATGGAAGTCAACAACAGGAAGTCAACCACAAATTTGTGGCTTCGGTTAGAAGACCTTGAGCTTTCAAAACAACAACTAACGTCGCCACGGAGGCAGATATAGCTACCAGCGTAGCAATCCTACCCAGGAGAATATAAATCAGGATGGATTTATCGAGGGGCAATATATAAAAATATAAATGAGAAGTTATTGGGTATAGCCCTCAAATTGTTGTGCAACCGTAGACACGTGTTTCGAGCTTAAGCTCTCATCAGTACGGTAAAATCAAGTGCGAAGATGTACAACACTTGGATGTAAAAATAGAAACTAAGGAAGTCAACAACAGGAAGTCAACCACACATTTGTGGCTTCGGTTAGAAGACCTTGAGCTTTCAAAGCAACAACTAACGTCGCCACGAGGCAGATATAGCTACCACCGTGACAATCCTACCCAGGAGAATATAAATCAGGATGGATTCATATTTTTATATTTATTAGTGTTTTCAAAATTTACTTTCGACAAGTGCCAGTAGTTGAAACATCGGACCTAATTTTTGTGGTGTTATTTGGAACATTAGAACTATTTAGACTCCACCCATTGTCCATACCCGTAAGAAGGCCAAAGCCTTCTAGGATTTACTGACCATAACAGCATTACTGCAGATACACAAAATATGGGGCTACGTATCTGTGGAAAACAAAGGGCAGTAAGAAAATGGGGCAATGGACAGCTGCTGAATATCGCTGCTGAATAATGTCCTGCGAAATCATTATATTCAGCATTTTTGGGAATGTTGACTGTCATGTACAACAGTCTTGTAAACTTTGTGTATTTAGTTTCCAAGATACATATTACGAAAGTTTACTGTTTTTACGGTATATGGTGTGTTTACTATCGATAAAAAATAATTGTAGAGAAGGTTTAGATAAATTCAATTCCATTTCATTACAGTGGAGAGTCAATTATTCGACTCTATAGACAATATAAAACCCGGGACTTATTCAACTTTTAACTTCAACTTCAAAACATAATGGTTTTCATCAGATGTCTCATGCATTATGTTGGATAAACTTAACCGATACGTTGCTCAAAAATCGAACATTTTCATCACTAAATGAACCCATTTTTCGTCAAACGTTCGCTTCAACACGTTTCGATATGTTGAACTTCTGATCAAATTAAACGATATAAAAACAGCTTGATCATGAATATATCAAATGAATGATGATAACTCTGTATATTGCATATACAGTTATTTTAATAAACTTTTTCAAATATTATCTATCCAATAATTCGCAGAAACCAAGATTAATGTGACAATTTTTTTAAAATGTAATCGTGAATACATCTTTGTCAATATTGTGGCGAAGCTGCGGGCGATGCCGGACCTGAACTCTCACGTATAGCTAGCGACCAACCGCGGGAGACTGTCGATGCGCTTGCACCGAGAAGAATCTGGGCGCCGCGGTGAGTCTGGGCGATTCGATGGAAAATTCTGGAGCATTCAGAGAAGTCAACGTCGGATATAAAAAGAACTACGCAGCGGACAGACGGGCAGTCAGTGAAGTGAAAGTCGAATATAAATACCTAGTCCCGTAATTGTTATGTAAATTAGAATATTGTGTTATTGAATCATTGTATTTCGTTAAATAAATTATTTTAGTCAGTTAACTAGAGTTTAAATTTAATACAGTGGTGATCAGAAGTGCGATTGTTAGAGATAAAATACAGAGTGTTCGTGTAAGTAGATAGCTTGTGTATTTCGGCCAATTGTTTTCGCGAAAATAGACAGTGACAGATAAACATTTTTCGTGAAGTGACACTTCTCGCGTGTGAAATAGACAATAATAATAATAATAGACTGGTGTCCGGGAAATAGACTGTGTGAAATAGACAATAATAATAATAATAGACTGGTGACCCGTGAAATAGACATAGACTAAGACAAAATGTGTTCGAGGAAAGTTCGCCTGGTTGAATTGAAGGTTGCGGAATTGAAGCAAGAACTGGAGGAGAGGGAACTTGACACAAGTGGTAAAAAGGTCGTGCTTCAGGCAAGACTTTCTGAGGGATTACTCCAAGAGGGCGAGGATCCAGAAACATTTTTATTCGAAGTTTCTGGAATTGATTTGGGTTCCATAATGAATAAACTCGATGAAAATTCCAAATCAATGAAAAAAGAACTGCAACAAAATTCAAGAAACCTGGAAGAAAAACTTCAAGAAAAACTTCAAGAAAGTTCGAAAAATCTGGAAGAAAAGCTGCTAGAAAATTCAAATAGTCTGAGAGAAGAGCTTCTAGAAAACTCGAAGAACATGAAAGAAGAACTTTGTGGCGTAGCAAACCGATTAGAAGAAAGAATGGGGACTGTCGAGACAGAGATGGAGAAAATCAAGGATGAAATCGAGGAAGAGATGGGAAAATTGAAGGAAACTATCAGCGATGAAATCAGAGGCGGACTCGAGGCGGAAATCATCAAAATAAAGGAGAAACTCAGTAAGTTGGAAAATCAGAATGACACTACCCACACCACAGAATCTGTCAATGAAAATTCAATGCTGGAACTGAGTTTGAACTTAGATGATGTTCAAAGGGGTTTGAAAGATGTAAAAATCAGTCCAGAAACAGGAAAACTCTCTATGAAACCACCTCAGTTTGATGGAAAAACACCATGGGCAAACTACCGCCGACAATTTGAAGCTGCAGCAAAGGCGAATGGATGGAATGCAGGAGAAAGAGCTGTGGCATTAACACTGGCCTTGCGTGGAGAAGCAACGAATATTTTACAAACCCTCACGGCACAAGAACAAGAGGACTACGAGCAGCTGATTAAACATCTCGAATTACGGTATGGACAGACCCATCTAGAACATGTATACCACTCACAGCTGAAAAACCGCTGCCAGAAATCAAGCGAGTCCCTACAGGAGTTTGAAGCAGACATTGCATGTTTGGTTCGCCTTGCATATCCAGCCACACCGGAAAAAGTAATGGAACGACTAGCAGTTCAGGCATTCTTAGATGGACTTCGTGACCAGGAAACCAGACAAGCATTGACACTAGCTCGTCCAACACATCTCGTGGATGCACTGGCACGCGCTTTGGAATTTGAGGCGGCAAAGCAATCCTGCAGAAGCCAAAGTAAAGTCCGATTTATTGAGGAAGACCCACAGGAGCCTGCTGACCTGGAAGCTGCCATAAGGAAGGTCGTGAAGGAAATGTTGCCTGAGAAAAGACTAGTGAGATGCCGGAACTGTAGGAAACTTGGACACGTGCGTAGTCAATGTCCAACCCTCAAGAGGTCGAGACCAACGAAGGTTTTTGAGAAGGGGCAATCGTCGGCCACTATTCAGAAAGACCCGGTGAACAATGCATATGTCGCTGTCCTCCAACGACAGAACAAAGGAGCCTTTGTAGACGGTTTCATCAACAACAAGCCTTGCGCAATGCTGCTGGATACAGGTGCGACTAGGACAATCCTTGGACCTGCTTTTATTAAAACACCAGAGAGAATGGAACTAACATCCTGGAAGCTACGCACAGCAACAGGAGAGCCGGCCACTGTACATGGTGAGCTACCGATTGAACTGATTCTAGGCAGCACAAAAGTGAAACATCGGGCATTAGTAGCGGACATTGAGGACGACGCAATTATTGGAATGGACATCATGAATTCCAGAGGGTTTGAATTGAACTTCAAAGATGGCGTCCTACGTGTGAACGGAGAAGAGCTGGTGCTACATGGAAGAAGTGAAGAGATGATTCGTGTTCTGCTGGTTGAAGATGTAAGTGTACCCGAGAGGGCTGAGACCATACTGGAGGCTCGCTTGGACGGAGGTGCGAGCAATGGAAGCGTGGTGATGTTCGAGCCCAAGCTTCATGATGAGAAAATTGGACGAGGTATTGCACTAGGCAAGACTTTGTTGCGTGCTGATAAATTTGTGCCAGTAAGGGTAATGAATGTCAATTATTACCCAGTGACCTTGAAGAAAGGAACTATTTTGGGGCACTGTTCGTCAATTTCCTCTGTGATCAGGAGTGTACACGGTACTGTTAGTCAAGACAACAACCTGACAGCGGAACTGGAAAAATTGGTTACCATCTCTTCCAAGGGCATTAAACCAGCCCAACAGCCCAGATTGAGAGAATTAGTCAAGAAGTACCAAGACATCTTCGATACCGGACAAGGAAAAGGGGGTCGAACGAATGTAGTCCAACATAAAATTGATACTGGGGACGCTCGACCAATCCGACAATCAGATAGAAGACTTCCTCTTGCCAAGAAGGAAGAGGCTGACAAAATAGTCAGTGATATGGGGAAAGATGGAGTTATTGAACCGTCCGACAGTCCATGGTCCTCTCTAGTCGTTCTGGTGAAGAAGAAAGATGGATCAACACGCTTTTGCGTAGACTATCGTCAACTGAACAACGTGACGAAGAAAGACAGTTACCCTCTTCCGAGAATAGATGACACCCTAGACACGTTGGCCGGCTCAACGATTTTCTCGACCCTTGATCTGAAGAGTGGATACTGGCAGGTAGAACTGGCTCCAGAAGATAGAGAAAAGACAGCCTTCACCATCGGCTCAGGACTGTGGCATTTCACCGTCATGCCATTCGGACTTTGTAATGCTCCAGCAACATTCGAGAGATTGATGGAGACGGTTCTGAAAGGACTCTCATGGAGGACGTGTCTGGTATATCTCGATGACATCATTGTAGTTGGCAAATCGTTCGAAGACCACGTTAAAAACCTGGAGGAGGTATTCCTGCGACTAAGAAACTCTGGATTGAAGCTGAGCCCCAAGAAATGCCACCTGTTCCAAAAAGAAGTACGTTACCTTGGCCATGTTGTCTCTGGGCGCGGAGTAGCAGTGGATGACGAGAAGATTAAAGCAGTGAAGGAGTGGCCTATCCCGAAAGACATACACCAACTACGAAGTTTCCTTGGTTTGTGCACATACTATCGCCGATATGTGCTGGGGTTTGCCAACATCGCTAAACCACTGACCAGGCTCACGGAAGGTCAAACAAAATTCCAATGGTCCGAAGAATGCCAAGACTCGTTCAGGACGCTGAAGGGGGCATTGATCAATGCACCGATTCTAAGTTATCCCCTTCCGAGTGGAAAATTCATTTTGGACACGGATGCCAGCAACGTGGGACTTGGAGCTGTCTTGTCCCAGATCCAGGATGGGCAAGAGAAGGTCATCGGTTACTTCAGTAAAACTCTCAGTAAACCGGAGCGTAACTACTGCGTCACCAGACGAGAACTGTTGGCTGTTGTCAAGGGAGTAGAACACTTTTACAAATACGTGTACGGGAGAAGATTTCTGTTGAGGACCGACCACGCAGCCCTTAAATGGCTTCTACAGTTCAAAAATCCCGAGGGCCAAGTAGCACGTTGGATCGAAAGACTCCAAGAATTTGACTTCGAGATCGAACATTGAGCAGGGAGTGGCCACAAGAACGCAGATGCCCTGTCAAGGAGACCATGCCCAGACGACTGCTCACACTGCCGACGAGCAGAAGAGAAGGAAGCAGCGATTTGTAGAACCACGGCAGTTGACAATAACTGGAATGACAACGAGGTTCAGAAAGACCAAGAAAGAGATCCAGAGCTTGGTTTAGTCATCGGTTGGAAAAATAGTAATCAAAGACCGACATGGCAGGAAATCGCAAGATATTCCCCAGCAGTTAAATCCTACTGGGCCCAATGGAATTCCCTTACCCTGGACAATGGGGTCCTGAAACGTGTATTGGAGTCCGAAGATGGTGGGGAGGACAGACGTCAGATAGTGGTGCCCAAGAACAGAAGACAGGAAGTACTCCGAGAGATCCATGATGGAGTTGCTGGAGGACATCTGGGTGTGACGAAGACCCTGCAGAAAGTAAGACAACGGTTTTACTGGGTCAATTGTCAAGTTGATGTCAATGACTGGTGCAGAAAGTGTGCTGTTTGTGCTGCCAGCAATGGACCTCGGACACGACCCAAGGCCCCGATGCGTCAGTATAATGTAGGTAGTCCATTCGAAAGAATCGCCATTGACATCGCCGGCCCGTTCCCCGTATCAGATCATGGAAATAAATACATCCTTGTGGCAATGGACTATTTCAGCAAGTGGGCCGAAGCCTATGCCCTGCCCAACCAGGAAGCCATCACCGTCGCGGACGTCTTGGTGAAAGAGTGGATATGTCGATTCGGTGTCCCCTTGGAGCTGCACTCGGACCAAGGCAGAAATTTCGAATCCAACCTGTTCCAAGAAATCTGCCACCTGCTGAACATCCGCAAGACGAGAACCACAGCTCTACATCCACAGTCCGATGGAATGGTTGAGCGGATGAACAGGACTATCAATCGCCACTTGTCCAAGGTAGTCTCTGACCATCAAAGAGACTGGGATCAGTATCTCCATTTGTTTCTGATGGCCTACCGTTCCGCAGTACACGAGTCGACCGGCCAAACCCCTGCTAGTATCATAATGGGCCGAGAGCTGCGACTTCCCTGTGACCTAAAGTTTGGGATGCCACCAGGACAGGATACCGCGGGAGAGGACTACGTCAGTAAACTCCGGCAGCGAATGGATGACATCCACGAACGAGTCCGTTTGAACATCCAGAGTGCCAGCGACCGAATGAAAGCGACTTATAACATCAATGCCGATGCTGGAGGATTTCAGGTTGGTGACCTAGTTTGGCTGTACAACCCGATGCGTCGCCGGGGCCTGTCACCGAAATTACGGAATTCATGGGAAGGTCCGTACAAGATCATCAAGAGGATAAACGACCTGCTTACCGAATCCACAAGCCACCCAGAGGTAAACCCAGGGTCGTTCATTTCAACAGGTTGGCCCCTTACGCTGGAAATCATGACCAAGTCCGCACCCTCAGACCACCAGAGGATGTGATGACGTTCCAGAAATTCATGTCATTATACTCAAATGGACAGAAAGTGTCACACGGGGTAACTCGGGAGGAGCCACGGGACCTTTTCAAAGTGCCAGTCGATTACGCCCTAGCACACTGCGTCGCAGAAGATCTTCGAATGTCCAGGGGCATCGCTGTAGTGTTCTCCAAGAAATTTGGCCAACTCCAGACACTACGGAAACAGAATCCAGAAATTGGAGGTGTGCTACAGCTGAAGAAGGGCCAGAGGAACATCTACTACTTGGTGACCAAGAAGCATTCCCAAGACAAACCGTCCTATGAAGATGTCTGGAGGAGCCTCACCCAACTAAGAGATACGATGGTGAACCAGAATCTGGTGGACTTGGCAATCCCAAAATTATCCTGTGGTATTGATGGGCTGGATTGGAGAGTTATAAGAAGTATGTTGGAAACGATATTCCGATACAGCGGCATCCAGATTTTGGTTTGTTGTAATCCTATTACACGACCTAACATGAAGACTGTGGAGTGTTATTTTCATCGAACTTCACGATGCAGATATGGGGAATCCTGCAAATATCGACACACTCGAAGGATGACATTTCGGGACGAAATATCTCTAAGAAGGGGGCAATGTGGCGAAGCTGCGGGCGATGCCGGACCTGAACTCTCACGTATAGCTAGCGACCAACCGCGGGAGACTGTCGATGCGCTTGCACCGAGAAGAATCTGGGCGCCGCGGTGAGTCTGGGCGATTCGATGGAAAATTCTGGAGCATTCAGAGAAGTCAACGTCGGATATAAAAAGAACTACGCAGCGGACAGACGGGCAGTCAGTGAAGTGAAAGTCGAATATAAATACCTAGTCCCGTAATTGTTATGTAAATTAGAATATTGTGTTATTGAATCATTGTATTTCGTTAAATAAATTATTTTAGTCAGTTAACTAGAGTTTAAATTTACTACAATATTATCAATATTTTGACCAAATAACTACGTATTTCTGCATATTCTGCCAGGCGTGAGTTATGTTCTCCAAAAGACATAAAATTATTGATCAAAATAATCAATAAAAATTATTCTTTCATTAATATATCTCTCGAGTGATGATAATTTCGAAAATTGAATATCTATCAAAATATGAATATTTTACATCTTCCATAATATAATAATGTAAATGTAATGTTCAATTTGATGCATTTTACGATCAAATAAGTATGTATTCTTTCCTGACGTGAGTTGAATACCTGAAAGAAATATTGTACAGGTATTGACCAAAATAATTAATATAAACTATTCTATCGTGGATACATCTGGGTGATGATGATTCTGAAAATCGAATATAAACGTATTATTTTATTTAATATGAATATTTAGTCATGAATCAGATCAAAGATTTCCTTTCATGAGTACAGTTGCGTGCATAAGAAAGTCGTCCTATTAAATAAAATAATACGTTTATATTCGATTTTCAAAATCATCATCACCCAGATGTATCCACGATAGAATAGTTTATATTAATTATTTTGGTCAATAACTGTACAATATTTCTTTCAGGTATTCAACTCATGTCAGGAAAGAATACATGCTTATTTGATCGTAAAATGCATCAAATTGAACATTACATTTACATTATTATATTATGGAAGAAGTAAAATGTTCATATTTTGACAGATATTCAATTTTCGAAATTACCATCACTCGAGAGATATATTAATGAAAGAATAATTTTTGTTGATTATTTTGATCAATAATTATGTCTTTTGGAGAATATAACTCACGCCTGGCAGAATATGCAGAAATACGTAGTTATTTGGTCAAAATATTGATAATTTTGACAAAGATGTATTCACGATTACATTTAAAAAAAATTGTCACATTAATCTTGGTTTCTGCGAATTATTCGATAGATAATATTTGAAAAAGTTTATAAAAATAACTGTACCTTGGTACGACACTAATTGAGACATTACACTAATTCCACTAGAAAAATATTAAGAGCGCGTTACTGGAAAAATTATTTGAATTTCGACACTACTTGTCAAAGTCGATAAGAAGTTTATTTTTTACTTGTCAATTACTGCTTTTTAATACCTTGGCAACGGTTGCTATTAACGGACCCATAACGCCCTGGGCATTATGGAGGGCATTATGAATCATAACGCCCGCTAAATGTTGTTTTCTATAGTTCAAAAAATTAATTACTCAGAAACGTTTTATTTATAACTATACATAAAAAGGGACTAATTATTTTCTCTCAAATAGAAATTACAATTTTCAAATGTTCCTGAAAAATTAGTAGCAAGTTTGGAGTTCTGTGAATTGACCGATGATGAACTCCTCAATGTGCATTCGGTTTCGTTCGAATCGCTAACATTTTCTTTTTCGGAAACGGAATGGGCTATCACTGTAGCAATTTTGTTCTTCGAAGAGATACTTTCCTCAATATAGCTCTCCGCTACCGTAGCCAAAGGAAACACCACCTTGAACAAGAAGCGTTGACGACGTTCGGCGTAGACAATGTCCGATGTAACCTTTCGGGTTTTCCAAATTAAGGTATTTCGCTATGATAGAACGAACACTTTCTATAGTATTTTTACCTACAATGCATTTATTATTTCTGTAGGTTGAAAAAAACCTACATTGTTTACATCCTTTTGGTCGTAGTGCAATATACTTTTTAACTTATTTCAAGACTACTATTCCACTTTCTTCAACAATGGTGAAACTTTTTGAGGTGCTGGTCTTGGTTTCTGGTACCTTGATCAGTTTTCAATGTCATCAATTGTCATCTTGACCATTTCATCGCGTCCTAAGCCTCCAAATACACACAGTACAACTTAGGGCCGGTCTTTTCACCTATAGATAAGTCCCAGATAACTCTATCTAGCAGATAGGGATATGTAAACCTGTGAAGTTTATCCGATAGATAGTTATCAGAAACTTTATTGTGAGGTGAAAAGACCGGCCCTTAATGTAGCAGAAAAGTATTATCTGGAGATTTTCTTATGGAAAGTAATACTTGTCCACCTTTGATTTTTTAGGAATGTATTCTTTTGATTCAACTTTCAGAAAAGCTATCAGTTGACTGAATGCTGACATATTAATGTTTTCTTTAAGAATCAATGTTGATTTCAGCTGTGAGTATTTGGTCCATAGACTATTTGCACTATAATTTTCAGACTGAAATAACGTAAAATAAATAAGAAATATTAATATTTTTCATGAGATAAACTCACCAGTTCCTGGAAGAATGCCATTAAGACAGTTTCATTTACGGTATTCACTCTGTTTTCATCTTTCCATTTCAAAAATTGGTCATACCCCTTCTCGTATAAGTATTTGGATTTTACAGGCAGTAAATTTCCTAACGCTTTTTCAGCTTTGAGCGTCACATTCTGTGGGATCTCCATAATTAATTTGAACACAGCCGTTTTTTGGTTTCCTCCACTAACAAGCTTGTCAATTCTTACAAAAATGCAGCGTCATTTTATTAAATAAACAACCCTTAGCAGCCTCTTCAATGTTTCCATGGCAATTGCATAGAAGCTCACTTGTGCTCAGTTGCCGAGCAGAACGCAGTGAATACTATGAGAAGAAATTTATGAAGTAAACAACGTCGTTTAAGATAATTTTTTTGTGAAAAATAAAATCTTGCATGGTCGTTAGGATCTATAAAACGCACCTGGTACATAAATAGCTATCAATAATTAAGATTCACAAGCCTGACTCGCAATAGCCTGTAACTGTTGTACGAATTTTTTATGCACACAACTGTTCATAGCATTTAGGAACACCCTGTATATCACATTTTGGCGATAGAGAAATATGTTCGGATCATTTGTATTCCCTCCCTTGTATTCAAATACGGTACGACCGCTACCCATCCCTGCTTTGCTGTCGCATCATCAAAACTTTAGACAACTATGCCGAATTCCGCCACTTTACTTTCAGATGCCGTTATCCAAAAATCCACTCAAATTATGTACAGAATGGCGCTGATTTACAGAAAGGGCATAAACGAGGCATTGAAACGGCCGTTGAGCCCTCTGACCTGTGGTCTGTAACTCAGTCGATAATAACAGTGTTCGCCGAGGGTCTGGCTCGAATTAGAAGCCTGAAAACTTCAAGGGCCACGCTCGGATTATTCACTTCAAACGTGAATAAAAAGTACATAAAAGGGCAGAGGAACAGGCGGAAAGATGTTGCTTTTTATGCGAGGAGAAGTACTTCAAAAAAGAAGGTGAAAACATGAACGATCTTTATTTAATTAGGAGAGAGCCAGGTGGGACTTCATTTCGAAAATTAGGTTTTCTCGGTAGATTAGGAAGGCTTTGAAGAAAGAAAAATTTGTTAATTGGTTCAATTAGTTTTTCAACCTGTTTAACATTTGGTTTTCACGAGCGTCAGTCGCCTGCCCTCCTATAAAAACCGAAATTCAGAAAGAGCTGGTTTTGTTTTCATGTTTCTGAAACTTAGTACAAGGTCGACTGAATTATCTGATACTTCCTCACTTCAACTACTGCTGCACCATTCTATATTTGCTACAACAAAATGAAATAGGCCGCTTACAAAAACTACAGAATCGAGCAATGAGAACAATATTGTCTTGTTCTAAACGAACACCTATTAATGAAATGTTAAGTTTATTGAAGTGGCTACCAGTAGATAAAATGTTATTCTATCAAACCATGATTTTTATATTCAAAATAAGAACAGGTGATGCCCCAACTTATCTGAGGGAAAAATATCTTTTGTTTCTGAACACCATGATTATAACACCCGATCGAGAAATAATATATTCATTGAGCCTGTTAAAACAATGAAATCACAAAATTCAGTTTTTTTCAAAGGATTGAGTAATGTTAATGACCTGAAAAACGCATGGTCGCTACCTATATTTAAAGTAAAATTAAAGAACATCATGCTGAATGAGTGCAAGCCTTGACTTTGATATTTATTTATCGTTCTTTTATTTTATTTGTTGACTGATATGTTTCTTGCTGTATGTTTTTATTTTTATTGTATTTTTATCTAATTAAGTGACTTATATTTTATCTTATTTATTTGTACATGTACATTAGTCTTAGACTATATAGAGGATTGATATAATATATATATATCTTGATAAGACCAAGCTCTATATAGAGGTTTTTTCCTCCACAAAATAAAAAACGCAAATAGCCGAAACTAATTTTTATAGGATGGTTCTTTAATGAAAACCCCAGTTTTCGCTCCAGCAGAATCGCTTTGTGGAATTTTAGGACAAGTAATAGTGAAAGAAAATTACTACTTTTTTTTTAGGAAACATCTCAAAGATTATTCAAGGAATCGTTTAACAGTCAAGGAAACTTTTGTAGAGATTTAAATTCAACTTAATAATGTCACTTCTGTCAATTTTACATTTTATTTATATGTTTTAAACTGATATTTTTACACCTGTTTTACTATTTATCGAGTATACGAAAACAACCAAACACTAAAACCAAGGCCATTTTCATCGAGAAACCTCCAGCTCCAGCTTCATCTCCAGGAAATTTAACTTCTTTGGATTCTAATGAATGGAATCGTCAAAGCCCTGTCAATTGGATCAGAATATTCAAATTTATCTAGAAGAAAACCTGAAAATGAAACATTGATAGCCGATTAAACATTCTGTCATTCCTGCAAAAGAACTTTCAAAACCAGGAGAGGACTTAAAATCCACATATCTAAAATCCATCCCACAAACGTTCCATCCACTCAGAACCATTCTACTAACTCACATGAAGAATATTCCATTGATCAAAATGCATCGCTAATTCTGAATGCTAAACTCACAAAACTGAAACGGGAAACTTTCATAATGAAAAGAATTCTCAAAGCTGCTAGAACTTGCGCTGAAAGAGGTGTTCAACAAGGTGACCCATTAGGCCTAGTTCTCTTTTGCCTAGCTTTAAATGATTTGACCAAATCGATTAAAACGGACTTCAATTGTTGGTATCTTGATCACGGATCTATTGGTGGTCACAAGGAAATTATACATCGAGAATTTCAAAAGATTATCCACGAATCTGAGCAAATTGGTCTTGAATTAAACTTCGACTAATGCGAAATTCTTCCCTTGGACCAAATTACCATCAATCCTTTCGAATCCTTTGCCCCGAGAATGAAAATTTCAAGAAGCGAGGATTGGACTCTTTTAGGCGCACCTCTCTCGGAATAATCTTTATCTAACAGTCTGAAACAGAAAACAGAATCTACCGATCTTATGTCTTCTCGCCTCAACGATCTTCCCTCACAAATAGCATACTTTCTCTTAAAAAACTGACTGGCCATATCAAAACATTTGTATATATTGAGATCTAGTCCAACTTGGCGCTGTAAGAAATACCTTGATGATTTCGATGAAATTCTGCGAAGTACCTTAGAACACATAACTAATGATAAATTCCATGAATCGACCTAGAACCAAGCCACTCTCCCAATAGATTTTGGCGGCTTAGGCATCAGAAAGACTTCTTCTATTGCACTACCAGCATTTCTTGCATCTTACAGTACTTCTCGCCGTCTGATTTTTTTCAGTTTTACCAGATTCGTTTTCCGATATCACTGATATTGATTATATGGAATTTGAACAAATTTGGACTTACCAAACTAAGAATAATCTGCCCGAGAATAAAAAATCTCAGAAAGCCTGGGGCACATCAGTTTGTGTAAGACATCAACAAAGAGTGATGAAATCTACTGAAGAACCAAGATCATACTCCTTCTTGATTCAGCAAATTAGTTTAGCTATTCAGAGAGGCAATGCCGCTTCAGTTATAGGCACACTTCCCAATTCCAGAAAATTAGATGAATTTTTCTTCTACCCACAAAAACAATGTCTTCACGGATTTGAAAACAATATCTCCAGGACAAAAATCAAAAATACTTTCTACCTCCAATCTTCCGCGGACAGTATGAGGATCGCTGTACCAATGAACAAATTTGATATTGTTCCTACACTGCCAGCTCCCAGTACTTCAGAAACTACTCCAAAATCGGTCTACATGGGTTGAAAAATATTGGTAACACATGCTTTATGAATAGTGTTATCCAGTGTTTATCGCAGACATGATGGTTATTGGAGTATTTGAACAGAGATGCTTACACAAGATTCGTAAGATAGAGTTGTTGATACAGTCGCATTGAAAAGTCAATTCCAAAGATTCGCTCCTCGTTTTATCAGTTATGCCCAGGAAGCTGCTCAAGAGTTCTGTTAGAGGTTCTACATGAAGACGTCAATAGAGCAACGGAGGAGCCGAAACCCACAATGAGAGAGAAAGACGAGAAATTAAGTAATAGTGAGAAGGCCCAAGAGTCATGGTCAAGATACTCAAGGACAGACAATTACAAAATTGTGGATTACTTCGTTGGCCAGTTAAAATCTACTTTAAAATGTACTTATAATGTGGTAATTGTTCAGTGTCCTTCGATCCTTTCTGGGATCTTTCCCTCTCAATACCACCAAAAACAGGTCAACTAAGACTGTCACAATGTTTGGATTTATTCAAAAGGGAAGAAACTCTAGATGGTGACGAGAAGCCGACATGTGCGAAGTGCAAAGAGAGAAGGAAGTGTTCAAAATCCCTATCAATTCATAAATTCCCGAAAATTTTAATAATCCATTTGAAACAATTTTGGACATGAGTAATTATGCTGATAAAAAAGTAGCTCCCTGTCGTTATAGTCTATATGCATTGTCTAATCATAGTGGGACTACCTACAGCGGAAACTACACAGCCTACTGTAGACATCCGTATGCGGGCACGTGAAACGAATATAATAACTCACAAGTGACACCAATTCCATACAGATCTATCATGAGCGGAGATGCCTATGTTCTCTTTTATGAACAGGAAGGCACTAAATCGCATCTTTCAGATCCTATTTAGCTTTTTCTTTGTTTCAATCCTATTTTATTTTATTGTTTATATGTTTTACTGTGATTTTATATATTTTCATATATCAATAAATGTTTTATATTTATAAAACTTACAAAGTGAATTTTCGAACAACCAGATCGGTGCATTTTCCACTTAGAAAATACGGGAAAACTTGGAAAATTAGACCATTTTTAAAAATTTGTAATTTTTATAAATCTGAAGCTGGACGAATAATATTGCGGAAACTGATAGATAATACGTGGTTTAACTTTACGCAAGATGTTCTTTGTCGGATGGGTTGTTTTTGCACAATAGCGTTATAAACCATTTAAGGGCACATCTTGCAAGATGCGCCGAATTAAGGGAAATCATTGTATTCAAATTCCGTGAATGGCATCTATAGGTAGAAATCAATATCTACAATTTGTTTATTTTGAATTTTTAGGTGTAAGATAGGTGTGATGGTTTCAAATGCCTATAAGAGCTGCCTCCCGTATGATCGTGTCTATCAGTTTTTAAAGTTCTTTCAGGAGAAAGTACAAGCGTTACTGGCATGGGCATACAATGAATTACACAAATTGAATAATTATTGTATTTTATAGTGTCCAATCACTAAAAACTTTCAAATTCCAACGATTCCAACAAATCCACAAGACCATGCTCAGTTGACTCGAGAAATTAGAACATGATAACGAATGTCTCTGTAACCCTTTCGTTGCCCCTAGTGCTGGATTTCTCTGAAAACTTCTGCAAACCGGAAAGCTAACTAAATAAAGAGTTTCGCCGGTTGTGTATTTTACGGCAAAGTTGGAATTCAAGGAATGCGTCCGATAACATTTACATCAACTCGGAATTCGTTTCGGGTTCGTATCAGATTTATAAATTAGTCAAGGCAACTCGATTCAATTAATTGGAAAATATCCCAAAGGATAATCTCGATTGTGAGATTTTGTCAAGTATTTCCTTTACTTTGATACTCATCGGAAGTGAATGTGATTAAAATTTGGGAAAGTTTTGTTCTTATGAGCCTCCAGGTCCTGTTTTTGAAGATGCTACTTCACTAATTAACACAAATATTGAAGGATAAAAGGGCCTAGGTAGAAGTGACTAATTATGACCTATTTCTCGCTTCCCGTACTTCTTGAAAATATTACCATTTTTATGAAGGTCTTTTCTATCATAAAAAGAAAACAAATATTAACTGCTTCTGGAATTTATTGTAAGTTGAAGAAAAATACTGGATAAACAAGCTTATTAATATTGATAAAAAAGTTTATAATTTTTTTATCATTTTGGGAATATATGACTCGATACCAAAAATGTTCGTGGGTAATATCCCAAGACTATGACAAATATTGGACTTATCATTTTTTGCTATAGATAGATAGTTTTATTGACTATGTGACACATACAGAATATACTCGTATATACACAATATACTCATACATGTACATAAATGAAATAAAATTTGTATAACATACATACAAACATATATTTAAACATAATATATGTGTAATAGGTAAATTTAAAACAAAAGAAAATTATGAAAGTGAGGTCACAAGAGGGATGTTCGAATATAATCATCAACAGAATAGAAGCAATGATCCAGAAGCACCTTTTCACATTAATCTTGAAACATTTATCATTCATGGATTTAATTTGGAAAGGTAATTTGTTATAAAGTTCGAAATTTAAAGAGTTTCATTCTGATTTTACTAATCTGTAGCGTGGCACTAGTAAATCATCAGAAGTAATGGAACGTTTGTTATGATGATGAAGGCTAGACATTTTTGGGATGCTCAGTCTCTTGGAATGAATTTCTGTCAAAGTTTGTAGAATGTAGATACAAGCAAGTGGTAAAATCCGTAACCTCTTAAAGAGTGGTCGACAATGTTCATTATACCTAACTCAGGTTAATATTCTTATTGGTCGTTACTGTTGTTTAAATATTTTTACAGAGTTAACTGAGTTACCCCATAAAACCCCACCATAGCTGATCAAAGAGTGAAAAATACCGAAGTAAATGTTTTTCAACATATTTGGGTTCAAACATCGACTGAAATGCCTGAGTAAAAACAAAATACTGGACAGCCTAGTACTAAGTATGTCTATGTGGTGTGACCAATTCAGACAATCATCTACTACAACTCCAAGCAATTTACAGTGGTTACCTCTCGTAATTTGGTTATTACTGGATATAACTAGGTTTTGGGATTTTCCCCTGTTTATGTGTAGATTATTTGCAGAAAACCAAGTTTCTGCTTCAGATATTGTTGTTTCTGCATGTTCAAGGAGAAGAGAAATATTGGTATTAGAAGTAATAAAAGACGCATCGTCTGCAAAGAGGACAATCTCACACTTTGTCATCATATGGGAGCATATTTCATTTATGTATATTATAAAAAGCAGTGGCCCCAAGACAGATCTTTGGGGAACACCGTGAAGATTTTTTTTCATTTCAGATTTCGAGTTATTGGGCAGGTAGACATAATGTTGTCTAGCCTCTAAATATGATTTGAATAATTTCAATGGCGTGCCTCTTCTGCTATAAAATGCAAGTTTTTATAACAAAAGCTCATGGGTAACACAGTCGAAGGCCTTTGAGAGGTCAATAATGAATGTTCATGACCTTCCGACTCCTCGACTATGCTTTCCATGATTTCAAGGAGTGCTTTGGTTGTAGATTTATTACTACGAAAGCCAAACTGGGCAGAGTGAAAGAGTTTGAACCCTTCGAAATAGTACAATAATCTGACTTTCAATAGTATCTCAATTAATTCAGAAAAAATTACTATCATTGATATTGGTCGATAATTATCAACCTCATCAACATCATCTTAGGAAATAAACCCTGAAAAAAACAATCATTTATTAAGATTGTTAGTGGTTCTACTAAACTGTCCAAAGATTCTTTCAGGAAGGTATCATTTAAGCCATAAAAATCTGTCGAGGAAGATTTTTTCAGCTGATGTATTACTTGGCGAACCTCATGAGTGGTCGTCTTGTACAAGAAAAAGTTATGATTTACAGGAGGTACTGATTTCAAGTAGTATAATTGCATGAGTGCATGAAAATCACCGATAATTTAGCGAGAAATCGTGTTATTTGATGGCACGTGTTTATTTTCATATTCTGGCGAAGGAGCCCAAGTCCGAAGGAGGGGGGCCCTGTCACTGACAACAATTGCGAGACTCTTGTGGTTTTGGAATTATAGGAATTCTATTCCTCTTTCGGCAAGCTCGACCATTTTTCCACCACAGGTGTGCAACGTCGCAAAACCAATAACTTATGGATACCTTCTTCCATGATTCCATTCCATATTCAGTTCCATCCTAAATTGTAGCAGCAGCAGTAAAATAATATGCACTGCGAATCTTGAAAAAAGACTCAGGCATAACCATCATTACGCATGTAAGTGTAGCTTCGAGTTGTGATAAGAAATATAGGCTATTCATTTACTCAGGCATATTTACGAATTCTTTCTATAATATCATTGGGTTTTCCAACGATTTTTCATCAGCTACAGGCTGTAGATTCCTCAGCAGAAAAAATACTTCTTGAACTAATTTTCTTCGTGACAATTTATAATAAGCCATTTGAGGCGCTGTAGGAAAATTTGAGCCCTAAGGTTGAGGCCCGGAAGGATGAACGCCCCAGCACTCGTACGTACTCGAAAGCTCACCCTCCCCTATCCACCACCCCCGCTCGTTAAAGCGGTTCCTCATCCTGATGATTAGAGTTCAGCAGAATGAAATCTGATCGTTTGATATGGAGAGCTCGGCCAACTCTCGGCTTGAAACTCTCTTATATCTGCCATGAGTTGAATCTGAATTCAACAATGACTTTATTCAATGTGCATGGTCAGAAACTGGCTGAAGACCTGAAAAATACTTGGCTGAGGGCCAAGTGTTGTGTAGTGAATTTACTGAGTTTACTTCTTGGTCGGTTCTTCTTGGAATCTGAAAAAAAAATGCATGATTATCGAAATTTAAGCCTGTTGAAATAGACGTTGGCGTCGCCGAAGGTTCGCTTCCGTCTTACTTCTGCAGGGGTGTCGTTGTCTTCCTGGTTCACTGGTCGTCTGTATTTGCCTCTGTCTCTGTCGTCTTGCTCACGTCTGTTCTCGAGGAGCTCCGTGAGCAGCGGGTTCGTGTGGGTCTCTACTCTGTCTAGAGTAGTTCCCACGTGATGCCTAATCAGTCTGTCGATGTAGTCCGGATGGATGTCTAAGTCTCGATATATAAACTTGTTGGTGCGTCTGTTGCCATTCTCAGGCAGACATTGAAGAAGGCCTGCATCCTCTGCCTATAACTTTTCGCGCATTGCCCCCAAGCAGTAGATGCGTACAGCATGATTGGTAGAAGGATTGTCCTGATGAGGCGTAGTTTCAACTCGAGTGCCATGGTGCTCCTACGTCCGATGAGTGAATATAGCTTATGCCTTGTGGCTTTCGCTATAGGTAATCTGTGGGAGACGTCAATACGAGAAATTGATATCATGAAGAGTGCGAGTCAGTGTATTCTAGCTGTTAGTTTTGATTGCAATTCATCTCTAAACAATGCTTGCACCACGTGAGTTAAATGAGAAATGCGAAGCGTTTGTTTTGGTGGGGCTCATCGAAATTATCATGAGGCTGTACGACTGTTCAATGAACGTTTTCCAGATCGCCCTATTGATAGACATTATTCCAAACAGTTAGTGGAACATTTCTATTTGAACGGCAGTGTGCAGAATAGAAAATGTTCTGGGCGATCAACTACTGAGGAACAAATGGATATTATGAGCGAGTTTGTGAATAATTCGTCCTCACCGAGTAGAACTGTTGCCTTGAATTGTAAGGTTTCCAAGATGACTTTATCAAGAGTTTTCAAAAAAAATTCATGCTTATGAAATAAAAATGGTTCATGAACTGATGGACGATAATCCAGACCGCCGTTTAGAATATTGCGAAATTGTCTTTATTAATATTTTGCAAAATCCCAGCTATTTGAAACTCATTTGTTTCAGTGATGAGGCTACTTTTTGTGGTCACGTGCATAGACAAAATGTGAGGTACTGGTCCGGTGAACATCCTCGACTTTTTCGCAAAACTCATACCAAGTTTCCATAAAAAGTAAATGTGTGGGCAGGAATGCTGGGTGACCACATTATAGGTCCGTTATTCATTGAGGAAAATCTGACTGGTGCCCTCTATTTGGAAATGCTGGAAACAGTGATAGATCCACTGGTAGTGGCAGCTACCACAAGTAATGTAGACGAATTTGACATTGACATTATTCTGCAATGATTGCAGTTACTGTGAGGAATTATTTGAATACTGTTTATGCAGGACGATAGATCAGGCGCCGAGGATCTGTGGAATGGCCTCCAAAATCACCAGATCTGACTCCTTTACAT
This sequence comes from Chrysolina oricalcia, assembly GCA_944452925.2. Classification (NCBI taxonomy): domain Eukaryota; kingdom Metazoa; phylum Arthropoda; class Insecta; order Coleoptera; family Chrysomelidae; genus Chrysolina; species Chrysolina oricalcia. The sequence continues at coordinate 69,613,114 of OX101811.2, forward strand.
TTATTCCTATGGTGCTACTTCAGTGGAAGAATTAGTGTCACTCTATTCAGGGTTGCGTGCGCGGATTACGAAAGTGAGTGCAACAATTACTCGAGAAACTTTGCAAAGCGTCAGAACTGAAATTAAAAATAGACTCTATTTTTGCCAGGAGGTCAACAGGAAACATTTTGAACATTTATTGTAATAACAGAAAATGTTAGTGTTAGTTTAGTTGCCTACCTGTTTGTGGTGTAATTCTTTGCACGGTTGAATAGAGAATAAAACCTCCTTTCAAATGAGCTACCACTCACCACCCCATGCTATTTAAATTTTTCGAAAGGGTTGCTCCACTCTAAGGGATGAAGTTAGGGGTGAACTATTCATACAAAAATTTACACTGTAGAAATAAAAAATCTACGTGTTTCGGCGATTTTCCTAACAAGGCTCCAGTAACGAGTTAGATAGGAGCGGTAACACTTATGATGCGCTCTGTATAGTATTTGGAGAAGTAACTGGAACTTGAGAAGCCTTAAAATTCCTGAACCAACATGAACTGGTAATCAGTAATATGAACATTCATAAAAAAGTAATACTAAAAACGCGCTGCTGATTGTATGCACCAAGCCAACACAAATATTTTATCAAAATTCTACCATAAACAATTGATCCAAGTTAACCGCAACGAAAATACCGAATGCAACAACTGCGGGTACCGCTGAATATCCCAGACATGCAACTGAGGTTTATCACGATACCCGTAATTCACCTTTTAAAAATTCACGAGCCTTTGTATCGGTTAAGCGCAATTACCGCTACGGTCGTTGGAGAAATGCGAATAAGAAAAATTGTCTAAGAGCATTATTCACAAAGCGGTCTGCTAGACCACAGTATTCCAAAAAGTTAACATCTAAGAAGAAGAAATTATCTTTGTGAAGATCTGTGGAATATTTGAGAGGGTGATATATAACTAATGGGACTTAAGAGTCTTCATCCCCGAAAAAAATTATCAGAAATGATTTTTATTCTGATTGATGAAGGGTTCTATGAGTGTATGAAGACAAAAATAACCTAAAAAATATTCTTCAAGTATGGTATGAATGAAATGAAAAGATATCTCCCCTCATTTTTAGACATCTTTGTTCAATTCCACTATCAAAACGAAGGAATGTTTTGGTGTTCTTTCATTTCTATATTGAAGTTTATCATTTGCTTAGTTGAACGACTTTCTTATTTTCCTTCTCGATATTTCCTTTTTTTGTGAATGATTTTACAAAAATGTGTTGTTTTCGCAAAATGAATATCCTTACATCATTTCATTCACAATGGGAAATATCCAGTTTCATCAAAGTCAACTAATGAAGGTTTGGTTTAGCCGTCGACAAGTGAAAACTAATTATTACTTACAATTCTGGATTCAGAAATGGAAATGAATTTCTTTCAAATAACTCGCCCCTCAGGTTGCACCTCCCACATGGCTGGTGAAGGAATGAGAGAGTATCATATAGCCAGTGTGAAGTCTGGCGCAGGGTGGGATTGGGATAGGAAGAGATAAAATGTATTCTGGTGGTTCAGAACTTAGAAATATTATAATTTTTACAATTACTAGCTTTTTTTAATTTGTTCTGAGTGGGATTTTATGTGTTGATTTTTGATTTGATGATTTATTTTTGACATTTCAGAATTCAAAATAGCAGACTAAATATTTGATTTTTAGTCCAATTCTATTCTGAGTTGGAATAGGTATACGGATTTTTATGTTCGGAGATATTGATTTTCTTGTTGTAAATATTTGATGAATTGAAATGACGGCTTCAAAATGCTGGACGAGTTTTGTAATTACGGTCTGATACCGTTCAAGTTTGGAGTGTAGGGGTTCTTTGTGTCGGAGATTCACAGTTTTTGTCACAATTAGAAAATTCGAGATGGCGACCCTGAGATGTATGATTTATGGTCAGTGTTATTCAAAACTTGCAAGTAGTAGTAGTTTTTTTGTGATAAGAGATGAGTTTTGGAAAACTTAATAATTCCAGATATTTTACGAGTTATCAAAATGAAATATTAATTTTCAGTACATTTGAATGAAATCTGTCTTGAAAACTTTTCTTTTTATATTCATCAGGAAATACGCTCTCTACTTCGTCAGTCCTGTTTAGCAAGAATCTCGGAGTAATTGGCTTATTTTTATGCGAAATTACTAAAATAGTTACTCTCATAACTCCTATGTCGGTAATTCTGTTCTACATTGGTTACCAATGAAAAGGTTTTTTAGGCGGCGTCTTCGATGTCCCTTTGAAGTGGAAAAGTCATGTTCCAATGGGGCAGAGCGGCAAGGTGAGCAGACGAAACATTGACTTCTACCATGGAGACAATATTATTTGATTTTTGCGGCTTTGTTTGTAACTTTGGCAGTGTTTATATAGAGAATCATAATTATTTCAATAGATTACCAGATTGTATTGGCAAAATAGCCGAAGTGAGTATCAGGACTTCACGAAGTGTGCATTGTTCAGGTTAGGGTTTTATTTTTACTTGGGCGTTACTCTGTTTTAATTTTCAAATCTTTCTAGTTGATTTTTATTCAGTCGATTGTTATGTTGTTAGTTATCTTTTCAATATTGTTTAGTTTATCTTTTTTTTTGAAGAATGATTTCATTGTAGAAAGAATACACAGAGACAAAAACAAAAATGCTTTCAAAGCTGAAAGCACCTTATATGGATTGCATTTTCCCCAACATTTGTGATGGAATGAGAATAAGAGATGTTTCTAATATTATTGAGGGTAGAGGAAAAATGCAATAAAAAGAAAGATGTAGCAATTTTTTTTTCTTAAATTCGGGTATATCAGAATGAAACATCTATCTAAAACATCGATGAATTCAATTTATTTTCTACAGTTGCGTTCACATCGGTTGAATTGAATGTTTCTCTGGTGATACTGACTTATATTGTCTCACCCTTTAAATGGAATCAGACATATGGAAACTATTGACCTTTCCTGCAAATCAATCACATACTTTTCAAGGAAATTGCGATGATATCGTATTGATCACTATTTTTGATAGTGTTACATTTCATTTTGAAAATACATCTGACAGTATGAATTAATTTTGAGAAAAAAAATTATTTACCTCGAAAAGCCCCTAATGTACCATTATACTACCCTCTTTATTGTCCGAATACTTTCTCATTCTAAATTCGAGTATCTCATTCGTTTCGCGACATTCACAGCTAAATTTGTCAAGCTGTACGAGATTTTAGTCGTAGAGCATTAACAAATAGATAAAATTATGCGGGTCTCTCATTATACCTACCAACAGATAATTTTCCCAGAAAAACCTACCTGATTGAGTGTGCTTTATTTAATAATTCGTTCCATAAATCACATTGTAGAATTTTATCACTTAGTGATGACTTCTGTATGTAATTGTACAGAAGCTTCCTTATTGCTTATTTATAAACAATGAAACAAAAATATCAAACTTTCACCCAGTAATTATCGGAGATGTATGACTATTATTTCATAATACTTTGTCTGAAATAATTCAGGGGTTTCTAGATTCCATGTCATCAAAAATTCATAAGCGCTCAAGGCCTTCAATGAATGTATCAAAGTTTTCAATTTTTTATTATTTGAACCACGATCCAGTGCCACCAAACGTAGGGCTGGCTTTCGCTGTTGGCAAAATAAAATAATCGCCACCCATATAAAGGGTGTTTTCGAAATACGCTAACAAACTTTGAGTAACTACAAAAATGTGGAAAAAAGTTACCATAAACGTAGGTCTGCGAATGTGGCCCTTGATCCTTCGAATGTGGCCCTCATGAACTGATTTCCACTCAAAATGTATGAAACCCGTTGAGATTAATGAATCATTTTCTAAAGAGATCAATCAAAACCATTTTTAATCATATGCGCGAGAAACCTGACATTTTCTTCCAGTACTTCGAGAGAAGCATTTTGAACATTTTCAAAATGTCGATTTCCACAATTTTAATAATAATAATAGAGCTTATTCAGCTAATAATAAATAAGTTACAATAAATATACATTATATTTAAATATTTATACCTACATAATTATAAAAAATAATTAAATGACAAAACGAAAAAAGAAAAATACATTGATCTCGCTGAATTGATCTACATTCACCGCACTATACTACATGAGTGTAGGGAAGTGATTTTCAATGTAGCCATTAACAAAAAAAAGTAATAATACTATGGTAACAAATTTCATTTCTAAAACTAGGAAAAAATGTCTATTCAAATTTTATTCAAAGCAACTGCTGACTGAGGATTGAATTCATTTCATATATTAAAATCAATTTGAAGTATATTATGCATAAGAATATGTTTGATTTTTCTTCTAGCAGAATCAACGGGCATATTGTTCAAGAGGTAACAAGTGCATAACTTTGCAAACGCTATAGGCAAATGATCGTTGGTACAGAGACATGTTATGAGGGAGAATGGTTAATGCATTTGCATTTGCATTTGCATTTTCAGCGTGGGTACTTGTTATCGTTCTGGACCTTCACCAATAAAAGTGAAATCGAATGATGGTTTTTCGGGATTTCAGGCCGACGTTTATGTAGAGAAAATCTCGACGGTTCGCCAACACGAGTGGTTGGCATTTTCAAGAGAAATGTTTACAGTTTCGATCACTGAACACTACTTGTTCACTTGTTCACTTGTTCACTTGAAAATGCCAACCACTCGTGTTGGCGAAACGTCGAGATTTTCTCTACATAAACGTCGGCCTAAAAACCCGAAAAACCATCATTCATTCAACGATGGTCGCGAAAGCCTTTCACAATTTTTAAAAGTGAAATCATTATCTCAGCAAATTTTCTACCCAATTTGATATTTTCATAATGCAGTATTTTATTGAAAGCGGAATATCTCTCTATCAGTTGATCCAACAGCAATTTATGGAAGGAATCTTATTCATCTAGTTCTAACTAGTCATCCATGAATCCATTATTTGTGATTGAATAGTCGAAAAACTCGGTCAAGAAAAAACTACGGAATGAAAATATTTTACATATTCAGGTTTCGTACGCCTATGGATGGAACTGGGTTTGCTGATCTGGGAAAATTACAGTTTTCAATGATATCGAATCGTGTACCAACTTTCATTGGTATATCTGAAGGGGTTGCTGAGATATTAAATAAAATTCAATTCATTGGGGCCACTTTCACTTTGTTCCTTAGGAATCATTTAGTTAGATGGATTTTTTTCCATGTTTTTTTATGTTTCGAAAACACCCTGCGGCTTTTTAATATACCCCCTCAACCTTGTCAACTTTTGTACAATTCGATTCAAAACCGTTTTGAATCATACTACTTTTCGAATTATACGACATTGTGATTTCTGGTAGATGGTGCAAGGGGGCAATCAACTTCAAAATTTCAAATAATGTGAAGGGTCAGTTGTCACATTGTTGAAAAAAATGTTTAATTTCACAACAAAGCGGTTATATCAATATACAAATTGCCGCTGATAATTTGTACAGGCATAAATAGCACGTTATTCTCTAATCGCTCCTCGTCTCAACTCGATTGGCAGTCCACGTGGATATGATATATTCTATCACAGAAAAGGTGAGAGCGAAATTACTACCAAACGACTTTGGTTGGCCGCTGTCGAATTCTGAATGGTCAAAGACCGAATGTCTTTGACTCTCCGCTTTCGTATTCCAATTAGTTTTTATTAGCTAGAAGATTTATTTACTAGACAGTTATTTATTTTTCTCAATTAGATTAGTTATCTGTACGGTATGGCATTCTGGAGACCTTTCGATGTTGATGTCGTTGAAACAGAAGATTTCGATGCTGATTCAGAACCGCTCTAAGAGCTGGTTGTTCAGTCAAAGATAATCTGCAGTTTTATGTGAATCTTGGTTTATCGAGTTGTTCACTATAGCTAGAACTTTAATCCTGGTTTGATTCCAGGTTTCGCTAAACCATCAAAATCGGTGGATTAAGCACTCAACAAAGGTTTGACATGACTTACTGACATAACAACATTAGAACTGCTATATTATGGAATAGATTGGAAGAATAATTAGAAATCACTCCACAAAAATGCTCAACACGATGAAATAATAACTGATGATAAAGATATTATTGAATTGGTGAATATCCTAGTTCCTATTAGGGCACTTCGTACTTATAGATTACGTGAAAATTATTTCGAAAAATGGTCACATAGAGAATTTGTATTTAGGTTGAGAGTACCAACAGACATTGTGAGAATTATTATAGTGAACATGGTTTCTCATGAAATCGCTAATAAAACTTGCTTAGTGCGCATTATGCAATTTGATCCTATCAGGGTTTTTTTGGCGATGATTCCATTACTGAAAATTATATTTTGGTTGACATAACAAACACCAAAGATTACAGCACATCTCATTACAAGATTTTCCTTTTTTTGGAAGCCAGGACATACTAAAAGAATATGTACATATCTATCTGGAACTTTGAAAAAACCATCACAAAGGATAATTTGCTAATGAATTTCATTCTTTATTATTGTTTGAGGCGCCTTCAATGATTCCATTTTCTATCAAGCTTTGCCAAAAATGACAGAAAAGTAGGAAACTACTGATGGAAAATGTTTGATTGAAAAATTCTTAGCCTACAATAGAACCAAACAAAATTTCGATGTCAAAATATTTTATTACTCAACATATTCTCCTCTTAATTGGATAGATACATTTATTACAGCGAACCTGCAACGTCTTTCAGAAAAATGTTCCTTCTTGCTCTGCAAACCAGACCTCCACAGCTTTTATTACCTCCTCGTTGGAAGAAAATATGACCTTTTATTTTTTTTATCAGTTGAGGAAAGAGATGATAGTCGGACGGAGCCAAATCTGGTAAATAAGGAGGGTGTTCTAGTAATTCAAACCCTAAATCACGATTTTTTTGTATGGCAACATGAGATTTGTGTGCAGGGGCGTTGTCCTACAAAAACAAAACACCTTTGGATAGCTTTCCGCGACTTTTCTCTTCAATTTTTTCCCAAAGAGTGGTCAGTAATGTCGAATAGTAATATCCAGTTATTGTTCTACCCTTATCCAAAAAAAAACAACCATGATTACTCCATGGCAATCCCAAAAAACTGAAGCAAGAACTTTTTTAGCAGATTTTTGGACACGAAACTTCTTAGGTCTTGGAGAACCGGAGTGTCGCCATTCCATCGATTGTAGCTTTGTTTCTGGATCGTAGAAATGTACCCAAGGCTCATCCATAGTAACAATTCGGTTTAAGATGTCTACATCGTTTCCAAATCGAGCACAGATCGAACGCGATGCTACTACCCTTGCACGCTTTTTCTACATTCAAACATTTGGGGATCCATTTTGCAGCAATTTTTCTCACGTCCAAATTGACGCGAAGTATATGATGAACGCGTTCGTATGAAATATTCAGTGATTCAGATATCCGTTTTAGCCCAAGTCGACGGTCTGTTAAAATCATGTCATGAACTGCATCGATATTTTCGGGGACTGACTTCCTGGCCTTCCCGATCGGTCATCATCTTCAATGAAAAATTTACCTCTTTTGATGCTTACAGTCCAATTTTTCACGGTCGCATACGAAGGACATTGATCACCGAGGTTATTAGGCATATCTTCGTAAATCCTCTTACCTCTTAACTCTTTTAAATACAGGTACTTGATGATGGCTCGATACTCCAATTTTTAGATTTTCACAATTTCGGTGGACATATTTTTTCTTTTAAATTATTGCTTAACTCTGGTTAACTTTTTTGGCGTCAAACTTTACACTGACACTTCTAATAAGTTATTGTTCGTTGCTATGGTAACGCAATATTGTGTTTATGCACGGAACTGGTCTAGACTAACTAGATATCAATACATCCTCGTATTTAACATGAATTAGTAAAATCTTCTTCTTTTTCATGGAATAGTTCAGATGAACTGCAGAATCTATGTTTTCATTATCGATGGTCGAAATTTCACTGAACAACACATTTGACGGTGATCTAGGATTCGATTCCAATCCAAGTTTGATAAATCTTTGGATTTTACCACGGACTGAACAACCGGCTCTTAGAGGAAGTTAATTCAGAAGCCCTTACATTATAAATACTTTTTTGAATTGAGCTAGGTCATTTTATTTCCCGTAGAGAAACAACTTCTGCTTCGCACAACTGTTGCAATTTTTATGAAATCTTATGCCATCTTATGGGATTAGTAATAATAAATATTTATTCTACCATGAGAAAAAAAAATTAGTTTTTCTGATGTCTCAACCGAATCCGTATAAAGTTTATAAATGCAGATCTGAATTGTATCCTTATGACTAATAATTTTAACTCTTTGAAACGATGAGAAAAAACTATTTTGAATGATACTACTTATTGAGAGAGGATAAATTGCAATTTAATTTTCAACGATGTGACGCTTGACCTCCCATGCTATTTGAAATTTTCAATTTGTTGTGATACCCCCTCATACGATCTTTCGAGTAACCACAATGTTTTTTATTTCAAAAACTGGTATTGGTGAGTTCATTGAAAAGTTTTGGTCCCATTTTTGTACGTCGAACCACTTAAAAGTTAATAGGGGAAGGGGGGCACTATAAAAATCCACACTGTATAATATCTTGAAAACTGTTGGCAATTCTGGAGATTTTCTAGAAAATATATATATATATATATATATATATATATATATATATATATATATATATATATATATATATATATATATATATATATATATATATATATTTCTCTTTCAGCACCCTGTAACACAGGTAATGCTTATTTTAGAATTCTTAGCAAATTTAAATGAGGATTTTACCAACGGAATTTGTTTCCCTTATTTTGGGACCCTGTATAAAACCTTCGAAATTCACTTCCCGATTATAGTTTCTAGAGTTATTTGATAGAACTTTCTCGGTATTTTTCGATTCTTTTTGTGCCCATGATTTAGGTCAACTTTGTGTACTCGTATCTGAATTGAGTGAATTTAGTTACAATTGAAATAGCTATAATAGCCCTTATGACATCCATGTTTGGACTGGGAGATAACGCAGGCCACTGCAGATTCGGCTCGTATTATTCACACTTAGGTTGCATCATTATCTAGTAACAGGCGAATCACAAACACTTCATTGCCCAATATGTTATAAGTTCGGTAATATCGATGAATACCACTACTGTTCTCTCCAATTCAATGGTTAACTAATCATTGTTTTCAATTCAACAATGGACATTCTCTTCATTCGTTGTTACAATGAATTGAATTGGGGCTTGATAGTAATAATCATCACATTCGATCAAACTGTTTGAATACAGTGTGAGTCAACTACAACATGGGAGTTTTGAATTCCAGAATGTTAAGATTCAGAAAGTCGGTTAGGAGACCAAGAGTTACATGTTCTCAGGAACAAAGATATGAATTGAAGTATGAAGTGGCACAACCCATTGCAAAATATTTAACAGGCATTAGGATTTTGATGAAATTTTTTTTGAATTGTTACTCCATTTTTAATGACTCTAGTTATTAATTATTATGGGAAATGAAAATAGAACTGAACGAAAAAATGTGGACGAAAGGGGATTGAAAAAATAGCGACTAAATTTTGTCTTTCAGTCACAGATGATTCCACATCTGATTACATAAACATATTTTTCATATTTTCAAAAAAATTCAACATAGATCAATGAATTATTAGAGTATAATTGTCTGATGTTGATTTCTTGGCTTTCCTTGAATAAAAAATTAGATGAATATCTGATATATTTTTTATAAATAATTTTAGGAAACCAGTTTGGAAAAAATTTTGAATGCAAGCAAATACTTATCATTCACAACCCTCATCCAAGAAAGGGATGCCATAGCATACGTAGTTGTATTTGTATAAGTGAATAATAAAACATTTTCAATTGATTAATTTTTAATGATTGTTTAAGAAACTTGAGTTTCAATAACAAGCTTCTCAATATTCTCGTATGGAATTTATTTGAGATTTCTGACAATTATTATCATACGTAGATATTTAATTTCATTTGTTCGTTGAATTCTGTTAATATTATTAGTTTTTATTGGTCCTAAATTTGAATTTGCACATGTTTGAGAAGTGAATGGGATATTTTTCGTTTTTTCTAAATATATTGATGTTTACAAACTGCCATGGTTTTTGCGGGAAGGGTATAAATAAATAAACTTTTAAAAAAGATTTTAAGAGAAAAGCTTTCATTTAAATGCTAATTTTAAAGTGACTCAAACCCATCATTTTTTTCACATTATAAAATTTCAAATTATTTAAAAGTTTGGCGCGAAAAGTATGTATGTATTTCTTATTGTAAATTAAATTTAAAATTACCTCAAGATTTATGCTCTCCATAAGCTTTCATATCATTTAAAATTTTATACTTAATGTAACAAAATTATAGGTTGAATTCACTTTAGAATTTATTTACTTCTTTTTAGTGTGTTTAAATAAAAGCTTGTCTCAATTTTTTTTTTCAAGATTATTTATTTATTGCTCCTTCAGTTTTATTAGAATATGTTTCTCAGTCTGTTCATTTCAAATAATGCGTCTTTGTCGCACCTTCGCTTGCCTGGTAATTGACTACCAGTGACTTGACCCTACTTAGAGCAACATTTGAAAGTGAATTTGATACCAAAATCAGTCGCTTCAGAGCGGTAAATAATGATAATAACCGTTCTCTACTTTCTGATGGCCTTTGCTGAATATTCGGGATCATAAATATGTGAAAATATGTATTCAAATCGGCTAAATACAAATAACAGGTATAAGCACAATGAGGTTTCGAACCTTATTCTCCGAGATTCAGAATTAACGTTTGTTAATCTTTAAAAGTACCATGATATTTTACTAAATTCGGGCCTGTTACAAAAATCACTAATGACGCGCTTGCGCATTGCGGACTAGCCTGAACTTTTTACAACACTTTTGGCATGGGGATTAGCATTCTAGAGTAAGTATATAATATATATTTCTATGGTACGGAGTCGAACTCGAACCAAGGAACAAAACTATCAGCAGTAACTCTCATATACCAAGAGTGCGGAGTGCGCTAGTCCGTCACTGTCTATAGAGAATGGTGGCCATGACATGTCCAACTACGTCACATTTCGTCACAAATGTTGTTTCTCTCTTTCTTTTAATGTCACCATTGTCTAATGGGGATTATACACTCCTAGTCAAATAACCTTCAATCTCTTTGTATTTACCATATAGAAATATATATTATATACTCTCTCTAGAATGCTACTCCCCATTTCAGAAGTGTTGTAAAAAGTTCAGGCTAGTCCTCAATGCACATGCGCGTCATTAGCGATTTTTGTAACAGGCCCGGTTTTAGTAAAATATTATGGTACTTACCTGTTATTTGTATTTAGCCGATTTGAATACATATTTCCACATATTTATGATCCCAAATATTCAGCAAAGGCCATCAGAAAGTAGAGTTAGGTTATTATTATTATTTATCACTCTGAAGCGACTGATTTTTGGTATCACATTCACTCTCCATTTGTAGTTAACCAACAAAAACCTACAGAACCTACGGATTTCAAGGAAGCACTGGATTGGAAAATAAATTGAAAGTACAAAAAACTATGGAAATTTATTTCAGCTAATATCATGAATAATTTCAACTTGAATTGGTTCTATAATTTGATGCTTGGAAGCTTGAGGTTTTTTTTCTAGAACGATTCATGTCAAAATATGCAGCTGCATTTGATTTAAATCATTTGAAGAGATTAACATGCTATTTCTACGAGTATTTCTGGTTGTATCAATTTCCACAATAGGGGTGCATGAAAAAGTGAGGCCAGAAGCATTTTCCTTGCCATCAAAGAAAAGTACTTCCATATTGACATTAATTTTCTGAGGCGATTCTATGTATGTTTAGTACTTTTTGTAGGAATCTATAACTCATAATATAAGCGGTGCGTGGCAGAAAGTTGTATCACTCGCCAAGCATGCCTAGGCAGACACAGTATTGGTACTGCAGTAGGTTTAAAATCATTCTATTGTCGTTTTCACATGAATCTTCATGAGGAAAATGTCTGCCACAAATTAAAATTTTTCTCACTCAGATGTTCTGCTGGGGTCCCTCCTTAAGAACAATAACAAAAAATCAAGCTTTTTTGTCAAGCTAAAATAATGTTTAAGCTATTTTGAGCAAAGCATATAGGGACATGAAAAATTTCATTATCTAGGTACTAAAAATGATTCATTTTAGGTATTTTTCCTCTACACAACACTAAACAGTTCATTGTTTATTTGTAGGAAGAAACGGCTTTAATAGAAATTGTCTTTGAAGGAACGAGATTAATGCAAATTCAAGAATGATGGAAGTATAACCAACGACAACAAACACCACACAAAACGACAAGAGAAAATCTGAAATTCTAAAAACCGTCTCTGATCTTTGACAAGAGTGGCAGATCTTAGTGACAAGTCTTCCTGTTGATGAAAAAGCACTGTTGCACGGTCATTAAAATTACAGTAGCATAGGGTACATTATTGTTTTAAATAAGATTCTTTCGCGCCTAAAATTCGGAGTAATCTATCTCTAAATGGTTCTTTTCGGTTTTAAACAGTTCTAAATGCGCTGTCAAATTTCTCTTTTTCAACTGACATGTGTTTTGTTGCCTCATAACAAAAAACTCTGAAATGTATCACCAAATTATTTTCAAACTTGGCAACGATCTACACAAACTACACTGATGACACAACTCTCATTCACTTGTCTCGAGTGACAGTTTTGAATTTTATAATTCACAAACCTCATGTAAAACTTCACATTTTTTTCGAAGATAAAAAAAATTTCATTGTTCGTTTCACTATACCTATTTTAGTTCCCACGTAACTGAAAATCTCGTAATGTTCAGAAAATATTCTGAGAACAAGGGAGTAAAAGAAAATACTCTAGTTTCAGTATGAATCTGACGTGATTTAGAGTTCTGAGGCAGTCGTAAACGTCTGTTGCATATAAACAACTATCACCGCAGATTCCATAACATTTTAATCCCTATTGCTAACAGCTGACAGTGTTCTTGCATTTATACAATATGTTATGATGCTGAAGTTAACATTTGTGCGAAACCATCGTGGAGCATCAGCAAAATGTTCAGTATGATGGTAACGTAGCTCCGTTCATAAGAGAATGTCAGCTCGAGAGCAATAAATTCCTTTTTGCCCCGAGTGGCGCGGAGTTCTGAACTTGAGTTGTGAGGTCAAGACATCGTCGTGATATACATGAAATACAATAAGTTTGTTATGCATGTTCGCCACTCGGATATGTTATCAAAATGCGGATTAAATGAACCCTCCCTGTCAGAATTTCCACCAAAAGGAGATGATAATAATGATGAATGGGATTTGAATTAGGTTTACACTGGTACCTTGAAGAATCATGGATGTCCCAGAATATGACAAAGTATTAGGGGATTCAAACAGGCAAGGTGTACAGAACAATTTTCGTTGTTTGGATTTTAGTCAGTAGTGTATAGATACCACTGCTCTTTTTTTCGGAGGATGAACGAAATAATTTTGGAAATCAGTAGTTTCACGAGAGAAAGTGACACGAAAAATTAAGAGACACTAGGAAATATTTTGAGTCGGAAGGAATGTATTCAATGATATGTGGAAAAACTATAATCCAAAGATTATTCTCAAACGGCCAAAAATCTTTTTAAAACAAAAATTGAAACAATGGCTATTCATTGCTCCATACATTCTTGTAAGTGATTGGATCAGTACAAGAACTGATTGAATAGAAATTGAATATCTCTATATTCTATGCACCTGTTGGAGATCAGCAGTGTCGTAGCAGAGTTGCTGTTGTTTCCAGACACGCTGTATTTTTACTTAAATTCAATTTTTATTTTATTTGAAGTTGTTACGAAAATTTTAATGTTGACGTCAGTAAAGAAAAAGTTATTCAATCTCGTATTTCTTATCAATACTCCATATCATACATTAAATGGCGTTAGAAACGCCGTTTGCTCCACTTCCCAATGACATATTAAGAGGCCATGAGCGCAATTATATTTGTGGCGCTTTTAAGGGTAAAAGAGTCAATTGATAACTCGAAAACGGTTCGTCGTATCGATTCCCAACAAAGACAGGATTCTAGAGGACATTCAATTCTAGGTACGTGCTGTAATGGAAATTGAAATTTCAATCCACTTTTTCACAAAAAAAATCTCAAAAATGTCCCAAAAATGCAGTTACTTTGAAGCAAGTTTTTGGGTAGATGAACAAATAATTTCAAAAAAACATTACAGCACGTACATAGATCAACGTTTTAACTTTCCTCTGATATCAAATTCGTTTCGATTGGATGAAGATTGCTTCAAGTTTTAATGGAAGAGAAATACCATTGCAGCTTCCTCGAATATCTGTAAAAAGCATCGTGAGGTGCTGCCGCAGACGTAGGTACATAGAATCGAACGTCCTCTAGAAGCCTGTCTTTGTTTGAAATCGATACGGTGAACCGTTTTTGAGTTATCGGCTCTTTTACCAAAAAAACCGTCCCTAATATGATCGCGCTCATGGCCTCTTAAGAATATCAGCTACATTTGAAATTACCGGTACAGATTTTGCCGGTCCACTGTATTTGAAAAACAAAGAAAAGGCATGGATAGTTATTTTTACTTGTGCTGTATATAGAGCTTGTCATTTCGAAATCACTATCCACTGAAGCTTTTCTTCAAGCTCTGAGAAGATTTATTGCAAGGAGAGGAAGGGTGTCAGTCATTTATTCCGATAACGGAACCAATTATGATGGAGCAAGTTATCAACTCAAGGATTTAAATTGGAACGAAATTTTGAAATACTCTTCAGTCCACTGCATCACCTGGAAATTCAACGTCCCAGCAGCACCGTGGTGGGGAGGATGGTGGGAGCGTATAGTGAGAATGATCAAAGAACTTTTGAGGCGCAATCTAGGAAAAAGGACAGTTGATTATGAAAAACTAATGACTCTGCTATGTGACTCTGAGTCAATTATTAATTCACCACCACTAACATATGTGTCAGATGATTCGGGAGAATTAGTTCCAATAACACCATCATCATTTTTACAGAGCATCCAAAGCTCAGAAGTGCCAGATTTGGACGAAATGAGCAGAAGAAATATCAGGAAAAGATTCAGATACTTACAGAAAATAAGAGAAAATCTTAGAAAAAGATTTAGAATTTGGCAAATTTGGTTCATTTAGGACAAAGAAGAAGCGATCAACTAGGTATAGGTGATGTAGTTCTAGTTGGATCGGATAACACTAAAAGAGTAAGTTGGCCAATGGGAAATATACTTCAGATTTACCCCGGAAAAAACAAAGTTGCGAGAGTAGCACGGATCAAACTAGCTTCAGATGAAATAGTACGCCCGTTTCAAAGAATATTTCCACTTGAAATTTCGAGATTAGATGATGAAGCAGATATTTTACAAAGCAATCTCACAGGCGACAGATACATTTCAAACGATACCGAAACCCTAAGGCAAGACATCCCGAAGAAAGAAAAGCAGACTGAGGAGAACAGAGAAGCACAATCGCCACAGAAAGAAGAGGAGATAGAGAAGAGGATTCCAGTATCTACGAGGTCTGGACGACAGAAAGAAGAGGAGATGGAGAAGAAGATTCCAGTATCTACGAGGTCTGGAAGATTGATCAAGGTTCCTGATCGATACGGAATTTAAATGTTTTGCAATAATTCCATATTGCAAAAGGTGGGAGAATGTTGGAGATCAGCGGTATCGTAGCAGAGTTGCTGTTATTTCCAGACACGCTGTATTTTTACTTAAATTCAATTTTTATTTTATTTGAAGTTGTTACGAAAATTTTAATGTTGACAACTAGTAATAAAAAACGTCAGTAAAGAAAAAGTTATTCAATCTCGCATTTCTTATCAAATCTCCATATCATACAGCACCCATTATTATTATTGATGGAGTAATCAAACCGACCCTTATACCAAGTGCAATAAAACTGCCTCAAATTACTATTTTCTTTCAAATATATTAGAATAGAATAGAATATTTTATTCAACTACGTTACACAATATAAAGTTTGTAGCAAGTCATGTTTGATTTACTTCTGAAAGTAACGTAAATGGTGTAAAAACTGTAAAAACAAATACTGTAGAAGACTAACAAATAAACGAATACACAAAAAAATAAACAACATCAATCACAAAAAAATTGTATAATTATATAAATAATATTAACCATTTAAATCAAAGAGACGCAATCAAGAGAGAGTACAAAAATGAATTCTGAATTCATTGACAGAATATAAGCAGTGCCCAAGCAAATATTCATTCTTTCAATTTTCTCTCGAAAGTGTTCAGACTGAGCTCTTTGAAATCTTGAGGTAGAATACTGAATAGAGAAAAATCTAGGAAATTTTTTCTGGATAAGGGAAGACGAAATCGTTCGAGACGTATGTGGTGAAAGTTACGTGTATTATGTTCGTGAATATGAGATTGTTTTGTAAAGGTTGATTGCTTTTTACGTATTTCAATCAAAACATAATATAAAAATAAAGTTCGTAGTGGCATAATTCCAAGTTTTTTTAACTTCTCTTGACAGCTATCCCTGTACCCAATTTTAGTCAAAACTCGGAGAGCTTTCTTTTGCATCCTAAAGCTGTTTTTTGTCGAATCACTTTTTTAAAGTTATTTGGACCGTTTTGAAAACTTTAGCGTTGAAACAATGACGTCATAGACATGATGTTTTCAAACGAAATGCACCATTTTGACGCCATAGTCAATTCTATGACGTAAAATTGAAAAAGTTTTCAAAACATTATTGAATACGGTTCAACGACAAAAAACAACTTGGATATCTGAATGGCGTAACATGAATTTCCTCAAAGTTGTACACCATAACCAATATAGGAGTGAAACAGTGAAAAATATGTGGTTCTTAATATACAGGGTGGCCCATCGAAAACTTGACATGGGGGTTTTGGGTACTAATATCGTAGATCTGGAAAAACGCTCGGACAGGTCGATTTCAGTTTCGAGGGGGACATTGTGCACACAGGCAGCACCGTCAGGTCAACCCTCGAGCAGTGGGGTGAACAACCCTTGAAATTTGAATAGGGAATAGGAGTCGAGTGGCACATCGTTGGAAAGCCCGTTGAATTCTCGAAACAAAACGGTCGGCAGTTTTTCTAACGGAAATGAGCCATAATTAAGTTAAGAGTAAAATTCACTTACATTAGTCTCATCGTAACAAAGGCTCGAAATGCGCACCTCCAACTTCCATGCAGTGATACAGATTTTGTTGAAAACGTTCTCGTACATTTTGGAGCATGTCTGGGGTGATTTGGCGACATTCTAATGTGATTCGTTGCCGTAAATCTGCTAGTGAAGCTGGTGGTGTAGCATAAATTCTGCTTTCCAAATGACCCCACAGAAAGAAATCTAAGGGAGACAGGTCTGATGATCGTGGAGGCCATTCAATAGAACCTCGCCTACCACTCCAATGACCTGGGAAGTGGTGATCTAAATATCGTCGAACAGGCATAGCATAATGCGGAGGAGCACCATCTTGTTGAAATATCAACTGATCTTCCTGATAATGATGGTAATTTTCAATAATGTTAGTTAACATTGGTTCAATTGTGTCTTCAAGCAGTTCCAGATACATTTCCCCTGTTAGATTGCCTTCTAAGAAGAGGGGGCCCACGATACGATCCCCAAAAATACCAGCCCATACGTTTAATTTTTGAGGATATTGCGTTTGTACCTCATGAAATATATGGGGATTCGAATCAGCCCAATATCGACAATTATGGCGATAAAGTATACCATTTAAAAAAAAGAACATTCATCACTAAAATAAATGTTGAACAGACACTGAGGATTTGCAATCGCCTGCTCACTTAGTACCTCACAGAATTGTAAACGCCGATCAAAATCATCTTCATTCAGTTCGTGTGTTAATTTAATTTTGTAAGGATGGAATTTATGTAGTTTTAAAATACGCTGAATGCTAGTTCTTGAAATACCGGAAACAGTTACTTGATGTCTTGTACTCAACGTATGGTCAACCTCAACATGGCCCAAAATTGCCACTGTTGTCGCCTCATTTCTTACTGGCGGTTCGATTTGCCGTTTTTTATTTGCTACCGATCCCGTTTCTCGGAATTTTGATACTAATTCAGACACATACTGCCGCGACACAGTCCTGCCATATTGTTGATTGAACCGTTCCGCAGCCCTTTTCGCACATCTATTGTTTTCATAATACAGTTCAATCAACGCAACCCTCTCTGCCACTGTATACACCATTGTTTCGTTTTAATTTCGACGTACGATACCACACACGAATGAAACTCACGTGAAAAACAGAAACTGCATGCTCTATCTGTTTGTTCTATTTTATTAAAAAAATTTCATGGGTACCGCGAAAAAAACTGAGCAAAAACATTCACAGTATCGTAGCAAATAAATGATAGATTGCAAAAACTGGCAAATGAGTTTTCCAGAGACGTACAAGTAAGCTCTTAACTTTCGTACAGGTTTATTCCTGAATTTATTTTTTCCCAAACGGTTCATCCCAACTTCAAAATCGGGACGCCGCGCCGTTGGATAGAGAACTTAACGGGCTTTCAAAAGATGTGCCACTCCACCATTATTCCCTATTCAAATTTTAGGGGTTGTTCACCCCACACCTCTAGTGTTGCCGTGACGGTGGTGCATGTAGGAGAACAAACTGTCCCCCTCGAAACTAAAATCGACCTGTCCGAGGGTTTTTCCACATCTGCGATATTATCACCCAAAACCCCGATGTCAAGTTTTCGATGGGCCACCCTGTATTTGCATTAGTGATGTCTTTCAATTGGCGAAGAGCAAATAGAGAACCCGCGAGTTGGGAAATATATGCAGACCAGTTAAGTCTATTGTCTAATGTAATGCCTAGTAATTTAACCTGATTCGTATCACAATTGAAGATTACTTGATTATTAGCAGAAATCTGGATGTTCTGTGTCTTTTCACCATTACCTTTTAGCTTATAAGATAAAAACCACTCATTAGCACTGTTAGTAATCTTGTCGAGATGAAACTGTAACTTGCCATTAATATTATCTGACAGAATAAAAGTGGTGTCGTCCGCAGAGAGAACTGATTTATACGGCATCATTTAGGTACACAAGTCATTCACATAGATGACAAAAAAGAGAGGGCCCAAAACAGATCCTTGTGGAATTCCATGCTTGATAGTTTGAAAATTTGACAATGTACTGTTGATCATTACTGCTTGTTGACGATTTGTTAGATAGGTTCTCATCAATTGAAGCGGAATACCTCTAACCCCGTAATAGTTTAATTTTTCCAGCAGAATTTCATGTGAGACGCAGTCGAACCCTTTCGACAGGTCATAAAGCATCAGCGCAGTATGATTTCCCTACTCAAGTTCCTCAACTACACCTGGTACTACATCAAACACTGCTTGTATTGTTGAACGCGAGTTTCTAAATCCATATTGGGAGTTACTGAAAAAGGTTTTATTCTCAAAGTAGGCATGAGGCTGTATCTCAATTAGTATCTCAATCACTTTGCTGAAAATTGAAACGATACTTATTGGACGGAAATTATCAATGACTGCTACATCACCTTTTTTAAAAAGAGGTAAAGCTGCAGAGAACTTGAAGACATCAGGAAAGATACCAGTGCATCAAATTAAATTGATCAGTACACTGAAAGGTTTTATTATTATATGAGAGGTTTCCTTCAGTATTTTGCTATTAATTTCATGGGTATCCAAACAGTTGGAGTCCTTCGGTGAGTTAATCGCTTCGAAAACATCTACCTCAAGAACGGGACGAAAGAAAAATGATATACACGGAACAGGGAATTTTTTAAAAGTTAAAAGGTCTTCGTTTGCCACATACGGAAGAGAATTTATGATATCATCAGCTATGTTGCTGAAAAAGTTATTCATCTCATCAGGTGATGCTGCAATTGTTTGGTTCAAATTAATTTTATTTCTCTGGAAATTTATTGTTTTCCAGCAAGCTTTTGGTCTATTCCTGGACGAAGAAATGTATTCATCAGACGCCGCTTTTTTTGTAGATATCAGTTTGCTTCATACTGTTTCTTAATGTTTGTAAGCAATGAAAATATTAGGATTTTTTGTAATATCTGCTATTTGCTTAAATATGTGCATATTATTCCTCAACAACCTCAGATCATCTGAGAACCATTGAACTGGTGATTTGTTTACCATTTTTTTACATCTCTTTAGAGGAAAATGTTTCAATGCGAGAGTTTTATAATGATGTACTAAAAAATCAGCCAAATAATTTGGGTTAGCTTGATCGTTATAAAATATTTGCCAATTTATGTCACATAGAGATTATCTGAAGTTAGTCGTACCGTTAGGTGATACATGCCTTTGAAATTGAAGATTATTTTCTTTCAAATCACCTGTATTGGGATTGATTTTGACAAATTGTCCCCTATGGTCAGTATACTTGTCTACATCATTGTATCACCCTTCATAATATTCATATACTTTGTTTTATATGCATATATTTCATAAATTTCACTTATTTCCTAGCCATTCAACTAGGCCTACAATTATTTTTACCGTTTCCATTGTTACCATCTCTTGATTTTATTACTACGCTTTAAAACATATTTCATCCATTTTATGTATGTAAGAATGTAAATTTCATTTTATTATTGTATTGTGTTGTCTGCGTAGAGAGGAGACAAACATGCATCTCACGCACAAGGAATAACAAATCCTTCAGTTAGTATCCTTGTTCAGTTACCTCCTGCATACTTTGAGATAAAGGATGAAATGTATTGTGATATTTTGTTACTCTAATGGTAAATAAATCAATAAAAAAATCAATTTGCAAGATTTAACGACCTTTTCCTATGATGACTGATGTTTGTTTTTTTGGGTTTGATGTATTGAATTAAAGAAAACTCTATTCCTTTACAGCCAACGTTTCGTCAGTTTATTCTGACATCTTCAGGACACTGTAAGATATAAAAAAAAGGTTGATGTTTTAAATTTATAAACTTTAGAAAATTTAAATATGATTTTTTTTTCAGAAACAACACACTGAACTATTATTATTCAACAGATAAACTTCAAGAAGAAGAAATTGGTTTATTTTACTTACGAAAGGATGAGTCTTCCGCGTAATACGTATATCTATATGCTACGACCATATTAGGTCTGAATCAAGTGTAACAGACAGAATAGTTCAATGTAAAAACAGGTTAAAAACAAACAATACACAACACAAGACACGTTAAAATTCGAATAAAATACCACCTTACTTGGTTGCATGCCAAAATCGAAATGATAAAAGAGCAGAATGTACAATTGAAAAAGCAGCAGAGAAAGAAAAAAAAATTAATATATAAAAACAAAACACAAAACCCAATGCATATTACCAAGATATAAAGTATCAGTGTTTGGTTCTTATTCTCGCTATTAGATTGAAATAGGCACTGTTCAGGTTCTCCAGGGATTTATGAAATCCCTTGCCATAACTGCGAAAAGTGTTACGTAGGCCAAACTAAAAGATATTTAAAAACACGCCACAAAGAACATGAAAGAGATATGAAAAATAAATTAACATTAAAAATCCCCACTTCATTGGTTGAACATTGTATTAAAACCGACCATCACTTTGAACTGGCCAACACAAAAATATTGGGGTATGAATCTTCTCTGTTTAAAAGAAATTTCTCTGAAATGATCAATATAATGAAATACAATACGGTCAACTTTAGAAAAGAACTGGAGAACCTGAACAGTGCCTATTTCAATCTAATAGCGAGAATAAGAACCAAACACTGATACTTTATATCTTGGTAATATGCATTGGGTTTTGTGTGTTTTTTCTTTCTCTGCTGCTTTTTCAATTGTACATTCTGCTCTTTTATCATTTCGATTTTGGCATGCACTCAAGTAAGGTGGTATTTATTCGAATTTTAACGTGTTGTGTATTGTTTGTTTTTAACCTGTTTTTACATCGAACTATTCTGTCTGTTACACTTGATTCAGACCTAATATGGTCGTAGGATATAGTTATACGTATTACGCGGAAGACTCATCCTTTCGTAAGTAAAATATACCAATTTCTTCTTCTTAAGGTTTATCTGTTGACTAATAATAGTTCAGTGGTTGTTTCTGGAAAAAAAATCATATTTAAATTTTCTAAAGTTTATAAATTTGAAACATCAACCTTTTTTTTATATCTTACAGTGCCCTGAAGATGTCAGAATAAACTGACGAAACGTTGGCTGTAAAGAAATAGAGTTTTCTTTAATTCAAGACCTCAAACCCAAAAAAACAAACATCAGTCAAAAAAATCAATATTTGAGAGTCAAATTCATAGAAATTGTTCAAATATTATGTTATTGAGTCATCTTCGCTTAAGATATTTGAGTTATAGGAAATACTTTCGACGAAATACTTTCCACGAAATACTTACCACTTCCCACAGTTAATAGACAAAATGGAAAATAATAATTGTCAATAATTCTCCACGATTCACTGTATCGTGAAAAATTAACAGTGCTGCTCCTAAGGTGGCGTATGGGGTTAGTAACAAGGCCTACCTGAGTAGTCGATGCCAAAACTCCAAAGAAAAAAAAATGTCAAGAAGGTCATGGAAAAATGTCCTCAACAACAACTGACAATACTAACAAATTTCTCTCATTTCACAAACTTCGTATCTTTTGGTATCTGTTACACATCAAAATAATGCGAAGAATCCACACATTATTACGAATTTTTTTAAATATTAGACATGGGCAAGAGCACCTCGAACCAACTGAGAAACAACACTAAATCCTGCACAAAAACCAATTATGCCAGCAGGATGGTTATTATAAAATCGCTGTATACACGACCCAGCACTGTACCATTTTCCCCAAACTATTTGTCAGATTCCGCTTCCGAATCTGTCAGAAACTGAGAATATTGTAGCTTAGGTAGCAAACAAGATTCGCACAGAAGGGTATTTACAAAGGCATATTCGTCATGCCTAGCACATTCTTTACTGACCTGCAATTATGGGTGGAGGGCTCAGTCGCAACAGAGAATATTGATGAGTCTTTGTGTCAGCAACAATTTAAAGAGCTGGGAGAAATGAGAATTTAGTTTCAGGATAATAGTTATTTAAGTGACAAGGAATGTAAAGACGTGTTAACAGTCGAGGTGAGCGAGTACGAGCCGAGGCAAAGCCGAGGCTTGTCGCTTGCCAAGGATGTTAACAGTTGATACATTCCGTGTTACTTATTACGTTTTTCCCGGTGCTTTTTGACATTTCTCAAAATTTGCCTGAATTGAAGTTTGTCTTCTTATCTTTCATTCATGATTATTCGTTCCTCTATTTCATTCTAAGTTGTGCGTGTAACTATTGTAACAAATGTTGATTTCATAATTAAATAGAGATTTATCACAACTGATACGACCGAGCGGAGTCGTTGAAAATATGATACTATTTAAGAACGTTGGGCTCTAATTTTCTAGGAACTAGGAATCAAACCACACAGCATTTAAGATTTTTAATTCACCTTACTTTTTCATCAGGTGACCTCGACTTTCTATACTCGATGCTCCATTTGTTCTTTCTTTCTGATGCTGGAATGAGAACTCGTTGCGAAATTCACTTTAGCACTCAAATTTACTTACTATGTTCAACTCTACAAATTAAAATAATTTTCGCTCAAATGAAAAGGATTTTTGTAAACTGGAATGAGAACTTTTGAGAATAAAAAGCCATAATTCAAAACACTTATTTCTATTTAACAAAATAACAACAAAAGATGTTTGGGACCTTTCTCAAATTATTTGGTAAAGCAACTTGAACCGAAAAAAGGTAAATGAGGCGAAATCATTTACTTATAATTGAACAAAATCAAACACAAAAGACTCGGAATTATTCAAATACAACAAGTATTAAAAGTTGATAAGAAAAATCAACTTTTTAGAGACAGGAGAAGATCGACTTTATATTTATTCAAATAATGAAAATTAACTACATTACCTACCCTGATTGAATTTTGAGTTGAACAGAGTTGAACTATGACAATAACAATAATTTGAGCAAACTAATAAAATAACTACGCGACAACATGTTAACTTTTACGAAGGAAACGAAGTTTCGACCTTAATTGCAAAGTTGGCCTGGTTCGCCCTCCTTGAGAACTTTGGATGGTCTATGAAAATATAAGAATCTGGGCCTCTTACAGGAACATAAACATGAGGAGATCATTCTAATGTTTGTTTCTCTATTATTCTGAAATGTCCCATTTGGAAATATTCGTACACACGGAAACACTTTAAAATAATCAAGAACTTCGTCTATTTTGAGACGACCCTTGGTAATCCATGTATTTCTGAAAATATTTGTTAGAATAAGGTTATTTTTACACTAGTGTTCGATGGTATCCTGACCTGAGAGGATTTTTGAGATATTTCAACTAGGGGTTGGGTAAATTATTATTTCCGGCTATAAAATGCAAATACGTTTGGTTACACTAAGTTACCGGATAAACAGACAACAATAATATTCAAGAAGTCTCATAACCTAGAAATTGATATAAATGAAGCTGAAGGTATTACTTGTCAAAGTCAAAGTTATTATTACCCTTGGCAAGTAAATGACACTATTTACATTCCGTTGTCAAGGTGAATTAGTGAACGAATGATATAGCCCATTCACCAGTTTTGTTGCTAAGCACGTATAGACTATTACAGTGTCGGCAGCGGGAAAAAAGATTTGCATGTCGAGTGTACTGAGTGTATGACTTAGTTGTATGAATCGAGGCCTTTGGAATGGGGATAACGTCTAGTCGGATTTTTCGTCAAAGAATCTTTAATCTATGCAATTTCAGATGGTTGAAAGACGTGGTAAGCTCATAAATGTCTAACCACATTTGATGTTATTTTGTATCAGCCACTCGCATCTGTTATTGGTATCCTTCATGTATTTTCGAATCTACAAGTTAACATGAAACACCTTTTTTATTTTTGAAGATAATGGAATTAAATTTGGAGGATCTGTATACGAGCTAAAACTACATATTTCCAAGTAGCTCAGCTTCGTGCAATTTCCGGTTTAACAGGAAATATCATTAACTTTCGATTTTTTAATAAAACACCCGGTATATTTCCACTTTCTTTGTCTCCACATAACATACTGAATACAATCATGCATGACTTACTTTCTGAGACTGATTTTTTTATTATTTTGAAATGTAGTTTTTTTTTTCAGAGGGATATAGATACGTTCAAATCACTAATTTCCATTCTAAAATTTTCATCTGCAATGATAAATTCAATTTTGGAATTTGTGTTTCTAATTTTTGTTGAATAGCAAAACGGGTGATGAAAAAACATCATTTTATTATAGTTTTAGGTTCTAAACAAAATTCCGTTGGAAAACACGAAAAGATTGGGTTAGATATATTTCTTAAAAATAAAAATCAATTGACATTGAAATGAAATTCAAATTCATGAAGTAACTATTAAAACGAAACGATTAACCCGATCATATCAATCGTAAACCAACAGGACACTATATTGCTTTTTGAAAAAAATTAGTAATTTCAATTTGAAAACTGAATTTAAGTTGTGGTTTTCTGATAGGTTATAAACTTGTTTATCACCAGATACAGTTTGATTTATGGTTTTCCGGACATCCGTTGTATATACGTTCTGATTCCATGACAATGCTTTATGTATCACGATTTTTTATTTTTAGGAAGCCAATCTGTATTAAATGAACTATTATACCTTATGTATTGACTTATTCGATGTCATCTTTGATGATTTTACTGAATAACATTATTATTATTATTATTATTATTATTATTATTGTGTTCAACCTTTATCTTTATTTCCAATATAATACATTACAATTTAATACAACATAATATGAATAAAATTAACATTAAAAATTAAAAGATCATGTGGTAAAGAATATTAGTTTTCATGATCAAATTTCACAAATAAACAAATATCATCAATCTTTCCACCGTTAGCGGTACCATTAATACTGACCCGTCGAGGTCAGTCTCCACATCCCTTTGTCGTCATTTTGGAGACATGACAAATATCTCTTTCCAATTGCTCATTCTTCCAAAGCTGAGAAACTCCTCTGTCTTGGGAGGTGTTCCTTCGGCTCTCACGGTGTTCTCTGAACATAACAGAAATTTCCTTTTCGTGGGAACTTTGTTTGTTTATTTGAAATTGTTTTTTCCGTTAACCAGCTGTCGACCCCTTACGAACGGCAGCCCTCAGAAGTCCAATCTTGTACGAGCCAAGGATTAACGAGGGCTTTCCTTTTTACGTGCGATTCCTAGCACTTTCTATAAAATAAATAAAAATAGCCAGCCTATTTGGTCAGTTTCACCTTCAGGCCAGCCTATGAAGGTTATGTGGGCTTTACAGGAATTTCATTGGAAGAGTACAGGTCGTTGTTGAAATAATGAATTGTTTTTTTTTCTGTTAAAATAACAACTTTTGTGAAAGTGTCGAGTACTTTCGGTAGCTGAAATCAAGCATCGGTAATTGCAGCCCTACCTCTCGAAAGGGTGACTTCTGTAACAATATTAATGGGTTTTTGACAAAACATCGTAGTGGACAAAAGTAAAAGCATATACTATCGTTCAAAACTTAGAACTCGTTCGTCCCATAAAATATTGGGCTGACTATAGTCTTGTTTAAGTTACTATGAACTACTTGTAGGAAAATTTTAAGATTTTATTTTGTATTTTGTAACAAGGTTAGAATGAAAATTCGATGCGAGTGGAAAGTTCCGAGCGCGAGCCGAAGGCGAGCGTGAGGAACCACGAGCATCACGAATTTTCATTCTAACCGAGTAGCAGACTATGCTTTCTCCACGATCAAAGATATTAAATATATATTTTTGAATGGAAACTAACAAAAGATAATTTATATTACAGAACTCAATCACAATACATTATATTAGGTAAACACTCAATAATTCAAGAAACATTCTACTTTGTATTGATTGTTGAAAATTTCCATTTTTCCGATAATTCACCAAAAAACGCAATCAAAATATTTTCTGAAAAGGAATCCGTTTGCTTTCTTTGTTTCCAATCCATGAACAGTTTGTAATATTTTTCATATTCATTCTTTGATTTTTGTGGTAGTAAACTTTCCAGTATATTATTTGCGCTCTTTGTAATTTCAGATGGTATATTTTCACACTCTGATTCTGAATCACTGGATACATTCATGATACTTTTTATATTTTCAACTGGAAACGTGACAGCAATAATTTTGACACTTGACACTTGACACAATTTTGCCACTATGATGACAATCAACTGCGTCGAGGCTAATGTTATTATTGCTTACCAGTGTGAGAATATTATTCTATCACAAGAGAGAGAATGTAAATACATTTAAATTGCATGGGGGCAGAGGTGTTGCAGAATATTTTTTCAATCTCAAGAGAGAGAATTCCAGCATTCTGTAATCAAATTTGATTTCAGAATTGGCAGATTCTGTGATGATCGTGGAGAAAACACTTTCACCGACCAAATTTTTTGACGGGTTTAGCGGGCTGCTGACGCGTATTGTCCCAATATTCTGCAGACTGACTATGACCGCATAGATTGTTAGTTGTCTTACTATCCACAGACTAATTTTAGGATTTTATAAAACAGTTGCGACATACATATATTTTTTACAAGTTCAGAACCACCCCCGCGCCAGTTGTCTCAAAAACTGGCTGACCGATGGCAGGCTATTGACTACGTTTATCTGGACGATCTCTATCCGCTTCAAATTCAATAGCATTGAGTCGAGTGAAACCACCCTTCAGTTTAAATCGCAATATTTAAGTGGATCGAATAATCCTATGCTTCAATCCGATTGAAAAAAGCTAACTTCACAGCAAAATGTCTAATTTCGTAACCTTAAATTTCTTGTATTCTGCGAATTAAATCACGATATAATATGTTTTTCCTTAATCAGCTGAATGAAAAAATTGCTCTCTTTTTTGGACCATACGTTTCTTTTCTTAATTATTATTTTGCTCTCCATTTTGAGAAAGACAATTGTCAATATAAACACTAATCTGAATTTGGCTACTTTTACCTGTCATTTGTCAATTTCAAACTCGTTTATCTCGTAATTTCACTTCGCTTCAAGGCGATTGGTTTGGTCCAATCCTATATTTTATGGAATTGACTTGAGTGATTCAATCCAATCCGAACACTGTATATATCGATTAGGTGTATCGGATCCAGTCAAGTCAAACCCATTTTCAGCGGATCCAAAGTTGTGAGATAAATCATGGATATTCAACCTATTTATGACCTGATATCAAAATATCAGAGTTTATAAAACTGTTGCAAGTTCAGTCCCTCAGCTATCCGACTATAAGAAGTGTGTGTGGTCATTTGTCGCTGACGTTGTTTTGATAAAAACCCATGGATATGGGCATAATAGTTTAACTTTTGACCATGATTGAGATTGCACTCCAAAAAGTATTTCCGAGTTATCACAAGTCAGTAAATCAACTGATTGTGCATGTTTTGTAGATACGTACGAGGCAATACATATCTTTTCGCTTTTCCAATTATTCAGACTCGGACCCACATGCATTTCTGAGGCAACCAACGCTGCAAATGAGTCTGCATTGAAACACTTTTTTGCTGCGTGAATTTCTTTCCCCTATATATTTTTAGTGATACTGCTGGCTGTTCAACGTGTGAATTCGGTGAGCACATTACAGATCCATTAGCCAGAAGCACCCGTGGATTCCAACTACACTCCAAAATCAAGGCTATATGGCACAGATTCGCGAAAATGCAGCAGATATAAGCGAGCAAAAACATCTATAAGAAGAGTTATGTACTCAATAGAAATGTAAATTTTGGCTGTGCATATTTATATGTAAATTTTCCAGAGAGAAATTGTTGCGCGTATATAAATGCTTAGACGGGCTCTGTAGGATACATGGAGAGCGTGTGTGGCAATGAAGTGAATTATAGCGGAAGGTAAAAAGAGAAAAACGAGTAGGAATTTCTGAGAATGATGGGTTGTTCGTCAATGAGAAACGTGCTTTTAATAAATTATTTTGTTGATGTTTAAAAAAATATCAGTCGGCCAGAAGAGTTCTCAGAATGAATGTAACATGTCCAGAGAAAAACACGGGCACAGAAATTTACAAAAAAGAGAAAAATGTGAGAATTGTCGAGGAGATCGATAAAATGATTTTTTCTACGGCAGTGCGTAAACTCAGCTTTTACGCACTACTGACAGTGCGTAAAGTAATACTTTTTCGCACAAGTGTGTAAAAAAATCACCTGTGCGGTAAATCATCAACTGTGCGTAAAGTAATTTTTTACACACTGTTCATACATTTACGCATTTTTGAAAAATGTAGTATTTTGAATCAAATATAACTCGGAACCCGGTGAACATTCAACTTTACAATTATAAGTCATATAATGGTTTTCATCAGATGTCTCATGCGTTATGTTGAATGAACTTAACCGATGCGTACTTCAAAAATCGGTCATACTCATGACTATATGATATACCAAAATTAAACCATTTCACGTCGAACGTTCGCTTTAACACATTTCAATTATGTTGCATTTTTGATCAAATTAAACGATCAATACTGCATAATCACGAATGTATCATTTGAATGATGATAACTTTGAAGATTGCACATAAACATATTTTTTATGTACTTTTTCAAATATTGTCTCTTGAATAATTTGCAGACATCAAGATATACAGGGCTATTCAAATTCGAGTCTATGCATGGGGATTTCGATAACGGTAAGAGATAGAGGGTTGTTTAAATGGGGGCAAAGTAGCGTATTTCAGAGGTTAATTATATGGATGAAAAAAATCTGACCTAGCTTCTTCAGTTCTGGAGTTATAAAGGAAAAATCGAAAATTTCGAAATTCTTCTTTTGCCTATATCTTTTTATTTTACGAAGATTTTTTTTAAATTTTGCCACATTGCCATAGCAACTTTTTGTAGCCTTTCCAAATATCTGAATAAAAATTATATACAGGGTATCGTATAAATTGGGCCACCCTCAACTTTTAATTTTCAAATACGGACCTGTATTTTTTATTGCATTTTTTTGAATGCCAAGAGTCATGTTTCATATTGACGTTGTATTTTCATCTGAATTACAGAGTGTTTTGGAAATATTGAACTATTACCAGTAAAATTTCAAATTTTTTTTAAATTCCAGCTGTAATTTAAAAAAATATATCATAGAATAAGGTATAGAATGCATAGGATTTGGAAGAAAATCAACATTATTCGACGAAGATTATCTTCTTCAAGAATTCATCCACATTTCAGTTCACGCAACCAACCCATGATCAATGTGCGAAAATGTGAAAACTTATTCTTCCTAGTACGTGTATGTGCATATAATCATTGGAAAAAAATCTTCGAATGGCAATCTTCATACTTCAGACACCAATTTGGAAATATTTTATTGTTACTCACTTTTCGAACTACCTATATTTTTCAGCAAATTCATGGGCATTCTCTTGCTATATACAACAATCATGATTAAACCATTTGAGTTCTCATAGTATGCTTTGGAAAATAAATATTTAGTTCACCTCACTTGTCAATATTTTGACAGTTTCTTGGAAATTATCGTTGGTATTTGATGAAAAATCTGTTAGTACTGAAAATGGGTTTCCCCACAGAGCAGAAAAGAGATATGGTTAACGTTTTCTACAGAAATAATAGAAACATTCATCTTTCCGCTGAAAATTATTTAGATCTGTACCCTGAAAGACATCAGCCGCATCCCACATATTTCAGACTTTTGGACAGAAACCTTCGCGAATATGGATCTTTCACAAAACCAAGGAGAAAATATGGAAACAAAACTCCTATTGAGTTACAGGAAAACATACGTCAAGCGGTAAGTAGGTAATACTGAAAAAATGTTAATTAGGCTCATCTCCATATTTCAGATCAATACAAATCAATCAAAATCAACAGTACAAATTGCTGAGGAATTGAATATGTCGCAAACTGCAGTATGGCGTACTTTAAGAAAAAACAGATTCAAATGCTATAAAGTTAAAATTGTTCATAAATTGTATCCAGGAGACGCCGAAAGACGGCAAAATTTTTGTAATTGGATGTTGCAAAAATTAGGCGATGACAGAAACTTTTTGAATAGTATTATTTGGTCGGATGAAACTCGTTTCACAAATTGTGGTGTTTTCAACAGGAACAACGAGCATGTTTGGTCACAAACCAATGAACATAATTTTAGAGAAGTGAGACCTCAAGTGCGGTTTGGTCTAAATGTATGGGCTGGAATTTTGAAGGATCGAGTTCTAGGTCCGTACATCTATGCCGGGACGCTCAATGGCGAACGTTATCTAGACTTCCTCAGACAAACTTTCAGTGAATATCTCGATGATATTCCCATTGCTAATTTAAATCGGTTGTGGTTTCAACACGATGGAGCTCGTCCACACTGCACAAGAGACATTAATCAATTTTTACAAGAAACATTTCAAGACAGATGGATAGCAAATAATGGGCCTATAAGATGGCCTGCAAGATCCCCTGATCTCAGTGTACTTGACTTTTTTTTATGGGGTACACTAAAAAATAGAATATATCAAAACGAAATTGAAAATATAGAAGATTTAAGAATTAAAATCATGAACGCTTTCGCATCACTACGGCGAAGAGATATTTTCAGAGCAAATAATAACTTTAAAAAACGACTCCGTAAATGTCTGGAACGAGAAGGTCGTCAATTTGAACATTTATTTTGATTATGATTACTTATAATGGCTGTTATTTCAATTCTTGATAATAATTAAACAAGTTCTTGTGTGATTAGTTATAAAATATGAAAAGCTATGTATATGATCAAATACAATGTTATGTTTGTGACAGATTATGTTTGTGAGTTCTCAGCAGAAACAGTTACATACAACAGATCTTCTTCGTACCTACTGAGGTCAATCGACAAGGGGATGAATAATTATTCTACTAGTGCTACATTATGGTAAAGAAAAATGTCTCTTGGAATTGTTGATTTTATTTTATTGTTATTCCGAACAAGTAGTGAGACTAGATAATCTGAAAATTCTGAAATTGATTATTCTTAAAGAACAAATTTGTCTGACTCACCTCTCATTCTCTGATATTATTCAATTAGAGTTGTTATGGAATAAAAAAATGTTGAAATTTTACTGGTAATAGTTCAATATTTCCAAAACACTCTGTAATTCAGATGAAAATACTACGTCAATATGAAACATGACTCTTGGCATTCAAAAAAATGCAATAAAAAATACAGTTCCGTATTTGAAAATTAAAAGTTGAGGGTGGCCCAATTTATACGATACCCTGTATATAATTTTTATTCAGATATTTGGAAAGGCTACAAAAAGTTGCTATGGCAAAGTGGCAAAATTTAAAAAAAATCTTCGTAAAATAAAAAGATATAGGCAAAAGAAGAATTTCGAAATTTTCGATTTTTTCTGTATAACTCCAGAACTGAAGAAGCTAGGTCAGATTTTTTTCATCCATATAATTAACCTCTGAAAAACGCTACTTTGCCCCCATTTAACCAACCCTCTATCTCTTACCGTTATCGAAATCCCCATGCATAGACTCGAATTTGAATTTGAATATCGAACTTTTTTTAATACAATCGTATATACATCTTCGTCAATATAATCAATAGTAGGACCAAATAACTACGTATTATTGCATATTTTGCCAGACGTAATTTATGTGTCCCAAAACTATATATACTTATTCATTGAAATAATCAATAAAAATTATTATATCAGTAGTACATATCTTGAGTGACGATAATTTTGAAAACCAAACATAGACGTATTATTTATATGTGTTTCCAAGGATCGTCTCTCCATAGTTTTCCTGGCATCAGGCAAAATATGAATATTTTACATATTTCCTAATTTAGTAACGAAAATATTATATTGTATTCGATCTATTCAACGACCGAATTACTATGTATTTTTGCATACTTCACCTGACGTAAGTTGAATGACTTAAGAATTATATTCATTTATTGATCAAAATAATCGATATAAACTATTCTATCGTGGATACATCTCCTGGGTGATAATAATTTTGAAAATCGAATGTAAACATATTATTTATATATGTTACCAAACTTTGTCTCTCGAAAGTTATCCTGGTGTCAGACAAAATATGTGTACTTTTCGTTTTCCATGATATAGTAATAAAAACGTTTCATTGATCTGAATCTCAATCTCAATAAATTTTATGACCCAATAACCATGTATTTTTGCATACTTTTTCTAACGTAAGTTAAATACCTGAACAAATATGTTCACTTATTGATGTAATTATTCAATAAAAAGTATTATATCATTTATATATCTCTTGAGCGATGGTAATTTTGAAAATTTTGAATAAATATATTATTTCCAAACATTTCCAAACATTGTCTCTCCAAAGTTTTTCTGGTAACAGAAAAAATATGAAAATTTTACAAATTTCTTAATATAGTATTGAAAATATTATATTAGATTAGATACATTTAACGACCAAATAACTATATATTTTTGCATACTTTGCCTGACATAAATTGAATATCTAAAAAAAATTATTCATTTATTGATCAAAGTAATCGATATAAACTATTATATCATAAACATATCTTGAGTGATGGTAATGTTGAAAATCGGATATAAACATATTATTGATATGTTTCCAAACATTGTTTAACATTGTCTCCCCAAATTTTTCCTGACATCAGGCAAAATATGAATATTTTACATATTTCGTAATATGGTAATGAAAATATCATATTTGAATCGATCCATTTTATGAACAAATAACTATGTAACTTTGGGTACTTTTTTGCATACTTTGCCTGACGTGAGTTGAATATCTAAAGAAATATATGTTCATTTATTGATCAAAATAATCAATATAAACTATTAGATCGTTTATATATCTCCTGGGTGATGATCATTTTGAAAATCAAATGTAAACGTATCATTTATATATGTTTACAAAAATTGTCCCTTCAAAGTTTTCTTGGCATCAGACGAAATGTGGATATTTTTCATTCATTCATAATATAATTATGAAAATGATTCATTGAAATTGATACATTTTACGACCAAATAATAATGTATTTTTGCATACTTTGCCTGATGTAAGTTAAATACCTTAAAAATATGTAAGTATTCTACCCAACGATAGGTGTCGCTGCTATTGAAGTTACGAAGTATCATCTCAAACTCAGTAACAGCATATGAATACTATCAAAAGCTTTTGTGAATTGTCCATTAGTTATTGGACCTCTTGGGTTACCATGATAAGATGCACAAAGGGCCTAACAGGCTGCTTGGCTTGTACCTACAATATACCATGATAACCATTTTCAGTCTTTGGACATTCTGCATAATACGTCATTTTCACAATGAAAATATGATCAATGAAGTATGACGTTGCTTCAACACTGAAACTTAGGACATATCGCCTCAGAAAGGACCGTAGTCTTGGGAACATGACTTTTTAATCACTCACTTGATATATATTATGATATGTTCGTGGACATTGTGCATAATAAGTCATTTTGATGATGAAAATGAGATCAATGAAATATGACGTTGATACAACGCTGAAACTTGGGACCTATCGCCTCAGAAAAGACCGTCGTATTGGAAACATAAGTTTTGAATCAGTTACCTGACATATGTTATAATATGCTATTTGGACAATGAGCATGATACGTCGTTTTGATAATGAAAATATGATCATTGAAGGATGACGTTGATACAACGCTGAAAATTGGGATTTATCGCCTCAGAAAATACGTTTGATGGATACATATTGATGATGTTGACCATCATTCATAAGAAGTTAAGTTTATGTTCCACATATGTAACAATTTAAAAAATGTTCACCGGGAAGTGTTTATTTCATAATACGACGACAATTCATATCATTAAACATTCAAATCAATGATATAATTGCCACAATTTGGCAATATAATAACTGTCGAAGAAAAAACTTTGTATGGATCACTTTCGTAAAGGGCTTTTTTGTACTCTCGTGTTTGTTGAACTCGGCTGCGCCTCATTCAACAAACTTCACGATCATACAAAAAAGTCCTACTTTACGAACTTGTATCATAGATAGCTATTTTTGTAGGAGGTAGCAAAAAATTCAAATGACTCAGAGCTGATGACGAGGTATGAGAACTATAGGAAATCTACGTATTAATGAAAAGAGTGATTTAAATATCGAGGGAACACACAAAAAATTATAGAGTCTTATAAAAAAATTCAAACTATTTGAAGATTTTTGAATGAAAGACTGGGTAGAAAATATTTAAGATAAGGTATGAACTTGATGATAAATGATGAGATAATAATAGACAAAAAATCATTTCTGATTCATTTGTTAGTCATTTCGTAACTAATACAGTATCAAAAAAGTTACATGGTCATTTTGGCGGTCATTCCGGATTTGATGACATCCCTATCAAACTTTTCGTCATGAACCAATTACTCTTTTGAACTCAGGACAATATCCTGATTCTCTAAAATTGGGAAAAGTGATTCCATTCTCCAAAAAGGAGATACATTGATCTCCTTTTTTGTAGAGCACTTCTCCCAATTTCAGAGAATCAGGATATTTTCCCGAATTCAAAAGAATAATTGGCTAATGACGAAAAGTTTGATAGTGTAACAAAATCTAATCTTGAAACTTATTTTTAAAGTGCTTGAAAACGACAACCATTGAATCTACATCCGGAAGCCATTAAATTCAGCATTCAGTTTACGATACCAAGAATGGTCCGAAAATTTCGCAAATGTCTTAGCATCGTTTCAATACAGGCTTGAGAATTACGAGGGGAATTTAATAATTCGAACAAAAAATTTTCAGTTTCATTATGAATTCAACGTCATAGTTCCATTAATAGAATTGATTCAAATCATAACCGAGTGATACAGAAAGATCCATGATATAGAATGAGTAGAAATAAGATTCATTGTTTAGATATAAGGAGGTTTTATTTTCATAATGCGAAAAATTTGCATTATGTTTTCTGAGAAGTGCAAAGATGAAGGTCCACTCCAGCAAGTTTCAACATTCGATACCGACAGTAACATTCGGTCCATAATCACAGAGCTTAATGACACATAGCTCATGACAAGAATAATTGGAGGAGATCTTATAGCAAAGGAAGCAAAATACCACTTTGCATGTTTGGTCTAGCTCAGAAATCGCTACAGAAGCCTAACTCGTAAGGCTAACCTACAAGATGAAAACACATCAGATGAGAAAATGAATGAGTGTCGGTCATTCGCAAAACTTACCAGTTACATTAGTACAGTGAATTCTGGCATTCTGATTTTTAATGTATCTGTATATAAATCGTCTCGAGGAACTGGGCATCAATACACAAATGAACAAGTGAACAAGAAAAGACTAAATAATCAATTATTGGAGGATATGCCAAAAGCCCAAGAGCAGTTTCTATTCTATAAACTAATAGTGACTCAACCTATGACCGATATATGGGTGGCCTTTGGCATGGGCAAGCATTACAAGTTTTTCCACATCAACGCGATCTGTATTAGCCCGGGATGAGTCAAAATCACGAGCACCACTGTGTTTCACTCATTCTCTGGTTGTGACACAACCTCCGCCTCCAAAAGTGAGAGTAAGAAGTCTATTTGGGAAGCATGGCAAGCATTTCGAAACGTCACTGATACATTTGTGTATTAATGCCCATATGCACCGTATTCGCGTTTATAGCTACTCATCCATTCCAACTGCTGGAAGCTGACTCCCAACACTTAAAGAAGCTGGAGCAACTGACTGCTGTTCTATATGATGGAACCACTCCTTTCAGTAGTATCAACCAGATGAGGAAGCAGCTCTTCGACAGAAGAATCGAGCAATGGACAAACTTCCACCGACTGAGGTATCTAAGGATGCTCTTTGACAACATATATGTTGGGCAGTTTATCAAGCCGGTATTCGGACGACTAGCACACAAACACAGCAAGTGATTCCTTCACCGCACGATTTTGCTTGGAATATGGTTTTAGAGTCATGGGTACCAGTTTGGATGACAATTTCAGAGTTTTTCCGGTTATGCCGAGAATTGATTAAATGTTCCTGCAAAGGGGACTGCAGCAACAACAAATGTGGGAAAGCAAATCTGGACAGCTCACTACTCTGCAAGTGCAAGTGAAATTTATAATGACTGTTGCATACTATATTCCATGGAATGAATAACTATAACTTTTTTAAGGAACTCTTATTAGCGTTACATTTATACTTATAAATAACTGTAATTAATGATAGGCATATATTTTATTGTATATTATCTAATATGTAGAATACCCTACGTTAAGTTTGTACTATACTTAGCTGGCTTGACGCTGTAATTAAAAATTTTAGAGCCGTACATAAACATTTTCAGAAATTCCAGAGGGCTCTTAGGCTAAAATTGATTAGTATACCCTAAGGTACCTTCATACCAAATTTGGTGTTTAATCCGACAGGTAACGGTAATTTCGTTAAGCCACCTCACTAATAATAACAACTAGTGCATTCGTAATTTCAGGCACTTATTGATCTTCTCATTTCAACTTCTGAATTTCAAAGCTTCATTTGTCATTACAATATCCATTATTGTAAATCTCCTAGCAGTGAATAAATATTCTTTATCATCAAAGTTGAGGAAACAAACGACATTCAATAACTGTGATAAATGAACTGCAGACGCTATTAGTTTTATATGCAGAATGTCATTAAAGTTTAACAGCTCCACTGAAGAGTTCAAAGATTAGTAAATTCGGGGTTGGATCGATAACCATCATAGCGTCCTTGATTTATGAATGAAGTTATGCGAGGGCATCAAATATTGTTTGTTATTCATTGAGATTTATGATTCATGGCAGGATCATTGAATAATTACCAGGAAATGAAATGTTGATTGGGCCGAGCTATGATAGATGGAACATTATGAGAGGAAAGTGCTGCCCTCACAATCGACTAGTCATGATTATATAACGTCAGAACTGATACTGGAACTTGCGATCAACAGTTGGTGTGTAATTCTCCTCATTTTGCTTCACTCTGGTGTGATATACAGTGAAAGTGTATCCGCAACCGTCAGGTAATGACTATCACCTGACACTTTTTTTGAATATCATAAGACTTTGTTATTTTTTTGAAAAATAAGTCCAGATGAATTGAATGTTGCCTTTTTTTATAAATTGTTTCAGTAACCTTTCAGAACCATTACTAAACCTCTTTAATACATCATTACTAACAGGGGAGGTACCTGATGACCTGAAGATTTCTACAATCATTCCTGTTCCGAAAAAAACACACTCAAATAAAGCCTCAGATCTAAGACCAGTGAACATGTTGAGCTCAATTGAAAAAATAAAGGAAAAAGCAGTCTATAACCAATTAGTGGTTTATATTGAAAATAATACACTTTTAAGTAAATACCAAACAGGGTTCAGAAATAATAGTATATTGTGCAACAAGTGCAGTAAAGTGCTAATTTCTCACGAGTTTGAAAAAGTTGCGGCACGAGCGCAAGCGAGTGCTGCAATTCAAACGAGTGAGAAATTGCATTTCTGCTCGTGTTACACACTATACTTTTTCTACAACACCCTTTTTGCTAAAAATAATACTATACTATAAGACGGAATGAAATGTCAGTGACTCATTCTTATATTTTCCTATTGAAGTTGAAGGTAGTAAATTCAATGACAATGAATTAACTTGCTCTCTAAGTTCTGGCGGAGTATTTTCAGTTTCAGAACTGTCGCTATCCATTTTAGTTCAATCTCATTAAAAAATGACGGGACAAGAATATTTTACGAATATTTTATGCTTGACGTTTGTTGACATTCAAATGATTCGATAGATGTTGCTCCGTTGCCTAGCAATGGATAGTGTGTATGTGGGTATTTGAGACAGCAGTAGTGATGTCTATGATTTTTGTTCAGAATATTATGAATGTGTAAGACAATTTCCCTCATATTATATAAACCAATAGTTCTTCTTGAAGTTGCCTGATAGAATATCCCTTCGAAATGCAGAATTTTCAAAATATACTTTCACCTTGCTGTCACGAAAACTGTATTTTTTAGAAATTAGGTACTGAAAAATTTTGGCACAGAAATGTCACTTTGTGGCACAGAAATGTCATTTTGCAGTGTTTTTAGATCTTCAAAGAGCTTTGAGACAATACACAGAGATAGATTATTACAAAAATTATTATAGATGGAATGGCCCT
Source organism: Chrysolina oricalcia (assembly GCA_944452925.2). Taxonomy (NCBI): domain Eukaryota; kingdom Metazoa; phylum Arthropoda; class Insecta; order Coleoptera; family Chrysomelidae; genus Chrysolina; species Chrysolina oricalcia. The sequence goes on from OX101811.2 coordinate 69,652,447, forward strand.
GAAATGGTTGAAAAGCTTTCTGAAGAACAGAAAACAAAAGCTTAAAATAAACAATAAAATATCAGAGGATATAGAATGTGATCAGGGAGTACCACAGGGAAGTGTGCTGGGACCCCTATTATTTTCGATGTATATCAATGATTTGCCAGGGGTGGTAGATGAGAGCTCAGTTCATCTCTTTGCAGATGAGACACTTATTTATTTCTTATGTGATGATCACACGAAACTGACAGAAACCATCAACAGAACTCTAAAATCTATTTACAGTTGGTGTTGTGCTACTTATTTAAAGATCAGTGTTGAGAAGACCAAGTACACGGTAATAAGTACAGAAAAACGATTTAGAAGCTTTTGTAACCAAAATTTTGAGATAATGCTAAGACCTGATAATGTGGAATGGGTCAACCAATTTAAATATCTCGGGGTAAATGTGGACAGGAAATTACAGTTTAGAGAGCATGCCAACTTCATTATGAAGACGATATAATTTGAAACATATTTTTTATCTCGTTGTGTCCCAAATTTGACAAGGTGGACAACAATTTTACTATACAATTCATTGGCTTTTCCTCATTTTACTTATTGTTCTACAATTCTGTATATGCTGAAACATAATGATTTAGCTCGTTTACAGAAACTTCAAAACAGAGCTATGTGCATAGTTTTAAATTGCAGAAGATTAACACCCATAAGAGAGATGTTGAAGCAAGTAGAATGGTTACCAATTAATTCTTTTCTCGTTTATCAAACATTATTCTTAGTTTGTATGTGTATGAGTGGGTGACCACGAAACAGCTGTCAACATGTTATCATGTTATTATATTGAAGCAAATAGCACATGATAGATCTGTACCCCATTTAATTGTATAGTAACTGGTGGTAAATTGCCCTGTATATGGAAGTACTTCTTGATCAATCGCAACATCTGTAGAGAAAATGAAAAAACAAAAATGAAATTCACTTTGTAACAAATCACGTCTATTCAGTTGTTCGCACAGTTTCCAATTTTATCTCGGGCAATTTATATGCCACTGTCTAATTCCTATTTTATAAACACGATTCATTTCCCAGCTCCGCAAGTCGCATGATGAAGTGGGCATTAACCAAACAACAGTTTGTTATAAGCTTATAACTAATTTCTCCCGTGTTGTTTCAGTGGAAGCAGAGATGGGGTGTCATCACTAAACTGTCACCAGCTGCAGGTGAGTACTTAAATTAATTATGTAACTAGCCAGTGGCGTGGAATTGAGATACATTCCAATTGATATAATCAGTGTTCAGAAAACGGGATTTGGTAATCACATCAAAACTTGTCTGTGACATAAGTGACACTGTAATGACGTTTGAAAAAAGATATACAGTGACCGCCAAAAAGGTTGTACAGTTGTGTGCATAAAAAAGTCGTACAAGGTACGACACTAATTGGGACATTACAACAATTGTACTAGAAAAATGTTAAAAGCGCGTTACTGAAAAAGTAGTTCAATTTTGACACTACTTGTCACAATCGAAATTTAATAATTAAGATTGGCAAGCCTGACTCGCAATAGACTATAACTGCTGTACGAGTTTTTTATGCACACAGCTGTACTATATGGGAAAAAATTAATCATTAGAGTTTTGGAAAAACATTTCTAAGTTTGTGCATGTCCGATAACCTAAGAATCGATTTTGACACATGTCACGTGACTAATAGTATGGCGGTAAATTGGAAAAAAAACATAAAGAGGCCAAAAGTGGGGTGAAATGGCAAGATATAGAACAAAGTAATTTGAAAAAGTTGCTTGGAATTTAATTTTATAGTCACATCCAGAGTTTCAAACGATCAATCGAAAAAAATTTTAATTGCATTTTTTGAAAAAATATTTTTCGAAATCTTAACAAAAAAATTTTCTGAATGGCTTAACTGTAGTGGATTTTGATGAAAATTACAAAACTTTCTCATTTTCTCCGCCCCAGATGGCACAACATTGAAAAATACGGTTATCCCTGAACCCTCTCTGTTACATTGGTTCGTATCTGACAGTTATATCAGAATTCCAATGCTATTGTGGTGATATAGCAATCTAGAAATATTCTGGTTTCCTGATTATAATTAAGTTTCGATGATGATCATGCATGAACGTTTCACTTCGCACATAGACTTGAAAATAGTGCGTCAAATTAAAGAGGCTCAGAAACGTTCATGCAGCATTATCATCGAAACTTGATTATAATCAGGAAATATGATTATAGATTGCTATATCAATGCCATATCATCACAATAGTCTTGGAATTCTGATCAAATAAATGAATATTTTGGAACCTTTGGTGTGAATACAATTCAAGAAGAAAGAAACTACCCAAAACACCAAAACTACGTCACAATCACACTCGATGTGCGTTTCGCCAACAAAGTTAGCATCTTCAGGAGCTAAAAGCTTACTAAACCACTCATCCTAACTTACTTCTATTTATACCACTATTTCTTAATGGACATCAAATTATCTAACATTTCGAATTTACCTACTCTACCTACTACTTATCTGAGGGGCAACCGCACTCATTGTCAAATTTTCTGTTGTTTATTAATTCTAGTAATTTACCTGCACTAAATTAATTTCAATGTTATCCAGAATCCAGAATCCAGAATAATCCTTGAACAGGGTGTTCAATTTTAAATATGTTTTATATAATGTAAAATTTTTAATTTCACTTTGGTCCATGGACTTGATGTTTTTATACTGCTACTTGAACACCTGACGAGTAAGTAACCTCACTTTTCTAAAGAACCCCGCACCATTCTTATGGAAAATGGGTTCCGGTGAAATTCGATGAATTTTTGATATGATGTAGTTCAAGTAAAGCTGATCAAAATGTCCATGGGCCCAACCCAATCCTATGGCTGGTTTTCGAGATACAGGGTGTCAAAGTGGCCATTTCTTTGAAGTAATATTGCTTTCATCTTAAATAAAAATGTTTTGCGCGACCAATATTGCTTGCCCATAAAACAATACTTTAAGTCTGGTTTTTGATTAAAAAATATTGTTGGATACAGGGTGAGTCCAGCATTATTCAAAATGAAATTATCATTCTACCCTAAAAAATGAAGATGTGATCAAACCAAGTAAAACGCTGAAATGTTCATCGTTTGAATAAGTCAAAATTGATAAATTTATCATTTTCTACAGGGTAAGTCAAGAAGTGACAGTTCTTCTGCGGACAGTTTGTATATTTTTATTTTATATTTTGAGCTCTAGAGACCACGAACAATTCAACATACTTCTTTAACCAAATTGATATACAGTGTAAGACAAACACTAGGTGATAACAAAAATTGAGAAAAGGAAATAACTCATCCTGTAATTGATTTGCTGAATTTTTGATATGATAAAGTTCAAGTCAAGCTGATCAATAGTGTTCGAAAAATGTACAGTTTTTTCTCTACAAGGCGTTGAAGGTTACCGTTTCAAATAGTATAATGAATTATTTTTACATTTTTCCTTTCCAGTCCCATATAAAAGGAAAATTCCTGTAATGTCCAGGGAATATCATGATGTGAAGGAAATAATTATCACCGAATAATATTTTAGATGACAGTTCAATAGTGGTGTCCGGTTTTCGTCGTTATTTCAACATTGGCCATTGAAAATTATTCACCCTGTACATAATGTACATCCTTCACCAAATTCCTGAAATGAGATTTGAAAACAAAAAATAGGACTATAAGCTCGGTGGAAAATGTGGATAACTGAGTTAGTCTTACCTGTTAACCTTCAACAACGTGTAGAGAAAAAACTGTCAATTTTTCAAGGTTGGGCCCATGAACACTATTATCAGCTTGACATATCGAAAATTCTGCGAATCAATTACAGGATGAGTTATAAAAAAATCTCCATTTCGCAATTTTTGTCATCACCTAGTGTTTGTCTCAACTGTATATCAATTTCGTTCAAGAAGGATGTTCGTGGTTAAGTACTCCTAAAGCTCAAAATATAAAATAAAAATATACAAAATATCAGCAGAAAAACTGTCACTTCTCGATTCACCCTGCACAAATGGTGGATTTATCAATTTTGACATATTCAAACGATGAGCATTTCAGTGTGTTACTTGGTTTGATCACATCTTTATTTTATAGGGTCGAATGAGAATTTCATTTTGAATAATGCTGGACTCACCCTGTATCCAACAATATTTTTTTACCAAAAACCAGTCTAAAAGTATTGCTTTACGGACAAGCAATATTCGTCGCGGAAAACATTTTTATTTAAGATGTTTTCCTGAAAGCAATATTACTTCAAAGAAATGGCCACTAACCAACTTTGACACCCTGTATCTCGAAAACTAACCATAGCATCGGGTTGGGCCCACGGACACTTTTTATCAGCTTGACTTGAACTACATCATATCAAAAATTCATCGAATTTCAGCGGGACCCATTTCCCATAAGAATGGTACGGGGTTCTTTTCCCAACGTTCAATTATTCAATTTATAAAATTCATTTTCAATTATTACTTACTTACAGGTACGCACTGATGATGACTTAACAGTCGAAAGCGCTTTATTTTGCATGAAATACAAATTTCCGTCCTTCAAGTATATTGAAGCATGCACACATTTTGACAATTTCATTTATAAAATAGTCAGGCACCAGAATGGGGAGGTCGAGGAAAACAGGTACGGTCATGACGACGTGGTCGCGGCTACCCGGTCACAGTTGTCAGCGCCTGCGACTGTTGGAGGAAAACAAGGGTTTAGATGTGTTTTGATAGACGGTTACAGACATTATCCAGCGCTTGGCAAATCCTGTCAAAAATGTCACAAATTTGAACACTTCGCTTCGATGTGCATAGTTCAAGTAGTTGATGGGTCAGATGGCGAAAACAGACCTAGCTACTTATTACTTTTTCTGGTTCCCACCTACCATTGTTCTAGAAAACTATAATATCGCAGTATTTTTTTTTCTTTGGTGTCTTGGCATCGACTGCTATGGTCATTAGACATGTGTTCTGGATAGGCCTTTTGACTGACTCCAAATATCGCAGTATTAAAAGAACTGTTACTTCCATTAACATTTTTATCATTGTAAAATGTATATCTGAGAGTAACTTTTTTCCAAAATTTCACTGAAATGTTCAACAGTTTGAGGTTCTAATAGTTCTTTATCAATCGGTAATTTTATTCTTTTTCTCCCAATGAAGCTGAGCGGGTGAAAACTCAGTTCCCATTATAGTCAAATTTCTAAATTCAAGTAAAATAATTTCATTTTAATGTTTCCTTTAACCTACAATGGTATGTGGGAATCACCATTCAGCACCTAGGTCTGTTTGGATGAAAGATGAAAATGGAAGAGTTGAACGTAAAATTCACCAGCATATCAGAAAATCACGAAGTAGGTACACATAATTTTTATAATAATAAATCTGAAATGAATGACAATTCTTCAAAAAACATTATTCAAAAACAGACACAAATTAAAGCATATAATTTTATAACACCAGATGAAGGAATCTCACCTTTGTCACAGCCATGATGATTCCATAACCAAAGACAATAATAATTATGAACATTCGACAACAACCACACCATTGGCTTGTGGTTACTACAAAACAGAGTTTGGTAAAATATAAAAATTTCCTTGTAGGTCAGAACTGAGATGTCTAAAAACCCTGGTGTGTGTCGACTCATACCTGCAAAACTGTGGGATAAAACGGGAGGCAATTCGCCAGCTTGATTAAGAGAAAACAAATGAAATCGTGACCTGTCCCAAATATTCCGCATTTGCGTGTACCACCACGGTCGGTTTTCCTGTTAGTGTAAATTTACAAGCACAGAAGTTCTCAAGTATTGCCAACGAATGAACTGAATAAAGAAACATAATTATTGGAATTTACTGAATCACTATCACCAATCAGTTTTATTTGTAATATTTTCGACTTATTTATATAATTTTTTACTGAAATGCAATTAACTACAATAATTATCCACGCATTTCATTTGGAAGTATCGGAATTGAGCTACACGAAAATTCACCATTAGATCCTGTCAATCTTGTGCTGATATAAAACGTGTCGTTCGTTAAGACGTACTCTGATTGGTCTACTTGCTTGAAGTTATTACTTTTAAAAGAGAAATACAAATGAAGTGTTAGAGAGAGATGAACATATGTGAAAGTGATCTCGATCCAATCTCGTTCAACTAGAGCAGTCTTCAATGAACAAGCCTAATCAGGAATGGCGGTATTCCGTGAGATATATTCGTGCCATTATTTCCATTGAATGTTTTCTAATTATACAAAATACTATGTGATAGTCTTCATAATATGGTGGTATTCACTTTCGGTACTGGATAGGGATGAATTATTTTGTTCGTCTCTCTGTATTGACCACAAATGATACAAAAACGGAACATGATCAAATTATTATTGTACAAACTACAGAGAAAATGATTAGAGATTCACAAATTTCATTCAATCAGACATGTTTCGCCAGCACGGTAGCTTTTTCACTGTCTGATTGAATAAAGTTTGTGGTGATCGAATCGTTTTCTGTGTATTTTATACAATTACCATGGATGTTCATCAAGTAACGGCCGAGTCAATCAGACAAATTGAATTATTATTATATGAAAAATGAATTTCTAAGAAAATATACAGCAAAATGGATAAACACATTAAAAATAGTCATCAATACAAGGAAATTGCACTATGAAATTTAGATTCCGTCACAGCTATTCATTTTTGAATAGTATTTGAAGTTTGTTGAAATTCCATAAAATTGACAACAGTCATTAATCACCATATCCCTGGAATATTGACAGGACTAAAATTCCATAAGGGCGCCATCTCTGGAACCGACTAAAGAAGCAGACCACTATTTCATTTGTTTATTTGTCTTCTGAGAAATCAAAACAAAATCGAATCACTCGACTCACCAGGGTTTTTAGACATCTTAGAACTGTAGATATGGGTTAGTATTGTTTGAAAGTAGGAATGTAAAGACGTGTTAACATTCGAGGTGAGCGAGTACGAGCCGAGGCAAAGCCGAGGCTTGTCGCTTGCCGAGGATGTTAACAGTCGATACATTCCGTGTTACTTATTACGTTTTCCCGCTGCTTGTTGACACTTCTCAAAATTGCCTGGATTGAAGTTTGTTTTCTTACCCTTCCTTCATGATTATTCGTTCCGCTATTTCATTCCAAGTTGCTTGTGCGCGTAAGTAAGTTACCGAATGAACGGATAACAATAATATTCAAAAAGTCTCATAACCTAAAAAGTGATATAAATAAAGCTGAAGGTATTACTTGTCAAAGTCAAAGTCATTATCACCCTAGGCATGTAAATGACACTATTTACATTCCGTTGTCAAGAAGAATTAGTAAACGAATGAAATAGGCCATTTACCTGTTTTGTTGCTAAGCATGTATGGACTATTTACAGCGGAATAATCATTGTTGACAAGTGTGTTGTCAAAGTTTTGGTTGTTTGACAGATGGATAAAAAATTTTGTCAATAAAAACCAGTTACTCATTTGGATTTACTTTATTTTATTCTTACAACATAATACCACTGAACAAGCCTAATGGAATGTATAGAGACTGGGAAGAAGAAAAAAACAATATCGATAAAGTGATGAGTAAAATCAGGAACTATAGAAGAAAGTGGGTCTCCATGAAAATAGAATTAGGTATAAAATATTTTCAAAGTCTCCATGATTTTGCAATTTTTCATTTTAACATTGTGAAAGGTAAGATCCCTATCATCAACATGCGTAGAAATGAATTTTCTCGACGGAATCAAACTTTTAATCGATGCCTTTTCTTCTTCAACTCTGCTTTGTCAAAAAAGTCGGGTTACTAACAGGAATGAAACAAAGTTCCGTAGTCGGAATGAATTCAATGAATGATTTCTCTGTGACAGACGATAGTAGGTACGTTTCGAATAAAAATTCCCCAACTAAACTTTTACAATGTGCCACAAAATCGTTTGTTACCACAGAACAGTTCAAATTTTAAAATTCACCGTATGACTCGCCTTTTTAACCTGGATATTACGTGCTGAAACTCTTTATTGGCAGTGGGCTATAACTTTCGGAAACTATTTTATATTACAACACAGATCGTGTCAAGCGGCAATATTTTTTCAATTTTTCAGGCTTACCTACTGATAACGAATATACTTTATTTCGGTACATATATACATACGCGTCAACATTATTTGGGATACTTTTGAAATATTGAAAATGCTTCGAAACATGATATCGGATTTTCTTGTTGATAGGGCGATGAGCTTTCCACTCATAGTGATGAACGTTTTTAGAAAGAACATACAGAGTTTGTTTGACTTTATATTTCCTAAGGTTCTGTCCGACAGAATTATTCACATTAATGTTGTCTCGTTGATTCGAACGAAGTTGCTTTTCATTTCTGAATTTGATGAATTAATTCTCTTTACAAGTAATACAATGGTCAAATCATGATTTTTGATTAAATATGCATTTAGTCAACATCGTTTTAAAATTGTGCTTAAATACCGGGTGTCCCACATTTTATGTGACAGGCAATATCAGGTTTGTTGAAGGAGATACACAAAAATGTTTCTTACAAAAGTTTTAGGAGTTCATGACAGCTATATTTGATAATTTATAAATATACAGGGTGTCTGGTGTAGGTGCCACAGACCAAAATCGTATTTTTTAAAATAGAACGCCCTGTATATTATCACATATTCAGATTCTACGTTGTATTCTGATATCATTTCACGTTTAGTTTTCGAAATTCGGTTACGGCGTTGTTGAGTTATTGCTTAAAATGTAAAGTCAGGAGAACGACTATTATTTTTAAAAATATCTCATACAATTATTCTCTCTGCATCAGATCACATGAAAATTAGTCAAAATTTTGGGTGTTCGAAGTAATGGTTTCAATTTTGAGTTGTGAAATTCAGTCAGGAATCATTTTGAATATGAAACAATTGCGAAATTAAAAGAGGTGTATTCGAAAACAAATCGTTAATAACAATGTAAATAATATAACTTGATAAATCATTTCATAAGAATGGTAGGTACCTAGATATAAGTCATAAAAATTGTTCAAAGTGACGCCCATTAGATATTATACAGGCTTCGAAACGTCGAATCACTTCTCTCGTGCAAGTCGCTCTTATAATATTAGGCGTAATATCACTGCACGCTAGTCGAATTTTCATTTTCAGATCATCCACATTCAAAGGGGAGTAGTGAAAACAATATCTAATAAATAACCCCATAGGAAAAAATCAAGCGGTGATAAATCTGGGGAACGAGCCGGCCACCGAATTGGACCCTTATTACCAATCCATCTAATTGGGTACGTTCCATCCAGATATTCAGTAACAACCTGTGAATTGTGAGGAGCACCATCTTGTTGCCACCAAATTCCTTGTCGTTCTGCTTTGGGAATATCTTCCATCAACTGGATCAAATCATTTTCTAGAAAATGTAAATATCGCAATCCATTGAGATTTTCATTGAAAAAGTAAGGTCCTATGATGCGGCCATTGAACAATCCACACCATACATTAATACCCCAAGTAGTTTGAAAATTACTTTGGCGGACCCAGTGGGGATTTTCTTGAGACCAATAGTGACTGTTATTTCGATTCAAAACTCCATTATTGTGGAATCGCGAATTTTGAATGGGTGGTATTTATTTTCTTTCAGAATTCTCTGTACATTAGATTTACTCACACCGACTTCTTCTTCAAGAGTACGGATAGAAACAAGTGGATGAATAATGATATAAGCCAACACATTGATCTCTAAATCTTCAGTTCTAACAGATCTCGTATGATGACGATGCTTTATAGTAGAAGGAAATGACTCAGTTCGCAATTTTTCTTCAACTCTAGAAAAAGTCATTCGTGACGGAATGGGCCTGTCTGGAAAACGTTCTTGGTATAGACGTGCTTGACGGCAGTTCTTCTGACATTCCCCAAAAATTAATAACATATCAATGCAATCACTTGGACTAAACGCGAAAGGCATACTGGAGTTTTCGCACAAAGAAGCATAAGCTACTTGATGAAATTGTGCAATATAAAGCAATAACCCTCAAGTTAGTCACATTCTCAAGAATTTCAATATTTTATTCAACTGCTATCGATATCGTATCGTAGAGGTGAGAATAATTGTTTGTATTCAGTAGTATTATAGTTCAATTTAATAAAAGATATAGACTGGATTCGTGTACGAGTAAATAAGTTTTTTTGAAAACTTATATTTAAGGAAAAGTGCAATAACTCAACAACGCCGTAACCGAATTTCAAAAACCGAACATGAAATGATATCAGAATTTAATGTAGCATCTCAATATGTAATGATATACAGGGCGTTCTATTTTAAAAAATGGAATTTTGGTCTGTAGCACCTACACCTAACACCCTGTATATTTAAAAATTATATCAAAATATCGCTCTCATGAACTCATAAAACTTTTGTGAAAAACATTTTTGTATTTCTCCTCCAACAAACCAGATATTGCCTGTCACATAAAATTTGGGACACCCGGTATATGTTAAAAACGAAAGTTGAATCTGTTAAATCAAACTGCACCATTTATACAACAATATTAAGTTTATGCTAAAAACATGTCACTTTGAAAATCCCAACTTTATAAGAATCTTACTTTTACGATAAAAGTATTGTCTATAATTTACGTGTACCTAAAGTTTCATGTCATAAAATGTCATAAATGTATGCCTAAATCTAAAACTCGTATAATATTAGGTCTTATATAATATTATTGTCAAGGCTTATGTTTCAGTGCTTGTGTTAAAGTTACGTTAATGTTGACTAAATGCACCTTTAGACTCATTATGTCTGGTGATCAAGTGTGAAATATCGTCAAATATTTTTGTTTCAAAGTAAGGCGATTCCTGAGTTTTTTTGAAGCCTTTATCACTTTGGGGCTGTTTTAATACAGTAATATGCTAGAATGGTATGTTCCATATTTAATCTATATACTTCTAGAACACGTCTGTTTATCAGCCATTCACAATCAATCATCTCAACACGGAAAAATTGAATTGCGATGTTTATCTAGTTTGCTTTATTTCGAATCGGCCCAAGCTGCCAGGGAGTAGTATGAAATGGCATTCTTATCTTTCCATCGATTGCTTCGACGCATTCAAAAGCGTTATTTCGAATAAAAGCAAATGGAAAACAATAGAAAGCTTTGAAGGCGCATTCATTTCTAGCGAATTCGATGCAAATTTACGGCAAGGTAATGGGTTTCATGAAGGAATAACGGGTGTGTGCTACAAAATTATTTTAATTCAAGAATGAAATGAATGAAAAGATCTTTTCAAGAACAAGCTTTCATATAAATTTCAACTGAAGAGCAGAACATAATATTCATTGTAATAAAATCAAAGTCATATTTTCCACTAGTTTTACTGATTTTTCAATTTTCTTTTCGTTTTCGAAACTTTTTTTGACAGGTATGGAGGCTAAGCCCCCCGACAGACATGTGTTTTTTGTCGCCGTAATTTTCTAATTCCGAAACCATTGAAAAAAATTCCGAATTCCTACGCGTTCTCTATTAAGTCTGTCAGGTTTGCCGAAGTTACTCCGTTTGGAGTGGATCTACTTCCCTTGATAATTTTACTCGCCGTATGAAACCCTCCTATCCTGCAATATTAGGACCAATAGAAGGGACGTATACCTCGATAATACGCAGTTTTTTCCTTTCGAGCCGGTAATACCACTTTGTCATGGCAACCACGTATCAAAACAACAACGAAGAATATACTATAATCTAACTACAAATATGAATGTCTGTCTGACAGACTTCATGTCTATCAGGCATTAACATTTTCTTTTTCGGAAACGGAATGGACTATCATTGTAGCAATTTTGCTCTTCGAGGAGATACTTTCTTTCATTTTTCATGTAATTTTAGTGTTTCAAAGGAAGCACCACCTTGAACAAGAAGCGTTGACGACGTTTGTCGTAGACAATGTCCGGTGTAACCTTCCAAATTTTCCAAATTGAGGTATTTCGCATGTATTATTTCTGTAGGTTAAAAATAACCTACGTTGTTAACATCCTTTTGGTCGGCAGTGCAATGTACTTTGTAACTAAGCTCATGGTTCCTATTTCGCTTTCTTCAACAATGGTGAAACTTTTTGAGGTGCAGGTTTTGGTTTCTGGTACCTTGATCAGTAAAACGGCTCCTCTGTCTTCAATGTCATCAATTGTCATTTTGACCATTTCATCACGTCTTGAGCCTCCAAATACGCCCATTACCAGTACAACTTTTTGTAGCAGAAAAGTATCATCTGGAGCTTTTCTTATGAAAAGTAATACTTGTCCACCTTCCAACACCTTTGATTTTTTAGGATTGTATCCTTTTGATTTAACTTTCAGAAAGGCCATCAGTTGACTGAATGCTGATATATTATTGTTTTCTATAACAATCAATGTTGATTTCAGCTGTGAGTATTTGGTTCATAGACTATTTGCACTATATTTTTCAGACTGAAATAATGTGAAATAAATAAAAAATATTAATATTTTTCAGGAGATAAACTCACCAGTACCTGAAAGTATGCCATTGAGACAGTTTCATTTACGGTATTCACTCTGTTTTCATCTTTTCATTTCAAAAAATGGTCATACTCTTTCTCGTATAAGTATTTGGATTTCTCAGTCAAAAAATCTATGGTGGGTGGAAAAAAGAGTACAAGTCAATATTTCTCAATTTGAGTAATGACAGATAGAATTTTCTTCCGTTTTATCAAGCGTTATTAGTAGAATATGGTCACTTCTACTAAAAATGTTGTTTGACATAATATATTGAATATTGGTGAGGTATATATTTTAATGAAAATTTTCTCAATTTTTTTTTTATTTTTGGGTTTTGAGATGACTTGTACTTTTTTTCCCAAATATTTTGCAGACTTGTATTAAATTAACCAACAATAAATTTATGAATAATTTTTTATTTTTTTAATACATTTGTTTTAACAAAATTAACGCTATGTACTATCTTCTGAAAATTCCTCGACATCAGGATAGCTGTCTGGAGCATCACTAGAGGTGCGCAGATTGAGATAAAAATGCCGAAATGGTGGTGATATTAAGGGCAATAAATCAATGAGATCTTTTTTCTTCTTTTCAGAAATTGGTGGATTTCGATCATATAATGGCTTGGGGCTTAAGCTACTTATACCTCGTCTTGAAAAGCAAATTTCCTTAAAAGGCTCTTCTTCATTTAGAGAATGTTTAAAAAATATTGTTCCAGCTTTCTTAGTATACCTAAACCAGCGAACGTCATGCCATTTGAAGGGGTTTCCTGTGGAATCTGTTTTTCTCGAAACCAAGGAAGTTTTGTATAAATTCGCAAAATTCAGGAATTTATAATAATAATAATAATAATAAAGGTCTTTATTTCTTAATAAAAAAGAAAAAGCCGAAGATCAGATGGTAGCACTACTAGGTGTAGACCAGTAGCACTACCTCTGTTTTTCATCTTAAGCACAACTACAGCAACATACTTATAAAAAAAACAAAAGAAAAAATATATTCTAAACATAATATATGTATATCAGAGAGAGAGAGAAACGAGAAAAAAAACATTCAATTGATTGGAGGCAGTAAATTTTGTTTATTCAAAAGTTGGTTCTTAAGAGCCTTTTTAAATGATATTTGAGACTTGGTTTTCAATCCAGCGGGCAGCTCATTGTATACTTTGCATATTTGATATGAAAATGAGCTTTTAAATTGTTCCGTTCGGTGCTGTGGGGGTGTGAGAAGATGTTTGTATCTCACATTCAAGTTGTGTACGTCAGTGCGATACTTTATTTTATGTGTGAGATACTGAGGTTCCTTGGTTTTAATTAATTTATGATAAAGACATGCTGCGTGTAGAAGTCGTCTGTTCGCCATGTTCAGCCAGTTCATGTCCTTGAGTTTATGTGAGATATGCTGACGTCTTCTTACTCCACAGATAAGCCTTAAACAGGAATTCTGTACCACTTGAATTCTCCTTATGTCAGGTGCATTCAAGCATGGCCCATATACAACATCGCCAAAGTTGAACTTGCTCAAAACTAGGGCCTCACACAGCATCTTTTTAACATTCCTGTTAAGATATTGCCTATTTTGAAATATCATTTTGATGTTGGCATAGGCCATGCGGATGCAATTATTGGTATGATAATTGAATTTGAGTTTAGTGTCAAATATCATTCCAAGATTTCGCGCTTTCTCCACCGGTATAATTTGGTTTCCATCATTTTGTATAACTATTTGTCTTGATACTTCTGCTCTCGCATTTTTCGGACCGAATACCAACATAGAAGTTTTTGCTGGATTGATTTTGAGCGAATGATTTTTCGACCAATTAATGATATTGACAAAATCTTCATTCAATTCCCTTTCTGCTGTGGCTATATGTTTAGGAGAAAACGAGAGATACAACTGAGTGTCATCTGCGTATAGGTGCATCTTGCAGAAGATCACGGCACTACCAATACTGGAAGTGTATAGAGTGTACAATAAAGGGCCTAATATTGAACCTTGTGGTACGCCTGAAGAAACTTCAGCAGGAGATGATAAAATTTCATCAACTTTCACTCTTCGCGTTCTGTGCGACAGATAGCTTCTGAAAAAGTTTACCGCATATTTTGAGAGACCAATGGATTTCAAAATAGCCAGCATGGTGTCATGGTTTATGGTATCGAATGCTCTTGAGAAGTCTACCAACATGAGGATAGTAGTTTTACCAGAGTCCGTTGTTTTGAGAATATCATCGGTTATTTGTAACAGAGCAGTTTCACAGTTGTGAGATGGCCTGAAACCAGATTGAAATTCGGGAAGGATATTATTTTCAGCAACATATGCCCTGAGTTGTTTTTCCACAGCTTTTTCCAAAACTTTCGAAAGGGTTGGTAAAATACTAATGGGTCGTAGGTCTTTGAAGTCACATGGTTTGCTCGTTTTCGGTATGGGTCTGACTGATGTAAGCTCTTTTACCATATCCTTTTCTTTCCTGCAGTTCTCACTAACTGGTACCAATCATGAGGATGAAAAATTTGTATGGCAAGTTTTTTTTCCTGACGTTCTATGATAGCATGGTCAACGTCACATTCCATGTGACTATGACC
Organism: Chrysolina oricalcia; assembly: GCA_944452925.2. Taxonomy (NCBI): domain Eukaryota; kingdom Metazoa; phylum Arthropoda; class Insecta; order Coleoptera; family Chrysomelidae; genus Chrysolina; species Chrysolina oricalcia. The sequence goes on from OX101811.2 coordinate 69,667,575, forward strand.
AGGAACCATAAATTTATGATCAATAATTTTGATATTCGTTTTTTCTTGCAGTACAGTAAGAAACATTGCAGCTACATGTGAATTTTTATTCTGTCCTCCACATGTATCGGAATACAATATAACGTGCTCTACATGTGGAGGTAAGTCCATTAGCGAAGAAAATAGGCACGTAGCAATTTGATTTCCACCTCGTGCTCCTTCCCCTTCATGCCACATAACGCATGTTACATCACCGCTTCCTAATTCATGTATAGTTTGGTTGTATGTCCATAACTGTCTCTTATAAAAAGATACTGAAGAATTCACATATGGTGTTGGGAGACACTGTTGCAAATCAAACGTGTAGCTCTTAATTCTGTTATTGTCCACAGCCAGCTTTTTATCAGTATCCTTCTGGATATACGTCTTATCGGCTTCAGCATGATGGTCATCTATTTCTTTTTGTACTTTTTTTTTCATATCATCTTCACCTTCAACAGTTTTCAGTTTCATTTGTAGAACATCACATTTATGACACGTGTCTACCTTTGGCTTCTTAAACGCCAATTTCAGTTTATGAAACTCTTGTTCATAAATTTGCTTGGAAACCTTTATTTCTCGATTTGTACAATACAAATTGTACATTATCTGTAATGACAAATGTGGAGCTAGATACTTTTTGTCGTTGATTCTTCTTGTATAGTGAGACTCGTAAGATGGAAAAGACTTGATGTGTTCTATAACACTGTTAATAATTTCAGTACTATGTTTATTAGGTGGCACACAGATCCCTCTTTTGTCTTCACTTATAATTCCGGATATAGATTTTGCTGCATTGTTTAATGCCAACGTGACAAACATTTGTGTTTAATCCAAAACTCTCATAAAACATCCTCTACAGATTTTTGTTCGTTCTCCGTTAATTTTGAACAAAAATGTATGACTCACCTCACGGGTTTTTCCTTTCGAGGGGTCATCAGTTCGTTTTCGTTTTGTTGCTGTTTTTGTGGTTTCACTATGATTAACAATATAATCAACTCGTTTATTACGATCTCCTAAAGACCAGTATTCTTCAAAAATTTTACTTCTGACGAAATGAGATATTTTTTCGCCACACTTTCTTCTACAGTTTGGTAAAGCTTTCATCTGCCTGGGTCGTTTTTCTATACCCTTAGCTGTAGTATAGCCCTGTCCTAAATTTCTCTTGTTTTTTCGTTCCTTTCGGTTATTTCTTGAATGTGGGCCACCCTTCGTTCTTACTCGCTTCTTCGTCTGGTCATTTACTTTCTCTACCTCCAGATTTTGCGGCTTTTTTTTATTCAGTTTTTGCAAATGATAAACATCAACAACACTTTCTCCATCAGAAGACTGTTCGTCAACATTTGGTACATAGCTCTTATCTCCTAAACTGTCATCACTTGATTCTTCTTCAGAGTAGACTTTAGCTTCTTTACTAGAGTCAGTAGGCTCTGGCCAAGAAGAACATCCTGCTGAGAGTAATGACAAATCCTGGGTTCGGTTATTACCACATTCCGTCTCTACCATAAAGAATAAACAAGGAGTTATACAAAAATCGAATTATGAATAATTGTATGTTTACCTAAGTTATTTTGCAGCAATTCGTCAGCAATTTACATATCTGAATCTGCAGAATCTGGTACAGGTGGCAAACCTGATTTCTCACCTAAATCCATTCTTGCCATATTCACCAGCGTTCTACCCCGTGTTACAGACATTCCTAACCTTTCTGATATTATGCATACAACCTGTTCAGAAGACACCTACCAACTAACTCTTGATGACCGTTACAAATTCTGCAAGTCTGCGCGTGTCAGATTGTCAGTGCGTAACAGTACAAGTCAGTGTGCTCACAGTTCCATCTATGGAAATAACATGTGCTATTCAGTATAAGTCATATAATACTGTTTTTCCCACCAGAATATTTTCGTTTCACTGATGCAAAACAGTATAAGTCATATTAGACTGTTTTTCCCACCGGAATATTTTCGTTTAACAGTTGTACTAAACGGAGCATATTCGATAAATCAGTTTTGATTACATTTTGACTTATACTGGTTAGACCATATTGCAGACTACATCACCGTATATCGAAATTGGTATTAAACTGATTTTCGCAATTTTTTGACTTATACTCTTTTTCCCACCCACCATAGAAATATCCTAACGCTTCTTCAGCTTTGAGCATCACATTCTATGGGATCTCCATAATTATTATGAACACAACCATTTTTAGTTTCCTCCTCTAACAAGCTTGTCAATTCTTACAAAAATGCAGCGTCATTTTATTAAATAAACAACCCTTAGCAACCTCTTCAATGTTTCCATGGCAATTGCATAGAAGCTCAATTGTGCTCAGTTGCCGACCAGAACGCAGTAAATACGACGAGAAGAAATTTATGAAGTGAACAACGTCGTTTAAGATACTTTTTTCGTGAAAAATAAAATCTTGTATGCAACACGAGCGTTACTAGATCCTAACGCCCATCGGGCCAAAGGCCCTCGGGTGAATGTAGGATCTATATAACGCACTTGGTACATAAATAGCTATATCATCTTGCTACAAATATGAATGTTAGTCTGACAGACTTCATGTCTATCAGGGATTAGGTATCTAGAACTATTGAAGAATTCACGATAATGGAACTTTTTTGACTTTGTTGGTTTGTGAAATTATCCCAATAAATTCTACTCGTGCTCACAATACTATCCATAATTCTGTCAGAAATATTAAACTCGATCAAATTGCTTTGAGGTAACACCACTAGTCCTAAAGTAGTCGTGGTGTTACCAAGAAATTCGATCACGTTGATTTCTGACAGAATTACTATCGATAATATTGCGAGCACTTGTGGTGTTACTCCCGAATATTTTCTACTCCGCTACTCTAAAAGATTACTTTCTGCACTGTTCGAATGTACAGATGCGCGTATAGTTGGAAAGGGACAGCTGCTATTGACTAAATGCGTCGGAGAAGAGACAGAAAACGAAATTATCTAGATCGGTGTAGTTCTTCCCCTCTTTTTTTCGGCATAGGTGTGACAGAGACAGGTAACAGAAAGATTCGTCAAAGGACAGGGCAAAAAACCCTTTGAGAATGGCTTCCAACAAAATTTGATAATTTTTTGACATTTTGTTTGGTACAAGACCCTATACAATTTTGACAAGTTATAGGAGGATCGTATGCTTGCGGGAGAGCCGCTAGAGGGCAGCAGAGTTGAATAATTCGAAATGCATTGTTACGGTATTTTCCATAGAAAAATCACGATTTCTCCTAGAAATACGTGCATATTTCTTCTAGAAATTGAGAAGTATTGACAGTTATTAGAAGTGGGGAAATGAATGCACTCGTATGCATGAACATGATTCACAAAAAATTAGTATCCATCATTATACCACCTCGTAAAAAATCTTGGAAAATAAAATATCGAACTTGATAACCTGTGCCAGATGAGTACCTTGATTATCGAAAGGATTTCTGTTACGGCTTGAATGAAAACTGTTTTTAATTCATTTGGGTTGATGGATTTGTTTCGAATATTATTGGTAATTTCTTCCTCGTGTGTACCTAGAGAGCATCTATAAGCAACGGTTATTATGACTCATTTCTCTTCATCTTCCTTTCGGTCAATTCTTCCCAATATCACAAACGTAAGTCTATGATTTCAATATGCTTATGAATATTTGAGTTTGCTTACTTTGTAGTGTGCCTATAATGCACAAGTTTTTTCCTAATTATTGATAGGTAATCGTTTTCAAAGTTGACTTACATAGTAACAAAGTTTTTTTTTAACAGCTATTTCAATAAATAGTGTAGTTTTGCCTCCAAATCGGGATAAAAATGAGCAGATTCATTAAAAGTCAACTTATTCAATACCACTAAAACTGTTTATACGGAATGCCAACAAATATGGTTTATGCCTTGCTGCGACGCCCATGGTTTGATTTGACAAGACGATAAATAAGTTGTAAACAGACGTAAACAAACGTGATTACCAAGTTAAAAGTGGAAATAATAAGGGATTCCAACCTGATCAACGGGTACAAACGGAAACATCCGACAATGCCGTTTTTAACATGACTCGGGCATTGATGTTTGTAAACTACGTCGGGTATGTTGCTCGGAAAATCACCAGTTCACAAGATCTGTCACGATCATTGAGACATGGTGTAGTTTCACTATTTGAAGACAGTACCCCATTTTGTTAAAAGATACGTTTTTACTCTTTGGCAAACAGATCTTTCAAAAGTACATTCACTAATTAATTTCATACAATGTTCATTAGTTCCACGTTTTTGTGTTTCAACGTGATTTCAAATAATTGATCACAGTCTGATTTTTCGTTGATTAGAAAACAATGAAATGTGGACTACATTTCCCTTTGGAGGGATTTCCAGTAAAATCGTAGCGTTACAAAAATACATGACGAGATTAATCTGTCCCATTCATTTTCCACGCACGAACCGTATTGGCCTCCTGGGGACTATAAAGCCAAAACGAGAAAGAAAGATGTAATGATATGTGTGAGCAAGCGGAACAGATGCGCCGTGGAGTATCGAAGTACAAATTAAGAGAAGAAAAAGTGGGAAAATATAAGATGCAAAAGTCCGAAAATGCATTTCTTTCGTTCCCCTGTGAGAAAAGCCATGAATAACTTGAAACGTCTTCGAGACTATGTCTCTTGAATTTTGATATTCGGAAGATTGTGTTGTGGGGTCTAGGAAGCTGTAACGGTGTGAAACTCGTCTGGTAGATAATTGCTGGGGAGTTATTCCGGAGTGAGGACTTTGATAAATATGGAGATTTTAAAGAAATATGAGACTTTTTAATTGGAAAATTTATAACTTTTAATTGACGTTTTTTATAAACAATTGTCATTAAATTCAAAAGTAAACAACATTTGTTCTTTCATAACTACACGTAATACAGTGTGTTTGTTCAATATAAATCAGCAACTCCGCTGCAATGCTGCGAAACTCCTCGACTCTCAACATTCTCCCACCTTTTGCAATGTTGGATTGCAAAAATGATTAAAATCCATATCGATCGGGAGCTCTGACCAAACGTCCGGACCTGGTTGACACCGCTGGCTCATCATTTTCTTTCTTCTGTTTCTTCTGTGACGATAGGTCTTCGTTCTCCTCTTCATTTGGTAATCCTTCGTTAGGAAGTCCTTCGTTAGGCTGCTTTCCTCCAGAAGTTTCGCAATTTTTTGAATTGTATTTGTCTTGTGTGAGTTTGCCCTGTAAAATATCCGAGTCTTCACTGGATGTCGAAATTTCTAGAGGATATATTCTTTGATATGGACGTAAAATTTCACCTGAATGTATTTTGATTCGTGCTACTCTCGCAATGTTATCTTTTCCGGGATAAATTTCAAGAATTTTTCCAATTAGCCAAGCTATTCTTTTCGTGTTTTCGGATCCAACCAGGACTATATCACCAATGGCTAACTTGTCGCGCCTCCTTTGACCATAATGGACTAGCTTTGATAAATATTCATTCCTGAACCTTTCTCGAAGGTTTTCCCTCAGCTTCTCTAGGTATCTTAATCTCTTATTCATGTTTGTTTTACTTATTTCGTCTAAATCTGGCACCTCAGAGCTCTGGATACTTTGCAAAAAAGATGAAGGAGTTATTGGAACTAACTCTTCGCAATCATCTGATGTATATGCGAGTGGACGTGAATTTATGAGCGCCTCACAGTCACATAGTATTGTCATTAGCTCCTCGTAATCAACTGTCATCTTTCCCAAATTTCTTCTCAGCAGTTCCTTTACCATTCTCACGATTCGCTCCCACCATCCTCCCCACCAAGGTGCTGTTGGGACGTTAATTTTCCAGGTGATGCGTTGAACTGATGAGAATTTCAAAATTTCATTCCAATCCAAAGATTTCAATTGATTATTTGCTCCAACATAATTTGTTCCGTTATCAGAATATATCACTGACACCCTTCCTCTCCTAGCAATGAACCTCCTGAGAGCTTGAAGAAAAGCATCAGTTGAAAGAGATTTCACCAACTCGAAATGACACGCTCTATAAACAGCGCAGGTAAAAATGACAATCCATGCCTTCTCTCCACCTTTCAAATACAGAGGACCAGCATAATCTGTACCGGTTATTTCGAATGTGGCAGACATTTTCAATCTATCATTGGGAAGTGGCGCAAAAGGCGTTTCCAATGCTTTTGTTTTGAATCTTTTGCAAACTACACATTTGAAGATGACTTCTTTTACCATTTTCCTAGCTTTAATTATCCAGAATCTCTCGCGAAGTATTTTCAAAATGACTTGCACTCCACCATGGCATGAAATATTGTGTTGTTCTTCTATCAGTTTCCTCACAATAATGTGTTTATAGGGCAATATGATTGGAAATTTGAAAGAATGTGTATCGTCTGCGAAAACAAGCTTAGTTTTGACTCTTATCAAATCACTTTCATCTTTGAAAACAGACAGGTTAGAAATATCTTCCGAAGATGTGCCATTAAAACTTTCATTCTGTATAATTTTAATCAGACGTACTTCTGCTTCAGCAACTTCTTCATAAGTCAACTCATTTTCATATATTCTCATTCCACGACATTTTTTAGAAAAACGAATAATCCAAGCAATCATTCTGATTATTCGTGAGTATTTGGAGAAATAATTGAATCTGACAGAGGTAATATTTCCTTGATTAACTAGACTTGAAAGTGTATTCTTCCTAGATTCCTCGAGTGCATTTTCATCTGAAAATTCCTGATCTAACGAAGGCCAAAACTGTTTACTTTTATTAAGCCAATCGGGACCCTCCCACCATTTTGTTTCCAATAAACGTTTACAATTACATCCACGTGAAGGAAGGTCAGCAGCATTCATATCTCCCGGTACATGATGCCAATCATTAACATTCGTGCTAGTACGTATTTCAGTCACCCGATTCATAACAAAAGTGGTCCAATTTGATCTTGTTTTGATCCACGTTAGTACAACTTTAGAATCACTCCAAAAATATGTATCCAAAGTTCGAAAATAATCAACCTGTATTATGAATTGATACAGTCTACATCCGATTACTCCCGCTAATAATTCTAATCTTGGCAATGTTACATTTTTTATAGGACTTATTCTCTATTTTGCCTGTAACAAGTGACTATAGACGAGTTCATCTTTCTCGATTCGAATAAAAATACAACTTGCATAAGCTGACTTGGAAGCGTCGCAGAAAATGTGCAATGAAACATTCTTTTGAGATGAGCTGATTCTGAATAGTGCACGGGGTATACTACATAATTCATCATCAATCAATCATCAATCATTTATTTTCACGTATTTCGTTTAAAGTTATACATAATATGCTTATTATTATTACTCTTTGTGTGAGGATGGATGCACCTAAGTAATTACTTGTGTTGTGCTTTCCATCCACCACTCAGAGTATATACACTTGACAGTATGAGTTATACGATGGCAGTTCATCAGATTATATAGAACATAAATAATAGTAAGATTAATTAATAAATAGATGATTGATAAGTATTAAATAATATAATCTAACAATATATATATATTATATTATATATATTATACCCTCCACTCTCAAATACATAATAGACATATACTTATGATACTCAAGAGATATAAGAAATAAAGTTTATCCAAAAGGAGAAAGTGAGGAGTTTGTTGCACACAAGTTGAAGATATGAGTACCTACATATCAGCCGGAATACCCAATAGAACAATTTCTTAATAAGCCTGTTGCACATCATTTTTATTCAGCTGAATAAGTCGAGAAGTTCTGTATTGAGCGTGATGAATGTTTTGATTGATTTTTTGAATTTCTTGAGATTGGAGATATTTCTTATGTTGGTTGGTAGAAGATTAAATAATTTTGGTCCATGATAGAAAATACATCTCTGCGTGTGACTTTTTTTAAATGCTGGTAAGTTAATGGACGAATTTGTGACAAATCTTGTTTGTTTTCCTTTGTTTGTCGATTGGAGTGTGGATTTATTGATGAACACCCATATTAAACATTGTTGGATGTAAAGTTGTCTTGTTTTCAGTAATTGGGTCTCCTTGTACAGATGTTCAGTAGAAAACAATTTAGGTTTTTTAAATAATATTTTCAAGATTGTATTTTGTGTTGTTTGAAGGATGTTCAGGGAATTGTTGAAAGAACCGCCCCAGGCTGCAACACAATATTTCATTACCGATTCAGCTAGTGAATGATATATGGTGTGTAAGTTCTTGTACCCTAAAACATTTCTCAATTCATAAAATTTTTTTGTTAATTGTCTGAGCCGTTTTACAACGTAGTTTATATGGTCATCCCATCTCATATACTGATCCACAATAACTCCCAAGTACTTGATCTTTTTTGTTCTTTCTATAACGACACAGTTGCAGTTTATTGTATTAGTACAGTCTTTATCATGGATATGGATAATGTTTTGACCCGGTTGTTCGTTCTGTAATAGGGTGAATGTAATGAATTTTGTTTTATTTACATTGAGACTCAAAAGGTTGTGATTAAGCCATATCTGGATATCCTTCAGTCCCTTTTCCGATTTTTCAAATACCTCCAACCAACTATTACCTGTGAAAATAAGTGCTGTGTCGTCCGCATATGATATGAGATGTCCTTCGAGGTTATTGATGAAGCTGATACTGTTGATATAAACGAGAAATAATATAGGCCCCAAAACTGTTCCCTGTGGTACTCCTGTTCGAACTTCCATTGCTTGACTCAAGTTATTGTCAACTTTGACTTTTTGTGTCCTATGTGATAGGTAGTCTTCCAGTATATCGTAAGTTGGACCCCGTATACCATATCCATACAGTTTTGTTAATAGCATGTCATGCTCTACAGTGTCGAAGGCCTTGGCCAGGTCTAGAAATATGGCCAAGCATTTTTCTGATCTATCCAAGGCTCCAACAGTTTTTTTAACAAAATCAAGCACAGCACTTTCGGTGTTGGAATTACTAATGAAGCCGAATTGTCTGTCTGTCAGTACTTTTTTGGCGTTGAGGTAATTTGTAAGTCTGCTTTTTAGGGACTGTTCAAAGATTTTGGCAAAATTGTTTATGACAGATATTGGTCTATAATTCCCAATGTCGTCACGCTTACCTGATTTATATATGGGAGTAATGGTTGACTCTTTCCATTGTCGTGGTAGTTTACCATGTTTATAGACCATATTTATGATGTGAGCTAATGGAGATATAATGTATGGATGAATATTTTTAATGAGTTTCGAGGAAATGCCATCAGGTCCTGGTGAGCAGTTGGTTTTTAGTTTGGATATAATTTCTATCAGTTCATTTTGGGTTACTGGTTGTAAAAACATCGATTCCTGTTGCAGGGTATCTTTAAGGAAATGTTCAGGTAAGTTTTCGATTTTTTTAATATTTTTTGCCATTTCAGTTCCAATATTAGTAAAGTAATTATTGAAATTATTAGGGTTATTATTTTTTTCTGAGACTGGGTCTCCATTTTCATTTTTGAATGTTATGTTACCGATTTTCATTTTTGTTGAGGTATTTTTTCCGGTTATATCATTTATGATTTCCCATGTTTTCTTGCAATTCCCTTTCACTGTATCTAATTTTTCTTTGTAATATTGGTTTTTTGTTTGCTTTATTATATTATTCAATCGATTTCGGTATGATTTATATTCATTTTCTCTTTCTTGAGTGTATTTAACTAATAATTTCTTTTTCAGTTGGTCCCGTTGCCGTATTGAGGTTATCAGACCAGTTGTGATCCATGGTTTGATTTTTTGATATTTTTTATATTGGGCTTTATACGATTTGGTTGCTGTATTCAAATGGAGTTCCAGTTTTTCAATAAATTTGTTATAACAAAGCTGTGTTTCATTAATATTCATTATTTCTTCCCATTGCTCGCTTGTTAGTAATGTGTGTAATTTATTAAAATTTACAGTTTTCCTCGTAAATGAATTGAGTTCATTTTCGGGGAATGGTCCCATTATTCCTGATATTTCCAAGTATACCGGGTAGTGGTCGGTGATGTCGATTTGAAATAGTACAGGTGTCAGTAGAATGTTTTGATTTACATTATATTTACGAACGAATATATGATCTATTGTACTTTGTGTGCCAGATGTAACCCTGGTAGGTTTGTTAATATAAGAAAAGTATCCATTTTCAGCTAGGATATTGAGGTATTCATTAACAGAGTAGGAAAATTCGTCCATTAAATTAATGTTTATGTCACCCACAAATATGTCTATATTATTTTTTTTCATTTCAGATATGTAGTTTCTTATGTCTTTCAGATAAATTGGGGTATCAATAGAGGGTAGTTTATAAGATGCCGTTATTCCAATCTCAATATCATCAAGAATAATTGAAATTTGTATTATTTTAGTTTCTGTTAATGAAATTATTTCAACATTAGCAGTAATATGATCCCTGATGTACACTATTAGAATAAATTGTAATAAATGAATTTGTTTCAACCACTTCTCAAAACTTTGAATGATATCTTCTGGCAATTTGGTATCCCAATTGATTTTTAACTTCCAAGTTTCTTGTAAAAGTAATTTTGGTACCAAAGTTATAGGCAAGTGAAACCAATTGGATCGAAGATACGTTGTGCTGCTGATAATAAACCCCTCTTTGTAGTTGGGACTTTCACTATTTCATTCAACACATGAACATCACAACACAATGTATCTTTTTCGATATCCCAATGCAATCCCAATACTGAAGTTTTACTTCCTTTAATTGGTAACTCTTCATCGTTTTCAATAAAGAATCTTGGACTATTATATACCCATCCCCTCAAATCAAATCCTGCAGATGACATCAACTTCTTAGATTGCTCTATGAATGTTGAAAGCTCTTCCGGGTTATTCACACTGGTGACACAGTTATCCACGTAGAAAGAGTTCAACAATTTTTGGGAGATTTTTTTGGAGAATTCAGTGGCCCTTTCTAAGTGATATGAAAGTGTAGCAGCCAGTAGAAATGGACTTGAAGATATACCAAAAACTACTCTTGTGTGTCTATAAATTTTGAGCTTTTTCATTGAAGAATCCTCCCACCAAAGAAACCTGAGTTTATCTCTATCTTCTGCGGCTATACTTATTTGTAAAAAAGCTTTCTTGATGTCGGAAATGACTCCAATCATGCCAATTCTGAATTTGAGAAGAATAATGGGAATGAGTTCAATCAAGTTGGGACCTTTCATTAAGCAACTATTCAAAGAAATACCATTTTTATCTATAGCAGATGCATCAAAGACTGGCCTAATTTTAGTTGTACAACTAGCTTCTTTCATTACTGGATGATGTGGTATGTAATGTTCTTTATTGCTCTCAACTGTGGATGTGATTTCTTCGATTATCCCTAACTTTTCCCATTCGTTGAAAACCTCATTATAATCTTGATATTTTCCTAAACTAATCAACCTTTTTGTTGTAGCCAAAAGCCTACTTTCTGCTATGGTTTTGTTATTTGACAATAGAGGGTGACCTTCGATCCAAGGCAATTTTATTTCATACCTATTTTCATCATTGAATTTTATTGTTTCATTGAAATGTTTGATTGCCTCTGCTTCTAAAATTTCTCTTTTCTTTACTGAAACTGGATCGGTGATCCCCAAAATATCTAAGCTCCACAAATCAGATAATGTTATGTCGTTGAAGCAACAAAGGGTTTCAATTGAATTTTTCTGATGAAATGAACCTATTAGTGTCCACCCAAGATAAGTTTCTGTGGCAACTAGATCATCAATTTTTTCTACTCTCCCAGTCAACAGTTTACCGTAAATATCGGCTCCAAGAAGTAAACTGATTTCATTTATATCTGGTTTTGTATCAAATACTATTATATTTTTCTGTTTCAACAAATTTATGACATGAACATTTTCTAGTCGCGGAACGAAACTGCATATTTTGTTCTGTTCTAAAGCCAATAATTTTAATTGAAAAGAACTATTCATATCTTCGATAGTAACATTGAATAATGCATGAGTTTCAGGAGTAGATTGTTTTCCGCCAAAAACACTCTGTACAATTGTTTCATCTCTGACCTTCTTTAGTTTCATATTCTTAGCGCAATCAGAAAGAATATATGAACGTTGAGATGCGGAATCGAGCAATGCCCTAACAATTTTTGTACCAGACTCACTAACAAGTTTGACTGTCACAGTTTGTAATAATGTACCTGTAGTATTGTGACTTATCAATACATTTTCTAAATTATCAGGCTCTCGAAATTTGGAAATATCTGGAATTTTGATTTCTTTTGTTTGTGATATCGATAAGTCACCACACAATATTGGAAAATGCCTTTTACCACATATTATACATTTTATGAATGCTTTACATCTTTTTATATTATGATTGGATTTCAAACATCCAAAACAAGCATTCTTTTTCTTGACAATTTCCTTTCTTTCTGCAATAGAAAGTGCTCGTGCTTTGATACAGTCTTGGCTTGAATGTGAACTACCGTCACAAAATATACAAATATGAGCTTTCTTACCATGCTTCTCTGCAGAAAAAATCGTCGCAGCTGTGTATAAGTTTGGCTCACCTCCTTCCTGCTTATATTTTTCCATAGATGGCTTGCTTCTTGTACAATTTTTCGATTCCTTCTCATTAACAAAACTCGTTCTGGCTAGACTAATTCGTTCTTCGCTTTCGACTTCAGATCGGAGAAAATCTAGTAAAATATTCAAATAATTAATCGATTTGTCCTTATCAATCGTTTTGAAATCTTTTAGGTCTCTCATTTACTAAGGCAAACTCACATTTCGACCTACACAATATCAAATACTCACGAAACTTCTCTACTGCTTCAAACTCCATTTCCATTTCTTCATCATCATCATTTTCTTGTGTCATCATACGAATCTGTTCATCAAAGACGAATAATCTGGACCCTTTATCTTCGATCTGTGCTAAACGGGCTACAATCATGTCTTTTTCCATTGGCTGGGCTTTTAATTCCATTTCTAGCTCGTTGCATGACTTGGTGAAAATTTTCCTCAACATTTCTCGTTCTTTCTTTACCTTAGCTAGTTTCTCCATAGTAGGTCCTGTCACGGTCGCCATTAATGATAAATATGGAGATTTTAAAGAAATTTGAGACTTTTTAATTGGAAAATTTATAACTTTTATTTGACGTTTTTTATAAACAATTGTCATTAAATTCAAAAGTAAACAACATTTGTTCTTTCATAACTACACGTAATACAGTGTGTTTGTTCAATATAAATCAGCAACTCCGCTGCAATGCTGCGAAACTCCTCGACTCTCAACAGACTTATTGATTCAATGCCAATATAGATAGATAGGAAGCTCTTTATTTACAACAGGCAGGTATACAATTACAGGAAATGATTGAAGGTAATAAACTACTTGCCAGATGAAGTAGGACAGCCAAAAAATTGCCTAATTTTGAATAGCTATAACTTGGATATTTCTTCGCCAATGTCGGATTTTCAACCAAAGGTGGAAAGCATCATTCTTAGTCTATGCGTCATTAGCGTCGGGTTTCTTATTTTGCAATTCGTTCTCTTTGTACAGGGTGAGAATTTAGAGCCGGAAACATTTCAAATTTTTGACCAATACTTTGGGAAATGTGAGGGACCTTCCCAGGTAGCACATCATATCGGCTGAATCTTGGTTCCATATTGGGCCAATATAGATATATTGTAAATGAAAAAATAATATTGGTCCAATATGGGTGAATATTCAAAAAGCAATATTATATTAAAAATATTGATGGAATATTGGTTGAACCTGTTTTAAATGTAGATTGTCACATGTAATATTGGGTCTATATTGGTTGAATAATTTCTGCCAATATCGATAATACAATATTGGCTATATATTGTTTTCCACATCTAGAATAAATATTGCAATCCCAATATTCCAGTCATATCGATTATAGGGATAAAAACTATATTGTATTTCCAAGATTGATAGCTCATTGGTTTGATATCATTTCAACTTTATTTAACAAATTGTTATAACTCATATTGGATCAATATTGGTTCAGTGATATTTACCAAGATCGATAAAACAATATTGTCTTCACATTGTTTTCAACATCTAAAATAAATATTGCAATCCCATTATTCTCTTCATATCGATTCTAGGAATAAAAACTATATTGTATATCCAAGTGTGACCACAAATTGGTTGAATATTATTTCACCAATATTCAACAAATCTTATCAGTTAATATTGGGTCAATATTGGTTCAATAATATATACCGATATCGTTAAAACAATATTGTCTCCATATTGTTCCCTACATCTAGATTAAGATGAATTTTGAATTTTGGCCGATTATTCAAAGAGACATATTAAAATTATATCATGATCAAACCTGGATAAAAATCCGCTAGATGGCTCTACATATAGAACGTCTTCTGAAACCTACAAAGATATATTAAATACTTCCCATAGCATGTTTTCAAGACAGCTTACTCAGTGGTTATGGCAATGAAAAGGCAGACTCTGGTGTCACCTTGATCAACTAAAAAACATTTAATAATTCACCAAGGTATATTCATTTCCACCAATATATCCAAATGATATTGAACCAATATCGATAAATGTTTTGAGGCCATTATTGCTTCAAGAATATCTCACCAATACTAATTTTGAAATGCCTAAACAATATTCGACCAATATCGCAAAATGTTCACATTTTACTTCTCGACAATATAACGTTTGAATATTGTGCCAATATTGTCAGAATATTGCACCAGCAATATTGTACCAATATCACCGAATATTTTGAGGTCAATATAGCTTCGAGAATATTTTGCCAATATTGTTCAAATAATATTGGACCAATATCGCCGAATGTTCACATTTTCTTTCTCGCCAATATTGTATTTCAAATATTTCGCCAATATATACACAATATTGTACCAATATTTTACCAATATAGGTGTGCTACTTGGATTAGAATTTCTTTTAAGATGTTGGTGAATTCTTGGGTCGATACCTCGAGAAGTCTGAAATATTTTTGATGAATTGCGTTGCTATGAAAATATCGACATTTTATGAAATTCCGTATTTATTTTAAAATGTAGCCTGTTTTAGTTAAACAATAACAGCCACCATTTAAACTGCAACTTGGGATAGTTCTACTGAAGATAATTGACACCAGTGGCGCTCAAAAAGGGGTTTTTGATATTTAAAAACCAAAATTTGTTTTTATTGAAAAAATTCAAGTTTTATTTATCGTTACGGTTAAAAAGGTGCTATACATGGAAAAAGTGATTCTGTAATGTAGACAAATTAAAATTCCAGTGTCATGATTTTTTTTTTCATTCATTACAAGGTACATATATGTAATTAATTTCTTTTTAATGAATTCATCGGCGTACAAAATAGAATCCATATGTTTACCTACATGAGAAAACGTGATTTTAAAAACTGAAAAGAAACCCCAAGTATTTATAATACAAGAATTTTAATCCAATTTTGTAAGGCGTTGGCCCCCCTCTTGCCTGAATAACTGTCTGGCAACTGGCATGCTCGAAATCAATTCGTTGATTAGTTCTATAGGAACTGCTTTCCAGAGGTCCAGAATCATTTCTTCGAGATCGTCAAAAGTTTCTGGCTGACGTTTCCTTCGAGAAAACTCCAACTTCAACCAACTCCAGACGTGCTCAATAAGATTCAAGTCTGGGGATCTAGAAGGCAATTCACTACGATCAACTTTTTGGTCTTGTAGTTACCTGGGCAGAACATTATCGTCCACAAGAACAAAATCTTTGCCATTATTTCGAGCATGCGGAAGAACTTCCTGAATCAGACATTCATTCAGGTAGACTCTGCTGTTAACATTGCCTCGAAACAGCACAAGACTTGTCTTTTCGTTGCGTTGAATACCGCCCCAAACTGTCGATCCAACACCGCCAAATTATGGACGAATGTTTTCTTCTAAGAAACGTTCTTCTCGTCTCCGCCAAGTTAACAATCGGCCGTCGGTATTATACAGGTTGAAACGACATTCATCAGCGAATAGACCACCGAAGATGCCAATGCATGCGTTCTTCGGACCATCTTCTTCTGTTCGCCCGGTGAATATTTGTTAAAAGTGGGCATTTTGCCCGACGAAGAGCATTCAATCCCTGGCTATGTAGGCGCCTTCTGATAGTGTTTGCTGAAACATTTAACTGCAGGTGCGCTCGGATTAACGACGGCGTTCTGGTGCCACGGCGAAAATAAAAAAATCTGTCAATTGACACATTTAATCTGTCAATTGACACATTCAATTTGTCAATTGAAACATTTATCTGTCAATTGACACATTTATTCTGTCAATTGACACATTTAATCTGTCAATTTACACATTCATTTGACAAGTGATTTTTTCAATCTCCTATTCATGTTCATACGCTGTTGCTCAAGACCAAATGTACAATCGAACTTTTTTTGTGTGACAACTAAACCACAGCTTGCACGCATTTCGAATGCATCCATGAAACTGCCCTGATTTACAGATTTCATTATTTACAAACGTTAGAAGCGTTTCAGTATCTCAATAATTTCTCCACCAGAATAAAATTAAAAATTTCAATCATCGCTTCAGTGTTCTTTAACGAATCAAATCACCTTCACGTAATTCCAAAAGTAATAAAATTTTGTTATTGCTCAACCCAATCGAAAAGTACCTACGGCTGAGTTGGTTCATGGCAATTCACTGGTTATGTTCAAACTACCCATTCCGTGGTGGTCGTGCTGGTTGAGCATTCGCCTCTCAAACAATGGGTCTTGGGTTCGATTCCCAGCATGGTCATCGGTCTCATGCACGGCATCACACGAAAAAAGGTGAGGGTTGCTCCCTAGCTTGCACAAGTCTCTCGAAGACTTATGGTGGTTTGGGGTAGGGGTGCAACAGGTTGACGGAAATAAAAATTTTAACAATTTTCATTATCGATATGTACGACGGCGAACTAGTTCGACGGCGAAAATTAAAAAATCTGTCAATTAACACATTTAATCTGTCAATAGACACATTTAATCTGTCAATTGACACCTTTAATCTGTCAATTGACACCTTTAATCTGTCAATTGACACCTTTAATATGTCAATAGACACATTTAATCTGTCAATTGGCACATTTAATCTGTCAATTGACACATTTAATCTGTCAATTGACTCCTTTAATCTGTCAATTGACACCTTTAATATGTCAATAGACACATTTAATCTGTTAATTGACACATTTAATCTGTCAATTGACACCTTTAATATGTCAATAGACACATTTAATCTGTAAATTGACACATTTAATCTGTCAATTGACACATTTATAATCTGTTGATTAACACATTTTATCAGTCAATTGACACATTTAATATGAGGTGATTGGAGCATTTCCATGCTGAAAATTGTTGAAATTTTTATTTCCGTCAACTTGTTGCACCCGTACACCGAACCACCATAAGTCTTCGAGAGACTTGTGCAAGCTAGGGAAGACGCAACCCTCACCTTTTTTCGTGTGATACCGTGCATGAGACCGATGACCATGCTGGGAATCGAACCCAAGACCCATTGTTTGAGAGGCGAATGCTCTACCAGCATGACCACCACGGAATGGGTAGTTTGAACATGACTAGAGAATAGACATGAGCTAACTGCTGGCTGACCCAGCTTTTCATTTAGTTTTTTGTTTTTGTTGTTGTTTTTTTAGAAAATCCGCGGGAACGCGCACATCCTAAACGGAGGGTCACATCGAAAAAAGTGATTTTTAGAAATACTTCTAGAATGATCCAAGGGGTGGACCCGGTTATTTAAAATTTTTTTAAAAAATTGGTTCCCCCCATTGAATCCAATTTTTTTTGGCCCACCCACCCACTCTACTGTAAAAAAGTCAAAAACGGTCCTCTACAGTACCATATTTTTTGTTTTTCATTAATTTCTCTTTTCCAATATTTTTTTCATTTTCGAGAATCCTAAACGGGGGTCCTATCAAAAAAGTGAAGGATACAAATCTGCCTAGAATTATCCAAGGGTGTGCGAAGGGCTATTCAAAAAAAAAAAAAAAATCATTATACCCTCTCAAATCCAATTTTTTTTTGGCAGATTAAATGTGTCAATTGACAGATTATAAATTTGTCAATTGACAGATTAAATGTGTCAATTGATAGATTAAATGTGTCAATTGACAGATAAAATGTGTTAATTGACAGAATAAATGTGTCAATTAAGAGAATTTTTATTTCTGTAGTGGCACTAGTACGCCGTCGCGTCGTACGGATTCTATTGGCGGTCCAAACCCTATTTCTGATTGCAGTGCGTACTATTGCTCGGTCCATTCGGGGATTTTATTTTTCGACTTCCGGTTTACCGTGTCGGTAAGCAGCAGTAACGTTGTTAGCTTCTCTTTGCAAAGCTCTTCCTACAGATGATTTCTTGACATCATGTAAGTCGGTAATCTCTCTTATTGTATAATTGCTTTGCCGCAATCTTACAATTTTCACCAAATCTGCACGATAAGTCGTGGCATTTAGACGATAACAATAATTGATATTTGTTTTGACTTAAAATGAAATCTAATGTCAAAACCTTATTTCCTTATTTTTATTTACATCAACATGCAGAAATAAATTTTTTTTCTACGACCGTGCGTTTTTACCCACTTTCCCGCACTCATTTTAGTTTAGAAAGTGTCACTTTCCCGCACTAGTGCGGGAAAGTAAAATATGTCAATTTATCGTTATTAAATGTACATTTCATTGTTGCTGAGAGTTATTTGGAGGACTCCGTAGAACAGAAGAAAACCATCTCGAATAAAATTCTTTCATGTACTGGCAACTTGCAACCAATGCCGTCTCCGTCATCTTCATGCACTTTGCAATCTACGAGTGTTACTCTTAACAGCCAGTTACCACCAACTAACTACTCTGGACTGGCTATTCTGACGCATTTGCAGAATGCAACAAATTGTGTTTTCAACATTAATATTAATAATAATTAGTGGATTTTCATGGAATATTTTGTATGTTGAAATAAAATATATATTTTCAAGGTGCTTTTTGAATATTTATGCGATCGTAGAAAAAATAATGTTTTTGTGTGTATTTTCCTAACAAGTGCGGAAAGTGATACTTTCCCGCACGCGACTGCCGATGACCCAAACGACGCGAAGCGGAGTTCGGGCAAGCAGTCAAGGGCGGGAAAGACACTTTACGCATGAATTAGGAACATTATTTTTTCTACGACCGCATAAAGATTCAAAAAGTACATTGAAAATATATATTTTATTTCAACATATAAAACATTCCATGAAAATCCACTAATTATTATTAATATTAATGTTGAAAACACAATTTGTTGCATTCTGCAAATGCGTCAGAATAGCCGGTCCAGAGTAGTAAGTTGATGGTAACTGGCTGTTAAGAGTAACACTCGTAGATTGCAAAGTGCATGAAGATGACGGAGACGACATCGGTTGCAAGTTCATGAAATAATTTTAAAAGCACTTGACTCAGCTTAGTTTGATTGTTATGTGGATTGATTTTGAGAAATGTATAGGGTAGATACATAAAAGTATCGCAATTTCTTCATTTCAATGAATGAAAAATAGTCTGGATTAGATTGAATATTAAAACCTATATTAGTTTGAATAGTAATACGTACAGGTAAAATCAATGATATGTACATTTAATAACGATAAATTGACATATTTTACTTTCCCGCACTAGTGCGGGAAAGTGACACTTTCTAAACTAAAATGAGTGCGGGAAAGTGGGTAAAAACGCACGGTCGTAGAAAAAGTGTCTTTCCCGCCCTTGACTGCTTGCCCGAACTCCGCTTCGCGTCGTTCGGTTCAACGGCAGTCGCGTGCGGGAAAGTATCACTTTCCGCACTTGTTAGGAAAATAACTATAACATTTAGATTGCACTATATTGAAGTCAAAAGAAATGTCGCGACTTTCCAAAGCAGAATTGATGAACATAGAAGTTACCAAAGGTACCTACTACTGCTTACTGACTCTACCAGTAGGCCCGTACGTGGTCAGGGATTAAAGGCTCGTCAAAAATACCCACAATTAAGAAATTTTTCACTGGGCGAACAAAGAACAACACTTAAAGAAATTAACAAATGTTTCCATATGAATCAAACATTTTGGATCGCATTGTATAATGGATTCTCTTTTATACGCTAGTGAATTACATGGATGCTCATCTTCAATAAGTAAAATCATGCCAATTGAATGTATGGCACCTTTTCAACTGTAACGATCAATAAAACCGTTGAATCTTTTTCGATAAAAACGAATTTTCGTTTCTGAATATCATAAACCCCTTTTTGCGCGCCACTGGTGTTAATTATCTTTAGTAGAAATATTCCTTGTTGCAGTTTGGATGGTGGCTGCTATTGTTTAACTAAAAACAAAAACGGAATTTCATAAAATGGCGATATTTCCATAGCAACGCAATTTATCAAAAATATTTCAGAGATATCTCAAAAATTTGAAATGTTTTCGGCTCTAAATTCTCACCCTGTACAAAGAGAACGAATTGCATGGAAAGAAACCCGACGCCAATGACGCATAGTCCAAGGATGATGCTTTCCATCTTTGGTTGAAAATCCAACATCGGCAAAGAAATGTCCAAGTTATAGCTAGTCAAAATTAGGCAATTTTTTGCTGTCCCACTTCATCTGGCAAGTAGTTTATATAACATAACGAACCACAAAACGAGTAATATGAATAAATGTAAATACGTGCATGTTATATTTCGGTCAACCGATTGCACCCCTACGCGCAACCCTCGGAAGTCTTCGAGAGACTTGTGTGAGCTAGGGAAGACGCAGCCCTTACCTTTATTCGTGTGATGCCATGCACGAGAGACCGATGACCATGCGGGGATTAGAACTCTTGACCTTTCACTCTGGATTTTTTTTTATTGATTCGATATCAGATATTTTCCTTATGGCTGATTTCGTCGGAAATATAACTTGCACTTGAATATTATTTTCTCACGTTTAAGAGTCTTATTAGGTAAGATCCTCTATTAAAATGTAAGGTAATCCTTTGTTCCAGATGACTACTCACATATTCATTTATATTTATCTCCAGAGATCTGAAATTTAAATTGTATGCATTCAATAAAGTCTTTGAATGGATGCAGCCGATACTTGACGTCAACTTTTGTGATGAAACTTTTCACAAAATGTTAGGTAATACAAAGGCATAAAGCAGAAGTGTACCGAGTCACCATTACGATGTCAATCTTTTGTTTTACACAACCGTTAATTGACTATGGAGCAGTTACACCTGGCCTCTGATACCTCAACGGACAAATATTGATTGCTGGTTATAAAATGATTAATTACATTTACCTAGTATTAAGTTCTAATTTCCAAACTCTCCAGCAGGTTTAATTCCACACATTTTCTTTCAACATAAAGTATTTCAATACCATGTTCAAAACTATGATTTTCTGCGAGTATGTGGGCAGCATTAGTTGCATTTGTTTTGCCATTCACAAACCAATGTCTATGTTCAGTTGAGCGTTTTTTGAAGTTTCTACCAGTTTGTCCGATATAAAACATTGGATGAGAATCACAATTTAATTTATAAATTCCACTTTTTTCCAGTTTACCTATTTTATTTTAATTTTTCATATGTCTACCCTAAGTATTAATAGTCTTGAAAGCGTAGCAAGCAATAATTACTAATACGAGGATATATTGAAAAATTCTTAGCCAAACAAAATTTCCATGTCAAAATATTTTATTACTCAACATATTCTCGTCTTAATTGGATACATTTATTACAGCGAACCTGCAACGTCTCTAGACCTTTCAAAATAATGTTTCTTCTTGCTTTGCAAACCAGATCTCCACAGCTTTCATTACCTCCTCGTTGGAAGAAAATTTACGACCTTTTAAGCTTTGTTTCAGTTGAAGAAAGAGATGATAGTCGGACGAAGCCAAATCTGGTGAATCAGGGGGGTGTTCTAGTAATGCAAACCCTAAATCACGAATTTTTTGCATGGCAACATGATATTTGTGTGCAAGGGCGTTGTCCTGCAAAAACAAAACACCTTTGGATAGCTTTCCGCGTCTTTTCTCTTTAATTTTTTTCCGTAGAGTGGTCAGTAATGTCGAATAGTAATCTCCAGTTATTGTTCTACCCTTATTCAAAAAATCAATTATGATTACTCCAAGGCAATCCCAAAAAACTGAAAATTTTTCCAGCAGATTTTTGGACTCGAAACTTCTTAGGTCTTGGAGAACCGGAGTGTCGCCATTCCATCGATTGTTGATTTGTTTCTGAATCGTAGAAATGTACCTTAATCTCATCCATAGTAACAATTAGATTTAAGAAGTCTACATCGTTTTCAAATCGAGCACAGGTCGAACGCGATGCTACTACCCTTGCACGCTTTTGGTCAACATTCAAACATTTGGGGATCCATTTTGCAGCAATTTTTCTCATGTCCAAATTGACGTGAACTCTATGATGAACGCGTTCGTATGAATTATTCAGTGCTTCAGATATCCGTTTTAGCCCAATTCGACGGCCTGTTAAAATAATGTCATGAACTGCATCCATATTTTCGGGAACTAACACAGAAACTGGCCTTCTCGATCGGTCATCATCTTCAATGGAAAATTTATCTCTTTTGAAGCTTGCAGTCCAATTTTTCACGGTAGCATACGAAGGACATTGATCACCAAGGGTATTGAGCATATCTTCGTAAATCTGCTCACCTCTTAACCCTTTTAAATACAGGTACTTGATGCTGAACCTGTTTTAATTGACACAATAAGAAATTCGTCCACGACGTGAGCTTCACGAATAAAAAATGCCGCTTTCATGCAAGGTAAAAGTATCGGGAAATTCAGTGCCGGATAGTCAAGACAAATATGAATAATTTGGGAGTAAGTGAACCTGAATATATCATTATTTGACTGAATGAGAGGACACTGAACATCGAGAAAATATCATTTTTCAGAATTTCGTGCACATTTTATTCGAAAATGATGCATTTTAGAAAAAAACTTGATAGGTCTGTTTTTGTGGAGAATTTTATGGAAAATATTAAAGCATAATTTTTTTTGGAAAAATGAATTTTTCGACTTTTCTCGGAAAATTATTGTACTTTTAAATTAAACGAAATTTTCTAATTTTCCGCCTCTGAATTGCTTTGTGATCATGACAAAATATGTGCTGAAACCGTATTGATTGACACTATCAGAAATTCTTCCACGACGTGAGATTCGCGAATAAAAAGATGCCACTTTCATACAAGGTAAAAGTATCGGGAAATTCAGTGCCGAGAAATCCACACGAAAGATTTTTTCAGGAGTGTCTCTTTTGCAATTTATAGTCAAGACATATATTAATATTTTGATGTGAGGTGATCCTGAAAATATCATTATTTGACTGAATGAGAGGACACTGAAAATTGAGAAAATCGCATTTTTTTCGAATTTCGAGCACGTTTTACTCGAAAACCCTGCATTTTGGAGAAAAACTTTATGAGGTCTTTTTTGTATTGAATTTTATAAAGAATACTATTGCGTTATTTTTTGGAAAAAATGGATTTTTTTAATTTTCCTCGGAAAATCATCCATAACAATTTTCCGGATACTTTCCCGGCTTATCACCCTCAAAATTTGAATTCACAGCAGGTCAATATACATGTGAAAACTTGGGTGATACCATCGCACTTCATCGTCCACGAAAACCCTCCCTGCCACTATGGACTACGGAATTCCTAAGTAGGTACATTTTGGAATTCAGAATTATCCTCAAAATTCACTGTTAACCATTTCTCAATTTTTTTGAAGATGGTAGAAGATAATCAAAAATTTCGAGCCACACAATTGCATTAGGAATTGAATGATTCAAGGGATTTTAAATAAAACGTTTCTCCATTTGAATGAAAAAACTGGCCAGCAACTGTATAAATACATAAAAGCAAAGCTTTTTCCTCCATAAAAACCAATTCATTTGTACATTTGGATCAACACGAGTTCATTTATGTTCACGGTGTTGTGATGTTGTGATTCAATATTTCGGGCCTTTTTCGGTGAATGCAAATAAGCATTGACTCAATATCTACTCTGATGGTTTCGGACCCTTTCTCAATTTACTAAATTGTTCAAATCTGTATTTCCCTTTCCGTACTCCAAACACACATTTCTTTGTACATTTTGTTGTTGCGTGTCCGAGGGTTGTGCGAAACACCTGTTTTTTTTTCGGCACACACTCAATATTGGTTATCCTCATAACTCATAAGGAGGCGTTCCGACAGGGGGCCACTATGTTTGATAAATTGTTTCTCAAGACACGACAACTAAACTTCGTGTATTTCATTTCAGAAAAAAGCTTTCAATAATATTCATTATTGGAATACTTATATACTACTTATACACACCCTTGTGTACTCGAAATCGATGGCAGCTTCTATAACCAAGTGAATTTACTACACATTTTTTAAACTTAAATCAAAAGTAAAAATATTTTACCGCCATGCAGAGTGTATCTTCATGAGACAACTCGATCTTTATGTAGAGAATTACAAGTAGCATTATACTGAAAACTTCACACCTCTACTTTTTAACCATTAAGATGCTTTAATTTTGGCTAGTTACCATGGCAACTAAAAAAATATCCGGAATTTTTTTCGTGGCGCCACGATGTTTAAGTGGAAATTTTTTGACAGTTGAAAAGGTAAACATATGATCTACAACCATTAAATATTGTAGATATACCTGTGGAAAATGCAAAATTTCAATGAAAATTAACATTATTATTTATTATTCGCTATAAAGTTCCATTAAACAGAAAACACAAGTTTGTTTAATTATTATGCAATTACAATTTATATTTCAAAAAACGTAGGATCTACATAGTAAGATTTAAATGTTGCTTGAATTATAACCCAACCTCTCTTCTTAATGGTGAATAGGAAGTTGACGAATTAATTAGATGTCTGTGTTTTAAGACATATATGTAATATTTTGAAACAATTTTGTTCAAATATCTTTTACGCAAAAGGCCATATTTACTTGACATCTGCAGCAGACTTTCTTGGATTTTCGTAAACAAACCATTGGACTCTAACGCTTCCTGGTGGCAATCTTCCATTAAATATATTAATTTTGGTTAACATATTTGCATATTTGCAGTATTTACATAAATTGTACTTTTCAAAGCATTTCATTTTTCTCAAATTGTTTAACGCAAATGCTTACATGAAATGTTTTACATAAGAATATCTTTGTTTACTGGTTTACTATACAGTAACTCAATGTAATTTACCAATATAAACCTCATCTGTCAAAAGCACGGCCGCCTATATCATGGCCACCTACTGCAACAAACCATGTTAATATTATATTCTTCACATTAGAAGTGTTATGGATTACTTTAACAAAAAATACATTTCTACCAGCTTTAGTAACCTAAAATTATGAAAGGGCGATAGACTGATCTAATACCCATCTGAGTTTTAGCATTTGGTGTAACTAAAGTTGGTAATATTTTTTATTTAACGAAACATGGTGGACTTGACAAGCAGTGAAATTAATTTAAAATGTCAGATTGAATTAATAATTTTTTTCCAAATTAGGTTATGAAATTTTCTTACTGAATACCACGCAATCTTAAATTATACCTGGAAATTTTCTTTCGGGCACGAATGTTTTAAGAAAATTAAAACTTTCAAAATATTCGTGTCATCATAAAAATTTCCGGAAATAATGTAAGCTCTTGTGATATTATAAGTGAAAATTCCACACCTGTTATTTTGAAACAATCAAAATACGTTATTTTGACAGATCACCATGGCAACGGAGAAATTTTAGTAAAAAAAAATTTCTTGAGGGATACCCAACAGCGAATTATACTGCAGATTTTTTGACGTTTACAATAACAGACCTTTTCTGAAAGACTGGTTTTTATTTGTTCACATAATATTTAGTTTCAATACATTCTAATTACAAAGCCATGATGTTTTCTATATTCTTCGGACACCTCCTCTCTTCTCAATGGCGAAAATGCAGTACTTTGAATGTTGTAACGGATCATCCTATATGTTCATGTCGGTTTATCAGTAGGTTTTACTCTTGGCGAATAGTTATCTATATGCTCCGTTCCACAGCCGGCTAACAGTTTTTGGCCTAGTGTGGAGGTGTCGCTTCGTGTACGATTTTGATCGGAAATTATCTATATTTGTACCTAGGCCCACGAGAATATTTTTTGTGTAGAAAAAACGGATATCTTTATTGAGAAGTTGAACCGATACTCGTTTCAGCAATTTGCTATTCAGAACCCGTTTAAAGTCACTTTTCACGTTGTGTTTTTAAGTTACCAGTGCTGGGGTTTTCTGATCTGCTGAGTATTCCTCTAGCAGTGTGCCTGCCTTTTAGGTATGTACTTATTTCATTTCTTTGGTTGTCAGACTCGCGGAGAAATTTATCAATGTGCTTACGTAATGATGTTTATTTGGCCTTTCCGCTCATGTGGTAGGATTAATAATATATTTTTGTATAGTACTGCTTTATTTTCCTGTGATACATCATTTAATTATCAATTTGTGTGTCTTGTTAGAATTGGAAATTATGCTTTTCATAATTTTCTTGTTTTGCCTTTTAGCTTGTTTTCAACGTGTGAACAAAATCGACTTATACCTTTTCCGAGCCAAATATACAGTGAAACACAGAAAAGTCCATTTTATTCGGAGATCCAAGTCATCACCCACGAAAACCCTGAGAATATCGCTACAATGTTTTCAATTAAGTGTCTATGTCTAAAAAAATATATATAATATTTAGGCACTAATTTATTTACCTTTTTCCCATTCAGTACTTTTAATTTTGCGTAGTTTAGATGCAAATACTCGTGGACAATTCGGAACAAATTGTCTTGTTACGGGTTTATTTTGCACTAGAAAACCCTTTCTGTTTTAATACAATAACATCAGAAATTCTCTGTCATTGATATACACTTTCCACTCTGTACGCCACTGTATCAAAATGACAATTTGATCGTTGTCATGTATAGCTTGTTCCGAATGTTAGTACTTATGTTAGCCGTACTAGTTCGAGCGGACATGAAACGGCCTTAAGCTAATGACAGTTATCAGTTGTTCTATTTTGCGGTATGACAGCGTTGTTTTGTAAACATACTTTTGGTTAGTCTATTGTTTTGTGAACACAAAACCGTAACATTCCTACTCTATCTCTATCTTGTGTCATTGAGGTACCTACTTCACATTCGAATACTTGACCTTGTTTGTGATTGGTTCTGAGATTGAGAGGCTGGCGTTTCCGTCTTGATTCAGTTGGCAACACTGAATCTTAAGGTGTTCTTTTCATAGCTCCAAGTAGCTCGAGGTAGTTCCTGGACTGTTCCCACCGAACACTAACGAACAAGAAAGCGCCTTGTCAGATATTGACAGTTTTGACTTTGACATCTGAGACATATCTTCCCTTTCCTTATTTGATCTTGATGAGTGACTGACCTATTTTGAAGATTTCCAATTGAAGTTTGATCATCGATGATGGATCTTGGAAAAATTCATATCAGGAGAGTTTCTCATATTGTTTGCGATTTTTGACGCTATATATTTTTGAGAAATCTCCGTTCGCTTTGCGGATTTTTGAGGTTAGAAGTCATTTCATCATTGTGTATAACCACTGGAACGAGAAACTCGCTATCAGACAGCAGACAGACCATCAAAGCTGTTATCAGAACGCTCCCACTTAATAGAGGGTGCTCCACTGCGGCTACCACTTTGCTACTGCTCCGCTGCGGCTATTGCTTGCTACCACTCTGCTACCGATGTGGCTACTACTTTGCTACTGTTACTGCTTCGCCGCTGGTAGTGCTCTACTACGGTTTATTGCTACTACTCTGCTACCGTTTATTGGAGTTCCACTAAATAATGCTCAACTGTAGTTATCCCGATGTATATCTGTTGTTCGTCCCCATTGTTGGTATTCTTCGTTGAGGGTGTTCGTCCCAGATGTACTGGTACTTAGATTGATTGAGACGTACCCACTGTCTTACGAAGGAAACCTACTCATGATCAGATAAGTTTAGCATAAGAGATTGCCCCTAAGGCATCAGTAATCATAATTGTATGCTATCGTGACGTCACAGGCATAGCCCTCACTGGAGGTTCAATATTTTATTCAGTTAACCAGTACACCACTCTCAATCTATTGAATCCATCTTGGTGGTACCATATTTGTGTAACATACATCAATATATTTTATAAGTAAGGGTCATGACTATTTCTTTTATTTTGGTCCAAGTTATCTAAGCGTAAGGGAAGACAAAACCTCTACACATTTATATATTATTTTTATACCATTTACAGGTATCTATTGTTTAATATTTTAGTAATATTAGTGCAGTGGGTTGTCCCATTCCATCAGGGTGGTTTTGGATTTTTCACTAGCGATAAATCCGTGGCGCTCCGGAAAATTAACCCCATACTTCAATCTTATCAAAATCAATTTTTATTGTCGAATCCACGCCTACTGAGCTACTGGGTATGTTAGAGGCGTGACACATCATTGCACATTCACTGCTCTCCTTTCCTAAATTTCGCCCCTAACAGTCTTTCTTCAAGTTGAATCCACAATCCTCTATTAATGCGTATAAATAAGTCATGGTACGATGATTGATCATCACATCAGACCATTTCACGCATATTTTGCATATAGTATGATTTTCAAATCGATTCATTTTTCAAACAAAGAATTTTATTGTTTTTACTGTCTGTGCAATATTCTCTAATGCAACAAAACCCGAGTTTTTTGATTTTTTTAAGTGCCAAAATACAATGATCACAGCCTTCTATGATTGATGCTTGCTGACGCTGGTTATGAATTCCATACTATTAAAGGGCGCATTACGCACTGAAACAGAAAGTCTCAAGGGATATTTATTTAAGGTTCGGAAATTAGAGACTGGAGGAGACTGGATGAATTTATTAATATGATCAGTGCTGGAATAAGAAAAAAATTCATCCAGTCTCCTCCAGTCTCTAACTTCCGAACCTAAAATAAATATCCCTTGAGACGTTCTGTTTCATCTTGGCGCCCAACGTGGGGCACCTAGATGAAACAGAACGTCTCAAGTGGGGCGCCAAGATGAAACAGAACGTCCCAAGGGATATTTATTTTAGATTCGGAAATTAGAGACTGGAGGAGACTGGATGAATTTTTTTCTTATTCCAGCACTGATCATATTAATAAATTCATCCAGTCTCTAATTTTCGAACCTAAAATAAATATCCCTTGAGACGTTCTGTTTCAGCACGTTAATAAAAACTAAAAAAACACAATTTTCTACCATTTGAATTTACTCAAAACTTATGTAAAATTGAAGAATATACTATTTTCTATCTTGAAATGATATTCACATACAACTACTACAATAAGTAGAAATTACCAATTTGAAGGCATAAAAATTGCTGACAAAGCTATGACGCGCTATGAATCTGTTCATGCAGCTTCCCGAAAAACCTCTAAAATTATAATTTTCTACCACTTGTAGTAAGCTCAAGTAACTATAAAATGAAAGAATATTATATTTTTTGTCCCTAAATGCCACTTTTGAGCTACTACAATCAGTAGTAATCAACAGTATATAGGCTAAGAGTCCATTGGTGTGAAGACAAACTGAATATTATTATGTAATCTGTTCCTGTAGGTATGTATCTATAAAAATGATATTTTTTTCATTTTCTATCACTTGTAGTAGCCCGAAGTAAATAAAAAAATTAAAGAATGTGATATATTTCATTATAAAACTGCATTACCGTTTAACTACAATACGTAGAAAACAATATCTTAAAGGGCAGGCTGATAAACCATTATATGGCCATAACCGAAACTGCAAAGCATATAAAATTTGATAAAATTATAACTTTCTACCACTTGTAGTAATCCAAAATTGGGATAAAATATAAGAATATATTATGTTACGCTTCAGGTTGCCATTTTCATGCAACTACAATGAGTAAAAATTTCAGAATTATCGCAGGCTTGTAACCCATACCCAGAGGATGGTATCGAAACTTCGACGCAATGTAAATTTGTTATATTTGCCTAGCTAGGTTTCCAGCAAATGAAAAATAACATACAAAAATAGATGAGTTTTTAGTTTTTTAATTTATATAAATGGTTACAAGTTATAATGAATATAATTATTTATATTATTTTGACTATTGTAAATATTGTTTATATGGAAAACGCAATTATTATAAACTATGGCAGGTTGATTGGAAGTAGTTGCTTGTTCTTGATTCAGAGATTTTCGAATCGTCTTTGCCGAAGTTGAAGCAGACCTCATTGCTTCAATTATTTCCTGATGATGGCCCGTGTCTATTTGCAGATATGGTTTTATTGAGTGGCTGCTACCATGACCGGTTATTTTAAATAATTGCAGTTCTCCAGTTCCCGTTTTGGCTAAAGTTGAAACAGCCGTGGCCCTTGCATAATGATTTGTTATTTTGATCTTTTTGACATCAATTCCAATCAATGATGCAGCGGATTTGAACCAGGAAGATATTGTATTCTGTCCAACTGGACTGTTCTTATACCAGCCTTCAGAACTAGGATTCTTCCAGTTTGGATTTTGCGTCAAAAATAAACGCTTAATTTTGATGGGACCGCCTCGAGTAGTGCAGCCGCTCCTTCATTTCCTCTCCAGCCTAATTCATGACCAGCAACGTGGAAAAACTTTTTCTGCAGTCCTTCCGGAGTGTTTTCGTCCCAAAGCTCAATATTTTTTCTCAACTCGTCTGCTGATAGTGCAGATGAACTTTTCTTTATCTTGGTTGGATTCATTTGTAGCTTCCGGCGCTTAGCATTTTTTGCAGCTCTAGCATTTTTTGCAGCAAAAATTGTAGTCAGAGAATGGATTAAATTTGCGATTATACTTTTCCAAAAAATATTCCTGCAACTGCTTGGCTGTGGAATTCCTTAAAACTTCCACAGGTGTATATCCGCTCTATCAGATTTTTACGATTTTTCTGCACAAAAGTTTGTAAACTGCCTCCATACGCTTGACTTCGATTTCCTGGTATTCGCGGGTGTCAACTGCTCAATCTCCTGACGAATATTTTCTTTATTTTCTTTACCGAAGCGAAACATTTTTTTTACGTCGTGCCACTTGACAGCTTCAAAAGTGAAATAATAATTCCGAGGTTAGGGTCTCACTTAGTAACCATGGACACTCAACAATCAAGTCGACCACACATTTTATATTTCACTGGTGACTTGATGAAGAAAATAATTAGCATTGTTGAGAATCGAAAAATAAATTTTAAAAATATTTGATTTTCCACCACAAGTCGGTGTGGAATTTTCTTACTGAATACCACGCGAAGTCAAATTAATATCCGGAATTTTTTCTCGCTCATGAATATTTTTAGTAAATTTCCCTCGTCTGCGACTCTCTTTCATTTGGACTTAACTTCAAATGGGGGAAACTATCACCATTATAGTTTGTAGTACATGTACATTTCAACTGATATTTTCATTTATAGTTGAAAAGCTTTGTCGATAAGTTAAAAAACTTCTGACATTAAAGTATATTTTGACCTTGACTTTTGATATCATCCTTTGGTGGTTGAGAGAGGACATTTAATAATTTTCTATAGTAACTGTATTTTACGCTTTCAGGAGTTTCTTCATAAACTTCAAGTGTTAATCAAGAATCAGTAACCGAATCAATAGCTGAATCCCTATTGTTCAAGAAAGCTGCATTTTTGAGAGTCTGGTTACTATCAGTGAGACCCCATCTTCAGGTTGACATATTTTTGTTTTTCATCACCTGCAATTCTCTCAGTCTTTGATGCTGCAAATCTCTTTCCATTACTCTCCATGTCTCAATTCTCATTCCACTTTACATATCTCATCTCACCCTCTTGTTTCTTAGTACCACTAAAATAACTTACTTTCCAGCCGTATATCGCTAAACTTAGATAGTGCAACCACGCCCAGTTGTTATTTTTTCAATTACATTCTTCCTGCTCCGAATGAACCGTCAACATTTTATACATAAAGGGGGACTTTAATTCTAGATTCTAAATTTTCGTAGGGGGATTCGTCTGTATTTTCACACATTGCAGCATCCCGTAGCCGGGATAAGCATAATCCCGACGTTCTATTCGAGTTTACCGAATACATTACGCTCCATCCACAATCAGGGAAACGTGAAAACTTCACTTGTTGTAAACTACACAAATGGTGACTGGAAGCGTGGAAAAAAGTTGGAAAAGTCTCGATCGAATAATATATGGTGGAGGCGTGATTTCCATTTAGAATTCCTGTTTATGGATTTGGGATCGGACATAAATTACGGGGTGAACTGGATAGTAGAGTATAAAGGTAAAGCACCAACTTTTATTATCAGAGCTCCTAACTGAAACGGAGGTATTGATTTTGACATATTTTTAATATTTCCAGTGTAATAAATAAACGCAAGAAACGTCTGTAGCAGGTGCACTCGTAGTAGACAATTAGGATTTATGAATATAAAAAAATTCTTGAAATATCATAGTAGACTATGATATTACCACTTTCGTTGTCAGATATTATTTTATAGTGTTTACAAAAAATGTTTACTGAATGACAGTGTCTTGTTTGTGAGAAAATGTGACTGGTTCATATTATGATTTCCTGCACACTGTTGGCTCATTGTGTGAGCGCATATTCAAGCGTCGACGAACAAAAATATTATATGAATCATCAGGAATTATCACCATTTCTACCATATTCGAATGTCAATAATCAAAGAGGCCAAAAATTACAAATTACAGTAACCAGTCCTACTACTACTAAAATGTCAATATGTATTATTATCAGGATGGACATTATTATTATTATCCATCAGTTTCCGCAATATTGTTTGTCCAGCTTCAGATTAATAACAATTATAATTTTTTGTAAAATGGTCTCTTTTTCGAGGTTTTCCTGGATTCTCTCAGTGGAAAATGGACCGACCTGGTCGAATGAGAAACCATTTTGTAGGTATTATAAATTTCTACAACAGTTCTATTGACTGTAAAATGATTCTTTGAAAAAATTTTCAGATATTTCCAAAAATCCAAAAATGTTGTAAGTTTTTTCACTATTGCTCTTTTAAAAAAATCCATAAAGCGATTTTGCTGGTGCGAAAATTGGGGTTTTCATCAACGAAATATCTTATAAAAATTAGTATAGGCCATTTGCGTCTTTTATTCTGTGAGGAAAAAACCTCTATAGCTCTTTCTACTATATTTCTTGACTTATAAAAACTTTCCATACAGGTTTGCATTCACATCTACTAAAAAATATATTAATTCTTGAGAAATCTCCAGAATTATTAAAAATTATCTTGACGATAAATAGTACCCAACATGTTTGAATCAACAATCAATTTAGTGATTCAAAATCATTCGAATTCCGCAAGGAACAGTTTGAGAACCAATTTATTAAATATACAGGGTGTTAATTAAGTACATTGACAAACTTCGGGAGGTGATTCTTTGAAGGTTTTCAGGTCGAAAAGTTCATATAAACATATGTCCCAAACGGCTTGGTTTTCGAGATACAGGGCGATACAAATACATTTTTTTCAAGATTTTTTAGAGTTAACTTCGACATTTTCGACAATAATCAGTTCAAATTAGGCAAGTACAATCCATTCAATAGGGCGCACGATACAAAATAATGCATTTCTTAAATAATTCACAGGGTCCTCCTTTTTTCAGAGTCAAGCTTTGTTCAACCCTTCAGAATTTTTTTTTCCGCCGCCACTGACATATTATGAGAAAGGAATAATCAATGTTGTTTCATTTAACATCTTTTTGATATCTTGCATTTTTTCATTTACTTGTACGGTTCAGCCAGTGTGGCATAACATTAGAAAATTTGAAAATTAAATATTTTCATTTATTGTAAATTGATGGAAATATTTTTTCAGAATTAGAAAAATCTACGATGAATAAAAATTATACAATAAAAAATATAAAGACAAGCTTTTATACAAATGCACTGAAAATGAAAAAATAATTTGTTTCATTTTTTGTAGGTTATTCTGTGAGTATCAGAATCTTTCTGTACAAGATTACCTAGATCAAACAATGAAATTAATTATTTTTTCCTTTTCAGTGTATTGTATAAAAACTTTAAAATGTTTTCTTTTTATAATTTTCATTTTTAACATTTTAGTTTATTTTTTATGTGAAACTGAAAATCTCCAACCCAAAAACCATCACATACCAATTTTGAACAGAATCGGATCATAATCACAAAACTCGTCCGCCATATTGGAGCCGCCATTTTGTTTTTTAACAAACATTTTTTTAATGCATTGTCACCGGAATTACGGAAACCTGCCAAATTTCAAATTAATCGGAGTATTAGAAGTGGGTCAAATTCAACTTTTATTAAATTGTTTGTTAGTTAGTTACAAGTGAAGCTAAATAAAAGCTTGTTATTGTAAAGATGTAATTTCTTTTTGTGATATCTAACAGAAAACTACTATCTCCCCGTCACTGCGGTACGCTGGATATTAAACTAGATCTGACAGATATTGGGAAAACCTTAACTTTCAACCTGAAGATTCTGATGTAAAAATGTGCATTTTCATTGAGATATTTGATTAAAAATGTTTTTACCCATCAGTCTTGATAGAGAACTCATACAAATTTTTTGTTATTTTAAAAAAAAGATATTTTTTAGTTTTCAATTGAACGTTTCCTTTTCAACATAAAAAACTTCCGAAAGGTAATCCTGTAATGGAAGATAGTTAATAGGGTTTTTCTAATAGTCGCAGATCATTACACATTTGATTTTCATTTATGAATCTCTGGTCATAACTCCGAAATACTAAATCAAACAAATTTTTGTTTCCGTACGGAGTACATTATTTTATCAGTAATTTCGGTTTGTTTTTTCTTCTGCAGTAA
Organism: Chrysolina oricalcia; assembly: GCA_944452925.2. NCBI lineage: Eukaryota > Metazoa > Arthropoda > Insecta > Coleoptera > Chrysomelidae > Chrysolina > Chrysolina oricalcia. The sequence continues at coordinate 69,702,500 of OX101811.2, forward strand.
CGCAGAAATTTTGTAATCAATTTGAATTAATAAAAATAGCAAAGTGGGGTTTGATATTAATTCATTTATTTAAATATCAACAACTTGACAGTTATCGAAAGTTGAGAAACTGTCTCATTGTTAATTCTTCATTAGTGCAAGCTATAAAGCAGATTCATTCAATATTCCTTTGGATAAAATGGTTGAATATACAAATTCAGAAATGGCAGACATGCACTTAATGTATGGAATGGCTGATGGTAACGCTCGTGCCGCCAGACGAATGTATCTAGAAAGATTTCCACAACGTCATATTCCCAGCACACAAATGTTCATCAATATTCACTCCCGTCTTCGTGAAACGGGTACTTTCAAGAGGTCTGCAGTTCTCATAGGAAGACCCAGGAGAGTTAGAACAGTTCAGATAGAAGAAGCTGTACTTAACGAAATTGAGCAGCATCCAGACACCAGTACAAGACAAATTGCGGCACAGTTTAACGTAACCCATGTATTGGTATGGCAAATTTTAAAAGAGCAACAACTTTATCCCTATCACATACAGCGTGTTCAAGCTCTTCTGCCAAGGGAAAATCCATGGTTTTTATCTCAAGTGTTATTCACCGATGAGTCATGCTTTTCCCGTAAAGCCATTATTAATTTTCACAACAATCATATGTGGGCTGATGAAAACCCACACGCCGTGATTGAAAACCGTTTTCAAGAGACGTTTTCTGTGAATGTTTGGGTTGGAATTGTAGGGAATTTCCTTATCGGGCCACATTTTCTGCCTCATAGACTCAATGGTGACCATTATCGACATTTTCTTGAATTCATCTTACCTGGACTCCTAGAAGAGATCCCACTGAGGGAAAGAATTGGAATTTGGTTTATGCATGATGGTGCTCCAGTACACTTCAGATTGGTTGCACGCCAATATTTAGATGAGAATTATTCTGATCGCTGGATTGGGCGTGGTGGGCCACAACTTTGGCCACCAAGGTCACCCGATATGAATCCACTTGATTTTTTCCTCTGGGGGCACCTTAAATCATTAGTGTACCGAACTCCAGTTCAAAGTGAAGAAGACCTGAGGAATCGCATACAGGAGTCATGCGGAATTATAAGAAACACTCCTGGTATTTTTGAGCGTGTCCGCCAGTCTATGGTCAGGCGCATAAACGCATGCATTGAAGTTGGCGGTGGCCATTTCCAGCAGCTGCTCTGACATATCAATTTCAATAATGGTCCTTTTCTGAACTTAATTTTATTCCTAGGGAATTTATGTTACTTTGCTCTAGTATTTGATAATAAAGTTATTCACTATTGAAAATGTCCAAAATTATTTTGCCATAATTAACTTTGTGCAATACATATTCAACCTGAGTTATGGTAAAAAATGTATGGGAGCTCCATAACATTACATTTTCTCTACACGAGCAGAAAATAGCTATTTGTGTAATGAGAGCAAAATGACGTATTGCGTCACGCGCTAATCTTTGGAGAGTGGCAATGACACTTCGAGAAATGAATTATTTTATATCATGCGCACTATTGAATGGATTGTACTTGTCCAATTTGAACTAATTTGGATCGATTATTGTCGAAAATTTCGAAGTAAACTCCAAAAACTCCTAAAAAATGTATTTTGATCACCCTGTACTTCGAAAACCAAGCCGCTTGGGACATGTTTATAAGAACTTTTCATCTTGAAACCTTTCAAAGAATCACCCTTCAAGTTTGTTAGACTATTTGCTTCTCAAATTTCTTTATGTTATGCGTTACTGGAAAATGTTTGCGTTAATATTTTCATTGTAACTCCTGAACCGTACAAGTAAATGAAAAACATCAAGAGAGCAAAAAGATGTTAAATGAAATAACATTCATTATTCCTTTCTCATAATATGTCAGTGGCGGCGGAAAAAAAAATTCTGAAGGGTTGAACAAAGCTTGACTCTGAAAAAAGGAGGACCCTGTGAATTATTTGAGAAATGCATTATTTTGTATCGTGCGTAGTATTGAATGGATTGTACTTGCCTAATTTGAACTGATTATTGTAGAAAATGTCGAAGTTAACTCTAAAAAATCTTGAAAAAAATGTATTTTTATCGCCCTGCATCTCGAAAACCAAGCCGTTTGGGACATATGTTTATATGAACATTTCATCCTGAAAACCTTCACAGAATCACCTCCCGAAGTTTGTCAACGTACTTAATTAACACTCTGTATATTAATGATCTTTTTGCATAGAAGACTATTGGAGCCATTCAGAATCTCACTGATGATACCCTCACAACGTACCATGCAGAAAAATTACTCAAAATATCTGCTGAAGAAAATTTCCAATCCTTAAAAAATTAGTTTGATGTTAATGCTAACAATAAATTTTAAAAAACAAAGTTTATACCTTTCATTTCTCAAACATGCTCAAATTCAAATTTAGGACCAATTAAAATTGATAATATCTACGAAATTCAACGAACAGATAATTCCAAAAATCTAGTTATAATAATTGACAGAAATCTTATAATAATTTACAAAAAAATTCCGCAATGATAAATTGGAAAGCTTTTTATTAAATTTTCTGTTTCTTAACCCTTTGAGGCCGAAATTAATTCGAAAATTTTAAAAGTGAAAAATAATGAGAATTTACGATAGAAACCTTCATTAACATAAGCTTCAGTGGAAATAAGACTTAAATAAACAAAAAATAAACAAATTATCCTGCAGGATGTGGTTACTACTGCTAACCACTAGCTAATAAATCATACAAAATTTCAAATTTGTAACTTAACAAAATTATCATTTTTTGTTTACAATGAACTGAAACTTAATTATTATTCTTTCATTTGGAATGAAACAACGCAAAACAGTACCTATCTTTATTTAGGAAGAACCCAACTTGGCACGTTAAACATTTCCAAATTTTGGGCTCGAAACGCCATCAATTCGACATGCTATAAATGTCACTAAAGACTACCAAAACTCATTGCAATCGGTAAGAAGAGTAAAAGTAATGCAACAATAAACACTGTGGCTACGATGTAAAACCGGTAGGAAAATAAAAGTATGGCTATTAGTAATGTGGTTTTCCCTGATAACCAGTGGTCCTCAAAGGGTAAAACAATTTCCTGAAAATTCCTGAATAGGAAATACGTTATTATTCACTTACAACAATACACTAGGCTATGGCATTCTTGGATGGAAGGGTGTGAATGATAAGTATTCAATACCTTTAGAAATTCTCCAGAAATGGTTTCTGAAAATTATGTATGAGAAAGATATAAGATATTCATCTGATTTTTTATTCAAAGAGAGCCAAAGAAGGGACATAAGACAATAACCTTTATATTATATTGATCTACCCTTTTATGAACAAAATTGAAATAATGTATAAAAATCATATTTATAGTACCATGTTCAAAATTGAAATTACAACACATATCAGAATTAACAAAACAGTTGGTTAAAAAAATTATACAATTATTGCTACTTATGTTTATTACAAAATAAATCTCATCGATATTCTCATATAAAAAGAATCTAAAAATTTGGATATTGGAATGTACAATGATAATTTTTCATAAAATACTAAAAAATTATATTTACTTATGTGTTACAATACTAACTAGTGGTATCAGAAAGAACGTTTTATAGTAACAGAAAACACACCAATGAATATCCCACTCCAAGTTTACTTCGTGGGATTGTTTTATAGTTCATTTCATATTATATCTATATATGTTATTTTGGTTATAAATCACACTTTATAAAGCACCTTTTCATTGATGATAAAAGTGTGACTGCCTCAAATAAAACTAACATTATGTGCAGGTTATCACCCTGTACTGAAGCAATGCATTTTCTACTATAACTTTCAGAAACATCCAGTTCAATACTGACTCATGTTTCATTATCAAGTACGTTACAAGGCTTACTTGGATTACTTATGTAAATTTTCACTCTCGTTAACACCAAACAAACGAGGGACTATTCACTATCATTTGATTGAATTAAGGGCCGGAGTTGTTACTGATAAGTTTCTGAGTAAATGAATATTATTTATGTACTTTAATTTGATGGACTTCTTATACTTCTCTAGGATAGTAATTGTTGAAAATTGTTAAAATTGTTATTTCTGTCAACCGATTGCACCCCTACGCGCAACCTTCGGAAGTCTTCGAGAGACTTGTGTGAGTTAGGGAAGATGGGAACACATTCTCGATTTAACTACTTTGTGACATTACCTATTTTAGTATTTTTCTTTCAATATTGTACACTGATCAATCTGAGTAAATAAAGAGATTATTATTGCTATTATTATTAATAGAAATTATAAAGAGGGTGCACTCAAGTGGTAATGCCAGGTAGATACTACAAGAAAGTTAAATTAAGTTAAATATTGGTCATGGTACAGTCTAGTAACACTAAAGAAATGAGTTTTCTGTAAGAAATATCACTTGAAAGTGTTTTTCTCATCTTCACGTTATTATTTCATACACGATCCACACGATTCGAGGGAGACAGGATACCAAAATTGAGTAACTGGAATGTTTAGGAGGAACATCTTGGAAGGCAAACAAACGGAGGATCAACAATTACCCATCGAATCAACAGGATCTGGATACAGCCTCGAGACAACTTCAAAATTCTAAAGTTGCCATTAGAAAAGCGTGTGAATTTAGCTGCCCAGAGAAACACAAGGCAATCACCAGAGACGTGTGTTTGCCCAGAAGGATACCGGCAGGGTATATTTATATGTCACAGCATTTGTATTATTTGCATCAAATGATAGTTACTTTGCATTACTCCATTCTCTGACATATCATGAGCTATGTTCAAGGAACCATTTTCATTCATTATCGTGCCACATTATTGTGATGACGTTCGCAAAAATGGTGAAAATTTCCTCAGTTTTTATAGCAGTCAAATCATCAAAATACAACAAAAACAATACCAGCCCAAGAACTGAACCCAGAAGAACACCAAATTTCATGTGACTGCTATATATCGGAAAATTTGTCTGTTCTCACAGTCTGAAAACTTTGACTGGAATATGATTGGATTCAGTTGAGACTCTGGACCCAGAATCCATAAATTTTTAGTTTGCTCAGTAGAAGTTCACAGTGCAAGCAGTCGAAGGCTTTCGAAGTCACAGAATACTGCAACACTCAATTCTTTCCGATTACGTTCGGTATATAATTTATACAGACACAAAAAGATGGCATATCTTGTACCTTTTTCATGCTGGAATACAAATTGAAGTGGACTTGAAATATCGTGGTTATTAAAGAACGGTATCAACCGAATTTTCACTAGTTTATCAATTAACTTGACCAGTGTTGGTGTCAGTGGAATGAGTCCAAGTTTGGAGGATTAGACTTACCACCACCTTTAGGAATCGTAATCACAACGGTTGTCTTCAGGAACGATGGAAATGTACCGGCAGCAAAAGAATTGTTGATGAGCTATACCAGCAATTCCAGATTGAAAATCGCCATATTCTCAAGAACCTTTAGCGATAATTCGTCACTGCAACAATTACTCATATTTTTTGTTTGACGAATGGGTGTCATAAGCTCCTTTTTTGTATCATACAATATAACATTATCTTTTATAGCAATGTTGCTCAGATGAGTGAGAGCAACAGGGGAACTGGAATATTTTCAGATACATTTTCTGCTACCGAACAGTAATAATAATTTAGTAGATTTGAATCTCAATTTTCGTAATTAAAGGACAGTGTGATTGCTTTATAAAGGTCATTGGTTCAAAAATTTCAAATGGTATGGCATGGCACTTTGAACAGTGCGTAAAATCTTAGTGCACCCATGGTAGTAGAAAATAGTTATTTATGTAACAAGTGTGTAAAGTGGCTTTTTTTGACGAATGTGAATATTGGCAATCACATGAGTCAAAAATAACATACAATATTTTTTCTACTACCGTACATAATATTTCACTTATATTAGAAATACAAAATTTACTCAACACACTATGGTGATGAATGTACATTTTACGAACATAAATTTATTTGACGATAAAAATATATTTCACTCTTACATAACAAAATAACATTAACAAACAAAACAATGGTAAATAAATTAGATTTTAAGTTGTTAGTTGTTGGAAATATTAATATTGAAGGGGCAACTATTACAGCTTCCAAAAATTTATGAATTTGGGCTTTTCCATTAAAGAGTTTGAAACATTTTGTGACCTTATTTATGTAATATTGGTATCGAGCGGTTCTCCAAATTCTCTATTATCGTCTTCAACAGTAAAACTCTAGTTTCTAGAAACGCTCTGTTTGGAAGTAGATGGCAAACTGTCATCCATCAACAGTTTATTAGAAATTTCATTCTTTTGGGTAATTGTGCTATCCATATAGCCTTCTGCAACAGCACTTCCATTCTCAGTGTTTTTTTACAGTTAGAAGGTCACCTCCAGAATTTGCTAGCATAGTAGCTGAAGACCTCCTAAAGCAGTATCCTGTGAAAGCTGTTGGATTGGGCAAGTTCAGATAGGTTGCTATAACATATGGCATTTTACTGAATGTATTTATCCCCACAGGCTGTTTAGAACATTTACCATTTGCGTATTTCAAAAACCACCTATTGCAATTTATATTTGATGGTCTTAGTGAGGCATGTTTATTATTCCGTTTTTGTTTCTGGAATTTTAATAATATACACTGTTTGTTTATCTTCTACATCGTTAATAATTCACGTTTTACATAATTCTTCTTGACGACAAGCTCCCGAAATTCCAATTATGAATTTAACCTATAAAATAACATATTGCAGTGGTAAAAATAGCTTAATTGAAGAGGAAAACATGAGAAAATATCTTGACGTTTGGAATGTAAAATTGTAATCAAAAGGGAATGGTTTTGTATAATTTTGCGTATGTGTTGCTTAACTAAGCCGATGGCCTCTGAGGATCGGTGTAGTTACGCAACACTCCATACGAACACCATACATTACAATAGCGTTACTCATAACATAAAAAATATTTAGATTTCACACATACTCAAGCGTTTACTTACTTTGATCATTAAAAACTGGAAATCTGAAGCATTCAAGAAGAAATTAACTGAATAATGTTCTCTTTCAAAAATTTTTTATTTTCTTTCTTTATATCCTTTATTTTTTTGTTTGATAAACGCTATTAACTTGTTGAAGTTCGAAATATCTACGTTGTTTTTATATTTTAAGGTACTTTTCAACATAGAATATATCGACCATAGTGTAGAAGGTTTGCAAAACTTTAATTCCTCAGCGAAATAGGCCAAAATGACGTTTTCTGGGTATTTTGTCACTTTATTTTTCCTGCACCATTCTATAAATATAATATATTTCTGTTCATAAATGTGTGCAGATTTTTCTATTGATAGGTTTTCATAGTAATGTCAAATTCGCCTGATGAATTTGAATCGATATGGATTCAAATTCATCAGGCGAATTTGATCAGATAGATACAAACAGATAAACTGCAATAAAATTTGAATGAAGAATTATCAGGTATACAAACATTACTGACAACAACTTGTTAACTTGTGTGATTAGATTATATTTTAGATAATGTAACTACTAAATAAACTTCATAAATCAATCTATCAAACAAATGGGTGAAGGTTTCTTATTCGGATCCTCTACTATTATGATATATTCCATATTTTGTAGAAACATTATTGCTATATAATTGAAATATTCGTGGATAAGACTTAACAATGAAAACATTCAAGAGAAATGAAGAATAACAGATATGTCTTATTGTTTCAAAACGCTGAAAACTTGACTTCGATGCCTAAACATTATGTTTCGGAGTACAGGGTGACGTGTGAGTTATTGTGATGAAATAACGGACACAGCAGCTAATATGTAACCATAACCATAAATTTACACATGTTACATAAAAACACTTAACAATTAAACGTATATACAGTTGCTAAATAATGACTCTTGAACTCGACCAGATAAATGCTATTCGAGGAGGTCGAAAAACGGAGGACATCGCGGCTTGTGAACTGAAAACCAACCATTATCTTTTCTCATCTTTTGAACTCCATCTTTTCATTACAGGTCAGAAATAAAGAAAAACCCAGCCTACGTAATTCCAAATTTCCAAATTATCCGGCTAACGAAAGCGACGTCATAAAACTAATTGCTGGCTGGCAAGATTCGCATCGTAGGTAATCCGATTACCAGAAATCTAACTATGGAATTCCCAGTTCTGAAACATCTATAGTCGGAAAAAGGACCATTGAATTTGAGAGGGAAAAAGAAATAAATATGAAATGCTTATTTAGAAATGTTGTAAAAGATTATTTTCTTCGGAAAATAAAAATTATTGTGAGTTATATTATTTCACTTTACATTTCACTGTGTCGAGAAGCAACAACACTGATTTGAACCATATCTTTTGTAAATAGCCGAGAGATGCGTTCGTCTTTTTCAATAAAATCTGGCTCGGATGAATGCCAATCTTCATCCAATGTAAACCGGAAAGGAAAACTCCGCAATCTCCTCAAATCCTATATAAGGTCTCGCGTGTTGGAATGAAAATGTCACCAGTGGGATTTAGAAGCAAAAATGTGCATTTCTGCTGTATATGTCCAAATATTTGTTGAATAATAATAATAAAATTAATTTTCCAACAAGACATGAGAAAATGTATAGGGATAGTCAAATAGAAATAGCATTAGCACAATATCAGAGCCTGACCTGTGAATATAAAAATTGAAATGTCAGAATGTGTAACTGTACAACATAAGACGAAAACACATATATGTAAATTTATAATAGTTATTTATGTACCAAGGGTAAACATATATGTTTATGCCCTGAGGGTGACGTTTTACGAACCCAAGGGCCTCTGGCATGTTGCTAGGTGAATGTTGACAAACGTAAATGTCATAACATCACAATAATTTTTATATGTGTCAAAGTTAGAAGTCAAAATGAACAAAGATTTTGGAATTCCTGTTGAAATTATTGAAAAAGCAAAGAAAGCAACTGAAAATCTGTTGCCAAAAAAGTCTAAAGCAGCTTACGACATGAAATACGAAAAATTATTAAATTGGATGCAAGAAAACTAAGTAAAAGATGTTAATGAAACTGTGTTGCTTGGAAAAATCCCTTCCATTATAGCGAAATATCTGGGTTTGAGTGATCCTCATATATATAAATATACATGTCATTGTATGCGTCGAACGTCAGCAACTCTTCTTGCAGAGGCTGGAGCCAGTATGACCACGTTGAAGCGCCATGGTGGATGGAAGAGTATGTCGGTTGCTGAAGGATATTTAGAGGATAGTTTATCTTCAAAAAATGAAGTTTCAAGAATGCTGGCAGGTCTACCTTTCGGGTCTGGCGTTTTGGTACAGAAATTTGATACTGAAACTGTGGAACATGAATCGTTTGCTGCAGACAACTTAACTATCACCGGATCTTTTCAGAACTGCCAATTTTACGTTAACTCGTTAAAATAATGTTCATTGAATATTTACATATATTACTATATTCCGTTCGTAATTTCATTAGGTTATCAAATAGGTTAAACAAAAAATTATTTCTCTTTATGCCCGCGCGGGCCATAAAGTGAACTTTATGCCCGCATGGGCATAATGTACGACATTAGATAGTTGGTAAGTGAGCAATAAAAACACAATGATGAACTAGTATGACATAAAATATAATTGTTGAATATAAAAGAATATAAGCGAAATGCGAATACAAGAAATTTCGATTGAAGTTGAAATAGCACTCACCAAAACCTTCCAGAGAGTAGTTAATATATTGGTAACTCCTTCCAACTCGAGAGTGAACTGTATTGCGATTTGTAAGCAGCTAGCGGTTGAAAAGTTTCTTAAACGTCACTCTGACGTTAGATTCCAAAATTTTATGACGCCGATATGTCACTTTGTTTTCATGAGTAAACAAAGTCCGCTTGTATCAAATCTTAGCATGCTCCATAATATGAGCATACTTGAACTCAAAATTCGCGTAAAACATATGATTTTGACAATAAATTTAGCGACTACATAATATGTTTCCTCTTTACTGGGTGAAACACCTATATTAAGCTTTCACTGACTAACTGATATCTAAATTAGTGTAGTAGACAGAACAATTATCAACTACATATTGAAATATTCTTCTAAATGAATGGAAACATTTTCCAGCCAGGAATTGTAGAAGTGAGTTGCTGAATTTTTTTGAATATTTGGCTTTTTTATATTTTCGGGTAAATGATTGAATACTTAAAAACCCAAAATTGATGGTAAATTACCTGAAAACTAATATTTTTTTAATGGGATATGATGATTTTTTTATGTATTTTATCAGTTTGGAAACCTTCAGTAAGAACAAATTTGTGTATATATTCAAAAATAGATAGGAAAAATTCATAAATATGAACAGATACTAAGGTCAATATTCTCAATTGTTTGAAATTGTCTCTACAATAATGTGTAATAGGAACTCCAACTACTACTCCTAGTATTCTTTTTTGAACTACAAAAACATCTTTAGCCAAGATGGAAGTGCCCCACAAACATACCTAATTCGTGCAACAACCTATGCATATTATTGGGTATAAATGTCATGGGATAGTTGAGAAATGAATACTCAAAATCAGTAAAAAACTTGATCTTACAGTAATTAACCTATAATTATTCATAGTAGTTTCACACGTCTGTTTAAAGATGGGAATAATTTACACAACTTTCAGACATTGGAGTAACTCACCATTCAGAAAGGGCAAATTCACTGAGTGTGTGCGGGAAACATATTAAAAATCTTTCTCCTGAAGATGGCCATGATATGATGTATTTCAATTCACTCTGTCAGACATTATAGTACCTTGAGTAAGGTTATTATGGACTTTCATTGTCTAAAAAAGAACAAAGAAAAATTAAATTCTCTGCAATTTTTATTCACGACGTTTCAACTGTTAAAATCTATATTCGTTATCAATTGTATAAATGCGACAATCTCAAGGATACTTCTTATATATGCTATGACTAATTTTGTGTCATTAGCCAAGGGGTAATTTGCCGATGTTCAGGTAAGCTTGTTAATTACAGTGCCGGGCCCCTCCGGTACAGCATTGTTAATTCTTATCGCAATTTCAATTGATCCATGCCACTAATTAAGGGTTTCCACACATTGAGCTACCATAGAAATCCGTAACACTGCTGTACCGGAGAGGCCCGGCACTGTAATTAACAAGCTTACCTGCAAATTACCCCTAGGCTAATGACACAAAATTAGCCAAAGGATATATAAGACGTAACATTGAGATCGTCGCATTTATACACATGATAACAACTGTAGATTTTAACAGTTGAGACGTCGTGAATAAAAATTGCAAGAAATTGAATTTTTAGACAGTGAAAGTCCATAATAACCTTACTCAAAGTGAAACATTGTCAACCACTTTCAAACAAACATTTTAGAGCCTATTTTCTAATGGTATGACTGATATTAGTTATAATAGTAAAATTCAGATATTTTTCTAGAAGTTACTAGCTTTCTATCTGTTGATTGAAGGAAGTGATAATATTTTTGAAATACAAGTCATAATGTGACATAAATGAATGAAACATATATAAAAATGACACATAAAATATAAAATTCAAAAGAACTAAAACTATAGAAGTGTAAATAATGTAGAATTGTAAAATATAAACATATAGATTTGTAAACGTGTGAAGATATGAAATGTTAAAATGTAAAATACATATAAGTGTTTGAAATATTTGAAACGCTAGAATGTTGGTAGGAATGTTAAAATATATGTGAATATTGGTAGATTATTTCATTAGAAGTTATTCATGGTATTGTTATAATTTTAATTGATCACTGAATTTTCGACTATCTCAAACACTCGTTCAACTCACAATATCGTAATATTTATGACGATGGAAAACAAAAATCTAAAGAGTGAAATTTTATCAAGACCAGAGGAATGCTTATTTTCATCTAGGACTAATGAACCAACAATTTTGTTGAGTTCTCCGAAATATCAGAACGCAACTCTTTTGTTTTTGCAATAAAACCATAGCTTAGATATAAAAATAGTCAATTGCATGTTTCTACTTTCTCAGATGAAGGCTTTCTTTTAATAACTCAAACGTCAGAAATTATGCCGATAAACTTGTATGAAATGAACAAAATTAGAATTACAAATTTAAAAACTCAGTTTCCAAAGCAAACACACTTTCACCGAAAACAGTAAAGTCGTATTTTTCTCAAAATTTTAGGACTAAATTGACTGTATTCATATCCGCCTGTATTGTAAAATGAAATTTCAAAAAAAAAAAGAGTTCTAAAAAGTGACAAGTGGTACATGGTGATATTCAGAATGTAACATGAGTACAAAAGTAGTGAAACAATCAGAGATGATCCATTTGAAAATCGAATATTTCTAATGTAAAAAGGTGATTTTTAGTATTGATTTTCAGTTATCTTGAAAACCTCAATTTCCTAGAATTGTTTTTTTTCCAGAAATAAAAATAATTGTTTCTCGTGAAAGAAGTGTGCGGATCAAAATACGGAAATTGTCAAAGAATGTTTTGAATAATATTCACCAAATGCCTGCATTCCATAAATTCACCCTTCGGGAGCTCGGACGATGCTAAAATCACTTTTCTTTCTTTGGGAAACGGACGATCCCTCCTTTTTCCTGCAGATAACAACGTCGTTAGCGATATAAAGTAAAATGCTGACTTCATGAAAATTTTTATTGGCAGAAATTTATTCAATTTTGAAGGCTCATTCCGATGGAAATATCTATATTACAGTCCCAAAATGATTGACTGGTTTTAAGATGATTAGATATTACAATGGAACGCCATGTTGAATTTTCATCAGAAAGTTTATCATATCGCACAGAAATAGATAAAATCTGACATAGTAAGTAAGTAATTTATTCAGGTTAAATGCACATATTTTACAGTAACTTGAAGTGGACGAAATAAAAATAGAGTTACGTGTTTCCAGGCTGAGCTACCCAATGAAGCTTATTTACGCTTCGAAGATTTTGAAAAGTCTTTTAATGTAATCAGGGAAGCTGACATATCAACATACCGAAAAGACTTATTCAGTGAGGTTAAAAGTTATGAATTCGGACAAAAGAAGTGAAAATATACCAGATGTTCCATTTGTATACTGTATACGTGGAATTTCACGCTGATTCCAGAAATACAGAGTGTTCCTTAAAGACATGCTAATATTTGAGGGAATGATTCTTTGACTTATAGTAAGGAAAAAACTTTTTATAAATTATGCGTCCTAAAAGTCCTAACTTTTGAGACACAGGGTGATAAAATTTTGAAAAAAATTCAGTTTTTTAATAATAACTGAGATAATATTGTGGACGTTTCCATAAAATTCAGTACATACCTTCTATGCATCAAGGTGCATTTTGTAATGCACAAACATTTTCATTTTCTCAACCAGTGGCATCCGCACGGGTTTGGCATTGAATATTTTTGGAGAAAAAAATACTACGCCACTGCTTTCTCAAAAAAAAAATAATACTTTTCAGATCCTCATTCATTTTTGAGAAAATTTGATCCCCTGAGTTTTCTTTGTCTAACGCATGGTTTTCGCTTCAAAAAATAAAGATCGTTTCATTTCAGGATCAATTCTTCAAAAATCTGATGCGGTGTGGAAATGTTTGTGCATCGACTGAAAGCAAATTGAGGGATCAGATTTGTTCCAAAATGAATGAGAATCCAAAATAAAATGTGTTATTCTTGTCAGATGCTCGGTTCTTGATCAAAATATTTAAATTGAAATTGCTTCATATCGCAGTACCTATCATTTTGTTGACAATAAATCGTCCTATAGTAATTTGGCTACCTGTTTATAATTGATATTCATTTTCACCACTTCCTAATCTTTTCATAATAAATGCATCTATGCATCTATGTCGACAATATCTGAATGGATTTCCGATATCAATACAGCAACCTGTCAGTAATTAATGGCATATTTTGTTCTTCAAATCACTATAAATATTGTGTTTCCACTGGTTATGAATACCATTTTGAGTTTGAAAAAGCTATAGGAATAGCACTAGCACTATTATTTACTTGATTTTTAAATGTGTTATTGAAGTTATTTTGGTTGTCCGCTGTTTTTCTGAATATCGGTAAATATGGTGAATTACACGAATGCAGAAATCACGTATATGGCCTCGCTGATGGTTATGCAACAGAATCCAGACGCATTTATCAGGAAAGATATCCCAATCGTGCCTTACCAGATAGCCGTACCTTTTCAAATATTTATCGTCGACTTAGGGAAACTGGTAGTTTCAAGAAAGGTACTTCGGAAGGTGGACCTCTAAGCGTCAGAACTCTTGAAATTGAGGACGCGGTTCAACAAGAAATCGAAGAACATCCTGAGACGAGTACGAGGAAGATCGCTAGAACTCTGAATATTTGTCATCAAATTGTTTGGCGTATTTTGGTTGATTTTTTGTTATACCCCAGGTGGCACATCATATTGGCTGAATCTTGGTTCCATATTGGGCCAATATAGATATATTGTAAATTAAAAATCAATAATGGTCCAATATGGGTGAATATTCAAAAACCAATATTATATTAATAATATTGCTGGAATATTGGTTGAGCCTGTTCAGAATATAAATTGTCACATGTAATATTGGGTCAATATTGGTTGAATAATTTTTACCAATATCGATAATACAATATTGGTTAGATATTGTTTTCCACATCTAGAATAAATATTGCAATCCAAATATTCCAGTCATATCGATTATAGGGAAAAAAACTATATTGTATTTCCAAGTTTGATAGCATATTGCTTGAATATAATTTTCACTTTATTCGACAAATTGTAATAACTCATATTCAGTCAATATTGGTTGAATGATATTTACCAATATCGATCAAACCATTGTTTATACAAGTCATGTCGTAACTTGATTAAAACAATGGAAAAGCATTAAAATCAGGGTTTTTTGAAGAAACCTGCATTAAAATGACGTCAAATATTCATGTTTGTAACTAATCACGCTAGATGACACTCGCGTTTGTGTCCAATACCTTTTCCACAGGCATTGACTAACTATGTTCTATTTAAACAATGATAAAACAATATTGTCTTCACATCGTTTTCAACATCTAGAATAAATATTGCAATCCCAATATTCCCCTCATATCGATTCTAGGAATAAAAACTATATTGTATCTCTAAGTGTGATTACACATTGGTTGGATCATTTCGCCAATATTCAACAAATCTTAATAATTAATATTGGATCAATATTGGTTCAATAATATTTATCGATATCGTTAAAACAATATTGTGTTTATATTGTTTCCTACATCTAGATTGAGATGAAATTTGAATATTGGCCGAATACCTGGATAAAAATCCGCTAGGTGGCTCTACATATAGAACGTCTTCTAAAATCTACGAAAGTATATTAAATACTTCCCATAACTTGTTTTCAAGACAGCTCACTTAGTGGTTATGGCGATCAAAAGGCAGACTCTGGTGTCATCTTCATCAACTAGAAGACATCTAATGATTTACCAAGGTATATTGACATTCACCAATATATCCGAATGATATTGTACCAATATCGATAAATATTTTGAGGCCATTATTGCTTCAAGAATATTTCACCAAAACTATTTTTGAAATATTCAAACAATATTCGACCAATATCGCAAAATGTTCACATTTTACTTCTCGACCATATAACTTTTGAATATTGTGCCAATATTGTATCAGCGATATTGTACCAATGTCGCCGAATATTTTGAGGCCAATATTAGTTCGAGAATATTTCGCCAATATTATTCAAGTAATATTGGACCAATATCGCCGAATGTTCACCTTTTTTTTCTCGCCAATATTGCATTTCAAATATTTCGCCAATATGTTCACAATATTGTACCAATATTTTACCAATAGAGGAATTTTCGGTTAATGTATGGGCAGGAATTATTGGTAATTATCTAATAGGCCCATTTTTTCTACCAGTACGCCTTGATGGTCGGTCTCATTTACACTTTCTCGAAAAAGAACTGAATGGGTTGCTTGAAGATGTGCCAATTGCGTTAAGGAATCGAATATGGTACATGCACGATGGTGCCCCTGCTCATTTCAGTGTAATCGTCCGAAACCATTTAAATGCAGTTTATCATCATCGTTGGATAGGTCGCGGAGGACCTCAGCAAGATCCCCTCATCTCAACAGTTTAGATTTCTTTTTACGGGGGCACCTTAAAACTTTAGTGTATAAAACTCCCGCTAATACTTTAGAAGATTTAAGAGAGCGAATAGTTGCTTCGTGTGAAACTATTGGCCATTTCCGACAAGTTTCCAACAAATTTTATAATCAGTGTTAGTATTGACAATAATTAATGAATTTGATCCGTTCATTTGAACTTACTTTTATAAAATAAAATAAAATTCGTTTTTGTACAAGCTAAAATTCATATTTTCTTGATTCTCATTCATTTTGGAACAAATCTGATCTCTTAATTTGCTTTAAGTCGATGCACAATCATTTCCACACCACATCAGATTTTTGAGGAATTGATCCTGAAGTAAAACGATTTTTATTTTTTTAAGCGAAAACCATGCGGCGGACAAAGAAAACCCAAGATATCAAATTTGCTCAAAAATGAATAGGAATCTCAAAAATATTTTATTTTGAGGAAAAGCAGTGGCGTAGTATTTATTCTTGAAAAATATTCAATGCAAAACCCGCGCGGACGCCACTGGCAGAGAAAACGAAAATTTTTGTACATCACAAAATGCACCTTGATGCACAGAAGACATGTGCCTGATTTTATGAAGATGCATACAATATTATCTCAGTTATTATTAAAAAACTGTTTTTTTTTTCAAAATTTTATCACCCTGTATCTCAAAAGTTAGGACTTTTAGGACATACGTTTATAGAAAGTTTTTCCTTAAAATAAGTCAAAGAATCACCCCCTCAAATATTAGCATGTCTCTAAGGAACACCCTGTATAATTAAGATTGGCATGCCGGAAAAGATATACTGAAACCTCTTTCAGCTCGATTCTAACTTCGAGAACGGTCAGAGATAGAGCAATAATGTGAACACTAATCGATTCAGAACGGTCGAATTCGTATATTCTGAGTACTTCAAGTCAATAAAAAAAAATACTAGAAAAAAGTTTATCAGACCAGTTTATCAGAAAAAGTTGTAGGGGGTAAACATCAAAAAATCACGAAAAATACAAAATCTACGGATCTGTGTAGATTTCGCACTACGTACGTGAAATTTCACGCGGATTCCAAAAACATGTGACTTGTATATGTTCTGATATAATATTAAGACTGGTGAGGTACTAAAAACCCGTTTCAACTCAATTTGAACTTTTCAATTAAAGAACGGTAACAGAAAGAGCAACTCTGCGAAAATCAATTTATAGTATCCAAAATATATTTTGAAAATTTTAAGTTTATCGATCGAAAAAAGTATTGGAAATATAAAAAACTCTGCTGATCTATTCGAAATTTACACTTCATACGCAACATTTTGCGCTTATTCTGAAAATATTTGATTTGTGTTTGCTTAGATGTGAGATTTTATCGGAAGAGGAAATAAAAAACCGAAAATTCGAAATTGCAGAGGTTTTGTGAAAAGCCTATGATATATTCAAGTGAATCGGAATCGATTTGAAATTTGGAGTGCAATCTCAAAAAAGGACAAAAAAAATTCTGCAGAAAAAAAATCTACTCGATTTGAGCGTTTTAAATCGAGGACGGTTAGAGGTAGAGCAACTCTAGGGCTCATTTCAATTCTTTCAAAACACAATTGTATCATTCACCTACTCTTGGAGAATGGTTAACATCGCGGAAAGCTATCGACAATGATTTGAAAGAGTTATTAAATTTATCTAGGAAAAATAATTTGAAGATAATAGTCCGGGAGCCAGTGACAGATTTCCATGACCAAGTTCCTCTCAAGCGAAAATTAGTGGAATGCATCAGAGAGTTATACTATAAAGCTTCGTGAACGTCAGCTGCGGTTCCGTGGGGGGGATGAGCGGTGGTAGCCTCCCACGCACAAAGAAAAAGAAATGTATTCAATTTTGTTTTCCTACCTGAAAACATGTTAAATTATCGCTAAAGCAATATCTTGAAGAAAGAAAAAATCAGCTGACTATAGCATGGTGTATTATACGACAGCTAGTTGGTCGAACACAAAAAAAATGTACCTTCTATGATTTCCTCTCAAATAAAATTTTACCTTATATTCGGATTGCGTCAATTTTACATGTTTCCGGGAAGGAGAACATAATTGAATATTTTTTTTCTTCGTGCGTTGGAAGCTACTGTGCTGATCATCCACCCCCACCCACGGAATCGCAGCTGACTTTCACGAATCTTTATAATACGACTCTCTGATGCATTCCACTAAATATCGCTTAAGAGGAAATGACTGACCAAATTTTTACCGGGCTCCTGGACTATAAATCACACGTGATGATTTCTGGTGAAAAACAAACATTAAATCTGGTTGTTAGTCAGAATTCAAGATGATTTGGATTTCACAAATATTTCTAGGAATTAAGGTTTTTTTCTGCACACAGAACTTCGATTCTGAGGAGCATATTAGGAAGTGTCTACAAAGTGCTTACTGCTCTTCAAAAATGCTTTATACTCAACGTCATTTCTTGCCACAATCCCTCAAAATATTGTTAACTTACTGTTGTCTATGGTTCATGCTTAGATCAAAGATATATCAGTCGTATTGAAATAGTACAAAATTCATGTTTGAGATTCATTTATTGGGATTTATGTAAATTCATTGATTATATATGAACCTGTGTCGCATATGTTGAAACCTATGAATTGGTTAAAAATGCAGGATCGTCGAAATCTCCACCTCCTAGTATTGGTATATTCGATTACAATGAAACATTTTTCAACATATCTATGTAACAAAATGAAATATAGGACGAATATTCATAACGTCAGCCTAAGTCACAGAGGTCATATTTTACCTACCACCTCATGAAACAACCCTATTTAGAAACAATTTTAAATATAATACATGCAATTTATGTTCATCTTACATTCCACCAAATGAAACCATTGTTCTTTGGAAAGATAATCAAGGCAAGTTTTCAAAACAAATGACGTATATCTCAATTCTCCCAAAAGTTCTCTTCACTGTAGAAGATGTGTTTCTTGTTCAAACGATTCATATGTTGAGATAATCGTTAGAGTGTTCACCTGGGTCTAAACTGGAACTTTTTGAAAGTGTTTTAGGCCAATTTTGCATTATTACCAATTTGTAAAATTTTGTTTTTACGAAACTCTCAGGTTTTCGGAGAAAACCCCTCAAAAGCAGAGTTTGTGCGAGCAAGGGAGATCCGGGACCTACAGTTTGAATAAAAGTGGAATCCGAACCACTTCAGCTCAGTGACACGCGACCGGGGATCGAACCCGGACCGCCTGGGTGGAAGCTAAACGCTCTAACACCTCGGCCACTTCGCAATGATACTTCAATGATAGGACTGTTCTGGAAAACATATTATTATTTTTATCAAACGTGGATCTCTGTTGGACTTTTTCTTGGATTTACACACCCAATCAACACTGAGCAACTCATTCGAACTGAATAAAGTATGTTTTAGTCTAGAGAAAATGAAACGAGGGAAAGATAAAATGGCTGTTACAACTCTTTCCATTGAAACGTAACGTTCAAACATCATTGTGTTTTATTAGATGGAAGGAGACGGTTTGTTACAAGAAACTGCGGGTGTAGTTTCGAATTGGTGCAGATCCTTTATTGAAACTTAGTTAACAGTCTGAGTGAATCAAGGAAATTGGTTTCGGTCCAATCAGTGAAGTGATAAAGATGATTTTGAGAAACGTGTTTTACGAAAAGACAGCCTGATTTCTAATTATAACATGTTTTGATTCTGCTGAATTTGTTCGTGGCAACTTTACGAGAACCAAATCTGCTACACCATTTTCAGCAGTATCTCACGATGAGTTTTATGAACAAAATAACAAAAAAAAATTGTTGAAAATGCTTTGCTTAAGTGGCTGGAAGCAGGTCCTAGCATCAGTTCTTCAATTGAAGAATTTGAAGAGAAATCAAATGCCAATAATAATAAAATCGTATACGATAATCGATGGGATTTCAAAATCGGCAAAACGGCATCGTTTGACAAATTTCCTATCTCATTTCGTAAGACGAATCTTCACGATACTCATATCCTTAAAATCTTATGTGGCATCACCCTAAAACAGAGAAGTTGACAGTTTTTAGTATTATGTCACCTAGACAGATGGGTGGTGTTGTGCAGTCAATGTATTCATGTTTGATATTATTTGTAATCAATGAAGAATCGAAATCTAAACACAAGTGTTTTCTCCTATAGGCTACAGAATTGACGTTGATGTCCATCCATACTGAAGAGACAATCAAGGCAATCAAGTCTGCATCTTCACCAAAAAATGTAACAGAACTCAAATCTATCTCGAAGAAAAAGCCATCAACATCGAGATCATGAAATATGTAGAACGATCAAGAATTATGAATGATCGAAATTATGATTTCCGACATTCCGATATAAAAATGAATAAATGAAAGATAGTGAAATACTGTATGTATATAGGTACTTGATGAAAATATATACATATATAGAAGTATTTGAATTCGAATCATGTGAAAATTAATGGCATATATATTCATATTAAAATTAATATTAGATAATGAAGACAAAAAAAGTTGTAAATATATCTCTGATTTATACAAAAAAATATTTCTGATGTTAAAGGACAACATTGAGTAAAGTAATATGTAAAATTTATATATAGACTTTGAGCCTTTGAATATATTCGTAAGATTGACACTATAATAGTGAAATTTCAACAGGTAGAGAGTAGACGGAGTGAATATAAAACTAAAAATATATACATGTATACACATAATTCAGGAAGGATTTATCGAGGGACAATATATGAAAATATAAATTGAAAAGTTATTGGGTATAGCCCTCAAATTGTTGTGCAACCGTACACACGTATTTCGATCTCAAGCTCTCATTAGTACGGTAAAATCAAGTGCGAAGATGTACAACACTTGGATGTAAAAATAGAAACAAAGGAAGTCAACAACAGGAAGCCAACCACACATTTGTGGCTTCGGTTGGTAGACCTTGAGCTTTAAGGCAACAACCAACGTCGCCACGGATGCAGATATAGCTACCAGCGTGACAATCCTACCAAGGAAAATACAATTCACAACAATTTGAGGGCTATACCCAATAACCTTTTTATTTATATTTTTATATATTGTCCCACGATAAATCCATCCTGAATTATATTTTCCGGGGTAGGATTTTCACGCCTGTAGCTATATCTGCCTCCGTGGCGACGTTAGTTGTTGCCTTGAAAGCTCAAGATCTTCTAACCGAAGCCACAAATGTGTGGTTGGCTTCCTGTTGTTGACTTCCTTTGTTTGTATTTTTACATCCAAGTGTTGCACATCTTCGCACTTGATTTTACCGTAATAATGAGAGCTTAAGCTCGAAACACGTGTCTACGGTTGCACAACAATTTGAGGGCTATACCCAATAACTTTTCTATTTATATTTGTATACACATATAGATATACACATACGTATACACAACTTATACACATAATATAACATGTGACCTTTTTCATTAGAGATTTCAGATATTCTTTATATCAACAATCTTATGAATCAGCATTCTTGGTTGTTCTGTAATCCATTCTTTTATTTTAGACTTCCATACATTATATGTTCGTGTTATTTTCATTTCTTCCATTTCCCTAGAAAGCATATTGTATATTCTAGCACCCAAAAATTCATGACTTCTTTGACTAATTGTTTTAATAACTTTTACAATTATTGACCCCTGTCTATACCTGGGATTTTATGTTCATTTTGGTTCCTAAATTGCTGAGATAATATAGCTTGACAATATAACTGTCTAACATCAAAAACCCTGCTTTCCTGATATAGCTTATCAGAAGAGCATGTGAAACATCGGTTCAATATTATTTTAAGAATCCATTTTTGAGATACTTCAATAGTCTTAAATATTCATCCACAAGTCTTCCCCAAGCTATAATTCCATATGAAAGTTGTGATTGAACCAATGCAAAATATATTATTTTCAGTTGTGAGATATCACAAAATTTCTGGCAAATTTTAAATTTAGGTGTGAGGCTTCTTAGTTTATTTGAAATTGATTTTGCTTGATCGTCCCACCTGAGATGACTATCATGTATGCCAAAATATTTAATGGACTTTTCTGATGTTATTTCTGTTGTGCATGTACCGGTTGATATTTTCAGGGTGTTGTAATTTGGTAAACTCTCATAACTTGCGAAGGGAACGAGGTGAGTTTTTGTTTCATTCATCGTGAGTAAGCAGCTGAAAAAACAAATTTATAATAGTCTTGAAATTGTTCTCAACTTTCCTCTTCAGCGAACTCGTGTTATCTTCATAAAACACCGCTGTGTTATCAGCGAAACTGACAATATCTCCACAAGTGCGCATATTAAAAAGATCGTTCATATAAATGCTGAAAAGAATAGGTCCCAAGATCGTTCCTTGGGGTACTCCATATTTTATCTCCTTTGGTTTGCTCAGCTTTCCTTTGACTTCAACATACTGAACACTACTCTCTAGGTAATTTTTCATCAATTTATGGCTATTTCCTCTGAAACCTATCCTCTCGAGTGAATCTATAGTAAGTCTGGATGACTCACGGAATCGAAGGCTTTGGGTAGATCAACGGAAATGAAGATTGCTGGGTTTTTTTCGTCCAAGGCTTTATACATTTTAGAGGTTAGTTTCGCAATCGCAACTTGTGTAGACATATTCTCTCTAAAACCGAATTGATTGTCCGAGATTAATTTATATTGATTTAAGTATGCGTTCAGTCTCACTTTTATAAGTTTTTCGATTATTTTGAAAGATATTGTTAGTATTGAGATTGGTCTATAATTATTAGGATGATGAGTCTATAAATTAGAACATGCCTTTATATACCCCTCATTCACGGGAGTTCAAGAAGTTAGAATTCACCCTCTATATTGCAATTCAAAATCCAAATATTACTATTCTGCTGATCCTTATATCTATCCATAATTTTGTAATACCAAGTCAGATCCATAGATGAGTTGAATTTGATGTTCTACTGGAACCATCATCCATATAATTTTGCACGTAATCATTTCATGCGAAGAATAATAATAGTTCAGTATATAATCTTGAGCAAGTCACTTCACCATATTAAACATACTTATTCGGCAACTTAAGGAGTTTGATAAGAAGAACAAACCTTCATAACATAACAAGTGAATATAAACAGCACCTCAAACTTCGTTAAACCCTCTAAAACATAAAACAATTGCGACGAGTTTCGAGTTGAAGCTTTTGGAAACGAAAACAAATCAAGTGCCATTTTCTCGAGAGTCTCTTGACACTTCAGTAGATTGTATTTTTTCAGCCGATCCGTTTTATATATTTTCAGAGAATATTGCAATCGGCTTAATATGAAAGGGTGTTATATTTTCTCATATTTCTTCCATAAAATATCATAACAATGAAAGGATTTGAGCTATAGAGGGTGGCTATTTTTTCAGTGGGATTGTGTTGGTGATATTTTAAAAAATATGTTGATATTGGCGATATTTGTCGACTTTAGTTAATGTTTGATCAAAATATCCATTCCGATATTGATTATGAACTTTCCAATTCATATCGAACCAATATCCTCATTTCAATATTGTAAAGGTAACAGAATTCCACCATTAATTGATAAACGTGGATACTCGATGTATACGGAATGCCAATCTACATATTCACACCAAGCAATATTGATACAGCAAATTGATGCAAAAATGTCGTCAATACAATATTGACACCGGCAAAAAAACCAGCCACTAAAAACTGGCCCCAAATTCAAAGTTGGCTTCTTCTCAAACCGCTGCTTTGATTTTTATGTTTTTTTTTAAATTGTAGAATAATTCTTTAGTAACGATGCTATGACAGAAATTTTTATTCACATTTGAATTTGAGCATATACAGGGTGCAACAATGTGACGAAGTTTCTTTTCCAAAATTTTAAACACCCTGTGGAGTGCAACAACTATAGCAGCTGTTGTCAACTGAAATCTCATTGAACCCTGACCTTTTCTGGACTTTTTGTTTTTTTAATCAAGACATTATCTCTGTTTTTACTGGGGATACACTGTTTTAAAGCGAACACCTCGGACAAAGCTGTGAAAACGCAACAAATAAACATCGAAACGTAAGTTTAATTGGAAAACTAACTGAAACATAAAAATAAAAGACTCCATGCAGTCGATGTTACATCAAATCAATAAGGTTTGTAAGAAATTCTTGTGGAATGGCGTCAAATTCTTCCTGAAGTGCAATCAGCAGATTATAAAGGGTGTCTGGTAAAGCAGGACGCGCGATGAATGCGCTTTTGAAGTTGGTCCCAGTGATGCTCAATTGGATTGAGATCAGGACTGCAAGCTGGCCAAACTATTCGTTCAATACCCACTTCCCACCATTATCTTGCATCAATACGAAGCCGTCTCCGACAAAATAATGGTAGGAAATAACAGCGTTTTGGAGAATATCTTCGATATATCGATGCGCATTTAAATTGTACAGTCCACAAATCTTTCATTTCGTCTCCAAACTCGCTCCCGACCATCAGGCGATCGCAGGCAAAATCGCGACTTTAGTCCATTGCTCAATCCCCCAATTCAAATGTAGGCGCGCAAATTGAAGACGTGCTCGACGATGTCTTGGAAGCAGCAGGGGTCCTGTGGCAGGCCTCCTTGAAGACAGGTTGTTTTCATTAAGTCTTCGTCGGATTGTGCTCTCACTGACTTCAATTCTAAGCACGGTTTGTAAAAGATGTTGAGCTGTAGTTCTACGATTTCGTAAAGTATTCAGGACAATAAAGCGGTCGTCAATTGTAATCGTCTTCCGTTCTCTTCCGGAACCCACTGTTGAAATTTTCCTTTACCATATACAGATTCCAGTCATCCTGGACTGTTGTTCGAGGTATACCAAGGGTATCGGACACATAATGTTGACTTCGGCCATCCTCCATTAAGGCCACCATACGAGCAACATCCGTCACAGATAAAGGCATTTTTTATTTCAAAACCGTTGACAAGCTCTCAATGTTAATTTTGGTGTCAATGAATCTTAAACTCAAATGGGTTTCCGCGTATGCCGCCTTGATTATTTACACGTAGGAATTTCTGCCTGCGAACTCTTATTTCCGCTTTCAAAAAGTGTATCTCCGGCAAAAACAGAGATAATGTCGTGATTAAAAAAAAATATTCAGAAATGATCAGAGTTCAATGTGAGTTTAGTTAACAACAGCTGCTATAGCTGTTGCACTCCACAGAGTGTTTAAAATTTTGGAAAAGAAACTTTGTCTTATTGTTGCACCCCGTTCAAATTCAAATCTGAATAAAAATTTCTGACATAGCATCGTTACTGAGGAATTATTCTACAATTTAAGAAAAAAAAAATCAAATGAGCGGTTCGCGAGGAAGCCAACTTTGAATTTGGGACCAGTTTTAAGTGGCCGGTTTTTTCTGCCGGTGAGTGTATATGACATATCTTGAAATCACAAGAGAGACAGAGAGAGAGAGAGAGAGAGAGATAAAATAATAGCTATTTTTTATAACATTTGATATTTCATCGAGGAAGCCAAGTTTGAATTTGGGGTCAGTTTTAAGTGGCCGGTTATTTTTGCCGGTGAGTGTAGATACAAGTGAACTAATACACTTGTTTAGATATTTATATCACCTTTTCGAAATTCAGTCCCATTGGTTAAATACAATTTTTCCAGCTTCCTTACCTATATGAATTGAGTCTGGAGATTTTGCAGTTACAGCACCACTCCGAAAAAATCGTAACTCATAGACAGTAACAGTTGAAAATAAAAAATTTCACAGAATCACAACTTAAGCATCAAGTCATGAGCAGGTCCATCAAATTTTCGAAAATAATTTACTGGGTGGTCGAAAGGACCACGCACACACTATATGAGAATAAGTCTTTTGGTGAAAATGGCTGAACTTTTGATATGTTGTAGCTGGAGCCATTCTTAGTAAAAGTCTCCATTGGCCCAACTCGATTGTATGACTAGACTCGGCGCTAGAGTGCGCCAAATCATGAAATTTGTGATATTCTGATAAATTCAGCTAATTAAAAAAATATGAATATCCCATTAATATTCAATATTGTGTGCGACTGAGCATTCCTTCAATCCGCGAGAAATATTTTCCATAAAACAGAATAAAAAAAGCCAGTGTCTTTCTACAGGGTTGTCAACAATATACTCAATTCTTCAGTAAATGAATTCTTCTACGAGGTTATAAGTTTATTGAGTTTATCATTGAGGATCAATCAGAATGGATGGTTGATGGACCAAAATATAATGAAGCTATGAATACAGAGTGTTTGGAATAATATTGTATATACATATAATTACTCCAAATCACGAATTTTATTAATTATGAGTGAATTCAGATAATTGTAAAACATTTACATATTATTTGTAATCGATATAAAACTGTTGTTCAACTGAGCGTTACCAAGATCCGTGCATGATTTGTCTATAATACAAAAGAAATCGAAACTGTCTTTCTATATGGTACTTTACAACATACTCAATTTTCAGTTGAAAGAATTCGCCTGTTTTTATGGGCGACTGTAAACTGGGCCGATTATCAGGTAATGTTCACTAACGAGTATGTAATCTCGGCCGTCCAAAATTTTGTACCTGATTTCGGGTATGTAAACTCGGCCGCCTATAATAAATTTATAACTATAATTAACATGTTCTGAGGAAAAATTCCTTATAATGAATTTTAATGAATTTCCTCTCCATGTAAGTAACTTTGGTTCGGTTGTAACTACATATAGGTAGCCCTTTCATATTTGTTGTAGAACTTGTATAAGGCTGAAGATGGATTCTTGCTGAATCCGAAACATTAATTTGATGTAGTCAAATTAAAGTTGTGGAGATAATTTTGTGATATTTCTTCCCGCTTCATCT
Source organism: Chrysolina oricalcia (assembly GCA_944452925.2). Lineage (NCBI taxonomy): Eukaryota > Metazoa > Arthropoda > Insecta > Coleoptera > Chrysomelidae > Chrysolina > Chrysolina oricalcia. The sequence goes on from OX101811.2 coordinate 69,729,594, forward strand.
ATACCACTCCACTTTGAGCTGAAATGGACTTCTTCCAGAGATATTTTTTTTTGTTTTATAGAGAATAATTCACGATCTTAGTAAATTTCAGTTGAACAACAGTTTTACATAAACGGGGCCAGGTAGCCAAGTGGTTAAAGCGACATTGTTTTAGTCACTGGCTGCCAGTCGGCGATGGTTCAAACCGCGGCGACTGCAGAACTTTTTCTGATGGCCAAAGAAAGTGCTAGGAATCGCACGTAAAAAGGTAAGACCTCGTTAGTCCTTGGCTCGCACAAGTTTCAACTTCTGAGGGCTGCCATTCGTAAGGGGACGACAGCTGGTTAACAGAAAAAACAATTTTAACAGTTTTTTTAACAATATCGATAACAAATAATGAAAATGTTTTTCAGTTATCTCATTCACTCAAAATTAATGAAATTCGTGATTTGGAGTATTTGAATATACATAAAACATGAACCCTATCTTATTCCAAACACTCTGTATTCATAGGTTCATTATATTTTGTTCGATCGTCAAACCATTCTGATTGATCCTCAATCATGAACTCAATCAACTTTCAACCTCGAAGGCGAATTCAATCACTGAAGAATTGAGTATATTATTGACTACCCTGTATAAAACTAACGGCGTATTTTTTCTCTGTTTTATGAAAACATATTTCTCGCGAGCATAAGGAATTCCCAGTCCCACACAATATTGAATATAACTGAGATATTGATATTTTTTCATTCAGCTGAATTTCTCCAAAAATCACAAAATTCATGATTTGGCGCCGAATCTAGTCATACGATCGAGTTGGGCCAATGGAGACTTTTACTCTGAACGGTTCCAGCTACAACATATCAAATCAGCCATTTTCACCGAAAGACTTTTTCCCATAAGGTGTGTGCGTGGTCCTTTCCACCTAAAACATAACATCGAGAAAACTGATGAAACACGATTTTTTCAAATGGAAACCATACACTATTCTATTATTTTTGGATACTACGAAAAAAAAAATATCAAATTCATGAAGAATATCCCATACCTAAAATACACCCCTGGCAAGATATATCCGATTTTGGGAAATATTTGATATGTAAATCATTCGAAGCAATACCAAACCAAGAAAGCTTTGAAAACAAATGAACTAATATTAACTCTGTCGTTGGTAAAAGGTAACTCAACATGAAAATGGATGGAATGAAATAAAATACTATCAGAGAGATGAATTAAATCTTTGTTTATTGATATCGAATACAGTAATTTTATTTTGTTTATATTTTATAAGGTTAGATTTTACTTTAATTTTAGAATTTAAATTAATTTCTTTAAATTCAAATAATATTGTGGTTGATTTCAACAGATGTTCAAATACATTGCCGTTTTGTTCTAAACAAGAATATATTCTTTTTTGCATACCACTATTTGTAGCTTTCTGTATGGAGTCAGGAATCAAATTATTGAAAGCTCTCAGAACCCTTCGTTCCACTTTATCACTCACAGCATCCGAATAAACATTTTCTTTGATATATCCTCAGATGAAGAACTCCAGTGGCGTCAGGTCTGGAGAGCGAGGAGGAAACTTAAATGGCCCATTGTAGCAAAGCCACTGATCTTCTAACATCCCGTACAAAAACCCAGCAACGGTAGCAGTACTATGTGCAGGGGCTCCATCCATCTGATACCATAACTTGGCACGGTATTGTTCAGAAACCTTATGGATTCACCAACCACATTCCTAATTATATGCGAATATCTATCGCTATTCAAATTCTCATCGTAAAGATATAAACATAAAATTCGGTCTTCCTTTATAGCGCTAAAAACATTAAAAGTCCATGAATCCTGGAAGTGGCACTGGCGAACGAGCTTTGGATTTTCTGCTGCCCAAAAATGACTACTATGGCGGTTGTACATACCATTCTTGGCAAATTTGGCTTTATCTGTCCATATAATGTTCTTCATGAACTCAGGGTCCTCCTGTATCTTGATAAGAAACCATTCGCAGAATTCCAATCGTGCAGGTAAGAAGTGAGGTTTCAGATTTTGAACCTGGTGATATTTAAAGGGACGCCACTTATGTTTGATTAAAATCCGGTTTATTGACGAACATGAAATTCTAAGTGACTTTTCTGCGTCTTTCAACGAATTTTCTGGATATGCTGTGAATGTTTTTTATTGTTGATGGCAGACGAAAAAAGTTCCGAAATCACGTCAGTTTCTTAGAAGTCTTCTCAGAATATTTTTATTCGGTCTGTGTAGATTTGGAAATCTTTCTGCAAAAACACGACAAATTCTGTCCATTATCTTATTGCATTCGCCATAAATGATTATTAAATTTAGGATATCTTCATTAGAATACCCCAAGCGAGAAATTTTGCACACAAATAAAAAACTATTCGAAGTTTTTGTATTTCGATACACGTCAATTATATCGCATCAAATTTTGACATATTTGTTGTAACTTCATTTGTTTTCAAAGCTTGCTTGGTTTGGTATGGCTTCGAATGATTTACATTTCAAATATTTCCCAAAATCGGATATATCTTGCCAGGGGTGTATTTTAGGTATAGGACATCCTTCATGAACTTGATATCTTTTTTTTTGTAGTATCCAAAAATGATAGAATAGTGTCGCGACTAGGGCTACTAGGGTAGCATCCTGAGCCGTATAAGGGGTTGTTTCCCTTATACTAAATGCGACTTGAGGTGTAGCTACAGATGGTTGCTATAGTAAATCAAGGGGTAGTAACAGAACATAAATATTTATTGAATAACAACTGGGATACGGGGGAAAGTTATATACACATTGTAACATAGGGGACATTCAATAATATAATAGGGAACAAATAAAACTCTTACCTAAAATCATCACTATACAATACGTAGAGCTAAGGCCAAAATGGCCTAGCCTATAAGGCTGACTGAGCGCTAGGGCTCTCTCCTCTATGGGAGTCTATTACTAACTATCTCCTCGCTCCATTCCTCTTGTATTTATATAAGGAAATATGTTTATTTCATTCGGTCAACGATTTTAGCTCGTCACGCGACTTCGCTAATTTCAATGTCGGTCGCATATGACAATGAACTTCTATATCGTGGACGAATTAATAAACAATAAGATGAATGGATCAATGTACTAAAACAATTCAAAGGGCAGTACTCAATATTTACGACAATAGTGTATGGTTTCCTTTTGAAAAAATCGTGTTTCATCAGTTTTCTCGATGTTATGTTTTAGGTGGAAATTTCGACCACCCTGTAAATTATTTTCGAAAATCGATGGACCTGTTCATGACTTGATGTTTGAGGTGTGATTCTGAGAAATTTCATATTTTCAACTGTCACTGTCTATGAGTTATGATTTTTTCGGAGTGGTGCTGTAACTGTCAAATTTTTCAGAAAAAAAATATCTCGAAAACTAACAAATTTGGGTATAGGCATTTCTATACAAAGTGGTCCTAAAATGTACTGAGAAATTCAAAAATGTAATACTTCCGATATAACAGAGAGAGACCGGAAGTTGAAAATATTTTAGTTGAGAAGGCAATTTTGTAAAACAACGGAGAATATATCATCTTGCAACTAATATGAATGTCAGTCTTGACGGATTTGGTCGTCAAAACTTACCCCAAAAAAATTAGTTAGGGAGGTGCTCATCCCCCCTTTCTCTAAAAGAATTGGAAAACTCGCGAAATTAAAAACGGAAAAATACGTAAAAATAGTAAAAATTGTCAATGTCAAATATAATGGTTTAGGAGAAGAACTTGTCCCCTCCTGTCCTCAAAAGCTAGGTAGAGAACGCGTAGTGCTTTGAACGTTTTCTTGACGGATTTGGACGTCAAAATTTACAGCGAAAAACAATTGGGTAGGGAGGGCTGGCCCCCTTCTCTTCTCGAAGAAAGTTGGAAAACTCACGAAATTAAAATCGAAAAAATCCCTAAAAATAGTGAAAAATATCTAACCGTCGAATGTTAAGGTCTTGTCCCCCTCAAGAGCTAGATAGAGAACACAAAGGAATTCGGAAAATAATTCAACAGTTTCGGACATGGAAAATAATAATGAGAAAAAAATGGTCAGGGGGCTTGCCCTTTTTTCTTGTCGCGGAAAAAATTTGGAAAACTCGGGAAATAGAAATCGAAAAAATCCGTAATAATAGTGAAACTTTTCTGACCATTGAATAATACGGTTTCAAAAAATTTACCCTTCTTCCCTCCTTCATTGATAGAGTATGCGTAGAAATTCGGAGAAATTTCCATCAACTGTAAATTAACAGGCAAGCGACCATGCAACTATGGGGCATTAATTGAAATGAACAGACTAAGCAACATATCCACAGAAAACTTAAAAGAAATAATAAATAAACATAAAACACTTTTTAGAGAAAAGCTTTCATTCAAAAACATTAAAAAGTAAAAAAATTAAAGTGAATTAAACCCATCATTTTGTTACAATATAAAATTTTAAATTGTATAAAAGCTTGTTGCGAGGATATATTTTGAGGTTTTATAAATTCAATTTACAATAAGAAATACATAGATGCTCCTCGTGACAAGCTTCTATATCATTTGAAATTTTATAATTTAACAAAATGACTGGTTTGATTCCCTTTCAAATATATTTTCTTCTTTTAAGTGCATTTAAATGAAAGATTTTCTCTGAGATTTTTTTTTGTTTATTTATTTTAAAACTTCCTGATACAAACTCTTAAAACACTTATAAATACAAACGAATAGAAGGTTTTCTGCAATATTAATTTTAAAAAATAGCTACCTCATGCAAATGGTCCCATTTAAGCGAGAGGAAAAACATCATAATCAGAAAGGAAATGCCTTTTCCCCTCACTGACAGTTCAAAATTATCCTCAAAGTACGTCCCGAATATCTCCAACTGAATTATGAAGCTGAAACTAATCCACAACTTTCCAAGAAATCACACTTCTTACGTTAGTTTGGCTGCAATAACTTTGATTCCAGATGGTCCAGACCACCTTTTATTTGCTTTTCAGGGATGTTGGCAGCTGCCGATTCTGTTTCGTATAAAACTTGCGGAAAACTTTAAATGATACCGAGGCTCAAGAACTTGACGATCCTTCCAGAATTATGCATGTAGGCTCGTACGGAACACATTTAAATATTCAAATGTTTCGAACTTTAGATGAGTTTCGGTTGAGTTGCTCTCCTCTCTCTAGGAAAAATAAAATATAAATACTTATCTTGTGTCTAGGTTTGGAAAGGATATACATTATCAAGTAACAAGTATTCAAGAGGTCCTCCGGGGATTCCAAACAATGAGTGAGAAAAACTTATTACTTTTTTTTTTCGATTCTGAAAGTCTTTTGTTTGTTCCTCAGAAGGATAGCCACTGGAAACGATGGGGATCTTAAATGCAATGAACACGTTGATAACCTCTTAGAAATATCATACAGTGTGACCCATTCAAGATGGAAGCACCCTTGTAAAACGTACATTTTTCAACCGATTGGAATGATTTTTTATCTCAGTAGGTAGACATTCAGAAAATCTATTAGGACACTAAATTTCATGAATATATCTCAATTTCCAGGGCCAACTAATCTTATTTTTCAAGGTCAGAAATAAAAAAAAAATTACTAGCAAATTTTTTAGAAGAAATCTGACTACACCACTGGATTTGAGACATTTTCAAATGGTTAACATGTGAATTACGTTGGAATGCGTCAATTAATAAAAAAGTTATAAAGGAATGAAATTTGAAAAACATGCCGTTTAATCAACCCACCAATTCATGTTCAGGAATTTTATGAAAATTCTGAATACACCGCTGGATTCAGAATGTCTTGAAAAATCACTGATCAGAGTTCCATCAAAATCTGTTCTATAATAAAAAAGTTATGAAGGAATGAAATTTCAAAAATATTTTGTTCAACGGAATTTTAGCAACGTTCTTACTACACCACTGGATTAGGGGCAATATTCAACAAGATTTTGTTCCTCAATTTCTTCAATTTCGTCCATGGTCGTTGTTAAAGCCAACTCACAAACACGAATACTGACGATGTTTGTAATATTGTTGTAATATTGTTGAGCTGTTCCATGACAACACGATGTTGGGATTTTTCTGTAGAATTATGAGTTACGTGGTTTGTTCTTTCCTCGGAATCAAAATGTAATCTTTCAGCGGGATTACGGAAAGTATTGAACAACACACGGCCGATCCGCAAATAACGGATTCGGTTGTCATAATCCTCGGCAGCGTTTCGGATTACAATATTCAACCTCATCCGTTATTTGCTACATATCGGCCTTGTAACGTAATAATAATAAGTAAGTATCAAATGACAATTATTCTACGTTCTTGTGAGCTGATCCAATCGAAATTTTATTCTCAAAGTTTTGTATCCCATTTATTTCTTATTAATGTTTGCATTGAGACTGAGACTATACTGGTAATTAATTAATGAACTTGAACCAGCACTGAATTCGAGTCTTGGGGCTGTTTATAAGCTACAATGACCGTTAAATTACCAACTCTAGCCATAAAGAGCCAACTAAACTTCCAAATTGCGTTCAGTAAGTCGATAAAAGAACTTGGAAACTGCATGCGGTAAAAAACGCGACTTTCCCTCCCATTTTGTTGCGGTTATCGCATTACATTTTCGAGCGGTAGCGATTTCTGCAATGATCTGCACTCATTGCTTGGCTATTCGTCACATGTATGGCAAAGTTCGCAAATGTAGCATCAAATGAGTATTCAAATCTTTCCACACACACTCAGAAATAGTCTATTATAAAACTATTGAAAAAGAGATTTTTTTTATTTACCTATTAAAAAGTACAAATTATAACTCTTAAGAAGGAAATAATATCTAACTAATTATTTGAACAATCTTAATATAATAATAATAATAATAATCGCTTTTATTGATAGTTAGAAAGAACAGTGTACAGACATATTATACGTATACATGGTACCTACTACTATCAAAAGGCAGAGTTAGCGTTTACCCATGTGTGAGATGGGTAATTACTTTCTAACACTCAACCCTGACAAAAACAAAAGAAAAACAAAAACAAATGTAGAATATTCATACTACGATTTCAGCAGTGAAAATAGTAATAGTAATAGAAACGAAATTAATAATAGTGATAATTTAACTGAATACAATACTCATTAGATCATTTTTTGGGTAATCAGATGTATTACATTAATGCAACTATAACTAACGAATATACATTCAATGAGCAGAAGCAATGAAAATGAGAAGAGAATTCTAAAATCTTATTTAATCAGTTTCCAATAACTTTCTCAACTTGAACTTGAACGAGTCAATGGATACATTTTTCAAATTATCTGGAACCTTGTTATACAGCCGAGTTACCATGTAAGAGAAAGAAGACTGATAAAAAGTGGTTTTATGCAGAGGTGGTGTTAATTTTGACTTGAACCTTATATTTATATTGTGAACGTCAGTTCTGAAAGATATCTTTTCAAATAGGTATGGTGGTTTTATATCAAGAATAATTTTATGAAACATCACACATTGATGCAATAGAAAGCGTTTTTGTATATTTAGCCAACCTAGTTCGCGTAGTGGAACTGAAATTCGGTTACGCTTTCTCAAGCCGTAGATCAGACGTACGTACACAAGAGTTTTGTACCAATTGAAGTCTATTCAGATCTGATTTCATTAATGCTGGGCCGTAGACAACATCTGCGTGATTAAAGTGGGACAGGACTAAGGTTTCGCACAATATTGTTTTGCTTTTTTTATCCAGAAATGATCTATTAGAATATATGAGTTTCAGGTTACAGAAAGCTCGTTTAATAATAGTGTTCACATGCTTGGTATATCTTAGCGTATGATCCATAAATAAACCTAAATTTTTTGCAGTATCTGTAAACGGAATAGTTTCATTGTTTACTTTAAGATTGATTTGTGGTAAACATCTTATGCGGCTTTCTTTCCGGCCAAATAAGACGGCATTTGACTTTGATGGATTGATGGAAAGACAAAGTTTATTTGAAATGTCGACTATCGAGATCAAATCATCGTTCAGATTCTGAACAGCCTGATTTAGGTTATGTTCGGTGAAGGGGAGATAAAGCTGAACATCATCTGCATAAAAATGGCTTTCAGAAAAATGTATGACTGTGTGCAAGTCAACAGTGTACATGATGAAGAGTAGCGGGCCCAAGATAGATCCTTGGGGAACTCCATTTTCAATATGCACAAAATCAGAAACTTGGTTATCGAGTTTGACCGCTTGGAACCGATTATATAGATAAGTTCTGAAAAATGAAACAGAGGCATCACTGAATCCGATAAAGTGTAGTATAGCCAATAGAAGATCATGTTTAATTCTATCGAAAGCTTTGGTATAATCTAAAAATATTAGCAATACTGACATTTTGTCGTCCAAATATTTAAGGATGTCATCTGTCACTTTCAGAAGTGCTGTATTGCAACTGTGATGTATCCTAAATCCCGATTGATGCAATGGTAGTAGATGGTAGTCTTCTAAGTAGCCCTTCATTTGTAGATATATGATCTTTTCGAAAATTTTCGACAGAACACAAAGTATGCTTTTAGGTCGGAGAGATTTGTATTCTGTAGGATTGTATGTTTTGGGCAGGGGAAGCACAACAGCTTTTTTCCATACAGTTGGGTAAGTATTATTTTCTATACAGTAGTTCAAAATATGGCTAATATGTTTGAGGATGGATGGGCAAGCATGAAGCAGCATGTCTACACTTATAGAGTCCACACCAACAGCTCTCGATTTTATGGAGAGGATTGTTTTATATATATATCTGTTTCTGAAATAGGTGTGAAACTGAATAAGCCTGCTCCTGGCAGACGGTTGTTGGAGTATCGGTTGACAGTATCGACGTCTAATGATAGGTCACTTTTTGATGAGCTGGCAAAATAGTCATTGATATCACGAGCGTTTTTCAGTTGTTCTGGAATGGAATTATTTTTATTTTTGGAGTAAATATTCAATTTATCGAGTTCTTTCCAAAAATTCCTGTTATTCCCATAATGCCTCATGCGGAATTGAATTTAAGCTTTTTTTCGCGAATTATTGCATATTTGGTTTGGTTTCTTAAGTCTTTATAATAGTTCCAATGGCGTTCTTGTTTGGTACGTTTATATTTGGTTAGGGCTTTATCACGTAATGACATCATCAATTTGATCACGTCAGTTATCCTTGGTGCTGCTGGTCTGCTTACTTTCACCGTCTTCAAGGGCGCATGAAAATCTAACAGTGTTTTGAGAATATTATTGAAGCAATCTACTTTAGAATCTACGTCATCAAGATGATAGATTTGAAGAAAATCAGCATTAATCAGATCAGTAGAGAATGAGGCAGCATTAAAATTTTTAAAATCACGAAATGTGCGAAAGATCGGTTCTGAAAAACCATCGTCAGATCCAAAGGAGCAGGAGATAAGACAGTGATCAGAAATATCAGATGCATCACTGACAACTATGTTATCAACAAGTACAGATTCGGTGCAAATTATCAAGTCAATGGCTTTGGAGCTTGTTTGGCTAAATCTCGTTGGTTCAAATATTAAGTTTTTCAGGTCATAGCTAGATAAAGTGTTGTTCAACAATATCGTGGCATAACCTTCAACATCCAACATGTCTATATTGAAATCGCCAGCACATATCAAATAGTCATATTTGGGAGCAATAGAACTCAAAGAACTTTCTAAGTCATACAAAAATTCGTTTATTAATTGCTTGGGAGGACGATATAGAACACCCAGAGCATACTTTTCAGACTTTGAGGTGAATGATACCCACAGTTGTTCAGTATTACTATGATCAATTGAAATGATGTTCACTTTAAAGTTAGATTTCAAATATATTGCCAAACCCCCACCTCTTCCTGTCAGTCGGTCTTAACGGTATAATGTGTATCCATTGAGTGCTATCAGTTCATTTGGAATATCCGCTGAGAGCCATGTTTCGGTAACAAGTATAGAAAAATATTATGAACAGTAAACAAAATTTTTTGAGAAAAAAATTTTAAATATTTTTTTCCAGTAGGTACAGCATTATGGAAATATTTTTTTTTTCATAAATGTTATTATCATTTATAACTAATTTATGAATACATGAGTTCACGTATTATTGTGAACTCACATTATTATTGAAATTTTGAAATGTAATTATACCATGAGAAAGTCTCAATTGATATAATTATGCAAGAAATAAATACGAGGATATATTGAAAAATTCATAGCCTACTATAGAATCAAACAAAATTTCAATGTCAAAATATTTTATTAGTCAACATATTCTTATCTAAATTGGATACATTTATTACAGCGAACCTGCAACGTCTCTAGACTTTTCAAAAAAAATGTTCCTTCTTGCTCTGCAAACCCACCATGCACCCCCTAAGGTTGAGGCCCGGAAGGATGAACTCCCCAGCACTCGTACGTACTCGAAAGCTCACCCCCCCTATCCACCACCCCCGCTCGTTAAAGCGGTTCCTCATCCTGATGACTGGCGATCAGCAGAATAAAATCTGACCGTTTGATATGGAGTGCCCAGCCAATTCTCGGCTTGAAGCTCCCTTATATCTGACATGAGTTGACTTTTAAACAATGACTTTACTTTACTGTGCATGGTGCCCCCTGAAACTGGCTGAAGGCCTGAAAAAACTCTCGGCTGAGGGCCGAGTGCTGTGTGCTGAGTTAATTGAAATTGAAATTACTACTTGGTCGGTTCTTCGTGGATCTGAAGCAACCAGACCTCCACAGCTTTTATAACCTCTTCGTTGGAATAAAATTTACGACCTTTTAAACTGTTTTTCAATTGAGGAAAGAGATGATAGTCGGACGAAGCCAAATCTGGTGAATAAGGGGGGTGTTCTAGTAATTCAAATCCTAAATCACGAATTTTTTGCATAGCAACATGAGATTTGTGTGCAGGGGCGTTGTCCTGCAAAAACAAAACACCTTCGGATAGCTTTCTGCGTCTGTTCTCTTCAATTTTTTCCCGTAGAGTGGTCAGTAATATCGAATAGTAATCTCCAGTTATTCTTCTACCCTTATCCAAAAAATCAATCATGATTACTCCCTGGCAATCCCAAAAAATTGAAGCAAGAACTTTTCTTAGGTCTTGGAGAACCGGAGTGTCGCCATTCCATCGATTGTTGCTTTGATTCTTGATCGTAGAAATGTAACCAAGTCTCATTCATAGTAACAATTCGGTTTAAGAAGTCTACATCGTTTTCAAATCGAGCACAGATCGAACGCGATCCTACTACCCTTGCACGCTTTTGGTCAACATTCAAACATTTGGGGATCCATTGTGCAGCAATTTTTCTCATGTCCAAATTGACTTGAACTATATGATGAACGCGTTCGTATGAAATATTCAGTGCTTCAGATATCCGTTTTAGCCCAATTCGACGTTATTTTAAAATCATGTCATGAACTGCATCGATATTTTCGGGGACTGACACAGAAACTGGCCTTCCCGATCGGTCATCATCTTCAATGGAAAATTTACCTCTTTTGAAGCTTGCAGTCCAATTTTTCACGGTCGCATACGAAGGACATTGATCACCAAGGGTACTAAGCGTATCTTCGTAAATCTGCCTACCTCTCAACTCTTTTAAATACAGGTACTTGATGATGGCTCGATACTCCAATTTTTCGATCTTCACAATTTCGGTGGACATATTTTTTCTTTTAATTTATTGCGTAACTCTGGTTCACTTTTTTGACGTCAAAGTTTACACTGACACTTCTAATAAAATATTGTTTGTCGCTATGGTAACGCAATGTTTTGTTTATGCAGGGAACTGGTCTAGGCCAACTAGATATCAATACATCCTCGTACATTGTGAATTTAATTTCACAACACGTTTGCATAATTTCAAATAATTTCTCAACGTAGAAATACAAATAATATTGAATTCACAAGTATTCTGGATTCTGATTATGCTGAAGCGTTCACTGTAATTTCACAATTACAGCTGATTACCAACATGTTATGACGTCAGCTGGCTTTACTCTATAGGTGGTTACTATTTATACAATTTCGTATAAACGGCACACATTTGAACTGTAATTGTCGAATGAGAAGAAACTGGTACTCAGGACAAACTTAAATGGCACCTGAGTTATGTCAGTAACCAATGGATGCGCATGCGCAAATTAGTACTGCAACCAATATTTCAAATTGATTCCCTTTGAGGTTTTCCAAATAAGTCGAATGTTTCGTGAAATCGTATGAATATCCTGAAGCTTCAGAAAGATGCGTTACTTCAAATTTGGAAAAAGTTTATTGAAATAGGTACCTATATTAATACACCGAGAGAAATCCAGTTTTTTTCAAAAAAGTCTTATAGCTGCTGAATAAATTATTTCAGCAACCGTTTATAGTTATCTGATCAATTTAAAAAGCGGAAGTTCTAAACGTTAAACGGGCCTTTTTTTTCAAAATACTCATTTTGTTTTGAAAAGGTTACCTGTTAGATTCAATAAAGGGCACGATTGTGTTCAAAAGATGGAATTGGAAAAACAAACTGTTTAGTCACTAATTTACATTTGAACTGTTAGACGGTACTTTGTAAGCAGTAAATAGGTGTCGTTTAGTTCTTATCATGCACCTTCTTCGTCATCAACGTGTTTCCTGTGATGTTTCATTTCACTCACTCTTAATAGGCTGTTTCATCATCGGGTCATTTGTAAATCAACTGCGTCATTTCAATTCTTATTGTCAATCAGTTCACGTGTAGAATTGGTTGTGTTATGCAAGTACAGTAGTGAAGATTGAATACGCTTTGTGTATGATTTGTTTCTACAGGACATATATTTTGGTAAGTGCCTACCTGAGTGTGTGTTTCCAACAGTTATTTTCAATAATTTAATCCATTGTTATTAATTATGGGAGGTTAAAATTAAACAAGTAAGTATTGGCGTAGCTTGAGTGATGGTGCATTCTTAATTCCGGTTAGAACAGAAACGACACACATTAAATTTTTTTCAAATTGAACATCATAAATGTATTTTATCGTTTTTGATGTAGAGAGCAAGTTCTGCGAACATGAGGTGGTTGTTAAGTTATTTTTCGAATAAATAATTTTTTTCTTATGAGATAATGATTTTTTTTTTCAAAGTGCGGCTCCTTTATTCAAGTAATATAACAGTCAAAAAGAAAAGTTATCAATAAATATAAAAATATAAAACAACAAAAATTAATTGGCGCTCCGGGGCGACTTGATTGATTCCAGTGGCGCACTTGCTTTTTCAGCTGCAGGAAAACCACATTATCTGAAGATCTTGATCTGCCAATGTCCTCTCTCTCATAAAATAAAATGTAGAATGTCTCCAGAGGCTCCAATAAACCCAAGATATCGTCAGAGCATGTAGAAACAAAACTATCGTCAAACTTAAACCAGTCCGTTCCATCTTTCGCCAATGCGTAATAATGGCCACATTCATCGCCGGAACCACAGTGAACAATGACTGCATGAAGATTATAATTGTGGTCTGCTAGATTGAGGTGTTCATCTATTTTCAATCTTCGTATAAGTTTGGTGCCTCCGCCAGAGGTTGAGTCATGTTTGAAGAGCATCAGTGTTATTATCAGATTGACTGGTGCCTCAGTTATACTCGTTGTCTTATAATTATCAGTCAATTTGGCGCATATTGGTCAATACAGTTGATCATCACCAGTTAAAAGTTCTATTTTCATATGATGAAACAGCAAGCTCCGCACGGACTGGCTATCAGACATATCAGGAAATGCTAATGATTATTGTAAGATGATTTTTTCAAATGGAATACTAAGATTCTAGTTCGTATACTCAAACTTCAGAGTAGATCACAGTAATTTAATAATAATTCAATCCATAGTTTTATATGTTACCAAAACATGTGATTGTTTCTGAAAGTAGTAGTAGTAAATTGATTAGTACATTATTATTTGTTTTTTCTATTGTTTTATTAATTCGAAAGAAAATCCCCTATTTGTATCTGTCAGTGTCCTGAAGATGACAAAATGAATTGACGAAACGTTGACTTTAAAGAAACTGAGTTTTCTTCATATCCCCAACAAAATTAAATATCAGTATACTTTAATTTCCTCAATAAATGTTGATCAATGCTGAACTGCAGTGAAGTATGGACAACTAATGAGTCAGTATTTCAGGAACGAAATCGAATATGATGAATCTCTATTATAACAAAAGTAGCTTTTTCACGATATCTATGGGATTGAAAATTTTAAAGCGTGCTTGGTGAATTCTTATTCTGGAGATTTGACATTGGCACTCACCGTGATGCAACTTCTGCTCAACATTTTTTTTGTAGATTTTCGGAACTGATCCTATTCATCAAATGGCAAACATTTTCGCTCCCAAATACTTTGTTTCTGACCAAACCGTTTTTGAATGACATAAGCATGAAAATAACCCATATCTAGAGCTCTGATAACATCATTAACGCCAAAATACCACCTCAACTCCTTAAAGTTGAAAAATGTTGAATAGCATATGTGGTGATATTGACAAATTTTTGAGGATTAACAGTTGGGCAGAAATTTTGAAATTTTATTAATTCAATTTTGACAGCCTCTACCTTCATGTGTATTAATGATCCGAATTTCATGATGTACTTCATGCACTATTGAAACTGTTATGGTTTGTAAAATAATGTTCAACAACTGCAAATCCCCGCAAACTTTTCAAAATCAGCTAAATCGCCACATCTACTATTTAAGATTTTGTGGCAGTGTTTTGACGTCAATGCTATTTTCAAAACTGTACAGTAGGAAATTATTTTCATGCATGTTATTCAAAAACCGTTGGGCCGGTAAAGGAAAGTTTTTGGATGCAAAAATGTTTACCATTTGATTTTTGTACAAGGATTTTTTAACCACAATGAGAGATTACTGTTTCACCAATTCAAGATATAGTATAATGATGAAATACCAATCATATGAGTATTACATCAAAAACAAGTCATCTTGAAATAAGTATCTTTTCATTTTCATAAAGTCGTCCTTCAATATCGAAATGTCAATTATTCAAACATATAATGAAAACGAGTAAGCTTGATATAAGCATCCTTTAATTTTCATAATAACTTCATTTAATATTGAAACGCCATTCATTTAACCATTATATTGTAAGCAAGTGATTTCGACATGACAATATTTTCAGGGGTAATATAATAAGTGGTATGATTATTACCGATAATTTTTTGGAATATTAATGAGTGGAGTAAAGTAGTTTATTTGACCATGTTATGTACATAAAAAACATTTATGGCAAGTCACAAAAACAATATTGATTCAAGATCAATATTGACATATGGCATTATGAAATTAGTAAAAAAATATAAAACTATAAAAAATATAAAAATATTCAAAACTACAGAAATACATTTAAAAAATCGAAGAATTTGACAATCCTGAGTTTTCAGGGAGTAAAGAATAGAACAGTATAAAAAAATACATCGAGATTTAAAATTACATACATAATGAGCTCGCTGAGACAATGTAGCTATCAATATCATAAAAACAATGACTAAGTAGAAATGTGTTTACTGCCTTTTTAAATGCATTGAACTCCAATACTTTGACTGAGCTATCAAGGATATTGTAGAGTTTGAGATTCAATGAGTTTTTGCAGCTTACAGCTAATCTATGTCGAGGAATAGTCAGCAGATCGGCAGATCTTGTGTTATAGCAATGTGAGTCAGAATGTCTAGAGAAATTGCTCACATTTTTGTGTATTTCTAAAAGGACTGTAAATATGTATAACGTGGGCAGGGGCATGATACCAAGTCCAATAAAGTGTTGTTGACAATGATCTCTAAAACCCAAGTTTGCCAAAATTCTGATAGCTTTTTTCTGACATTTGAAAACTGCTATAGCGTTTTTTGAATTTCCCCAAAGTAGAATACCATAAGTGAGCACAGAATGAAATAAAGAAAAGTATGTCATTCTCAATACATTGTGATTTGTGAGAGGTTTCAATTGTCGTAGTAAAAACAGAGTAGAAGATAATTTTCGAACCACGTGATCTACATGATTGTACCAATTCAATCTATCGTCAATAACGAGACCAAGAAACGTTACTTGATTTCCATCTTGGTACGTCGTGTTAGAAGAAATTACAACCCCTTAAGTTTTGCTTTCATTCAATTTGAGTTTATTTTCAGCAAACCAATTTTTTGCCGAGGTTAGGCTCTCAGATGTGAATTCGGTTAGGGTGTTATATGATTTATCAGAGCACACAAGGGTTGTGTCGTCAGCGAATAAAATACATTTTGTAGGTGCCATGTATTGACAGAAGTCATTGATATAAACGATGAAGAGAAAGGGTCCCAGAACCGAACCTTGTGGTACACCATGTTCTATTTTTTTAAAGTCAGATCTAATATTGTTCAACTCTACACATTGGAATCTTTCTGAGAGATAAGAACGAATTAGATTTAAAGTGGTGCCTCTTATTCCATAGTGACACAGTTTTTCAATTAATATGTCATGCGATTTGCAATCAAAGGCCTCCGTTAAATCGCATAGAGTCAGGCAAGTATGCCTGTTTTGATCAATGCCCTCAACTATGTCAGTCACAATTTTGAAGGCGGCTTGTGTCGTGGATTTATTTTTGCGGAAATATTGTGACTCGCTGAAATAGAATCTGTTTTCGAAATAGGAGTACAATCTTTCTTTCAGAATATATTCAATGATTTTACCGATGATGGAAATAATGCTGATTGGACGATAGTTATCTAACAAGGAATTGCAATCCCAAAGCTGCATTGGGATCGCCAATGAATTGATATTCCAAAAAATTATAGGTTATTGATCATACCACGAATTATATTTAGGACGACAATATATCGATTAGAAAATTGTTGAATTGCCTGGTAATTGATTCTTTATTTCTGGCCGTATTCAACGGAATACTCTTTTCCACTGCTTCATCTATGATACCAATAGCCATTTATCCCCAACGATCTCTCATATTGATTAAGAAATAAGAAATAGTCAAAACACAAAGATTTGACGTTTATAATTTAAATCATTATTTTCACTTGACAGCTAGTAAATCAAAAACTAAGCAGGTTTATCACCGTGAAAATACAGCGACAAGCTATATTTTCACTGTAATTCCGATTCTATTGGCTGAATTTCAAAATTTGAAATAGACTGATTGGTTGTTAAGCAAGGAGATATATTGTCATTTTTATACGAGTGATCCTTAGCAGTAATACAACTTTTTTGAAAAAAATACCCTGATCATTCTAAAAAGGTTACTATGCCGGCGCGTATTCAATTCAGAAATCTTATACAATTTTGTAAAACAAGTAATAGATTTTTCTCTCAGTATATAATCTTCCAAAATCATATTTTTTCTGGTTCAAATTGAACGCATAAACGATTCTCCTGAATTCAAACTTTGTCGATTAAAATATCAACGGATATGGTTCAAACAGAAATTAAAAATCCTGTGTTTACAATAATTAAAGCTTCTGAATAGAAACTCCTTTCATATCGCAGCTCAACTAAAAGTTTTCACCAGCACAAAGCATTTATGAAATGCCTTGTGATCACATTAAGCTAACAAAGTTATGGTATGGCGAATTAAACATCATTATATACGAATCTCCATTATTAGATCGCAAAGGGTGGGCCTTAACGAACTGAAACGGAGATTTTAAAGTTTGTAAAAAGTGCTCCTTCTTCGATTTCCCAAGTGGTTCAGAATTTTCCGGGAGTCGCGGCTGTCTGGGATTGAAGCAGACAATGAAAAATGCAATTTTTGTTCTCATCTCTTACATTAGCACCACACAAAAGCAAAAGTTACTCGTTCCTGCTTTCGATAATGGTGTTTTTTGTGCAGCCAGGATGTATCTGTGGGTGAGGCAGTTAATTTCATGGAATGGACTCCTCTAGATGAGTTTTGGTGAATAGAAAGTAAAAAGTCATTCTGTTTTGCTTTGGTGAGGTCTTTTCGACGATATTTATGAAACAATGATTGCTTGCTTACTAGTGGGAATGAATTCCTGAAAACGTTGTCAATTATACTGAGTAAGATTTGTTTCGGTTTCTTCCTATCTGTCAGTGAAAACATAAAATTATTTGTTAGTGAATCATGAATTTTCCCATTTTTTGAGGCAATCTTGATTTTACTTTTGATCAGTCAAGTTATATTGTAACGATGACAACGGTATATCGTTATATTCCTCGTATGAACAGGTCCAAGATACATAGTAACCCTGGTGTGATCTCTTATAGCTGTGAAACCGACATACAAAAGTGTTAAGGTACGGCCTACTTGATTCGTGATATTTTTACTGCGTTGATACCGTTTCACCTCTTCAGCACACAGATGGCGGCAAAATAACAGATTCATGAAGACGCTTGGACAAGTGTCATGTTATGTAATTTTCAACATTGAATTTTATTTGTTGTGATATTCATTAATCATAATTTGTAAACATTCAAATTTCAATCAAATAATTATGACTCAGTACTTCGGAATGTTGGAAACTCCGCTATTTTCGACTTAAACGCCATCCATCGACGAATGAAGCCAACGGTATCAGTGCAATTACAGTTTCAACAACTTTGTCGAAACAAAAGCGAATCAGTGATAACACCATGGTTTCCATACATCTTGAACAGGTCACAAAGTGAATTTTCCAAACACTTGTCAGTCGACCACCACATGAAATAAGTTTCATAGAGACATACCTTCCTATTTCACATGAAATATAATAATTTTATTTCCACAGCTCTTGATTCCCACGGATATCTCAGGTGATTCAGTTAAATCCATAATTGTGTGGTTATCAAGAAGAAATGTTTACAAAATATGATTATTGTCATTCAGACGACAGCGGTTCTTCTTCCTATTTCGATTCGATATGTCAAAGTAGGGTCACTTCATTGAATGTGTTTGACACAAAGTTCGACTTTCACAGAAAAAAAGAGAGAGAGAGAGAAATATGTTCATTATCGAATTTATTTAGTTTTTAAAATGGCGGAATGCTAGTCTGACATGTGTACTATAGAGATGACAACAATGAAATGAGAGGAAGTGGTTTTTTTTATTAAATTCAATTTTGGAGAGGACGGAAGTGATCGAAACACCATCAGTCCAATTCTGACCTGGTAACGTTAAAGCTCGCTGGAGGTTGATTTTGAGTTTTTTTTAAATTTTGACATCTTACCCGATATTGCTGGAACCACACCTATGAGAGTTGAATATTCTAATTATTAAGAGATCTATTGGAGATAACTCGCCTCACCAGAATTTAATATAATTGTTTTTATTATACAGTGCGGCTTTTTTTAGTCCCCCCTCCCTGTTAACTATTGAACGGTTCGACGTAGAAACATGAATAAAAAATCGTTTGGAGGGTTTCACCGATACTACTTTTTGAAATAAAAAATATGGTGATTTCTCGACAGGGGGCGCGGGGAGGCACATCAACTCAAAAATTTTAAATGGCATGGGAGGTCAAGTGTCACATCGTTGAAAAGAGAATTCAATTCTCTTTACAACCATTTTTTTTTTTTTAAATTTAGTTGAAATTTTTTTCACAATCTAAATTCGAAATATCAAAAATAAATGTGGATCTGAAAACTACTCATATCTCGATAAATTTGAACGGTTTGTTGTGGAATAATGAAACCAAAAATATTTTGAAGGGTATTACCGATACTACTTTTTTAGAGAAGAAACATTGAAATTACTCGACAGATGGCGCTAGGGACAGATCAACTTGAAATTTTCGAAAGGCATATAAATCGATATTGAGAAAAAATGTCTCAACAAAATTCAAAAATATTAAGATGGTTGTGAAGAGAATTGAATTCTCTTTTCAACGATGTGACACTTGACCCCCCATGCCATTCAAAATTTTTGAGTTGATGTGCTCCCCCGCGCCCCTTTTCGAGCAATCACCATATTTTTTGTTTCAAAAAGTAGTATCGGTGAAACCCTCCAAACGGTTTTTTATTCATGATTCTACGTCAAACCGTTCAAAAGTTAACAGGGGGGGGACTAAAAAAGCCGCACTGTATATAAAAGCTCGCCTCACAATTTTCTTTTCTATTTGCAATAGCGATATTGAACGGTTTGATGTAGAACAGTGAAGCAGAAAATATTTTGAATGTTATTACCGATAGTACTTTTTGAAAGAATATACAAAGCAATTACTCAGCAGATAGCGCTGGAGGCACATCAACTTGAAAATTTCGAGAGGCAAAGATATCAAAATTGTGAAAATAGATATTGACGGAAATTAAAAAGATTCAAATGACGTGGAGAAAATTTATTTTTCTTTCCAATGATGTTACTCCCTTTGACCCCCATGATATTTGGAATTCTTAAATAAACGTTTCCCCATCGTGCAATTACAAAGTGTTTAATTTTTAGACGTGGTATTGGTGATATTTTGAAAATGGTTTTTGTTTGATGTTTGTACGGCAAACCGTTCGAAAGTTTATGGGTGTGGGAGGGGGGAACGCTTTACATTTTTTGGAATTTTTTGGAATCAGACAACTAGAATTTCCTGAATTTTTTGTCATGCAATGGTACCACTTAGTTTTCTACATTTTTATCAGATGATTCTGTAAAAATCATTTGTTTAACCATTTAGGTCCAAATTTATTTTTTCAAAGAAGGTTTTCTGTTACTTTGTTACTTCTAAAATTATTTTTGAAAAAATAAAATAGAAAACAGAATAGCAATGACTGATTTTGTTTAATTTTTTGGAGATTTGAGGTTTAAATTAGAAAAAACGTTAATGCATTGAAGAAATAGAGTTTTTCTTCAATTTAAGACCTCAAATCACCAAAAAAAGAAAACAATATCAGTCATAAAAAAGCTGGTGAAACTTACATATTAGGAAAACAAATGTTGCTTATATGCAACGCTGTGCCATGTCTAGAGGAGTCATGTTTTGTTCAATTTTGAACTGATATTGTTTCTCTTTTCAACATGAATACCTTCTACGAGATGTTATCTTGAACGCTGAAAAATAGCGACTGAAGTTTATCTTTCAGTCGCAGATGATTCTACATCTGATTTTATGAACATCCTGTTCATATTTTCAATAAAATCAAGAACAAACTGTTTTGCTTTTTATTATTAGTAAATCGACGCATACACCGGTACCAAATTTTTTATACATAGTTTGGCATTTTCTATGGACACGTTCACCATCCAAGTGAAGAAGCACCACCCCCATCTTTTAGAGAAAATTCAATATACCTCAAAAAATATGAAAGAACCCGCACCATTCTTATAGAAAATGAATCCCAATGAAATTCGATGAATTTTTGATATGATGTAGTTTAAGTCAAGCTGATCAAAAGAGACACGTTGGCGTTCACTAATTGTTATTTCACCATAGTATAATGAAATTCAATATTAATAGAAAAGAGAAAAAAACTTTTTTATTGATATTAATATATTTTATTGGCGGTTCAATCAACAGTTGCTAACTTGTTTTGTATTTGTACCCACCTACTGTTGTTCTCGTTTATCAATTGTTTCTTGATTGTTGTTTGTTTTAATGTCCTGTGTCCCATGGATTGTGTCTATTGGGGAAACCATTTGAGAAAGAGGCTTTCTCAATATATTACCATGTGTATCTCATAAACTGGTCATAGCAAAGCCAATACTGTTTGACATTATAATACTGAACTCAAACTAAGAGTAATGACAAAAAATTGGAAAATTTCACATACGAAATTTTTAATTACAGGGTGAATTACAAACTTAACGCTTTTTCGCAAGTTTTGTCATCACCTTGCGTTTGTTTCACAGTGTATTTCAATTTTGGACAAGCAATATGCTGAATGGTTCGTAGTCAAGTATCCCTGAAGCTCAATATATAAAATAAAAATACACAAAATGTCAGCAGAAAAACTGTCACTTCTTGACTCACCCTGTACAAAATGTTGAATTTATCAATTTTGACATATTCAAACGATGAGCAATCAGTGTTTGGTTTGGTCACATCTTCACTTGATTAAGAATTTTATTTCGAATAATGCTGGACTCACCCTGTATCCGACAATATTTTTTATCAAAAACCAGTCCAAAAGTATTACTTTATTGGCAAGCAATATTAGTCGTGCAAAATATTTTCACTGAAGATGTTTTCCTGATACCAATATTACTTCAAAGAAGTGGCCACTTACCAACTTTGACACTCTGTATCTCAAAAACTAGCCATAGGATTGAATTGGGCCCATGGACACTTTAGTCTTTCTTTAATCTTTAGTCTTAGTTTAATTAACTATAGTTTTTACAAGTCTCAAATTTATATGCAAACCCTGAAAATTGTTAAACTAAAAACCACAAAATGTTTCACTCCTCTAGCTATTCTTGAATGGCATTAAAAAAGAACCCCATTGGAAGAATGAAAAAATGTTGATTTTCCACTTTGTTATTAATAATCTAGGATACTATTAAATTAAAGATGCAAATAAAGCTAGGAATTTTTTTTTCTCAATATTTCGATTTGTTCGTATTTTAATTATTTAAAGTTACATGAAAATGTTTTTTTTTTAAACATCATTTAAGTAAATGTTATATTGTTTATAAGATATTTTAATTTTTGTTTTTGGAATTTTAATCAGCAATAAATATTATGATCTTCAAGAACAAAATCATTTGTTAAAAAAAAATTATTGCTTAGTTACGCATTTGTTCATTAACAATTTTTTTTGCTAGCAAATAATAATATTGAAAAACCATTTATTTTTCAATCCTTATTTCCATTGCTCTCCGATATTTAAACAAAAATTGTATCGTGAAATTTCATTTGTTTATAACAAATTGTTCATTAAATAAACAAAGAAAACATAAACAAACATCTTTTTAGAATATCAAATAGCAATGGAAATTATGTTTAAAAAAGGAAAATGGTTCCTTAATATTAATATTTGGTAGCAAAAAAAATGATAATCAACAAATGCGTTTTTAAGCAATACATTTTTTTGTTAAGAAGTGATTTTGTTCTTAAAGGGCATAATATTTATTGCTGATTGAAATTCCAAAAACAAAAATTCAAATATCTTATGAACAATGCATTTGTTTATAACAATTATTTAAACAATCAAAGCAGGAAATTTAAAAAAATCATTTTTATTAGCATTATTAATTTTTTAGTCTCTCAGATTGTTAATAACAAAGTGGAAAATGAACATTTTTTAATTTTTCCAACAAGGATCTTTTTTAAAGCCTTTCAGAAATAGCTCCAAGAAATGAAACAAATTAAAGGTTTGTAGTATAACAATTATCAGGGTTTGTATGTAAATTTGAAACTTGGAAAAACTAGTTAATTAACAAAAGCATATGTAATAAAATAATTACGAGAAAAATTTTTTTAAAGGTAAGTGAATTTTTTTATTTCTCAAAATTATTTTTATTGATCAATGGTCCGTATCAGTCAGCGCACGCGGGACTCGCCTCTAAATAAAAATTTTAAATATTGGTTGTAGAATTCCTGGTAGAAAAACCATTTTTAGTAAATTTCCTCCTCTTTCAGGATCTTTTATCAACTTTTGGATATCTTCAATAATTTCCGAGACATTTGCAAAAAACCAAACCCCCCTCCCTTTTTTTTAATAAAGTGTTTATAACTTTTGCAATTTTTGCCGGGGCACCTTCAAATTTTTCAAAACGTTTCTAGAGGTCATTCCGAATCGAATAATTTTCGATGCCCTTGAAGTGTTGGAGCAATGCTCAATTTTAAATGTTAAATGTATAGATTTTGAACAAGGTTTGGCAACGCTGCTTGCTTTCCGGAGTAATGATTGTATTTTGGAATAGCAAGAAATGGTCCGTAAAACCATTTTACTTGTAAAATAAAAAGGACAGCAGTGCCTTGATATTGTTAAGACGGACACCGTCGTGTTGAGCTGAGATAGTGCGTAAAGACCATAAAAAGTGAATATTTTGGTGAACCATCAATGCTGAAAGTGATACAACAAATTGGTGACTGTTATATTTCCTATCTTTCCTATACCTATACATTTTCTTCCTATAACAGTCAAAATGCAAAAACATCAAATCCATCAGTGGGTTGACAAAAGCAGTAATTCATCTAATTATTTACAGCAACTTGATATAAAGTAAAGTCAATAGCTAGAAATAAAACAAAATTAACATGAAGAGAAACTCGCCAAAATAGTTCTTATAGACTAGACTAGTTTTGATCAGCTTTACTTGAACTATCAAAAATCCATCCAATTTCACATAGGGAGGGGTTTTAAAATAACTGTCTAGATGTTTTTTGTGACGGATCTTCTTCTCGTACCTCATCATATTCATCAGGAATTTTATCACCAATTTATACTCTTTCTTTCCAGCAATATCCATACAAAATGTGTGTGTGTGTTTCCAAAATTCCATTTCACAGACTTTAATTTCTATTTTATATTTTATTTTCACTGCATAATTTGTAATTTTATATTTATCTATTATTGTGAAAATGGTTATTATTATTGTTATACATATCACGTCACGTAGTTCCAAAATATAAATCTACTCACACAACAATTGAATAAGAATTATCTTCCACCGTCCGTAAAATATTTACACCCAGTAAAAATGGAACACATCATACATCAAACGTCCCAAAGCGTATGGATATTAATTGAAGTTGTAATTTTAATAATCTTTCATACCGTGACGTGGTGTAAAGGTGGAATAAGTGACTCAGAATACGATATACGAAAATTCGTAATTACTCATCGATCTGGTAATGGTACACGAATAGGAAGTAGTTATCGATAATACGAGCCACAGAAAAGATTAATGAAATTCCTGAGCCATTATTGATTGCTCTTAAATATCCATTGCTCTCATGTGTTTGAGAAAAGTATTATGGAAGTAATTGAACTCACTTCGATAGTTGGTGGTATACCAGAAAGGAAGTAAGTCAACCGCAGATAAGTGTACGTAATTTACCATGATAATGATTGCATACATTACTTTTTTCGTCGACCTCTGCAAAAAATGACATTTTACGTACTAATTTCCGGACGAAAAATCGACTATTATTGAAGGCAAGTACTTTTCGTCCGCAAACAATTTTCGTCCGCAAACTCTTTTCGTCCGCTGTGGTCACTATGATACGGCACGGTACGAGAGCGGCGATTGAGTCATTTTCGTAAATCCACGTTTTAATTAATACATAGGCGCCTGTGACAATAACTGTCATTTGCTGTTGTCAAATTAATTATTTACGAAATCCGCTAGATTTCAGGTAAAGCACTTCAAGAGAGAAGTTTTGGAAATGGTGCTGTTGGAGCACCTGCATCTGAAGTTGCATCAACAAGTACCCAAAATCAAAACTTGTCTCTTGCATCTTCTTCGACAGCAGGAATTAATATCAATAATTGCACAAACTGTACGTTCAATATTCATCTTCGAGATTGATTTAATTTTGTAGTATAATTGAAATAGAGAGTTGTTACACTTCAAATACATTTTGTTTATATTCATTAAAATTATGATCGAGTCTGCAGTTCGAAGAGTTGGACGTAGCTGAGGCCAGCAAACATGCGAGTACTTACTTTCATAAAGGTATGTAGAGGTCGACGAAAAAATGTAATATGCACCTCGGCGAAAAACTGTCTACTGTCTCGCCTGCTTGCTATCCTCGGCTGCGCCTCGGCTATCAATTTGCAGGCTCGACTATAATATAGACAGTTTTTCGTCCTTGGTACATAAATAACTATTATGCACTAGCGGGCGGTAAAGTACACTTTGCCGCCCGGTTCAGCAAGCGTAAAGTGGCATTTTACCGCCCGCGGGCGCATTATGGCCCGGCGGGCCGTAAAGTAGACAAAATTCTCAAATTGTCTATACTCACACATCATTTCATGCAATTCCTAACACGAATTAGAATCATTTCAGTTCAATAGAGCAATACTCTTTCTAACATTTGTTCATAATCGTTGTGCTAGTGCATAAAATTTTGTATGTATCACGTGCTTAAAATGCGTTTAAGGCCTTCGGCGTGTGATGGCCCTTGGCTAACGCCATCGGGCCATCATCCACGCCTACTGTACGCCCTTGATACATAAATAACTATTTCCACTAACACTTTCCAAAAAGGATTAGATACAATTCTAACATGACTAATAACTATTTGAAATGTTCAAACCCCACTCCACAATGCAGAAAAATGAAAACAAAGGTAAAAAAAGTGAGAAAAGAATCAAAAACAAAATCAAGATAATATACAGGGTGAAGTCAGAATAAGGCCGACAAACTCCGCATACAGATTCCGCATCTTATTTCGAAGTAAAATGTTTTTATCATTGTATGTCCTAAAATGCATTCGTATCAATACTTTCCAATACATTTTCTTTAGACTAGTGAATGGACAAATGAGTATTTGACTCATCAATACTCATCCTAAATGTCGAAAAACTGAAGTCATGTCCTGATTACCTACCTAAGTTTTCAATTCTCTAAACAACATGAAAATCTTCAGCAGATTGACAAATATTTCGATATGTTGTAAGATATCAGCATTATGAGATTATTGCACACAGGAAATAACGTCGCAACTTCAGATTTTCTCAATTATCTCAGAATGGAATGTTTCGATTTGTAGGTTGAGTATTGATAAGCCTAACTGATGTCAAACACTCATTTGTCCATTCACTTGTGCAAGGAAGATATGAATAATGATATGGTCACATACCATCTTAACTACGTCACTGGTTTACCGAAATTAAAAATTATAACTTCAAATTATCACGTTGTATGATTTGTGTACCAATTTTAAAATTTTTTCCTTCTGAAGTTTTGGAGAAAAATTAATAAATCTTGATTTTTTTGTAATTTCGAAACCCTGTATCTCAGAGGGAATGCACTTTAGTCTGTATCTGTGTCTCATAGTATGATGAGAATGGCGTATTTTGCATTCATAAATAGTCACCTACAATACGGAATTTTGATCTGGGGCCACAGTGCCAACATGAAAACCCTTTTCACACTGCAGAAACAAGCAATACGAATTATATCCGGTGTTGGTTCAAGGACACATTGTAAAGACTTATTGTATATCCAATATAATTTTCTTACCCTACCGAGCATGTATATACAGGGTGTCCATTTGAAAACTTCCCACCCTTAATATCTTCCTTCCAGTAAACAATATGAGTAATCGAAAAAACAGGTCAATTTTATTGTCAAGGGGGACACTTTCAAGGACTATTTGTAGCCCTCGTGGTTCAACCCCCTAGGAGGGGTAGATGTTACCCTTCGAATTTTAAATGGGAAGGGGGGTCAAGTGGCACATCATTTTGATGGGCGTTCAATTCTTGTTCCAATGGTACCCTGACTTATTATTTTTTGATGAGCATTTTCCGAAAAATTGCGTTCTAAACTAACAGAAGTAATTATTAGAACGCCTATACTGAGATGCATGGTTTGGCCAGAACTGGTTAGAATATTAGGTGGTACCGTTCCAACCCTGTATTAGGGGTAACATAAGCCATTAGCTCCAAACACTTTACATAAAAAAGTAGTCTAATAGTAAAACGTAGATGGTAGTAAAGTTGTGTTTATTAAATGCTGAATTTTTAAGTGTCATCGCAGAAATTGTACAGATAGCCTTCCTTTTTTGCTACTTCTGCTGTAAAAATTTGAACTATGTGGTAGTATTGTGAATACCGTTGTACCTGTTGGGCTGTTTAGGAATTACTTTTTTACGAAACTGGTTCAGTGACAAATAAAAAAAGAAATAACCCCAGAGTACTAAATGAAGCAGCTCAAATTGAAGTTTTGGGAACATTTGCTGCAGAGCCCACGAGCTCCTTACGATCAGTATCAGAACAGACGGGAATGTCACGCGAGACTATAAGAAAAGCATTGAAAATGCATAAATTTCATCCATATAAAATGCAGATTCTTCAAGAGCTCCACGAGGATGATTATGATAGAAGAATAGAGTTTTGTGAAATCATGTCTCATCGAGTCAATACCATCCCTAATCTTCTGTTAAACATCTGTTTCAGCGATGAGTGTTCATTTTTTCTGAATGGCAATGTTAATAGACAAAATTGTGACGAAAACCCACATATTTTTCGGGAAGGGCATACACAACACCCACAAAAAGTTAGTGTTTGGGCTGATATTCTTGGAAATGCCATTCTTGGTCCATTATTTCTGGAAGAAAACTTGACTGGCAATCTGTACCTTGATATGCTTGAAGAGACTATCGATCCTCTTATAACTCACGAGCTAGAAACTCAAATTGATGCAGAAGGTAATGAACTTTTGCAGGAGGATCTGTTACATTACCAGCTGGACGGTGCTCTACCTCATTATTTTCTTCCCGTCCGACAGTGGTTAAACGAGAGATTTCCGGGTAGATGGATTGGCAGAAGGGGAGCAGTTGAATGGCCTCCGAGATCACCAGATTTAACAGCCTTAGATTTCTTTCTTTGGGGGCATCTTAAATCCGTTGTTTATAAAACACAACCTTCTGATATTGACGAACTTAAAAGACGAATTACAGCAGCATGCCAGTCAATTCCTAGTGAAGTTTTCCGTAATGTTAGAGGGGAGTTCGAAAACAGACTGTATTACTGTTTAGAGCAAAATGGACAACATTTCGAACAGCTAATAAGATAAGCGTAAGTAGATTTTATGTTGGAAATGTCTTTCTCGCAAATTAAATTTTATTGTGTAGAAGGAAAATAACCACCAAATAAAAAATCCCATGCGTAATAAATTTATTCCTGTCATTCAAGGGTTGGAGCGGTGCCACCTACTCTTCTAACCATTTTTATTAAAGGGAGTCAATACAATAATGCATCTCAGTATAGGCGTTCTAATAATTACTTCTGTTAGTTTAGAACGCAATTTTTCGGAAAATGCTCATCACAAAATAATAAGTCAGGGTACCATTGGAACAAGAATTGAACGCCCATCAAAATGATGTGCCACTTGACCCCCCTTCCCATTTAAAATTCTAAGGGTAACATCTACCCCTCCTAGGGGGTTGAACCACGAGGGCTACAAATAGTCCGTGAAAGTGTCCCCCTTGACAATAAAATTGACCTGTTTTTTCGATTACTCATATTGTTTACTGGAAGGAAGATATTAAGGGTGGGAAGTTTTCAAATTGACACCCTGTATATATCGAAGAAGACAGAAATCTTTGGGAGATCGTTTGCTAACGAACAGTCGTTACCGACCGATGATGAACCCTTTACTCCCATAAACACCTAACTATGTAGGCTTATTATGGCAAGAACCTGTCAGAAAACAACTACTCCCCTGGCTAAGACCACGACGGGTATTGAATTAAATCTAACAGCTACTTGTGCAACGTTCCTCAAAACATCAGAGGACGCAATTGCAAGTGCCCTCTATGACCAACCAGCAGAATTATGTTTTGATTTGGACGGGGTGACCACCTGCAGACTAGTTTCGAGGTTGTTGCCTCTCATCAGTGCAAGGGCAGGTCAACACAGACGGCACTGAAGCCATCTGTTCCCCGTCCAAACCAATACACACTCCGCTGATTAGTCAATTCTGGTTCACGAGATGAAAGCAGTTTCTAGGCCGCTCCATCTAGCGAGCAGAGGAAGACACTCCGAATCTCCGGGTTGAGAGATTTAATCGAAGAAGACAGAAATCTTTGGGAGATCGTTTGCTAACGAACAGTCGTTACCGACCGATGATGAACCCTTTACTCCCATAAACACCTAACTATGTAGGCTTATTATGGCAAGAACCTGTCAGAAAACAACTACTCCCCTGGCTAAGACCACGACGGGTATTGAATTAAATCTAACAGCTACTTGTGCAACGTTCCTCAAAACATCAGAGGACGCAATTGCAAGTGCCCTCTATGACCAACCAGCAGAATTATGTTTTGATTTGGACGGGGTGACCACCTTAGCCAGGGGAGTAGTTGTTTTCTGACAGGTTATTGCCATAATAAGCCTACATAGTTGGGTGTTTATGGGAGTAAAGGGTTCATCATCGGTCGGTAACGACTGTTCGTTATGTATATATATATATATATATATCTATATATATATATATATATATATATATAGATCAAACATTGATATATATATATATATATATATATATATATATCAATGTTTGATCTATGTAAAAGAGCACTTGGATAACTATAAACGAAACAGTGAGTTTCATGATTATAGTACAAAAAATTAAAGTAATATTCCTATTTCTGCCAATCGACTCTAAAAATCACAACAAGGTATAAACTATTATGGCCAAAATTTCTTCAACAAACTTCCTGATGATGTAAAAATATTGAATATAAGAGGTTTCAAGTATAAATTGAAACAATATTTAATTAAAAAATGTTTCTACTCCATTCAAGAGTTTACAAATACTTCGATACATGATATATAGATTCAAATTTTCTGCAACTGCCCTACATTATACAATTGTGAAATGTATTTTTATTTTTATATATAAATGTGTATTAATGTATGTATACGTTTCTTTCTATAGTCATATATTTTTATTCGTAGTAATTTACATTGATTTATCTTTATCTCTGATTTTTCTACCTTTTTATTTCTACTCCTAGTTATTTGAGTTGTTTTATCTATATCTTTTATTATTGTACCATTTGAAGAGTGTAAACATTGTACAATAAACTGAACTGAACTGAATATCTTGATGGAAACTTTTCACATTAAAATGAGGTGAGGAATCTCTTATCAAAGTTTGCCGGTCTTATTGTGACTCACCCTGTATTTCCAGTTTGAAACAACTGGCTAATCTACTAATAGAATAAATTTATGCGATTTGATCATTTTATTCACCATTCAGAATGTACGGAAAATCATTTGCTAATCAAATTTCCAAAAATTTTATCCATAGAGATAATTTCGTTCAAAAAATTCCGTCCTAATGAGTAAGAAACGGCGACACTTTTTCAATGATGCACTTTTGTTGGCAGTATTTCAAAAACTATCAGCTCTACAGAAATCTGCAAATGCAATTTCTATTCATAAATCTATGATATTTGGCCCTAACCCACTGTTTTGATGAAAATGTCTATTTTCTTATGTACATTGCCAACTACAGAATTTAATTCTTTCTTTCTCTTGTTACTACGTCTGAAATACCTCAGTTTGAAAAATTCCTGGATGATTCTCCATTATAATCTCTTGGGAATATCTTGAACTTCGCAGTATTTTATGAGACTCACAACTGTTCTGTCACTCAATGACATCCACAATAACAAATGAATCTGATTGTATACTTTAATGTACTGATAAGGAAAGTATGGTTGCATAAAAATTAACCAGTACTGAATATTTCGCGAAATGAGAAATCTTGAAAGAGAACAATGACAGAATGTCTGACATTTCGGAACATTTTAACTAGCTTGGTGGTATGCTTCAACTGAGAGTAGCAAAATGTGTTATTTCCCTCATCATGAAAAAGACCATTTTTATAATAAATTCTGTCTAGATGACATCTGTATAACGTTGGTTCAATTTTTGTCCTCAATATTGGAATTCATTTTATCGTTTGTCATTCATTCTCACAATACGAAATATGCAAGTGATTTAAAGGACATGGCACTGGATACATGTATTCCTGGGACTCGACAGATTTTCTTTATTTTCGGATATATCATTCTAGAGGGTGAGCTAAAAAAATGGGATGAATGTCTAATGTCAATTGTGGAAAATACTGTCTGTAGGTTGATTTTTCTGGATTTTTGGGTAAAATATGCTGTGAAAAATGTCAATTGACTTTGAATGGTGTGCATACTTACAGGATGAGGCAGAA
This sequence comes from Chrysolina oricalcia, assembly GCA_944452925.2. NCBI lineage: Eukaryota > Metazoa > Arthropoda > Insecta > Coleoptera > Chrysomelidae > Chrysolina > Chrysolina oricalcia. The sequence goes on from OX101811.2 coordinate 69,761,380, forward strand.
TGCGCGATTTTTCTAAAACCTGTTTATTAACTTCTCGTCCAAGTGTGGACTTTTCATTGAATTTTTTTAATCCAAAAGTTGCCCAGAAGTTGCTCGTGTTAACATTTTTGTTTTTAACTTGTTTGCACCCGTAATTTTTGACGTAGAACCATGAAATTTTCAGAATCGATAAATACGCTAGGAATGAACTCACTGCACAAAAAGGATTATCCTACGTGATATACACTGCACGCCTGCAGCGATGGAAAAATGGGTGGTTCCATCGCTGCTGGCCTGCAGTGTACAACACGTAGTATATCCGCTCTTGTGAAGTGAGTTTATTTCTAGTGCATCTATCGATCCCAAAAATTGCATTGTTCTACGTCGAAAATCACGGAAGATATGGGGCGTTTCCATGAGAAGTGAAACAAATTAGAATTTTTGAGGACTGAAATTTTTTCAGGAGACAGGTGTATTAGTTGTAATTTGGGGAGCCTGAACACGAATCTGAAGGAATTTTGGGTCAATTTTGCCCCTAATGTAACTATCAAGTAAAATGGGTGGTTCCATCGTTGCTGGCGTGCAGTGTATATCACATAGAATTACACCTTTTGTGCAGTGAGTTCACTTCTAGTGTATCTATCGATTCTGAATTTCATGGTTCTACGTCAAAAATTACTGAAGATACGAGAAGTGAAACACACTCTATATGGGTGCAAACATGTAAAAAACAAAACTGCTAACACGAGCAACTTTGGATGAACTTTTGTCTTCGAGAAATTCAATAAAAAGTCCACTCTTGGGCGAGAAGATAATAAACAGGTTTTAGAAAAATCGCGTATTCTGCCTCATCCTGTAAGTATATTTACACACCATTCAAAGTCAATTGATATTTTTCACAGCATATTTCACCTAAAAATCAAGAAAAATCAAGTTACAGACAGTATTTTCCACAATTGATATCAGACATTCAAACCAATTTTTTATCTCACCCTGTAGGGCCAGAAAAAAAGACTAATGAAAAAAGTTGCTTCTTTTGACCTATCAAATGATATATCCAAAAATAAAAGAAATCTGTCGAGCCCCAGGAATACATGTATCCAGTGCCATGCGATTTACTTGATTTTTTACCTCCGATACTTTATTGTATTGACATTACACCTAAACCATTAGTTTATCATTTAGTTTGTATTTAACTCCATAAAACTGTAATCAAAAAGTGCATAATAAGCGCGCGGAATTCAAATTTGCGAAACGCATCACCATTGGTCGAAACGAATAATGACGTCACATGGCACGTTATGAAATTTATCTGTACCTGCTGTAACCACAGATGATATTCCGAACTTCAGTTGGAACACGAAAAAAAAACTTGGTAATGACGCGACCAGAAAAAGTAATAATGCGCAAGTGCAAAGGTTGGTCATCATTCCCTGTGAGGGTTCAATTAACTGAATCTTGGACAGCGTGTTTGGCGTTCTAGTGTTTATTATATTTTTATGGTTGTAGCTGTCTCTTTTTGGTAGTAACGCCTGTGGTTGCGGCTGTGGTCCGTTCCTTGTTGCTTGTTCCTCGGATAAAGGGTGCTGGTCCCTGCCTGGCGTGTGGTGGTCCAACAGAACTATATCCAGAGAGAGAATGGAGATTGTGTTTTGCAAAAGCGTTTATACAAGGAGGAATTTCGGCGTAGTCGGACACATGCGTAGTACCATCATAACAGGGTCGGACGTGCTATCTGTGATGTTCTGAAATATTTATTGGGTATTGTATTATAATGGTATCTACATTTTAAGAATTAACAGGATATTATTCGATCATGACTTATTAGTGGTCACAATAATAATAATTGCAGGATATATTTTTGAATTCTCATTTCAATTAGGATGATACCATCGACATTGTGATGCTTTTGTATTATAATCATATAAATTTTATACACGCTTTTTTTTCATTATTTTGTAAAGAGAATTTCTCTAAACACTTTATATATTTTACTATAATTCTAAAAATGTGTGTATTATTTTTCAAGATTGTCTTCTTTAATATATTTTAACGAGTCTACTTCAACTGGCTTACGTGGAAATTGGTCAATTGTAATCGTGTTCTTCATACAATAAACACATATCTCTCTAGTCGTCATTTTGACACCCAAAAATTAGTACCTAAAATCATTATTTATTAAATTCTTCCACCAACCATATTTACAAGTAATGGCAACAAAAAATTCACTGGGTGAATTTTTATGTGCTTTAATGTCTGTCATTGTAATTATTAGTGCATAACCCCATAATAACAAGTCAATTCAAACAAATGAAATAGAAATATATTTATTTATCCAAACTCTCTTATTCATTACATACTTACATCATGCATAATTCAAATTTACTCCAACGGGATAACTACAACATAATGAATAAAAATGTAGAGTAAGAACAGAACTGTGTATAACTGACAACTAACTTTTCCACTGTTGGAATTCTTCAACGTTCTCTTCATGATAGCTAAAGGAGTTCCAGGGAAAGTTTTTTTCTAGAACTGAACATGCCTCTCCGTGGGTCTAGGGGGTCCGTGGGTCGTAGCAACGGTAGCACTGAGCATGTGGGGGCCCTGCTCTGATTTCCCTTGCTACTTCAAACAGTGGTAGCACTGCTTTCTTTCTCCTAGATGTTATCCTATGATAATCGAGTGTTTGGAAGTTCTTGGAGATCAGGTCCAAGTGTAGTGATCTCTCAGCCTTCACCTGGAAAATGAAGAAGTCCACATTTGTTAATTTTTGTAGATTATTATTTAGTTTTCAGTCCATTTCTTTACTTTTTTCAAAACTGTAATTTATTGATAAACTATGTTAAGTTATTTATGTCATGTATAAAACAAAGAAACTGCAAATTGAATTCAATAAAGTGGTTTATGACTGCGAATCGTATACCGCGGAGATATTGAGAATAAAATATATAAAAATATTCACCACCTGGCGACACACGGTCCGCAATAATCAAGTTATATCTCTCCGAAATGATAGCCCAACCCTCTGGAAGGGACAGATGTTGGCCTATTCTCAGTCCTTCGCTCTATCACCAACCCGAGTGATGAAGGGAAACAGTAAACAACATCCTTATATGACATATTTATGCAAAGTGCTCACGCTCTTCTGTCCGGAAACAGGAAGGACGAACAGTACACTGGACAGGCCAGCAACGTGAGTGTCACTTTTATGCTCGTGCAATAAATATGAGTTATTCGCCGTAGAAATTGATATCGATATTTATGGTACTTCGAAACTCCTGGCTCAGAAAATGGAGGATTGGTTTTCGATTGACAAATCTTTTGTGGGAAATGCGGAATGGAAGAAAATGGATTACTGTGTTGAGTTTGATATTTTCACATTTTTTCTGTTATAGACTACAAGCCCAGGCACAATTTCAGGGGGTGATTTTATACACCACGGGTCATATACAGTGAGGACCAAAAGTCCGTCGCCCCCCCTGTAACTTCTTTATTCTACATATTACAAAAAAATGTTAAATACATAAGTTGTAGGGTTTCATTCGATCTCTTTAATGGTTTAAGTTTCATTCATACAGAGTGTCTCAAAAAAGCACGGTGACTTAGAAGTTAATTTTTTTAAATGGGACACCCTGTATTTCATTGCATTATTACATTCTACGTTGAATTCTGAACAAGTTTGATAAATGGTTTTCTATAAAAAAAGTTAATAGTTTTGGACTTATGAACACTTGTAAATAATTATTTCGACTACTCTTGCGCCAGTTCAATGAGAAAATCGTAACAAATGGATCACAATGTATTCCACTATCCTATCCTAACTTTTTGAAAGCTATCCAATGTTGCAAACTGCTGATGGCACCATGTGTAACTTACCTCGTCGTACCATTTTACAATTGTTAGAGTTGTTGAATCTCACGAAAAACTAGTACAAATGAAGTTGAAACATTTTATTAACAAATAAGGTAGTCCATAAATACAGATCAAGAAGCATTAAAAACTGAATAGATATTTTAATTTATAACTAAAAACGGTGAGTTTTTATCTATTTCAAAAGATGTTCGACATGTCCACCATGCATTTCTTGACACATAAATAGTCGGGTTGTAAACTCTTCCCTAACATTAATCAAGGTTTGAGGTGTTATTTCTGAACACACTTCAATAATTCGACGGCGCAGTTCATCTAACGACCCACAAACTGTCTTAAAAACTACGGATTTCACATAGCCCCAGAGAAAGAAATCAAGCGGAGAGAGGTCCGGTGAGCGAGCTGGCCACTCTGTTGTACCTCGACGTCCAATCCACCTACCTGGATACCTTTCATCTAAGTAATTTCTCACCTCCCAAAAATAGTGTGGTGGCGCTCCATCTTGCTGAAATGTTACATCCAAGTAAAATTCATGTGGGTTTTGCGCAACGATCTCATCGATACTGGGACTTATTGTGTCTTGCAGCATTTGGAGGTATCTGGGACCATTTAAATTTTCTTCCAAGAATATGGGACCTACAATGTGGTTACCTAAAATACCAGCCCAAACATTAATTTTCTGGGGAAATTGAGTATGCCCCTCGCGGAATTCATGGGGATTCTCATCACTCCAATATTATATATATATACAATTCTGGGTATTCACATTTCCATTTAGGTAAAAAGTGCTTTCATCACTAAAGCATATGTGTTGCAAATAAAGTCGATTTGCAACAATTCTTTCTGCCATGGTCTCGCAAAATTCAAGTCGCCGGTCTGGATCATCTTCAACCAATTGCTGCAAAATTTTTATTTTGTAAGGATGGAATTTATTTTGTTTTAAAACCCTCTTTACTGATGTTTTAGAAACATCACATGTCTCAGCTACTTGCTTAGTTGATTGTTGTGGGTTATTTACCATTTCGGCTAGTACTTGAATTTCAACATTTTCCGTAATTATTTTCGGCCTCCCAGATCTCGGAGCATCTTTCACGGTGCCAGTTTGGTTAAATTTTGCCACCAATTTCTGCAGATATTTTCGACACATCGGACGTTCTGGAAACCGTTCATTGAAAATGCGAATAGATAGCAGCGTGGTAATTTCGGTTAGCTTCACCAAATATGATAACGGCTTCAACTTTGTCTGCTACTGAACGAGCCATATTAATCAACAAGAGAAATTGAAAACCGTTTGAAACCAAGTTTTGAAAACCTACAAAATGTCAATGACATTTGGCAAAAACAGATAAGATTTTGTTTTCGTTGTCATGGATAAAATGAACGCGCCTAGCGTGCATAGCCTACCTCATTAATTTATTCGTGAACTGGCGCAAAAGTAGTCGAAATAATTATTTACAAGTGTTCATAAGTCCAAAACTATTAACTTTTTTGATAGAAAACCATTTATCAAACTTGTTCAGAATTCAACGTAGAATGTAATAATGCAATGAAATACAGGGTGTCCCATTTAAAAAAATTAACTTCTAAGTCACCGTGCTTTTTTGAGACACTCTGTATGAATGAAACTTAAACCATTAAAGAGATCGAATGAAACCCTACAACTTATGTATTTAACATTTTTTTGTAATATGTAGAATAAAGTAGTTACAGGGGGGGCGACTGACTTTTGGTCCTCACTGTATAATGTTGAAGTACTGGTCCAGAAACGAACGTTAGGCACTATGCCGTCAATTTTCCGCGGTACAGTGTATAGGCGAGTTGAAATGTCGTAAAATAGGGGGTACTTTTTGATTACTTTATACATGACGGCACTATTCTCGTCAAAGTGGCAATGAAAAAAGAATGCTCTAAAACCCAGTGCCGTCAAAAAATAGCGGTACAGGGAGTCGGAATTTTTTTTTGAAATCGGCGATTTTACCCCCCCCCCTCCTCCCCAGTTAATCGAATACTTGACGGCGTTAATTCAGTTAACTTTGCCTTTCCTTAAAAAACTATAATACATCTATGCCGTCAGAAAAAGGTGGTACATGGGGTCAGAAATCGCGAATCAAAACCCGATTTTTACTCCTTATGGGGGTGGTCATTTAGAATTTGACGGCACCGATTTCTAGCTTTGAGTTAACATTTATTGAGTATTATAAACATGGTGCCGTCAAAAAATTATGGTTCATGCAGAAATAAATAAAAAATTACTAAAATTTTAGAGCAAAAAATCAATGTTTTCTTATAAGGTCATTTATTTCAGGACGGCATACGGTTTGTTTAAAGCAGAAACTACTTATAATGGCTTTATAATTATGCCGTCAATAATTCATGGTACCCAATTGAAATACAGAATAAATATAAAAACGAAAAAATTTAAAAAATTGAAAATTGCCTGCACATTTATAAGAGTTTATTTTTGAAATATTATTGTGGATAGCACTTCATTAAAAATTAAAAAACATAGATAAGTTGGTGCCGTCAATTTTCCCTTGTTATATTTTATGCATTTGACGTGAAATCTCTCGCTACTTTTGGCTTATTTCACCTACCATTTTGGTCATAATTTTGGTAAAAAATTACTAGACGACATTAACAATATAATATTGACCATATTAAACAGTAATTTAAAATCGTGGTGCCGTCAACATTAAACGGAAACTCTTCGTAATAAGAGAATTTCAAAATTTTACCGATAATCTTGGTAATATTCGTTTTCGGTCCAAAAATCGAACAGCGAACTTTCATGCAATGATATGTGATTTATCATCAAAAAAGTAGTATAAAATATATTATAAAATAAGTGAATAAAGATTTGAATAACAATGTATAAATCATTAAAATTTTATGAAAGTTTATAAACTAAATAACTATTATTAATTTTCATAAAAAAGGCATTAGTTTTTCATAAAGTTTTAAAAGCGTTAGTCAATCTTCATGGTATTTTTATTGAAATTCATAATAAATAGATTTTAAAAAATCAGAACATGGAACATACTATAATATTCATTCATTCAACAACATAAATTTTTCAACAATTTTTCGAATACATGAATTTTCTTCACTAGGGAGATTATATTCTCTAAAAGTGGAGAATAGAAAGGAGATGTCCGTTTTTCGTGCTCAAAAACTGGCGGCTTTTACACGCGATGGACATTCAGGTATTTAACTCTTCAATGGATGGTCCCCACTTCTAGCGACCTAGAGACACTATCAACATATTAGAGAATAGGGATATGTCTGGCTTCTCAGGAAACGAATTTTGTTTACAACGTTCCATTGTCCGCGAGAAATTATTTGCTGCCATAATTTGCCATAACGTCATTTAAAATAAATTACATTCTACGAAAAAAATAATAATCTTAACTTCTAAAAAATAAATTGAAATTCAACTAACACAAAAAATATCTAATATAATAAAGTTTAAAAAATAACACCTTGTTGTGCCAAACAATAGCCGAATCTGTGATACAGAGATAATCTCATATCACGGAGTAGATTTGGCGTAATGTAGTCACAAAGTTGGATAATTTTGCCCCTTAATTCACCAGGATTTGTTGCTCTCTGAAATGCATGTCGATACGCGGATTCTTTCAGATATTCCCAAGGAAAGAAATCATTTAAATCTGGTGATCTGGGAGGCCACAATATCATACCACATGTAGATATTAAGCGATCACGAAATGTGTTTTAAAGAAATTGTGTCACTGGTCGTGACTCGTGACATTGTGACTTGAACAACCATTCTGTTGAAACCAAATGTCCCCAAAATTAATAGGAAGTAGCTGCATTGTCGGACTAATTTGATTTCGACATGATAAACACATTTTTCGGCGTATTGTACCATATAAAATTGACGGCATAGTAAAATATGTTATCTTTGAAGGATACAGCATTGAAACAGCTAAATTTTAGGTTGTATAAAATGACCACCCCCCACAAGGGGTAAAAATCGGGTTTTGATTCGCAATTTCTGACCCCATGTACCACCCTTTTCTGAATCAACGCCGTCAAGTATTCGATTAACTGGGGAGGGGAAGTAAAATCGCCGATTTAAAAAAAAAATTCCGACTCCCTGTACCGCTAATTTTTGACGGCACTGGGTTTTAGAGCATTCTTTTTTCATTACCTCTTTGACCAGAATAGTGCCGTCATGTATGAAGTAATCAAAAAGTACCCCCTTTTTTACGACATTTCAACTCGCCTGTACACTCACCTGTACCGCGGAAAATTGACGGCATAGTGCCCAACGTTTGTTCCTCGAGCAGTACTTCAACATTATATAATAATATGACTCGTGGTGTATAAAATCACCCCCTGAAAATGTGCCTGGGCTTGTGGTCTATTAGCCTATCATATCTTCCAGTGGAGATTCTGTCACGAGTGACAGTTATTCTGGTCCAAATCAGTGAACTACAAAGAACCGATATTGTTCACGGGAAAAGTGTGGAATCAACATAATAACATTTTTCTGCACCCGTACTATAATAATACACTTATACAGGGTGTTTCAAATTCGATCCTCACCAAAGTTGCAAAGTTTCACATTTACCTGACTGACAATATGTCGTTGAGAAAGTTCTGAAATTCCGAGTATATCCGGAGATGTCCGGAAAAAACAGAAATTTCGGAAAATGGTTTTCATATTTTTCTGGCTTTATTTTTCGAAGGATTCGAAAATACATTACACTTCCACGTTGCCACTCTTTCCCTGCAACATAATGGTGTTTTCAGATTTGCTAAGCGACGTTTTGTCTTGCAGCCACCATCATCCACTTTATTTTTTCTTGTAGGCGCTACATTGGATTCTTTCTGTTTTGAATAGAACCAAATTTTACCTTTTCAATGATATCATAAGTTATCATTTTTTCCAAAAAATTGGAGATATTGAAAAAATTATTCTTATCATAATAGGCTTTGACTTTGATGTTTCCAAATTTGACTTTCAATTTGTTAAACTCAATGACATTTTGTTATTGTACAAGTCATTTAATTTTTGGCGAAAAATGGCTTTCACGGATGAAGAAAGAAGAGATATGATACAAATTTATTACAAATACGATAGAAACAGTATTATAGAGCAAGATCCCAGGGCCGTCAGTCATTACTTATTTTTAAACGAACGAAATGTGTACGATTGAGTAGTGTTAGTATGATAGATAGATAGTTAGATAGTCTTTATTCGTTCATGTGTAACAATACATAATACCCAAACGGGTGTAGAACATGTCAAAAATATAAATAAAAAAGAAGATAAGGGAAGAGAAATTCTATAATAGAAGATATAAAAGCTTATGAACTAAAATAACATATTGAAAAGATATTCTATATTTATGGTACATTACATTTTATAAAATTTATCACATATAGTTAACAATACTGTAGTTATATAGGACTATCACCAAAATATTCTTTCAGTGTATAGTAGGACTTTTCGACTAATGACTGCTTAAGATGATGCTTTATTTTATTATTTGGCATTTTTTTTAAATTGTCAGACAAATGATTAAAAATTTTTATCACTGAGAATTCCACGTTTCTTTGAATATAAGTAAACTTTTTAAGGTCTGTGACTAGATTTTCTTTGAATCTAGTGTTTTACTTGTGTTCTAGTGTTTTGAAAAGTTCAATATTTTCCTTCACAAAAATTACTGCTTCATAAATATACAGTCCCACGAGAGTAAGTACATTTACTTTCGGAAATACATTTCTACAGCTATCGGTTCTTTTCATACCCAGTATATTCCTCAAACATCTTTTTTGGATTACAAAAATTCTGTTACCATCTGTAGAATTAGCCCAAAATATAATTCCATATCTAACACGAGATTGGACATAAGCATGATATGCACTGAATGCGGCATCTCTGTTCACTGACTGAGCCAATACCTTTAGTGCATAGCAATAGCTTGCCATATTTCGTGCTAAGTAATCAATATGTGTTTTCCAATCCAACCTAGAATCTATTGTAATTCCTAATAATTTTACGGAAGGATCAGCTGTTAATTCAGTTCCATCATGGAGTAGTGTGAATGGCTGATTCTGTTGTGTATATGAAAGCTTTATGAGTTGAGTTTTGTTAATATTCATCTGTAGATTATTCATTGTAAACCAGTTTTTTAGTATGTTTAGAGAATTTGATATGTTGTTTTTTATATCATTTTCAGATATTTCGCTGAATATTATAGACGTGTCATCTGCAAATTGAACAATTTTTTGGTCAACTACATGAGGTAAATTATTGATATATAGAATGAATAATAGTGGTCCAAGTATAGAGCCTTGTGGAACGCCTACTTTGATTTTTTCCTTATCAGATTTAACCAATTCTCCTTTATCATCTCTTTCTGTTAGATACTGAAATCTGTTTGTTATGTAAGATCGTATTAATTCCAAGGAAACTCCTCTTATTCCAAAATGTTCAAGTTTTTTTAAAAGTGTAGTGTGGTCAACCCTATCGAAGGCTTTAGAAAGATCTATGCACACTGCTATGGTTTCGTTTTTATTGTTTAATGAGTTCAATATCATAGTTAGAGCATTATATAGAGCAAGTATAGTAGTTTTACCTTTTCTGAAGCCATTTTGAGAATCTGAAATCAGGTGATGAGTCTCAACAAAAGTTACAATTCTTACATATATTATTTTTTCAAAAATCTTACTAATATTTGATAGAAGTGCTATCGGACGATAGTTCTGCCAATTCGTTTTATCTCCTTTTTTATAGATAGCTTTGATTGCAGCAATTTTCAGTTTATCTGGGAAAATTCCTTTAACCAACATCAGGTTTATTATGTAACTGAGTGGGTGACAAATCACATCAGCTACGTATGTACTATGTTCGCATGCATACCTGCTAGCTTGTCCAGATGATCATTCTTCAGATATTAGGGAATCAAGGTACGTAAAAACACTACTCATTTAGTTGAATTGCCAGTCTACAGAAATGTCTCTATAACCCATGGTGGATCAGCGGACGGAGTATCTGGCTACCAACCTGGAGCTCTGAGTTCAAATCTCGTCTGCAACAATTTTTTTTCTTTTTTTTTATACCAAGCAGACGCATCACACTAGGGTTAGCCATCTCGGTTGGAAACGGCTTCGACTCTGGGGGGATTTTTGTTCAAAAAGAAGTTTAAAAGAAAACAGAATGTTGGTAAATAAAAGATTTTGTAAAGATTTCCTTATGAGTAAAATCCCAGGGCCTTCAGACATAACTTATTTTTGAAAAGATGAAGACTTTGGTTCTGAGTGGTGTCTCATGTACTTTTAATACCTGCGTGCTTGTGGAGATCGCTCTGTGGCATCTGGGCAGGTACCTAACTTGAATCTGTATGGCTGATTTTTATATATATTTTGTAGAATATTACTCTTTAGTAATTTAAAAAGTGTCAGACGCTTTCCATAGACCAGAACTTTTGTCAAACGCTTTAAAGCTCCACAAATTATTCAACAAATTATACATAAAAATCAGCCACACAAATTTAAGTTGAGTAACTCTTATTTTTAGTTACCATTCTCACCTGGTACCTGCCCAGGTGTCACAGAGCGAACTCCACAAGCACGCAGGAATTAAAAGTACATGAGACACCACTCAGAACCTTCATCTTTTCAAAAATAAGTTATGTCTGAAGGCCCTGGGATTTTACTCATAAGGAAATCTTATCAAAATCTTTTATTTACCAAAATTCTGTTTTCTTTTAAATTTCTTTTTGAACAAAAATCCTCCCAGAGTCGAAATCGTTTCCAACCAAGATGGCTAACCTTAGTGTGATGCGTCTGCTGGGTAAAAAAAAAGAAAATAAATAGTTCCAGACGAGATTTGAACTCGGAGCTCCGGGGTCGTAGCCAGATACTCTGTCCACCGATCCACCATGGTTTATAGAAGTATTTCTGTAAACTGGCAATTCAACTAAGTGAGTAGTGTTTTCACGTACCTTGATTCCCTAATATCTGAAGAATGGTCATCTGGACAAGCTAGCAGGTAGGCATGCGAACATAGTACATAGTAAAACTACTCAATCGTACACATTTCGTTCGTTTAAAAATAAGTAATGTCTGACGGCCCTGGGATCTTGGACTATTAGCACATCGGAAATGTATTTAAACTTGTATATCGAAAGACGACAACCGCATCGAAATATGTTCAAGTTATTGGATCAAAATCTCACCGAGTTTGGTTCATTTGAAAAGCCGAGGAAAAAATGCGGAGACAGAATGGACCAGGAAACTAAAGCAAATTTGATAAATTAGGTATGTATGAGTTAAATTAGACATTGTGTCCTATTCGATAAAAATGAATAATTTGCAGATAAAAATGAACCCGGGGAAATCTACACGTCAAATTTCCTCCTATATGAATATTTGTCATACAAGTGCTTGGAGACATCTCAAAAAAAAAGCGGTTTAAAATGTTACAAAATATATACAGTGCGGTCCAAAGGTATGGAATAAATTCATTTTTAGCGTTATTATGTATTTTATGAAAAAATCCTGAAACAGGTCAATTTTTATTGGCAATTTGACAATTTACAGTATGAAAATATTACCCCCTTCTTGCACCCCCTCTGAATTATGAGCACCCCCTCAAAAATTTTAAATGAGAAGGGGGGTCGTGTGGCATCTTGTTCGAAAGGGATTTTCATTATCTGTTCAGCAATACTAAGTTTTTCATATTTGGTGCAACCATAACTGAGAAATTTTTTTATTAAAATTTAAAAATATTGACACTGTAAATTATGTATCCGTTGAAAAAACCTGAAACAGGTCGATTGCTATTCTCAATTTGACAATTTATACTTTCTTATCTGTCTTGCTAAAAAAGTCAGGAAAAAGTCGTTGAAGACACCAAAAAATTATTCACAAAACCCATAAATAATATAATGTCAATCTAGTAAACTACTGTTATTTTGATATTTGTGAGTTGCTGGCAGACGTCGGTGTATTGAAAAATATTTTTGTGTGTATTCGATTCATCTATGGCTCATTTATCCGAAACTCAAAGAATAGACATTTTAATTATGCTTGGATGCGGTAATAAAACACGAACTCAAACGGAAGTTTGTGAAATGTTCAATAATAAATACCCTGGTCAACACGTATCACAATCTACAGTTAGCAAAATAGAAACAAAATACCGTGAAACTGGACATGTAAAAACTCGTCAAAAACCAGGTCGAAATGCTGCATTGGATGAGGAGAAAAAGTTAGATGTACTGTTAGCGATTGAGGAAAATCCGCATATGACAAGTAGACAACTTGCCGCCGACAATGATGTAAGTAAATCATCGATATTGAGAGCTTTACATAAAGAAAAATACCATCCTTATAAAGTTCAGTTGATTCAGGAGTTAAATGAGGATGACCCTGATAGAAGGCAACAATTCTGTGAACTGATGATGGATAGAATCGAAGCAGATTTGCAGTTCATAAACAAAATTGTGTTTTCTGATGAAGCTACTTTTTATTTAAATGGAACGGTTAATAGACAAAACTGTAGATATTGGAGCAGAGAAAATCCTCATTGGATGTGTGAGGCTCACAAACATTATCCCAAAAAAGTGAACGTTTGGGCTGGTATCATTAAAAACAAAATTATTGGCCCCTATTTTTTTGAAGGCACAATTAATGGTGAGGTTTATCTAGGTTTTTTGATGAACTTTTTAGTGCCTACATTAAAAAGACTTTTTCCCGATGTTAATGATCCAAATGGAATAGATAGATCAATTTGGTATCAACAAGACGGAGCTCCACCGCATTACACACGTATTGTTCGAGATTATTTGACAGAAGTTTTTCCCAATAGGTGGATTGGCAGACGTGGAACGATTGAATGGCCGCCTAGATCCCCCGATTTGACTCCTCTCGATTACTTTTTATGGGGTTATTTAAAATCAAAAGTATATTTCAATAGACCAGACAATATTGCAGATTTAAAAACTAGGATATCGGAAGAAATTAACAACATAACCCCTGAGGTCCTACAAAATGTTCTACGAGAATTCCAAGATCGCCTTGCTTATTGTCAAGAAGTGAATGGTGGTCATTTTGAACATTTAATTTAACTGTAAAACAAATTGAAATATACTTCCTAAACATTATGTTACATTATTTCCTTCAGTCTATCAACATTTTACATATTCAGAATAAATTTTCTCAGTATTGCTGAACAGAGAATGAAAATCCCTTTTGAAAAAGGTGCAACACAACCCCCTTTCTCATTCAAATTTTTTGAGGGGGTACTCATAATTCAGAAGGGGTGCAAGAAGGGGGTGATATTTTCATACTATAAATTGTCAAATTGAGAATAGAAATCGACCTGTTTCAGGTTGTTTCAACGGATACATAATTTACAGTGTCAATATTTTTAAATTTTAATAAAAAATTTTCTTCGTTATGGTTGCACCAAATATGAAAAACTTAGTATTGCTGAACAGATAATGAAAATCCCTTTCGAACAAGATGCCACACGACCCCCCTTCTCATTTAAATTTTTTGAGGGGGTGCTCATAATTCAGAGGGGGTGCAAGAAGGGGGTAATATTTTCATACTGTAAATTGTCAAATTGCCAATAAAAATTGACCTGTTTCAGGATTTTTTCATAAAATACATAATAACGCTAAAAATGAATTTATTCCATACCTTTGGACCGCACTGTATATCTCAAAAAGTGCATCCAGGTGATCCCGAAAGGCTATTAAAATTTTGTATTTGGCTAATAAGAAGACCTGATTTTCCTGTTTTCCTGGAAAATGTAATTTGGAAAGATGAAAGCACTTTTACGAATTGTGGGATATTCAACCGAAATAACGAACACATTTGGAGCATAAACAACCCAAGGCAGTTCTGAGAAATTCGACCTCAAGTGCAATTTAGTATTAACGTGTGGGCAGGAATTCACAAAGATAGAATTTTGGATCCTCATTTATTTGACAGAATTCTGAATGGAGAAACCTATCACCAGTTTTAAATGTCGATTTTCGAAGACTATTTGGATGATCCACCTTTGGCTAACTATAACAACATCTGGTTTCAACATGATAGTGCTCCACCGCACACTACCAGACGAGTTTCTAATCACCTGACTGAAGCCTTGGTTTCCTCGAAAGCGGTACCGACAAATTGCGACCGCTATAATGCGACGAATGACGTCAGATTGCGATGGAAAAATCAGGGTTTTAAATTGCGGCAATTGAATGTGTAAATTCAGAAAGCGTCACCAGTACCGCTTTGCGTTGAAAACAAGCAACATGGACGAGCTCGATGTTGCTCTTTTGGTAGTGCTAAATGCCGAGGAATCAGAGGAAGAGAATCATAGAAGGAGTGAATCTGAACTTTTTAAACAAAGAACTGCAGAGGGTGCATATCATATTTTGATTTGTCGCCATCTATATACCAATGAAAACAAGTTCAGAGAATATTTTCGATTGACGCCGGTCTTATTTGATTACGTTTTAGGATATATAAAAGAAGATCTTTGTTCAAAACCCACAAATCGTGTTCAAAATCCATTGACTCCTGAGCAAAAATTATGCCTGCTTCTAAGGTATGTACCTTTTTCCATTAATACTAAGTACATCAAACACAAAATTAACACGTATGCCTTATATACAGAGTGAGCCATGTTCAAGTGACCCGCTGTCAAATGGGTCACTCTGCATACTTTTATTTCAAGAAATGTTTACATGTGTGTGATAAATTTACAAATTTATAAAGTACCCTTGGCTAGGCTTCGTCATTACTAGAGTAGTGGATGCTTCCATTGGAGTTACAGAATCCTCGGAAACAAATGTACTGTATGATGTGGAGCTACCTGCTGATGATGGTCCACGCCCATAGTCAGCACTTGGCAATGGTGATAGATGTTCAATCTCTGCATTTCCAACTAAATTTCCAATTTCCATTCGAAGCCTTGCCTGAACGACTGTTGGCAGCTTCTTAATTATTTTCGCCATGGATCCAAAGAATAAATCATTTTCATCTTGATTTTCCAAATTTTTTAGATCTTGCCTTTCAGCTATTTGTTTTAATATCTTCATACGTTCGTCAGCAGGTGTGGATGTAGATGTACTTTTACGTTTGGTAACTCTTGGAGTTTTTTCTGTTTCAACTCCGGCTTCTTGAATATCTGCAATATTGCTGCTAGTGTCGTTCGCAGTAAGTAATTCAGACTGTTCTTGCTCTATGTTGTTGCCCTGTGTACTGCAATGAGCCGTGCTATTTTCCATACTCTCTTGGGATTCAGACTATTCTATGTTGCTGAGAGTGCTGAAAATAAAATATTTTTTTGTATTACCAGCAAAATAAGGTAACATGAATTTACCTCCGCTTGCCCGAAGATATACTATCTAAAAATGACAGCTGTTCCGATCTTTTCTTCGCTGCTTCTCCACACGAACCCGTGCCAGGTTTGCCTCGTCTCTTTATGTAGTAATCTCTAACATATCCCCACCTCTTGATGCACTCATTATCTATAAATATAAAAACAAAAACAATAAGGTAAGTGTTGCAAAGTACTACATGTTATTGTTTTAGGTTTTTGGCTACAGGAGAATCATTTCGATCATTGGCGTTTCAGTTTAGAATATCCCATTCGTGGATTAGTGTAATAATAAGGCAGGTTGCTGAATCCATTGTTACAAGAATGCTCACTTTGGTAATGCCACAACCAACAGAGGAGATGTTCAAAAAAATCTCTAGGAGATTTAGATCTCTTTGGGACTTTCCGAACTGTATTGGAGCAATTGATGGTAAACATGTTCGGATAAAGGCTCCAAACAATAGTGGTTCCACATTCTTCAATTACAAGGACTTTCATTCAGTAGTTATGTTAGCACTTGTAGATGCAGATAATAAATTTGTTGCAGTAGACATAGGTTCGTACGGGAGAGAAGGAGATGCAGGTAAATGCATTACAATGAATGTAATTTTTAATTTTTCTGATAAAACAAATTTCATTTTAGGCATATATTTGAAAAGTAGATTTGGACAAAAAATTCTGAAAAACGAATTTAGTATTCCACCGCCACAACCACTGCCTGGCATGAATATCCTGGTACCCCATGTTATTCTCGGGGATGAGGCATTCGCTCTTCATGAACATCTTATGAAACCATATCCACGAAATCAATCAGTGGCTGATAAAACTAAAGCCATCTATAATTATCGACTTTCCCGAGCTCGCAGGACAACTGAAAACGCCTTTGGCATTCTTTGTGCATTTTTTCGAATATTTTTGCAGCCAATTGCTACGCATCCGGAAACCACGGATAAACTAATAATGTGTTCCTGTATTTTATATAATATTCTGCGAGAAGCAAATATACTTCCGACATCGACTGATAGTACAGAGAAATACTCACTACCTACAGAAAATTTACTTCCGCTTATTCACAACAACGTACGTGGGGCAAATATATCAGTCCAAATTCGTGAAACATTTAAAACGTATTTCAATGGACCCGGTGCTGTAGCATGGCAGGAACAGCATTACCAAGAAAACTAAATCAATCACAGCAATGTAACCTATTATAAATAAATATTTCTTATGGTATTGAGAAGTTGTATTATTGTATTACCTGTTTTTTGAAGTATCTGGGCTATTTCTTTCCATAAACTGTGTTTTAGTTGGGTTTTTTTGTAATCTTTACATTGAATATTATACAAACATTCATGACTTCTAACAAAATCTATCAATATTTCGTCCTGCTCACTTGTCCATTCAGTGTGTTTTATTCCGGAACACATGACGCTACAAAAAACACCATGACATAAATAAACTTTGTAATATAAATCATAAATACCTATTTTATCCGTTTTATAACCTAAAAACAAACGAAATCACAACACATTACCACCGTAATAAACCGTTGGCGAACTGTTTCTTGCCGCAATGGCTACCGCATTCATTATGCCGGCACCGTCATATTGCGTTGCGGTGACTACCAACGCTTCCTTGAAAACCACTGCTGATGATCTGCATGGTACAGTTTTCTATGACGTCATTCGTCGCATTATTACGGTCGCAATTTGTCGGTACCGCTTTCGAGGAAACCAAGGCTTGAAAGGTTTGGTGATAAATGGATAGGGAATAATGGGACGGTGAGGTGGCCAGCAAGGTCTCCAGACTTAAATGTTATGGATACATTCTAATGGGGTCCACTGCAAAATAGAGCTCATGGTCAGAGGAAATATCAAAATATTGAGGACCTTCAACACAGAATTGTTAGAGAGTTCGGAAGATTGAGGAGGGAAATTAATCGTCAGTGATTAATATTCGAAGAAGGGCACGTACTTTTTCATTGGCTTTTTGAATGAACCAAACTCGGTAAGATTTTGATCTAATAACTTGAACATAGTTCAATGTGGTTGTCGCCTTTCGGGATACAAGTTTAAATACATCTCCGATGTCCTTACACTAAATTCATGGAAATCAATCGATTGAAAAAATGTTTGTACATATATTATGTATATGGGCCGTGGTGGTCGGCTGGTAGTGCGTTCGCCTCGCAAGCGTGGGGTCGTGGGTTCGATCCACCGATTCACCGGTCCCGTGCATGGCAGCACACTTTGAAAGGTAAGGGCTGCGTCTTCTCTAGCTCGTACAAGTCTCTCGAAGACGTCTGAGGGTTGCGCGTAGGGGTGCAATCGGTTGACGGAATTACCAATATAACAACAACAATATTAGACATAAAGTCAAATAATAATAGACGGCCTTTAAGATAACAAGATTGACTCACCAAAACATCGTTTCTTGAATAATTGTGCACTTGTGAAGTAATGACAAAGAATTTTCTGAGTTCATCTTACTCAAATGAAGACCGAGAAAATAATCTCAAAAATGTCTAGATTTTTCAAGTATTCAATAAATGAAACCTGAAAGGCATACTTACAAGGTGGCACAAGTAACATTGTACCAATAATTATGAAAATAAGATAATTTATTATTTAAAAATTCCTAACGAGAAATATAGTCAAAAATGACAAAAAGAAGAATATTTAATCTGATAAATTAACTCCTGTATAAAATGTGTCATTTAAAGATGACTGTATTGTCATTTTGACAGCGATAAAATAGGTGCATCGATTTTTATCACCGATAAAAACGCCTGTTCCTCTTTAGCGCCTACATCTAGTATGCTTACGTCACTTTAATGGCTGCCCTGTCAGTTATTTAAGTATTGTTGATAGTTGATACTGAAACATCACAACATGAGTCGATTTGGGGATGTTTCGACTCAACAAATAACAAAAAATATAGAAAAAGCAATCCCGCAATCTACAAAAAATACTAAAGCGTCAATATGGAGACAATTTATATTCGGTCGTTAATTTATCTTGCCAAAAAACACTCGATCTTTTCTTTTAAGGATAAATTTCTTTTTAACTCAAAATTTTTCCATCGGTAATTTTCTCGAAAAACTGACATTTGAAAAACTGACATTTGAAAAACTGACATTTGACGAAAAACTGACATTTGACATTTGTCATGTCAGTTTTTCTCGTTAAATTACTGATTGGCAAAATTATTTCGTTACAAAAAGAAATTTATCCGATAAAAAAAAGCTCTTGTGTTTTTACTGTTGATAAAAACATGAAACTGAGAAAAAACCAGTGGCGTCCAATTATTTTCACAAAAATTATCAATCAGGTGACCATTAGCTACTTATAATATGAAATAAAACCCCATTAAAAGAAGCTATTGTAACTGCTCTTAAACACAACAGGTTCCATGAGAATCGCCAAAAAGACTTGTGAGTAATTGATAAATAACCGATTTTTTATAAAAACTTCAATACTTCGTCACTTGAAAACAAAGCAAGTTAGGACACACGTTTATATGAACTTTTTTCATAAAATATGACGAGGAATCACCATCTGAAATCAAAAACATCATTCAGTATACACCCTGTATATACGGTGGCTACGGAATCATTGCCTACGGAATATCTCAGTTATTGTTTGAGGTAAGCTTGTGAAATTTGGACCACCTATATAAGAGCTAGAATTTGAGCATATTGACATAGCAAAGTAAACTTCCGATCTGACCTGAAATAACATCAACTTTCTTATTTTAAATTAAAACCCTGAATTTTTTCACGTTATTCAGCATTCAACTCCCTTTCTAATGACATAATATCACGAATTGGTATCTAACTAAAAACTAGTTCAGAAAAAAATTATTACTGAAATTCACTAAGTAGGCCTTAGAAGCAAAATGAAAACCAAAATCTGAAAAGTTGGCCATGGAAACCATACGTCACTTGATAATTGTTGCTACTACTGTGATATTATATTTTCATTCGTCAGCGATGTAAAAAGCCGCCGAAAGAAAATAATGGAAAAATTGGGATAAAAACAATAATCTGCAGGTCCAAAACTTAAATAGGAACATACAACTTCTTTATGTCTGTATTATTCAGCATAATCATTTCTTTCTTATGATATTTCATAAAGTAATTTTTTGAAATGAAATACTGAAAAATCCTATTATTGTTCTTCAAATAACAACAAAACAAATTTATTGAAATAAACATTCAAATTAATAGGATTGAAGATAAAATAAATTCAAATCAAGTGTTTGTTCCTCATCGTCAATGCATTCGTTGACTCTGGTGATATTTTCATATGAAACATTTCTCAACATTTGGGGAATGATATCTTGGAATGCTCTCCAAATTCTTCTTTTCATTTATTTATTTATTTATTTATTTATTGAATAATCTCCATACAGGCCTGACGACCTAATTACATGGATAGTATTTCTGCAAATAACATATATTCACACATGTGAACTGAACTATGAAACTAAATATTATACATTATATGAATGATTGGTGGTTTTGGAGGGGGGTGAACACTCAACAATATATTATATACACATATATATCATACAGAAATATTATTTATATGATCAAATACTATATTACGAAATTGATCGTATGATAAATTCCAATCCAATGATATTAGAGAATTGATGTTATTGGCTGCGCGAAGTATGTTTACGAGGGGAGCTCTTGTGGTAGTTGAAACTAAAGGGATATGAAACATTGATTTTGTTCGAGTGCGTCGTGAAGGGACATTAAATGATATTAAGGACAAAATTTCTGGAGAATTTATTTGGTTATTGATTATTTTGTACAGAAATAGCATCAGTGATAAATTTCTTCTACTTTCCAGAGAAGTAATCCTAAATTCTTCACGGAGTTGGCTGGATCTGATAGTAGTATAGTCTGGTGAGATGTGGTATTTTTTGTAATACAAGTATCTTAGTAATTTATTTTGAGTTTTTTCCAATCTTCCGAGTACTGTTTGACATTCACCATGCCAAATGATACAAGCAAACTCCAATTTTGGACGTACTAGTGAATGAAAAAGTATTTTGATCGTCCGTATGCTGAAAGAAGATTATAAATCCCAGCATTTTATTTGCCGATTTGACTATAGTTTCAATGTGCTTAGAGAATGATAATTTATTATTATTATATTTGACATCTCATGTAGAGTAGTAGGCTGTGTCGAATACACCCCACCATCATGAAACCTTCAGAGAAAAAAGTCGCACGGAGTCAGATCAGTTGACCTCGGTGGCCAAGTGACCGGACCATGGGTTGTTATAAGTATATCTTGAAAGCGATTTTGAAGATAATTTCTTGCATTTGTTGAATTATGCGCAGGGGTGCCATTTTTATGGAAGAACGTGCTCTCAGTTATTTCCGCTGGTAGTTTCTTGATTAATTTATTGTGAATGTGTGGGTTTTTGAGGTCAGATATTATAATGACATTGCCAACAATCAAAATTCGAAGATAATCATTCTGCTTGAGAACTAAACAGTTCAAAATAAAGGTGAAAAAAGAATAAAGAACAAGCGTTCATTCAACTTCACAATAAAATAATAATAAAAATAATAATATCTTCAGATGTGTGACGTAGGTTATTTTGTGAGTAGCTTGTCGATTCCGTAGTCACAATGAAAATATTGCCCGACAAGCTTTTGAATTTGTTACTCAAAGTTTAACCAAAGTCACACATCTAAAGAAATCATTATTTGACTTTCAGTGAATTCAAAAGGAAGATTCTTCATTTGTTTTCACCTGTATTTATTTCATTCACATTGCGATGAACCAAAACTTGAAACTTTCCTTCGATAAAATCGATTATCAGAACGTTATGATTTTCATACGACAGTTATTAAAATTTCCAATATGCTCATCCATCAATTGAAAACTCTGGACACTCGAACAATGGAAATCCGTATATTGCAATCTGAAATTTACCTCTTTCCCTGAGAGACTGAAAGACTGGGGCTGATCTGCTCGCCGGAGCAAGTTTATGACCGTCATTAATTTTGAAATGCCTTCCGTTGATGCAATTTGACCTCAGAACAAAGGACATAAATATTGCAGAACCATGTTGCAAAGGTTATAAAGTAGGTATTTTGATTAATGTTTTATTACTCATGTTTTCAATCCACATTCCGCGTTTCAAGTTTTATGACAAGTTTTTAATAACTTTTATATTTTTACCCATCAAAGAAATATAAGAATGAATAACCATATATATTTTCAACCAATACAAAAACTCAAATCATCGATCTACTGTACCAACTCAATCAACACAATTCTATATAAAGAAGAAGCAACCCCACTTTTCCGTTTGCTTCTGTGATTGAAAAAAGTTTTATCTGTTTTTGCCGTGTTTTTACTGTTTCTGATGTGTTTATTTCTGTTTCTGCTGTTTTGTTGAAATTTAGAAATGAGGGACTTTACAACATATTATTCAAGTTTTCATCGACAACGGCATAAAGATTAACTATCAGTAACAGGCATTGGTCCAAATCTTCTAGAAGCTGAAGAATTATTACCAGATATTTCACTTTTTATAAGAATGAAATCGACAAAGTCGAAGTACCGTTCTCTTCAAATATTTCCACAAAGTGGAAAATATGAGGCACAAATCTGACAGAAAACAACTACTTCCCTGGCTAATGACACGACGGATAATGAACTACATCTGATATATATTTGTGCAACGTTCTTCCAAGAAGACTCAATTGCAAGTGCTTATTGTAGACAAACAAAAGATTATCCTTAATTAATTAATACGAATATTTGAAATTGGTGAAGGATAGCCAACATAAAATTCTTTTATTTGAAATTAGTGATCCTTCGATGAAGGGGAAATAAATCTCTGTACAAATCAACTTGAGTATTCAGGTTCTTTGTCAATTTCCAGATCTTCAAACATTTCCTCAAATTGGATTTGTGTGAAGAACTGGAAATTTCCAAAGAACTCTCCAACAATGATAACTACCTTAATACGTAAGTAAACTTGTACAGAGATTAATTTCCCGTTCATCAAAGGATCACTAATTTCAATTTAAAAATGTTTATGTTGGCTATACTTCAATAATTTACATTCTTGTTATGTAGCCGAAATAACTATGTAGAACTCTAGAAATGGAACATAGTTGTTATTTCAAAACACATCCTGTTATCGTCAGATTTATAGAATATCGCAGGTTTATTTTTCACACAGAAGAATTATCTCTTGATTCACCCAATTTTTCTCGAACTGTATGGATTAGTCTCTGTTCATTCTGTAGTTTTTGCATGTGTGTTTTGTTGTTGATGATTAACATAATAAATATTCAACTCGATTTTACTCTTTAAATCCTTGTGGTCAATTACATAATCATCTGAATCAAATACATTCTGCAACGAGATGAATGAACATTGTCTCATGGGAGTAGATTTTGATTTTGCAATTTAGAATCATGAATTTGCAGATTATTTTCGTTTGAATTGGTAAATAACAAAATCACGTTGTAAATTCTTTAAATGGTGATTTGCCAATTCCAAAAATACATTGAATGTATTTCAACCGGTTCTTAGCTTACCCTATAGACACACGAAAGAATTATTCTAAAAAGCTCAATCAACTTCCTCTGAAGTATATCATATCCAGAAATGTAGAGAGGTGTAGACAAAATTTCATGATGGGTGTAAGAGATTCAACGCTTTTCCGTAGCTCACCTTATATAGTCACAAAAACCTAAACTATACACGAAGGTTGCTTCTTTCCATCACTAGATTGATATAACAGAAAATAAAAAAACTTCTGACCATTCAAAGGATTGCATGGATCTAGTACTAAAAATACAGGGTGTTTCATAATAAATGCGCAGGGTCTTAGCTCTTCCAAAAATATGAAAAAAAGTTTCTATTAACTTACCCTCTAAAATGCACCATTTTCGAGATTCAGGGTGTTGAAATTTTAAAAAAATAATAGTTTTTTGCGAATAACTCTGAAACCGTTCATCGCACACAGAAGAGATTTCGTAGGCATTTTCTACTCATAATAAGCTATGTTTCGTGTATATTTTTAATTTTTTCAAATTTATAATTGGTGAAAATTTTGAACGGTAGTGGGTGTTTTTTTCTCCAACTTCTACGCCACTGAAAAAAGTATGATTTCGAGCCACATAATTGAACCGCCAATGTTTTCTACACAAAAAAGTTACTCTTTGTTATAAGCTCTAAAGTTGACCGTTTTCAAGAAAAATCAACTTTCATGTTGAAAAACATGGTAAATTTTTTTAAATAATTTTTTTCCTAATTATACAAAATTTATTTAAACGTTAAAACAAGTAACAAAACCAAACGTTGACTTCTTAATTGCAAAATAAAAAAAAAACAATAACAATCATACTCAGATGAATTGTTGGAAATGTCCGCCGTTAGTTTCAATGCACGCAGCAATTTTTCGAGGAAAAAACATTATTTAAACAACATGAAAGTTGATTTTTCTTGAAAACGGTCAATTTTAGAGCTTATGACCAAGAATACCTTTTTTGTGTAGAAAACATTGGCGGTTCATATAGGAGGCTCAAAACTGTACTTTTTCAAGTGGCGTAGAAGTTGAAGAAAAAAACACCCACTACCCCTTCAAAATCTTCACCAATTATGAATTTTAAAAAATTAAATATCCGCACAAACCATAGCTTATTATGAGTAGAAAATGCCTACCAAATCTGTTCTCTGTGTGATGAACGGTTCCAGAGATATTGGCAAAAACGAATATTTTTTTTTAAATTTCAACACCCTGTATCTCGAAAATGGTGCATTTTGGAGGGTAAGTTAATAAAACTTTTTTTTCATATTTTTGGACGAGCTATCACATCCTGAAGCATTCATTATGAAACACCCTGTATAAAAATATTGAAGGATTGTACTTTTTTTTCAGGTGAATGTTATGGCATATCGCCGTAGCCGAAAGTGACTCGTAAGTAATTTACTTGTTTCATAAGAAATTTCAGTTACATAAAACGTTTTCGAGCGAGGAAATATATTTTATGTCTTGTAATAAAACATCCCACTGCTGAATATTTCCATAACTTCTGAGAATCCAACGATGGTCTTCCAGTTCATCCTATTTATTGAAATAGTTGACGTTTCCACAACGTTAGCTTTCTGTGAACTTCGGGAACGGTTGAACGTCCAATTTTCATCAGGTTTTCATTTCAAACCAGTCGGATAAAGCAGGATATGAATGGATGAAATATTTCATGAGCAGCCTCCGAAATTTATTAGGTACCTACTTCGAGCTTTTTCCTATAAATTTCATATGAATAGATTTCATATAATGGCATGTTGGTGTAACACACAGCTATGGAATAGATTTATTGTTATTTTAAGAGAAATGTATATGACGCTTTTGTTGGGAATATTCCAATTCAGTTCTTGACATAGCTTTATGAGAATTTTGACATTCCACAGCTGAAAATTATGAAATCTTTAAAAATGTTAAAGGGCCATAATCAATTTGCCCCGATAAGTTACTGACTTTTGTCTTTTTATATAACTTTAGACAAATTGTCTATGCAGAAGTACAAATTGATTTTTTTTTATCTGCCTGGACAGCGGGTCGTCCAAACAAAAAATCGGATAATTTAGCCAAGGTTGGCACAATCATAAATGTTCCATTGACTATTTATAATGATAAAACTTGAATTCTGACAATAATAATACAACAACTTATTAGGGAGGAATATTAATCATTTTTTCGGCGTGTGGAGATCTTGCCTCAGAATTCACGAGGAATTTCCCAGACTTGGTATTTTAATATTCCTTATGTATTACCACGCTTATTAAAATGGAAGCTGGACATTTTTCGAGCAAAGAGCACCTATGAAAAGTAGGGATCATAGAAGATCCATACTGCTAATATGGGCAAATCTAAAATACAGGGTGATTCAAAAGTACTTTGACAAACTTCAGGAGGTGATTCCTCACCATATTCTAATATGAATTGCCCAAATAAATATTTGATCCGGATTTGTGTTGAAGTTTTATTTTTATTTTGGTTTTTCTCAAATAACTCTTGAAATAGTGAACTTAATTAAACGAAACTTGGTAATAAGAGGTTTTTGAGGTGTCGAATTCGAACCTGATGTTATTATTTCTCTTACTCGTAGGGGGCGCCACCTACGTCTTTCTCTTTTTTGAAGATTCATAACTTTTTTGAGCGTACTTCTAGCACATTTTTCAGTAAAAAAATTGATTCCTCTATCATATCTACGTAAAAAAGCTACCCTTGTCAAAAGTCGCTGTAAGCAACCGTTTTCTGAATATTTGGACTTGAAAATTTCAATATTTGCATTTTTCACAAGAATGCTTTGGAAAAGAATTTGACGTTTAAGTAAGTAGTTTTGGTAATTACATATTTTGTGACAGTTAAACGTTTTGTTGAAGTTTCCGTAAGTAGAAGTAGAAAACACTAATTTTGAAAAAATGGATTATCTAAACAATAATGCTCATTTAGCCGATATGCATTTCGTTTATGCCCTTGCGGATGGCAATGCGCGCGAAGCAAGACGTATTTACCAGGAGCGATTTCCTAATCGAGTACTGCCTTCAGCTCCAACATTTGCTAGTCTCCACCGTCGTTTGGCAGAAACAGGTAGCTTTAAGAGGGCAGCTGATATTTTCGGAAGACCACGAGCAGTCCGAACCCCAGAATTGGAAGAAGCTGTATAAGAATAATTGCTGAAGCTGTCAATTCTACTCAGTCCACAGTTTGGAGGATTATCCACGATCAACAGTTTTATCCATACCATATTCAAAGGGTACAAGCTCTTTTGCCACGAGACTTTCCCCAACGCATTACTATGTGTCAGTGGTTTTTGAGAAAATTCGCTGGAAATCCTCAATTTATGTACTCTTCGCGGACGAGTCAAACTTCTCCCGAAATGCTATCACAAACTTTCATAACAACCATGTTTGGGCTCTCGAAAATCCGCATGCAGTTAGTGAAAGGCATTATCAGTATAAATTTTCTGTAAATGTATGGGCGGCAATAATTGATAATTACTTGATAGGTCCTTTCTTTCTTCCGCTCCGACTGAATGGCGCACCTTACAGACACTTTTTAGAAAATAAATTGCCGGGACTACTTGAGAATGTACCATTAGAAATTCGTATCCGCATGTGGTTTATGCATGATGGGGCTCCGGCCCATTTTAGCGTTGTAGCCAGGGAATTCCTCAACACAGTCTATCCAAATCGATGGATCGGTAGGGGTGTAGAAGAACCTAACCAGCCGTGGGCACCAAGGTCCCCAGATCTAAACCCGATAGATTTTAATTTTTGGGGACATTCGAAGTCACTAGTTTATAAAACTCCAGTAGCGAACGAGGAAGATCTTAGAAACCGAATAGTAGACGCATGTGAAACAATAAGGAACACACTAATAATTTTTGAGCGGGTACGAGATTCAATGACTAGACGACTGACTGCCTGTATCTTCGCTGAAGGTGGACACTTTCAACAATTTATTCGAATACAATTTGGTTTCGTTTACTTTAGTTTATTCTACATATTCAAAATTTCCTGAAATAAAATGTTGACATTTCTTGAAAATTTTATTACTATTAATTATTACCATTGAATTATAATTATTAAATTACTATTTCGCTTAAGGATGTCATAAAGGAATGTACCCAACAGTAATGACCTCTTCAAGCGAGTAAAAAGTAAAAGAATAGGTGGCGCCCTCTACAAAAAACCTAAACTGCTTCCCTAAACGTCAAATTAATGCAAATGCAAAATACAGGTAATAATTATTACATGCATAGATAATTAAATAATCCACTTGAAATTTTCAAGTCCTAATATCTAGAAAACGGTTGCTTACAGCGACTTGTAACAAGGGTAGCTTTTTTACGTAGATAAAAAAGGAAAAGACGTGTTGGTAGTGCCCCCTACGAGTACGAGCAATAATAACATCAGGTTCGAATTCGACACCTCAAAAACCTCTTATTACCAAGTTTCGTTTAATTAAGTTCAGTATTTCAGGATTTATTTGAAAAAAAACAAAATAAAAATAAAACTTCAACACCCTGTATCTTGGAAACGAAGCGTTTCCGGACATATATTTATTTGGGCAATTCATATTAGAAAATTGTTAGGAATCACCTTCTGAAGTTTGTCAAAGTACTTTTGAATCACCCTGTATAAACCATATATTTCTGGAATGACTCTAAGGAAGACATTTCTCATTGAGAAAGGAATACAGACATCTTATGAGGAAATTGTTAAAATCCTGAACTTGCATTTTATTAAAATTTTAAATTGAATTCATTGATCATAACCAAATCAAACTATAGAAAGATAAACTGCGAAACAATTTATTATCATACTATAATCAGTTTGAATCTGACTACCCATCCTCACCTATGTTTGTACTGTCTGTTTCTCCACTAATATCCATTTAGCACAAAAAGAAGTGAGAGTATCGAAACGTTCAACACAAAAACCATTCAAGGCATAGACATCTCGAGGTTAGAAAAACAATAACGAAGACGGAATTGCAACAAAAAGGTTTGCAACATGATATGATATCAGACAAGGTTTCAAGCAACTGGATCCGTGCTGACCAATTGCACCTTATTGAACGCAACGTCCAATAAACTAAATAGAGAGACTAAAATTATTTATTTCTCTCGGTAACGTACCCATATCGTATTCCGAAATTTGCCTAAGTTAAGAAATAAGTTGAAGTTAGCCTATTATGTAATGCTTTTAGAGGTATTCATTCAATTCCATTGTATTTTCAAGGAGTGAAAAACGTGTCTTTTTGTTTTAGCGAGTATCATGGATTGTATTATTACCTTCCATTAAGTAATTTTTCTAGTAGGATCACGATATTTCACACAATAGTATATTGTACAATGAGCATGAAATGCATTTCCCACTAGTAGGTATATGAAATTTTGTAGTACGAGCGTAGCGAGTACTTTTTCTGCGACCATCTGAATCATTAACAAATTTGTAATATTTTTAATAATCCTTTTTATCACAAACTCTCCTGCCGTCATTTTTACATGGTTTAGATAATTTTTTCTTTCTTCACCCGTTGAATGAAACATCTATTTTTTCTTTTTGTACACGTACCTACCTACGTCGTGAAATAAATAACATCAAAAATTTTCAAATTTTGACAACTTGGAAATAAAAAAACTTTATGCAGAAAAAATCAAACACTAATCGATTTCATAAAATGAAAAAAAAAATGTGGCTGCGTGGATTTGAACCCTCGCTCCCACCATCCAAAGTCCATGCGTCATCTGAATCAACACTCGTTGTTACTAGAGCACATAATAATTTGTTCAAATTAACTGCTATATAGAATGTATCTGTCAACTATTCAAAAATATAGAATCCGATTGTAATCAATCTTTTTATTGAAATTATTTTGGTTTTATGAAAAGAAAATCATACCTTTGTCAGAAGATAGGCATTGTCATGAGCTTCTGATATAAATTTATTAATTTGATTGTTATAATGACAGTCTAGTAGTTCATGAAAGTCGTAGAAAATGAATATTTCGATACAGCTAGCCCGTGGGAAATGAAAATCGGTGTTACAACGTGGTAGGTTTCTTAATGGTCGTAGAAAAATACTCTTTACTAGTTTATAATCGCCGGCTAGGCATATTGGGAAAATGAAGAAGGTTTAGAAGAAAATTCTGTAATAGCTTTGATTTTCTCACCCTTTTAGTTTTATGGGTCACTAAATTTGAAGTTTGCAGGCAAAATTTTGAACCAGAATTTGTTTTTTTTGCACTTTTTGTCCAAATTCTGGCACTTTTTTCAGTTTTTGGCCTATATGTCAGAAAGGTAGCATTTTTTCGACAAGCTTATTCCTTATGAAATTGAAGAAGACAAAAATTTCCATTATTTTTTTCTACATTATTTCTTTTAAAGACTAATTGTTCCGCTATTAGAGCGCGCCAAAAGAGGATATATTCCCATATTCAGTGAAATTCGCTGATACTGTTGATCGTAAATGATTCGATGAACTCGTGTCTTGTATGGGTTGTCGAAATTGCAAGATATGAATTTCCAAAATTTGCGTGAGACTCCTTGTCAGTGGATCAAAATTTTGGACGCAATACTAGAGTGATTTTTTTCTGGTCTTTCTTTTTCACAAAACCCTCGTTAGCTGTGACAGAACCCAGATGTTTTCACCTACAGAAGGCCCCTCCTTTCCCGGAGAGCCGTTATTTGTTTTTTCTACTGATGTATATGAAAATGATAATTTTTCAACCGGATACCCTACATGAAAGTGATAGTTTTCACTCTAGAGATAAAATTTAAACAAATGAATATTATCATGCGACCCGATGGGAATATACCAAAAACAAATTTATGGATTTTTGACACTACTGACAGTTTATAATCATTTTCACGTTTATATTGAAGTGAAATCCGGTATTTCATGAACAACATCTAACGTAGAAAAAATTGCATTTCCTACTCGAGATGAAATGCGTTTTTTTCGTTCGTGAGATTGCCACAATCGTTCCGGTTCGCTTCGCTCAT
This sequence comes from Chrysolina oricalcia, assembly GCA_944452925.2. Taxonomy (NCBI): domain Eukaryota; kingdom Metazoa; phylum Arthropoda; class Insecta; order Coleoptera; family Chrysomelidae; genus Chrysolina; species Chrysolina oricalcia. The sequence continues at coordinate 69,792,153 of OX101811.2, forward strand.
GGACATACTCTCACCTCACGAAAAAACCAGTATTTTCATCTCTTGTTGAAAGAAATACTATTCTCTGGGCAAACCCATTGTTGCTAATGAGAGGATCAATTGAGGCATCTAAAGATGTATTAACAACTTCAACTTTGGTGATGTCAAAGTCCAAAGGAATCCAACTTCTTGTCACAATGAACAATGCGATCAAAAAAGCCACAATGTTCCAACGCATCAGTATGGAATGGAATTGTAATGACCAACTTGAATTCATCTTGTCTCACGATCTGGGTCCGTACTCCTCCTCCCTATTTGAAAATAGTAGGAGAAAAAAACCAAATTTGCTCTATACAAAGCATTTGTAACCACACACAACAAGTAGTTCAGCGAAAAAGTGGAATATGTTATCGAGGGTGGGTTCTTATTACACAAACTTACCTAGTCCGAGAAGCAATCCTTCTCTCCAATATGCAACAGATTTCTTTGATTTTGATTTATTATTGTACAATACAACACTTCAAAATAAGTGGGAAAATACAATGAAGAACGGATATATCCACAAGTCTATTTTAAATCAATCCTGTCTACTGCTACTTCCACCAAAGATTCATGTAAAACCTAGAATTATTCTCGAGGACGTATCTCCCAAAATCGTCCATCATATTTCTCTTCGGTGCATGTTCGTGCCAATAGGGTTAATTTGGCGTGCACCCGTGTCTACTTCGGCGTGAGACCGGGGAAATAGATGGATATGTCACAGAAAAAGAATGTACACCGAGAGTGGACCGAACGGAGATGGACCACACTGGGGGAGAAATAGGCCGGTGAACAAAAGAACGTGAGTATCGGGATAAGGAATTTATCTCGAGTAAAAAAGGAATCACTTCACGCATTCGCCTCACTATGAGAAAAGGAAAAATGACCACTATTACTTCGGTAAAATCGAAGTAGCTGGAATGAAGTTTTATTTTTGGTTCTTTGAATAAATGGCACTGACTGAAGGGAGAATATTTCTACAATATGGTGAAAATATTGGCAAAATAATCACATGTAATATTGGCAAGAAAAATATGAAGTTTTCGCAAAATTGGTCTAATAGAAACCATTAGCATTTGTACCGTATATTGCGGAAACAACGACATACAAGGAGGTATTCCAAATTTATTAGGGTATTTATTATTCAAAGCAAAAGTAAAAAAAAAAGAAAAACCGGTATTTTTCAACAGGCCAACGTTTCGGCAGTATATTTTGCCATCCTCAGGGCTCTGAAATATATAATTATGGTCAAAACTTACATGTATATGAATATAAAATTCAGTAAAAAATCCAAGTGAATTTTTTTAATATAAAATAACGTGTAAACGTTTGTGTCTGAAATAAAATAACTAACAATACCTGCCACACTCAGTTTTTTTTTATCATTATAAGTATTATAATAAGGTAGACTCACGTGAATAGTTTTGGTTTTCCATCGTCAAAGACGACCTTACTCCAACAAGCATATTCAATTATTACATAGATGGTCGAAACTTCATCACTATTTAAAAGTTCAAATATAAATTTCGTCTGTGATAGAATATGTATTCAAAATAATTTATTTATTTATTTATTAGTCCAGTACACTACAGAATTGTAATAAAATCCCAAATGGTACATAAAGTAAGTTTCAACCTGTCAAACACAAACTAGAGTTAAGTTATAAACCAAAGAATTTTAAAAATTGGAAATGGATGAATAAACCCATTCAATTCCCTTAGTCAAGTACTTACAATACAGATTTTTCATAAAATACCAAAAGGAAGTTCCAATAAAAGAATACATAAAACGTACATACAACAAAACATTCAAACACTCGAATATAGTTATACACCTAAAGATATCATTATTTGCACAAAGAGGTAAGTAATATACCTAAAAATAAGTATCTGCACAATGACTTAACAGAAGTCTATTGAACAATGGCAAGATTAAGTTGTCTAACTGCCATTTTTGTAAATTTATAATGTGACAGATGAAAAAGATGAAGTTCAGAAAAATGCATATTGAAATTTTTTTTTTCTACATTCATGCCAAAAGTAAAACTTTATTGAACTATATTCAGTGGAAAAAGAAGTTCTTTATTGCACTAGTCCAATAAAGTTTTTATTGCACTCATCTGTCATTCTACTTCAACGTGCTGTCATCATGACAAACATAAACGTTTAAACCCACTACATATTCAGCAGATACTCTGTGAGATTGGCTATAGGTAGTTCACTACGAAATATTCATATTGAAAATTGCACCAATTGTTCATTCACTTTCATCATTGAGGGTAAAAATAAAGTTTGAGTTAAGTTGTTCGTAACGTATTAGTTCCTGTTTCAATGCAAATCGATATTAATAATAAAGTATTCAAGTTGCGCTTTTCATTTTCCTACACCTAGTGCCGCACCTCAATAAGTCATTTTTTGCTTTTTGCATGAACGTAGAAAAAATGTTGTATGCAACTCGTGCAAAAATTGTTTATTGCACTCGACGTGTTGTCCAACTCGGCCTAACGGCCTCGTCGGACAATTTCACGTCGAGTGCAATAAACATTCACTTTTTGCACTTGTTGCATAAATAACTATGAAGTCTACAACTAATTGCCATCGAACCATAGTTTGTTCTGTGGAACCGTATGCCAAATGAAAAATTACGATTACTTCTCAAGCTTCTGGAGTTAACAGAAAGGCAGAGCTCTCCTAGAAGAGCAGAACAATTAAAGAAAGAATGTATTATTTTGTGGAGAAATAGAACCCTTGTAAGTTTACGTCTATCCTCAAGTGACATTAAATCAAAAACAGAAAGCCTCATTTTCGGGTTGAATCCAAAATATGGTAGGCCAAGTTTCCATATTAGGTATTTGATGAAACGATTCTGAACTTTTTCCAGTCTCTCTTTATGGCAAGCATAAAGAGGACACCAAATGACACTATTATACTCCAAAACACTCCGAATCAGTGAAATGTATAACGTCTTTATCGAATCGCAGTCTGTTATATGGCGAGTATTTCTTTTAATGAACCCGAGCATTCTGAATGCTTTGTTACAAATATTATTGACATGATCATTAAGATTGAGACCTTTATCGAAGATAGTCCCTAAGTCGCTTAAACTATTGACAGATTGAAGATTTGCATCGTTAATTGAGTAATTACAAATAACAGGCTGCCGCATTCTATAAAATCACAATACATTGCATTTTTTCACGTTATCCAGGTCACTCTGAATGCGTTCAATATCATCGGTAGATTGCACTGTTTTAAAAAATTTCATCTGCATAAAGAGAGATATCACAATATTGAAACACAGATTTAACATCATTAATAAAAAGTAAAAATAATATAGGCCCAATGTGCGAACCTTGCGGAATCCCTGAAGTTACATGAATTGTTTCTGACAAACTGCCAGCTACCTTTACATTCTGCATTCTGTTAGAAAGGTAGGATTCAATAAATTTCAAGTATTTGCCTATTATTCCGAGATTCTTAAGTTTCAAAATTAATAGTTCATGGCAAACTGAATCGAAGGCTTTAGCAAGGTCCGTGTAGATAACATCAACTTGGAACCCTTGTTCAAGTTTATTTGTGAGGAAGAAGATAAAGATACAATCATTTCGGCGTACGTTGAGGTTCGGTTATTGACCATAAAAGACAAAACCAAAAGAAAGCGTTATTCAGAGCTGTTCCTGACTGTTCTGGTGATACCTGAATTTAAATTGTATCCTCTTTCAATTTGTAATTCTGACACTCCCAATCTCAGATTTTTATCAACAATCCTTATAGCGTTTTATGCATCAGATTCAAGTTATTGGTTTTCTTTGAGAACATTTCTAAAACCATAGACGAGTGTACTTCCTGTAACTTACAACTAAGTGAACCACCATTTTCATGGAAGTAAATGGTTGATTAAATAGAAACAGAGCTAACAGTGTCAGCAGATTTATCGGATGTAAAATCTGACAAATTTCAAGTTATTAGGACCGCCAGAAGTGGGTCAAAATTCACTTGCAAGAGACATGAAAATGATCAAAATCTGTTATTTGCGTATAAAACAAAAACGAATAGATTTTATCAAAATATTTTTTCACATTCTAGTTGGCCTTGATAAACTCCACATTTGGTGTCATTTAACCGACCTCGTATCTCTCACCATTGAAAAGATACCCACGGTGAGCATGGTAAGTGGGACACACTGTTATGTTCATCTCCTAGTTGAAGAAGTGGATTAAACAAATCCCAAGACTTAGAATCCATCAATTTGTTGATGTTACAAATACATATTATTGAAAAATTCAAGCTATATGAATAATATATTGTCGGTGTGTTTCTTTCATAAAGAAGAATTTTATTGTACAAATACGGCTGTTTTAGATAACTTGTATTATTCGTATCTTTTTGTAACATTTAAAATGTTTATATTTATAATTGAACAAGTTCATATTTAGATTTACAGATATATTTTTTAAATTGTCATTTCTGTCAATGTTTAATATGTGTATATGCTCATTTATTTTTTTCTGTTCTTCTTTTTATTTCTGTGTAAAAATAGTAAAACTGTGCTTAATGAACATTCGAATGTCTAAACCATGTAAAACCAGATAGAAACTGAAAAGCTTACTAAAGTACTTATATTACTAGTACCTACTATATATTAAATTGGAAAAGAAATACTACGCCACTTTCAAGGACCTTCCTTTAGTTGTTGCAACAATTTATTCTTTTTTATACATATATATATATATATATATATATATATATATATATATATATATATATATATATATATAGGAAGTTATTCATGACATCTACAGTCACGAAACAGCTGTCAAAGGTTAGAGCTCTCGGAATTAAAACGAAATATACTCTATTTTCACTTAGATTCTGCTTGCGTTCCTCATAACGTATTAGAAACTTGATTGAACCTTGGGTTGGTCAGAACAACGAATTGTTGGCTGCCTGTCAATTTGTGGACAAACCTCTACTTTTGGATTCCTTGGTTCGTGTCAAATTAAGTTTCAACTAGTGACTGTAGATGTCATGAATAACTTCCTGTTATATTCTGTTTTGCCTCACGGTATTAATTCTTGAGTGGATTCGTTTTGATTTCGAGAGCTCCATAAATCCTTTCTGATGAGTGCGTTAGCACGAAACAGCTGTCAAAGGTTAGAGCTCTCGGAATTAAAACGAAATATACTCTATTTTCACTTATATATATATATATATATATTGAGTAATATATATATATACATGCAGTTTTTCTTAACTTTTCGAAATCATAATGTAATCATTTTCAATATGGCAAATAAATTATCATTATCATATCATTATTATATCATATTGACAATTGAACCAAACAACAAACAATATTTCCTTTGTGTTTTAATTATTATACAATAGATTTTCATTCAGAAAAAACCTTTTGAGTAAAAAATAGAATAAAAAGTAGTACTTAGTCATTTGAATCACTGAAACTCAGAAACGTTGATTGAATGGGTTTCTACATTGTGTCAAAATAAAATAAAATTATAATAATTTTTTTTTACAAATTCTCGTTATTTCCAAGTTTACGGAACTGAAGACTTCGAATGCCATACACTTGAATCCACTCAATGTCTGGAAGAAATTATGTATATGAAATTATTGTCCTATATTTTTTGTTAATTGTTTGTGTATTTATGCCATTGTAAGCAATCACACTTTTTGTCAAGTTTCTCATGAATAGGAAAAATAATACACACTGAACCAAATGAAGAAATAAACCTCACATTATTGAAAGTTTTTCTCATTGGAGGCTTTCGAAGAATGATCTTTCAACACTGTGTTTCTTAATCAAATCCAGAGATGCTGGAATGCCTGCTGATACTACTCAAACTTTCCAAAGAGTTGAGAACCAATAATCACTGAGGTGTGATAGCTAAGAAAGCAGTCATTCCATTCAAGAAAAAGAAACTACCCAAACTCCACAACTACGTCACAATTAGACTCGACGCGCGTTTTGCAACAGACTTAGCATCTTCAGGAGCTAAAAGCTTACAATATTCCATGGCAGAATTTTTTTTGATGCTCCCATAACCTCAGATTATGCAATATTGGTATTGTATTCTATGCCTATCCTTCTCACTTATTGGTACATACCCACTACAAAACAAAAGCAATAACAAAAAAAGTTTTAATCTGAATATTGAAGATGTCATAGTAACTAAACTGAAAGAAGTAGCAGTATGCTTTGCTTCCCATTTTTCTCATAACACTCAAAAGAAATTAGACGAAAAATTTGGCAAAAACAAACCTACAGAATGTACTGTACCAATGAGAAATATAGGAAAGAGTATTTATTTTCGAAATGTAAGTGGCCAAGAAATAGTTTCAATTATTTCTGATCTAAAAAACATAAAAAGTACAAATGATAAAATAAGCATTAAAATAATAAAAACTCTGAAGGACATTATTGCTGAACCTCTAGCTTACCTAATTAACCTGTCATTTGATACAGGAATATTTCCATCCCACTTGAAACTGGGCAAAATTATACCTATACATAAAAAGAACGATCTTACGTCTATGGATAACTATAGACAGGTGACCATTCTGAATATCATTTCCAAAATTTTTGAACGTTCGTTCTATGTTAGAATTGCTGATTTTTTGACTAGCTATAAAATATTCTCCCCTCGCCAACATGGATTCCGCACGGGGAAATCAACGGAAACTGCCGCTTGCGAATTCATGGAGAGTGTCTATACGAACATCGATGCAGGTAGATTTGTGTGTGGCATCTTCTTTGATCTGTCATGTGCCTTCGACAGTTTGCAAATACATTTCCTCTTAAAAAAACTAAACTCAAATGGAATTAGAGGAAAATTTCTCGATCTCTTAGAATCATACCTCACGCATAGACAAGCCTACGTACAGATTAACAATGAATGTTCTGAAACCTACTCTCTGGATAGTGGTGTACCACAAGGATCGGTACTGGGACCACTACTTTTCATACTTTTTGTAAATGACATGACAGACTATGTAACGAATGGATTAATAACGATGTTTGCAGATGACACTTCGATTGTGGTTTCAGCACAGACCGTCGAAGAGTTGCAGAATACAATAAGTAGCGTCATTAAGTCCTTTGAAAACGGGTGTAATAATAATAATTTGATATTAAATACCGAAAAAACAGTCTATCTCCAATTTAAATGTACGAAAACTGGCCAGTGTATGATTTCAACAGATCATCAAAATTCAAAGGCAACTAAATTTCTAGGGCTCTACCTAGACCAAAACATAACGTGGGAAAATCAACTACATCACACTTTGAAGAAACTGAATTCTGGATTTTTTGCAATCCTGAAATTGAAAAAAACTTTGGATAGGAAAATTTTGATTGATATGTATTATTCTTTGTCATATTGTCATATCTCCTTCAATGTCACTCTATGGGGAGATTGCGTTAATTCTGAAAGAATTTTTGTTGGACAGAAGCTTATTCTGAGGCTCATATTCGATGTCAAGTTCGGAAATAGTTGTAAACCCATATTTCAGCAACACAAAATATTAACTTTTCCCTGCATATACATTTACAAAGCACTTATCTTCATGAAAGAAAATTTGCACACATTAAAAAAAATTCATTTTTTCACCAATATCCGACAAGAAATGCTGGAGCACTTAGTATAACCCACCACAGATTGGCAAAGTTTGAGAAAAGCCCAAGATATGCGGGAATCAAATTTTCCAAAAAACTTCCCGAGGGCATACAAAAAGTATAAAAACGAAATAAAAAAATGTTAGTAGGAAAGGCATATTATTCTGTGAAAGAATACCTCAATGATTCATCAGATTGATATTTTTAGGTTTGATTTTTTTATTTATACTTGTGTGTATATTGTTGTTAATGTATTGTTTATATATTGTATTTTATGTTTTGTTTATATATTATATTTCTGTATTGTATTGACGATTATGGTAGACATTAATTAACAAATGTAACTGACGTGTACATCCATCCTCTAGGTGGCTGCTGTTGCAAGTATAAATAAATTTATTTTATTTTATTTATTTTATTTTACTACTTTGAATACTCCTAAAACATAAAAGAACATAGTCATTTCTTCAATCATCATAACGCCAAATTGTGAATACAAATAAAAACTGATCAACAAACTAAGTGGCTTGTCTAAGTCTTCGACTCCAGCCAAAATTCAATCAGAAGTTGGTGAGCAAGATTGATTGGGGACAATTTATTTCCAAGTTCTCTAAATTAGCTATTGCAGCAGCACGTATTTCTGAATCACGCAAAAAGCACGAGTAGGTAGTTTAATGGAGGAAATGAAGGTATATTACACCTCAATATTATCCGGTATTATAGTGCCATGAAAAACCTAATAAAGCATGAAGTAATAACTTCGAAATATTATTATTCCATATCCATTTTATTGTTCAGAAAAGAGATTCAGGACCACAAAAGCACAATAAAAACTGAATCCTGCCAAATTCAAACCAAATATAAACTGGGAAACATCAAAGTTACGTGTTGAATTACCAGAGCATCAGTAAAATGTTAATGAATTACGAGGGCTGTTTCAAATGATCACAACCAGTACTGTTATATTATGGGTGATAAATAATTGGTTGTGGTTGCATGAAGTTCCACTAGCATGCGAATATAATGACAGACTATTTATAGGTCAATCAATTCATCATTTAAAATAAAAATTGGGAAAATACTAACAAAACCTTGGAAACTCTTATCAAAGTTGTGTTATAGTACGAAAGCGTATAAGGGCCACTGAGTTTTATTTCTATCTTTCCGACTTCAAACACGGAATTTCCGACTTTGAAGTCGGAATTTTGTTTTTCCGACTTCAAACTCGGAAATTCTGACTTCAACCTCGGAAATTCTTATATCGCGGGTATAATTATACAAATCTTGCGTGTATCCTGATGGCCAGGAATGGCTTTGGTGTGACATGTTGTTTTTTGTTGTCAATGTGTTGGACAAAGCCTCTTGAATATAAATTTTTTTTATGAAAACAATATCATCTCTAAGAATCTTTGTAGTTAATAAAATCAGTTCAGCTAAGTATGTCAGTCAGAATTTTGGGAACAACTATTTTTATGAATCGGGAAGAAGTATCACACAATCATCTCCACAACTTTAATTATGAACAAATTTTAAAGTTGGTGTTACAAGTTTCGGATTCAGCAAGAATCCATACTTCTACAAGTTATGTAGAAAAAAACTTTTTTTATATAAATGTGAAATATTGTGGAAAACTTGATTTCAAATATTGATACATGTCCAATGCCCAAGCACGGTTATTTTTAGTTAATTCAAAGAGAATATATTTGAATTAACATAAGATATAAGGAAACTCTCACGCCTCCCTCTTTCAGAACTCAAACATTTGGACGATTATTCAGTTATCAAATTACATCATTGTACAATCTCATTCCCGCACATTTCAAGAAAGAAAGGTTAGGAAATTTCGGAAAATTGTTCAAAAATTATTTATTTGAAACAAAACAATAGAAGAGACAAAGAGTTATTCTTTCTTTTTTTTCTCTCTTTTTAGTGTTAGAATTACAAAAATCTGCATTCACAAATTTCCATTCTTTTTTTTAACAGGAAATCTATAATTTTTTCATTATTATTTTTTATAGTATTATGAAAATATATAATATGAAGAGACATGTATGGAGACATTTCATTGGTTAAGTGGAAGAACAATTCATTTAGCGAAGTTATTCTCTGGATGAATTGAACTTCGCCCTTTATTTTCACCAAATATGATTTATAGGATTTTTTTTGTAGTATTCTTTTGAAAATAATAAAGACGTATATTATATTATTATTATTATATTATTTGGTAACTATTACCCCTACATGGTCCGATGATGAAAATATTTGAATTTGGTAATTAGTACATGATCCGTGTCACCTCTTCACTTTGAGCTGAAATGGACTTCTACAGGGAGTACCTCTTTTTATACTCATTTGGTGATTTGAATTGAGATGAAAGTACATATTATATGTGTTATTAAGTGTTTCTTTACTGAAACCTAGAAAAAATTGCAACTTTCTTTTATTTCATTAGTACATCTGATCGTCGGTTCCATTCCAAAAATATAACTGAATGTAGTTGCTAAATCTTGTCTGCCATGTGGCCGAATATATCTCCACTAACTTTAAGACATTTTTGTTATGATATTTCCAACAAATTGATCAATTTTTGAACTTCCTAAATAATCTACATAACAAAGTTAAATTAACAGTAGAAATTGAACAAAACAAGAAGCTTAACTTCTTAGATTGAAGTATTTCAAGGGTTAGTAATAGTTTTCAATTTAATATCTACCGGAAAACACCTTCACAGACTGTACAATTCCCTTTGATTCTTTCAGTCCGATGTCACCTAAATTATCCGCCATTAGATCAATGACACACAGAGCTTTCGCAATCCCTTTACCTGATAAGAATTTTCAGGATGATCTGAACATCATTAAACAAATTGCGGTAAACAATCAAGTATCAGTTTCTTTAATAGAGAAATTAATATCAGGTAAAACTCACAAAAAGGTTAAGAGTGAACTATACCCAAATATCGAAGAACACAATACACGTAAATATGGTAGCATTCATTACTCAGGTAAAATTTCAGAAAACATTCAAAATTATTTTTCTAAATTCAAAATAACAACAGCTTCCATAAGTAATAATAATTTAGGCAGAATTCTGTTCAATGCAAAACCTAAACGAGATAGAATGAAAAAATCAGGGATATATAGATTAGAATGTGGGGAATGCTCTGCAGTATATACAGGCCAGACCGGTAGAAATTTTGACGTAAGGCTCCGTGAACACGTCTGTTTCGACAAAAAATCAACAATGTATGAACATCTGCAAGAATCCAAACACAAGATAAGTAAAGATAATATCAAAATCCCACACACATATAATAAAGGAAAGAAAATGAATCTGTTGGAAGCCATGGAAATCAATAAATCAATTAAAAACCCGAAATATAGAACCCTCAACGAGCAACTCGATTTATGTAGGTCTCCACTTTTGAATTTGTGATTTTGACAACCCAGGTAATTTCCATAACCTCCAGTATTGAATTTATATCGTTTCACCCATGTTCATTTGATTTCATTTATTTTCATTTAATTACCTCTCCATCCAGTTTACCTGCAAACTCCCTATATAACTAGGTTTAAGAGTACAATTGTATTAGTTAGTTTTTATACTTGATAATGGGATAAAGCTCGAAACCGGTCGTAAATATAAAAAACTACTGGAAATAAGACAAAATTGTGTTTCTTTCGTTTCATTAAAGTGATCATGAATTTCCACAAAATAAACAAGTCATTAATTACACAAATTTTCAAATTCTGAAAAAATATTTCCATCAATTTACAATAATAGAGAATGTTTAATTTTCAAATTTTTTAATGTTATGCGACACTGGAAAATGTTTAAATTCATATTTTCATTATAGCTCCTGAACCGAACAAGTTAATGAAAAAATTCAAGAAAACAAAAATATGTTGAATGAAACAAAATTGATTATTCCTTTCTCAAAATATGTCAGTAGCGGCGGAAAAAAAATTCTGAAGGGTTGAACAAAGCTCGACTCTGGAAAAAGGAGGACCCTGTGAATTATTTGAGAAATGCATTATTTTGTATCGTGCGTACTATTGAATGGATTGTATTTGTCTAATTTCAACTGATTAATAAAAAGTCTTGAAAAAAATGTATTTTTATCACCCTGTATCTCGAAAACCAAGCCGTTTGTGACTTATGTTTATATGAACTTTTCGTCCTGAAGAATCATCACAAAGAATCACCTTACGAAGTTTGTCTACGTACTTAATTAACACCCTGTATAAATGACAAAATGAAGTGTAATGCGTATGTATTTCCTTATTGTGAGTGGTGAAATAATTGACATAAGAAGTTGAATGATGAATATTTATCATATGTGATGAACTCTGAAGACGTCAAGAAACGCAGAAACGTAAGTTTTTCTAAGAAATTCAGAACAGTTTTTGTTGCCTTTGTTCTCGCTATCCCAGTCTCTAGTTCATTAAAAGACAGTGAAGCTATGTAATAACTATTCACTTTTAATTTTTATAAAGGTTTGCTCTCAAGTGTGCTTATCCGATAATAATCCACTGTCAGCATCACGATAACTTGCTTACTTAACATTTTCTTATTGCAAGTAAAATAGACTATTATTCTTTTTCGAAATATATTTTCTTGTTGAAAAACTGTCATATTTTTTTTGCTATTTCATTCAACCACATATAAATGAACTCATTACATTTAACATTTATAAATCAAAAAGGCAGACAGAATTATTTGGTAAAAGTCCAGATAATTGATCAATTAGCACTGAACGAATAGAAATATAAGAATAAAAAATGTACATGTTGTTAGAGCTATTAGAGCCAGAGCTGGAGATGTAAACCATTGTAATCAATGGCTACTAATGGTGAATTTTGCGTGCTATATTTGTATAACCTGTTATTGTAATAATGTGATTCAAAATAAACTTTGTCAGAAGAAATTAGTTTCTATGGAAGAGTCATTGTGTAAACAAAATATGTAAATCATGAATCTAATCGAAAAGGTTATAGACACTAGTTCAGATCCATTGAAGTCTCAAACAACATGAAACCAATAAGTGTACTCGTCCACACTGTAAAAAGGTTGATCATATAACAGTACCTGAATTTTTTTCTTGTTAAGAGATAGGCATAGTTGTACATTTCGAGGGCATTGTATACAATGGAGTATCTGAC